>CM014734.1:12378786-13712948 GCA_004329165.1 Spatholobus suberectus
CCGAACGATGTTCCCGCACCCTCGATTAACATGGCGGACCTTGCCGCATTGTTGCAATAGCAGAGAGATGCTTTGAAGGAGCAGGAGAAGATCATCGCTGAACTTCAAGCGAAAAAAGACAGCAAGAAGGTTATGGAGAATACTTACGACCACACCGAGAGATCCGCTGCATCCGCTCTGAAGCCTACGCTGGAAATGCATGACGCGCACATTGCAATGAGGGTGGACGAGGAGGATGAGATGGTCCCCTTCAACCTTCCTTTTTCCCTAAGGATCTTGAGTTTACAGGTCCCGAAGCAACTACAACAATTACCCTCTTTGGAACTGTATGACGGATCTTCTAACCCGGGCGACCACTTGTCAACATTCGAATCGGCGATGTCATATAGAGGAGCATCGGCCTCACTAACGTGTAGGGCGTTCCTTCTCTCGTTTAAGGGGGTGGCGTTGAAGTGGTTCCAATCCCTGGAACCAAAGTCCATAGATTCATGGATGGTGTTAAGGGAGAAATTCAAAACTGCCTTCGCGACTAGCAAGGCCAGACCAAAGATTAAGGCCGACTTGAGAAGAATCCGCCAAGGGGCGGAAGAACCGTTGAGGGAATACATCAGCAGATTCAACAAGGAGGTAAGGGCGGCTGAGAATCTGCAGTCTGGAGTAGTCTTGATGCTGGTGAAGGATGGGGTAAGACTTGGCTCGCCTTTTTTCATGTCGATTGCCAAAACACCTCCAAACTCTATGGAGGAATTTTTGAAGAAGGCGGAGAAATACATAAACTACAAGAACGTATTGGAGGCTGGCCAGATGAAAACAACTGACATTTGTTCACAGAAGAAGAGCGTACAGGCAAGGACCGACAAACCGCCGCATCTGGAGGACCGGGGTATATATAAAAGAGGCCGGTTGTTCGAAGAAGACACGCCGTTGAACACCTCTAGAGCGAGAATATTGAACGAGGTACACAATGTGGAGCTTGTGGAAGAGAGAATAAAACTCCCAAGACCGATGAAGAACAAGGATGCCAGCGATCAATCCAAATACTGCCGGTATCATGGGGAGATAAGGCATAACACAGACAAATGCTATCAGCTGAAGGATGCTATTGAAATGTTGATTAGGTGAGGGAGATTGGATCGCTTTGTGAAGTGAACTAGAGGTCACGACGATAGGGGACGACCCCCCTCGTTGCTAGAAAGAGAAAGATTGGGAAGCCCAAGGTGGGGGCGCTATCCACCTCGGAGAGAGAGATCACCGCGCTGACAAATCCCTACGATAGGCCACTTGTTTCCCCGGCTATTGCGGAATGATGTCGAGGTGCAGGCTAAAGGTCGTCGAACACCTAGACGGCCATCGTCTTGACGACCCATTAGATCCCCTGCGCATTCACTAGCAAGAACTCACGAGATCATATATGTCATTGCTGGCGGATTCTTGGGAGGAGGACCGTTGAATAACACAAGAAAGAGATATGCTAGAAAAGTTATGGTAACTTCTTCCAGGGCTCGTGCTGATAAGAACCCCGCAAAGAAAAGAACGTCGCCCTTGGTGTTTGACGACACGGATTACACCGACCTAATTCCTAATCATGACGACCCTCTTGTGGTAAATGCGTTAATGGCAAACAAGGAGGTCCATAGGTTGCTAGTTGATATTGGTAGCTTAATCGATGTTATGTTCTACGAACTTTTTCAGAAGCTGAGGATCCCGAAGTCTAAGTTGATGCCGTATAGCGAAGATTTGATAGGATTCTCCGGACATCGCATTACGCCGGTGGGGTATATAAAACTCCACATGACGTTTGGGAGACCACCTCACACGAAAATCGTAGTCACACGGTTTATAGTGGTGGATGCCAAGTCGCCTTACAACGCGATCCTAGGCAGACCAACGTTGAATGCACTAGGAGCTGTTATCTTGATCTCACATTTGGCCGTGAAATTCGTAGGCGATGACATGGAGGTAGTCACCCTACGAGGGAACCAAAGAAAAGCAAGAGAATGCTACAAGGAATCACTAAAGGTTGATTGTAGCCCCGACATAGATCACATACTTAACCTCGGAGAGAGCGAGGTACTTCTGACAAAGTTAGATTGCCGGGATGATATAAAAAGAGACACCTAGATACCCCATCGAGAATCGGAAGGGGATTGCACCCTGGTTCAGGTAGGGATAAAGGAACATCAGGTTGTGAAAATCGGAGCCGACCTCGACAAAAAAATGAAGGAGGATATGTTGACATTTATGAAGAATAACGCTGGCTTGTTCGCATGGAAGCCGGCAAATATGCTAGGAATAGACCCCAACCTCTTCTGTCATCGTTTAAAGGTGGATCCCTCCGTGAAAGCAGTATGTCAGAGAAGGAGAAAGATGGCCCTTGAGCGCTTAAAAAAGATTGATAGACAAGTAGAGGAGTTGCTAAAGGCGGGCTTTATCTGAGAGGTGAAGTATACCACGTGGCTGGACAATATAGTGCTTGTGAAAAAACATAATAGGAAATGGAGAATGTGTGTAGATTATACTGACTTGAACAAGCATTGTTTGAAGGATTTATACCCCTTACCCGACATCGACAAACTGGTTGATGGTTCTTTCGGATTTCATTACTTGTCGTTCATGGATGCTTACTCCGGATACAACCAGATCCCTCTTTATCCAAGTGATCAAGAGAAAACTGACCTTTATGATGGAGAAGGCCAATTATTGCTATAAGGTGATGTCCTTCAGACTGAAGAACGCCGGGGCCATGTATCAAAGAATGATGAACAAGGTGTTTGAAGCACAGATAAGGCGAAACCTGGAGGTATATGTTGATGACATGATCGTAAAAAGTGCTACCCCTGCAACACACCTCCAAGATTTATAGGAGACCTTCGCTCAGTTAGAAAAGTTTAATATGAGACTCAATCCCAATAAATGTGCATTTGGTGTCTCGGCTGGCAAATTCCTGGGATATATGCTATCTGAGAAAGGTATCGAGTTGAACCCGGAAAACTATAGGGCCATACTAGAGATGAAGAGCCCTCAGAGTGTGAAGGAGGTCCAGAAGCTAACAAGGCGTCTGGCTGCGTTGACGAGGTTCATAGCCAAGTCGTCACAGAATGCTCTCCCCTTCTTCTGACTTTTAAGGAAGGACAAACCATTTGAATGGACAGACGAGTGCGAAGCAGCATTCATAAGATTAAAAGAGATCCTATTCGCTCTGCCCCTACTCACTAGGCTTAGGATGGGCGAAGTGTTATATTTGTATTTAGCAATGGCCGATGAAGCCATAAGTGCCGCGCTAATGCAGGAGACGCCAGAGGGACAAAACCCGGTGTATTTTGTAAGCAGAGCCTTACAAGGAGTTGAACCGCGATATCCCAAAGTGGAGAAAGTCGTATTTGCTTTGATGATCGTCGCTAGAAGGCTGAGACCCTACTTCTAGTCGCATCAGGTTGTAGTAAGGATGGATTAGCCAATCCGTCACATCCTACACAGACCGGAGTTAGCAGGAAGGATGACGACGTGGGCCATTGAGATATCAGAATACAAGATTCGATACGAGCCAAGAACAGCATTGAAAGCCCAAACGCTAGCCGACTTTATAGCAGAATTGACACCAACGGAATCCTCCTCCGGAGGATCGACCTGGACCCTATTTATGGACGGATCATCTAATGAGAAAGCGAGTGGAGCCATCATACTGTTGGAGTCTGTGGACGGCGTGGTTTTGGAACAGTCACTGACTTTTACATTTCCCACCTCCAACAACCAGGCAGAGTATGAGGTGTGCATAGCCGGATCAGTTATGGCAACCGACATTAGCATCGTGTTGTTGTGTGTATGTAGCGATTCGCAGTTGATGATTTCGCAGATTAACGGGGCCTATCAAGCCAAAGAACCGATGCTGTAGAAGTACTTGGCAAAAGTAAAAACTCTCATTGAGAGATTTTATAAGGTGGATTTCATCTACATTCCCTACAAGCAGAATGTTAGGGCGGATATCCTATCGAAGTTGGCTAGCACTAAATCTTCCGGCAACAATGCAACAGTCATCCAACAGACAATTCACAAGCCCAATCTCGTATTGGCAATCGAATCGGAGTAGAGTTGGATGACTCCTATCATCGAGTATCTGAGTGAAGGTGTCGTTCCGGAAGATAAGAAAGAAGCGAAAGGGTTGGAGCGATCTGCAGCTCATTTATGCATACTAAACAATAAGCTATACTGGCACGGCTTCTCCCAACCGTTGCTCAGATGTTTGGAGAAACATGAGTCTGAATACGCGATAACTGAGATACATGAAGGAAGCTGCGATCAACACTTGGGAGGTAGAACATTAGCTAAAAAGATACTCAGAGCTGGCTATTACTGGCCGACATTAGAAAATGATGCTATGGAGTTTTCTAAGAAGTGCCACAGATGCCAAAAATGTTCCGACATTCATCTCGCTCCTCCGGAAGATTTAAGCATGATTGCTTCTCCCTAGTCGTTTATATGGTGGGGGATCGACATCCTCGACCCCTTCCCCAAAGCACCCGACCAGGTCAAATTCTTGGTAGTAGCTATTGATTACTTCACCAAATGGATCGAAGCAGAGGCGTTGGCTACTATTACAACAAGGAACGTGGAAAACTTTGTATTCCGGTAGATCATCTGCAGGTTCGGGATACCGGATGTCCTTGTGTCGGATAACGGCACACAATTTACAGATAAGGGCTTCCAAAAGTTTTTGGCCGGGTTAAAGATCAAGTAGCATTTCACATCGGTTGAATACCCCCAAACAAATGGACAAGCGAAGGCAGTAAATCAAATTATTCTCAGAGGGCTCAGGAGGCGTCTGGACGAAGCAAAAGGGTGTTAGGTTGAGCAACTACCACATGTCCTATGGGCATACCGCACGACCCCCCACTCTTCCACAGGGGAGTCTCCTTTCCGCCTTACTTACGGCATGGAGGTGATGATCCTAGCAGAAATTGGAGAGCCGACGTGGAGAGTGGCTAACCTAAGGCTGGAGGATAATGATGGATTGCTACAGTTAAAGCTAGACATAGCAGAAGAAAGAAGAGAAGTGACCGCTATAAGAGAAGTTGCTCTGAAAAGACGGGTCACTACAAGATATAACAAGAGAGTCGTACGTCACTCCTTCGAGACCGCGGATCTCGTCTTAAGGCGTGCTGACATCGGAGGAAGAAATGCCAGACAGAGGAAACTCGTTGAGAAATGGGAAGGCCCTTATAGGGTTACCTCAAAGACAGGAACAGGTGCATATACATTAGAGACGCTACCCGGGGTTACCATCGCACGAACTTGGAACGCAAGCGATCTCAGACAGTATTACAGTTGAGGCACGATGGGTAACACTAGTTTTAATTTCCTAGTTAAATCTAGCTATATAACGTAGTTGGATTGAGTCGCATATTATAACTTTTGGCTCTTATAATATTATTTTTGGCCCACGTGATTAATAAAATGAGAAGTTTGCCTCCTTCATAAAGCATAATACAGGACTCTAGCCAGATAAAGCAAGCCATTGTAAACTACCCCGCTCCAACCGGGGTAGGAAGATCGTTAAAATTGAACATAAAGCAAGCATTGCGAACTACCCCGTGTACGTGGATTCGCTCCAGCTGAGATAGGAAGATCGCTAAAATTGAAGATAAAGCAAACATTGCGAACTACCCCGCTTCATCCGGGGTAGGAAGATCACTAAAATTGAAGATAACGTAAACATTGCGAACTACCCCACTCCAACTGGGGTAGGAAGATCACTAAAATTGAACATAAAGCAAACATTGTAAACTACGCCGTGTACGTGGATTCGCTTCAACCGGGGTAGGAAGATCACTAAAATTGAAGATAAAGCAAGCATTGCGAACTACCCCGTGTACGTGGATTCACTCCAGCCGGGGTAGGAAGATCGCTAAAAACGAAGATAAAGCAAAGCATTGTGAACTACCTCGTGTATGTGGATTCGCTCCAGCCGGGGTAGGAAGATCGCTAAAATTGAAGATTAAGCAAGCATTGCAAACTACCCCGCTCCAACCGGGGTAGGAAGATCGCTAAAATTAAAGATAAAACAAGCATTGCGAACTACCCCATGTATGTGGATTCACTCCAGTCGGGGTAGGAAGATCGCTAAAACAAAGATAAAGCAAAGTGTTGCGAACTACCCCATCGTCAAATACGTACAAGGCGCATTAGGTACAAAAGAGGCAAAAAGTATATATGACAATATATATATATATATATATATATATATATATATATATATATATATATATATATATATATATATTGAAATTTATTTCAGGTATAAAAGCAAAGCAAAGCAAAAAGCGACAACTCAACCGAGAATTGGGAACATAGGCAAAATTGGAAACCCTGATATCTCTGGAGTCAGGATCATCACCCAAGACCACCACCAAATTCAATATATCGAATCATTGCGCATTTAACATGCCTCGGTTATCGCAAAGTTACGGTGCACCTATCTTAAAAAACGAAAAGACTAGCGAACCGTTCTGATCCTAAATCGGCAAGACCTTCACGGGCACAATTATCACTGGCTTAGGGGCAACATTGTTCTGGAGATCGCTTGAGCCGACCCAATCTCTTAAGCCAATGATGCTTCTCCAGGCATTGTCGACTTGGGGGCAACTGTTCTGGAGGTCACTTGTACTTATGGCCCTAAGTCGGTCCCGCACCGCCTATTTCAGTTTCAACATCACTAGTTTACCCCGGCTCATATTTCCATGCTATCCCAGATCAACTTCACTTTAACCACAGATTCGTGGACAAACACGCCCAGTGGCATAGAATGCGTGTAGTTTACTCAAACGTAAACCACCGCGTGGCACCCAGCTAGAATGCGTGTAGTTCACTCAAACGTAAACCACCATGCGGCACCTAGCTCTCACAAAATTTCCCTCCAACACACTATATAAAGGACTCCACACCCATCAGGTACGGACCTCTCAGACCCTCTCATATTAATACCAATATTGACTTAAGCATTGGAGTCCTTGTAGATGCTACCACCAGAGACGCCAACTACCACCACAGAAGCTCACCGGAAATACGTCCTTGTGTTTACTACACAACACAAACAAAGCAGTAACGAGAAGGGGGAATCATCAGGAAATCTTGCGAGATGGAAATGCACGTGTCCTCGTACGTAATTGTTGAGGTGAGAATAAGACGTTTAGAAGGAAAGGCATGTATACACTCGTACGGGATTGTTGAGGTGAGGATAAGAAGTTCACGGTCCCGAATGCCGATCACTTCATCCCAAATGCGAGGATAAGGAGTCAAGTTTACGGTCCCAAATGCAGATCTCAAAAAAAGTGACAAACGAACAATATTGGTTTATGCATTTTATAATGAAATACTACATTTTATAAAATTAGTATTCAATAAACTGATCTTAAAATGAGTGGACAGTAATCTTAATTAGATTTCTAATTACTTGTATGATCATTAAAAATATTTATTAAATTTGAATTTAACATATAAATCATTTAAACTATTATTAATGATACTGGACTCGAATCAATTTTCATACTTATACAAATGATAAATGTTAATTATTACTTTTACGGTACTGGTTAATAATTTTAAAACATGTGCTAAATAAAAAAAATTAACTTCATAATATATTAATTGTTATATATTTTTTAAAATTTCTCACGAAATATTTTTTGAATACTTGTTAACCTTAATTGCATTCAAGATCTCTCTAAAATAAATTATATATATATATATATATGTATATATATATATATATATTTCTAACCAAGAAGTATCTAAGGCTTCTATTTTGGCACTCAACTATTCCCCCTCCCATTGGGTCACCCCATTTTGAAGTAAAGTGGTACCTCCAGTCGTGACTCCATTCTCAAGTTGAGAATCAAACCCCAGTCATTGGTTAAGGAATACACGTACCGAACCACTTGTGCCAACGATCTTCGGTAAAAATAAATTATATTAACCTTTCCTAACTCATACTCATTCATGCAGTCAGTATTTTATAATTGTTAGGTGAAGATCAATTAGCTTAGATTTTAAACACGTATTTTAAATCTAATTTACCGAGATAAAATATAAGTTGCCTGATCTCCATTTAATGGTTACAAGTTATTGACTGCATGATACGTGTTATTTCCAAATGCAAGCAATCTAGATTCTTTTTTTACCCCACCCCCCCAAAAAAAAAAAACCAAATACAATAGTTGTTTTCCGGACTCCGGTGAACTCCAATTTCTAATAAGAATAATGATGTATAAATATTCCATGTTGTTTAAGAAAGAGAGAGAAGAGAAAAATTATAAATATGATCGGTAATATGAGGTGATAAGAAAAAAAAAATATTGAATGGGTATTTTAGTAATTAAAAAGTTCCGTTTATAATTATTCAAATAATTCCAGGCATCATCATTGGACCTTTTTGTGATATTGATGGACATTAATTAATATGATGCCCTAACATACGTACAAATGCAAGGTAGGTGACAACAGAACAAATAATTCAACTAGACAGACTAGCATCTATATATCGTGTAAATATGTTTTCTAACAAATACATTTTTAATTATTTAAAATATATATAAAAATAGAAAAAATACTTTCCATTGCTTATTTTAAAAAATAATATAGACTTTAACTTAAACACTCTTGATTATTATTATTATTAATTGTATTTTATTTAACAAATAAAAAATACGATTTTACAGGTACTACCCTTTTTGTTGTCCAGATTTGTAATCGTTCGATGGTTTAAAAATATATATAAACTGTAAATTCATCTTATCACTTGTTTAAAAATTTTAAAAATAAACATAAGCTTCAACATTCTTTATTAATAATTCTTTGTCGCCCATAGTAGTTTTACTCAACTAAAGCAGGATTGTCTCCCATTGAGGATACCTCTGGTATATACCAAAAAAAAAATCTTTATTAATAATTCTTTATTTAGTTGAAAAATTAAAATTGCGTATTGACGAGTGACGATCAATAATTATATGTCAATACCATTACAAAGTGATAAGAAACTTAGGATCTATTTGGAGTGGTTGCGAGTTTTTGATTTTTGGTTTTTAAATATAAGTTTCAAAATAAAACGTGTTTGGCTAAAATAAAGCTAAAATGATTTTTAATTCAATTTCAAAACACTTTTACATTCATTTTCAAAATCAAAAAAAATGAATTTGTGAAGATGGACTACATTTCTATGCTTGGTGCTCATGGTCCAGATAAAGAAGATGTATGTTGTTCTTAGAGTAACGTAAGTTGACTTTAATCTCGAGGATAGTTAGTCATGGTCAACATTTCAAAAGAGCGAACCCAGGATCTGGATTGGATTCTAAACTTGATTTGTAACAAATATGAGTTTTGAATATCAATGGTTTTAAATTAAAAAAAATGATCATAAGTTAATAAACAATTAGAGGTATCTATAAATGAGTAATTTATTTTATAAAAAAATCTTATTTTATTTAGACTTTTCTTTTTTATTTTACTTAAATTAATTTTCTTGTTCCTTAATACTATCCTTTCTAATATGTATTGCATGAAATAAGCCTTACCAAACATTCTAACTTCAATAACTTGTACATAAACCTTTTTTTTTTGTTAGACTATGAATATTTTTCATAGGAACTAATCCAATTCAAGCTAAAATCATCCATAATTTGATAGAATTAACTCTTTTAGTGGAGTTTTTTTTTTCATATACAATATTCAAAGCCAAGACTTTGCTTAGGAATAATCAAATATGTAGACTTAAACTAACTTCTCGATAGCTCTTGTAGTTGAACTTTAACAAAATTGCTAAAGTAAATATAATATACATATTGGGGGATTTTAATTTTGATGCAATTTTTGTGTTATTTTTTCCATTATCATTTATTTTGTGTTGATATTTATTTAATAATTTTAATTATATATTAATAATCATATCGGATGTTAAATATATTATTTAATATTACAATAAATTATCGAATATAAATATTTTTTTTATTATAATAGTATATTAGAGTTAGATTCTAAACTTACAATACTAGCATTTTGAAAATAAAAGCAGAGACAAAATTAAAGAATTAAAAGTATAATTCAATCTATGTTAATTGGACCAAGATCCACTAGAATTCTGAAAAGACTGCATGCGGGTACAGTTATTTATCCGAGGCAGTTAATATATATATATTTATTTATTTTAATTTATTTACAATGATCGAGATTAGCATATATGATTTCATATATATTATCAAAATTTTCTACCACCATTAAAGTCTCGAGACAGTTAATATTTACACCTTTCATTGTTGCTTATACACCGCCTTCTTATTATTATTTTTTGAATTTTTTTTCTTAAATTACCCTTAGCTCTTTCTCTCTACCCTTCCTTTGATGTGTTTCTCCCCAATTATTATACCGCTGGCACTAATACATTAGATGATTGCGAATCAATATTACCCCTTTTCAGTCACAAAAAATGACACTGTCTTCGGTTCACAATATAATTTTTTTTTTAGTAAATTACACTGATATTTTAGACATTTTGTCAAATTTTGTTTGATAACTCATTTTTTTACTCTATGCTAATTTTTCTTAATTGTTTGATAAATATTATATTGACACTCCTTATACATTATACATTAATGCTCTTGATTATTTAAAAAATATTTCATCCTATATCGCTATAAGAGATATTACTATAAATATTAAAAAAAAATTATGTACAATCTCAAAAAAAACTGGAGATTTTAATATAATTTACATTTTTTTTGGCAATGAAAATCCACCAGTTGTCGAGCCCCTATCAAACGAAAGCTATCAGTTATGAAATGAAACATCAAATCCCGAATCCATTCACATTCAAAATCATCTATGTACAGAGAACTTTACAATAGTAATTCCAATTGCAACGTGATGTATTAATGAGAAAGAAAGTGATTAGACCTTCAAGCGCCGCATTTGAAGGTGGCTTCTAAGGTGAACTACAAAATAGGTGCCTAAATCGTAATCATCTAAAATAAATTGTATATATTAAATAATATAATAAAATATAATTCAAAAAAAATTGGATCTTAGGATTACGACCGTAGGAACCTGCAATAGAGTGAAAATACTAATTGTTTGATTAAAAAAAAATAGAGGGAAAGTTATTTGGCTTAAAAAAAATAGAAAAAAATAAAAATTGTTATAAAACAAAACAGTACTTAAAAAGGGGCATAATTGATTATGCAATGTGGGGGACAGGGTTAATAGATTATAAGGAATTCTTTGTTATACAAATAATCGATTATGGTCTTACATAATTGATTATGTGTATATATATCTACACATAATCGATTATGTAAAACAATAATCAATTATCAGATCGATTTTTAGTATCAGTGATAATCAATTATCAAAATAAATAATCGATTATTTTTGGCAAGAAACGCCTATTACAATTAATTTCCGTGCATTTTGTTGCATTTTAGCATAGAAGTTTTTTTGTGGGTCCTACTCGTTTTTCAAATATTTCTTCGACATTTCTCCTCCACCAAACCGAGTGAGTTTGTACACTTCTCTTCTCTTCTTCTCTTTTCTTGGCTATTTCTATCCTACCAAATATAGTGAAAGAAAAGACCCACAAACCCTAAACAGGAGAAACCAGTGAGCTTGTTGAGCTTAGAAGGACCTTCACAGTTGCAGGTAGTGGACAAAAATGGATAAAGAGGGGCTGTGTTTTGTAGAGAAGGTTCTAAGAAGGAGAAAGAGATAAGGGTAATTTAGAGAGGGGGCAAAGGGCTTTTTAACCAAAGTAGTAAAAGAAAACTATTTACTAAAATAATAAAAAAAATAATTTACCGATCTAGGTTGTTTTAGACACGTTAGACATGGGGTAGAAAAATATATATACTAATTTTTTTAATATGTAATTTCTTTAATACAGGAGGTGCCAACTTACATGATGCCTTGCGTTTCATTTTTTTTTTTACATTACAGGAGGCGCTAACTTACATGGAGCCTCGCGTTTCATCCAAAATTTTCCTCCATTACAGGAGGCCCCAACTTACATGGTTCCTCGTGTTGCTTTATATCCATTATAGGAGACGCCAACTTACATCATGATGCCTCACGTTTCATCCAATTTTTTCTTCTTCATGCACACCTAATTATATGACACTACTATGCGGTCATGCACCTAATTATATGACGCTATGTGGCTTTTGTCTTCATGCACCTAATTATATGACGCTTAATGTGCTCCATATACAGGAGGCGCTTAGTTATATGAAGCCTAGTGTTCATGCACCTAATTATATGACGCTCCTGTGCGATTTTTCTATTCATACACATTGAGTGAAATTAGAAAGACAGACTCTATTTAAACTCATCTATAAATATCATGTCATATCAAAAATAAAATCAGAATCTCTGATCGATTAAAATCGAATAAGAATCAATTCTTTGATTAAAATTGAATAAGAATCGATTATCTAAAAAACCATCATCTCATATTATACCTAGCCCTGCATGCAAAGGTGGCATGTGCCTCTACTGAGTGAAAAAAAAATACAAGAGAGGCACCTACTGAGTTGGTGCCTCCTATACAAGATAAAAAATTAGCGATACAAATGGGAGGCACCTACCCACTTAGTGCCTCCTATACAAGACAACATGGTCAAGTCGGCCAATTATAACCTAACTAAAAAAAAGTGAGGCGTCGTGTAAGTTGGTGTGTCTGTAATGGAGGGAAAAAATTGGATGAAACGCGAGGCTCCATGTAAGTTGGTGCCTCTTGTGATTGAGGGACAAAAAAGATGAAACACGAGACGCCATGTAAGTTGGCGTCTCCTATAATAAAATCAGATGAAACAGATTAAAAAAGGTGGCCACACTGAGTGTGCGCCTCATATATATATATATTCTCTCTCCTGTTCAGTGTGTCTAAAACAACCTAGTTCAGTAAATTATTTTTTTATTATTATCATTTTAGTAAATAATTTTTTTCTTTTTACTACTTTGGTTAAAAAGCCCCAAAAAAGGTAATAGGAGTGTACTGGTAAAAAAAAAAGAGTTAACATCCACTACCTTTATCAGATGTCTTATCTTTGTTACGTAAAAATAAAAAGAGTAAATTATATTGATATTTTTGAGAATTTTTAATTATATATGTTTTTTTATTTTTTAATATTTACAATAATTTCTTTTAAAAGGTACATAATGTAATGTTTTTTAAATAATCAAGAAAAATTAATATAATATATAAAGAGTTTCAATATAATATTTATTAAATAATTAATGAGGTTAGTGTAAGTAAAAAATTGAGAGGTATCAGATAAAATTTGACGAAATATTAGATATACTAGTGTAATTTACTATATATATATATATGTGTGTGTGTGTGTGTGTGTATTTGTTACGTTTTTCTATAATTTGGAATTTAATATAAAATAAAAAAATGTGGTTGAGATTTATTAATTATATCCACTTCATTATTTTTTCAGTCAAAAACGGAATTGATATTTGACTGTTTATTGGAAAATATCCCTGGAAAATGCTTGGTACCCCAAAAAATTCCATTTGAATTGATGACATCATCTAATTTGAGTACATATTATAATTAAACCCCGCACGTGATGTGAAGCGCCCGCGTGCTAAATGTGCAACTTTATTAGTTCAAGTCTTCAACTTTTAAACAGTATGCTTATGTATCTATAAATTGCTGTGCCCAATGGCGACTCTGCAAGTCCGCACCTTCATACACCACCTTACACGACCAAAGAGTGCTTCTAATTGTGCCTAATTTTCTCTCCTCACCAGATAACAACAAAACATTTCTTCCACATTTTACCTACCAACCAACCAGCTTAATATGGCTTCCTTGGTTCTTGGGACTAGTTTCCTTCCTCTCTTTCATTCTCCTAATAAGTACTGCTGCTCCCCAAGTATTTCAAACATAACCACCAAAGTCCCAGCCACCAACCCACAAAGGGTACTCTAATAATTCTAGCATCAATAAAATTCAAAAAGGAAATAACTACTGGAGTCTAGGATGATAATACTTACTGGTGTTTGATTCTCATTTTCAGATAAACCAAGTGATAGCTGCTGGAGGAGACGATGCATGTGAGGAGGTGGAGAGCACAATGGTGAAGAAGCGATACGAAAGAAATCAACAGTTGCGGAGATCTCTAAATTTCACAGGAGAGAAGCCATCCACCCCAGTATTGGACACCATTAATTACCCAATCCACATGAAAAATCTATCCATTCAGGTAGAGAAGTATAACTTGGAGTTGGGACTTGATTATTGCTTGCTTTTGTTTGGTCATGTTTGGTTTTTGCTCTTACCAATAAGATTTTGTCGGTGCATATAAATTAAACTCAATGTTTTTCTGTACAATTTTTATGAGAGGAGTGTTCTTCACATGTCAGCACAAAAAAAATAAAATTAAGTGCCATTTAATGTTTAAATAATGAAACTACTTGCTCTTACATGCATCGTTCATCGTTTTTCTTTCTCTTGACATTTGTAATTGAATACATTGATTTTAACATTATATTAATCAGGAACTTGAGGAGCTAGCTGATGAACTCCGTGAAGAGATTGTTTATACAGTGTCAAAGATTGGCGGGCATTTAAGTTCAAGCTTAGGTGTGGCAGAATTAACCGTGGCACTTCACCATGTATTCAACACTCCTCAAGACAAGATCATTTGGGACGTTGGTCATCAGGTACCCCAAAAAGTTTCTTTTTTCCCTTAAAAATAGTAAATAATATGTTAGAGATCCCACGTTAACTAACAATATAACCAAAATAATATATATAAACGGATGATAACTCTCACCTCAAGAGTTAATTTTGGAGTTGGGTTGACTCAAATTCAAATTCTAAGATAATGTATAAAATATGAAGTAGCCATTAAATAGTATTTACCATATATCTTAATTTTGACATATCTAACCATTAACCAATTTGGTGGATTGACAGACCTATGCTCATAAGATTTTAACGGGAAGAAGATCCAAGATGCACACAATTCGACAGAGTGGTGGACTTGCAGGATTTCCAAGAGGGATGAGAGTGTTCATGATGCCTTCGGCGTTGGTCATAGTTCTACTAGCATTTCAGCTGCCTTAGGTAAAAAGCTAGATGTAATACTTGTTTTTTTATCACAATTAATGTCATCATTGTTATCTTAATTAGTTACACGTTTCTCTCTCTCTCTCTCTCTCTCTTCCCGCATCCACAATTTTACGCATTTGTTAAAGATGTACAATTGATTTATTTATACATGAATAATTATAAACAATAATTTTGCGAATGTGACGTTACGCAAGAATTGTTACTTCTATGAGTCAGATATCCATGAACTTGATGTATTTTCTTTATCGTAGTAGGCCCTTTTGTGGCCCTTCAAATTAATGAACTTTTTTTTTTTTAGTAATCAATTTTCACTTGACTTTCAGGGATGGCAATTGCAAGAGACATGATTGGAAAGGATAACCATGTGATTTCAGTGATCGGTGACGGAGCCATGACGGGTGGACAAGCGTACGAGGCAATGAACAACGCTGGTTTTCTTGATACCAATCTTATTATAATCTTAAATGACAATGAACAAGTTTCCCTTCCCACCGCAACCATGGATGGCCCAGTTCCACCGGTTGGAGCTCTTAGTCGAGCCCTCGCCAGGCTAAATACTAGTTCTAATTTTCATCGACTACGTGAGGTCGCAAAGGTAACAGTCAAATTTTGAGGTTTCAATTTTTTTTTCAGTCCATGAGTTTTTTGGTCAAATTGGCCCATGAGTTGATTTTTTACGCTTGAACTCCATTTATAGGCCTCTTTTAGTTGTATCATGGACATACACTTATTGGCCCAAGCTCAGTTTGCTTCCGTTGTGCAGATTTTTTATAAAATAACAAATATCAAGCTGTTGATGAAAAAATTAACGGTTAATATTATGTTTACATGTAAAAAAATTATGAATGTATTAAAATATTACCCATTAATTTTTTCATCAACGATTAAAATTACTTATTTAACTCATACTCATTTTAGAAAAGTCAGCTACCATTCAGTTCAACTTATGAACCATTTTTACCCAAAAGCTTTATGTGGAGAAGTTGCCACAAAAACTACTTAGCATCAAAACAAATTCATATATGTACTGAATTATATCGTGTAAAACTGAATTTGAAATTTTATTTTGATAAAACGTAATTTTATAATAATTAGATGTGTTTGTGGTTCCATTTAGATCTATTTTGAGGTAAAAACTTATCTGATCTGATCACAAAAAACACTTGGGCTTTAATTAATTTGAAAATAATATTAAATTTAAGCCAGTCTAATTTGATCTTTTGTGGTTTGGATTGGACCAATTAATTCAAAATTTGCCTTATTTTTTTATTTCTTATGGAACAATATTTATTTTTTGGCCAATAAATGATTAAAATTTCATTAAAATGAATTTTTCTAATATCTAATTTTTCATTTTAGGGACAATATTTATTAAATAAAAAGTCAAATATATAATAAATATATTGAAAGAAACTTGTTCAAAGTGTTAAATTTTATCATAAATTACAACTTAATCTAAATTACAATCACAAGTAAAAATAATCTCAAACTTATTTAATAATAAAATAGGAAACCAATATATGTTGGTAATTCAGTTCAGTTTATTTCAGTTTTGAGCATAAAAACTGAATATTGAATTGGACTGAATAAAAAAAAAAACAATTTCTTTAGTTTGTTTTGTATTTTTGAACAGCTTAAATCAGTTCTTAAACACTTGACACGATTTATGTATGGATAATTTTATTAGAAGTGGATTTTGCATAAATGACTTTAACCCAATGAAAAAGCAAGAGACTCACTTTAACATTTGACATTAAAACTCACTTAGACACAACCCAATAAGCTATTGTTAAACATGTTTTAAGTGAGGTGACATTCTGTTAGCACCTCCAAATCATGGTTTAGGGTGTTGACTTGGCCACCCAAACACCCTTCCAAAAATGAAGAACTATGTATGTGTTGCCATGGGAAAATGATCGTGTGATGAATTTTTTGCATAACAAATTTATAGGTCTGTAATTTGTAACGTGCTTACGAAAAAATATATATATATGTATGTATACATTAATAAAATACATCATGCTGATGTAGTTCTACTAGAACTAATATTTGGCGACCAATGAACAGGGAATCACGAAGCAAATTGGAAGCCGAGCACATGAATTTGCATCTAAATTGGATTCCTACGTTAGAGGGATGGTAGGTGGTGCTGGTGCTTGTTTATTTGAAGAACTTGGGCTCTTCTACATTGGACCAGTCGATGGCCATGACATGGAAGACCTTGTGCACATCCTTGAAAGTGTCAAGGGTATGCCAACACTTGGACCTGTTCTCATTCATGTAATCACTGAGAAAGGAAAAGGCTATCATCCAGCTGAAGTTGCTCCTGACAAGATGCACGGTAAGTGACTACATATATATTACTAGGCATTTACAATTATGAACTGTGTCCATTTATGTAATGCAAATTGGCTTAATGGGTTCTATTTTATGTAGGTGTTGTGAAATTTGATCCCAAGTCAGGGAAGCAGTTGAAATCCAAAACTAGTACGCGGTCTTACACGCAGTATTTTGCAGAGTCTCTGACAGCAGAGGCAGAAGTTGATGAGAAAATTGTTGCCATCCATGCTGCAATGGGAGGGGGTACCGGGCTTAACTTGTTTCAAAAGCGCTTCCCCGAAAGATGTTTTGATGTTGGGATAGCAGAACAACATGCTGTAACCTTCGCTGCGGGCCTAGCTACTGAAGGCATTAAACCCTTTTGCGCAATTTACTCTTCCTTTCTTCAAAGAGGTTTTGATCAGGTCAGAAGTTATGAGAATTAATCCAAACTAGCTTTTATCTTTTTATATTTGCTTGTTGGAAATTATTAGTGGGATCTCCCCTTAACACTTTGGCTTTGTGGTTTTGAATGTGCTGCATGCAGGTAGTACATGATGTGGACCTTCAAAAGCTTCCAGTTAGATTTGCGTTAGATAGAGCTGGCCTAGTTGGTGCTGATGGTCCAACTCACTGTGGAGCTTTTGACACAACTTTCATGGCTTGTTTGCCAAACATGGTAGTCATGGCTCCATCAGATGAGACTGAACTGATGCACATGGTAGCCACAGCTGCAGCCATAGATGACAGGCCTAGTTGCTTTAGGTACCCAAGAGGGAATGGCATAGGTTCCATTCTTCCACCTAACAATAAGGGCACGCCACTTGAGGTGCTTATTCCAACTAATCCTCTTAAAGTTCCAAATTTTTCTTGGTTTTTTTCTTCAAAGCTGCTTACATTTTTGTAATTGACAATTGAAATATAGGTCGGTAAAGGAAGGGTATTAAAGGAGGGAAGTAGGGTCGCTCTTGTTGGTTATGGGACAATGGTCCAAAGTTGTATGGAAGCGGCTAAGGTTCTTGAAGCTCATGGCATCACAACAACTGTGGCTGATGCAAGATTTTGTAAGCCTCTAGATGGAGATTTGATGAGGCAACTCGCTAGAGAGCACGAGATTCTTATCACAGTTGAAGAGGGATCCATTGGAGGATTTGGTTCTCATGTTTCTCATTTCCTAGGCTTGAATGGTCTTCTTGATGGTAATCTTAAGGTGAGACTTTTTTCTGTTGCCCTTCTTTGTATGTAGATAGATTGTGTATGGTGTATTAACCGATGCTTTTTTCATTTGGTGCAGTGGCGAGCCATGACACTTCCTGATAGATATCTAAACCATGGATCTCAGACAGATCAAATTAAAATAGCAGGGCTGAGTTCAAACCATATTGCAGCTACTGCTTTGTCATTAACGAATGTGAATTTGAGCAGTCATCTGCTTCTCAGCCTACAAATATGAATCTCAACACAAGTGAGCCTGTGATTCACCAGAAGTATGGCAATAAAGTAATTAAAATGCTTTGATGTAAATAAGAAGTTCTTCATCCTTTTAACACTGGAGAGTTTTTGATAATTAAGGAGGGAACTAGGGAAGCAAAAAAGGAAAAGTGAGGTGGGGGGACAATAGTTGTTGTAATTAAAATATATTTTATATACTTATGGAAAGTAGTAAGAAGTTTCATAAATTGAGATATCTACCGCATGTCGGTATGCATGACTTAAGCCTGTTAATGTTCTCGCATTGGTTAAGAATTCTTCCATTTTTCCATATCAACTTGATCAATAGTGGATCGGTTAGAAACTCAATTTAGTATGAAATTAGTTGAATAACCTTGAATTGAAACTTGCGGCGAACTATATAAATGAATGTCTTAGCCATAATAATGCACCTAAAATAAGAATCCATTCAACTAAGTTGGCCTGTAAAGTACTATCTATAAGTACTCTTTGAACCTTGAGGCTTGCCTTGACCTTGATGAGCTCCCGAAACCAAACTTACCTAAACTTTTTTATATAAAAAAATAAAAAATAAATAAAGTAAGCTTGTGAAGTATGAAGCAAAATTTAATTGAGTCAGTTCATGAATTGTGATGAATACACCATGCTTGGAAGTTTCTACTGTTTTCGTGAGGCTACCTTTCCCAATGCTCATATCTTTTTCTCAATGTAAGCGTTGTCCCCTCACCTAAGCTTGCTTGTTGCTCTTGGAATTATTGTATCTATATGCAGTCTTCGTATCAGATGAATTTGTACTACCAAGTATTTTCCTTTAAGGAAATTCCCCTATGTAGTTTCTTTCTTTTGCCATTGCTATGTTTCGTGTTTATAGAAGTTGTGAACACTCAATTTTATCCGGGTATTTTATATAATAAAAATAAAATTAATTAAGTTATAATAATAATAATGACAAAAAGATTTGTTATATAAGTTTTTTGGTGCTTATTGGCCAAAATTGCCTTAGGCCCAGAAAAGGAAAGAAAGTCCAAAATAAAAAGTTCTTCTTTTACTTTTTATGCTTGTTGGGTTAAAAAATCTTAGGCCCATAGCTAAGTAAAAATGTATGAATAAATAAGCTTTCTTGTTGGGCCAAACAGCATATCAAGCCCACAAGTCACCTAAAAAAAAAGACAAACAAATAATTGAATAGCAGATAGAGCGTTTTGTTTTTGGGCTCTATAGGATCAAAGGCCTATCCAAAAATAGAACAGACCGGCCCATTATTAATGTGAGAGGTGCTAGCTAATGGAAGAAAACAAGTTTCTTGAAACTCATAAATAGAAGGGGAGAGAACGGGAGGTGGGGGATGCTGTTGAATTAAGAGGAAGGACGGGAAACAGAGGGAGGAAGAAGAGAACTGTGGGTCTGAGGAGTAAAGAGGATTAAAGTGCGTGAAGATTGATTGAAGAAGTGGAAGCTGCATAGGTATCATTTCACACCTTGCTAATCCGTTTAGAAGTTCTGAATGCTGTTATTGATTGTTTCATTCTTTATTTGCTTGCTGTGATTGTATATGTATACCTCTAAACGGTGCTCTGTTTTGGATGTTTAAAACGTACTCTGTGTTTACATATCCTCTGCTAATGTGAACCCTGAGGGTTGAATCACCAGTTGATTAGATATGAACTGGAACCCCGACTATAAACATAATTGCAACATTTGTTAATTATCCTATGAAAATGCATCAATTTCACAGAGATCAAAACATACATTTACACTGTCACATACCAATTTCAGATTTGTTTTCAAAAGCACACATATCATATATCCATACACAGAGGCATGGATTACAGTTGTTTTCCAAATTCACCAATATTGTTCCAGCAACATACACGCACACACACTTCCTCTCATTCCCAAATTCAAACTCAACAATAATTACCTATCCTTCTTCATTCCTTCACTCTCTCGCCTTTTTCAATTACACTCACGACCAATAATTGATTCTTATTGCTAACGCTACCAAACCTAAGGCGATGACGATTTGATTCCGATTCATTCCTCCCTCTCCTTCTGGCGCTGACGTCACCACAGTCATCGTTTCTGCCAGCTCCTCCGTCCAAACTCCCCAGTGTCAAGCTCGCCAACGCTTTTGATTTATAGCCGTCTCCACCAAACCGCTGGTGCGCCTTCGATACGACTCAACCACACCTCCGTTCCCAAATCGACACCTTCAATTCGTCACCTCTAAGGTAACGCGTTTTCCCTCCGCGCGAGTCCATCTCGCATTCGCCGTCGTGACGCTCTGTTGCGTCTCCGACGCATGTTGTCGCGTTTCCCCTCCGCGCCATAACCACCTCTCCGCCATACTTGAGCGTGGTGTCTCCATCACACCGCCGGCCCTTATTGTTGTGCGATTTCGGCTCCTCCTTCGTGGCACAAGAATCTGGCGCCGCCTGGGAGTGGGGATTTGGGGCTAGGCTTGGAAATGGTGGGATCTGACGAGGTATCCCTCATTTTTAGTTACACTATGGGCCGAGTCCAGCATTATGTCCGTTTCTTTAAAAAAAAGAAGAGGGTAGTGCAAATCCTTTTGCTGGCTCCGTATTGGGCCTAGCCCATGTTTTTAGGGTGCCAATCTTTGTAGGGTCAAATCATTATACTAATCCCTGATGGGTTAATAACAAAGAGAACCGTGCTGAGTCTGAAATAAATAAATATCAATATATATAATAAAAGGAGAACTAATTGAACAATAATAATACACAGGTTTTTCGCGTAAGATAATAATATAATAATTAGCACATAATAAAATAATTCTTAGTCTTTTGTTACTTAAAAATAAAATAATTGAAATTGATAATGTCCATTTTGGATGCACTTCCTATTTGGACAATGTTAAAAATATTAATGATAACTATTTTAGATGTACTTCTTATTTGGTTATCATTACCTTTTTTATATAATTCGAAATATTAAAATATTTTAAATATATGTATATTAAATTTACTTAATAAAAGGGATTGAATGATAGTTATTTTGGATGCACTTCTTATTTGACTAATTTTAAAAGATGAAACGATAACCATTTTGGATGCACTTTCTAGTTGGTTATTGTAAAAGCCTTTTAAATTTTAAATTCTAAAAATTAAAAATAAGTTTTTGTTTAATAAAGGTTTAATAACAACCATTTTAAATGCACTTCCTATTTGGGTATTGCAAAAAACCTTAAAAGGTGTGTTTATACCCTTTTGGATGCACTTCCTATTTGGTTATCAAATAAGCCTTCTAGAAATTAAAAATAAAAAAAAATATAAAAGACAATCAACCAACAAAACCATTTTCAACCCAAAGAACTATGTGAGTCTGAGTTTCACATTGCACCAGAGGATACGTAGGAGCAAGGGTTCACTCCTATCGATCTCAAAAACCTTAAATAATAATAATCCTTTATTAAAAATATAATAATCTTTTTTAAGCAAGGGATAAAACATTCACACATTAGGAAAAAGGGTAACCATCTTCTGATGGACACGTAGGGCGCTAGCACCTTCCTTGCACATAACTAACTTCTGAATCCATTTCTTGGTTCAAGACCACTTTCTTTTAGGTTTTTCTATGTGTTTACCCTTAATAAACTATAGTGGCAACTCTTGTGTCTTAATTCTTTTTTCGCCAACCCGTCGTAACCCTAGTTGCGACATAAGTCAACTCCAATCCATCCATATTTCATAAGTTAAAACTAGGAATTAATGTATTAGATTTAACTAATAACTGAATGATTTATAATAATTCATCACATACATGAAAACCACATTTATCTAAATTAAACCAAAAAAAATATACAAGACTATAACAAAAAAAAATAGATTCAATTTTTAAAAAACAAGTAAGCAATTCTAGTGATAGGAAAAAAAATTCGTATCTAAACATCATGCTTCAACTTTTAAAAACATAATTAACCATCAAATTTTGTTAAAGCAAGATTTATTTTTTAATACGAGAATAATAAAAATAACACACTCTGTGTTTCAAAAATTACAAAAGAAAGAAAGATAACACAATAAAATAAAACTCCTTTAATTTCTTTTTCATGAAGAAACACTTAGAAAAAAAAAATAGAGAGATTTTAGAAAATTGTGAAAAATGATGATCGTATACTTTTGGAATCATCATCTTATATGATTGGAGAGATAGGAAGTGAAGAGTAAAAAATGTGCAATGTAATAGCTAATATAATGAGAAAAGAAAAGAGAGATAAGAAAGAAGAAAAAAAAATGGAAGATCAGTTATAATAAATAGAAACATATAAAAAATATATTTTTTCTTTACAAATAACCTTACATACAAATATTTTTGTGTATAATTTTTTTGGAAGGCCAAGGCCACCCACCATTACAAGAGGCTTAAAACCTTGATGGAGGAAAACTCATACAATGTCTCATTACATCCGCATATTCAATGATGTATAGCAGCACCTATTGTTTTATGTTATAACACACGATAGACTTACTTTTCATTATATGTTAAAAAAAACACTTAATCAATCATATTTTATTTTTTTGGTTTTTTGCCCCTTTATGTACTCATTTCTAGATCCATCTTTATTGATATAAACCAAACTTGTAAGAGTTCAATTGGGATTTTTCGTAAAAAAAATTCTTGTGAAACCAAAATTTACTAAATAAAATATAAAATGTTTGAAAAGTATGATTTAATAATAGCCATATATGGTTCAAGTAGGGGAAAAAATAGCTATATATGGAATCCACCTGGTTATAGGATGATAAACTAATAATTGGCTAAACGATTGAGCGTACATTACAAAGCTGGCTCCACTTACCGGAGCTAATGACGCAGCGACTGCAACAAGGTTGCAGTGACGGTTATCCAAATGGCCAACGAAAACATAACAAAATGCCAGACTCATCAAACGACTATATATAATTATACATACATAGTGCAACAAGGACTTGGGAGATTTTGAAAATTGGGACACTTCTCCAAAGAACCAACACTTAGTTTGGATGTTAAAAGAAATAAGAAAAAAAAAAGATATTGGAGAGAAGAGAAAATAAAGAAAAATTAAATAAAACCATGTTATTTGAATGGATAAAAATATTAAAAATTTTCTTCACATTTGCTTAAAAAGAGAATTTTGCCCTAAAAGAGAGACAAGTATAAGGACAAAAGAGATGATTTATTCTCTCATCCTTACACATAATCACGTCAACGGAGGAGAAGAATTTTTAACATGGTTCCACTTTAAAAATATTTCCTGCATTTGAAATTGCTACCAATCCAAACGATTGAGACTTTAATTTTTATTTTTATATTTTTAGTGTTGGGAGATTAAGGAATGGGGGGTGGAGTTGGGTGGGCCAGGTGAGTTTGGAAATGGGGCTATGGAATTCCAAACCTGATGCATATACCCTCGTCGCTCCAACCACTAAACGACCAACAAGGGCCCAAACTAATAAAGACGTGTATTTCTTTTACGAGTGAGTAGTCAGTCCTTGAAATTGGAATGTGTTATTACATTAGTCCTTGAATTAAAAAAAGTTCTTGAAAGTACAAATCAACAATTACATTAGTTCAAAATTCAAAAAACTTGTAACTTGAGTTATAATATTAACATATGTTTAGAGACTAAAATAGCAATAAGTTGTTAAATTTAAAAAGTCCAGTGACATATTTAACATTTTTTTAGTTTTGACGACTAATATAATACTGCCCATCACTTCTAGAGACTAAAGTGACTATTTAATCTTCTTTTATAGGTTACTTTGAAATATTTTTGTCTTGTTAGATCAGTAAATTAGTGTTAACTTTGAGGATATTACTTTTTACTTACACACTTTTTTTCATTTTTGATTTTTTTCCAAAAATAATTTTTTTAAAAAACTAATTTACAAAATTAATTTAGAAATTGGTGCAAGTTTTCATATTTAGTTAGGGGTATTCATGGGTACAAATACCCATGAACCCAAACCAGTCCAACCCAACTCAAACACTTTGGTTTAGTTTTTAGGGTTGTTTAGGTAGAACCCAACCTAACTCGATCAAACCCGTTGTTGTTCAGGTCAAGTAACGGGGTTTTTTTTGTTGAACTCATGAACCCAACCCACCCAATGACGTGGCATTTTAATTTTTAATTTATTATTTATATATATCTTTCACTCAAACTTAGGTAATATCTTAAAATAAAAAATAAAAATGAGAACACACACATGAGCAATTGATATTTTGTTTTATTTACCGTATTCTTTTGTTTGTTAGATATCTTCCTTCATTTATGTGCCATGTTGATATCAACCAAGCATTTTTATTTAAACCATAAGCACTATGAGATTGATATTTCACACTGCTCAAATGAGTCATCTTTTAACAAATAGCTTAAGTGTACGATGTTGGTTTGTCTAGTTGAAGAACAAATATCAAAATGCATATTCTAAGAAAAAAATTGACCTAAAAAAAAAAGAAAAAAGAAAAGTTATACAATTATTTGAGGTTATGGATAACTATATTTATTGTAAAAGTTTAATGATCATGTACTGATAATGTAAAGTAGTTTTACATTGTCATCCAATCATAAACCACCATTTATTGTAAGTTTGTTGACTTTTATAATAAATACTTTAAAAGTCATAGTAATGGTGATTTGTGATTAGATGACAGTGTAAAACTTTTTACACTGACAGTGCATGACCATTAAACTCTTATTGTAATTATATTCAGTGGAGTAACATTTTTTTTTCCAATTTTATTCTTACAATTGTTTATTAAAATGGTAAAAAAAAATTACAAATTTTTAGAAAACTTAAAATAATATAATTTTATATACCCAAAGACCCAACCAAACTCATTATTGACCATGTTGGTTTGGTTTGGTTTTGACAGAAAAATTATACAAATCCAATCCAACCTAGCCCAAACTATTTTGATCAAGTTCAAGTAACAGGTTTAGCATAACCTAACCCAAACCAACCCATGAGCCCCCCTAAATTTAGTTTCTAGAATCTATATTTTCTGAAAACTAAATTTCAAAAGTGTAAAATTTTAACATTTTTAAAAACTTATGATCTGTTTGATTTGTTGAAAAGTATAGTACTAGACAACACAAAAATAATTGTTCCATGTTTAATTTGAAAAAAGAACACGAGACAGCACAACTCAAGTGACAATAAATAGGATAAAAACTCAATTTTTTGTTACTCAACAAATCATAAGACAACTTTTTGTCCCAAGTACAAAATACTAAAAAGACAAAAATACCCCACCATCATCGCCACCACCGTCATTGCTAGTGTCGCCACCACAATTGTCGGCACTACTGCCACCATTATCGCCACCACTACAACCACCATTACCACCACTGCCACTATTGTTGTCACTACCTTCACCACCAACAACATCATCATTACCACCACCACTGTCGCCATTGTCATCATCACCTCCACCACCATTGTCATTATAGTCGTTATAGCTATCGTTGTCGCTACCACCACCACCATCGTCTCCTGTCTCCCCTCCCCAAACACTGCACCGCAGTTGCCACTCTCGTTGCCACCACTATCGTCATCGTATTAAGATAATTAATATGAATTGTGTTAAGATAATTAATATTAAAAAGAGTATTGCAGTAAATTTTACACTATTTTGCTTGTGTTGTTCATTGTCCACCAAACAATATACAAGATAAAATGAAAAGTTGTCTTGTAGCTTAAGTATTTGTCTTGTGTTATTCTCCTTATGTCGTACCTTAGTGCGTATCCTTAGGGTCTGTTTGATTCTTTTATCACTTTTTTGTTTTAAAAATTGTTTTCTACAACAATTTCATGTTAATTAGCAATCAATCTCTCATTTAAAATTTATTAAGTTTTAAAAATTATTTTCAAAAAAGTGTTTTAATTTTTTTTTAAAATAATTGAAAAATATTTTCTCATTCTATTTTCTTTTGAATGCTTTATCCAAGTGCCCAAGACAAACATTTAAAAATAGAAGTATGCTTAAAGAGCAAACACTTTTAAATGTACTCAAGAAAAAAAAATATTTTTTTTTGCTAAAAATAATAAACAATTAAGGCATTAAGGTGTATTTGATTTGAAAAAATTGTTTTTAGTTTTTAAAATCATAAATAAATCTCCACAAGACTAACACAACTTATGCCCCACCACAAGTAGCACCATTGTTGATGACTCAAGCTCCTGAGTTAGGAGCATAAAATCTTGCATATAAATCATAAAGTCGAAGGTCCTAAATGCAGCAAAACTTTGCAGTTGGAGGCATAGTGTTTCAACGTCAAGGTTCATCAAATCTTGAACGACGCGCAGGGATAAGGGTGTGTTTGGTTTCCCGTTTGGGCACCCGAATGCCCGTTTGTGCTTCATCAAAAGTTGCACCTACTATTTTGGTGAATCTCGTTTCACGTTGTATTGAATGCCATTCTTATCGAAACATCTGTTCTCCTCAAAGTCACGTGCTCCTTCCTTTTCCATTGAATGTCCGTTTGGTTGGAGACATTAATTAACAAACACCATCAACCTTTACCTACCAACATTAAAGATACAATACATCCCGTATAATTGCTCTGCATTTGGTTGTCGTATGAAGGTCATGCGGTTCTCCTCTAGCTCTTTGAAATTCCTTTGCATGTAAGCTTTTTGATTTTGATTTGCATCCTTCTTCTTTTTCTCTTTTGCAATAAGTTCATGTTACTATCCTTTCTTGTGCAGTGTATAGGAGCTAGATTTATTATTGTTTGTTATTCTAGTTTCTGGACTCATATATATAAAAAAATATGAATTATTTATGATCCATTTATGTTTGTGCAATGGATTCATTTTTGCTAGATTTATTATTGTTTGATATTCTAAGTTCTGCATCATTTTTCTCTTTTTTGGTAATTTTGTGTTATCATCCCTTTTTGTGCTTTGTGTGTCATGCTGCTAGATTCATTATTGTCTGATAATTTGATTTCTTAACTTGTATATATGAAAATATGAATTATTTATGATTCATTATCGTTTTGGTAATGTATTCATCTACAAAGTGAGAAACTAACAAGTATTTCTCACTTTATATATAATATTATATGACATTTTAATGTAAAAACAGAGTAATCTTTTGTGGGATGCATGATAAAAGTTATTTCAAACAATTACAACATATTGAAACATTAAAAAATATGATCTTTGGTTCTTAATTTATTATTCTAAGTTAAATGAGGCTGTAAATGAATTGTAATATTGTTTTATAATAGAATAATGAGTAACAACAAGAGAAAAAGCATTGTAGATACTCCTCTTGTTGATAATGAAGGTGTTAAGGCAAAGGTTGCATGGGATGTGAAGGCAACTAAGCTTTATGTTGAATTATGCTTGGATCAAGTCTATAAAGGAGAACAAAATAGAACTACCTTTACAAAGAAAGGGTGGAAAGCTGTTGAATTTGAATTCAACGCAAAACCTAGAAGAAAATATGACAAGAGTCAATTCAACGAGTGGGATAATCTTATGAAAGAATGGTCAGTATGGTACAAGTTGTTTGGCAAAGAGAGGGGTTTGGGATGGAATAGTGTAAGGAATACAATAAATGCATCAAATAAGTGATGGGATAAAAAGCAAATGGTATGAAGTCTTTTAATGTGAAGTTGGAAGTTTTATATTTCTTTTATGTAATATAGTGTGTTGATTACTTGTAAACATGCCAGAAAATCCACGATATAGAAAATTTAAATATAAAGGACTTGCTTTTGCCAATGAATTAACTACATTGTTCAAGGATGTGGTGGCTACGGGAAAATATCAGTTGGGCACCTTCTTTGGGACATTACCTAATGGTATAGAAGAGAATGATCATGTATATCGTCCATGCTTTGAGAGTGGCAATATAAACCGAGAAGAAAGATTAGGGGATAGTGAGGAAATTATACTTGCTAGTGCTGAAGTAAGTTTTGAATTGAGAAATATCAATTTAAGCACTTCCCAAGGAAACGATAGTGAAAAGAGCACCAAGAAGAGGAAAAGGGTTGGAGCTTTTGAAAATGGAGAAAGCAAAAAGGTGAAAGCCCTGCCTAAAAAAAAAAAAAAAAGTTGACGTAATGGGGAAAATTGCATCTGCATCTAAGTCACATTCAACTACCTTAAACACACTAATAGTACATGACACATCAATTAAAGATGTAATGGATGAAATTGACAAAATAAAGGCTATTATAAGTCGTGAGGATTGGCGTGCCCGATGCTATCAACTTACATTGTCCAAATCTACTAGGGAAATGTTTGTAGCATTGAAAGGATATCAGAAAAGATTGTTAGGCTGGCTGAAGTATACAACTTGTGATGCATTACCATCCATGAAAAGTTAGTTAAAGATTGTATTAGGTTGGTGTTATTTTGATATAGTAGAAGACTGTGTTGGAATGGCGTTATTTTGTTACAATCCTGGTGTTTTTTTGGTATAGTAGAAATTTGGATCCTTGTGTTATTTTGATGGAGTAGTAATTAGGAATACGCAAGGTAATGTTGTCATTAGTATGGTATAAGCTTGTATTCTCAAAACATGTTCATGTGATTTGCAATATGTGATTCCATTGCAGAAAATGCACTTATAAATATTGATATGTTGTCTACATTCTTGCATCTGATATGATTATAAACTTATGTTCATCATCAAGTACATACTCTGTTCACGATTTTTGACACTATCTTATATTCTAAAATTTGGTACCACAGCTTTATTCCTAATTTGTTAACATAAGTCAAATTGTAGGGAACCCGTTGGTGATTAATGTGACCATCATTAAAGACATAGGGATCACTGTAAGTGGACCACTGTTGCATCTGAAAATGTGGAAATTCTAGAATCTTTAGTGATTTTGTCTTTGCCTTTTCTCTCTACCTTTTTATAATTATGAGTGCATTATAATTTGGGATCATGATGGTTGTATTTATCTGAAACTACCTTAAAACCCTAGAGAAACTTTATGTTATATTTATCTTAGCTAAATTTTTGCTTTTGTATCCTTTTTCATATTTAAAAGAACCAATTGAACATATATACTACAATTACATGATTATTTTGAGGCAAACTAATCCTAATTAATCAGGGAGAACACAGGTTGAGTATGAATCAAAGGTGGTAGATACCATTTTCTGCATAATCCTTCTTCATATTAGTGGGCATGCAATAAAATATATATGTAAAGAGCCATCTAGAAATAAGGAGCAAACAAGTCATTTATGGGTGCAATACATTTTGCAAAGGCATCCCATTTGTTGTTATGAGATGTTTTGAATGGAAAAACATGTATTTAATCAACTTTGCATTGAATTTGTTGAACATGGTTTAAAAGGAACTAAACGAAAGGGGGTTCAAGAAATGGTTGCAATGTTCTTAAACATGGTTGGTCATGGAGTAGGCAATGAGATGATACAAGAATGGTTTCAACACTTAGGAGAGAGCGTAACTAGGCATTTCCATAAAGTATTAGTTACTTGTCTTAGACTAGCCTTTAATTACATCAAGCCACAAGATTCTAGGTTTCGTGATGTCTATACAAAAATTCGAAATGATCGACGATATTGGCCATTTTTCAAGAATGCTATAAGAGCAATTGATGGTTGTGTGTGGTTAGTCATAGTGAACAACCTAAATTTATTGGAAGAAAAGGACATCCAACATAAAATGTAATGATTGTGTATGATTGGGACATGTGCTTTATATTTGCATTAGCAGGATGGGAAGGCACCGTACATGACACGCGTGTATTTGAGAATGCCCTTATAACTCTCGCCATGAATTTCCCACATCCACCTCCAAGTATATGTTTCTTATAATTACAATTTGTTTATATTTGCATTGAAATCATAATTTACATGACAATAATATTATTTTTTATTAGGTAAATATTACTTGGTGGATGTTGGTTATCCAACACCAATCAGATATGTTGGTCCATATAAATGTGAATGTTACCACTTTCTAGATTTAGGCACTCATCCGGATTTGCTAACTACAATGAGGTGTTCAATTATTACCATTTAGGTTTGAGGTGCACAATAGAGAGGACTTTTGGGGTATGGAAAAACAAGTTCGCAATTTTACATCGTATGCCTAAGTTCAAATTTGAAACACAAGTCCAAATAGTTAGTGCAATAATGGCTATACACAACTTTATTAGAAGGAAATCTAAAACTAATTCTAAATTCAAGCATTATGAAGATGAAAACATAGTTAAAGATGAGAATGATGATCATATTGGTGGAGATCAATCCTTACCTTTAACTATGGCTTCTTCATCAGAGATGGATCTTGATCAAAGACTCAATTAGAGATCAAATTAGAGCATATGTAACTTAATTAGACATGTATTTATATTACAAAATTGTATTGGATTTTCCTGTCGTGTACTTTAATTTGGATTACATTTAATTATTGTTGCTTTCCTTTATATATTTTGTTGTGGTTTAATCAGTCTTGTATTTATTTGCATTTGTTATATCTTCATTAATTAAAATTATATTTTTCATGTATATATTTTAACATTTTTTGCAAACTTATTATTTTAATTTATAATATTAGCACCAATTTTTAAAAAAAAATTGTACTGATAATGAAATAAATAATATTAATATCACATTATAAAATTCAATCCTATATTTATTTGCATTTGTTATATATTGGTTAATTAAAATTGTATTCTTATGTATATGTTTTAATATTTTTTGCAAAGTTATTGCTTTTTAATTTATAATATTAGCACCAATTTTTTTTTAAAAATGTAATAATAATGAAATGAATAATATTAATATCACATTATAAAATCTATACCCATTTTAGTAGTTATACATTCGAAAGTGCTTTTCATTCATATTATCCAAACAAGTTTTCATTTTGATAAAAGTACTTCTAGAATAAAAGTACCCAAACATAAATTAAGTTACATTAAACCTACTTTTAACTAAACTTAAGTCTACAAAGTTAAGTTCAACTTAACTTCACTTTCGAAACATTAATCCAAACACAAACAAAGTTGCACATGACCAACTTTTTTATTTTATTTTATTTTATTTTTTAAATAAAATAATCGTAGCCGGAGGATTCAATGACATCAATGAATAAGATTTAGTGCCCACACCCCTCCTTGAATCCGCCTTTGATGAGGTCCATTTACCGTCTGTGTTAAGTTACAAGATATCCAATAAAATTATATTTTTTAGAGTAATTTGATTTTTATGTAATTTTTTTATAAAACTAATATACTTCATTTTTATTTTGTTAAATATAAATTTAAGTATTTTTTTAAATTAATTATGTATACTTTTAATAATATTAAATATTCTTATATTTTAATTTATACTGTTAAGATTTTATCTAAATCAATTATGCATACTTTTATAATTAAAATTTTTCCTCTTAAATATTTTTTTATCTTATTTTATCTGAATTTAAAAATATACGTATATAATGTGTGAAATAGATTTGAACTATGTTAGAAATAAAACCTTTCTATCGGTAGGTGTTAGATTTACTTCTATGGGATTTATTGAACGTCTCAAGTGACCTTTTATTAGGGAAGATATCATGTATTTTTGTTATCTGAATAAATTCTTGTATAACCTATCCGCAAGGGGTGACTGTAAATTAATTCAGGTATTATGGAATAAATGATTGATATTATGTTTTATATTTGGGATCTTTTCTATCCATAGATGTTCAATTTCATTCCTTTCAGGACTCCCATTATTATTGTCTTGACTGTTTTTTTAATAACACCTAAATGTATCTTGATCGTGCAGTGAAGTTTATGATGATATGCTTCGGTTCATTATTGAAGTGCTTCTAGTCGTTGTTAACTTGTTATTGCTTTTCTTTTCTTTTTTTTTAAAGAGAGGCTCATTATAAGCTTGCTGTAACACCCCAAAATAATGTAAGTATAATATTAATAATAGTGAGTAGCACTTCCGTGATACTTGTCCTATTCTCAAAATTATGAAGTGATTTTTTTTATTACAATAGTAGATACATAAGAATTTAAAATACACAATTACAATTTCCTAAAGTTGACCATACTAAAAAAACAAACTTGTACAAAGCTAAAGTGGCAGAGAATTGCCACAGGAAAACATTGAGAGATCCTGCTAAGCTCTTACTGTACTATATCGATGTCAACTGCTGCCATCTAACCAGGTGGAGGAAGCACACAATAGACAATAGGCAAAAAAGAAAAGAAAACAACACAAAAAACAAACAAAGAAGGAGTGAGGCTCTAACTTAAAGACATCAACATGATAATAAACATCTACTATAAGATTCGCATCCCATCACAGAGTGTAGCTACTCTAAGACCTTAGGTTCGACAACAATGATAAGATCATAATCCATCTTATTAGAGTTAGTATCAGTTAAGTATTTCAACAAAAGGTCTTAACTCCTTTAATACAAATTTTAATTCGTCAATAGTAGGCTTCACAATAAATCCTCTCTATCAAAGGTTAAAATTCAATAATTTCATTTGATATCAACTTTGATATAAAAGACTAATCACTGTGTACATGACGGTATATTCATTCAATGAGATCAATTATAACAATAGTAAGGAGCTAAATTCAACTACAAGTAACTTTACTCGTATATTTTTGTCTCTCTTTACTTTCACTCATCCCTTAAAGATTAATAATCAATAATTGATTCACAAGTTTTATTAAATTTTATGAGAAGAATTTATCCTACTTAAAATATTTTGAATTCTTAATCTCTTTTAAATTTTATGGAGAAACCCACCTCACACTCAATTCCACTTGCTTTATTTTACTCAAACAATTAAAGTTATATTAATTGTTCAAATTATTATTATTATTATTATTATTATTATTATTATTATTTTATGTGACATACCATTCCAGAATTCCAAACTTTGATTGATGATAGTATAAAATTATAAATATTTTTACTTGAATTTAAATTGCCACTACGTCATAAATATATCATCTATTTTCTCATTATTATAAACCCTTTTTTTGGGGGGGGCCATTTCCTTCCATTAAGAAAATGATTTATATCCCTTGACACCATATTCTATTTGTCCCCACGTAATGGATCTTTATTACCACATCCAGTTGCATTTCGATTATGCCAACTTCAATTGAAGCGAAACTAATATATTAATTTTTTATTCTCATGGAACCTTGAATTTATTATTAATGATTAATCAATTATTAATAACAACTAATTTCAGAATTTCAAGCAAAAAATACCATAACTTTAAACATCAAATTTTTGATACCCACGAGCAATATTCAAACGTAACACACAGCAAATCAAACAATTAGGAACTTCAAACAACGATAAACACTAAAAATTACCGATTGAGGCGTAAACCTCCTCCCCCACTTTAGATTTTTTCCATAAAAACTCAAGCAATTGCTTCTTCTTCACACGAACTGCACTCCCGTTGCTACGAGAGAAAGTCTCTTTCTTTTGGCTTCTCTCTCACAACGTTAAAACAGGGAAGAAGGGAGGTTTTATTTTAGTTTTAATCTAATGGTGAAATTTTACATACTCTTCTAGTCGGATCAACTAAAAGGGTCAGCTCGTTTTAAATTCACTTTGGGCAAGACACATTTTTGGCCCGGCATATAAGAAAAAGAAAAACAAACACTACACACATATTAGATACATGGACCTAAAGTTCTGAAGCCTAGAGAAAAAAACCCGACTAATTATCTTACTAATCTTATTCTAATTATCTATTAACATACTCATTTGATTATTAAATTTAACCTTCCTCTAATTATTTATTTAATTAATTTATTCTTACACTCACTTAATTAATTTAACTATCAACTAATTATTTACTTAATTTCAGTTAATTATTTTCACACATACAAAAAGTCCTAATTTTTTTTACTTCCTATTATTAATATTTAAATCTTCACAAAAATCTTATTTTGATTTATTCACAAATTCTTAATTTATTTAAATTTCTAATATTTTTCTAACTTAATTTCTATGACTCTTTTTAACTACCTTTAATTTAATACATATATAATTATAATACAATTATTTAAACTAACAATCAACAGCAATAGCAAGCAAAGAAAATAAAATGTCAATTTATACACAAAATTTTAATTTATTTAAATCTTTAATATTTTTCCAAAACTAATTAATATAACTTCTTTTAATTACCTTACCTTAATTCAAATATAATTACAAGTACAATTATTAAAACTATTAATTAAAATATTAACAAGCAAAAATAAACTAAAGTATTAATTTATTTATTTATCCATTTATTTATTTTCAAATAAAAGGAATTAGGAAAAAGAGGATGTTACACTCGCAGTGAGGAGAGGATAAGAAAAAAATAGTGAAATATTATTGTGAAAGAATGAACATGATCCTTATACCTTAACGGTATCCAAATAATTTATTTTACAAATTTTTGTATGAGCATAATTTTCATGTATTGTCATTGTTGAAATTTTACAACGTTAACTAATTAAAAATCATTTTAAACATGACTTGTAAAGTAATTGTTACGAAATTTATCAAACTCTACATGATTAGGGATGACAAAAAAAATTCATATTCATGGATACTCGTGGATAAAATCCGCTACATATAAAAAAATAGATAATTTAACAGTTACACTCAGGTAAAATAAATACATTTTTTCTCCACTTACTTACTAATAGGGTGGGAGCGAAGAGTAAAGTACTTGTGTTCGCAGGTATCTGCAATTTGAAATTAATTTAATATCCTTAATTATATATAAAGATAGTTACTCTAATTTATTTTTAGTATGAATATCTGTTTCAAAATTATTTATTTTTAATATAAGTATATGTTTGAAGATTATTTATTTTAATTTTTTTATTTTAAAAATATTCATAGATACCCTCAAATACTTACAGATATTCATAAAATTCATAGATATCCACTTAACAAATACACATGGGTACGAAATGAGTATGAGATAGATTTTCATCTAGCACAGTAAGTGACGGAAAATTACTACTTGTATTTGCTCCACTCTATTACCATCATTATACATGATAATTCATGATTAAATGACAATATAAAAATACTTACATTACCAATATATTCTAATTAAATATTTTTTATATTTTTTAATTTTTAGAACTTTAGGAAGATAAAATCATTCAGTTAATCAAAGGTTTAGTAGTGCCAAAATTAATAGGGTAATATATGTTTTTCATTTATCTAAATATGACTAAATTTTAATTTTTTAAAAATATTTTATTAATTTTTATTCACATAAATTTTAAATTTTAAAAATTATTATCACTTATTAATAACGTCGGATGCATTTTAGAAAGTCACATCACCTGTTGCCTTTGATTTGGGTTGGTTGTGTTCTATACGCAAAATTATATTGCATGTCTTAAACAATTCTTCGTTTTACTGAAAAATACACCACCGGAAGAATATGTAGTAAATTTTTGAGGCATTTAAGAAAAAGCTTTGGGAATGGGATTATTCTCAAGTAAAATTTAATTGCGTTCAGGGTCAAATACTTGAAACGTTATTCACAAATGGTCATTAATTTGCAACTAAAGCCGAAAGGGGTGCCCTTTGGGGCACGGAAGAGCAGGCCTTTATGAAATCAAAGCAGCCTCTGAGTCACAAGAAGACGAACGTAGCCTTTTGGAGTCTCACGTTTCGGCCACCATTACCCCCGCAATCATGTTGCCGTTACCCCGCGTCATTGCCACCAAAGTTCCCTCTGTCTTTGTCGTTGGGTACGCCATTTTCTTTTTTCACCATGCCACCGCCCAAGAAAGTGACCTAAAGTTATGGGTGTGCCACCATTATTGTTTTCAACTTTCTTTATTTATAATCCTTAACTTAGAAGCGAGTAGATTAAGATAGCAAATCAGAACCGACTTTCCAATAAATTAATTTATCTATTTCTGGACCCATCCTAATTATTAACTAGATAATTTGTTATAGGTGGCGATGAGGTCATCCCACACGTATTGTCCTTGCCTAAAATAACAGAATTGACTTGCAGTCTTGCTAACAAGTGTTTTATGTTATGTTTGAAATAGAATGAAAATGTCATCGAGCGTACAGATTAATTGACGAAAGGTTGTTTTAAACTTAATTAGTAGTTTCAAATTCAAGTCTAAGTATGCATTATATTTCAAGAAAAAGCTTTTCGTCCACTATGGTTTTACCTAACTAGAATAAGATTGTCTCATGTGGAAGATACTTATGGTTTAGACAAAAAAAAAATAGAATTAGAATAGAGAGAGAGAGAAAATAAAGTAAAAAAATACGTATTGTTTGAATAAATAAATATAAGAAAGAAAGAAGTAAAATATTTTCTCTCTATTTATGAATAAATAGTATATACACCGATAATGTAAAATGTTTTTACATTGTCAATTAATCACAAATTGTTATGTATATCTTAAAATCATTTTCAACATGATTTCAAATTAGTCCACAATATAAAAACCTTTACACTATTAGTGTATAGATTTTAAACTCCTTTATTTATGTAGATAAGCTGAACAGAAAATTAAAAAATAAATGAGTTTTTAAAAAAATATTTTATAATAATTAAAAATAAATTTAATCCAAAAAGCTATTTTTATTTAATAACATTTTTTTAACATAAATTTTTATTTTATTTTTGCAGTTTTTTATGTTATAAAAATTTAGAGTAAATTGCATTTTTCTCCCTTGAAAGATGCACATATTATACTGTCCTATTTTTTTATGTTAAAATATACATTCTCCTCCCCTAAGATTTTTGAATATATAGTACTTTACTTCATTTTTTAAAGTTTTCAATTAGAATTCCATTAACTTCCATTAAAAAAATTTATTACTAAAATATCCTTACACTACCATATCCTAGGAGATGTAAGTATTATACCACTCTCCAATCTTGTGTTAAAATATACATTTTTCACCTTTGATATATGCAAATATATTACACTTTACTTTAATTTAGGGTTAGGGCTTTTTCTTATGGGTCCAAAAAAAAAGTCTTTTTTATTTTATTTCTTAAATAAACAACAAAAAATTGATATTTTTATCATATTTTATTTCTCTCCATTTTCTTCCTATTTATTTTATTTAAAATCACATTATAACTATATTAAGTGTATTGGTATTTCACCTAAATACTTATTGAATTCACAACCACATTGTAACTATTTTAATAAAGGGTATTTTTTGATAAAAAAAAATATTATTTTGTCATTATAATTTGATATAGTTAATAATTTTCTTAAAAAGTGTGCATTACTTTAAAGGGAAAAAAATATGAAACATGAGGAATATCTATCTATTTAGGAAAACAACACATAGATTGAGAAAATTAGTTAATATTTTTATTCATAATTAATTTATTTTTAACTTACTATTATGATATTCTCTATTATTTTCATTCATATATATATATATATTGGGACAAGATCAATTGACATCAGGTGTCAAACTTTTACACTTATACTACTTAATAACTTTTTGTATAATATAAAATTAATCAATTCAATTGTTGAATAATTTGATATTATCTTTCTAACACGTGTATCAATTTTTACATAATTTGAACATTATTTAGTATGTTATCTATTTATGACCATTTATTTATATTTTAAATAATATATTATCTATCAAAATAAAATAGTGCAATGTAATATTAATTAATTTTTTATTTATATAAAATTTTATAAATTTAATCTACTTTATAAAAACCTTCTATTCAACTATTGGATTGGTTAATTTCATATTCTACAAAAAATTATTAAGGTGTAAGTGTAAAAGTTTGACACCTGATATCAGTAGATCTTGTCCCATTTTATTTTAGCACACTTTTTATTATTATATATTAAATCTATAAAAAATTTATCATATGATATGGATTTCATCTCTTATTCAATAAAAAAAAATTATAAATTAAAGTATCAACTCTTTTAAAGATGATAATTGGATCAAATCCAATATATACCTAAAAAGAATACCTACAATAAATAAGGTTCAGCTTAAATTAAGTCCTAAATAATTATTTGTAAAGAAATTATGAGTATAGGCATGAGTCTAGTGTGTAATATCCACTCCAACATATTGATATAGATATAGACAAAGTTGTTATATTTTATAATTAAAATTTGAAATATTTTAGAAATTTTACAATTGAATTAGTGGTTTTACTTTTATTTTTTATTAGGGAAAAATAGGCACTTCGTGCCTCTCTATATGCAATTAGAGAGGTTTATAGTTATTTATATTTTTAAAAAATAAAAGATAGATGATGGAGGTTAAATAGAAAATAAGAGTGTATAAATATTTTGAAATTAGACTTTATATGTAGTTAGTGGGATCATTTTTTTAGTGGGATTGTTTTTTATATACAGTTAAAACATAATAGTGTCCTAGTTAGTTAATGGGCAAAATAGTCTAAAAAATGTGGAGACGAAAAATAGTATCATCATTATGACAGTTATTGGTTATAATTTGTAGTTGTTTTTAATTATTAAAATAACATTATTGTTTTACTAGCTAATTTATTACAAGAAAACCACAATAAAGTAAGTACATACTCATTAACAGAAACGTGGGTAATTTGTTTGGGCTTGGGTATATATTTATTCTATAAATATGAATATGAGTATATAGATAGATATGATTTTTATGAGGGTATGTGCACAATATTCTAGTATCTTTTATATGCAAACTTTTCATATTGTCATCACTGTTCTCTTCTGTTTTAAAATTAAATTTATATATGTTGCATTATACTTCATCTTAATATGAATAAACCTATTAGATTAACTTTTTCTCTTTTCATGACCTTTAGAGCTCGCAAATTGAGTTTAGTTCGATGGACCAGTCTAAACAATTTATAATTAAGGTTGAATTGTACTCCAAAAAATAAAGCTTGCAATTGAATTTACTATTTCAATTATATATTTTCTTCTTATTTAGAACATGAATGAATTTTGAGTCAACCAAATTGTTCAGTCCATCGCAAACCACACACAATACCATCTCAATTTATTGTGTCTATCACAGTCCAATAACCCTATGAATTGTAGGAAGTGCAATTGAACTTCATTTTGTAGAACCAAACTAATTCTCCACCAACACAAAACTTGCTTCCAAATAGTGGAAGAAATTGGACATTCTAGGAGCAGGTGTTTTATATGTTCTACACCCAGGTGTTAGGGAAACAACACCTTCATGCACAACACCACAAAATAGAAATAGCGAAAGGACACCAATTTTAACATGATTCAACACCTTTTGCCTACATCTATAGGAGCATCTCAAATATTTATTCATCTCAAATATTCATCTCATCACAAGTTTTCTAACAAACTTGTAAAACCTCCCTTCACATGACCTTTTCTCAATTAGGGTGGTGACCCCCTCTACAGGTCGAGTGATTCTTCTCTTATCAATAACTTCTATTTATAGACTTAGTATTCTAATCTTAAAAAGGAAACAAATCCCTAAAATAAAAACAATATCTTTAAATCTAAACAATCATAGAGATTTGAAATTAAAATTTGAGTTGTTTTCAAACAATTCATTCATCAATTAAAATTTCCAAATTTTCTTTTCAACTCTCACTGTCATGGACGCTTGTCACAATCATCTTCATGCTTTCACTTTGCAAACATTGGTGTGTTCCTCGCCTCCACTCTTTGAGTATTAGGTGGTAATACTTCTTGTACTTATCCTGTCGTTAGCTACTAGGACATGCCACTTAACGTCTCCATCGCTAAGGAAACTTTCGACCGAAAAATTTGCACTGCCGTTAGCTAACAGGACACGCCGCTTGACTTTCCATTGCCAAGCAGACTTTTAACGCAAGGATCCCACATGGATTCACCGTTAGCTTCATCAAGCTTCATTACTCCTCCTCTGACAAGTCACCAAGCTGCACAACCATCAACTCTAATACCACTGTTAAGGAAACAACACCTCTTCACGCATAACACCATAAAATAGAAATAGCGAAAGGACACCAATTTTAACGTGTGTTGACACCTCTTGCCTACATTTATGGGAACATCTCAAATATTTATTCATCTCAAATATTCACCTCATTACAAGTTTTCTGGACAAACTTGTAAAACCTCTCTTCACATAACCCTTTCTCATTTAGGGTGGTGACTCCCTCTATAAGTCGAGTGGTTCTTCTTGTATCAAAACCTATATTTATAGACTTAGCATCTTAATCTTAAAAGAAGAAACAAATCCCTAATAAAAGCAATATCTTTAAATCTAAACAATATCCTAGAGATTTAAAATTGAAATTTGAATTGTTTTCCAACAATAAGTCACATCCCTTACATTGCACATCATTAGCTTCCACTATTTTTTGGCGTGTCAGTTTTAAAGAGAAGGTATCCTATCTAGCGCTACCTGCCTAACAAAAAACTACACTTTTAGGAGTACACCTTTTACCCACATTTTTGTGAAGATATCACCTATAGTTCTCCTTCTCTTGGACATAATTACCTAATATGTTATTTTCATTGTTGGATTAAAATTTTATTTTTACATCTACAAAATTTTATATTGATATAAAATTATTTCATAAAAACTAATGTAATATATGCTTTTAAAATATACAAAAATACAAATATGATTACCTTCTTATTATTGTTCTTTTTTACAAAATTTGAGACAAAAAATCAAGGTAAAATATTCATATAAAGTCATTGATGGTGTAATAATTCATATAACTTACTCTAGTGTAATAAGGTTCAACCCTATTACATCTATGTAACTTACACTAATTGTAATGGAAAGGGATTAGGTTACACTAATGTAACTTATACCAATTATTATATCATTCAATAAATTTTAATTGAATAATTTTATCTCAAAGCCCACTACTAGATTAAAAGTTCTTTTTACATAGATCATATGTGCAAAAACTTATTTTAATAAAAATTATTTAACACCTAATTCATATACATAAAAATGATGACATATATGCTTTTAAAATATAAAAAAATATAAATCATTTGATTACCTTATTATTGTTGATCTTTTTTTTTGCAAAATTTGACATAAACAATCAAGATAATATATAGTAATAATTCAACAGTTAAATTGATAAAATTCACATTTTATATAAAGTGATTGATGATGTAATAGTTGGTGTAAGTTATACTTATAATTTGATTCCTCCCCATATGTATAGGAGGATATATCAAATTGTACTAGTGTAACTTACACTAATTATTACACCATTCAATATTTTTCTATTCTATAATTTTATTTCAAATCCCACTGTTGGATCATTTTTTTTTTACATAAATCATATTAGCAAAATTTTATATTAATCTAAAATTATTTGATATCTCATTCTTATACATAAAAAATATCATAAAATATATGCTTTTAAAATATATAAAAATACAAATCATTTGGTTATTCTCTTATTGTTGTTAATTTGTTTACAAAAGTTGACACAAAAAATCAAGCTAATAGTTATAATTCAACAATTGTATCGATAACCTTTCCATTTTATATAAAATTATTAATGATGCAATAGTTTGTATAAGTTATACCTATATAATTTGATTTTTTCCCAAATTCATGGATGGAATCCCTTCATCTCTCTCTGTGTTGATATTTAAGTAGATCTAAATATTTATTAATATATAATTTAATTAACTTTTCATATTCAAATTTTAATATTTTTTATTTGCTTTTGTTAAAGATAATTTTCATATAGTAAAATCATTTAACATCAATTAAATGTTTAAAATTTAAAAAAGTATATCATCATATGTAAGTCTCCAAATAGACTATACCCTATTCATAATCTCAATTAGTAAGTGTACATCCAAAAATAAATAAAATATTTTAAAGTAAATCAGTGTCAAAAATGATAACAACAAGCTACAAAGAAATTTTTTATTAGAAATAAATATGGGAATAGATAAGAATTAATGAAGTTTACTATTATTTTAATTTTATAACAAAAAGTTAATTAATAAAATAACACTTTAACACGGGAATAGATGAGAATAAATATTTATCATGTACAAATATAAACTAAAATATTAATAAATAAATAAACACTTAATAACTCAGTTGGGCTAAAGGTGACTTGACTGCCTTCGGAAGTATGTGCCCATACGGTTCATTTATAGCTCTGAGTACACAAGTCCAGGCATCAATTTATTAAAAATAAAGTTTTGATAAAAATAAAAAAATAAATATTTAATGAAAAAATAGACTATACACTCACATTGTAAAATAGTTTTATACTGTCATCCAATCACAAAATGTCATGTATGGTAAGCATGTTGAATTTTACAATAATTATTTTAAAAGTCCTACCAACTATGATTTCTGATTGGTTGACAGTGTAAAAGTTTTTACACTGACGATGTATAGTCATTAAACCCATATTTAATACCTAAACATTTTAAATACTTGATTTTCAAATGATCGATGTAAGAAATAAACAATATATTTTTTTAACTTGGGACATGTTAGTAAAATTTATTTATTATTATTATAATATAAAGTATAAAGAAGAGTTAGAGAATATTTGATTGTGTTTTTATTTTTAATTTTTAAAAATTATTTTATAAAACAATTTAAAAAATAATTTGTAAGTAGTAGAAGTTGAAGAAGAATATTTTTTTATTAAAGTCGAAGAAGAAGATAAGACAATACAAGAAAAAGTATGAATATGAGTAATAAAAAGCTGAAAGTAGAAAATCGAAATAATTTAAAAATGTTTTATTTTTTATTTTAAAAGATGAAAATATTATTATTTCTAAATATATAAATTATATTATAATTAAAATTTGTAATAAATAAATATTTTTGAACGTATAGATTATATTTTATATTTATAATAAACAATTATTGAAATGTAATGTTAATTTTTAATTATTGATAATGTCTTTTAAAAAAATATTAAAATTTAATTTAGAACTAGAGATATTGAAAACAATAGATTGAAAGATATAAGAGATTAAAAATATCTAAAAATGCTCCCATTGAAGAATAACAGCTAAAAATACTCTCGTTGAAGAATAGTAACTAAAAACACTCTCGTTCAAGATAGTTGTTTTCATTTAATATAGAAGGTGGATTAATACTTTCAATTTTTTATATTTAAAAAATATTTTTATTCTCTACGAGTAAATAAGAAAAGCTTTTATTTTCATATCTACTCTAACATTATAAATTTGAATCTTCATCCTTAATGAGAGAATTTTTAGAACTATTCTTGAATGAAAGCATTTTTATAAGTTATTTTTGGATGGGAATATTTTTAGGAGTTATTCTAATTCTCATTGAGTTACGTGTCTTATCCTAATTGTATATACTAAGGAAAAGGGAGACGTATTTTCAAAAATAAAATAGAGAGAGAGAATTGAAAGAACAAGGATCGTACAAGAAGGAGGGTTGAATTGTGTGATTTAAAAACTTTTTTAACAATAATAAAAAGGAGTTAAAATATGGATAAGGGAAGAACAAAAACACAGAGAGTTTTTATACTAGTTCATTCAAACTTGAGCTACGTCCAGTCCCTTCGTGTTGAAGATATTCAACTTATCAACCTTAGGTTACACACGAGTATTATTCTCGACCTCTTCAGGCTTTACAATGCAATCTATCCAAATTACTTAACCATCCAAGTATTCTTTTTCACTAAGCCTTTCCAGGCTTTCACAATATAAACAGTTGATGAAAATAGTTTTAACTCACAATGTGAGGATATGAAAGTTTTAAGTGCAGTATAAGAATTTTTACAAAGAATTTGAAGATATTTCAATGTCGTCCAGTAAGCGCACAGATTGTAGTTTTTTTTTCTCTTCTAAGATGTTATATATAGTCTCTTGAAAGTAGTCGTTGAAGGCTTAGCTTCATTTTTCAAGAGAGAAAAGCGTGCACAAGTATCGAGTTGGCAGCAGGTTCAAAAAGTGACTTTTGTTCTTGCACTAAAATGGAAGGTGCAAAACTGAAATGGAAAGCTACTTTTTTGAACATTCTTTATTCGTTTTGCCAGCTTGATAGATTGACTTCCTTTTTTCTGCAGCACTACGCTTATACACTAACATGTATCTGACTTTCAATTAATGCTTAGACATTTGAACATTAGATCACTCTAAGAGGCAAAGCATTAGTCTCAAGATTTTTATGCGAAAACGCAATATCCAAATATGCTTCAGAACTTAGACATAAAAGAGCCTTACGCTTGGACGGTCATCATACATGAGTTTATTGGACTCTTGTTAAAACTGACGCGTTTGATGCCTTGATATAAACACGCATTGGACGCTTTAAGAACTTTTTACAACAAAGACTTAAAACTTAATAAGTTTGTTATCTTCAAAATTTGAGAGATTTGACGCTTCATACATCTTTGGTTCCAACAAGAATGTGGTGGGTAGTTTAGAAAGAAGTTAAAAGATAAAGAAGTGGACAATTTAGACATTAATTAAAGAATGAAGTTGTCCAAAAAAAAATGAAGACCAAAAGAGGATATCATTTCTATTATAGTTATAAAATAAATTATATGTTTATAATTGTTTATCATGGAAAAATTTAACAACTATATAATCAATTGTCGTGGGAAAAGCTAATTCCTATGTAAAGATTAAAAAAAAACTCATGTATTAATAAATTAATACTTTCAATTTTTATATTTAAAAATATTTTTATTCTCTACAACTAAATATGAAAAGCTTTTATTTTCATATCTACTCTCATATTATAAATTTGAATCTTCATCGATAATGAAAGAATTTTTAGGTAATATTCTTGAATGAAAGCGTTTTTACGAGTTATGTTGGAATGAGAATATTTTTAAGAGTTATTCTAACTCTCATTGAGTTACGTGTCTTATTCTAATTCTATATACTAGGAAAAAGAGAGATACTTTGTGCCTCTCTTTATTTTTTAAAATAAAAATAAAATAAAGAGAGAGAGGATATAGTGGGTTTTTTTTTTTACAATTTTTTTTGTTACAATGTGGTGGGTAGTTTATATAGTAGTTAAATGATAAAGTTGTAGATGATTTAGAAAGTAATTAAAAGATATAGTTACCTAATAAAAAGTGAAGACCAAAAGAGGATATCATCTTTATTATAGTCATAGATCATAGATTTAGCATTTAGTTTTATTTTTTTTAGTTTTTTATTCCCTTCAAATATATTTTTCAATTTTAATTTCAAATTTATTTTGATTTAACAAGTAACTCAAAAAAATTCTTTCTCAACCATCTCAACTCACTCTATCTTTACCTGTATATTTGATTTTCTAAACTGTTTATCTCTTCCAATCTATTTTTTTCATCTTTATTTTTAAACTAAATTTCAATAATTTTTTAAAATAAATTGTCAAAATTAAAAATAACTTTGTATGACAATTTAAATTGTTTTTCTTAAATTTAAAATATGTATTATATGTTCAAAAATATTTATTTTTTTATAAATTTTAATTATAATATAATTTACATATTAAAGAATATCTTTTTATTATAAATTTTAATTATATAAAAATAAACATTTGTCTTATACATATAGGTATGTATATGGGTCAGCTCGATCTGTTTAGCTTGATTTATTTTGGTCCGCATTTAAATGGACTGAAACGGGCTAACCTATTTATAAAATGGACTACTTTTTACTTGGTCCACATCCAGCCCACTTAGTCCATAGCCCACAAGCTAATGGCTCGGTTTGCCAGCCGATAAAATAATATAAAAATTGAGAATTGAAAAAAAAAATGATTGAAAGCAATAAAAAAATGATAAAACCTAACAAATAGCTAAAATAAGATTAACGGAAAAATATAAGAAATATACATGGAGTAATGAAATAGTAAAATTTTAAAGGAAACTTCATCTACATTACTCGAACATGAAATAAAACATAAAACAATTAATATCTCTAACTTTTTACATCAAAAAATTATAAATATTCACATACTAAGTAAGAGGTCAATATATACTAAACAATAAGTAGTGATTATTCAAATACTTAATAATCCTACCCACACATAAAATAGTCTTAAGTAAATAACAGTAAAATAACTATAAAATAAAAATAATATTTTAAAAAATAATTGGTCCATAGACTGACTCGTTAGCCTAGAAACCAAATCGTTTAGCAAACGGGTTGAACAAAACGGACCAAATAAGTCCGCATTTAAATGGACCAACATTTAAACTAGTGCTAATCCATTTAATCTGTGGGCCCAAACCCATATATCCAACATCTTACACATACCACTTTATCATAATTGTGTTTTAAGTAGATTTTAAATAACTTTAATGCATATTTCTTTTTTATTATTATTTAAATAAACGTTATAATTCGTGAATTTTTTTTTTGGGATAATATTTTTATTTTAATTTGAGTTTTATGCCAAACGCGTGATTGAGATATTTGTAGTTTATACAATCATAGCATTGTAAATGTCATAGCTGGCTAATCGTATCTCTTACGCGCCCTAAAAACCAACTTACCTAGTACCTAATTTTCAGTTCCCCATACCTTGATTTCTCTTTTGTCTTACCAAACTCCGGGGATCATCCATTGTGGGGTACACTAGCCCTTCCATATTTTCACGGAAAATGATAATTAGCAATTTAGCATAGGTTAAAGACGTTTAATAAGAAATAAAAAAGCGAAAAAATTATAGTAAAATATATATTTTATTAATGTATTTCATCACAATTTTTATTGAAAAAAATTATTGAATATTTTTAATTAATATTGTTAAGACACCTATGAATATATTTTTTTACGATTTTATTAATCATTATTTTAAGAATAATAAATAAATATTTAAAAATAATTTTTTTATTAAAAGCTTAAAATTTAATATTATAAATATACTTTCACTGTAATCTTTAATAAAAATATTTTTACTTATTAATTACTTAATTATTGTCCTTTAAGTGATGTTTATATAATGTTAAACATTTTTCATTTTCAGCTAAATCATTTTTCTAAAAATGATATTTTAAGAATAGGATTTTGGAAAAAAAAATATTAAATATGTTTAGTTATTATTCAGCTTTTATGTTAATAATGTGTTTACGGTCAATTATCATGAAAAAGTTTAGTAATTTTGTAGTCAATCATCACAAGAAAAAATTATTCTCGACTATGAATATAGAAACGTTTTATTTATTTATTTATTTATTGAAGCGGAAAAGTTTTATTTTTACTTGTCCATAAATTAACATTCCAAAAAATCTTTTATGTCCGTGAAATACTTTTCTGCTCTTTTGCTTTCATTATTCACAAATTAAGATTCTCAAGAATATCTTATGCCCAATATATATATATATATATATTTTATAGACTACAAGTATTTTCTACAAGAAACAATCTTGCTAGAGTCGAGTAGAATCACTATAGATGGCAAAGTTTTTCTTCTGAGTATTTAACACAATTACATACTTAAAACTTAAACTCAAGACCACTAGTTAAGCTAAAGTAACCCCACACTGATTGATTCATGTGTTCAAAAGTATATTTTTATTGTTTTACTGAATATGAGAAGTTTATGTCCTTATATCACTTATGATCACCATCCCTTTACATCACACTGTCGCTATCATTGTGGTTGTTGTAATCACTATTATCACTGCCACAACAGTTATTACCATTATTCTCACTACCATTACTACCAACACTATCATCATCATTGCTATCATTACCACATTGCCACTGTCATTATCATCTTTCTCATCATTACCATTGTTATCACTATTGTTATTATCACCACCATTATTATGTGTAACGTCCCCATCACATAATATTGGATTAACTAACTCTAATCACAAAATAAATTCACATATAAGAAAAATGTTGTTTAAATTTAATTATGAAAAGGAAAAAAGTTAAGTACAGTTTTTTAGGTGCTTTTAGTGTTGTTCTCCAATTAAAATTGGAGTTTCACCTCGGTAATTAATGCAGATTACCAAAGTGAAACTCCAATTTTGATTGGAGAATCCACCTAAGTTTTTTTCTTATGAAAATACATGTAATTTTTTCACATCTCGATATAGATAAGAGATACATAATAATAATCAAATGCAAAAGGACTATCACAAGATGGATATTGAATAATACTCATGCATCATTAGAAAATATAAAATGTGTTATGCCTAAGAGTGTTACAAACCATAAGAGAAATAAAGTTATAAATCATGAATCATGTAGCAGATGCAAAAAAGAGGCAACCAAAATACATCATGAATTGGGAAGATCAAACCAAAATACAACAAAACAAAACTCCTAAGCTAGCCCGCTTGCACTAATTCTAACTCTAAGGTTAAGAAGATTCAAAAAGGTCCTCCTTAGAGCTTGAGATGTTGACCATTGATCTACGAGTGGTTCTTTAGTAGATGAAGTCATTAATCTGTCCTTAGACGTATAATGTGGTGCCTTCCACATACACTCAATCAACAAGCTAAATTCTATTGTTAGATTCACATAAAAAAAAAAAATACAGGGACACCAGCAGGGAAGTATGAGCATATCATATCACCTATGTAGCAAACATTTTGACCATTAAAGTCAAACTACAACACATTACGCTCCTCGTGAATATCTTCTACAAACTCAACATGCCAAATTCCTAAGCGTGTCATATGCTTTCACAACATGAACATCACGATCATTGCTAACCACAAACATAGAGAAATAGTATAAGCATATAGACATAAGTACTATAGGAGCATGTATGGACAACACACAACACACATACAACCAAATATAGACACATATAAAACAACAGCAATACATGTATTCGTCAACCATATAACAGTAGGTAAGCAGGCAAATAATATCCAATGTACATGGATGAATACTCATGCATGAGACTAACTTTACTTTATGGAAATTACTTTTCCTAAGCAATCAATTTATGGTGTCCCCTAACATGATAAAATATCATCTCAATATGACCCTCTAATCCCAAAAGCACAAATGTCAAAATCATTCAACAGACACACTAGTATTTTGTCATCAATTTGTGTCTTCCTTTTATATCATTGTTCTTCCTTATGGGTAGCGTCATTTTTCATGTGTGATTGGTTGATACGTTTTTTCCGTCTTAATAAGGTTGTTATGTGATACTCCTTTCGATCTCAAATATAAGCAAAAGAAAAAGGAAAAAGAAAATTGTTGTTTGTCTCAAATATAAGTAAATTTAACTAATTTCACCTTATTTAACGAGACAATTCCTAATATACCTTTCATTTAATTGAGATTCTATTTCTAACTATTCTTTTTTATTCTTGATATCAAGTTCTAATGAAGGACGGTTTAGGAAAAAAAAGGTTATTTTCTTAATTGGATTAGTAAAATTAAATAATATTAACTAACTTTCTTAAGGCTCATTTGGGATAGTTTTTAGTTGTAAGTGAAATAAAAAAAGCGCACAAGAAGGGAGGGTTGAATTGTGCTATAAAACTTTTTTTTTAAAACAATATAAATAAGTTTGAAAGCGTTTTCAAGCTAAGGGATAGAGAGAAAGATAACATAGAGAGCTTGTAACACCCTAAGCGGCATTACCGTAACTAGGTCTAGATTTTAAAAAAACAAACTGAGAAAGGTAGAAACAACATACAAATACTACTCATAAATATAATTGAATATTATATACGAACAATACAATAAAAAAAACATACATGCCAAATATAACTCATCTATCACCTGAAGGTATCGTACAAAATATAAACAAGAATACAAAAACATAATATAAACTAGACTACGTTTTCTTGCACGTGACTCCAAGCTCCATCTACGCGTGTCTTCACCTGTATCCTGAAAAAGGGAAAACTTAAAGGAATGAGACATAATGTCTCAGTGAGTGCTCTAAGGACTCTACGGCTGGGTTAAACTCTTCTATTCGGACAACCTTCATTACTTATCTCTCATGGCTTTAGCCTCATTGGGTTTCTTATAATTATCCATACCTATGGTTGAGTCTACACCTTTCAACAGTCAATACTCCCTGTTAATTGCTCTCTCATTCTCACAACTATTATATTGGTTTACTATCTCATTCTTAACTTAAGAACTCATCCTCATTATTTATACTTTCTTACCCAAAACCCTCTTTAGAATTTACTCTTCTTCCTTTTAATATTCAAAGCTGTCCCCTAGGGTCAAGTCTAAGGTTACAGACATCCTAAAATACTCTTATTTCATTCTCTCTCTTACTTGTCTTATACCTTTCTATTACGCCATGAGGGAATTCACCCTTCCTCTATCTTATTCACAACTATTATTATCCAACTAGAACCCTCATAACACTATCCTAAGGTTTAGCCTCTCACTTATCCTTAAGGTAGCAAACACAATTCCAATTACAAGCATATAATTGTTTCACATTCTTTGTCTAGTAACTAGACATATACCTCGTTTTATTTTATCAAACAGGAACGACGCTCGTGCAAGATATGATCACATGTCCACAACTTTAACATTTCATCACAAGGCACAATTACATTCTTACATAGAATTCACATAGATAGGGTCACATAGAATTCACATAATTACAACATAACACACTCTAACATATCACACTATAACAAGATACATATGCGTGCTATGTTCCTAAACCACTACTCATGCACATGTGGTACCAACCTAACTTTTCGGAAAGTAGACTAGGAGTAAATGCAGGCCATAAGAAGCGTCATCGGTACCGATGCCTTCGGCTTTCGCACCCTCAACTAGCATGATATCCCCGGTGACTAGTTAGGGTTACCCAGTTTTGCCAGTATGCCCCGGCTCCATGGGATCAGCATGGACCATTGGAGTTTTCCCAACCGAATAACCCCCAAGGCTAAGGTTAAACAACCCATCACGGCCTCCACCAGCCAGATTCCTACATACTTTCCTCATCACATAACTCAAATGTTATGATGCATGGTCACAAATAATGCTTACAACTTTCATAGACTTTTATCATGAATCATAGGCACAATTTCATATCACACTCATATTTTTAAGGTAAATAACAACCATACAATATAAACTCAACAAGACATAAGAAAAACAAATAACAATGAGTTAAACACTGCCAAAAGGAGTTCACAAATATAAGGAACGTAATAGCAAGTCGTATTCGTCCGGCGGTCCAGCGAACCCGCCCAGCGAGTTCGCGCCGGAAACCAACCCGCCCAGCGGTCCAGCGAACCCGCCCAGCGAGTTCGCGCCAGAACCCAACCCACCCAGCGGGTATCGCACCCCGCCCAGCAGGTCTGCGTCAAGACCCAACCCGCCTAACGGGTCCGCGCCCCCAGCGCGAAAGAGAAATTCAGTTTTTGAAGAAAAGTCGCCAAAAGACTATCTAATCTATGAATTTCTTACTTCCTCACAATTCCTTCAAAACCCATCAAATCCCTAATCTTACGCATAAGGTGGGAAAAAAGGTAAATAGATGAAAAATAACAACATAAAAGACAAGGAAGAATATGGGGGATAGCACTCACCTTTGTGGACATGCAAAGTTGAATTCTAGGGTTTGGATTCTCCGGTTTCTATTCTTCCTCCTTCTCTTCCTCTTCTTCTTCTCTTCTTTTCCTCATTCTCTCTAACTTTTTTTTTCTTCCTCTATTTTGTGACAGTTAAACCTAACCCTCATTCTCTATTCCCTTCTTATAACATGTGGGTGGGTATGTGGCTTAGTGGGCTTTAGTCCTCTATTGGGCCCTACATGCTCTTTTGGGTTGTATGATAATATTCCAACTAATTTATAATACTAAGGTATTAATAACAATAATAATAATAAGAATAATAATAATAATAATAGTAACAACAACAACAACAATAATAATAATAACAATAAATATAATAACAACAACACAACACAATAATAATAATAATAATAATAATAGGAAATATAATAACAATAATTCTTAAGACATCTTTTGTCTAATAACATATGAGAAGGGTTCTACTAAAAGCTACCTCGTGGTTTATTTCTAGTACTTGAAAATTGGGCTGTTACAGAGCTTTTATACTGGTTCACTCAACCTGAGCTACGTCCAGTCCCTTCACCTAGAAGGTATCCACTAACCAACCTTAGGTTAAAAGTATTGTTCGCGACTTCTTCAGGTTTTACAAGGCAATCACCCTAAATTGCTCAACTCAAATATTATTTTTCACTAAGCCTCTCTAAGCTTTCACAACACAAACAAGTGTTTATACAAAGGTATTAACTCACGTAGTGAGAATTTGAAAGATTAAGCTCAAAACACTCAAAATATTTTTACAATACTTTTTCACTATCGTCCAATAGACGCTTCTAGTTAATGTACAAAGAGTTTTTGATGTCTCGCTAAGATTATCACAAATTAGTACATATCACCGTTCTGTGTTTTTGCTTCTTCCTTGGTGCATATATATAGTCTTCAAGGAAAAAGATCCATTGTGGAAGACTTGATTTCATTATACAAGAAGGGGCATGCAAACCATGCTTTCAGAAAGATCAAGCATCACAACTTTTAGACTTACACTAAAACATAAAGCGTAGGATTGTGTTGGCGGTCTGCTTTTTTGAATATTCTTCATTCGGCATGGCAACTTGATAAGTTGACTTACTTTATCTGTTTTGCTGCGCCTTTGCAATAGAGTGAATCTGATTACATTTAATGCTTCAAAACAATTTAAACATTAGATCACTAGAATGGTAATATGTTAGTTTCAAGGAAAAACGAACATAAGTAAATTGGATGTTTAAATGAGACTTAGCCGTTTGAAGATTTGTCATTGGAAGCTTTTGTCTGAAAACATTTGATATTTGATTTTGTTCTAAGAGACAAGATTTAACTTCGGACGGTCATCTTGAGCTTGTTCACTTGGACGATCTTCTTTAGTACGTCTACTGGACAATCTTCTTTAGTACGTTTACTAGACGGTCTTCTTTAGCACGTCTATTAGATGGTTCATATAAGAGTAACTTGTTTGCTGTGACAAGGTTAGTCCTTAGGCAAAAACTTGAACATTAATAAGTTTGTTATCTTCAACACTTTGAGGGTTTAAATGTTTTTACGTCTTTGGTTCCAATAGTAAGTTTCAAAAATTTCAAAAACTATAATAAGTTTTTAGTTTTTAAAATTTATTTTTAGTTTTTTTTTTAATTTTAGCTTCAAACTAAACTTACTTTGAAAGTTTCCTATTCTATTAAAATTAGTTTAATGGTGTGTTTGTTTGGTTGCAATAGCGGTGGCGCTAGTAGCAATGGTGATGATGACAGTAATGGTTGTGTTAGTGGTGTCAGTAATGGTGGCGGCAGTGCTGATAGTGGTAATGACAGTGGTGGCAATGTTGTTAGTGGTGGTGACAATGAGAAATTTCATTGTCAAATGTAGTAAGAGTGTGTTTTAAAAAAAAACTAAAACCAAATTTACAATTTTTTTAAAAATAAATGTAAAAGTTTTAGAAATTGAGTTAAAAATAATTTCAGTTTCATTTTATCTAAACACATTTTGTTTTAAAAATTACATTTAAAAACTAAAAACTAAAAATTTACAAATACCTCAAAGGAGCACTTAATTATCGTAAATTAGTTTTTTTTTTAAATTCGATATCAGAGGGACTATTTTTTTTTTCCAGCGCTTTGCACGCAAATCAACGCAGTGGATCATCAAGCTACTAACCAATCGGGCTTGTATGCTTTTGTGAATCGTGGGCCTCTCCAATGCAAGTTCAAATCAAAATTAATTTTAGTGACAAATTTTATATTAAAAGGTGTGTTACATTAAAAATTGATTTTAATTGTTACCTAGACTTCTTATTTGAATTCGGTTCGGACAAGGCTACGAAGGATGCAAGGAATTTCACTTTAAAGTTGGTAATAAACGCCTCGTATTCTAACATTTGTTTTATTTTACTTTACTTTCTAACAATTGTTTTTACCAATAACTTCAAGAGCCAAATGAAATCATGCCATAAGTTTATTTGAAAAGGTTCCCAAGTAAATGAAGGTTCTTCAGGAACCCCTCAAAAAGAAAAGTTTTCTGTAGTATAAAAAACATTGGCCCTTTAACATCTGTTATTTTCCATTCTAACACTGCTTGAGGCTATTTTTTTGTTGTTGCCCTTCTCTGAAAAAAAAAAAAAAAGATGCACGGTCCCCACTAGCAGATCATTTCCAATCTCCTCGCATTGTTTGACTTTCCTTGTAGTGCCTTGGATGCAATGATTATGACTCCCACTATACCATATTTTCTTTGTACCTCTTCCAAATTATTTTATACCTTCCCATCTATAAACCAGGCATATATACCGGTGTCGTAATGGTATTACTGCAACATTATCGTATCATAAAAATAAGAATTACTCTTCTTCGTGCCCTATATCTTGTGACACAACAAAGAGGCAATAGAATACGTTTGTTAAGTTATTTATTTCCATTTAGCATGTTACATAAAAATGTGTGCACCTAATTGGTCAATTTATTTGCAACGAGATAAAATGCATTTCTTTAGCAAAATGTTCCCCCCAAAAGAATGAAATTGTCATGAAAAAATAATCCAAATATGTTCTAGCTTATTTTAGAAGACTGTGCTTGTCTCATTTCTTGATGAACTAAAAGTTTTGCAAGATGTGAAAAAGTTAATAATACATTTTTTAATGAATTTATTTAAAATTCACTAACAGTATAAAGATTTTTTATATTATCACCTAATCATATATTGTTATGTATGGCAAGTTTAATGACTTATATGATAACTATATTAAAAAAAATACTAATTCACTAGGATCGGTCTAGTGATGGAGAATTTGAATAGTATACACAAGGTCCTAGGTTCTAACCTTATTGTCTCTATTGTATACAAATATATATATATAAAATAATTTCTGATTGGTTAATGCTATTAAAATATTTTTAAATTTTTTATTAGTAAGTAAAATTTATGTAAATTTTATTAAATAAATTGATATTCATAAAATTTAGCAATCGTTACATGAATTACACTAAATAATAAAAAAATATTAAAAAACAATATATTATTAATATTTTTCTTTTTATATAGAATAATAGAATTACTATCAAATCACTTTTATACTCAAATCGTAAACCAACGACAATTAAAGACAAAACCGAGTATAGATCAATATATATTTACAATATTTACTTCGACTTATTAGGATTTGCGATAACAGGTTGTAAATATGACATTAGGCTGGAGCTTAGTACAGACTTATCAATCCATTGCCCTCGATTCACATATAGGCAACAATCTTAAGTGTATTAAAAGCCAGGGTGTATAAGTTTTAATTAGCAGCAACCGACTAACAATTTAAATATACTTGAGTTTGTTTTTACATGATGACTATGGGGGAAGATTAAATTTTATTATTGAGGGGTGCAAATTAGTGGGAAACTAGGACATATCAGGTCCAATTTTATCTTAAAAGGAATTTGACATAGTTTCAAAATACAAGGACTAGATGTAATTTTTTTTATTTAGATAAATTTTTAAAGTTTGACTTAAAAAACATTAAGTGTTTTATTTTGTAGTGAAATCTTTAAATAAATTAACAAATATATCTTAAAATAATCAATGATGATACGATTTTAAAATATTGTAATAGAAAATTAAAATTGTAAACACACTTAATTAGACTGCAACCTCAAGTCTAAAAACTCCTATAAAAAGTTTGATGTTTGACTTTTTATAATTAAATAGTTTTTTTTACAAAAAAGAAGTTTTGATCTAATGCTTTTGGTAATTAAACAAATTAGTTCAAACTTTGTTTTAACTTGTTTTTATCCTAAGTAAATTAAACATATATAACACAAAATGGGAATGATCATTAACTAAAGGGACTGTGTGAAAAAATCAATTTATTTGTGGGAAAATAAACTAATGTATAAATTAGAATATGCATAAATTACAAACTGAGCAAGTCGTAGGACATCCATGCATGTCCACCTCTCCCTCCAGCTTCAATGGCGACTTAAATCTAGTTGAGATGATATGGTAAATTGATTAGAGGTATCTTTAGCCAATCAATTTAATTATGTATTTATTTAAAAAATTTCAATAAAAGGAGTGTTTATTCATAAGTTTAGTTATGAAATTTGTTGAAATAAATTAAAAAGATTTTATAAGAATGTCATAAGTCACTTTTATAAATTCAGATAAGATTGAAATACGGGAAAGCAAGTTTCATATCCACATGAGATGAATACATCTATAATTGGCTAGTGTCTGGCTTCCAAATAACAAAACATTTCATTTCTGGAAAAGAGTATATCTAAAAGTGTTAGCCCGTAAAATTCCGTCAAAATCTTATGAAGTAAGGAAATAAAATGAATAAATATCTGTAGGAGATGACGGGAATTTTCAACTTGACGAAAATATTTTTTATTTGGTACGTACCATTAACTAAATTTATTCTCAGTTAATTAGCATCAATTTAAAAGAAAATTGTTAGAAAACATATTAATCTACTGCATAAACAAAATGTTAATTAAATCAATTTATCGTATTATTAACGCACTTTAGACACTAAATGAAAAATGTTGCCCATCACTTTAAAATTGTGTCATTCTCTCTGCTATATTTCATTTTACCCCGTGTGGGCTTGCTGTATTGGCTCTTCGTGCCAACTTTAACATGTCGCCTCTTCTCAATTGTGTCTCCTGATATTTCGATCGATGAGTATGAGGCCCTGATTGATAGAAGGGGGAAAATGGGGAAAATTACATTTACAAAAAAAAATAAAAAAATAAAAAAATTAAATAGTCAACCAAAATTATTTTTATTTTAATTATTTTGATAAAAGTAAAAAATACAAAAGACATTTATAATAGGCTAAATTATTAATTTAGTTCTTTAATTTATTTTTTTTGTTCAATTAGGTTCTTCTATTATTAAAAGATTCAATTAAGTTCATAATTTTTAAAAATGCTTTACTGTTACACTTTTCATCCAAAATAACATTATTTTTCGTCTAATATTATACTAAATAACATAAAAAATATAGTGAAAAATGCCGTCATTTTAGATAAAAAAAATAATATTGAAGTATTTTTAAAAATTATAGATTTAATTGAATCTTTTAATAATAGAGGGATCCAATCAAATAAAATAAATAAATTAAGAATTCAAATTAGTAATTTATCCTTTATAATAAAACCAAAAAATATATTATTTTCTTTTGGCTTCTTTCGAGAAGATAACAAGACTTGAAATAGAAATTTATCCACTTTAATCCTTTATATTCTTTCACTAATTTGCAATAAAATAAAATAATGTTAAAAAAGCATGTAAAAGAAAGACTGATTGCATCTAATGTCCGTGACGGGCCCACGTCGGCACAGACCCAACACGATGACAACTACTACTCCGCAAATACATATCTATTTTAATATAGTTGGTATGAGCGAACCATTTATGTGGCCAAGAGCGAACCACGTGTCCCCCATTCATTCGTCATCACCTAGATTTCCTCTCTATGACTAGTCACTAATATAGATAATAGAAAAACCGCACCCAAAGAAATCAACTCACTACTTACTCGCGCAACATTCAAGTCGCTAATTCTTCCACTCCTCGCAGCAAAGGCCCAACAGTGGTGCCATTAGCCGCGTTTTTCAAAAGTGCTTTCGCAGTTTCCTAAAATTCAGAACGTAAGCGAGATGGGAATTGAAAGGGGAGGCCTGAAGGGGTTCAGGAGCGGCTGGAGCGTGCCGCCGAAGCCATGCGACTCGTGCAAGCTGGCTTCTGCGGCAGCTTTTCTGCCGCCCCGATTCCGCGTTTCTCTGCATCGCGTGTGACTCCAAGATTCACTGCGCCAACAAGTTGGCTTCGCGCCACGAGCGCGTGTGGATGTGTGAGGTGTGCGAGCAGGCGCCCGCGGCTGTCACGTGCAAGGCAGACGCCGCAGCACTCTGCGTCACGTGCGACTCCGACATCCACTCCGCCAACCCCCTCGCGAGCCGCCACGAGCGCGTCCCCGTCGAGCCCTTCTTCGACTCCGCCGAGTCCATCGTCAAGGCCTCCGCCGCCGCCTCCTTCGGCTTCATCGTCCCCACCGACGACGCCTCCATCTCCGACGCCTTCGCCCCCGACGCCGCCGCCGCCGCGTGGCTCATTCCCGACCCCAATTTCGGCTCCAAACTCATCGACACCCCAGACATCAAGTCCAAGGAGATGTTCTTCTCCGAAATGGACCCCTTCCTCGATTTCGATTACTCAAACTCCTTCCAAAACAACAACAGCGCCGGAAACGACAGCGTCGTTCCAGTTCAAACCAAACCCTCTCTCCCTCCTCCGCTCCTGAATAATCACCACCACCAGTCAGAGGGTTGCTTCGACATCGATTTTTGCCGATCGAAGCTATCCTCCTTTAACTACCCGTCACAGTCTCTTAGCCAAAGCGTAAGTACTAGTAATATTGACAAAACTTAAATACAATTATGTGTGACTTTTTAATCAAAATTAAATTTTCATTTTAATAATTTGCATGAATAAAACTTAGATACAATATTTTCTTTAGGTGCTATTAATGTTTTATTTCAGGTAATTTATATAATTTTTTGTTATGTGTATTACTAAAATAAAACTTTAATTTTAATTGTAAAATAACACTAACAATACTGAAAGATCCTGAATTCAAGTGTAATAAAATTTTGTACAAGAAATTTACGCGAACTACAGAAATAAAAATTCAAATCTAATTTGACAAGAACTCTTGTATCTAAATTTTTTCTAAATATTCTGCTGATTATTAATTTATGTAACAGGTTTCGTCGTCGTCGCTTGATGTTGGAGTGGTGCCAGATGGGAACACGGTGTCGGAGATGTCGTACTCGTTTGGTCGGAATAGTTCGGATTCGAGTGGGATTGTTGTGTCCGGGGGTAGTGGGGGGCAAGGTGCGACACAGTTGTGTGGGATGGATCGGGAAGCGAGGGTGCTGCGATACAGGGAGAAGAGGAAGAATCGAAAGTTCGAGAAGACTATTCGATATGCTTCGCGAAAGGCTTATGCGGAAACCCGGCCCAGGATAAAAGGCCGGTTCGCGAAGCGAACCGAAATTGACTCGGACGTGGACCGCCTCTATAGCCCTGCTGCCGCTGCGCTCATGCTGGACACTCCGTACGGTGTCGTACCGTCGTTTTAGTGAAACAAACCGATGGAGGGAGGGTGCATGAATGGTGAATCTCTCTCTGGCAGCTTTCTAGTGTTGGGAAATCTTAGAATAATGATTAGTGATTCTGTGGGATTATTAGGGAAAGAAAAGGTGGAGAATCGGTACGAACGTGATTCTTAGCTTGACGCGGAAGCTTGTTCACGGACCTGAAGATTTGTCTCGGCCAGAAAAGCCCGTTTACTTTTTTCAAAAGAGCTTTAAAGGGCTTCTTTTCTTCATATTCACCTCGTGTAGAATTAGAATCTGTACTGTAAACTCTTTTCACTGCCTTGCCTGCTGTCTTTTTTTAGTATGAAAGTGTCTTTTTTCTACCAGCCGGATCACGGATCTCTTTCCCCATTCCTATTGGGTGCCAGTGCCACTCCCCAACTATATATATCACTTTTTTATTACTTGATGATGAAGGTTTTGTTTTATCAACGGATTATAGGCATTGGAAGGTCACACCAAGTTTCGGGTTTTGATTCCTCAATATTCCTTTTCAAAGTAGTTGTGTTTTAATATTTGAGTTCAAATCATTAATGGAAAGATGTTCATATGGTTAACTAATTAGATATTATTTTTGGTATAATTTTTAAGATAATTATTGTAAAAGTTAAATTTTTTATTATATTAGACAATATATGATTTGATAACAATGAAAAAAATTACACAGTTGGAACATATATTATTTATTGTCAATCTTTTATGTAAATATTGAAAATATTGTTGAGCATCTTAATTTGAAAAGTATAATTAGGATTAAAAAATTATTCCTTCACTTTATTAATGATTGTTTTTATTGTGATAATTATTGAAACGATAAAATCTTTTTCATTTTTCAAATAATAAATAAATAAATATTACAAAACAAACAATAGATTATTTTAAAATAAAATTATAATAAAATAAAGACAAATACTAATCTATCACTTATTAGCCTAAAATAAATTATGTACCCAAAGGAGTGAAGGATGGATGTACTTAAGAAGAAGAAAAAAAGAAGAAATAGTGTATTCATATGTGTAACCATACTTAAACAGACATTGCATGTTAAAGATGTGTTTGAGTGTCTAACAAGTGTCGAAAATCAACACTCGCACAACACATGTACCACACGTTACACTCTGTTTCATGTTAAAATAAATAAAAATGTTTTTTTTTTTAAACTCCAAGACATTGAAGACATGACTTGAATAGGGTTCCAAAATTTAGATGACACTTATTCAATTGGACATGAAAAGGAACGCGATTGGTACTAAAATTTCCAGTTAAAAAATAATCAGAAACAAGTTTAACCTTTTAAAAATAGATGTAGATCAAAGAAAAATACAAGAAGCGGGTTGAGTGGGGTTTTAAACGATTTTTGTAAATCCATTTGTTTAATAAAGTATTTTGTCTTATGTAGGACTATATGTTAGTGAGTTTGATAAGATGATGTAACTTAAAGCTTCTTTCAAATAATTATAATTAAAACGAGTTACATATTTAGATTCTTTAAAACACTTAAACAAGAAATATAAGGGATGAACGAAGATGTAAAAACACGAGTTTTTATATTGGTTCATCTTTAACTCAATATTACATCCAGTCCTTCATGTTCAACCAAGATTTTCACTAACATATAAAACTATTACAAGTATTCTTTGACCCAAGCCTTTTTAAACTCAACATGAGTATTTTTTGACTTGCTTCTCCAAACAACAACCCAGGTATTGTTTATAACACAAGCCTCTCTAGGCTTAAAACCAAGTATTCTTTGACTCAAAGCCTTTGCAGGCTTCAACCATTTTTCACTTAAAAAAGATTAATAGTAAATTATTTGACTTCTTCGTCTTAGCAAGATAGATAAAAAAACTTAGCTCAAGTCTATTCTTTTTACATTTAGGGTGTGTTTGAAAAAAAGCTATGTTTAACGTAACCTATGTTAGCTCCAATGACACAAGATAGTTCCTTCTTCGTTTACTGCTTTGAAATTCACAAACTTTTGTTTACAGGCTTTTAAATGACAATCCAAACACATATTTAGAGATTTACAAAGAAAGCTTAGATGAAAAGAATTTGAATTCGCATTAAGAAGTTTGAGTAGAGATTCTAACTTCATCTTTATTTCTGTGGTATTTATAGAAATGCATGATAGTGTCCGTTATAAGATCGTTTGAAGCTTCTTCTTCAAGTTTGAGAAAATATGAACGGTGGAGCATTAAATGTAACATCAAATGTCTTTTTCCAATCAGTCATATTGATATAATAAAGCCTTATACTTATCTTTTATTTTTCATACGAGCGCTGTATAATAAAGTATAATCTTGCTTTTTGATTAGAAAAGTACACTGTTATACTTTATACTTTCTAGAGGCGCGTCTTTTCATAAAGTAGGTGAATCATATATGTTTAATTTTGCAAAGCTTATTTGATACACTTCTTCTTTTGTTAAGACTTAAAGTAAGATTGTACCTAAAAGAGTATTAAGATCATAAGATAGATTGTACCCGAAAAAGTATTAAGATCATAAGATATATACACTTGGAAGACGATATGTTCATATTGAAAACACAACGTAAAAGCAATCGTCTTAATAAGATGATGGGTTCATCTTGTATTTTTAAAAGTGTTCAGTCTTATATGATAAAAATTTATTTATTTTGCTTGTTAAATCAAAACAAGTGAAGGATATAAAGCGTCCTTTGCTCTAACAATAGTAAAATATAATTTTAGATGGAGTGAGAAAAGGTTTCCACATATGCAACGTCACAAACATCTTCATTTTCATTTTCCTGATTTCCCCAATACTTATTCATCTCTATTTTGGTTGACTTATCATCTTATTTTTTTTCCTTTATTTCTATGTTCATTTTGTTGTTTTTGTGTGACCATCTTCACAGTTTGTTCACAACTTCCATCTTCATCTTCATATTCATTTTGATCAACATCTCTATTTGATATTCTGTTTGTGCTCCCATCTTAGGCTTTATTTGTGTCTTCTATTGTCATCTTTTTCTCCATTTTGGTGTAGTAATGGTGTCAAGAAGTTTATATGTCTTCTCCATTTATCAGTACACCCTCATATTATTTGTTGCTTTACGGCTCTCATCATCATCATGTTCACACTCTGCATGGCTTATTAGTGACCCTTATATTATTTGTTGCTTTGCTAAAATGTTTTTTCATTCTAAGGTCAGTAGTCATTGAAGGTGAAAGCATAGTTCAATAGTTCATTGTCTTATTTAAAAAAAATTTGTAATAAGAAACAAAGTGTTCAAATTGTATAGTGATGTCTTTCAATATATTTTTTTTTTTGTGAGACTTGTTATCATTGAGAAAATGTAACACTTATGAATTAACAAGTTCTCTTGAAATGATGATCAATATATAAATCTTGACTCTTAATTTAGATCTTTTATAAATGATGCTCATATTTATGTGTGTGCATGTATAAGTATTGTGACATCCTACGTTTTGGACATTATTGTGTCTGGTGTTCATATTTGTGGCAGTGTATGTGCTCCATAGTCTATAAGTAACTCATGTTTTAATTAATTTTTTACATTAAAGTTGAAGTTGTATTTATTTAAAAGGGTTTTCTTATAAAGCATTTAAGGATATTAGTTCACAAATACTTAATATCTTTATTAATTTTTTTATTATTTTAAAAATAAGTATTAAATATTTCCCCTTATGAAATGTACTCTCTCACCATTCCAAAATTATTGTCTATGGTTGATACTTATAGATTAGGAAATCGTTAATTGATGTAAAAGTTCATTATACCTTGACTAAAACACCTTTACTTAATCTTTCCTCATGTCTTTTAGTTGGTCGAGATAATTTTAAGTTAATTATTTCCACAATCATTAAGTAAGGAATATGACTATATAAAAAATAAAAGAGAGAGAGAGAGAGACTAAAATCTTAAATTTCTAAAATGGCAATAGTGTTGTAACAAAGAAAAAAAAAATCTAAAAAACTTATAGATTTGAAACAAAGAGAATAGTAAAATTTTTAATTATTTGTTTTTTGTTATGTTTTAAAGATTTTTTTAATAAGTTCTGATTTAACTATTGAGCATCTCACACATCATACAAGTATTTGAAATTTAAGTAATATTTGAAATTATAAAATTATAAAATAATTAAAATAAAAAATGTTTGAAATTTTAAATTTTAAATATTTATGTGTAATTGATTATGTATAATTTAGAAAATATATCAATTAAAATTATAAAAATATAAGTGTAATTAATTTGAAATGTTTTAATTTTAAAAAATAAAAATGAGTTGTTTATTTTTTGAGAGAGAAAAAAAGATCAAATCCTTCTCCTTATGTTAAGATAGTGATACTTTATTTTAATATAAGGAAATGAAATAGCTGAAAATTTTGGAGGAAATACTGGTTTCAACGTAAAAAAAATAAAATTTTAAAGACACTTATTTCTTTTTTTGGGTGAACCTTAGCTATTCTCGACTAAGAGCTAAATATTAATCTCTTATGGTACTAAGATTTATTTTAGGAAACGACTTTTTCCAATATACGTTCTTCTATGTACATGGGCCATTTAAAGATATTAATTTGAAGTATAAGCAAATAAGATTTGAGAGTAAACAATTTCAACTTAAAAAAAATAAAATTTGTTATTTTAAAAGTATACACAACTGAGATTTGTGTAGAAATAAACATGTTTATGTAAAAATATAATTATTTGATTTTTTTAAACGTTGAAAAATAAAAGAATAATAAAAAGTTTTATTTTGATACATTGTCAATATAAATATACATTTTTATATTGTTAACTAATAAGATAACACCTTATATATAACTTTTAAAGTGTTTTTCATAAAAGTCATTGATTTTTGATGATACAATAATTCAGGATTTTTGAATAGTGTAAGAAAACTATTATATTATCATTGTATTCTAATTAAATTCATTGATGAATTTAATTTTAATACGCTATTAGCCTAAAGATTTTTACATTATTAACCAACAGGATAACATCTTAGGTATGTCTTTTAAAATAATTATCATGGACTTTTCAATTTGCATACATTGTCAATATAACATATGTTTATACATATATTCAATTGAATATGGTTATTTTACCACGTCATTCTATTCATTAAGATGACATGATGACAATAAGATAAATTATTGTTTGATGTGTGTGTAAAATTTTTTTACGCTAACAATGTATATAAATTAAATTCATTGCCACCCGAGCGCGTGGATTAACTGACACGTGGTTGTTCTAGCTTAATCAGAGGTCTCAAATTCGAGTCTTGAGTATATAGCTGCGTTAAATACTCGAAGGAAGAGCCTTGTCATCCATAGTAATTCTACCCATCTCAAATAGAATTGCCTCTTGTAAAAGATACTTGTAGTCCCTACAAAAAAAAATCCATTAACATAAAAGCCAATGATATGACAATTCAATATTGATGAACTGTGTAAAAAACTTTTATATTATCAAATATATTATAATTAAACCCATGAATAATTATTTGCTCAGAAGGTCTTGTAACTATTAGCATTGATTCACACTTTCAAAATCCCATGAAAATACTAATACATGTACGTTAACCTTGTGTTTGGATGAAGAATTTTAAGAGGGTAATTCATTTTTATAGGGAAATTAAAATGTTTTGTAATGAAATATGTTGTTTGGATAGGAAATTTAGTAAGAAATTGAAATTCTAGTAGTTTATGAATGTATTTTGATTACTTAAAATTGTGGAAATTCAAATTCCATAAAAAATCTAAGAATTTGAAATTCTTCATATTCATTTTCTCTTACCTCTATGTTTATTTTCTCTCTTCTCTTTCTTTCTTCTCTCCCTCTCCTCCTCTCTCTTTTCTCTCTCCTCTTTCTTTCTCCTCTCTTTTGTTTTCTATTTCTCTATGACCTCTCTCTTTTATCTCTCTCATCTCCTTCTCTTCACTCTCTTTCTTCTCTACTCCTCCTTTCTATCTCACCTCCCTCTCATCTCTTTCCCATTTCTCTCTTCTTTCTCTTCTCTTTATTAATATTAATGTAAAAGTTATCAATATTTATATTTTTAAATTATTAAATATTATTTAATATTAAAATTATTTGTGAATTATTAAATATTTAAAAATTGACTAATGTTTATTTTCGATAAAGTTTAATATTAAAATTTTAATTTTTAGAAATTAAATTTTGTATATGGTGGTAATTAAAATGTCATATCCAAACTTAGCATTTGAAATTTAAAAAATTTGAATTTATTTATCAAAACAGAGCATTTAATAAATGAAGAAAATTTCAATTAAAGCAATTCAAATTTCAAGCATTTCCAATTCTTTGAAATTTTAAAATTTTCTCATCAAACACAACCTAACTGTTATTAAATTTGATTATTATTAAGCAATGTCTCATATTTAAATTTTGTGAATGATGATGATAAAAATTAGGAGAATTTTATCATATTTAAAACTTGCAGTGGCTTATACATGATAAAGGTCTTCAAAAAATAAGATAAAATGTTTATAAAATGTTATTACTAAAGATAAATAATAAAGAGAAAACACGATTTTTACTTTTATACCATTTGAAATTTTAGTCAAGGATCAACAACAATCTTCGTTTGACTTGTTACAGGATTACATACTTAAGTGTTTCGTGGGGAGAATCACGTTTTTTTTTTTTTTTTGGAAAAATAAATTTTATCATATTTAAAACTTGCAGTGGCTTGTTACAGAATTTTTACTTTTATACCATTTGAAAGTTTTGTCAAGGATCAACACCATCCTTCGTTTGACTTGTTACGGGATTATACATTTAAGTGTTTCGTGGGGAGAATCACGTTTTTTTTTTTTTTTTTTGTGGAAAAATCAATTTACAGTGATGTGTTTGGTAGGTTGGTATCTTGTTAAGCGTGTGCTTGGATTTTTATTCAAAAAGTTTCAAATTATGATTTAGGTGATTTATTCTTTGTAATTTGTACTCAATATATGAATTTGGAGTTCTAAACGAAAATATATACACATTATAAAGTTTCAAAAAATAATTATAATTAATTTTAGGAGAAGTAGTTTTTTAATTTTTGATTTAGAGTAAAATTGATTTTATGTAAGACTTTTAAAATTTTAAAAATGTACTTATTTTTACATTTTAAGATGATTCTATTTAGTTTCTAAATAAAATTAATTATTCTAAATTAATTTTAAAACGTTATTTTCAATTATTAATTATTTTAACATAAATCCAGCTAAAATATAGAACAATTCGTTTGAAGACTTCAAGTCAACCATTGAAGTTCCGGAACTTTTTCTCTTCAATACTTTTTACTGTGAATTTCTTTTGGGAGAGAATCAATTGATATTAGACGTGAAATTTTTATAATTAGATCGCTTAATAACTTTTTATAAAATATAAAAATAATCAATTCAATGACTTTTGATATTATCTTTTTGATTATGTATATCAAATTTTACATAAATTAGACATCATTGGTGAGTTATCTAACAATGAATATTTATCTATATTTTAAATAACATATTATCCTGCAAAACAAAGTAGTACAATAAAAGATCAATTAGTTTTTTATTTACGTGAAATTTTATAAATTTTATGTATTTTATAAGAATTTTCAATCAAACACTTTGATTGATTAATTTCATATTTTATAGAAAATTATTAAGTGATATGAATACAAAATTTGACACCTAATATTAATTGATTTTTTCCCATTTCCTTTTTACAAAAAAAGAAACTTAGGCAAAGAAAAAAAATTATCTATTGAATAAGTTTTGATTTAAGTATGAGTATTTATGAGAATGGGTGTATATCCATCTAATTAATCATCCATCCCGTCACATGCTTATATGTTATTTAACAAATTAATTTTAAAATAAAAATGAACGTTATATAAATCATTATATTCAGTTAAATGTTTTACAATAATATTATATAAATTACTATATATAATACATATTACTCAGATCCCTATATAATAAAAGATTACCTTGTGTTATTTTGACTTTACAAATTATCATAAATATCTAATCAAAGTTACTATTTTTTTTAACATATCTTAAAGAGTATAAGTATTATACTTAAAAGTTTATAAATTAATTATTTCATAAATTTGTTGTATTAAGTTTAAATTTATTTAAATATATTTTTATGTTACAGAAATTGAATGTGTATTATGCTTTATAATCAATATATTATATTGGACTTAAATTTGGTAAAAAAAAATTGTTATATTTTATAACTATTTGATATATATATATATATATATATAGCGAGTGACTCTTGTGAAAACATGAGAACAACTAATAACAATTGTTGGATGAAGAATAAAAAAATAGACCGTCGAGATTAAAACCTAATTTTAAACAACACTAAACCCTAAACTCATTTAAAATCACAACTACCACCACTATCGTCGCCACGCTCGCTGTGACCATCACCGCCAGCCATCATCGACAATGACAATAGTGATGATGACAATAATGGTGATCTCATTTAAAACCACAACTACCCCCAATGTCATCATCACCACCACCACTACTGTCATTGTCATCTTTGATGCCGTCAGCATTGAGGGGGGGGGGGGGGCGGGGGGCAGTGACAGCAGTGGTGGTGATGACAATGATAGTGGTAGTTTCACTTAAAATCACAATCACCATTGTTGCCCCCCACCGTTGTTGGTGGCGGTGAGCAACGGTGGTGGGGGTGGGGGGGTGGTGATAATAGTGGTAGTGGTGATAGCAACGACAGTGGTAGTTATGGTTTTAAATGAGCTTAAGGTTGTTTATAATTAGGTTTTAATTATGACGGTCAATTTTTTTTAATCTTAGTCCAATAGTTGTTATTAGTTATTCTTGTGTTCTCATAGGAGTCATTCCTTATATGTGTGTGTGTATTATAGAAAAATTAAAATTACATAGATCACACTATTTATTTTGTATAATCTTCTAATTATAATTTTTTATGAATTATTTATTAGCTATTTATAGATTTTATTTTGTAAATTAAAATGTTTAAATACTAAATTGATAAATTTTAAAAATAACTTAATGAGAATTTTCATAAAAGCAAAACAATTAAGTTATAAATGAACTAAATAATCCAAACTCATTTTTTTTATAAAAAAGAAACAAGTCAAGGCTCACTTTATTTTTTGGGTAAATTCATTTAATTAAATGATCCAAGTTTGAACAACTTTATATATATATAAACCAAACCTAAACTTTAAGTGCTCGGTTTGGCTCAACTCCTCTACACCCATAAGTGAGACATTCACTCTCTTGATTAAATGTTTTCAATATTTTCTCTTTTTTCTTCCTCCATTAGATGTGTATTTCGCATACTACTCCTACAACTAGCTAAAATATTTCTCTCACAATTATCTTAAACTATCCTCCTTTTAATTTTATTATATACTTAATTTTCTTAACTATTTGTCTTTTTTAATCTATTTTCTTTTATCTCTATCTCTAAATTGAATTTCAATATTTTTTTAAAAAATTGTCAACAATTAAAGATAATCTTATATCACAATTATGAAATTTTATTGTAAATCTATATAATTTATATATTAAAAATATTTATTTATTATGAATTTTAATTATATAAATAAATATTTATTGTGTGTAATGTATAAATTAAAATACTAGTTTAATTAAAATATATTGACAATGTAATAATGAATTGTTATATAAAATAAATTTGTTAACTTTTATAATAATTATTAAAATTCATATCTAAAATAATTTTTAATTAGTTATCAAAATAAAACTCGAGGTTTAACCATAAATGAAAAATTAGATTTGATTGGCCGATTTGATTAAAAAATTGGTAGACCAATCATGTACAGTCTATCAACCCATAAAACTAGAATAATATGGAATTGGCGGAATTGGTAGAGAATTGATTAAACCAGTTTAGAGAATTTGTCTTTTAAATAGTCCCTGTGATGCTGTTTTGGGTTTTTAGTTGTTCAACAACATCATTTTAAATATCATGTCATGTGTTGATTTATTTTTCAAGTGTATTATTGATATTAGGAATCTGTGAATGTTAAATTATTATTAAATTTAAATATTTGTCATATTGCTTTATCATGATTTAACAGTATTTTATTTTCATGCTAACTTATTATTTAATAAATTATGTAAATTTATAAAAATATTTAATTATTATTGGGGTAAATGTAAGGTTTGACTTCCTACTTATCTTCTTAGAATGACTAATGAGGTAAATGCAAATCATTTGCAAATGTTTTGAGTTTGAAAGTTTATCATGTCCTCGCAAATACTACTATCATTTTAGTTACTGTTAATTTTTTTATATTTAAATTTATTTTTATTTCAAATTATAATTATTTATATTTTCAATTTTTTTTAAAATTTTATTATCTTCTCCTTAAATCAATTCTATTTATTTGAATTTATAATATTATTTCTCTTATTATTTTAAATTTAATTTTTAAATTTTACTTAAATTAAAAAAATGCATATAAATCACATATAACAATGGCCACAAGCCCACAACATAAAATGAGCAATTTGTATAGAGTTTAATAGTTATACACTGTCAGTGTAAAACAGTTTTACATTGTCAACCAATTAGAAATAACCGTTGATATGACTTTTAAGATAATTATTATAAAAGTCAACAAACTTACCATACATGGTAGATTGTAATTGGATGACGGTATAAAATTACTTTATACTGTTAGTGCATAGCCTATTTTCACTTTTATATATAGTGCTATATATTGTCCTTCATTAATTAATCATTGTCCCCACTAACTTTTGGTCTTGGCTCCTCCATTGGTTCATGCCCGATGCCTGTAGTTGTGAGCTAGGATTAAATTGGCGTTGATTGATCATTCTAACGACTATTGAGTCCTTGTTTTTGATTTTCTGAACTTGACTCTTAAATTCGGAAGCAACATTAACGACATCATCTTCATACTCTGGTCAATGTGTTTATTTCTCAAGAGAATGCAACACGGTTTTCTTGAAAAAAGTTACAAATCCAAAATGATCTGTCATGCACCCAATGAGCTTCAACATTTCGATTCTCAGCAGCTGTCAGTTGACTAAGCCAAATTCAATTGTTAAACTGTAAACTGGGAAATAAGGGCCCAAATTAAAGTTTGATGTAGTGAAATTTAGCAAAAGGAATTCGCAACGTAGTTTTCCAAGTTTTTTCTTATGGTTTTACTGAGAGCAATGATTAGGAAAATTAAAATATTTTTGTTAAAATATATTGTTATGGCTTGACTGTAACTCATGATTTTCTCGACCTAGTAGCATTGTTGGTGGGATATTACCCACTGGAAAGTTTTTGTCCTTTTCAAGAATCGAACCCCCAACTATTAGGATGTTACGGTGGCTGACCTTGGTACTACCAGGCCGATATCCCACTAGTGGTGTCACAAGGGTTCGATTCTTGGAAAGGGTAAAAACTCTCCCATATGGTAAAATCCCAATAGCGGTGCCACGGTGCGAGAAGATTAGAGTGCGAGGCCACTCGTGATACCTCCAAGGTACCCGAATCCCGTAACAAAAAGTTTTTACAATAGGTTGGGCTATCGCTCATGATCTTCTCGCACCTCGTGGAACCACTAGTGGGATATTACCACACGGAGGAGTTTTTGCCTTCCCTAAGAATCGAACCCCCCAACCACTGGTGGGATGTTACGAGGGGCTGACCCTGGTATCATTAGGCCGAGGGTCAGTGCCGGTAACATCCTAATGGATTTGATTTTTGGGAAGGGCAAAAATTCTCCCGTGGGTAATATCCTACCATCGGTTCCACGGAATGAGAAGATCATGAGTGCGGGGCCTACTCGCGATGCCCATCGAGGTACCCGAACCCCGTAACATGTATGATATTTAATATTATTAATATAGCTTTACTTTGAGTTTTCATAACTTTTTATTATTAATTTCTTAATCATTAATTTTGGGATAATGATTAACAAAATCATTTTTCTTAAGATGCCAAAATTCAATATTTTAACACATTTAATTGTTTACCATTAATACTATTTGCAGTGATATATAAACCATTGTTAACCCAAAATATAAGTCACTTATCATATATATATATCATGTTCTAACAGAAAAAAATGTTAATAATTGAACTTGTGTCGTAAGTATAATTTTTATTTAATAAAAATTGTTCTATTAATATAAACGTTATTGATTTATGTTAATATTATAATGTATCAATGAAATATATCAATTTCCTATATCATTGAATAAACATATTAATTAATAACAGATAATTATGTCAGTGTTAAGAATTATTGTGTACAGTTAGTATATTATATTATTATTGGATAATTATGTTGATGTTGAAAATTGATATATATCATTTATTAATATTCCAAGAAAATGTCAGTCATTTGACTTGTCTCTTTAAAGTATTTTTCAGCAAAAAGTAAGGTTTAATACATCGGTAAGTGCTAAACTTTTTTAAAAAATTAACTAGGTTTTTAAATTAAAAAAATTATAATTAAGTTCTTAATTTTTTATAATTTTTGTAATTGAGTCCCTAAAGTTAGTTTATGATAATTTGAAACTACCAGAAAATTTACAATTTGTGACGATTTTACTAATTTCAGGAATTTAATTACAAAAATGTAAAAGATCAAGGACCTAATTACAAATTTTTTCGTTTAGGGACCTAATTAAAAATTCTCATAAAATTTAAGGACCTATTGGTGTATTAAACAAAAAATAAATTATTAATATGAACATTAAAAATCTATATTAATAGTATGATGTGTTAATAGCATAAATTAATTTGATATACTAGATAATAAATTTATAATTACTAACAGATAATTTTGTTAGCATAACATTTATATATTATACGTTAAGGTAAAACTAAAAATGATAATAATGATTTGTTTTTAGACAAAAAAATTCTAATAGCAAAAAGCCTAATAACTAGCATTGTTATTATAATTTTAAATTAAGAAAAAAAAACTAGCATTGTTCCTTGGTTAGTGTTAAGACAACGGACAAATTTATAACCCTCAAATGTTTTGATAATAACAAACCATTAAAAAAAGTTTTTAAAGCAATCGTCTGGTCACTTGTAATCTGCATGTTCGCTATTGTCTGGTCTTTTGGTTATGTAGCATCTTTAACTTTCTTTAAAAATTTTAGTAACTAATTGCTTTCAGATGATTTTCTAATAATCTGCACACTGGTTAGTTGTAAAAACATAAACAACCTCGAAATAAATGAAGTCTACGTCCCTAATTTTGAGGAAAGATCACTTTATGTGTAAAAAAAGGAATGTGCGTGTGGATGTTAGAACGGAAAAGAATATATGTTCATTGTTACAAGATTGAGTACAAGAATGATAAAGATAAGCAGACTGCTTTATCTTATCAAAGTGACAAGTTGGTGAAAGGTATTAAATGTTACATTTAATGCTTCAACGACTCTTTTCAACAGACGAAGGTTGTCTCTTGCAAATACTCATAATGGATACTTTTATGGAGAAGCCTATAAATAGAAGAAGAGACCTTAGTCTCAAGTGTTAGTTAGCTGGTTGATTGAAAAGCTCTCGTCTTGTAATATTCATATACGCTGTTTGTAAAAAATTTTCTTTGTACGTCATTGTATATTCGTCTATTAAAACGTTAAACCAAGTGTGATAACTCACACTCAATCTTTTTCTTTAAGAAATCGGTAGAAGCCTGAAGAAGATTTGATTCAACGAATACTTTGATTTTTGCTTGGAGAGACATGTTAAAGCCTACTTGGGTTGAGCCTAAAGAGGCTTGGTTGAAAGAACACTTGTAACTTGTTTTAAGTTAGTGAGACTTGGTTGTTGCCAAGAACTTGACGTAATCTCTGGGGTGAGACAAATTAGTATAATTCTTGTGTGTTTCTCTGTTTTTTCTTATAACATTCGTCTTTCTCTCAATAATGTTTTTATAAATCCTTTAACTAATCCTTCAGACGATACGTCTTTGAAAAAGTTTTGCAAAAATTTGCTATAACACAATTCAATCCCTTTTCTTGTGTTATCTTTGTGTTTTACGGTTAGGATATAATTTTTTTAGTATATTGCACTCTTTTATTGATAAATGCTTAAATTACTTTGTTTTTTAATTTATACCCTTTTCTATTGAGAGATTAATATGTGTTATGATTTAGGTTATTTTAATGTAAACTAGTATTTTAACTTGTGCATAGCATAAAAAAAATATTTATTTTATATAACATAAATTTATAACAAATAAATACTTTTGAATATATAATATAAATTATATTATAGTTAAAATTTATAATAAATAAATATTTTTGAACATATAGATTATATTTTAAATTTATAATATATAATTTATATTGTGATACAATGTCATTTTAATTCTTGATGATTTCTTTTAAATAATATTGAAATTCAATTTAGAACTGAAGACATTGAAAATGATAAACTAAAAGATATGAGAGGTTAAAAAAAGTTTCCAAAAAACACTATTGTTGAAAAATGACAGCTAAAAATGCTCTCATTAAAAAATGACAGCTAAAGACACTCTTGTACAAGATAACTATTCTAATTTATATATATAAACCTTTTAGCGTTAATTTTTCTCTCTTTCTAACTCTCAGCATTATTAATAACTAATTTTGAAATTCTATTATTGACTTTGAGAGTTAAAAGGTTGAAATGAATATTCTAAGTCTCTACCAAAGAATATTTTAAGTGAACGTTTTTTTATATATATATATATATAAACTAAGTGAAGTTTCAAAATTGATGATATAAGTATTCGAAATAACATTTGTTCCATTAAATCTGATAATCAATAACACAATGATCAAAATTAGCTATCAATGACTTTATAAGTTGGAGCAAAAGGAAAGGAAAAATCTTAGGAGGATCGTTTATAATTGTTTATCGCCATTAAGAGATTATTCCTTCATGTTAAAATGAATTAAAATATAATATAGATTGATTTTTCAAAAAAGAGAAATTGTGAAATTCAAAATAAGAAAAAATATAAAGTAATTTAAATACCTTTCAAAAATAGAAAAATATAATTTACTCTTTTTTAAATCTTCGTTACAGTTATAAATATTGAAGAAATTCATTTTCATAATTTTTCAAACATTCTCCTGTCAGTTTTCGTCGAAAACTATTCCTTGTAGTTTCTTATATTCACATAAAATATGCACGTTATGAGGTTCAAAAGCAAAACCAAACACTGCCAAGTGCATGTTTGGATTAAAGTTTGCAAATATAAGTTTAAACAAAAAATATGTTATAAATTCAAGTTTGATACAAAATGAGTTTACTAAAATGTGATTTATGGTTGGATATTTTTTGTTCAAAAGTATATTGACAAAGTAAAATTTGTTTGGATAATATTAATCAAAAGCACTTTTATTTGATATTGCACTTACATAAATACTACCAACGAAAAAATAATTTTCAAAAACAACCCTCATATTGCTTCTAATTTAAACTCAGTTTAGTATGTTTTCAAAATTACTTTGAGGGATATCCAAACATAACAATAAATTGAGTTTAGTAGGATAAAAGTAAGTTTAAGAGACCCAAACGATAAGCCAAACATGCTCTTAATCTATGTAGAAGTTTATAAAAAAAAGGTGTAATGCTGGTGAATTTCAGTTTTTATTTTTATGTGTTTATCTAGGTCTTTTTATATATTTTAACTGTGAACTTAATTATGTTTAAAATACTACTGATGTTTTTTTTTTCACATGAATAGAAATCAGTTACGTAAATTTATTGTCTCCTGTTACCATTTTTTTAATAAAAATTAGACACGTGGATGAAAGATATAACATTTCTCTCTCTCTCTCTCTCTTATTTGTTATTTTTTTTTTCACTGAAGTATTATTTTTCTATTAAGAGAACAAGAAAATAAAGGGACATGTGATTTGGATACTCTTTTTCATAAGTTTTTCCACAAGCTTGAACTAGTAACATTTTAAAAGTTTCTTAACTATTAAACTCAAAATAGTAAATTTAATGTTTTTTGAAAGCTCAAGTATATAAACTATATAAAAGAAAAAGGACAGGAGTTGAATCTCAATAGTAGTTGGTCAATCAAATCCTTACTCCAGGCTTGTTACAGGCAGAAAGTAGGATTAATTGCAAACATCTAAAACATTGAGGATGATATATTAAGTTTAATTAACTACTTCAATAATTCGGTACGAACGGAATTAAGTGGAATTAAAGCATTGAAGCAAAACAACATAATTTGTAGACACAAACAGGAACAACCGATTCAGGAAATTACTTAGGTCCTGTTTGGGATGATTTTTAGTTGTAAGTTTCGAAAATTTCAAAAACTGCAACTAGTTTTTAGTTTTTAAAAATTAGTTTTAGTTTTTTCTTAAATTTTTGATTTCAAAATAAACTCATTTTGAATTTTTTTATTTGGTTAAAATTAGTTTAAGGGTATGTTTTTGTAGTGGCGGCAAATGTGGCAATAGTGGTGGTGCTGCTGATGGTCGTGGTGATGGTAGCAGCAATGGTGGCAGCGACGGTGTTAGTGGTAGTGATGGAAAGAACCATTGTTAAATATAATGATGTACTTTTTAAGAATTAAAAACTAGATTCACAATTTTTTTTCTTGGTTTTGAAAATGAATGTAAAAGTGTTTTAAAATTGAGTTAAAAACCATTTTAGCTCCTATTTTAGCCAAACACGTTTTGTTCTGAAAATTAAATTTGAAAACCAAAAACCAAAAACTCACAACCAGCCCTAAATAGGCCCTTAATTAACTTTTTTTTTTAAGCAAGTTTTGGAGTCAAAATCAGAATGCTTATACTGAATAAATTACGCTCACACACTTGAAGTTTATCGAAAATTGATCTAATATTTCTTTTTTAATTTTACGTATGATTCGCTCAATCTACATAAAACTATAATATATTCAAAATTAAATTTAAAATATTATTTGTTTATTTTAAACACAAAATTGCTTTAGAACAACATTGTTGATGTCTAACTTACTAGGATTGACCTAGTGGTAGAAGGTTGAAGTAGTATGTATGAAATCATAGATTATAATTTAAGTGTGACCATTGTACATCAAAAATCATTGATGACGTCCAATTGAAGACGAAAATGTCATTCTTGGGGAACTAGTTGCAATCAGGATTCATTCAATTATCAGCATCAAAACAACCAATAATTTAATTTTTCTGTTCAAGAAAACTGAAAACTGATATGGATAGTGGCAGCGTTTTATCTGAATATATGAGACGGAACAATGAAGACGAAAAGGTGTCGGTTACTTGTTTCACGAGGGATCACTGTCAAATGGGCTACACGGTGGGCCCAACCCACATCCCCTTCACGTGCGCCACTCGTCCATACCATCCCCTGTGGGCTCAGATGTCTCGTTGCTGCACCACTGTCTAGTGTGGTCCATTCAAGTTGTGTCCATCATCACACCCACTATAGAGGAGCCCACAATGTTGCGGTATGCATAGTCAACACAACACTTCAAGTCATTCACCAATACTGTAACACAAAAAAACACGTAAAACAAAATAAAGATGCATAGTAAGTAATTCGCGACAGCAACATAGAGCACATCCACATTTAGATTTGGGCACCATGGGACACCACAAATCAAGTAGAATTAAACATGTTAGGGGTCGGTCTCCTCCTGTTGCATGTAATTGCTTGCTCTCAATTTAGAATGGTTATTTTCCCATGACAGGGTGAGGATTGAGGAATTGTGCAAGAAAGTTACAACCAGTGAAGGCCTGAGGGGCATGGATTGAAAGGATGGTCTCTTAAAGTTGTATTTGGATAAATCTGCTCCTTCCTTTTCAAGCTTTTATATGTTATTTCCCAGTGCTTTCAATTCCCAATGTTACCGCGTCTTAGAAGTGGTAGACTAAAATCCAAACTCGAGGTAGATGTTAGTTACGGTCCTTTCCCTTTGTTTTATGCACTCTTGCATTTTATTTATTTATTTGCTGGCATGAGCTTAAGTTGGCGGAAGTTATTTTCATTTTATAAGTACACTGATCAATATCTTGTACGTGGACCAAAAAAATCTTATACATTTTTTGCGTATTTTTGAATTAAATAAAATATACAATATAAATTTAAAATTAAGACAAAAATATTTAAAATTATAAAATATGTTTAATTTTTTAAATAAAATTTTAAAAATATTCATAACGGGTGTAAATAACGCAAATCTAAAATTGGGAAGAAAACATTAAGAGTGAAACGAGTCATTCTTTAAGGGGAAAAAAAACTAAGAGGTTTAATTATATTTAAAAAATTATACTCTAATTTAATATATAAAGTGAATTATATTAAATGACTAGTGAATTATATTAAACTACTCTTTCATTTTGAAAGAGTAAAAAAAAAAAAAAACAATTTTAAGGTGCCCCCAAGGTATTTGTCCGGTTGACAAGATTTTTTGTTGTTGAATGAATAAGATGAACTTGAATACGTAAACTTAATTGTTGAAAATTCGTACCCCTAAAAGGTGATCATTAGTGTCAAATTTGAAGTGTGTAACAAACTAAGAATACTTTGAAATGGATCCTCTACTGTTGTGTTGTCTCTGCATCCGAGAAAAACAAAGGAAAAAAGAGAGCAAGAAAATGAACAAATGAAGAGAGATGATAAAAAAAATAAAGGAAAGTTAAAAAGGGATAGAAAGGCTGTAGAGAAATCAGTCGCAGAAGATCCTTGTTCAAATTCTTTGTAATGTTATTGAAAATGTTGTTAAAAAATCAACTATTGACTCTCTTTGAAATATCTAAAAGTTTTAATATGTTTTCAACATTTTCATATATATATCCACATGCACAATTACATATCCATATGCACAATTACATACAAATAAAAATATTAAATATAAGACAGGTTAGCTATAAGTGTAACCATGAGTAAATCCCAATTTAATTCTTGAACGTAGTAGACATTATCACTTTAGTTTCAGAATTTAACAAAAAGAAAAAAATAGCTCGACCTTGTAATCTATCATTAAATTTAGTTCTTTTGTTAAGTCATCATTGTTAACATTAACTCAGCATCCTTGTGACATGCTAAGTGCTTAAGTGACACACATGTGACATGTTTGTACAAGCTACATTTGCATGAACTATTTTGAAGAGTTTAAGGACAAATATGAAAAGCCGTAACCTTTTAATTTAGTCCTTGAATTTGGCCTTGACTGTTATATTAGCTTCTAAATTTAGCGTTTGTTGTCACATTAGTCCATGAATTTGATGAAATTAAAAAGTAGTCTCTAAATGTGTATTTCATCGTTCTTATTAGTTCAAAGATTAACTCATTCACTTTTGAGACCATGATCTCATTCTTGTATAACATGGCAATGATCTCCATTTAATGCATGTCAAGAGCTTCCACCTTGCAATTCCACACTCTTTGTGATTTGAGTGAGATTTGAGGTTGGAAAAAACAATAGATAGGAAATGGAATGTGATCTCCATTTAAAATTAGTTTGTTGTTCTAGCTAAGGAAATCTCTTGAGTTATTAAGTTTTTCAAGCCCTAATGGTAGAGATAGTAGTTGTCAGTAATGCAAAAAGAAGATGCATCAGATATGAAAGTATAAAACTCTAATCCTTGTTGATTAAGATGTGAAAGTCATTCCATGAGCGTGTCACAAAGGCACTTAAGGTGTTAATTAGGATACTCCATTAAAGATAACAAACACGTGTTAATGTTTGGACTAATGGGAAAGATGAAATATGAACTTAAGGACTATTTTTTAATTTTGTCAAATTCAGGGATTAATATAACAACAGATGTCAAATTCATGGACTAATATGACAACAAGTGTAAAATTCAAGAACTAAATTAAAAGACTTTCAATTTTTCACATCTAGTCTTAAACTCATCAAAATGGTTTATGAATATGTGGACTATGTAGATACGCCATGCAGATTATACAAATGTATCATGTGTATGTCACATAAGCACTTAATGTGCCATGTAGGGTGCTTTATTAAAATTATTAGCAAAGACTTACGAAGGGACTAACTTGAATGGAACATTACAAATTTACGAACTATTTTTTTGTTTAATTAAATTCAAGGGCTAAAATGATAATGTTTCTCAAATTTAGGGACTAAGTTGAGTATTTGCTCCGGTAACATTTATAAGTTTTGAAAGGAAAAATAAACCACATGTCTTCTTCTATTTTTGTAATGGGCTTTCAACTTCCTTACTGATACGGATAAAGGATGGGCCTTTCATCTTAAAATTTTCAAATATAAACACGGGCTTTCAAATTGTTTTAACGCTCAAAGAGAAAAGCCACAAGCCCAAAATCGTGTGTTGTCTTACTTTTGGGCTTTTACTTTTTTTTGGCTATCTCTTGGGTGAGTCCAACATGACCACATAATTGGACATGTCCAAATAGGAATTGGAAATACACCGCCCCAAAATTAAAAAAAAATTATGTAAAAGAAGCTACAATTGTAAAATAATTTTAATTTATGAATTTAATTTAAATATATTAACAGTATAATTTTTTAGATTGTCATCTAATCATAAAATTTAATTTAAATATATTAACAGTATAAATTTTTAGATTGTCACCTAATTGTAAAATGTTATATATTTTAAGTTTGTTGATTTTTATAATAATTATTTTAAGAATCATATTCAATATGACTTTTTATTGATTAACAGTATAAAAATCTTTATGTCGATAATTTATGAAAATTAAACTCTTAATTTATACTTGTTCAGGAGTCAGCAATAATTGACACAACTTCCAAGTTCATGTTTGCATGTTTGTATTCGAAGACAAATTCCGTTTTCTCGTTCTAAAAAATCTTTGCTTTAGTGAAAAGTGTTTCAATAATATACTTTTATTTCAAAATGACACATTTATCTATTTCATCGATCATACCAGGATCTAAGGTATACGTGTTAAATAAGTTGATCTGGTTTGAATTCTGCCAAGGAATATATTATAGCGAAATGGTGGATATTACGAAAGACAAACTGTACAAGTTGACACAAAATTTTTGTCTCAGTTTTTATTTGCCTATCTATTCAAACCTCCATTGATGTTTTCGAACAAATAGCATATATCAAAACAAACTAAATTTTTATAATTTTTTTGTAAACCACAAAAACTTGGCACAAACAAGAATGTCTCTTGTATTAACAACATTTCCCTAAAAAAAAAAAAATACTGATCGTATTTGCTCAACCAAGATAGACTAATCTAAGGTGACCAAAATAAACTAAAAAAAAGAAAAGTCATATAATAAGTTACAAAAATAAAGAACCAACCTCTGATCTAATGCTTATTACTTCACTCCTATCACAAACCTAAAATATAGAGTATGGGAAAGAAAATTGAAACTGAACCTATATTTCATTCTCACAAATAATCCTCCAAAGATATGTCTGAGGGTACATCATATCCGAAAGCCATAGAGTAATCATCCAATTCATCAGAAGTGAACTTTGGGATCCTCCAGCTCTTCCCAACCTCACCTCTTGGCCACTGGTTAGCAGCTCTAACACCTGTGTAAAACCAAAAAGAAGTAAAAACACAAAAAGAGGGGAAGCTTCATTTAGGTGAAGTGTGATGTTGTTGAGACTTAGAGAAACTTAAACATGGCCATTATTATTCATTCACCTCGCTCATTGGGGGACGCCACGTGGCAGTTTGTCTCACACAGAATGAAGCCGTTAGCACTACCCTATACAGTTGCTCTTCATCATATTTACCTTCCAATCTTGGATCAGCTAGCTCAGCAATATTCCCTGATTCCATCAGAGGCTTTGCCTGTATGTTACAAAAGTATATTAATTAATGTCTTGCTTAACCAACTTATGCAGGCAAGTTTTAGAGGATTATCGTTTGGTGATAATTGTTATATGGAGTTAATTCCCAAATTAATTCTTTATAAATTTAGCACGGGACACATTTTTTTGGTGTTGGCAACAAGATTTAAACTTAAAACCTTGTGTAAACTACTCCAACCCTCTACCGTTATGTTGACCCTAGTGAGTTAGCATGGGACACATTAGTTCTTGGTAATATAAAAATCTCACATTAATCCCTACAAAAAGTGGTCATATTAGTCCTTTTCACACAAATGTGTCCCTACCAAAGATTAATATTTTTTTGGTACAACTACCAAAGATTAATATGACTTGCATTTGTGATTTTTAAGGATTAAAGTGACTAATGTATCCATTGCTAAATTTTTCAGGATGAAATTACTCTTCCTAAATTGCTAATTAGCAACATTTGTAAATTGTGACACTCGCTATAAGGGAATGAAAGGTATGATTACCCATAGGAGAAGGTTTTGCTTCGATGAATCAACAGGTCTCCGTCCAGTTACAATCTCCAAAAGTAAAATTCCAAATGCAAAAACATCTGTTTTCTCGTCCACGATTCCGTGCATAAAGTACTCTGGCGCTAAGTATCCAAATGTGCCCTCTACGGGGATCACAGCATGGTGAGTCCACTTGTTAGGAAGCCACTTTGCAAGCCCAAAATCCGTAATCTAAATAGAGGTTAAAAATGTAAAAGTGTAAGTTGATTGAATTGAATCACGTGCAAACAATGTTGTTTGGATTTAGATATTTGATTACTATTTACTATTCTATTTCTATCTACCTGTGGTTCGTAATCAGGACCCAGAAGAACATTAGAGGCTTTAATGTCACGATGAATTATTCGGTGTTTGCAACATTTATGGAGATAATGGAGACCCCTTGCAATACCAATAGCAATTTTGTATCTGATTGGCCAGTCAAGTGAATCTCCTCCTTTACCTGATAATGATTCCAATGCATTTAATCTCAAATGACATAACAAACAGTACTTGCTGAAAAAATAAAATAAAATTGGGAATTGTTGGAATGCGAGGCTTCCTCACCATGCAATGCAGTTGCCAAATTTCCATTTTGAGAGTAATTGAAAATCAGATATAGCCCATCTTCAACGCAGCAGCCCACTAAAGTTGCAGTATTAGGATGGCAGACATGTCCAATAACCCCCAACTCCATAAGGAACTCTTTTTCCTTGTTAGGATCCTTTTTGTCCTTGGCCAACCTCTTCACAGCAATGGTTCGTCCATCTGAAAGATCACCTTTGTATACTTCCGAGTACCCACCTCGTCCAACCAAATTATCTTTTGTTTAAAAAATGAAGAAGGAATAAGGACTCTGATTACAATGTTTCCTAGTAGCTTCAAATAGCCCATAAATAAAAAGGTAAGAACAAAATTTGAGTGTAATTTCTTAAGTATTTTTGATATTGTTCTTCGATTAGAGATAGACTTTCATCTCAATATTTCGCATAATAAAACATAAGTTACCGAGGTGAAATTCTATTGAAAAACTGAATCAAACATATCTAAGAAACTGTAGAGTTTTGTCCAAAAAATAACATCAATTAGAGCTTCCAAGGTCATACCTTGGTGGAAGTCGTTGGTAGCATTGGATATCTGTTCATAGCTGAAGCACTTCAACAAAGGCTGACGCTTTTCATTTTTGGATATGTTAAAGCTTTTCCTTCTAAATGGTGAAGCGAGGAATGAGACTATGAACCTGAATGGGAACTGTGGTTTTCTTACCTTGGATCGACTCTTAATCTTAGAATCCAATGATGGGGTACAAGTGGTACTTGAGACCCTAGTACTAAAGGTATCATCTTCTGTGCTGTTCGATTGTCCCTCTAAACCATCTAGTACCGTTCTAGGTGAACGGTTCTGTGCCTTGGTTCCTGAGATATAATCCTCCAGAACAGGGGAGGTAGCCTTGTCACATCGCTTATCCTTCTTAAACCATCTTGAACTTGGTCGTTTATTATCTACTAGTGAAAACATAAAAGGTATCCTATTTCAGGGATTTGTTATCCATTGTAATTTGTATTTTGTTACATTATTTCTGAGAATTGAATTACCTTGAAACCGTGTTGAGTTTGAATTGGCACTTTGATCTGCCTTTGTACGTCTCCCAACTGAGACCATTGTACATCCTTCATGCGCATGCTCAAAGCAATACTCGGTAATTCCTTTAGAAGTTCCACTTCTAAGAAAGAAAAGAAAAGAAAAAAAAAAAAACCGGGGTTGTCATGCATGATCTTCATAAAGAAAATTGATTAGTGTTATTACATCACTCAGTTCATACTTATTTGTTCGGTTTCTTGAGCCACGAATAAGAAGAAAATCAGCATTGATGGACTTGGCTTCCTCCACTAAACCTTCACCAACTGTGGAATTGAGTGCCACCCTGGCCTCCAAATTAACCTGATAATGATGTTTTCATGAGCATTTTTTTGATTAAAGACTTTATATAAGACTATAAAATATTTGCCGTTTTTATAAGATAAGGACACTTAAATCGTTTATTTGATCCCGGTGAATTACCTGCTTAGACCAACAGGTCTCTGCAAATTCTCCAAGCACAGATATAACATATGCTTTTGCTTGCCTAAGTTGTGATTGCCTTCTTCTGACTGGGACACGCTTCTTCTTACGCTCAGCAACTGTAATTTAACAAACTTGCAGGCTATTACAACACTAAATATGAACAGATGATTTGATCTATGTCAAATTGTCAATCATTAATGTTAGAATCTTAAGTTCTGTGAATTTTATTAGAAAACCATTGAATAAGTGATAATGCAGGTAATAACTAATGAAAAGCTAAATGAGTTGCAGATTTTCAATTTAGGTAGAAAAATAGTGACTAACCAAGAACATGCACGGCCACAATGGTGTCGTTTGGATTGGCTAGAACTCTTATTGCCCATGAGAGAAGCTCCTTGCTGTCATCTAGGTCTAAGGAGAGGCCAATTAGTATTTTGGCAGGGGAGGGAAGTGCCATTTTCAAATGAAAATTGGACAACAGGTCAGTCTCAGTTGAGTGTGAGCAGAGAAATGGAATTATTTGTTCTGCTAGTTCTTGTCACCCACGGATGAATGCATTCTCAGCTTAAGAATAAGTAGTGTAAGGAAAAGCATGATTAAATTCAGTTAGGGGTGTGAGGCCAACGGCCAACCTCATGTCCAATTCTTGTTGGAGAAGCATAAAAAGCCTTTAAGAGTAGCAACAGGAAAACTGATTAGTCCCTATTTCTCTCTCTGGTGACAATTAAGTGTTGTAGTTGGGTGCTTTGGGGTATAAGCAAAGGTGGTGGGCACGTATTTGATTTATCTTGCTATTTAAGCCAAAAATGAAGCTCCCCTTCAAATTTAGTAAACAAAGTACCTTTTCTTCTTGTCTTTTCTTTTTCTTTTTTACTTCCATTTGGTAGGAAAGCCTATTGGGCTATTTGCCACTCTCCAAAAAAGAGTTTCACTCATCACTTTATCATCGATGAAACTTTGAGAGGACACTAACTGTCTTCTCTTTTCTGATGGATGAGGTGGCTACCTTTCCGTATAACTGTTTCCCCTATTTCGCTATCAAACTTTGTGAGGTTGGCACATAGTCTTCATTATTTTTGTCATGCACAACATCAGAGGGCCGTAAAGTACCTTGTTATGTAGAAATAATACAACGAATTGTAGCAATAGCAGGATGAGCCGAAAATCTATCACAAACGTAATAGTTGGGGCTCATAAAATGTGCTTTTCCTTTTACATAGGTGAAGTAAATCTCTAAGAATATTTTCATTAACTTAGAAAAATATAGAATTTAAAAATTTCAAAATAGATGGCCTTCTAGGGTGCACTGAAAGAATGAATTCCTTTTATAATTTTCTCTCTTCCAAGGAAGATAAGGTCATTCTACATCCAATTATTGCTGTTTCTGAATAAGAATCGCCTCTTCTGAATCAGCATGTGCGACTTTCACTTCAAGATTCGTTAAATAATTATGCCGAATTTACAATTCAGAAGTATAAAAAACTGGAACATGTCATGCTATTTCTGGCTAGAGATAATAGGGGTTGCTACTTGCTACCTAGACAAAAGAAAAATGAACTTTATACCGTAGAAGTGACAATATTTATGAATCAATAGATAGGTTCATATCATATACACATACACGACTTTGAAAGTAAATCTGGCATATAGAATTGCGTTATTTGTTGCTCAATTTTTTGAAGCGACACTACAATGTACTAATGTACGTGTGGATCCCAAACGCGAAAAGAAATTTTAACGAAGTTCATCTTTTGAAGATTTGACAAAACTTTATAGTCTAAGCTAAAATGACAGAAATTTTGCCATTCAGCTAGCATCCAAATGTGTTGCATAAGACGTGACAACGGATTGCCATACCTAACAGTGGAGGTGTGAAGGCGAGGGATTTGGATTAGGGAACTGCCGAGACATGGATAAACCATCTTTCAAACCCCACACAGCGGAAATTAACAACAATTTCACCTTACTCTTACACTTTGTCGTTTATATCTTGGGAAAAAACAATAAAAATAAAAATAAAAATAAAAATTGAAGGATATGAAGAATGCCTTAATTTCAAGCAAAAAGAGACACGGTTCAAGTTCGTTAGCACATCTTCATTTCAAAAATCAAACTACAATTCAACCGTTACCATTGTTACTCTGATTCGAAATTATCAGGACATTAGTTAGAATTATGGGTGACTTTATAAGTGTATAGTACTACAAAAAAAAACTTCATTGTAAGAGTCGTTATAAGTTGTTATAAATAAAGAACAAATAATTGTATAAGTTTGAACTAAATTTAACACATTTTACGATCATTTTGTCACTACTCATGCTTGCGACAATTTACTAACTTATCGTCACTTTTGTATTAAAAAAAATTCAATAAAGCTGATCTAATCCCGACGCAATAAAGACACTTTGTTTTATTTTCTACACAGTGAAGGAAAATAAAGATGTTGCTCTAAGTCGTTGTAACAGTAATACACAACAAATCAGTCCTTATAATATAAAATTGACTTTTCATCTTTACAACCTATATGACCATATATTTTATCTTTTTCATTTTAGAACACTGTGTTTTATTAGTTTTAATTTTTAAAATTTATCATCCATTACGATTACTTAGCTCTTTCATCATGAATAAATTAGGACACCTAATTTATAGTTGCATAAATTAGTACACCTAAATAATAAGATAAAGTTCATGATATTTACTTCTTGAAGTTGTTGTTCTTCAAGTTTCCTTGACTGCTCTTGTAATTCACTTGAATGCTTTTGAAATAACTTTAATTATAGGATAAGATTTTCCTCCTCTTCTTTCTCCACTTTAATGGCTAAGTATGACAATGAGCATGAAGTGTTATCATCCATATGTCCAAGACATGCATATTTACAGAGAAAAGGAGAACCTATCCTTCCATGAAGAGTCACAGTAGTCCAACTCATCTTTTCATGAAGAGTCACAACCATCAAGTCATACCCTTTCGTGAAGAATCATAACCATTCAAGACATACTTTCATGAAGAGTTATAATGGTTCACCCCATCAAGGTTTCATTCAACTATAAGTTATACCATTCAACTACACTTACTATGTGATTTCTAATATTCACTGATCAAATTATGGATTTCCAATATACATTAAGATATCATTCAACCAATGTTTTAATAAATCAATGGAAGATCAACACTTAAAAATAAAATTTCTAACACTTATATCAAATCAAATCAATATTTTCATCTTGAACTAGTATTTTAGTCGTGATGTATAGGATAAATATTTATCTTTATATAATTATAATTAAGATTCACAATAAATAAATATTTTTAAATATATACACTATATTTTAGATTTATATTAAATAATTTAATTTGTGATATAAGGTTATTTTTAAATTAAAATGAATAGATAGTTTAGAAAATCAAATATACTTATAAAAATAAAAGAAAGACAGTTTGACCAAGAGATATATTTTTTAGCTAGTTGCGAAGGTATGTGAAATGCACCTTCTAAGGAGAGAAGAGAGAGAGTGTTGAGAATATTTAATTGAGAGGGTGAGAACTTCAATCTCCAAGTTAGAGATTCTAATTTATAGCATAGGAGTAGATTAATGATCTAATTAATCAAATAAATTTTTAGTTTCTTTAATACTTTTAATCAAACATAAATTTCTTTAATAAATATTAAATATATTAAGATATTTACAATTTCAATAAAATAATATTCCATAAAAAATTAATTTTATTTTTTATAATAAAATTTTCAAATAATTATATTTTATATTTTAATTTATAGTTTTTATTGCAAGTAAAGTATTTTTTCTTCAAATATCCTTTATCCATTGAAACTAGATACTAAACTCTGTAAAATAACACTTTCAATAATTTTTACTAAAATTAAATTTTATCAATTTAATTGTTAAATCACATTGTATTATTTTATCCTAATGATTATATATATATATATATATATGGTATGAGAGGTGCTTATATATTTTTTCTATTAAGAACCGTGCCTATTAAAATATCTCTCTTCAAACTTATTTTTATTAAAAACCTCTCAAGCACCAGGTACTTATATTCGCATCGGTTAAATTTTTAAGTGGGTCATGCAATAAACTTTTTTATCTAATAATAATAATAATAATAAAGTCGATAGTAATTAATGTTGATGAAATGTAAGGATGTACGGTTATTTGTGAGACTCATTTAATAATTTTTTAAGTTGTTGAGTTAAAAAGAATAAGTTGTAAAATGTAAAAATGAGTTATATATAATGGTAGGACACACTTAAGATGTGTAAAAAGTAAAAAAGAGATTCTGAAATGGAGATGCTTTAAGGTTAGAGGTGGCAAAATAGGCCGCTCGGTAGGCTAAGGGGTGGAAAGTAGGTTGGGCTGGCTCACTTTTGTTAGCTCAGCCTAGCCTGTTACCTGTCCGACTGGACCAAAATTGGTTGGTTCTATTTTTTTTTTGTTTACGTTTATTTAAATTTTAAAAGAGAAAAAAATATTAAGCAAAAATAGGTCCAATAGTTTTTGGACCCGCATTCTATAGGCCTGACCTAGCCATTTGGCTTTCTAGGCTAGGACAAATTGGCCCAATTTTTTTTGGGCCTCAAATTTGGGAGCCCGGTCTGACCTTGCGGTCCATTGGGCCAACCCAATGATAGCTATATCTAAGGCATTATGTGATAAGAATTTAATATATCCTTAACGTCTTTTTGTCCCTCTTATAAGAGAAATTATTAAGTAGTTTCTTATTATCACGTGTCCATAGTCCCAATTAATTTTCATGTAACATGTATTTAATTTTTTTAATATACAAAAAAATTAATAACACTCAATTATGTGTCGTGTCATGTAAATATTCGTCGGAGCCATAATAATCTTATACCTCGGAGTAATTTCTCCGCTTAGGGAGGACTGAGGAAAATCAATTTGATGGAAGATTCTATAAAATGAGAGTTAGCCTTAAAAGAATAAGGTGAAATCATTAGTCATTACGGGAAGAATATACTTGGAAGTTGGAAATTACTTATAGATAAAAAGGCTTCACAAAACAAATAAGTTCATAACATATATATGTATGTCTTTAGGCTTTAGCCCATTTTCTTGTCATCACCGCGCTTGTATGGATCATTCATCTTTTGGACTTCAATGGCACTAAAAACACCATAACTAGCGGTTGCATCATCTTCATCTTCATCTTCATCTTCATCACTAGGCTGATCAAGTGCCAATAGTTCTTCATTATACTTGATACTATCTATCCTCATCGTCGTGACTTTCTCATCAGATTCATAACCTTTCAGAAGGTTAACCACTTGCTTCATGTTTGGTCGCTTCTCAGGCTCACTCTGCACACAAAGAGCAGCCACATTGATTGCTTGTTTGACTTGATTTTCATCAAAGTTCCCTCTGAGCTTTGGATCAACCAGATCCCTAAACTTTCCTTTGGTTATTAGAGGCTCGGCCCACTCAGTTATTGTTCTCTTAAGCCCACCCGGGAGCTTCTCTATGGGCTTTCTACCAGTTACAAGTTCCAACAGAAGAATTCCAAAGCTATACACATCACAACTTTCAGAGACCTTTCCCCACATGGCATATTCAGGTGCTAAGTATCCCAAGGTACCCTTCACACGGGTAGTCATGTGGCTAACTCCTTCTGGAATTAGCTTTGCAAATCCAAAATCCGCAACTAGAGGCTCAAAATCTGAATTCAGAAGCACGTTACTTGCTTTGATGTCCCTATGGATGATGTGGGGTGTGACCTCACGGTGCAAGTACCTAGCAACAATTTTAAAATTTGAAGCAGGCATAGCTAGATTAAAAAGTTTAATTTACTATACCATACAAGCTATTTATTATGCTACTAGATGTAGGACTTCAAAAGTAAAAGGGTCATTTTTGCGGTCACTGGTGGAAAAGAAGTCATATGCTCATATATACTTTAGAAATAATATTTAACCATTGTAAATAAAACGTTCAAACTCACTAATTTACGGGTGCTTGACGGAGTGTAAATGCAATCTTTAATTGTGTGTGAACAGAATGTATGTCTAAATAGATAGTATCTTCATTGTCATTTATTCTTACTCCTACCAAACATGCCTTGATTATAGAATATCTCTTAACTATTAGATTTTAGACAATACTCATTACAATAAAGAAAAAAAAGAAAAAAAAGAAAAAACAATCAAACATCGTTAAGCTTGCTCTCATGAATTTATACTAATAGTATGATGCATCATACCAATAGATAATTTCATTGACATATATATTAAATTGATACATTTTATTGATACGTCATACTGCTAGTAAAAGCTTATTCTAGTCAATATAATTCAATTGAGTGTTTTATGATGGGGAAAATAAGTTTGTTGAATAGTCTGGTGGAAACTTACAGAAGGCCTTCTGCAGAGCCAATTGCAATCTTCATTCTCCTTTGCCAGTTCAGTTGCACTTCAACAGCAAACTGGCCATGGAGATGAGAAAGCAGGCTGAGATTTGGCATGTAATCGTAGACTATGAGCCGTTGATCATCCCCAACACAATAGCCCCTAAGACCCAGCAAATTTTTGTGCCTAACCCTTCCAAGAACTTCAACTTCTACAGCAAATTCCATCTCTGCCTTTGAGTTCATTGCTTTCAGTTTCTTCACCGCTATCTGTCATTAAGAGGTAGCCATATAAAAGACTTATGGGAAAGAGATTGAAACTGAATTTTGCACTGTGTCATTGACATCCCCAATAATGAATGCCTAGGATTTCTGTTTTTACCTGAAGACCATCACTGGTTCTTCCCCAATAGACACTTCCAAAACCACCTTCACCAAGCTTGTTATCATCACTGAATCCGTTGGTAGCAGCATGCAACTCCTTGTATGTGAATATTCTCCAGGAATTGTTAACTACACCAAATGATGTTGGCCTATACAAAATTACATGCACAAGTTTTATTTTTTATCTTTTGATAAGCCAAAGAAATATATTAAAGACTTGTAACTAAACTTAGCACAAGGTATGCCAAGATTAGTAACAACAGAAAAGAATACAAAAAGTTTGCTGCATATCCCCTCATAAAGACCATATCACAAAAAACATACCAACCCACCCCCTAATTTTGTTACCCAGATTCTATTCGTAACCCCACAACAGTAAGACACCATCCAAAGAAAAATACAGCATATAAGAACCACGCACTAGTAAACCAGAACGCTGCAGCCCAAAATAACATGCCACTTTGCTCACATGCTGCATTTAGAAACACCCCCCCCCCCAAAAAAAAAAAAAAAACTTAAGCCTAGGCGGACTCTATTATATCTTCATTATGGTAGCCACAAATACCTCGTGTTACACAACTTCATGCTCATGACCCCACACAATAAACTGCAAACTAAAAGAAACCAAGAGTGATTAGCGTGTGCAGCAACTCAAGCACCAGTCTCCGACCCTATCCGCCTTTCTTCCCCCATCCTCCCTCCAACAATCCATACCCAAGTCTGATGCAATACACCATAGACAACCTTCCACGCTGCTGTCCAAAGCCAAAACTGCCAGACCCTCTTCTGCATACTCAACCCGTCCTTCCCCTTTCCCCCCGCCCACACAGTACCTTAAAAAATATCCAACCACTGAAGCGATGATTAGCCCATGCCCTCCTACACACTACCCACCAATCAGAACCACACACCTGCACCCTACTCAAAACACTCCTAAAATTGTGATTTGAGACAAAAAAAAAAAAAAAAAAACCCCACGACCACAAAACTAAAAATTTCCACCAATAGACTCCTCACACCACCAACTAGATGCAGGGTACATTCCCACCCCACCCCCCAAAAAAAAACAGACTCAACCCAACAAACTAAGACCAGCCACACTCAAATGTTGCAAAGGCCACACCCCACTCCCTCCCAACAGTACCCATTTGCAATATGTCCGGACATTCTTTTGGATTTTGGAACCAACACATAATTGGGAAGTCAAGATCACACCTTGCACAATTTTGATGGATAAGAAGATTGATGATCATGCCACCAACTCTTATGACAGCTAATAATTAATTTACATAACATGAAAAATCACAAAATAGAAATGGAGAAACGTAATTTTACGTACACTTCTTCGATCCTCTCTGAGCCGCAGCAACTGAAGGAGGATCCCATATTTGGCAGAGTGTTATGGGATGAAAGTGTTCAACAACTTAAGGAGCTTGTGTTCGACTGAAAATTTTTCTTTTAAAGTATATAACAGTCGTTTTGGTCCTCTCAAATCCCACTTGTAATTAATGCCGGCAGAACGACTTTGGCCGGCTAACTCAACTTTTCACATCAAGTTTGCTTGAACAACTATAAACATATATTATACTAACAGGTATTTTTTAAAATCATAGATATATGAATATAGGTGTAATTGTAACATAAGATAATATACCCTTACGATTCCTTTTGGAGCCGTTGCCCTCGAATTGATCAAGACTCAAGAGTATTGTCTATAAGGTGTTAATCCCACCAAACTGTCTTAATTTTTCTATTCAGTAACGAATTAAAAATTATGCATGTATACGTTGGTTTAATGTTGCATACAATTCTTTTACATATATACAAGTAAAGTCAGCTAAAGGATTTATGATCTATTTGAGTTTGGTTTGAAACACTTATGTGAGGCAGAATGACTTATTCGATTTGCTTGAGATATATAATTATACGAATGAGTACAATTGTCAATTTTATTATTTTAAGATTACACCGTTTCTTTTTTCTTTAATTGAGAATTTTCACATGCATGTTATATGAGACTAGCGCTTGGATTTAATGGTACTTAGGGAAAGTTTTCTCTAAAGTGATGATTCTAAAATTCAAATGCTTGATGTTATAGGCAAAGTTTGTCTAAAGTTATAGTGCACTCTTATAATGAACAAATACTGTTGAATATTTTAAAATGACACTTGAATGATTGAGTTTTAGGTATTTTATTTAAAAAAAAAATTCCATTAAAACTGAATAAGGTTAAATTTAAAGAAAAATAGTACTTTTGTCTATGCAATGAATGGTGTAATATATATATATATATGGAACATTTCAAATGACAAACTTTATAATGAGAACTTTCAAATATAGTCCTTAAATCATAATTAAAAAAACTTGTAGTTGAAATTAAAACCTAATTTATCACTTCTTATGAGATTGTCATTGCTTCCACCACTACCACTGTTGTCATCGCCGTTGTTATTACCACCACCACCATTGTTAGAGGCAATGGTGGTGGCAGCAACAGCAGTAATGGTGGTGGCGAGGGATAGCGATGGTGGTGGCAGTGGCGGCAACGATGGTGGTGACAGCAACGATAGTGGTAATGATAGTGGTGGTGTAGTTAGTGACAATGATAGTCACATAAGATGTGTTTAATTAAGTTTTAATCTCAACTGTTAATTATTTTTAATTGTAATCCAATAGCTACTATTAATAGTTCTCATTTTAAGAAGTTTCTCATTTGAAACGCCACCTATATATATATATATATGGGATTTGCTAACACACATATTTTTTAGTTGAAATATGTTAGCAAGCTACACCATAGGTGTATTTTAAGATACATTTTAGTTATAACTTGTTAACGTACTCTATCTAAAAAATAAGTACATGTACATTAACAAACTCCACAAGCATTTGCTAAAATACACACGTATTTTTTAGTTGGAATATGTTAGCAAATTACATACTTACTAACGTACTTCAACTAAAAAACAAGTGTGTGTTAACAAATCTCTCTCTCTATATAACCAACTTAAGTTACTATGATCTTATGTAATAATATATATGAACTAAAGTTACTACGAATTTAACTACAGATCTATTCTTAAAAATTTAAGAAGGGAATGAATTAAGCTGATTGAGCTATTACTTAATAGTTTCATTAATATCATCTAGCAATCAATCAAGATACGAAGTAGCATTATTCTAATTTCTTAAATTGGTACAAATTATAAACTCTTCAAAATAATTTTTAACAAGCTTCATCCTAGGTAGTTACAAACCTTTTCCAAATCAACCTTAATTGCCATGAAAGGTTGGTGTAGATGAAAATTAAAGAGAAAAGGAATAACATTGTTTAGATTTAGAAATGGTCCAAGGGCACAGCAAATAACCGTGGTACAGTTTCATTTGATGATATTTTATTTACTACTTAAACATAATTTACTATTCCGTTTTAAATATTACCTTCCCTTCAATTCCTTCTTTTATTATTATTTTTATTTTGTCAAAATGCACGCGTAATGTAATATCACTTGTAATGCCTTTTGATAACGTTGGTTACTGCAGCCAAATCTCAAACATGCTTCTTACATCTAGGGCAACTAATTACTTGAATACTACACCAATTTTGCATCTTTTTCTTTTCATTCACTTATCTCACTGGAAAACTTTTGAGCCTTTTTTTTTCCTCGTTAGTTAAAAGTAATTTTGAAGCTCAATGTCATACAAAGCTGTAAGCTTTGATATTTGACCTCAAGTTCCTTCTTGTCAAATATGGAAAAAAATAAATGAAAAGAAAATCAGACTCGTGTTAACGTGCCAATTGGACGAATTACAAGTTCTCATTGATCTTGAATTTAGAAATTTTCAACTTGAAATTATATGCAGCACAAAATTAAAATATTAGTCAACTTCTCTGATCTATCCAAATTACTAAATGACATTCAAACTTGATATGGGTGCGCATTTGTATGTTTTTGCATTTAATTGGATTAATTTGATCTTTTACATGTTACGGAGAAGATTTTCTTTCATATATCTCTGTCGTTGAATTTCAAAATTTATAAAAGGATTGAAGTCATCCCATTCCAAATTCCAATAGACATACTAAAAATATAAGGGCTAAAAGTAATCCTTCCAAATATTCAATACTAAAGTTCACAAAAAAGTACAAAACCCAAATTCTTTTTGTTAACAGTTCTTATCAAGCTGATATTTGTATTGTCACCATTTTGGACCAAAAGGCTCACTTTTGTGCTATTAAATAATCTCTCTACATTCCATCCTAAGCCCTAAATTTTTGTGATGGAGAGGAGATTAGTGTTGAACAGTCCTGTATTCTCTCACTCAATGCTGGATGAAGGCCCGGTTTGTGCAACGATGAGGTGGCCCATGCCATGGCTATAAATTGGTGGACCTGAGGGTTGTTGCATTTGTTTGCCCAATAACAAAACCATATTTGCTCACGAGGCCCATTTATACACCCGGATGAATCTAAAGACAAAGTAAATGAAAACATTCAGGTTCAGCATATCAGAATGAGCTGATAAACCTTGTCAAGCACCATGATGTGTTATTATATAAACTAGGAGTGGTATGTATTAATGAGAAAGGTATACAATGTCGTGTTATAATATAAATTAAGAGATATTTGTGGATGATAAAAAAGAGAAGAAGTTGAGTGAAATTTTCTTAAACCTCAAGAAATGTGAGTATAATTTTTCCCTATATATTTTATTTATAAGAGAAAAAAATTAATAACAAAAGGTTAAATAATAACAATCTATACTTAGACAGTTAGACCTTATATATCAGAATTTATTAATTTAAAAGAAAATTTTGAATCAAATAACAATAACAATCAAGCTTTTTTCTCACTAGGTAGGTCCAACTAAATTTTTGAATGAAAAATAAAAAAAGTTAGTTCAAATCTATTTTTCGTTATTAGATTTGGACCGATTTGATTGATTCTAAATTGGGTTTTTCTTTCCTCAATTTTCTAAGTTATCTGCATTGATGACTTGCTTCATTCACTATTTGTTCGGTTAAACTGATTGGTTTAATCCAGTTTTATCATCAACGGTTATCAACATTTTTTATTATTATTTTGCATAAGGTTAATTGAAAATAGAAAAGTGCTATTTAGTACGAAAATATAGGTACGAATTTGCACGAAATAAATGAAAACCTATTAAATCACAACACTAACCATTTAACTTAGGCGTTTTGGGTTATCAGCAAGAGATTTTCAAAATAAATAACCAATCACACACTGATACGAATTTTCGTTTCGTACTATTAGTAATGGGAAGAGGGAAAAAAAAATGTCGTAATTAGGATCAAATTATAACAAATATTATTTATTCTTATTTTAAACTTTCATCCTAAAGAAGCTCACAAGAAGAAGTAACATTGAATCACGATTTCATGTTTCCTACCCCAGTGCCGTTCATGACCTCCGCGCCATAGCTTGAGTGTGTCCAGTTGGTGTTTCTGCGTGCCTCCTTCTGCTGCTTCTTTGGGTTGGGCTGATGTTTTAGTGTCAGCTCTGTCTATGATATAGTCAGAGCATCCATATGGGCCATTTTGTTTTTGGACTATATTTGGGTTTCAAGGTTAATCTGCTTTGTATATTGGTATCAAAGAATACGTATTCAGATTTTTTACATATGTTGTTTTGTATGGAGTCTTAGTCGTTGCAATTTTATTTTTTTTTGGGTACAGTTTTTCGGTACAGTAGTCTTAGTGTGCATTGATAACGTATTCATTATTTATACTGATGTCAGGGTTTCATCTGAGTAAATATAGTATTTTACAACCAATTTCATGGTATATTCAAATATGCTTGCATGGTATATCGGATGTTAGTGTTTGATGTTACTTTTGTTGTGCTTGCATATAATAATAATCATAATAGCAACCATAAAAATAATAATTGTTCTTACGTAGTCAGGGTCAGTTGTCCGAGTGTCAAGGTGGTGTGCGACAGTAGTGACTACTTGTAAGCTTTGTGTTCAATGAGAGAATAGAATGGTTTAGAAAAGAAGACATACCTTCCAGAAGAGAATTATCAATATTAAATAATGATCTAAGAGTGAAGCAGGTGAAGGTGAGAGTCAGTCACCGACTTATAAGTCAAGTACATGTGTGGCTGGATACATGGTTGAAGTGCGAGGCCGAAGTGTAGAGGTTGAGGGGCAAGTCTAGAACAATAATGAAGTTGTAAAAAAATTAGTCCACAAATATATTGAAATAATTAAAATCAAGTTGTTATAATTTAACTTAAATAAAATAACAAGAATTTTTCAATAGAATATGATTAGTTAGATGGTATAATTTTTTTTATCCTTAAAATTATTGACAAATAAGTTGTGAAAACTTTAATACTTTATTTATTTATTTCAGAAAAAAACTAATAATAATAAATTTTCTCTTAAGCTTTTTCCAGAATTAATAGTAATAATAGGTTAATTTAACCATAAATAATTTAAAAATTAATTAAGGTCAAATATTTTCAAACAATAATTGAATAAGTCAAAATTAAAATATGTCGAAGCTCATAAATGTATGTTAAATAAAATGGATTAATTTAGGTGTAATGTTTTCTTAATCCTATGATTTGGGACACAAATTATGACAGCTTAGTGGTTGAAACTCTCTTTAAAATAGAAATAAAAATGTTCTCTTTAGGAAAGAATAGTCAGATTATTTTAAAGAATTAGCTTGGGTGTGATACTTTTCTTAGTTTTACTTTTTTTGTATAGACCATAGGTATTCTCTACTGAAAACAATCTGCTCAAGCCAAGTAAGACCATTATGGGCGGCAAAACTTTTCTTTCGAGTATTTAACGCAACTACATACCTAGGACTCAAACTTGAGACAACTTATTAAGCTGAAACAACTTGGCATGAGTTGATTTGCGTATTCAATGGTTCTTAATTTCATTTTTAGGACATACAAGTTATGTCAACTCAGAATATTAAAATTTATTTTTAAAAATAATAAATAAAATCAAATAATTTTTTTTGAAATAATAATAAAAATAAATCAATTCCCAATCCCAAAAATATTTTATCCAATTTTCCTTTTTTATTAAAATTGTGAAAATTACTAAAAAAAAAATAAGTATTCCATTTTAAAACAAGTGAATAAATAAATAAATGATTAAATAAAATTCTCATAAATATTTTTCCTATAAATAAAATTTGGTGACAATTTTCGGTTCGCTACTCCCGAATTAATCGACAAATTTGTAAGCAATATCTCGTGAATACTTTTATGCTGTTAATTAGGTAAATTTAAATATCTATAAATATTATTAGTTTAATTAACTTTTAACGCTCAAATTTGATTGCTTTTAATCATTTCACCAAAAATAAAGCATTATTTCATTAACAAATCTTTCAAATTCTATTAATAACTTTTAAAATTGAATAACATTAAAAGATAATAAAATTGATAAATAACTTAAATTAGGAATTATTTTAATGTATATTTTTTTTCTCTATTTAAGATTAATATATGTAAAAAAATATGTATTTTATATTTATTAAGAATTTAAGCACTATAAATTATTATTTTTATAAAACAATATAAAAATTATAAAAAAAACTTTGAAAGGTTACAAATATAAAAAATTCAAGAGTGATATAAATGAATGGAATGAAAAATTAATAAAAGAAAAATATAAAATTTGACAAGATAAAAAAATAAAATCAAGAACAATATATATGAAAAAAAAGTGAGATTTAATAAAAATAAATAAAAGAAGCAAAAAAAAATTCAAAAGTTATATAAAATAGACAAAAAATTGATATGCAATAATTATAATAGAAGAATTTTTTTTTTTACATATATATCAAACGATTCAAGCGAAATGATCAATATCCTAACATTTTTTATACACTTAAAAGAAAATCTAAACCAAACAATTAAAGTTTTATCTTTTGTTTAGTTTTATTATTGAAGTTACCTTGAATTGATCTAAAGCTCCCTTTAATTCAAATTTAGTTATAAATAGCGACATATAACATCTCTCCGAACAATATTCATAATTTATTTTATTACTTCAAACAGTTTGGTACACTTCCCCACAGGCCACAGCGTAACAATATACTCACATGTGATGTTGATCAATTGACATATGCACTAAGCTTCAATGGCTAGCTTTAAAGGATTCCTGATTTTTTGCATTTATCTTTGTTAGCTGATTTTTCAGCTGTTTTGATTTCTCGTTAGTCTCTTGTGTTGTTTGGCCTTTGGGCCCTTATATATATATATATATAAAACCGGCTGGCTTTAAAGGATTCAAATATGCTGTCCCGTGTTTATGTCTCACACAATGTCCCATCAATTAAAATTTGACAACTCATTTAAAATGACACATGTGATTTAAATTAAATTCTCAAATTGCCCTTAAGGCCCTTTTTCTGAAATAGAGCAAGAACGACCTTAGAACCAAACAAGAATGACTGTCCAACATAGTCTCTACAACAAAGAGGTAGAAGCAGCACCAGCAACAAGCACTCAATCTTCAATCCAATGCTTCTTCTTTCTTTTCAAAACTCAATTCACAAGTTTCATATTTTTTTTCTCTCACCCTTCTTCTCAGGAACAACAATTTTACTTGAAAATTAAAATGGCTAGAAATGTCAACACTGCCAAAAACACAATTATTGGTTGGAATCCATTCAAAATCACTTTTTCTTTCATTAATCCCTTGATTAATGAAAAGGAAAAAATGTCCATTGCAAAACCAAATTCACAGAGAGATTCCACTAAGCAAAACACCATAGATAATAAGGACCTCCAATTGAACGAAACTAGTTTAGGGAATTAAATGCACAAACAAACAAAAATTCAATTTTGAACAAAACCCATTAATGACAAGAAATCTATTACTGTGATGTCACATTTCAGGGAGATTCGTAACAAAGTTGTTATGTGCTCTGCTAGAGGAAAGGCATTAAGGGTAATTTGAAAATTTAATTCAAATCACATGTGTCATTTCAAATGAGATGTCAAAATTTGATTGAGACAAGATATGAGACATAAATAGGGGACAACATATTTAAATCCAGCTTTAAAATGTACCATTCTTAAAGAATAACCAGGAAAACCTTAAGGTGAGAAGCTAGTTATTTAGTACGTGCTTGTTTACCGATTCAAATCTCCATTCCCACTTTTCAAAGTACTTTCAATGTGAATCCATGTGTTTAGACTTATTCACGTTCAACAGAAGTGAACGGCTATTCAAACCCACCGTTAATCATTGGCACGGCCTTGTCTAACCATATACACAGGCCCTCAAAGAGTTGTGACTCTTTTCGTGGTAGGGGGAAAAAACGTAATCAACCTTCAAGTCTTGGCTACACTGTTTTTATCATTTATAATTTGGGAATGTTTTGATTTGACGTCAAGTAGCTAATGGGCAACTCACAATTATTGGTACCCTCATGCTCATTGAATCCACAAGTTTCTCTTTACAAACAACCGTCACCCACAAGAATCTTCAGACATCATAACCAAGCGATTTATTTCATTATAATATATTTGAACGTTGATGTAATCACTTCAATTATTTAACATCGTCAAAGATTGAAAATGAGTTCGTGTTATGCGATGTCTTTGAGGTGGATATGAAATTATGAATCAGAGAGATTAATTACTCTGACGTAGGCCATCCGATGGAGGATGTGAGGCACACCATGATTGGTAGCACTCAGTTGGCCCAAATTAGAGCGAATAGTTGGGTGCTGACCCTAATGGAGGTTACTGTAATGGCATTTTGCTTTGTGCTGTTCAGGCGTATGCAAATGTAGTTGCTCATGTCACATTTTGTTCGACTTTGGAAACACATTTGAGGGAGGCATTGAATTGTGGGAGGAAGTTGGTGCTCCCCTCATAAATATATATTGACCAATCATAAATTAATCAACATTGACGAAAATGATCATGCTCAATTACATGTATGGATATGGATATATAGAATTACGAGTAAATGAAATAGTTACATGACGACATCATTATAGATAAGGAGAGGGAATATCAGACAAGGTTGCCTGCGGCCTACACACATGATATAAATATTGAAGTCTTACTAAATATTACCCTCTATGACTTTTACCCTCCATATACAGCAATAAGATAATCTTGAATTTTCGTTTTCTTTCTTTTTTTGATATGCAAATTTTGTTTTATTTCGATCTATAGTTTGATGCCATATATATAGCTTTCTTTAATAATGCAAAGATTTATTAATACAGACAATTTCGTTGTATCAATGTCAATAAAGCCTTAACAACGACAATGAGCGTTATGCGATTTGAACCCCATACAAGCGAGACCAGCTAGCCGCATAGGACCATATTTATCCCAATAAGTTGCCATTGTCATTATCATAATAGTTGTTACTTCCTGTTATGAAGTTTTACTTCTTTCATCCTAATTCTTAAAATTGCAACTTTATTCATATAGAAAAAAAGATAATTAACTTCTTACTTCCTTTGACCATTGGTAGGCATCTGCAGCTTTCACCTTTTCCCTCAATTTTGTTTTTGAAAAACAACTTCAAATTCAAAAAATATTTTTTAAGATTAATATATATTGTTTGAATAATTTTGAATTCCGTTATTAAAAACGAAGTTCCTTAATTCCGTATGTTGTAAAGGAGGAAAAATGTCATAGTAAGAGTTTTTGCTTGGATTCGGGGTAATGGATATACTTTATATATTATTGTTAGCATTTCTTCTGCCTCAATCAATGAGCCATATGATATTAATTTCAAGATTGGGCTTTTTTTTATTTTTTTTTATTTTAGAGACACCATAACTTTAAATTAGCATTTTCCTTTCCTAAATCCATTTTCTAGAGCAATACGGTTACCAAAATATGTTAACAACATTAATTTTGTCAACCATCAAGCATTTCGTTTTACGTGTGCGTGTGTTTTCCTATTGTGAAACCTAATTTATTACTACACGGATCAAGTTTTCACTATCGTCTGGTGCACATTCGTATTGGTTTTAATTTCAATTTCGTAGAGTTCTTGAACATCTTGCGGCCAGTGTAAACCAAAAGATGACTCGGATAAGTTTAATGGTTTTAATTTTGCGACAAAGGATAACTTATTCGTTTTTACAATATTAAATATATTTTTAGAGATAACCTGTACATGATTTAGACCATGAAGATTACAATGAACAGTACTTTTGGTGAACGAGTCCATCAAGGTCTACCCTAAAAGGCATATGGTGCGGTACACTATGCAATTGGAGACGCATTTTCTATGTTAAAAGTATAGAAGCTTAAGTCAAACAACAATGGAAGCGTTGTCATCATCCTTTTATCTTTTTTTTTTCATGGTTTTGCTAGAGTATTGCTAGCTAATAATATAATTAACACTAAAATATTTTTTTTTTAAAAAAAATATATCTTGTCTATGGTGTTGCTTTAACGAAAGCAAGGCAAACAAATTGCCGACATACACTTGGCAATTATTAGATTTGCTTAAGAAGGTAAAGAGTAGGAACAATGGACTCAACCTCACCTATTCCACATTATTGTGCAAAGATTCCTTTATATATATATATATTTTTAATTTTGCTTTGGTCGAAAAACTACGAGAGTGAAAGGATTATTTATATTTCTCCCCACACTTTACCATTCACTTTTTTGTGGGAATATATAAGTACCACGCATTTGTGTTTGTCACTTAGTCCCCCCATGTCAATATCACTTTTAATATTCCTTAACTATATATATAAAATTGTATTAAATGTACTGCATAGTGATTTCTTTTATTGAAAAATGTTAGTTTACATTAATTTTGTGCAACATTTTATACGAAAGAGAGAGAGAGATAAAAGGAATAGAAGGAAATATGCGTAGTAAAATAAGATGATGTGATAGAATTAAAAAAAAAAAGATAGAAAGAATATTAAACGTGCTGTAAAAAAATATTATGTAAATAATATAATTCTTTATTATTTGGCATGTGGTGATTGTTATGAAGCAGATAATCCTGTGTAAATGTGTTAAATACAGCACACCCGTTTAGTACTATTAAATTTATTTAGATGATTTCTTCTGTCAATATATAAATTCCCCATTTGATTAAATGTTTCCTACGCTAATCAAATTATTTAACCAGCGGATTAGTCTATACGGGAATTCATCTTTAGAACGTCACAGACTGAAAAAAAATATAACTGCACGTCTCTCTATACAGTCAAGGGATGAAGATACGAATTCGAAAGGAAAAAATAAATCACCTCCAGAGACAGCTTTTCTGTTACACTATCTGCACTTCTATAGTAGAAGTATACTTCACAAGTACCAATACCATCAATTCTGTTTAGCGTTTATCATGATTTTGGAGACACGCCATCGACATACATTAAACCCACAATACTGTCACCCTTACCCCACTACTTCAATGCCTGGAAGGAATATCAATCAATATAAGGCCCCAATAAAAAGGTTTTTAAAGCAGTCTTCTAAAAGGAAAATATATTTCAACACCAAAATATTTATACCACATTTACACTCATAAGAAAAAGAAAAAAAAAACAATGTATTAAAATGAATGAAAGAAAAAATACAAAAAAAAAATCAGTATGGACATCCCTAATAATTAAAACTACATTACTCTTGTGAATTCTAGAACATAATAAAACTGATCCAGATGCAGGGCAAGGGTCAAAACATAATAAAATGTTTGCTTGGCACGAAAGTTGAAACAATGAAACCAGCAGTTTATGGATTTCCGGGGGCTGTTTTCTTCACGGAAACTCATAATGTCGTAAACAGAAAAACCCAAAAAAGAGAATAAAAAACGGAAGGAACTAAACTGAAGCAAATTAGGCGAGTGCCACGAGGAACAGTGCAGCCACTGCATTAATTCACAGCTTCTTCTCGCCGCATGAAACACATCACACATACAACCACGCTCCCACCCTCGCTTGCAAACGTAGCTTTACACGTTCCCTTCTCCTTAATACGACACCACAATATCTACCCCCCCTCCACGTCGCACAATCAAATCAGAGAAAGCACACAGAGTCTCAGAATTTCTTAAATTCTCTCAGTCCCATCTCTCTCCTTTTTTTTTTTTTTCCCCTCGTTTTTTGTTTCAGAAATTTACAACTTACAATTACAAATCTCATCTCAACGGAAGAAAACCAAAAATAAAAATCATAAACTAAAATTGTGAAACAGCATCCATTCCAGCTCAACGAATTTACATTCCCGAAATAATGTACAAACTAGAAAGAGAAGAAAAAGAAAAGGAGGGAGAAGAAGAAGGATCTAACTTAAGCCAATCCCCATATCCCCACCAATTGTTGAACATGCAAGCCAGAGCGACACCTAAAATTCACAGGTGTCACGAGCTTTGTTTTTTCACGAAAGCAACCCAGCTAGAAAACAAAAACCCGAACACGTGCCCATGTTTTCGTTCAAGGGTTCTGATCCGACGAGGTGTGCGACGTTTCCGTGGTCGCGGCGCTCCCCTCTTTCGCGGCTTGTGCGATTTCCAGCAATTTTCTGTTCTCTTCGCAGGTGCAGGTGCTGGTGTTGTCGCCGAAGGAAGAGGACCTGCTGGTGCTGCAACTCGAAGACACGCTCGGCGTGGCTAAGAATGTTGGCTTCTCTTGCCCGGCCATGATCACCAAGATCTTCTCCTCGTACGATCTCTGCGGTTTCTGGTCTTGCTCGGTTTTTCCCTCGCCGGCTTCAAGGTCCCGCTCTGATTCCCCGTTCCCCTCGAGGTACCCGGACAGCTTCCAATAGGAACATGCGAGGATCAACAGAGCGAAGGCTATGAGACCCAACATCGCCGCTAAGCCCCCGAACAGGTACGGGACCGGAGAATGCCATGGCGAGTGTGGTTGTTGTGCCGAGACGGGGGCTCTTTCGCTCATGTTCATGGGTTCTCTGTATGCAGCCATGTTTGTATGAAACAACAGAGTAAACAGGGGAGAGTTATTGAGAGAAGGAAAAGTAATGGAAGGTTGGGTTGAGAATGAGAAGTGGGTGACTGGGTGGTGGGGTGGAAAGGTATTTATAGAGACCTAAAGAAAGGTTTTGATTATGGGGGAGAGAGGTGATTAGTATCGTCATTTTTCGTGTGTAGGAAGGAGCAGTGGGACCTGTGATGTGGTGTGGAGTGGGGTATACGTTTTCTGAGTTTCTGAAATTTTTTTATTTTATTTTATTTTTGGGTTTCTCCGTAGAGGATAGGATTATCGTCGCAAATCAAGGAATGCGCACTCAGGGGGCACTGGTCATGTCAATTTCGCAAAGGGGAGAATGTGATCCTCTTGCATGTTTCGCAACAAACAAACAGAGAATTAAAGAAAAAAGAAATGAAATACCCCTGAATGTATATTCTATCATTATAAAAAATATTAAAAAAATATGAAATCAGATAAATGTAATAATGAAGAGTGATGAAAAATTATAAAAATTACCGGAAAAAGGCTGAAAGAATAATAAATATTTTTTTAATTCTTTAAAGAAGTCTTTACTGTGCATCACTTACAGATAAGATCTATAATTGCAGTAACGAATTATATTATCCAAAGGAAGTTATTAAAGAACTTGTACTGTGTGACCTCATTCTAATTCTAAATAACGTACAAATGCATGCATGATTCATGAGATTGGATTATTGTAATCTGATAAAGTTTATTTATGATCTTTAGATAAATATAAAGCAAAATGCCTCGAATTAGGCTTTGGATCTTACTTTCGTTTAAGTCGCATATCGGAATTGTAAATTCTATCCAGTTATAGAGATTCCGACTTGAAACCTTGTGATTTGCTCCTTGACAATTAAGAATTAAAGGTGGAATAATAATACCAAAAAAGGGATTCCCCTACTAGAATACTTGGGATTGGGATATGTTTTATCTATGTATTCTATAATTCTTATAGAACCATTTAAATGGGATATGCTCTGTATATATGATATATTTTAGATAAATATTATATATTGCAACATAGGACCATCTGACATCATGTAGGCTTTGTTTGGTAGAGAGAGAAAAAATAAGGTGATAAAAAAAAGTAAAAATAAGTTAAGAAGTGAGAAATAGATAAAAAATAATTTGAAATTTTAAAATTGTTTGATTTGAGAGAAATTGAAGAAAAATAAATTGAAAATAATACTGTAAAATTGTTTAATTTGAATAAAAATATAAGAAAAAAATTATATTCAGTAAGACTCACAAATTTTTTTATATTTTTCTTACCAATTTTTATTCAACCAAATCATAAATTTTTTAAAAATTTTCTTGCCCTTCTCTCCGTTCTCACGAATCAAATAAGGGGATAGTTTAAGATTGGGGCCCATCATGGTAAGGTTACTGTGCAGAGCACCTGATGAGTATGAGATAAATCATATGTACTCTAATCTACTCTACTGAGTACACTGGAAGGAGATTCCGTTCCAGCCGTTCGATTAAAGAAGAAGATTCATTGTACTTACTTAAGCACCATCGTCCCGAAACGGCGGCGCATGCATGTCGTGACGGGAGCGCCTACGGTGTACTCGTTTCTCACGGAATCTTTAGTTCCCCATTTTTTTTTTTTTTGTAGCTTAGTGTGAGAATATATTTGTGTATCAATGTATCATTAATATATATATATTTTTGATAACTATATCATTAATAAATGAAGTGGCCCGCAAAATAATAATAATAATAAATGAAGTTGGTAGGCAGAAGGTGGAAACGGTTTCATTTTTTCAAAAAGCTGCGGACTTGAAAACAAAAACATATATAAAAAGAGAATGCCGTAATCAATTCTTCAATATGACTATTTACACATTTTTTTAAATTTTAATGGTGTTTTCAAAATTTATCCTCGTTTAAAATTTTAAAAAAGTAAATTTATATTCATCATTTAATCTGATTTTTTTTTTTAATTCTCTTCTTAAAATTATTTTTTATCAGATGATCTAGATTAACATCTCAACCCACATTAACACTATATTTGGTTGCATTGAAAATAAAAATAAAAAAACAAAAGAAGAAAAAAAATAAAAAAAAAGTGCTGTCACCGTTTAGGTGTCACATAAACAAGGAAGGAAATATTATTTTGGTAGATCCTGTGTCAAAATTTATTTCCTTTCAATTGAAGAAGAAAGGGAAAGAGAGTGTGAATTTAGGTGAAAAAGACATAAATATCCATCAGTGGTCAAATAATTTTTTAATTTATATTACTAAGTTTGTTTTATTCTATTCGTGGTAAAATATTTTATTAACTTATTATTATTCTTTTAATTTATCTTGTGTCTCAACTAGGTTTTTTCTTTGGATCATTGAGAGCATATTTTACATTTTTATTCTTTGTTTTTTTACTTTTTGTTTTGTTTAAAGATGTTTATGTCATTTTATAAATATACTTTTATCCTTTCCTCTCATTTTCTACCCAATCAAATAAGGAAAGAGAAAACTAAAACTTTCCTTTCCTTCAATTTTCATTTAAGATTGCAAAGTGAAAGATTTTGGACTTATAGTCCATACAAGAGAAGTGTAATGCCAATTTTTACTCCAAAAATAAAATAAGAATGGTGAAATTGTGAGATATAAAACATATTTTGTTGCTTAGGAGATTTTGCAAAAAACCAACTTGTGAGTCAACTTATTTGGTGGGTCAACTAATGAGTCATCTATTTTTATAACTTTTTATCTTTTTTAAAAATTTGGTGGGTCAACCCAACCTAACTCACAACCCACCACTAGTTGGGTTGAAATTTTCAACTCAGTCTTAAAATGGGTCCAACCCAACCCAACTCTTTTTTGACGAGTTAAGAGCAAGTTGAGTTGAGTTGGCTCATTTGACATCCCTAGTTTGTATGCACAGCTTCACTTGTCATTACATTAGGGGGCAGTTGTTTCAAGGTTTGATATTGCATTCCTAAGAATCACATTCCCTGAAATATTATGTCTAAGAAATTATTCCCATGAACATTTTTTTTTAACATTAAATGATTTTAGAAAATTTTAAAAATTTATTTAATTAAAAAGTTTAAAAAGTAAAAGTAACAGAAGAAATGTGGAATAAGGGAGTGGGAATAGATAGTTATTGTAGAAAGTAACTTCAATTTCCATGGGAATATAAGATACCCACCTTTCACCGTGGGAATAAAAAATAAGACAAATATAAGTATTTCACATTCCTAGAAATCAATAATGCCTTGAAATATTTTTCTAAAATGTATACTAAACATGAGAATGTGATATTCCCATGTTCACTTTACCAAAAATAATTTGTTATATCTTAAAACATACATAACCTTAAATATATTGAGATTGACAAACTAGTTATGGTTCTTTTGGACTCAAAGGTAATGTTCCTTGATATTATAGTTTTTTAAAATTTATTGGTAACAATTATTTGTACTTATATCTCTCACATGAGTTTATTCAATAATAAAGAAAATAATCACTCCATAATATATATATATATATATATATATATATGGAATAATTTCATGATCTCTTTCATTTTTAATTAAACCTTTATTTTTTTAGCTAATAGAAAAAGTTTCCTTTATACATAAAATGTAGCATGACCAAAAATAGTCTGAAATATGTTTTTAGTTCTTATAAAACAAGTGAGTTTTGATTTTAGTCTTTATAAAAATTTTCTTTGGTTTTCATTATCAAAAAACTAAAAATCATTGTTTTTGGTCTCTATTATTATGTGACATTTGTTAACTACTTATGTATTTAACAGAAGGTCAAATGATCATCCCAGGTGACACCCACTACTAGTGTCTGCATTACCATGTCAGCATATAATACTTCTAAATTTTTTTCTAGATTCTTAAAACAAATGTTGTTTATTTATGTTAAAATGAACATTAGTGACCAAAAATAATTATTTTAGATTTTAGAGGAATGAAAATAAAAAAAAATGTTTTATAGGAACCAAAACCAAAGTTTGCTTATTTTATAGGAACAAAAAACAATGACTTCAAATTTTAGAGAGATAAAAAAAGAAATTTTTTTGCAAAAACTAATATCAAAACTCATTTATTTTGTAGGGACTAAAAACATATTTAAGTCTAAAAAATAATATAATATAATCAACTTTATGCTTTAGGAAATGGCGTGATAAATATTAAATTACTTATACGATTGCAATTAGATATAGATGATCAACACATAAATTTTAGGTTAAATTAATCAGTATGTACCTAAAACCGCTACAAATTGTTATTTTTGAGTGGTTTTAAAGTTATCATAAACTAACATCAGAGACCTAATTATAAAAATTTTACAAGAACAAGGACCCAATTACAAATTTTTTTAGTTTAGGGACCTTCTCAAATACTTTAAGGACCTACTGATTAATTTAACTTAAATTTTAAGAATATAATTCTTTAAGAACTAGCAATAATTATTCTTTCTTACTATTATAATGATTAATTGAAAATTTTAATCGTAATAAAATTAAAGATTTAGCTTCATGAACCATAATACAATTATTTGTATAAATGAAATCCAAGAAAAACATTGATTTTGTGCAATTCAACTAGGATGCTCAAAATATTTTCTCTTCAAGAATATCAAAATTAAAATTTAATAATACTAAATAAAATATTTTTGTTAATAATATTCAACAATAAAATTTCAATGGATGAAATAGATAAATACTATTTTTTTGGCAGAGAAAAAATTAAGGAGAAGGAGACAGTGTCTCGATCTAAGGCATGAAAGGTCCTTGGGTTCTTAAAGAACTTAGAGAGAAACCTCACCCCAAGGAGATAAGTGAAAGATCGAACCTTTAACCTACCAAAAGAAAGACCTTATCTTGCTCTACTTGATCTAACCCCTTGGAGTTATACTAATAATACTATAAATAAAGTCATAAGAAGAAGATAATTTGAACTATAAATTATATTAATAAGTGTTGGAACCAAAGACGTAGAAGCGTCTAAACCTTCAATGTTTTGAAGATAACAAAGCTTATTAATGTTCATATTTGCGCGTATAGACTAACCCTGTCACAGCTAAGAAGAAGACTCGCCAACAAGGACCGTCCAGTTTCATGTTAAAGACCGTCCAGTAGACGTGTCAAAGACCGTTCAATTAGACGTGTTTAAAGACCATCCAGTTGAACAAACTGGAGGCGACCGTCCAAGTCTCCAAGATCATATATTCAAACAGCTAAGTTTTTAGTCTGAACGTCAATTATATTTATGCTAAGTCTGCCTCGTAAATTACACATTAATACTCCAGTGAACTAACGTTCAAATTTGTTTGAAGCATCAACATCAATTCAATACAAAAGCATAGTAGAATAGATAAAGCAAGTCAACTTATCAAGCTGACAAGACAAATGAAGAAGGTTCAGAAGAACAGACTGCCAGCGCAGTCCTACAACTTCCCTTGTAGTGCAAGTCTACAACTGCCACGCTGACATTTCTGAAAAGATGGTCTGCACGCTTCTCATTATGTAAAGAGTCAAATTATCTACAACGAATCTTTTTCCTGAAGATCATATATATACGTGCACCAACGATAATAGAAGTACAACAATGAGAAACAAAAAGGTGAATAGGAAAAGGCAAAGTCTGTCAAAAAGAACAAGAACGTAAAGTCTTTTGTAATACTTTGTTAAGAGCGTCCAGTGGACGATAGCAAAATTTTGTAAAGATCCTCAAAGTGATCCTGAGCTAAATCTTTCATATCCTCACTACGTGAGTTGACCCTTCCTCTTTAAACACTTGTGTGTTGTGAAAGCCTAGAGAGGCTTAATGTAAAAGAATACTTGGGTTAAGCAATCTAGGGAGATTGCATTGTAAAGCCTGAAGAGGCCACGAACAATACTTGTAACCTAAGATTGGTTAGTAGAAACCTTCTGGGTGAAGGGACTGACGTAGCTCAGGTTGAGTGAACTAGTATAAAACTTTCTGAGTTTTTCTTCTCTCTATCCCTACACCTGAAAACGTTTTTTGTTGATCTACTTATTTCGAAAAAAGTTTTACAAGACACAATTCAACCCCCCCTTCTTGTACGCACTTTTCGTATTTCAATAAGAAATAGTAAGAATACGTTATTCATTTAACAAAACCTTCGTCTTGATCAAACTCGTCACATAGTTGATAAAGGCTTGTATTTAAGAAGAAACATAAAAGATTTCATTCATTACATCATTAAAAACTTAATCTTACTGATAATGTGTTAAAAAATTATACAAATAAAAGTAAAAAAAAATATAAAGAAAGGGTAGAGAGAAGAGGAAAGAAAAATGTAAAAATAAGTTACATAAGATATTGTTTTATTTTATTTATATAAAGATATTTATTCAAGTAACTGAAAGATAGCAAGATAACCTAAAATATTGTGATTTTATAATTATTTATAATATCTTTTTATTAAGATAACATTTTTAGCAAAAAATTAGTCATATTATATTCTTATTAAGAGAAATTAGATCAACTATACAATTAATTGCAAACATTCTGTTGGTGTCAAATTTGTGTTTAATCAGTCGTGAAAAATAGTTAATTGCCAACTCTTGATTCTCCTTTTAGACGATTGACTTGAGGAAGAGATTATATTCTTCAATTAGATTCCTAGTCTACTTCAAAGAGCTTTCTAGCACTTGTAAAGACTAAGGTTGCTATGCTACACTACTCCTAAGAAAATGTGGTAAAGAATTGTTGTAAACGGTCAAAAAAGTAAAGGAAAAAGGTAAAGAAAACGATAAATAAAGCTGTAAATGCGAGTAAAAATGGCTAAAAAAATAAGTTTCATTGATTTTGGTTGGGGGACCTCCATTACATCTCGAAAATTCATATTTATATAGGTTGTTAGTTGTTAGTCGTTTCCCTTATCCATAATTACCCACTACCCATGTTTTTAGGAGGTTATGAAGCGTGCGCTTTTCCCAGACTTTGGCCTTAGATGGTTCTCAAGTCCAAGTATCTGGTCCAACTATTAGGCCAAGCCCAAGATTAGTTTTATTGGACCCTACGAGCCCTGGACTCACATCAGTCATTTAGAAAATAGCTAAATTAGCCGTTAGCTGTTGATTTTAGTGCCAACACATTCATAAAATAATGATATCGATAACAAAATATCCAATATCTAAGTTTTTCAGATTTTTATAAAATATTAATGTGAGAGCAACATTACATCAGTCTTTAGAAATGTTTTAATATAAAATTGAACTACACTTGAGATTCGTTGGTAAATAAGATAAATAGTACATAAACATCACTCATCCATTGAGAATCTAGTGACAGATTTATAAGTTTTTTTTATATATATATTTTTATCATTAAGTAATACCTTATAAGATTTAGCTTTCTATATCATTAATTATTTTGTTACAATAATCATGAAGCACTAAATATTCAATACCTTAAAAAATACAAATGCATCAATCTCTAAGGTTTTTTTTTTTTTTTTTAATAAAGTATCAATATATGAAAACAGAGAGTAGTACTACATTATAGTATAGAATTTTTTTAATATAATAGGACTACACTTAAGATTAGCTGTTGAGTTTAATAAAAATCGCTCTTCTAGTGAGAATTTAGCAACAGACCTACATATATCGACTTATAATGTGTTTGGATACATGTTATAAATCTAAAAGATCACGTTATATTGGTCAGTACGTCCTAAACGTGTGACTGAATACACACCTATAAAAGTCACATAAATATATTTACTTCAATTTATCTTAAATTATATGCTTTCAAAAAAATTATTTAAACTTTTTGATCGTTTTGAAAAATAAAAGGAGTATTAATATTTTCAATTTTATTTTAATGTGTTAATATTCTCACAAATTTAAAAAGAGTATCAATGAAATAAAATTTAATTATTTTAATTAACAAGTGATCATTTATTCAAATGATTTTTTAATAATTAAATTTATTTAACAATTTTCAATTCTTATATAACTAACTTTAATGACAGATAATTTCAACTAAAGGTTCATAATCCCGTGTAATTGATTTGATAGCAAGAGACCGATTCAGACAGGGAAGTAGTTGTGGCTGATGTGTATGCGATCTCTCCACGTAGTGTCTTCCTCCCATTCTGTCTGAATTAATGAGCCTTCTGATTTTTCGGGATTGGACCCGGTATACTTATTGTGTACGCATGAATGCTGATTAGCTTTCTGTTAACAACCTAACAAATGACATGACCTGTGTAATTGTGCTTCTATATATATTATTATCCAAGTATTACAAATCATACTAAATAATTCTTTAACTATTAAAAAGCTATTCAAATTAGTACTTGAACGTTAATAAATTAATAAACTTATGAACATTTTATACTTAAAATATTACTTATATAATTTTATTAGTTTAAATACTACTTAGTAGACAGGGTTATCTATTTCCCTTATATGTATAAGAGAGAGAGACATGCTTATGCAAGAATTCAATTGAACAAGGTGCATTCCAAATAATGCAAAAAATTACGACGCTGATCATGAAAGGTCCTTCACAAGGAGCGCCACACGCCCTGAATTGGTTGGCGACATGGACCTCTTGTTTTGGAGTGACATGGTGATAAAAAAAAATGTAACAATATTGAATTGCCCTCTACCCCGTTCCTCCACTATATATGATTTGCCTGCCACACATTTTGCACTAGGTTTCCCATTCATTATGCACACCTTTAAGCTTATGTTTGTCTTGTGATTTGTGGATCATATGCACCTAGTTAGAGCAATTTTCAAACCGATACTTGGTAGCTTAATGATCATCTATCCATCTTCGTCACATGCTCGCAACTTCCATTATTTTCCAAAAGCAAGTGCCTAAAGGATATATATATATATATATATATATATATATATATATATATATATATATATAAAAGAGAATAACGATAGTAAAGCTAGAGAATGCAAATTTCAAACCTTATCATTTGTCTTAACAGGAAAGGCAGTAAAAAAAACTAACAAAAAGAGGTAGTCACTAATTGGGCCCCATTTCAAGAGTCTTCCTTCCACTACCCAACGTACACGCCAAGGACAAGGATACGATATTCCTTTCCCATATACGACACTTCCTCTAAACACATCTTCAATTCTATATTATTTTAAGTGTAAGTTCCGCATTCTCCCTTTATTTCTGTTTAATCTTCACTTACTCACCTCCCACTAAGATTATTCTAGCTAGTCACTACCATTAAGATAACACGAAGACAAAGAAACAAATGCGCTGAGAATGGATTTGACGTATAAATCCAAACCAAATCCCACTTATTACATTAATAAAATCGTCATTAAGTGAACTACACGTATGTCACTTTCCTAGAATGATTTTTCTCTTCTTTTTATAGTATTTTTATAAGAGTTATATTATTCGTGTAATTTTTTTACAATACTATTTATATTATTATTTTTTATCTCTCTTTATTACATTAATTATTATATTACACATTTTTCTTTTTCTTTTTTATTTCTCTTTATTGTATATTTAAGTGTACAAAAATTATATAAATATAACTTTTTTATAATCATTTTTAACTATAACGTACCGTCTCTTCTGCGTATCTAAATTCAATTAGCAGTCATATCGGATCATAATTATTTCTTTTATTCTCAGTAAATCCACATCCACTACCTAAGGGCCCGTTTGGGGTGGTTTTTGGTTGTGAGTTTTGAAAATTTCAAAAACTACAACCAGTTTTTAGTTTTTAAAAATTAGTTTTAGTTTTTTTTTCTAATTTTTGGTTTCAAAATAAACTCAGTTTGAAATTTCTTATTTTGTTAAAATTAGTTTAAGAATATGTTTGTGTAGTGACGATAGTGGTAGTGGTGACGACAACAATGATGGTAGTGACAGTGGTAAAGCCGACAGTGACGGTTATGGCAGTGCCGACGACAGTGGTTGTGGCGGTACCGGCGGTGATTGTGGCAGTGCCAATGGTGATGGTGGTGGCAAAGTCAGTGGTGGTGGTGACATTGCCTGTGGTAGTGGTAACAGCGTTAGTGGTTGTGATCGTGGTGGTGGTGGTGGCGGTGACGATGCTAGTGGTGATGAAGCTTGTGGTGGTGGAGGTGATACTAGTGGTCGTGGTAGTTGTGGCAGCAGTGATGGGTGGTAGTTGTGGCAGTGGTGATGGTGGCGACGATGTCGGTAGTCTTGGTAGTTGTGGTAGCGATGATGATGGTGGTGGTGTCGATGGTGGTGGTGGTGACGGTGGCTGCGGAGATGGCGGCAGCAGTAGTAGTGGCAATGATAGTGGTGGTGACAATGGCGGTGGTTGTGGTGGTGGTGGTGGCAAGAAAGGCTATTGTCAAATATAATGATATGTATTTATTTTAAAAACCAAAAACCAAATTCACAAATCCTTTTTTCTTGGTTTTGAAAATGAATGTAAAAGTGTTTTGAAATTGAGTTAAAAACCATTTCAGCTCCATTTTAGCCAAACACATTTTGTTTCGAAAATTGCATTTGAAAACCAAAAACCAAAAACTCGCAACCACCCCAAACGGGGCCTAAAGTAAGCGTTGAAGTTAAAATTCTATTGAGATAAAAAAATAAACAAATTATATTTTATCCCACGATCGATTGACTTGGAAATCTTCCCTTCTAACTTTCTTGATTAGTTACAACATTGTTCATCGATTCATTGACATATGTTTTTTAAAAAGAGAAAAATTATTCTCATATTATAAATTTAATTTTTTATTTTTAAATGTGAAAAAGTTACTTTACTTTTTGTTTCTCTTAATGACACATGATTTTGATATCATTAGAATTTTTTTAGAACAAAAATCATTAATCACTTTTTTGATAATCATGTTATACGTGCAAAGTATTTACTGGCATTGCTGATAACTAGTCTTCATCGAAAAACCTGGTTGACCACCTTTAGTGAGGTCTCTCCTCCCAACCATGTTTTTACTATCCACAAGATTCGAACTTGAGATTTTGTTTAAAGGATTCGAGCTTAGTATTACTTGAACTAATGACATGCTGGTAAATCATTAATTACATTTAATAGTTTTTACATTACTTTTTAACCTAACTTTTTCTTAGTTAATTACTTCTAAAATTTTTATATTCTGTTTTTCTTTATCTCAAATTTCAACTCCTTATATTCTTAACTTATTTTTAATTTTTTTAATATGATTTTTTCTTTCTAACCTTAAACTATATATTTATATTTTTCTTGCATATTTAAGTTATGCAGATTTATCTTTTAATTTTAATTTTTTATTTATATATTTTTTAATAATTTACTCAAATAAAGATTATTTTATTCAATTTTAATTCTTTTAACTATAATTTTTTAAATAAAAAAATATTGATTGGGATAAAATCCCGTTTAGAACCAATTGTTCAGGTAAATTAGTCACACTTTATAAGATTAAACCAGACTTTTATTTTTTAAAATATTTTAAAATTTGTTCACTGCGCTAATTATTTGATTCCCAGTTTATAATTTATAACCAAAACCTCTTTCTCTTTTTAATTGGTCCAGTGTGGAACAAATAAGAATTTATAATAATGCAATAAAATTTTGACTTTTATCATGATGAAAACATTCATTAATTTCTTCCTTTTTATTATCTTTTTATCTTTAATCCTTGATAATGATATTTGAAAGTTACAGTAAATTTTGATTAATCTAAAATCAAGTTGAATAATGTCCTATAAAGAGATAATTTTTTATATTTTTTTATTTATAATACTTAAAAAAAACTTAGAAAAACTTTTTATCACTTAAATTAATAGAACATTAGTCTTTTTCACTCATTTTACATGGGACTAGTATAAGAATAGAAGTTTTACTTCTCCCTAATTTAATTATTAAAACTAGCGCAAGTTATAAAATTATGTCAGTATATTAGCATACTACATTTAGTTAAGCTTATTTGTATGATAAATATATTTTATTTTTTCATTACTTTTATTTATACATTTAAATATATATGTTTTTCACCAGCACATGAATCAACTAACTTGAGGTTGTTTCAACTTAATCAATAGTCTCAGGTTCGAGTATTTGGCATACAGTTGTGTTAAATACTTGAAAGGAGAACTTTATTGTCCATAGTAGTCCTACCCAGTTTGAGAAGGGTTGTCTCCCATAAATGATATATGTGATCTTAACCAAAAGGAAAAAAAAAACTCTCTGTTTTCAAGTTTTAATGACCAATATGGTTATGAAAGGATTGATTTTTTTTTTTTGTTTAAGATCATAATTATCTTTTATGAGAGATAATCTTGTTCAAGACAAATAAGATTATTATGGATGATAAAATTGACTCTCTAAATATTTTACACAAGTGCATAATCCATGCATGACTCAAACTTGAAACTATTGGTTAAGTTGAATTTGAAACAATCTTACGCCAGTTAATTCATGCACTCAATAGTGAAAGGAATTATGTTAATAAACAGTTGTTATAATTTCATTTTTAATAATTAACCTGTTTACATTTTCAATATGTGAAAATATTCTCTTATTTTTTTTATTTTAACAAAATTAAATTTTTATATGCTGTCAATATAAAAATATTTTATTTTGAATATATTTGTAACGTTATTTAATAAATTTGATGTTTCATGTAATTGCTAACATATCTAAATTAATTGGATAATAATGTAAAAAGTTTTCTGCTAACATCCTACCAAAATTAAACTCTTTAAATTCGTTTATACTTTTTAATCAATACATTATACATGACCATAATAATATTAAACAACTCGCGTGGACATTAATATTTAATGAGCTCGTTAACCGTAAATTGAAATCACAACAACTTACAACTATTTGACAATTGGGCACAATTAAATGATCCAATTTTCATTTCAAAAAATTTCAAAACTAACCTACTCAATTGACTATGATGCTTCTATAAATATTGACTCAATAGTATCAACCCATCCTTTACGTAAGTGGAAATGATGGGAGGGCAAAGTTGGTGGCTTGTAGTTTCAGTACTTTATCCAAAACTTTTAATGCAAACTTCACGAAAAGATCCAATTATATTCAACTAGTTGCATTTAAATAGATAAGGGAGTTTAAGACGTGCAAAGGTTCAATCTGAAATGATCAAGCCAAATTTCGTCAATTGGAATGGACTCGTGGACAATCATAGCACGGTCATAAATACTATGGACGAAAAGATAAAGAAGTCAAAGCTTACTCAAAAGCTTGAAAGGAGCTTAACGATGGAAATGACAAAGATACATATGCTTTACAGCTTTCCGTTGCTTCGGTGAGGATGAGGTCGAGCGAGCGAGCGAGCGAGCGACGTCGTTTTTTCTAATTAGTTTCACTTTGCCATCAACATACAGAGCCTACATTTCCATCTCTATTACTAAGACAAATAAAGGATGACCACGTAGCAGGCCTGTCAGTTTTCAGTTTTTTTAGTATCAATGTAACTCAAACATCACATACTTTTAAGTGGTTTTTTCAATTACGCATACTTCTTTTCCTCTCAAAAATAATAATAAAAACAAACAGAGCACACAGAGAGTGATATATAGCCAGAATTAGATTAACTATGTCAGAAGCTAATTATTAGTTTCTTGACGGTGGGATTGCTCCAAATGAAACCACCTTGAAAATGAATCCCGCAATTTGCAGCCGTTGCAAATTATTGGATTATTTTATGCAAAGTGGGATTATACCCAAAACTTGATGCCTTCAGGTCGATCATCTTTCCTTTGATTTTAACCAATTGTTAATACATATAGCCTGAAGTGTCCAAATCCATAGTTTAAACAAAGGGATTAGGCCATAGTTTCAACTTTTTTTCTCGTTTTATATGTTAGTTAAATTGACAGTTTTTTATGATACACAATAAAATAAACAACGGATAAGGCATTTGAGTGGAAGCGCTGAGGCCGCTTAGGCATGGGCCATTCTTATGTGACATTATATATATAAATTAATTCATCTTGATCAGAGGCTGTAAGTGTTGCAAGCCTAACTAATAAAGGTGTTAGCCATAGATGCCTACTGAAATGAGTGGGAAAATGTTGGAATCTATTATCACAACATAAAACGCGAAACAAAATGGCACGAAGTGAAGAGTACTTGTTTCCTTCTCGGAAGAAAAGGCTCACTTTTGGCCGTTCCTGTAATCTCATATATAGTTTGTTGTTTTGGCTTTCCTAAGCTTTTGTAGTTAATCTCAGTGACGATGTTTTAAGTTAAACACGTCGGATTCGATTATTACTTTGACCAGAAACTAAAAGAAAATGCGCACACTCACATATATAATATATTAGATGCATAATGCATAAAGTGGCATAAACTGTATAGGCACGAAGAAACTACACATACGTGTATGCTCATAATACATATAAAATTAAATTCAAAGAGAAACCGCACAAAAAGTTACATGTCATGCTTCTTTGGCTTGAGCTGCTTTAAAAAGGATGTCTTGAAAACATTAAAGTTGCCTAACTGGTATATTAAATCTGACCCGTAACTGTATTAAGGGGGATCTGACCCGTACGGACGGCATATACATAATCGCATATAATCATAATAATCACATTTGTTATGTTTGTAGTGAATGTCATATATATGCAAAATTAAATCATCCAAGACAACTTTGCATTCAATTTTTCACATATTCAACGTTAATTTGGTATCACAAAAATCATACAAACAAATGATGGTATATTAACGTGCAAAGTAATCTAAAAGAAATTTAACATGAAAAGTAATTAAAGCCGCAAAATCTCGGCCTCACAGTTAATGATAATTAATGTATTAGACATAGGTTATGCAAATGCTTTTTTCTTTTTCTTTTTTAGACATCAAGGACACCTTCGGCATTTAGGGATCGTTAATCGATTATAGTATCTCATTCAAATAGTGGAATGCATTATATCTCCTCTCAAGTTAGATAGTAACAATCTAAAAAGGACAATCACTCAATTTTAGAACTAATATTCTTAAGAGTAAAGAGTCATAAAGAAAGGAGTAGAAGGAAAAAACCCTCCATTCTCAATTTTCTTATAACTAGATCCTCTAAAACTGCAAGAATTTTAGTTAAAATGATTTTAACTAAACACCTTTAGAGATTTAAAAAAAGAAGAAGTTGATCTTTGCAGAGCAAAATACAAAGAAAGTTGTAAAATGTTTTTTTTTTCTTTCATTTTTTTATGATTGACAGTCTTTAGTTTTTATTTTGAATCTTTAAGCCCCTGTTCCCATAAAATTATTTTGAATTATTTTAGAGAATATTATCATACAATAAAAACAAGCATGTCCCTTAATTATTCCGGTTCGTGGTGCACACTATTATACTTTATCGTTAAGAATTTATTTTATATTTAATTGAATAATACAAATATATTTTTCAATCAAAATTAAGAAGAAAAATGCCATTGTTTCAATCAAAATTTGAGTTTTTTCTTATATATATATATAATTTCTATATCATATGATGCGATGACAAAATTAAATTTGTTGAATTGAATTATGAGACAATACGAGATAAAAAAATAAAATGAAAGCTGCAAAACCACCAAAGATCTCAAAAGAGAAAAGAAATTCACTCAATAAGACCGCTTTTTAAAAAGGATAATAAAAGCAAATAGTTATTTGTTTGGTTGGAACAATGAGCGAAGTACGTAAAAGTTGATTAGGTGCATTTGTCATTTGGGGTTTGGCTTGTTTTGAAGAACAGCACAAATAATAAAGAAGCCACAAATTAGCTCAAGCTCGACGGAGAAGTAAGGAACTTGTTGATACTGATCCCCACTAACAATGCCGATATTAAAATTGAAGGATGCATGTCAGTGCCGTGTTCCACTTCCACCAAGTCACTACTTCTCCCGTCTCTCTCTCTCACTCACTCTCTTTCACCCCCTCATGAATCCCTTAATGATTGAGTGAAATGTACTGAATAATACCGCATATTGCATAAGATGGTGACTACTTGTAAAATCGAAATAACGAGTAAGTTTCAAATTCATCCATAAAAAATTGGCCAGGACTTCGTTAGTTTTCGAGAATATATATATATATATATATATATATATATATATATATAAACTTAATTTTTTAAAAACTTGAAGTGTTGATTATAGTAGACTTTTGGGCACATGGTTCATTAATTTAAAAATAATATATATATATATATATATATAACCAATGTTTTTGTTTCTTAATAAATAAGATACGTTTTTACATTCACAACAATTAATTTGACTTTTGCCAAATTTCTCCAAAATAAATTAGAGGTTTTCATTGTATAACAGATATGAGCAGTAGTATGCGACACCATCACTATGTCATTAAAAAAAGGAAAGCAGATAATGACTAGGGAAGAAAGGGAGTGCCACAAAATTGTGAAACAAAGGAATCAACAACATCATGACATTTCCATATTAATCATGATTTTTATTTGAATATCATATACTAATCCAATAATGTATCAACATTTTTTAAAAAAAATCTTACTATTAAATTACTTTTTAAAAGCTTAAATATTTTAATGATCTATCAATACATATTACTTTTGTAAAAAATATACCAATATACAACAAATGTTAATCCTTTTTATATATTACTTTGTAGCGATTTAATGTTTATATACAAAATTTATACAAAAACAATATACTAGTATATAATATGTATATAAAGTGCAATGTAAAAATAAGTAGAAAATAATATGCAAAAGTATTTTGTCTTCAACTTTTGCAATCTTTAAGCTGCTGGCATGTAAACATCTTTTCTTGATGCTGGAACCACAATCACTGTCGATCCTTAACTTAGCCTGTGTTTGGTTCTGCGTTTGAACCACGGGACGTGCGTATATTACATGAAAATGAAAAGTTACAAAGAGTAGCTTTTGCTTTGACGTGAAAAACTAACACAAAAAACGTGAGAAGCGAACACCATACCAAACACACCATTAGATAGCATACAGATAAAGCTATGCAGAGGGTTGCGGTTCACATTACGTGTAGACCGGCCAGTCTATCATCCATTTGAACAAACCCACACACAATTATTTGATTTTTCAATTATATAGACCAATTGATTAAAGCAGAAAGGATTGGATGTCCACAAAAAGATGGGGAAAAAAGGGAAACCTAAAAAAAAAAAAACACTAACATCCTCTATTTTTTGCACTATTATTTTAGCAGCTCCAGCTTGAAAAAAGTACTAACGACATTTTTGGGATGGAAGAGTTGTTCTGCTGTCATGTTTTATTAGAAACTTTATTGACTATTACAGTAAAAGCAGACACAGGATTCAATGATTGATTAATTGCATATGGAACATAGGAACATTGAAAGCCGTACACTTCAAGCTATTTGGGTTATGTCTTGTCAGTGATATGACAATATTATGTATAAAAAAAAAGACATAAAAATAAAATTAATAAAGGCAATTTATATAATGATGAGTATAATTACAATTATGTCTTTCTCTCTCTCTTAAGTTGATTGATCTAACAGGAAAGGGATCCTCATTCCACTTCAAGTATGAAGACTTTTTGATTTGGGGTACTGGTATTGATCTAGTTTAATTTTAATCATTAGTATACCTCTTGAGAGGATTAATTTGTCTATTTTATTGGTATATAGGCTTTTTTTTGGGCATAATGGACAAATGAGAATTCAAGAACTATACTTTTAAACTTAAAAATGAATAGTTAATCGCTTATTGCATTATTATTATTATTGTTTTGGGAATTACATTACTTTATCTGTTCTTTCAAAAATAGCATTGATCACACTTGTTTTTTTTTTAACCAGTGTTAAATAAAAAAGAATTATTAAGATTATCTAAAGTGCAGTGTGTACTTTAAAAATAAAGTCCTGCGTCAATGATTAATCAAAAATTAACTGTTTAAATTTTTAATGAAATACAAACACACAAATCAAATAACAAATTATGAGCTTTTAAAATTTATTTGTTAATTTAAAATTTGATAATAATACAAACATATAAATAATAAATTTGTTAAAATGTATGCTACCTTAATTATTATCATTTATTATTACTACATAACTTTTATTCTCAATTTTACATGAATATGGCTGCAACACAATTTGAAACAAACTTAATTTTTTCAAAAAATAAAAGTTAATTACAAGGGATGTATAAGCCATTAGGAATATTGAATATATGTTGACCAAGGTCGTAGTAACTGTGTGATACGGTGAATATCCTGTTCAATTTTTTGTCTTTTTTTCTCCAATTAAAATATGTTAACTCAACTTAAAATGTCACTTTATTTATTTGGCAAACTAACGAACATTTAGCGGCGTTAAGAGGTCTGCAACTGTTCTTTGCTTTTAATTCTAGCATGCTGCAAAGTGCACAGCTTCACCAGTTCACCTGCACCCAGTGACGTCCTCCTTGATCCAAAACCTAATTCCTTGTCTTCAGGAATCAGACCGAATTGGAGAATTCACCAAAAAAAAAAAAAAGCGAGTTGGAGAATATCGTTGAAAGAGAACCAACACAGCATGATTATAATTGGAATAAATTCGTTTAAGGGAAATATCTTGTGTAATTTTGTAATCATCCAAAATTAATTCAACGATATTTTATTTGTGATTTAACGATACACGTGATTATGTGGTGTTACAATGTTCTAATTTTAGCAAAGTCGTAGAATATTAGAATTTAAGAATCTCTCCATGTGGTCAGGTAAATTTTGATGCGACTCAAATGTTTTATCAACTGATCAAGTATGGTTGTTTCGGTTGAGTCAAACTCATAGATGAGAAATTATTTTTTCTAAATTAAAAAATTCAACTATATGTCATGTCAAAATTGGTCGCAACCATAGATACTTAATGTTTCGAGACTATCTAATAATTTCTCTTCACGGAGGCATTCATTGACCAATAGCATGAAACACTACAGGGGTCCAAGTCCAACACCATGGCTAAACAAGGTTCTACATCCCGCTTGCCTAGCTTGTTTGTGTGCCCGTAAATAGCAACCCCAAAATCCCAATCAGTTCATAACGCAAAAATCTTATTGTTAGCTTATTAAATTGGTTGTACAGAACATTTGGGCCAATCAAAAGAATCATTTAATTACTTAGTTATGAGCTGAATCTGAAGAGCACTACTGGTCTGTTGGTGGCATCCTGGCCCCGTCTGTGATTCCAAATTTGACGAGAGCTAATGGGGGGGTCAGCATTGACACTTAGGTCTGTCCTCTATTTCTTTTTTTTTTCTTTTTTTTCTTTCTAACTTTCAATGGCACACAAATCTAATCATGTTATGCATGATGGTTCATTTAACTTCATGTTCCACTTTGCAGCGTTTCATGTTATTACTTTTCAGACTCCAATTGGTTGCCTTGGCTAATCCAAATCTAGGAGCGGTGGGTAGTTGGCTTGCCGTTTCACAAATAATAGGTTACTAGAGATGATTGCGGAGACGATACTGATATTCTTGTTTCAGACTAAAAATCTCCTGAATAAAGCACCAGAAAAATAAACAGAAACAACCGCAAGTCTTTGCTTCTACCACGATATTCTGAATAACTGTGGTGTAGGACATATTGTCGTTTTTTCTGGTCTAACATGATGAGACAGATTAAGAATAAGAAAGCCAAAAAATAAATGAAAAATCTTTTTTCACAACAAAATTGATAAAAATTTATATAGTTGAATGAAATTGAAAGAAAAGAGATAACATTATACATTAAGACAATTTCTCAAATGATTTTTAATTTTTGGATAACGTGATTGAATTAACTTAAGAAAATAAATTGACTAAAAGTTATAAGAAAAAATAAGTTATACACTGATTATGTAAAACAGTTTTACACTATTAATCAATCATAAACCATCATGTATGATAAGTTTTTTGACTTTTATATTAATTACCTTGAAAGTTATATCAATAGTTATTTTTAATTAATTAACAATATAAAACTTTTTACATTAATAATGCATAACAATTAAACTCAAGTTATAATCCCCAAAGGTTTTTTTAGAGTAATATTTTTTGGACATTCTAATAGTAAAAATATCTAATTGATATTCATAATTTTTCTTTATTTGTCTTTTTTTATCATATTATATCATCTATTATATCTATACTTCTTTCTCTTCTATTTCTTTCTCTCTCTCTATACCTATTAGCATAGGTGTTCATGCACATTTTCCTTTTTTAAAAAGAAAACAGAAAACAATTTATTTTCTTAAATTAATCTCTTCGTAAAAACCACGTATTTAATCCTGTAATTTTACATCTATTTTAAACGCAAAAACATTTGAATGATTAATGCTCACATTAAGTTTGGTGGAGAAAAGCTACTCTATCAAGATTCGCTAGCATACTGAACAAACTTGGATACTAATTTATAGGGACAAAGATCAATGTTCTTTTCTAAATCACCATCAATAGTTCATCACAACCTCTTCTCAACTCTAAGATCTCCAAAGTTTCCACGGCCAGCCAGATCACTTCATCCTGAGGCTAGAAGAAAGAGCATCAGAACCCAGAAAAGTGCGGGGCTTCACTACGGTCATTTCCGGGGTTTCATCCAAGTTCCATTTTCAACCTGCGCAATGTAGCTATCACAGCAACCTCACATCAACTATGAATAACATTTTTCCTCAACAATCATTCCACCACTAGTCATAAGCAGTTAAGAGAACTGGTACCATCCACTAGACTGAACAGAGCAATATTCTTTATGCATTACTAGGAAATTAAAATGACACAATCTCACTCATAATAATAGCCCCGTAAAAATCCCACACAGCCAGCCAGGACCAACTTGTCACTTCGAGGGGATTTGTATTACCAATTCAATTATATATATATATATATATATATATATATCATCATAATATATATGACAAATGGAAATGCGTGATTTCTTATATGGCACGTTAAAAAATCTGACCTAGCCACTCAGGTGTGGTTTTGGTGGACACTAGACACTAGCTTTCCCGATCTTACCGTGTCCCATGTGTGACACTTCCCAAGATAAGGAATATAAGGTACTAGTATTACTTAGTAAACAACAGAAAGGAAATAAAACAACGATATTGCTACGCTGAATTAGAGAGATGGAGTGATTCTGCAGGATATGATATATGTGGAGTATGACTGGATCATCAGTATGAGTAGTGGGTAGAAAATAACAAAAGATGAACAGCACACAATGTTTGCTCATGGGGAGACATAAAAATAACTATGAATTGCTAGCTGACGACAATGGTGCATTGAGGGCGTGAACTAGGGGCCCCTTGCATTGCTACCTCTAAGTTCAATTGGAATGCCCTATGGATTTGGCCATAGATATATACCAATATTCGCGACCCTTTCGAGCTTTCGTAGTCACACCGTTCTGATGTGTCTTAATCACATGAGAGCTCCATAGCTCCAACCTATCCCTTCCCTGGTGTGGCCTTAGGATGACATAAATATCCTCTTATTCCTATTTCGTGGGATAGTCTTCACTTTTTCTCTTTGACATATATGATTTATATAATAATTTTTACAATATTTTTAAACATATTTTTTCTTTCTTTTCATCATATTAGTTATCTTATCATATATACATTTTTTTTCCTGTTTTCATTTCTCTTTGTTATACAATTTTTTGTATAAAAAAAATATAAAAATAATTTCTCTTTTCTTTCCTTTTTTATGATTAATTTCTCTTTTCCTTTTGTCTTCTTTTTGTAATACGGAATACCCTTTGCGGTCACCTTTCTTATCACAAGACCCAAGACAGTTGGGTATATTAAGGTTTGGGAAAAAGCATTTAAGATTGTTCAGAAGAATTAAATTTAGTTAATTGTTACACCAAAAAAAAATTTGTATTAATAATTAGAAGAATGTCAATCAGTGCTTAAATAATAAAAAGCGGTTCTTTTCATATTTTTTTTAATAAATAATGTATATTTATTAATTCTTTAACTAAAATCTTTAAGATACTTTATTAGTACGTAAGCAGGATAGAAATAAATAAGATTTGGGTAAGATATTTTTTGATAACCATGTCATAGATGTGAAGTATTTACTGACTTTATTAATGACTAATCTTCGCTAGAAAACTTAGCTAACCATTTATAGTGGAGTCTCCCTTCCAGACCACGTTTTTTTTATCCATAAGACTTGAACTCAAAATCTTACTTAAGAAATTCAAGTCCAGTGTTACTTGAACCAACAACATGTTGGTAGATTTGAGTAAGATACTATGATACTTATTATACTCATTTAAAAAATTATCATTAGATTCATAATTGCTTGAATAACATAACTATTGTTCAATTTTTCCGTGCGAGTATCTTCGATCGAGAGTTAGATACTAATCTTTTGAGATACTGAGATCTACCTATCTATCTATCTATCTATCTATTAATTCTTATTTATTTAAAATTTTTTCATGTCTAAAACCAAACTAATTATTTTATACGGTTAAGAAATGCACACTCCCTCCCCTCATAAACACATACAAGGCATAATTGTCACATTATAAATATACATACTTAGAAATATAATCACAAAAAAAAAAAAACCCCTCTAAAATGTGAAATACCAAGAGGAGCTTTCCATTTCATGTTTTTCATAATAATAATAACAACAATAATAATAATAACACCTTATCCAAATCTTACCTACCCAACCACCTAAGTCAAGATCAAGTGGAAAATAATTCTTACCAAACCCCAAAACAAAAATAAAATATCTGTACTTAAGAATGCGTGGTTTAATGTCCTATTGAGTTGACCATTATGCACACAGGTTTAGGCGTTTAGCAGTTTAGCTAATACATCAAAATAGCGACCATATGATTACATTGAAGTTTGGCGGTCAATTTTCGTTTAGCTATTTTTTAAAATTGTTCTTATATTCAAGTTGTAAAGAAACACACAATATTAACTTTTTATTAAAAAAAACAATTCTTTACAAAACATTTTTCAATTATTGTAAATCATTTAATTATATTTGTTAAGTTAAAACACACACACACCTAAACATGGCCCTGATTACTTTCACTTGACATTTTTCATCTTAAACTCGATGAAGTACCCAATATCACAAACTTGATCAAAAATACTAATAGCAGAGAAGAAATTAATATATATATTTTTTATCTCTAGCCCATCTAAAGATGATTGGCAAACTAAAATACAAGATAAGATAAAATAAAATAAATTATCACCCCAAATGTTTTTAATGAAATGAAAATTTTCCATTGTATTATTTAACAAGTAAATTACATGATAAAAAACTGAATTTATGGTTGCTATGTTATACTTATTTCAAAGATTTTTAAGCAAGCATAATTCCGTTTTGCTCAAAAAATAAAGAAAAAGACGTTAATTATTGTCGCGAATTATACGAAATTCATTAAATTATAGTTTACCAAAATTAAGTATTAGTCACATCAAATGAAAAGTAACGGCATTAATTTCAATCGTGATCATGTGAATACCAATGGAACCTCATTGCAACTTGCTCTCTGGCACCTGTACATTGCTGAGCACAGGTATGAAAATGTGCATTCATACTTTGATTTTCGTACAACAACAAACAATGCAATGCAGAAATGAAGTGCTTATATTACCGACAATGCACATAAAATTTCATGATAAGTAATTGAATTTACGAAACAAAAAAGCGCAAGTCCGATCTAAATCGTTGTCTCCAAAAATAACCAGCTCAAATAATTGTTACCCTTGGCATTAAATGTCTTCAGAATGTACATATTTGTAGTTCTCAAAACTCAACTCTTTGCAAGGTGTTAAAATCGGGTTTAAAAACATAGGCAGGCAAAATAAACTTCGCGCCAAGCTGTTTTACAAATTGAGTGAAAAAGATACACGGATCAGAATATCATAAAACCAAGACTCCGATCCAAGGCACCCATAGAAGCAGAAGACAACAATAAAGTATAAGATAGATCAATCAAGAGAATGGAAATCCTAGCTAGACGGCAACCCACACAAACAAGGGAACAAGTCTACAAGACCAAGTAACGAAAAGACAAATATGTGAAAGAACTTATGAAAAAGGCAATAGTCAAGCAGTTGAAATAAGTTTTTGGTCTTATAGCAGAGGTATGCTTTTATGCATTCTGGAGAGCCCAGTAAACGAGTTATAAGTTTAGTGATTTAGATGTAATTGTCAAATGTACGCATAATTTGACAGGAACGAACAAGTCTCAGTTGTAGCTTCATTTAAAATTCAGGAACTCCTACCATCCTTCCTGAGTTTACTGCACGAGAAAATTTTCACTTAGGATAGATTTCAATGCAGACAAATTTTTTATAACCTCGTACGTAAATGAAGAGAAATATAGACAATTAATTGCAAACAATTGGTGATCATCCCCCCTGGCCCAAAGGGAATTTAAATTTAACTAGATATATCTCCAATTCCATTTTATAAATATCATCATAGTTTAAGCTTAATTCTACATAAGATACTTTTCCCACTTTCTGCATAATCCTGTTTATGTCATTTGGAACATGTAAGGAGACTATGATTTTGGCATGCACAATTAAGTTACCCTTGAAAAAAATAAAAGGTTTTCTCCCAGACATGTCAATCCAAAATTTAAAAGTTTTTGGAAGAACCTTGCAACTAATCCCAATTTATAGGATTAAATCTATCAAGAAGCAGAAAAGGAAAAAGGAGTCCTAATGATATTGAAAACATGAAGGCTGTTTGTAAAGAGAAGCTAGCTTATCAAACTATATAGAAAATTATAACAAAAAGGCTTCACATTGAAGATAAAGACTGACTGAACTCTAACAGGTCCACTCTCACCAGCCCATCACAACCTAAAACACCAAGCAATATCTAAGGTAATGCCATACCCACAAAAATAAAGCTCACTCTATGAAGCCAATGCCCCCAAAATCAAAAAAGCCAAAAAGATTTTCTTTTCAAAAGAACCAAATCACCAATTGCTTGAAGCTAATGTCATAAAAATATTTTAAACCCAGTTTCAAATTCAAGTGAGAAGCACAAAATGCCATAGCACACCAAAACAACTCATAAATCACAGAAGAGATGACCAAAAAGTGAATTGGATAGAGACAACAAAATTCCACATCCCAAATACACGAGATAATGCAATGAATGCATCAAGAATTTCATTTCCAAGCGTGGACAGAATGTCAAACAGGGAATGGAATCATTACTGAAATTTATGGAGACTCAAAATAACTTTCTCCAATTTTTGCTTATGTAAATCATGCCTACCAAATAAGAATAATGATAATACTAGTAATTTTGTTGAATCACAATGTGACTTTTTTTTTATATTAACAATTTGGTACAAGATCCAGTGACTACAATCTACAGGTAATATGGCAATCTTATGCCAAAGGCCATAAACATACAGGAATAAGGACAAAAACACAGAAACACAAGCAAAGGCAAACATGTGAGAGATGTATGTGTTTTGAATGGAAAGACAAATTCACGAATGATATGGGTACATCAAGTAGGATAGGAAAACATAGCAAATGAGGAATGAGGGGCCTACCTTGCCAAGGAAGAAGAAGAAAATCAGGAGTCAGAATCAGAACAAGTGAACAATGAGAAAGCCAAAAAGCAAGGCGACAGCAACCATGAACTATGGGGATAACACTCAGTTTGTGCAGGGTTAAGGTCAAAAACATAATTTAATAATTATTAAAAAAAAATGAGTTAGCTCATTCTCCCATACCTCCCAAACTAGAGAAGAAAAAATGGACATTGGATGAAATGAGATGGAATAGAGTTCACCCAGTTTATTCCCTTTTGAGAATTCAAACAATGACAAGTTGACAACTAATGAGATTAGATTACATTCCGCTCCATTCCATTGGTGTTTCTATCAATTGAAACTTAGCCCAAGAGAATTAGACGATGAATAAGAGAACTCCAGAATAGCCACTAGAAAAAACTGCTACCTACAGGTTTCACCATAAATGCTGCCAGAACCATTCCATACTTGAGGTCATCTTCTAGTAATTTGCACAGTATTTGGAAGCAGTTCAAATCAATATATCTACAAGTGAATGCTATCAAAATGCACTATTCCATATCCTGCATAAGAGGCATTTGCCTTTTGCAAAACCTTAGCAAAGCAAATACAAAAAAAAAAAAAAAAAGACATCCCAAAGAAATCAATCTAACAAACTCCTATAAAGGATTGAATACAATATGATATAAACATAATAAAAGGAGAAAGACAACAAATGAGGGAGGTTTTAATATTGGTGCTATACTTCCTCAATCATAAAATCATCAGCTTCCAGGTTGGAATCAGGATAATGGAGGTAAACCAAAGGTAAAATTAAGAGGACCGACAAACCAATGTTAAGCTGATCAACTAAAAATTTATCTAGTGTATTAAAATTTCAGAGTTTCATACATGATAATATTCTCACACAACATATTCAAAATGATAACAAGAGAAATAGTAATTAAACTGCAAAGGGAAAGATAATTCTTCCTTCTTGTTGGATAGGAATATAGTTTAAAACCATAGTGTTCATCATTTTCCCCTGCAATTTAGAAGAGAAAATTTATAAGAGAATTACTTCACTTAATTTAAAATAAATAAATAATCATGAGAAAGATAAAGTACAATTTAATTTCACTTATGTGTTCATCATTAAAGTTATGTTGTCTCCTTTAAGAAGAATCCTCCCTAATCAAAAAATAAAATCCTTCAGAAAATGCACAAGTGGCAAGACAAATAGAACAAAATTTGCGAAACTGTATCATACCTAATGTCTTTCTGCTCTTCTTCTTGATGTTCACTTTTTCAGCATCATCAAGAACCAAATTCATGTAATCATCAAAACCCTGTTTGAAAAACAATAAAATCACATTATTCTTAACCGTCTGCTCAGATGATCAATATTTTAACAAGGGTATGCTGTCTACAAAAACTACCCCCACCCCGGGGCACCAAAACGTTCACAAAAAATGCTTAAGTCAACAAATTTTAGATGACATTGTTTTAGATATGAGCTCATATCACACAACACATTGCATGAGGAAAATCCACACTTTTGGACAATATGGAATAAATAATGTTGAGCATTTTTAGTGTATAATTGAAAACTTTTGTAAGAAAAAATTTAAAGGAACAATAGAACACCACCATTAAACTAAATTCCCTCACAATCCAATACACTGATAATCACAGCGCACGTATAAAGTCAAACACAAATTCTAAAAAACAACACAACGTCGTCCCGCGTGATGAAGACTTTCCATCTGCTTGCAAAACATGTTCACAAAAACACAATTTTGATGAGCACCCACGTAACAAACAAGCAAAAAATAAATAAATAAGACTCACAATGTTTCGGCCTTCAATCCTCAAATCCTTTTGCTCAAAGCGCAAAATCAGAATGCGTGCTTTCTGCGTAGATTAATAGTAGAGAAAGAAAAGGGAAATTAGAGGAAACCCAGAAGGAATTATCAACCAGAACGACAGTGGGTGAAGACTTACGCTCTAAAGAATTACAATATTTTCGTTAGGGTGTACGTTTGTCTATTTCTTGTTTCAAAGGTTTTTTCCAACATATTTTTGGAGAAACTGTTCTCATCAAATTTCTATTTTCTTATATGCTCAGGAAACAGAAGCCATAAGAAGGAAATTGCAGACTACGAAGCAGAAAAAGTTGATGCTGGAAGACGAAGTTAGGTAATGTTTCATGCCTCAAAGTAGTAGTTGGTTTTTCATAGTTTGCAGTTTATTGTTATCCTCACCACTGTCTCTCTTGTAACTGCAGATCTTTGAGGCAACGATACAAATACTTACTAAAACACCGTATTCCAAATCCTCAACCAAAGCAAGAAGTTGTAAAGCCACTAAAGCTCAAAATCCAAGCTTCCATTATCTCAAAGGGAAACAATTACAATAGAAAGGAACCTACTTTGCAACCCCACCCAGATTCTCATTTGAACCCCAATGGAAGGATTTCCAATGTGGTTGAAGTCCCCTCACAAAATACTGGCCATCTATTTGATTTAAACCAGAATGCTAGTAGTTCTATTAAAAAAGATGCTTCTATTCACAGTTCTACTCCACCGGTGCTTGACTTGAATGACAAAGATAGGATTCACAGCAGCAAAGAAGCCACAAAGAAGAGTGTAACTCCATTTTTTGACTTAAACCAGATTTCGGTAATTAACAGCAAATGCTATGTTTACATCATATATTGAAGATCTCACATCGACTAGTAATTAAACCAAATTAATGTATATAAATAGGGAGGAATTCCCACCTTACAAGGTGGTTTTTTGAGTTTGAGTTAGGCCTACAACTCAAATTATAAAATGGTATCAAATTCTACCTTAGTTGTTGGGTCTCGAGGAGACAACTCTCACCTTAGAAGCTGGTTTTGTAAGGTTAAGTTAAATCTAAACTCAAATTGTGAGATCATAATTCCTTCTTTAAGTTCGATTCAAGTAGACTCATAATTTTGTTCTATTTTGGTGTCATGCATAGAGAAGAGCAGGAATTGAAGAACCATGAGCCCATGAGGATTGAAGAACCATCTAAATAAGCCTTGCAAATTGCAGTTATATATGACTGCTCCTGGTTAAAGTGACATTGTATAAGTCAGAAGGCAAGGACTGGAGGCTGGGGAGGAGTGTTTACGTTGCACTCATTTGTTTTGCGTTTCAATTTCGTTCCCTTCCTTTTCATTCAGGCACTTGATGCAATTGGTTGCATGCTTACTAGATCAAAACGCTTGAAACGGGAACGTAATGACTTGAGTTGCTTATTTGGAGTTGGAGAAAACGTGCCTCACTTCAGAAGAAAATGGAAAGCAAGAAAGAAGGATTATGCAGAGATTTCTTTACGCATATATTGACAATGATCATAAGTTTTCTTGTCAAATAAAAAGAAAACTCAATTTCAAAAAGGTTGCGAAGAGTCAATAAAAACACACCTAAAAAATAAAATCAAAGCAGGGATAACAATTTACATATTTTTCTACCACTGAAGTCATCTCGGGTTCCTCCACTGGTGTCTACAGCTACACTTCAACTTTCTAAGCTATAAGCAATTACAAACATGTCTAATATCCTGGACTAGTAAAGAAGAAAAAGAAATTAAGAAAAACTAAGCAACTTTTGACATTATATTATAGCACATATATGTGAATCCTAGAGCCACTTGATTTAGTGAACCATGTAGCTAAATTGGCTGAATTGGTAGCTTGAACATATGAGTTGGAAATGAAATCTGAGATGTCAAAGTGGTCTCGATCACATTCTATATATTCTCTTAGATAGTTTTGATTATTGCACAACCAAACATATTATTGTAAAATGTAGTTTTATACAGTTACTTATTTATACTTACACGCATATTATTTTATCACATATTTTTATGTTTTTTATTATATATTATTATACAAAGGTCAGGTCATCTGTATGTTCCTAATATGGATGTCCTTCCATGTTAACAATTTTGTACTTGGAATATCGGTATAATGAATAAAAGGTTTAAAGAGTTGTAAGAAAATCATCTGCCAGCACTCAGGGCTGAAGACATTGTTGCAGCAATGTTTGGACTAATTATTTGTTTTGACCGGTGTTGGAAACTAGTGTTAAATTATAGTATTGATCTAAGTTATCTATTTGGCTTGTCGGAGATGTTGCTGGAGCTGTCGGTAGCTGTGGTTGAGGACTGAGGTGCAACGGCAAAGAAGGTGTTGAAAGGTCAGGCGAAGCCTGCTTGGTGCTGTTGGCGATGTTTGTGTTCATGAAATAGAGCATAGATGCTCTAAATGTGAGTGCTGCCAAATTTACACTTTTTCATTTTTTTTTGAATTTTAATTTCTCATCCATTAGATTGCTCCAAGGGCTATTATATCTCATTCATTAGCTTTTAATCTCAACCATGAGATGAATCTAATGGTCCAAAAAGCAGCTAGAGAAAGGCTGCAGATATTGCGAGAAAGGATCCAAATTCCTTCAATTCTCACATTCCATTCCTAATGGCCAAACAAAGAAACAGACTTAACGACAATGCACTACAGTTAAAGAATCAGTCAGTAAGTGTAGGGACAAGAAAGAAATCTTAAGGTGTTGATCTATGGAAAGACCAGCTTTAGCTAGAGCGTCTGTAACAAAATTTGCTTCTCTAAAATTCTGCTACAGATTTCCAGAGGAAGAGCTCCCCTTAAGAAAAGCACATCCCAATCGCCATTTTGGTTAACCACCTGACACACCTTTTATGTTCAATTTATAATCTAAAATAGCTCTCATAGCTTTATGCACAAGCAATTCCACTAAGGGTACCCACCAATCTAACCAAAAAGGAACATGCTTTCCATTACTAGTCTTCAGCCAATGGAATTAGTAAAGGTGCTCCAAACAGCATTTACACCTCTCCAGTAATTATAGATAGAATGATTTTTTCTCATAACAGGAAGCACATCATCCCCACATTTATATTTAGATCTAACTACTTTAACCTAAAGATATCAGGCCTTGTACACAATTCCCAAGTCACTTTGACCATAAAAGCATTATTAATAGAGGAATGATATTTGGACCGCCCAATGTTTTATACACTTCACTAATACCTATCATCATTTCTCTCCATCTCTCCCCTCCTATCACATTATATCACCCATCATACCTATATTTTTTCCTTTTTTTTCTCTCTCTCGTAGGTGTCTAATAGGTTATTAAGTGTCCAACAATCATTTTTGTTATTAATATGAGCTACTATTCTACTACTCTTAGGAACACACGCTATTCCATGAATATTTTGTATTATATTATAAAATATTGTATTATAAATTTAAATATATTTTTAATCTCTAAAATTATGGATTTTTTTAGTTTTAATTTTCTTAAAAAATTGTTAAAAATTATAAAAAAATTATATATTTTTGGTTTTTATTAAAAAACTAAAATAAATTGTTTTTATTAATATAAAAATTAAAAATAAATAAAAATTATATAATGAAAATAAATTATTATATTATATCATATTAGAAAATATTATATTATAAATTAAAATATGCTTTCATTTTTTTTAAAATATGACGTTTAATCCTCATAAAAAAAAATTAGTTTTTGGAAATTACAAAAGCTATATATTTTTAATATTTAATAAAAAATTAAAATCACATTGTTTTTTTTAAATATAAAAAATAAAAAATAAAAAAATCATATAATGACTAAAAAAATGATAGTTTCAAAAAACAAAAACATATTTAAATCTATATTATATTTAATTATATGAAAAAGTTTTGTCCACCTAAATTGCATCACGTGAAATTACCTAAATCATTTAATATCTCGCCTAGAACAATTGTATATTTTATTATTTTTTGCAATCTTAATTCAATAATTTCAATAAATAACACGATCAATTAAATATTGACTAATGAATAATTAATTAATTAATTAATCAATCAATAGTATTTACATAATCTTTTTTTCTATGCATCTAAAAAGAAAAACAAAAATGATGGACACTCAAAATTAATCTACATCTAAGAAGAGAATGAGCTACTATCTTCTTCCCATATCTTTAGATGTTTTAGCCTTCTTTTTTATATCCTAAAACAATTGATGTTTTAAAATTTCAAAGTCTAATTAATACTTTTTTTTCAAATATATCCTTATTTAATATCTCACTACTAGTGGTGTAGGCATCAAGGATCAAAGTATTAAATAGGGACATTTTAGTCCAAATATAATAATATTTCACTTTTGTTAAATATTTCTTAATTTATATGCATCAACCTTCAACATCTAAAGATATGGAAAGGAGGTAGTAAAAGATAGAGAAGTGTAGATGTGATACATGATATGATGGGACAAAAGAGACATGAAAATAAATGAAGAATGTAAAGTAGGTGCATACACTATAAAATTGTCTGTATATCATTACTCAAAGAAAAACAACCTACCAAATTAATTTCTACTAAATTGCATTCTCATAGCATTTGCAATAACGGGAAGGGATGTTCAAAGTTTGGATTGGACCAATTTTAAAGTAAAAAATCATTTAATTCAATCCCTTTGGATTGGATTGGTTTTTGTTTTTTCAAAGAGCCTATAAATATTAAAGTAAATGATGAAATTCACAATAATTTCATAACTAGTAAACCAAATAAGATATAATAATTAAAAGAGCATGCAAATATTAAAGTAAATAACAAAATAATGGCTTAGCTAGTAAATCAAATAAAAGAAAAGGACTAAGAGATGCACGTCAATTCTTAATTTTTACCAATTCGTGACTTTATGTGCCTTTGCACTAAATTTGGAATTAAAAATTGTGAATAAAAACATATAACCATATATATTACAAATTGAGATTGAAAACACGTAACAATGGTGTCAAAAGAAAAAGGTTTGGATAAAAGCATATAGCCATACACATTACAAATAGGAAGTGCATCATATCAACATGGACAACCAAGTAATTTTAATGTTGATGGTGTATAATAGTTTGGTTCAATTTGGATTGGATTGGTTCTCACAGGCAAAACCGAAATTCAATCCAATACAAAATTTTAATTTTTTGGGGTTTGCAATTCTTTTGATAGTTAGTTTTTTGGAACGATTACTACGATTAACATTAGATTAGATCAGATGATGACACTCCTAGTAACGAGAATTGATGTCTCCTTAAAGTGATTTCGATCCTCCACAGTTACTAGTGGAATTACCACAAATCATGTAACATCCTCATTTTTTTTCTCAAATTTTTTAGTACAAAAAATATAATATTATTAATAATTATTAGTGTTATTAGAGGTTGGCAACTTGATTTGCTTATGAGCGCTTTTTTTTTCTGTTACTGTCTGTATAATAGCAAATCTAAAATGTAGATCCTTAATTCTCTGTGGGTAATTACAATTTAATTTGAATAATTGTTATTTGATTGACTTTAGCTACTGATTTATAAATCTTTGTATTTGATTTCTAATAAAAGTGAATCAGAATGTTTTATTAGTAGCTCCATGCGATCATGAATTCGTAAAACGTTAGTACTTAATTTCTTTTTTTATCTAAAATCATTTACGATGATGGGATCCTCGTATTAGTAATAGTAATGCAAATTATCACTTCAGGATCACTAAGATTTTATAGAAGAACATTTTGAAAGAATTTATAGAAGTAAACAAAATATTGGTTAAAAAAAAATCCCAAGATGATAAACTCTTAAACCCTTTAATTATTGATACAGAAATTCGGGTAGTATGTGAAAAAACTTATAGAGTGGAGAATTCTTGCGGCAAGGTAATGTTGCATTGGTGTTTGGTCTTGGAAGAAAGGGACACGTAGCGGGGATGACACTGTGAAAGGAATTTGAAGTGGATCACCACACAAAGTCTCTAGGGACATGAAAATCAAGTGGGAAGGAAGAAAAAAAAAATTCCTAGGAAGATAAGTAAAATTTACATATTTTTGAATATTAGGGGTAATTCAAAATCTCATGTGAGTTTTAGTGATTGGGTGAACTATTCACCTAAATTCTTAGACTAGTAAAACTAGCTTAGACCCACTAAGTAAAATTATACCCTCCTATTCGAGTCAATTTGAGCAAGACACTCTATTAATCCTATAATATTTCAAGGAAGTATTGGCCATGATGGTCTGATAACCCTAATTTAAAAGTAAACGTTTTCAAAATAATTAAGTTAAAAGTAACTAAACCATGATCAATTTTTAAAAACTACATAACTTTAAATTTTCTATTGTACAAATTTTTTTGGTATACAATAATCGCACTAAGGTCAAAATATATGATTTCATGTATATTACCCTGACCCTTCACCATTAGGCCGACCCTAGTGGGTTTCTCTATTGTAGCAAATAATACATATGAATAAGAGATTATATTTTTCAAGGTCAAAATTAAACTTTCCCAAACTTCCTCCTTTAATTTCAAGAATTAAAATTTCTTCTTTTAAGAAATAATAAATAAATCTTCATTGAAAAAAATAAATGATAAAAAATTCTTTTAAGTTTTGATTTTCTTTTACAATTCAAATTTTAACGGGTAAAATATTTTTTTTCACTTATTATTATTTTACACGTTTAATTAGAAGTGATCATATTTAACAAATTGATTCCAAATTTAAAATTTAATTAAAAAAACTATTTACTTTTTAATGAGTTTTTAATATTTTTCTAAAATAAACAAACTTTAAGACGACTTCATTTTTTCAGTCCACCGTCTCATCATAAATGCAATTACGACACTTACCAATTTATTTAAATAGTCGCCCCCTGATTAATAAGCACGTCTCATCATGAATGCAGTTACGACACTTACCATACCAATTTTTTTACGTTTCGTTTGGCAGAAAAGAAATAAAAAAGAGAGAAAGAAAGAGAATGAAAGTAAAAAAAAGTGAGTTGTTTGATAGAGTAAGAGTCCGTTTGGTAGGAAAAAAAGAAATAAGTGAGAAATAAAGTAGAAATAGATGTGTTTGGTTTAAGAGAAATAAATGAGAAATAAAAAAATGAATAAAAAAATTGAGTTACAGGCCAAATAATTGACTATTGTGTGTTCATTATTTCAAATAGTCGACTATTGCAATTTGTACTAGTTTAAAACCACCACAAAATGTCAAAAAAAGGCCAAAAAATGACACTCTCTAGATGTTTTTAATCGCTAGGAAAAAAAACTGCTACAAATTTTTGCATTTTGCCTCTTCCCTTTGTATTTTTGCACATCTCAACATAAAAATACAAACCTATAGGGCCCACCTCTTTTTTTGTCCATTTCTCTTTTCTCTCTCCTACCAAACAATTGCACATACTTCTTTCTCACCTATTTCTCACCTCTCCTTCCCATTTCTCACCTATTTCTACCCTACCAAACACAGGATAAAAGTGTGAAGAAATTTTTAAAAAAATATGTGAGACCTACTATAAAAAATTTCTTAGCAAAATTGTAAAGAAATGCACGAAAATAACTCGTTGTCATATGTTCTTTGTATGTGAAGACAAGTAAATCAATTTACTTGCTTTTATTATATTATTATTATTATTAATAAAAAATAAAAATAATATTAATAATAATTATTAAAATAAAAAAAATCTCAAAAAGTTAACTTTTTCTTTCTTTCTTTTCAATCAAACAATTTTAACTTCTATTATATTTTTCACCTATTTATCTTCTTTTTCTTTCTCACATATTCCCTTTTTTTCTATCAAATTTTTTTCTCACACCCTTAAATAGTCGCTCCCTAATTAATAAGCTCATCAATTCAACACAATTTTTATTTCTAATTTTTTGGAATTGGGAATGACTGAGACCTGAGTCTCTAACGCTGTGTTTGGTATGGTAGAAATTGCGAATAAAAGAAGAGAACTGTGCGGAAAAGAAGAGAAATGTCGCAGCATTTATCTTTGTTTGGTGGCGCGGAAATTGCGAAAAGATTTTTAAATTTTTTGAGTCCTACGCCAAATTCAATCCGTCCAAAAATGTAAAGAAATGTAGCGTTGATTGCAAGTTTTCGTTAATACCCCTCGGCTCTTCTGCGAATGCTGTATTACTGTGTGCGATATGTTAAACACATATTCGAATATGTGTTTTACATATTCGAATTTTGTATTCACATATTTAAATATGTGTTTAACCCAAAATTCGACTTTTAAAATTAAATAAATATATAAATAATTACTAATATATAAATATTTACTAATATATATATATATATATATATATATATATATATATATATATATATATTCAAATGTCAGTAAGAAATATTCAAATATAATAATCACATAATTAAATATATGGCACTGTTATGGCCATATATTCGATTATGTAAGTAGCATAATCGGATACATGTTTCTGCTATTAGACTTTTTTTGACAAATAACACGGTAAAAAAAATAGGGTATAAGTGTAATTTTAAAATATGCAAAAATCAAAAAGTAAACTTCACTTTATTTCTTTTTTATTTCTCTCTAACTAAACTACCTCTATTTTTACTTTATTTCTTACCTACTTTTTTCTTTTCTTTTCTTCTACTAATTTTCTCTTCTTATGTTTCTCTCCTCCCTACCAAATACAGCGTAACCTGTAACATCCATTTAATTTTAAATATAATTCATATTAATTTAGTTATTAAGTTTAAGTAAATAAAAATGTGTGTAAAATTTTTCCATTTTTAAAAGAAATTCCAAACTTAACAGAATTTGGAAATGGTAATAAAATATGAAAGATATATACATATATTTCATAAAACTGTACATCATGGTTTGAGTAATACATAATAGTTAGAAACAAAAGTACATCGAAATACATATACTACCTAGCTCACTATATACATCAAAAGAGATCCTATACAGAGTAGTATTTATCTACCCTATCCCTTATACAACAAGAAAATACTATAGGTCTTCAGGTCCTCTCCCGTTGAGATGTTCTCTATCTCGTACTCAGCATCACGGAGCGTTAATGTCATCTTCAATAATCACAACCAATCATACACAAAAGAAAATAATGAAGTGAGGTGTTTTGTTCTAAAATCACTTTTACATGTGCAGTAGGAAATCTACCATAAAACAAAGATAAAACACAACTGACAACACAAGAGATCCTAAGGTTCATTCTAAGTTGTATCTGACTACCCTTGACTAGGTATGGATCCATACTTCCCATTAGTGGGTAATAGTTCTCAACAGAACCTGGGAAGTGACTGGGAGTACATATGCCTCTCTCAACACCATCACATAGTACAGTCCTCATCATCATTGAGGAACAAAATAACAATTTAGGATATCCATTTATAGAGGTATACTCTCAAACCAATCTTGGAATGCTGAGCAGTTGTCGGGGTTATCGAGTTTGGTCAGGTGAATACCCTGGCTCAAGGGTGCTACCCTGGCCATTGGGACCTTCACCACTCGATGCCTACCCCCAAGACCTCCGTAAGTGGGTCCCTGCCTTTCATTCCTCAGCGTACCAAATTGTGGCTTCCCTAGCAGGGTGTCATGCCACTACATGTCACTTGTTTTACATTACTCACTAAACTGTTAATTACTAACTTCTCAAGCAGAGGTTTCCCTGGTCTCATTTAGTTTGAGCATCAGTACAATCAACATTTCTGCCTTATTTTGCAGAAATTGCACTATACCAAATTTTTAACAGAATAATCATATAACAATTATAGTATAATTACTAAAATTTTGGCAGAATAACAACTAAATAAATGCATTTTGATTTTCTAAATTTGAGCAGAGTAACAGCATAGTAAACGTATTTTTTTTTTCTAAAATTGAACAGAGTAACAACTTGGCAAGTAAAATTTAATAATTTAAATTTGAGCAGAGTAACAATTTAATAATCATGATTTAATAATCTAAATTTGGGCAGAGTAACAACTTAGTAAAAATTAAAGTTTAACTTTAAACAATAATAACAATACTAAAATTTAAGTCTAAACGGGTTTAGGGGAAAACCCTTCCTACCAACATGCAAAGTGATAGTAATTTAGAACCAACCTCACTCCCCCCATTACCTCTAAGATAGTTGATGAAGAGGATGAAATTGTTGGTGCAAAGCTTCTAGGAGGAGAAATTCTACTAGTTGAAAACTAGCAAAATTTTAACATAAAAACTAGATAAAAAAATATTTTAGAGAGAGAAAACTTTAGAAAGAGAAGCTCTCTAGCTTGGGAGAGGAAAGGATGAGTGAAAATCTGAAAACTTTGAGGCCTATTTATAGAAGAAGGAGGGGAGTTAGGTGTCCAAATATTTACATCATCCATTATGTCACTATTATGTCATAAATCCAATTTTTATTTATTTTAAATCCAATTTAGGGACACATGTCTCAAATAGGTGGTGAATCACCTATTTTAGGGTTGGGGACGTGCTCCACCAGCTGTCCCAAGCCTCCATGTGTCAAATTTTATCTGTAGGTGAATTAATCGGTACTGACAAAAATGCTTAAACTTGAAAAAATTAGCTTTTAATATCAAAATAATGTATTTTAATGAAAAACAGGATAAATACATTAATTTTCATCAAAAATAAATTTCTAATAATATTTTTTTTATTAATTTATTTCAAATTATATGTTTTTATTTTGTATTTTTAAGCTAGAAAATTCATGGAAAATCCATTTTAATTCAATAAATACCAAAATTTTTATCAAAATTCTAAAATTAAATATTTTACCCATAATTAAACTAAAATTTCCATTTTCACTCTTTTTGAATGTCAAACCAGTACTGGCTGGCTTATTAGACACGTAATGGCATTTTGGTCATTTTACACAGAAATTCCAGAAAATTTCCAAAATTATATTTTAATATATATGACATAATTCCAAGCTCAAATTGATATTTTAATGTCAATTGAATATTTTCCTCATGTCAGTTCTTAATGTTGAGAAATAGGGACAAAATTGTCATTTTCTAATTTCTCCGAGCTCCGGCTCAGAAAAATTATTAAAAATAACGATTAAATAGCTCTTGAGATTTTGAGTAAAATGGTAGGAGTCAGAATTTCAAAATTTCTTTCCGATTTTTCAGAATTGTATTACCAAATATTAAAAAAATAGTGGAAGAATTGAAATAGGATTATTATATTTTTCACTACTTTTCTCTCAAAATAAAGTCTTTATAATGAGAGATACTTAATATAAAATTTTCAAAATATTTTGAGGTCAAAAAGTCTCCGGTTGGTTCCCACAATCAACTAGGGGTATTTTTGTCATTTTACAAAAAATATCTCAATAAATTCTAGAAAATTTCTAAAATTATTATTAATTGTTCTAAATACATTGATGACTTAAAAACAATTTTTAAACATACAGAATAGTTTAATATACAAAAGTAGGGGTGTTACATAACCTCTGACGAATCAACACTGTAAGCATACTATTTGCCAGAGTCGAGTACGGCTCATACGGATGACTACTAATTTACATTTGATAATAATATATTAATATAAGAAAATAGGTTATATATTAATTATATAAAGTAATTTTATATTATTATCAAATAACAAATTATTATATATGATAAATTTATTAATTTTTATAATAATTACCTTAAAAATCATATTGATAATAATTTCTGATTCATTAATAGTGTAAATTTTTTTACACTAACAACATATAATCATTAAACTCTATTAATATATGATATTCAACGATATATTCTCTCTACCAGCTGGAAAACGATAGATTCTCTCTTGTAACTTGCGCAGAAGTATCTTCTTGTGGAAATATCTACCGAAATAAAAATGAAAATATTTTCTCTTATATAAATTCCGTGCTTGGCATTACGATTGTGGATGTTAGGGGTGTGCATGACCCAACCCAACCCGCGAACCCGGCCTAGTCTGAAGTTGATTTTGACGAGTTCGGATTTTGAAATTAGACCCAGTGTATGTTAAGGACGGGTTCGGATTATGCTTCAGGTCATCCCAACCCAGTTTGGTGTCTTATATTTTCTTAAAACGTATAAGTTTTTTGAACAATTGTGTATTAATAATAAAACTTTTTAATTTAATAGATAATGTTTTGTATAACATGATATCATATTTATAATGGTATTATTTATTTTAAAATAGATATTATAAAATGTACCTTAATTTAAGTTTATACTTATTTTATTTTACAATTTAACTATACATAATGTTAAAATTGATATATTGTGTTAGAAAGTCGAGTTGACCCAGTCTTGTCCCATGTCTTTTAGGTCTTGATCGGGTCGGGTTCGGGTTTGAAAAAATGGCCCGTTCAAAATTTCAAGTCGGATAGGGATAAATATAAACTCGTCCCTTGCTCACCCCTAGTGGATGCGACAGATCGTGATAAGTTTATCTCTGTCCAATTTGAAATTTTTTTATAGAATTATTTATTTGATAAAGAATTGATAATATATAAAATAGATTTGAGTCAATTTAATTTCTTGATATAATATATCAATTTTAATATTATAATATAATTAAATTATACATTTAAATAAATATATAATTATAATTAATATATTTTACAATATATTTTAATATAAAAATATCAATATAATATAATATGATGATACAAAATAATTTCATTGAGTCAAAAAAAACTATATTATTAATATGTAATTATTTAAAAAATTATATTTTTTAAAATAATATAAAACATGTGATCGGATTGAAATAATTTAAAATATAATTTAAATTCGTCCTAAAAATATGTTAGGAATCGGTCAAAAATAATTCTAGATCAGGCCAAAATCGTGAATACCTCTAATTGGCACAAGATTTTGTTTAGAATTATTATTAATAGAGAAAATTGGTTATGGTAAGTTTGTTGATTTTTATAATAATTATTTCAAAAGTCATATCAACGGTCAGTGGCACAACTTGACCAAAAATTTTGGAGCGGTCAAAAAAATTAAGCTTATAACTAAATAAAAGTTAGAGAATTTATGTTTAAAACTATTTTGTGAAAAATCTGCAAGACAAATTAATTCATTTTATACAAAACAAAATTTGTACGTAGAATATGCAAAATATTATTAAAAATTTCAATGGTTTTCTCAATTAATTTATTAAGTAATCATATTCTTGCAAAACCATAGCGAATTTGAAAAAAAAAGTAAGAAAATTACAAAATTCATAAAAAAGAATTTGCATAAAAAACCTACAAGAAAAATCCACAAGCAAGAAAAAATTATAGGTTTAAGTTATATTATATAAAGTTTCTTATACAAAATGAGAATATAAAAGTTATAAAAAGTTGGTTTGAAAAATGCAAACAAAATTATAAAATGAAAATATAACTAATTAATAAAATAGTTCATGTATAAAAAATATTATTAATGTTTAAAATTATCTATAAGTACTAATTTTATTAAAAGCAAAAATTTAAAGTGTAATATTAACATAAATTATTTATAAAAATAATGATAATAAAAATAACTAAAGATTTCTTTCAATTAAAGTGCTGCTCTTTCATTCAATGACTTAAAATCATTAATAATTAATTAATAAATAAATAACTTTGAAAAATAGTTTAAAAATAATGGAGAAAATATTATTGAAGAGAATTAAAATATAGATAATTTTTAATATATAGTTTAAAATATTTTAGAAAATATTATTAAAAGTTATATATATATAAGTTGAGAAAAGTTTTGGGGGGGGCGTGCCCCCTTCCACCCTTTAGAAGTTTCGCCATTGTCAATAGTGATTTCTAATTAATTGACAATATAAAAAACTTTTAATACTGACAATATATAACTATTAAATTCTTATTAATATACACTCATTTTATCTTTTATCTTATTTTTATTTTTTTCTATTACACCAGTTTTACATTTATCATTTTTTTATCTTTTCTTTTCTTTCAATCTCTCTTCCATCCACACCATCCTAAAAAAAAAAGAGTTATACGTTACTCTCTCCGGACTCATATATAAGCAAAAATAACTAATTTCATACTAATTAAAAAAATTAGTTAACATAATTTAATTTCACTAATCTCAATTAAAAATAAACTGTTTTCCTAAATTACCCTTTATTGGAAATTGACATCATGAATAAAAAAAGATCATTAAAAATAGAGTTTTAATTAAATGAAAAATATTTTGGAGATAATATTGTTAAATAAGATAAAATTAGTTAAATTTACTTATATTTTAGACCATTATACATCAAAAAAAAAATTGCTTATTAACTCAAAAAAGAGTACCAATTTTGCTTTAGTTTACTTGCCCTCCTTTGGTCGTTTGTCAAATGTTAGAAGTCAAGTCTTCACTGACAAGTCTTCGCTGACAAGAATCGCATAACAAATCTTCACCATGACGATAATAACTCTATCCTTCTGCGAAAATGCCTAATACAAAGTCTGTCTATATGTGGCCTATAAATAAGAACGGCATAGCAATGTGCGTACTTTAAATGTTTTGACTTTTCTACATTTTGTGTCGACTATTCCTACGTTTTGAATAAACAAAAATATTTAAATAATATTAATTTTATCTATTTATGTATATTTCATTGATGGATATATTGATAATTTTATATTAGTAATATTCAAATAAGACGAGTCAAAGTTTTAATAAGTACATATAAAATAACACAGTAAATAAAAATGATAGATATAACGTAACAATTATAAATGTTTTCACTCCTTGAAAGAATTCAAACACGTCAAAATAAATATAACTATATTTTTTATATTTTTATTATGTATATAAAAAACAATTTATTTGGTTATATAATTATTAAATTTCATTTTATAAAGAATAACCAAATAGTCGCATTTAAAATTTAATAATTATATAATTTCATGCTATATAAAGAGGGGAATTGACAACAATCCATTGTTGCCATGATTAAAATTACTTGCTAATATTAATTATACGATGGCTAAATGCTTATCATCTCTTCTCTCTTGGTTCCTGATCTTTTTGCTTACGCTGCTACAGACACAAACTGGGAATGGGTCAAATGCAACATTGGAGTCGGGAGTGATGAAGTTGAGAGTAGGGGTACCCAAGAAAGATGGTTTCCGCCAATTTGTGAATGTAGTTTGGGACTCCAGCGAAGAAAAGTACAACGTATCTGGATATTGCATGGAGGTTTTCAAAGCCGTTGTAAACCACTTACCTTTCAATGTTTCTCTAGTAACCTTATGATATTGAATCAACGGAGACTTCTGGAACATACGATGCACTTCTCCAACAGATCCCAGCAAAGGTTAGTAAATTTCAGTCTTATACAAAGTACACCTTATTTTGGAGTATATTCAGGCAGAAAAAAGAGAAAGATAGAAAGAAAAAAAAAGATAGATGAAAAAATGACAAATATAACAAGTCATGTAATAGAAAAGAATGTGAGAGATAAAAAGAAAATAAAGTGAAAATGAGATGGAATAGAAATTGAATGTATGTTTATAGAAGTTTGATACTGTACCTATCTATTTTATATGCCTTCTTTATTTAGAAAAAAAAAATGAAGCCAGAAAATTTGACGACTTTACTTTTTCTTTACTTAAAAAATACGACGGAACATGTATGATGTTGTGGTAGGGGATGTAACAATCCTGGCCAACCGTTCGAATTTCGTAGATTTCACACTGCCATATACAGGATCGGGAGTTAAAATGCTTGTACCAGTTCAACATGGGAGGCACCAAAGCATGTGGATTTTTGTCAAACCTTTCAGCTGGGATCTTTGGTTGAGCATAGTCATGATCTCTATGTTCATAGGGGTTTCCATACACATCATGGAAAGAAATGTAAATGCGCTGCCTAATCAGGAGGGTTTGCCAAATCGAAGAAATCTTAGCGCTGCAACCATCTTATGGTTTCCAATTTCACAAGCCATTCTTCCTGAAAGTAATTAAACATATAATGTTAATTAATGTTTTCATTTTCAATAATTTATGCGTGTGCACGCTTGCTATTGTTGTTTTAAAAATTTTGGATTTTCAGGACAATTAGTGGCGATGAACTGCTCGAGATTTGTGTTGATGGTTTGGCTTCTATTGGCGTTCGTCCTCATGCAAAGTTACACCGCAAACTTGACGTCTATATTGACTTTGGATCAGTTGCGACCCAGTGTTCTCAACGTAAATGATCTAAAAAAAGGGGGTTATTATGTTGGATATCAAACCGGGTCTTTCATTTATGATGTGTTGGTTAAGCAATTTAAGTTTGACCCGTCCAAGCTGAAGCCATACAGCAACAGTTCTGACTATCATCATGCTCTAAGTATTGGAAGCCAGGGTGGGGGTGTTGAAGCTATATTTGACGAAGTGCCCTACCTCAAAGTCTACCTTCAAGAATACGGATCCAATTACATTTTGGTCGGCCCGAGATATAGAAATGATGGGTTTGGTTTTGTAAGTGCCTCCTCTTTAATTCTCATTCTTGGACAATCTAAGATAACCTTTGCTGTGTGAACAGAACAGCACAGAGTGTTTCTTGGGTTCTGTTTCGGTTCACTTTCTTTGATTTCGTTCTTTTTTTGTTGTAAAACTAAAAATATATTACACGAAAAAATAGATTATACACTAACAAAACAATTTTACATCGTCATTCAATTTTATTCTGTCATCCAATAATAAACTATAATATATGACAAGTTTATTAACCTTTACATCAATTATCTTAAAAGTTATACCAATATTATTAGTTAACCAGTAAAAAAATTTATACTGAAAATACACACTCTTTAAACTCTAAATATTGAATTTGTAACTAATTCATCTATCAATTTTTAGCTGCAGAACCTGACTGTCTCTTGCTTTATAAATGAATTTAGTTAAATTTTAATGACAATTTAATTGAATGTCAATTATATACATACATATATGTGACTGCATTTATCTATAGTACTATAATTACTTAATTAGTTGTGTTTTTGTGTTTTTTTTTTCAGGCATTCCCTTTAAACTCCAATCTCACGGCTCACTTTTCGAGAGCCATCTTGAAGGTGACTGAAAGTGATTCAATGAATGAAATTGAGGAAAAATATTTTGGGAAGAATGTAATTGGAGGAGAAGACCCGTCTGCGCAAATGTCTTCCGGTACTCAAAGTCTCACCTTTCATAGTTTTGCAGGGCTCTTCTTAATCACCGGGATTGCTACTTTTTTAGCGCTGTTGGTCTCAGAAACTGTTATATGGCAAAGGCCCATTTTGATGGCTAAAGCATATAGTCGGAGGTATTTGTTCCCCACTACGCCTTCCCCAGAAACAACACGCGTTCATCCAACTCATGATTCAACACACGGAATAGAGGCCGTTTAACAAGACTGTCTCAAATTAATCTCAAGGATTCCTTGCAGATGGAAATTAAATTATGTATATATGAATGGCTTGGCAAACTTGTGGCATCAGAGTGATCCTGTGTATGTATGTACATATGGCAAAAATAGGAATAAGCTTAATCAGGGGGGTAATGTCCGAAGATTAACATGCAGAATTATGTTACAACTCTTATCTTGCGCACTTTTGGGGCTTTAATTGGATCTCTTACAGTTCAATTAAATTTTATCCAGTTATAATATCCACCTAGCTTTTATCTGTCTCTATATATACGTATATATTATCGCACGCTGTTAACTTTTTCAGTAATTAAAAAAAAAAATGTGTTGCAGTTTTCTTAGTTTCCACTTTCCAGTAATTGAATAAGCAATATGAAAATAATTACACGCGCAATTCACTTCAAAGCTGACTAAAGTCGCGTCCGACTATTATTTTATTAAAACGGTTACGAGCCTAAACTCAAGTGGCAATCTTTCTAAAAGTTTTTTCTTCGTTTGCGGTTTGGCTTTTTTCCCGTACAAGTCAACTAAATTGACATTTATCTACAAACTCAAGTGTCTTGTGGTTTGGCAAACTTTAATATTTTTTATAAAATGTGTTCTTATCTTAAATTCAGTTTTATTTTCTATAAAGTTTAATATATTATTTATTCTTACATTTTAACAGAAACATATATTTTTAATTTTTGATGAGAGACTAAAATTATGTCACTTTTACTAAATATAAGAAAAAATATTTTTTTATAAAGACTAAAATTAAATTTTGAAACATTTTAAATAATCAAAAACATATTTTACCCTTTTTTTTTCTTCATACAATGTGTAAAAGTCGAAATCCCATTATTCCACTAGTAAAGCTGGACATGATTTGTAAATAATTACATCTTTCAAATATACTGACTAAGGTTCAATTTTTAATTTCTATTATATATATAAAAAAGTATTGTCGAAAAACACAAAAAATCATTTTAATGATTTCTGTGTTTCGTAGAAATTAGTTTGAGTGTTTGACTATTGATTGAGATATACGTTTGGTGTTAAAAAAAAAAAAACTTGAGAAGAAAAAAAAATCCTATGTATTAAAGCTTTTAAAAGACGTTATTTTGAGAATGTATAAAAATGATTTATTTTTTAGAGATTTTATAAAAAAAGTAAAAGCTATTTTTTATTTGGTTACAATCATTAAATGTACTTTTATTTTAAAGATAATTATAATTACAATTTTTAGGAGCTATTTAAAAACAATTCAGAATGATAAAAAATACTTTTTTTCAAAAAGATAAAAAAATATATTAAAAAGCATAAATAAATAAACTAATTTTTTTAAAAATAAAATTGAGCTTTTCATTAAAAAAATCTGAAACAAATGAGAGCTCAATATCACACACATATGCTTTTATTATTTTCAAAAGGGAAAATAGGTTTATTAATTTAATTTAATTAGAATATGTTGAAAGTGTAAAAGTTCTTACATTAATATTTAATCATAGATTGACATGTATGATAAAATTGTTAACATTTTGTACTAAGAGAAATGCTAAGAACACATTCCTTTAACTAAAAGTTTAAGTTATATCTAAGATTATTTCTAATTAGTTAATAGTATAAAATTTTTTATACTAATAATATATAAAAATTAAACTCTTACTTGTTTTTTTGTACTATTTTGTATTCTCCCTATATTTCTTTTTTAACCCCTTCTAGCTAAACTTCGTGTTCATACATTGTATTTTTTTAATATTCTGGCTTCCCAGTATTTTCATATGTCCTGACAATCAATTTTAGTCAAATCTCAGTACTGTTCTATTAAGAAAAATAAGACAGTTTAAGTTCAATTGTATACGCAATGATTAATTCTCAATAGACCAAATATCCGGATCAACCTGTTTTGACTTATTATTATTATTATTATTATTATCGTTTTCACATCTCTTTTCACGGGAGGAGTCTAGTTGTGCGTTTATGTAAAAAACTCCGTTGAGGAAGCGAAATCACGAGAAATTTTAAAAAAATAATGTTGAAAGTAATTAGAGTTATACTATGTCTTATTTTTTTAAAAAAAATAATGGATCAAACAACACAAAAATATTTGTTTTGATTTAAAACATATAGGTGTTAGTATCACCATTTTTCGAGGAAATCAAAAAATGGTCTTTCGAGGACATTTTGAGAAAATCGAAAAGAATGGTCATTTTGAGAAAACAATTTTGATTTCTCCAACAAATTTCCACCATCAACAAATTGGCACGCCCGATGGGACATGTTGCCATAATGTTGAGAACTAGTTTTGAGAAATTTGTATGATTTTAAGAAGTGGCCAGTCCTAATGGTCCAGGCAATCCTGGAAATAATGCTAATAGAAAGAATAGGATGTCTAATAATGACAATAATAATAATATGAACAATCCAGTGTCTGAGGCTAATAATAATCCTGTGATAGAAAGTGTAATAACAACACAAATGGAAGTTGTAAATACTACACAAGGAAATGTGCCTCCATTATTAGAAGCAAGTCCTAGTCATAGTACACCTCTACAAGCAAACCAACCTTAGGGAATGCCAGGATGGAGTTTACAACAAACAAACATGGAAATGCCTTTTGCTCATCCTCAATCAATACCTCTGGCCCACGTGTCGGTACATTCAACACAGCCAAGGAATAGAAATTCAGATTTACAAGGAATGAATTATGCGTTTAACAGTGAACAAATGCAATCATTGGTGGCAAATACTGAAAGTAATATGTTGAGGGAAAGTAATTTCTCAACTGGTATTACTAATCAAACTTTAATGGCACTTAGACAACAAATGGATCATAGTAACCACGACATGGTGAATATGTTGACTAACCAAATGACTACGGTGTTGAATCCTATGATTCAAACCACTCATAATAGTTACCAATAGTTGTCTATGTTAATGGCAAGGGTTGTAGATGTTTTAGAAAATTCTCAAGGGCAATGGTTATTAGAAAATCAAACTACAAATCAAATTCCTGTACCTAACATTATAAATCCTGTTAATAACCGTTAAGGGTTGTCTGAAAATCCCTTTACGATAAATCCAAATCAGAATTTTAGAGTGAATGCTCAACAAAATCCTGTCTTGGTCAATAGAAACCAAAATGCTGACCAATTTCTAAATTTATTTAGACAAGATCAACAAAATTTTGGAGAAAACAATTTACAAAATCAACCAATTCCTATGGGTCAAAATATTCAAAATCCACAACAAATAAATCAAATGATTAAACAAGTGCCTAATAGGCATGGTTTTGAAATTGGTTACTATAATCAACCATATTTTGTATCTGCATTTCCTGATCATGTTTTACAAACGGAATTACCGAGAGGATTTAAAGTACCAAAATCTTCTAAATTTGCTGGAGAATTAGGAGAATCAACGGTAGAACATGTTGCTCGATACCAAATGGAATGTGGGGATATAGCTTCCAATGAAAATCTTTGAATGAAGTATTTTCCTAGTTCTTTAACCAAGAATGCATTTACGTGGTTCACTACTTTGCCTCCCAATTCGATATATAATTGGGTTTAATTGGAAAGAATTTTCCATGAACAATTCTTTAAAGGAGAAACTAGAGTGAGTTTGGTGGATTTATTGAATATCAAGAGGTTTAGTTCGGAATCAATCGATGATTATCTGAATAGATTCAGGCAAATAAAATCTAGATGTTATACTCAAATCCCCGAACATGAGTTGGTTCGAATGGCTGCCACTGGATTAGAATTTTCAATTCGAAAGAAGTTAGTGAATCAACAACTGAGGGATATGGCACAATTGGCTGATAAAGTTAGAAGAATCGAACAAATAAGATTCGAAAAAGATAAAAATAGAAGATTCGACAAAATGATTTGAAAGGATAAGATTGCATTTGTCGAAACAAAGAAATTAGAGGAACCTGAGATTAACTTCGATACGGATGCTAAATATGAAGATAATGAGGTTAATATAACAGAACTAAAATCAGGACCTCCTTATGTTTGTCAATTATTGAAACCTGAAGATTAAAATAGAATATCGAATCAAAAATATAGTTTTGATGTAACAAAGGCTGATAAAATATTTGATATTTTGTTGAAAGATAAACAAATTATATTAACTGAAGGACATAAAATACCTTCTTTTGAACAAAGAAAAGGGAAAAAATACTGTAAATATCACAATGTTTTTGGTCATTGGACTAATAACTGTGTTCGTTTCAGGGAAATGATTCAAAAAGCGATAATTGTAGGAAGATTAAAATGTGAGGAAAAACCTATGCAAATAAATACTGATCCCTTCCAAGTACAAACAAATTATGCTGAGCCTATTGAAGTTCTTATGGTGAATGCTTCGATCAAAGGTGATGAAACAAAGTCAATAAGGTCTCCAATGTCCAAGGAGAATTTGGAAAGGGCTCTGAAGGAGTTCGAGAAGGAAAATAATCAATTTTTTCCCCAAGCAGGCGACACATTGGTCGAATTTCTACTACGTAAGAAAGATAGCAATACTGAGGTTATGTTATGTCCCCGATGCAGCGTTGTTTTTGACAGGTCTGCTGCGAAAGCCTTCGAGATGTCTGATGTCCGAAGGCAATACCAGTTTAACAAACCTGATGTTGGAGGATTGAAAGGAAAACATAATATTAGTATGTTTGTTGTCCAAAAACCCGTGAATCATTTCCAAGGAAGCGCGACGTATGTTCCGAGTGCTCGAGTTCCCCTGAACAGATGGTTTCGGGAAGGTTACTCGTCTAGAAATATGAAAGCAAGACCTTTCAAGATAGGTGATGCTATGTCCAAGATTGGGGAAACTTCAGGATCAAAGACCCATGTATCTTATCCTTACCCCCATAATGTTCAGAAATTTGAATTTTACAGGCCTCCTTGGGAGAATAGGAGTATGACAAAGACTCAGTGGAGGAGAAACCAGAGGTTTACGAAAGCTGCCTTTGAGAATCAGTATGAAGGTGGAATAGTGAAAAGACATCGTATGGAGACTGTCAAAGATCAACCTGGTGTTGATAATGAGGAAGATTTGATAACGGATTGTTTTGAATCTGGATTTGAAGACTCTTTAGAAGATATCTGTGGGGTAGTTTCGATGCTTCCGGTCGAATTTGCTCAACAATATGAGGAATGCCAAGCAATTAAGGATTTCATCAAGGAGGATTATTTCGAGGATGCTGTGATTGACTCAAAGGCTATATGGGTTAATCAAGTTTCATGTATTGTGCCAAAATACAACGCTGTAGTGTTTGATCTGCCCACGGAAGAAATGAAAGCACATTTGAAACCCCTAGTCCTTACAGTGGTAATCGAAGGATAAAAAGTTGATAAAGTGCTAGTAGATGGCGGAGCGACAATAAACATATTGCTGAGGACAATGCTGAAAAGATTTAGGAAGTCAATAGAAGATTTGATTCCACATAACATTGTGGTTTCAAATTTCAGTGGAAAATCCTCGAAATCAGATGGAATGGTAGCTCTGGATGTTATCGTTGGTAGCGAAAGCGACTAACTATATTTGTCATGGTTTCGTTACAGGCAAGTTTCAATGTCCTTTTGGGAAGAGAATGGATACATGGAATGGGGGCAGTGCCTTCCACCGTTCATCAAAAGTTATTTTTCTGGAACGAAGAAGGTCACTTGGACGTGGTCGAAGCAGACCAAAGCTCATACGAAGCATATGCTTCGTTTGCGAATCAACAAGATAAGACCTTGACTATAACAGCTCCTTTTGAAATAGATGATTCATATTATGTGAATCAAAAAGAAGAGGAGAAGTTTTTCTGGTGGAACTCGGAGGAGGGGTTCAAAATAATTCGAAAGGTCAAAGATGATTCGGCCAAAATTGAATGATGGATGACCAAATTGTTTATTCGAGCTTTTTAGCTCGAATATCGACCTACGTGGCTGAAAATAAAGCAAAAGCTTCAGTAATTGAAGCAAGTTCAAGTGGAATGGTTGAGACTGTCAGAAGTCAAGACATGAAAAATGTTGAAGTAGATGTTTGTGTTGAAAAGAAAACAAAAGCTTCTGTCATTGAAGCAAGTTCAAGTGGAATGGTTGAAATTGTTGGAAGTCAAGACGTGAAAAATGTTGTAAATGTTTGTGTTGAAAATAACAATGGAATGGCCTTGGAGGCCATGAATAAAGAAAAAGTAAATTCGGCAGAAATTGCCAAAAGTTGTAAAAGAAGAAAAGAATTTGAAGAAAAAGAATTCTCGAAAAGTCAGAAATTGATTATGGGAAATGAATCAGAGAATCAGAAGTTGGATTGTCTATATGACAATTCTTCTCTAGGCTTCGAGAAGAATACATATCCAAAAAGGAAAATTGAAGCACAAGATCCTCTCGAGGAGATTAATTTGGGAGATGAAGTAAATCGAAGACCAATTTATATAAGTAAATTGTTGGACAACAATCTGTGCGAACAGATTATTGAACAACAATCTGCGCAAACAGATTATTGAACTACTAAAGGAATACAAGGACTGTTTTGCATGGGACTATGATGAAATGCAAGGATTAAATCGAAATTTGGTCAAACACAGATTGCCTATCCTTCAAGAGAAAAGGCCAATTAAACAAGCTCCTCGAAGATTTGCACCAGAAGTGGTTTCGAAAATAAAAGAAGAGATCAAAAGGCTACTGAAGGCCAAATTTATAAGAACAGCCAAGTATGTTGATTGGATATCTAATATTGTTCCTGTTATTAAAAAGAATGGTCAGATGTGTATATGCATAAATTTTTTAGATTTAAATTCAACCACTCCTAAAGATGAATACCCAATGCCCATTGCTGATATGTTAGTTGATTCCGCAGCAGGAAACGAAAATTTAAGTTTATTAGATGGGTATTCAGGCTATAATCAAATATACATAGCAGAGAAAGTTGTCTCGAAAACAGCTTTTCAATGCCCAGGATCTTTAGGCACTTATGAATGGGTTATAATGCCTTTTGGATTAAAAAATGCTGGTGCAACATATCAAAGGGCAATGAATCTCATTTTTCATGACTTGATAGGAAAATTTATACAAATTTATATTGATGATATTATTGTTAAATCTAAATCGAAAAACGATCACTTAAACCATTTGAGACAGTCACTCGAAAGAATGAGAAAACATGGTTTAAAGATGAATCCTATTAAGTGTGCGTTTGGTGTGTCTGTAGGAGAATTTTTAGGTTTCGTTGTCCATCAAAAAGGCATCGAGATAGACAGAAACAAAGCTAAAGCTGTTCTTGAAACAGTATCTCCTCGAAATAAGAAAGAACTTCAATCACTGTTAGGTAAAGTCAATTTTCTTCGAAGATTTATCTCCAATTTATCTGGAAAAACTAAAGTGTTTTCCCTATTACTTAGATTAAAAAATGAAGCAGAATTTAAATGGGAGAAGCAGCATGAGGATGCTTTTGAAGAAATCAAGAGATACTTGACTAACCTACCAGTTATGGTTCCACCAATGAAAGGTCGAATGTTGAAGCTGTATATTTCTGCATCAAAATCAACAATAGCCAGTATGTTGGTCCAAGATGATGAAAATGGTGTCGAAAGGGCTATTTATTACTTGAGCCGAATGTTAGATAATGCTGAAATTCGATACTCTCTAATAGAGAAATTGTGTCTTTGTTTATATTTCTCTTGTACAAAATTGAGATATTACATTAGACCTTTCGATGTATTTGTACTATCTAGAAATAATATAATAAAGTTCATGTTGTCCAAACCTATCTTGCATAATCGAGTTGGAAAATGGGCTTTGGCTCTTACAGAATTTTCTTTAAGTTTTGCTCCATTAAAAGCAATCAAAGGTCAAATAGTTGCTGATTTTATGATTGATCATACTCCTATTAAGACCGAAGAATTCTATATACGGGTGAAACTTTGGATACTTTATTTTGATGGATCGAAACACGTTAATGGTTCAGGAGTTGGCATTATAATTATTTCTCCCGTCTACATACCTACCAAATTAATGTTTGAAATAAAGCCCTCTTGTTCGAATAATGAAGCGGAATATGAAGCTTTAATAGTTGGATTAGAAACTTTAATCATGTTAGGAGCGAAAAATATTTTGATTCGAGGAGATTCTCAATCAGTTATTAAACAATTAACTCGAGAATACAGATGTATTAGTGCAAATTTAATTAAATATTTTTCTCGAGCAATTCTTTTACTCAACATGTTTGATGAGGTTACATTTGAACATGTTTCTCGAATTGAAAATAGCGAAGCAAATGATTTAGCACAAATTGCTTCAAGATACAAGTTAAGTAAACAGAAATTCGAATCATTAATTAGTGTAAGAAACAAGTTACCAGATGTGTTTGACGAATTTAATATTAACATTTTAGCTGCTAATGACTGGAGAAAGCCTTTAGTCGATTATTTGAAAAATCCTAACATGGCTGTTGATTGAAAGATTAAATATAGAGCCCTTAGTTATGCTATATTGGGTGATGAATTATATCAGAAAGGAACAGAAGGTACTTTGCTTCGTTGTTTAAGTGAAGTAGAAGCTTATATTGCTGTGGCATAAATTCACGAAGGTATTTGTGGATCTCATCAAGCTGGAGAAAAAATGAAATGGCTTTTATTTCAACAAGGATATTATTGGCCAACAATTTTAAGAGATTGTATAAAATATGCAAAATCTTGCGAAGAGTGTCAAAAAACATGGCCCAATCCAACAAGTTCCTGCGAGTGAATTACATTCAATCGTTAAGCCTTGGCCATTTCAAGGATGGGCAATAGATATAATAGGACAAATACATCCTCCATCATCTAAGGGGCATAAATATATTCTAGTTGCAGTAGATTACTTTACCAAATGGGTCGAAGCAATTGCTTTAAAAGATGTCGACCAAAATGATGTAATTAATTTTATCGAGGAGCATATTATTCATCGATTTGGTATTCCGAAAACTATTACAACAGATCAAGGAATTGTTTTTACCGGTCGAAGAATTGTTCAATATGCTGAATCTAGAGGAATTAAGTTAATAACTTTGACTCCTTATTATGCCCAAGAAAAATGGTCAAGTTGAAGCCATAAATAAAATCTTGATAAGTCTAATTAAAAAGCATGTTGGTAGGAAATCGAGAAATTGGCATGAAACTTTAAGTCAAATTTTATGGGCATATCGAAATTCACCAAAAGGAGCCATAAGATTGACACCTTTTCGATTAGTTTATGGTCATGAAGTTGTTTTGCCAATTGAGATTAATTTACAATCAATACGAATTCAAAGGCAAAATGATTTACCTGTTCAAGATTACTGGAATTTAATGTTTAACGAATTGAATAATATAGATGATGAAAGGTTGATCGCTTTAGAGAATATAATTTGACAAAAAGAGAGGATCGCTCGATTTTACAATAAGAAGGTAAAAAATAAATTCTTCCAAGTTGGGGATTTAGTTTGGAAAGTAATTTTACCAATTGATAAGAAATCGAGAACTTATGGTAAATGGTCATCAAGTTGGGATGGACCATATGTTATCGAAAAGGTATATTCCAATAATGCTTATTCGATTCAAGAAGCTAATACAGGAAGTCGAATTATGTCAATTAATGGGAAATATCTACAGCAATATAATCCAACAATTATAGAAATCAAAATCTCATCTCATTGGGAAATAATAATTATATACAAGTGTTCTTTATAAATAAAGAAATAAAATAAAATAAAATAAAAATTCTAGGGGAGTTTCTCCTTTAATCTTCTATGACGCCTATTCAAGTCTCGCAATTTCGTCGATAGCCCAATATGCTTATCTTCCAGTAACATCTTTCTTGAAAGTTGGTTTTTTAAAGATTGAGCAATTATCTTTGCAGAAGCCATTGTTTCATCTTGACCTTTCTTGATGTTTTCTTTTTCCTCGATTATCTCTTTTTGTTTTTTCCGATTCTCGTCGAGAGACTGTTGAATTTGTTCGAGTTGCTTTACCAAATCTTTTTCTTTGATATTCAAATTGTTAAGAGAAGGATCGAGCTTGGTAGAGTCTTTTTTAAGACTTTCGACCAATGTTTTGGTTTTCTCAAGTTGAGAACGATCTTCTTTGGTTTCGTTCTTGATCATTTCTATTTTGTCCAAACATTGTCGATCGTCTTTTTAAACTCTATGTGCTGCATTGCAAATGTCTAAAAATTGCTCCATCACATCTTTTTGATCTTCAGAAAATTCACTATCAAGGAATCCGAGCTTATCAAGGATGGCTTCCATGTCCTTCTTATAATCTGGTTTGGTTAAGTTGGTCAGAAGGTCCTCATCGAAAGCCAGATTGATGAATTGATTAAATGTTTGCTGGAAAGCTTCCTTATTATCAAGTTTGTTTTGACTAGCTTCAGAAACCTTGGAAGAGATAGAATGGCCGCTTGACCATTTTGTAAGAATATCAAAAATATCTTCTTCTTCTTCCAATCCTTCTAACTCCAATGTTGGAGGATCATCAGCAACTTGATAACTAGAGGATTTGCTAGCAGTAGCTAGAGGAGTTGGCTCTAGCGTTTTTTCTTTTTCTTTTTCTTGCTTGTACTCTTCAGAAGTGGTAGTTTGTTCTTCACCGGAGTCCTCGTTTGGAACAACAGGGCTAGGCTAGTCAAAATCCATTGGATTGTTATGTTCAGGTTCGTTCGAAATTTCCTCCTCTTCGACCGGAATAACTCCCTCATGTTGATTAGTTGTTTTTTCCAAAGGGGAGGATTCACTTTGGCTTGCAGATCCTTTGTCTTGAGGTTCAGAAATCTCGAGATGAACAGAAATATCTTTCAACGAATCTTGTCGTAAAAAGAAATCGAAGATTAGTGTAAATGATTCAAAAAATAATAAATACAAGATATACATGAAAGCAAGCTACTTCTTTCGATAAAACATAGATTCTATCGAAATACTCTATTCGACAAAAGAAGAGTTAGTATACAAAGAAAAGTTGCTCGAAAATGTCTTAATCAAAATATGTAACAATTCAAGTAAAAAATCCCTTATTCGAGAAGAAAGCTACATCATATTCGAGGAAGTATTCTAGTAATGTTTCGACAAAGATCCTGGACAAATCAGAGACGTACAAAGGAGATCATAATAACGTCCGAAGCAGTTACCACTCAGACGGTTGCATATAGATATCAAAGTATTATTTAAAAAGATAACTGTAGACTGTATACATGTCTTGTTGTAGTGATTTTACCGTTGTGTAAAACATCTATAAATAGATAACCGCGTAGCCATTATTTCTTGGTTCTGACATTTCACACAAATCCTGTATACCACACACGCCGCACAAAACGGCTACCGGTTCCAAGGAAAACGTGTATGTTCTGACTCATCTTTCATTTTAATGTATTACTTTTATTGCACTTCTTTTTCGAGAACTCCTTTCTTGTAATGATTTCCTCTTTCAATCACTTTTATGATCTAGGTTCTTTTTTACATTTGTAACTTCTATTCAAGCAATTCGAAACATCTCAAAATCATATATTTACATGTATTATGAATGAATTCAACGCTAATTCAACTTATAATACAAAACTGTAATGAATTCGAGGATTACTAAGAAATACGGATGAATCATAACACATGAACAAAATCATTCTCAAATTGAAAGTTTAACTGCTAGTTCTAATAAAAGAATCCACATTATAAGTTTAGATTCTAAGTCCCACTTAAAAATCTTTATTTGTTGGTTAGAATCTTAGTGAGAAATTATCTATTGAGAATTGAAAACAATTTCGATTTCTCCAACAAATTTCCACCATCAACAATAGGTCATAAAATAAAATAAATCATATGACAAAAATCTTAAAATTTATTAAAAAATTTAAGAAATAATTTTTTGTCTCGCGCATAATAATGCTATACCATTTGTATTTGTCAAAAATATCTGTTTTGACTTAAATATGTTTTTATGTTTGTAGTCTTTGTAAATATTAAATAGTGTAATGTTTAATTTTTCAAAAAAATAAGTGTCTCTTTTGATATCTCATTTTTTAAAATGTGTCAAGTGTCATTTTTATCTTTCACAAAAACTCATCTCTTTTTGGTCACTAATTTATGAAAATAAGGATCATACATCACATATTTTCAGAAATGAGGGATCAAAATGAGACATTTTTTTAAAGATTAAAAACAAACGTTTTTATATTTATAAAATCTAAAAAATATTTGACCTTATTCGTCTTTCTTTGTACTAAGCTTCCTTCTCTCCTTTAGTATTTCTTGTTCATCTTTTCTTCTTCATTGCTCTCTCAAGTCTATTTGTGCTTTGCATAATATACAAAATAAAAATTGATGTTGTAAATTAACCCTATTTTATTCTTGTCCCTTAATGTGAATTAATCACACCCTTAATAAACTCAAGTCAATTGGTAAGATACACAATTGATTTTTTCTATCCAAATTAAAGAAATAAAAAAAATCTATATAATATATTTTTTTTGTGATCTTGTTATAGGTATGAAGTGTTCAACAATTTTGTTGATGACTACTCTTTGTCAAAAATTTGGCTAGCCATTGATAATGGACTCTCCCATTCTAACTACGTTTTTTCCATCCACAAAGTTTAAACCTAAGGATGATAATTTTACCCATATAAGTAGAGTTGGGCATATGGGTCGAGGCTCATAGGCCACCTATTTAACCCACAACATGTGTGGGCCATGGTCATAAAAATACAAGGCCCATTTAGATGTGGGTCCTTTTAGTCCAGTCCATTTAGCCCACAGTTTAAATAGATTTTACTCTTCAATTTGCGGGCCGACCTGCAGGCTTTTACTAAAAAAAATTGTTAAAAATCCAATGTTGTTTAAAGTGACTTTAAATTAGGGTCCACATTTTCATCTTTCACTTGGTTAGTGTATTTAGAGTGACTTTATGTTAGCATTGTGTATATTTGAAATTCGCACTTGAAATATTTAATTTGTAAGACTTTCAATTTCATATTTAGGTTGTGTATTTGGTTAATCAACTTAAAAATATTTGATACTTAAATGATTGGATTAATGATCATGTTTGATTTTGAAATTTTTGTTATTTATTTCTTTTTTTTTTACATTTTTTTTTTTTACATTTTTTATTTGCAGATTGTGGGCTGACTCGTTAGCTTGTGGGATCTACAACACAAAATCACGAGCTTGTAAAACTTGGCCTATCGATGTTGTAGTCTAGCCAACCCATTTAAGTGAAGGTTTTTGTTGGTTGGGCCTAAACAGGCAAGCTAGCCTGTATACCTAACTCTACCTATAGGTACCCACAAAAAAAAATATTCAGAAATGGATAAGGTAAATATTTGCTCAATTAGGCTTGTGTGAGTATGGGTATTACAGTACCCACCTAGCCCTATACTCTATATACATACATACATACACATGCACACATAATCAACTTTAAAAATTAAAACATTACATTTAAGAATGATTATACTAAATGATTATGTTACTAATGTTATATGGTTTTGTTTGGATGATTTAAGATAGATTTTTTAATTTAGCTGTAACAATTTTTTAGTTAATATTTTTTTATTAATTTATTGCTTTAGCACTTAAGTAAAATGCAGATAGAAGGTGTGGATATGGGTATATAAGTACCAGGCAGGTATGAAGATGGAGAGTAAAGTTGTTACCTGTGCAGAGATAGAGACAAGCACAAGTATTTTTTTGAACATAGGTATGAGGAAGAGTACTATAATTTCCTACCCAAACTCTACCCACACCCTACTTCTAACACTCATTCATTTAATTATAATTTGTATTAATTTATTTATTTAATTATTGCGAGAAAAAATCTTCTGACTCTTATAATAGAAAAATTGTAAACTTAACAGAATTCAGAAATAATAATAGAAATAAAAATAAAGTATATATATATATATATATATATATATATATATATATATATATATATATATAAAGATTTCAGAGAACATGTTATTTAGGACAGAAAGATAACTTAAAATACAACAGAATAAAAAGTACATTAAAAGATAGACACTACTCAATATATCATCTAAAAGGTCTTATACAGAATAATATCAATCTACTTTATCGCTCATACAAAAAGAAAATACTATAAACTAAGTCTATAGATCCTCATTCGTAGGGTATCCTTTGACTCATTCTCAGCATTACTAGGCATTTCCGCCATCTTCAATAATTGCAATCAAACATACATAGAAGAAAAACAATAAAGTGGGTGATTTGTTCTAAAATAATTTTCACATGTATGATAGGAATTTTACCATAACATAAATATAAAACACAACTGACAATAGATGGGAACTTAAGGTGATTCTAAGTTGTATTAGACTACTATTGACTATGTATGAATCCATACTCTCTATTAGTGAGTAATAGTTCTCAATAGAATCGAAAAGTGATTGGGAGTACATATACATGTCTCAACATCATCACATGGTACAATTTTTATCATTATTAAGGAACAAAATAACAGTTAGGACGTCCATTTATAGAGGTATATTTTCACACTAATACTGGAATGCTAAGTAGTTGTTGGGGTTATTGAGCTTGGTCAAGCGAATATCTCGGCTCACGAGGCGCTACCTGGCCATTGGGATCTTCACTACTCAATGCCTATTCCCAAAACCTTTGCAAGTTGGTCCTTGCCTTTCATTCCTTAGCATACCAAACTGTAGCTTCCCCAACACAGTGTCATGCCACTACATGTCACTTGCTTTACACTACTCACCAACTTATCAATTTCTAACTTCTCAAGTAAAGGCTTCTTTGGTCTCATTAAATTTGAGCACTAGTACAATCAATAGTTCTACCTTATATTATAGAAATTGCACAATACCAAAATTTTAACAGAATAACAATTTAGTAATTACATAAAATTTTGGCAGAATAATAACTTAGTAATCATAATTTAAAATTTTAGCAGAATGACAACTTAGCAATTACTAAAATTTTAGCAGAATAATGACTTACTAATTATAATTTAATTACTAAAACTTTAGTAGAATAACAATTTAGCAAGCATAATTTAGTTATATAAATTTGAATAGAATAACAACTTAATAAGTATGATTTAATTATTTAAATTTGAGCAGAATAACAACATAATAATTATAATTTAATTATTTAAATTTGAACAGAGTAACAACTTAGTAAGTATAATTTAATTATCTAAATTTGAGTAGAATAACAACTTAATAAAGATTAAAGTTTAACATTAAACATTATAACAATATAATAGAACATACTAAACTTATGCATTGAAAGGTTTAGGAGAAAACCTTTCTTGCCAACATGCAAAGTGACTATAATTTAGAACCCACCTTACTCTCCCCATTACCTCAAAGATGGTTGATGAAGAGGAGAAAAGTTGATGGCAATGTTGGTGCAAAACTCTTAGGAAGAGAGATTTACTAGTTGATAAAAACTAGTAAAATTTTAGCATAAAAACAAAATAATTTTTTTTAGAGAGAGAAACTTCTCATAGGAATTTCGCCCACCCAAGGAAGGAGAGAGATGCATGGGTATCTATAGAGGAGGAAGAGGGCTTAGGTGTCCACTTGATGACATCATCCATTATGTCATAATTCTCTTTTTATTTTTCTTTTTAATTAATTTTAGGGATACATATACAAAATAGGTGGTGAGTCATCTAGGATTATGCTGGACATGTGTCCCATGAGCTGTCCCAACTTTATCTATGTTAATTTTATCTGCAGTTAAATAAACCAGTATCGATAAAATAGCCTAAACTTAAATAATTTAGCTTTTAATATCAAAATAATGTCTTTAAACGTAAAACTAAACAAATATATCATGTTCCATCAAAAATAAATTTTTATTTTTATTAATTATTTTCAAAATTTTATTGATTTATTTTATATTCTTAAGCTAAAAAATTCATTAAATCTATTTTAATTCAATAAATATCAAATTTTTTATAAAAATTCTAAAATTACATATTTTACCTAAAAATGAACTAAAATTATCATTTTCACAATTTCTAGATGTCAAAACAACACTAACTTAGCTTATTAGATATCTAGGGGCATTTTGGTCTTCTTGCATCAGAATTCCAAAAAAATTTTAGAAAATTTTAAAAATTATATTTTAATACACATGACATGATTCCAAGATTAAATTTACATTTTATTATCAATTAAATATTTTTCTCATGTCAGCTTTTAATGTTCGAAAATGAAGACAAAATTGTCATTTTTTAATTTTTTTGGGGCTCTGGCTCGGAAAAATTATTAAAAAACACAATTGAATACCTCTCAACATTTTGGACGCAATCGTTGGGAACAAAATTTTGAAATTTCTTTCCAATTTTTCAAAAATAATTCATCAAATATTAGAAAAATAGTTAAAAAATTAAGATAGGGGTGTTACACTACCCTACTTGAACCCGAAACCTTACTTAAAGAATCTGAGTTTAGTCCTACTGGAACCAACATAATATTGATAAATATCTATATAATATACAAAAATTTAATTATAACTAGGTTCTTCTAGAAATTAGACAAACATGTGAAATTACTTTATATTGTGATATTATAGTATTTCAAAAGTTTTGAAGTTCTACATCATTTGATTTTATGTGTTTTAAAGTCTTTATATATAATTTTAAGTTTCAAGCTTTCAATTAAGTTGGTGTTAATTATGAGTTGTGCAAACAAGACTGTGCCTAATTACTCTAGTATATTGCAAATCTGTTAACTTGCTCAAAATTTTTAATTTTGCATTAATTATTTTGAAAATTAAATTTTAAGTCTAATTAATGCTTGTTTGAAAATTTTTGAAATTTAAATACTTCTTGGTTTCAAGTTTATTTCAATTTATTTCTAAATTTAAATTTAAATTTAAATTAAATGAATGTCTAAATTTCAATTTTCAAATTTTAATTCTGAACTAAATACAATTTTTTTGTATATTAAATTCTGACAAAGTTCAAACGACCTTTATTTTAATTTTAACTATAAAAATTTTCTAATATATTAAAAAATGCTTTTGAACTTTGTGTGTTTGAGCTTCTTCTTCTTTCTTTCTTTTTGCACAATTTTTTTCGAGTTTCTAGATTTTGAGAATTGCTTGTGGTTTTGATTCTTCAGTAAAATTATCGAGACAAATCGGGTAAATCATTAGAGATTTGCATACATAGTAGATAGGTCTTTAAAAATAGTGTAAAATCACATGTACTAGGTTGCCTTATTTGCAACTCTCTCTCTCCCCCTCTCTCTTTTGGAGGGGAGGGGGGGTTGGTTGTTCCACAAGGTTTTTTTTAGACAATTTTGTTTGAAGTATTATTGGACATTAAATGTGAGTGTCTCTCTTAATGAAATTTCAAAACTTGATTCACCACATTGTGGGAGGCTAACTTATTGCATTAGACCTAATATTAGTTCATAGTGTGTGTATTGTTCCGCGTTAGTAAATGATTAAAAGTTGTCTTGTGTGTCCGAAAAAAAAAATGATCAAGATTGCATCGACAAAATCAAGGATCCAAATCGCACCAATTCAAACATTTGGCACGTTTATGCGTCAATGAATGATTCAAAGCTTTGTTATGCGTGTCAACAAAAGGAACAATTGAGATTGTACCAATGAAATCAAGGGTTTAGATCACACTAAATCAAATGTCTGTCTTATTCACGCATCAATGAATGATTAAAAGCTTTGTCCTATGTGTCAAAAAAAGGAACGATCAAGATTGCACAGACAAAATCAAGGGTCCAAATCGCATTGATTCAAACGCGTGTATTGTCTATAAAAATATTGATATGAGTTTGGATTTTATATAAGTTCTTCTCATTAAGGCATTTGTTAAATTTAAAATACACAATTGAAATGTGTTTTCGTTGTGTATTGTGAATTCATATGCAATAGAAACACATTTTCGTTATGTATGATTTTGTAATACATAATGAAATTATGTATTTCGAAATCATATGCAACAGAAACACATTTTTGTTGTGTATAAATTCATAATATACAATAAAAACATGTTTTTGTTGTGTATTTTGAAATCATAGAAAATGAAAACGTGTTTCCATTATATTAGGAGCTCAATAGAAATATGTTTTTGTCAAAGGCATTTTCGTCAAAAAAATTAAAACAAGCAAGGGGGAACTTAGCAATAATGGGAGTGAAAATAACAGTTTCCATGATCACCCCTCGAAGTATCTTCTCATGGAATATCTACCGAAATAAAAATGAAAATATTTTTTCTTATATATATATATATATATATATTCAGTGCTTCGCGTTAGCTTTGTTCATGGATAAGATGAGTTTAGTTGGTGTCTATTTGACTCAAATTTTTTATAGAGTGATTTATTTAAATTTGAATTTAACCTAATTAAGACCCAATAATATATATAATAAGATTACATTAATTCAATTTGTTATATAATTTATCAATCTTAACATTATATAGTTAAATTATATAATTAAAGAAGTATATTACTATAATTAAAATATATTTTATAATATATATTTCAAAATAAATATAATATTATGATACAAAACATTGTCTATTAAGTTAAGAAATTGTAATATTATTACATAATTGTTGAAAAATTTATAAGATATTGGATCAGTTGAAACAATTTGAAGTATAACGTAAACTTGTCTTAAAAATATACTGAATTTAATTTCTCAAACTAAAAACCACAAAAATAATTTCGGGTTGAGCCGTGCTACTGAGACATAACCACAAAAAATAAATACCCCACTACTTGGCACAAGATAATGAGATATTACATGCAGCAATATTTAGTTTAACATTATTATTAACATAGGCTCATTTTATCTTTCATATCATTTTTATTTTATTTTTTATTTTTTTATCAAATTAATTATCACATTTATTATTTTCCCTCTTTTTCTTGTTGTCTTTCTTTCATCCAACGCATACCAATTTATTTTCCGTACTCGAGTTTGAAGTCTTCACTGATAAGTGACAACAACCGCATAGCATATCTTCGCCACGAAAATTAGAAGTCTATCTTTCTGCGACGATGCCTTATACAATCCAATCTATCTATATGTAGCCTTTAAATAAGAAACGCGTAGACATGTGTGTACTTTAAATGTTTTGACTTTTCTACATTTTGTGCTCACTATTTCATACCAAAGGAATAATTTTAACGAGTAATAGTTTGTATATTAACTTTTAAATGTATAAAAAATAAACAAAAGAGAAAAAAAAAATTAAAGTTATAAAAATATAATTAAATTAAGTATAAATTAAAAATAAAATATAAAAGATATGTAATGAATTAAAAAATTATAATATGAAACATGAATTATTTTTAAAAAGAATAAATTAAAAATGTAAAATACCCTTAAAAATACATTCCAATTTAATATTTAATATATAGATAAACAACAATGCCATATATTGCGAAAATCAGTTATGCGAAGACTATAGTCTATACGAAAACATATGTTGAAATCTTATTGGTTGAATTTAAATTAGAAATTAAAAGGATTAATTGTATTTTTTGCCTCCAAAGTTTCACAATCTAGCAAATTTTGTCTCCAAATAATTTTTTTTGTAAATTTTGTTCCATGAAAAAAAAACCACCTTAGTTAAGACAATTTTGTAAAAATTTTTCCTTTAAACTGTTAAAATTTAGACAATTTTGTTGCGATTTTTCCATTAAACTGTTATAATTTTTTATGTAAGGACAAAATTTGCAATATTTTGTAAATTGGGAGGAAAATTTTGAAAAAAAAAATATTTAGAGACAAAATTTATAAAATTATGAAATTTTAGAAATGAAAAGTGCAATTAAGTCAAATTAAAAAAAAATTGAGAAATCATAGGCGTGGGAGGTTGTAAAACTTTTCGCTAAGAATTTGTACTAATGAGCATTTTCCCTAGACAAATTATACAAGTTAAAGTGCGTAAAAGCATCTCACATTAATTAAACGTTATTTTTGGGACAAGAGTTTGAAAGAAAAAAAATTGAACAATGTTATTTTAGATGAAGGAATTTTCTCGAAATTGATCATGAATTCAGGTTGCAATAATTAGATAACAGAAAAAGGTGGAAAATATATTCACCTGAAAAAAAACTTATTGTTAAACTTATCACGACCTGTCCCATCCGCAATCGTGATGCCAAGCACGGAATTTATATAAGAGAAAATATTTTTAATTTTATTTCGGTAGATACATCCAAGAGAAGATACTTGTGCGCAAGTCACAAGAGAGAATTTATCGTTTTTTAGCTGATAGAGAAAATATATCGTTGAATATCGTATATTAATTTAATGATTATGTATCGTTAGTGTAAATTTTTTTACACTATTAATTAATAAAAAATCACAGTTAATATGATTTTAAAAATAATTATTATAAAAGTCAACAAACAATATATATAATAATTTGTGATTGAATAACAATATAAAATTACTTCATACAATCAATATATAGCCTATTTTTTATATTAATATATTATTATCGAATGTAAATTAGTAGTCATCCATATGAGCCAGACTCGATTCTGGCAAATAGCATGCTTATAGTGTTACCTTTATTCCGTCGGAGGTTAGAGACTCATGTTTCAGTCATTTCCAATTCCAAAGAAAAAATAAAAAGAGAGTCGAATTGATGTGCTTACTAATTAGGGGGCGACTATTTAAATAATTTGGTATGGTAAGTGTCGTAATTGCACTCACGATGAGACGGTGACTGAAAATATGAAGTCGTCTTAAAGTTCGTTTATTTTAGAAAAATATTAAAAACTCATTAAAAAGTAAATAATCTTCTAAATTAAAATTAAAATTTGGAATCAATTATATGTAAAAAAATATTACATACTATGACGTTTGTTAAAAATGATCACTTCTAATTAAACGTGTAAAATAATAATAAGTGAATAAAATATTTTACTCAAAATTTGAATTGCAAAAGTTAAAAGAATTTTTTATCATTTATTTTTTTTCAATGAAGATTTCTTTATTATTTCTTAAAAGAAGAAATTTTAATTCTTGAAATTAAAGGGGAAAGTTTGGGAAAGTTTATTTTTGACCTTGAAAAATTAATCTCTTATTCATATGTATCATTTGCTACAAAAGAAAATTTAAAGTTATGTAGTTTTTAAAAATTGGTCATGGTTTAGTTACTTTTAACTTAATTATTTTTAAAATGTTTATCTTTTGAACCATCATGACCAATACTTCCTTGAAATATTATACAATTAATAGAGCGTCTTGCTCAAATTGACCCGAATTTTGTAACATAATTCATTGTTAGATTTAGAAATTGTCAGCTCATCAAGACCAGTCATTATTAGGGATGGAAAAAAAAAAATTCACATCCGCATATATTTGTGGATAAAATTTGCTACAGGTAGAAAATTAGTAGTTTTAATGAATATTAATACGAATAATTTAAATGGGTATATCCGCTACTTGTTTATTAGCAGAGTGGACATGAGTATCATGGTACTCATTCCCGCAAATACCTGCTATCTGTCATTGTATATTTACTTAAATACTCTTATATATTAATATAAATAAAATTATACAAAATTTGTCCTAAATTTTCAAAATGTTGTTTATTACGAGAGAAATCTTATACAATTATATTACAGGAAAAATAAATAAATTTGTGAGCCTTTAAATTAATTTTTTAGAAAAATTGTTAGAATAATTGAAATCAATGGTTAAAATGATTATGTTAAATAAAAACTCTTTAATTTATAAATTTAAAGTGATATTTGTAGCACCTTATGACTATTTACAGCCAGGGCAGACGTGGGTTTGAGGGTAGGGGGCTTGGCCCCCCTGACCTTTTCTTTAATTATAAAAAAATTAATGTGTTAGAGTTTTCTCAGTTTCCAGCAATTGAATAAGTAATATGAAAATAATTACGTGCGCAATTCACTTCAAAGCTGACTAAAATCGCCAAATCGAAGAAAAAGTGTTGCCTCATAACTTAAAGGATGAGTACTGTGGAGCAGGCCCAAAATCATGAAAGATTAGGAATCTAAAATTTAGAAAAGAGTCGAACGTGCACAACATAGTGTGTTGAGGAAAAGTAAAAAAAAAACACGGATCAACTCATGCGAATCCAATAAGTGAAAGAGTCCAGAATTTGCAATTTACTGGCATGGCCCAACGTGAACATGGTGTAGGCAAGGAAGAAAGAGGGAGAAATTTAATTTCCTAAGGATCAAATTTTCAAAATGACCCAAATTCTATATCACATTCCTAGCTAAATTATAAATGTTTAAAATTCTCAAAATTTCGTCAATAAAATAAGAAAATTGAGTTTCCAAACAAATTTTAATTTTTAAGAAATAAACTTTTGAACGTTACATTTAGAGTCTGGTATAATTACTTTTAACCTTAAATTTTGTTGTATATTATGTTTGTATCATGGCCTTGATCTTAATTTACACATAAATATTTGTGCAACACATATATGAACAATTAATTAAGAGAAAAGATAAAATAAAACCTCATTAATGATGATGAATTAGAGTCTTCTTTACATAAAAGTATTCATTTTAGTTCATTTTATATCTCATTGTTGATGGTGGAAATTTGTTTTGAGAAATCGAAGTTGTTTTGATTCTCGATAGATAACTTATCACGGAGATTCTAATCAACAAATAAAGATTTTTAAATGGGACTTAAAATCTAAAGTATTAATGTGGATTCTTTTATTAGAACTAGTATTTAAAACTTTCAACTTGAGAATAATTTGATTAGTGTTTCATAATTTATCGATAATTTTATATAATACTCGAATTTGTTATGTTCGTAGTACAAATTGAACTAATGTCAAATTCATTTGTAATATATGTAAATATATGATTTCGAGAGATTATAGAGTAATCAAACAAGAGCATAAACATAAAACTAGATTGTGAAGGAGTTATTGAAAGAAGAAAGGGTTATTGAAAAGAGAAAGAGTTATAGATAGAAATTGCAAACAATTGTAATACATTGAAATAAAAGATGGGTTATAACATACACGTTTTCCTTTGGACCGGTAGCCATGTGTGCGGTGTGTGTGGTGTACAGGATTTGTGTAAATAGTCAGAACCAAAGAAAAATGACTACACGGTTGTTTATTTATAGACATTTTATCCAACGGTAAAATCACTACAACAAGACACATATACAACATGTAAATAACTTCTGACTAATATGCTGACACTTGTATAGAACCGTCTTCTAGTAGTAATTGCTTCCAATGTTATTATGATCTTTTTTGTACGTCTTTCAAGATCTTTTGTTGAACGTTACTTGAAAACTTCCTCGAACATGTATTACTTCTTTCTCGAATGAGGGAATTTTACTCGAATTCCTTGAAGATCCTCAATTAAAACACTTTTCGAGTAACTTTCTTGCGTACTATTTCTAATTATGTCAGATAGGGTATTTCGATAAAATTTGAGTCTTATTGAAGAACATGCGTGTTTGATAACTTACCCTTGTGTATGTTTTTTTGACAATTACATTTGACAAATTTCATAATAACCCTAACACTTATATAACATATCCACACTTGATTCATATGGAAGAATAAAAGAGTTTATGATAAGTAATGTCCCCCTATTAATAGGGTGCTCACGGGGAGGAATAGGAGAGGAATAGAGTGTCATAGCCTTTGAGTGACTAAATCGTCTTATGCCTCTAAGTGGTTGAATCGTCTTGTGCTTTTGAGTGGCTGAATTGTCTATGCTTCTAAGTAGTTAAATGTTTTATACCTCTATATGAATAAATTGTCTTATGTCATTAAATCATCTGATGCCTCTAAGCAGTTAATAATCTTATATGAATCATGTTATGCCTCTAAGTGTCTGAACTATTTTATGCTCATAAGTGGTTAAATTATCTTATGCCTCTGAATGGTTGAATAATCTTATGCATCTAATTGGCTTAATTGTCTTAGCCTCCGAGTGGTCGAATCGTCTTATGCTGCCAAGCGTTTAAGTGGTAGAATCATCTTATATGAACCGTCTTAAGCCCTTATGTTACTAAGTTGTCTTATGCCTTTAAGTGGTTGAACTATCTTATGCCCTTGAATGACTAAATCGTCTTACGCCTCTAAGTCGCTGAACTATCTTATTCCTTTAAGTGTCTAAATTGTCTTGTGCCTCTGAGTGGCTAAAATATCTAAGTCTTTGAGTGGCTAAATTGTCTTAGGCTTCTAAGAGCTAAATCATTTTAGGCCTGAGTAGTTGAATTGTCTTGTGCCTCTGTTTGGTAAAATCGTCTTAAGCTTTTGAGCAACATAATTGTCTTATGTCTTTGAGTGACTGAATTCTCTTATGATAACTAACTAACTAATGGTAGTTAGCTAGAAAGGTCACGAGAGACTTATAAAAAGGAATACGAGTATTGGAGGGGTGGGGATAATTGCAATCCTTTGTGAGTGTGTTAGGTTCTCTCAAACAACAAATATACTAAACCAAATTTTAATAGACTCCAAGAATCTTCACTACCCACATTAAGTACATTCCTTGTCTTAACATTCAAATATATACAAATATGTCATTCGTAGACTCTCCGAACCTTGACTACCTATCATTAACACTTTCATCATCTTGACATTGAAATACATTAAATTAAAACTCTTTTTAAAGATTCTAACAAAAATTGGTTAATTCAAGCACGACACTCTATTAATTGTAAGGATGTTCATGATTCGACCCGTTCCACTAACTTCCCCTGACCCAAAACTAATTTTGTTGGGTTGGGGTTTTAAAATTTAGATATGATGTATCTTGAGGATGGATTCAGGTTATACTTCAGCTTGTCCTAACTCGACTTGATATACAATATTCTTTTAAAAAGTATAATTTATTTCAACAATTATGTATTAACAGTAAAACTTCTTTACTTAATGGATAATATTTTTATAATACGACATTATATTTATGTTGATATCATTTATCTTGAAATGTATATCGTAAAATATATCTTAATTGTTTTTTTATACTTCTTAATACTATGATTTAATTATACATAATGCCAAGAATGATATTTTCCATCAATAAATCAAGTTGACCCAGTCTTTTCCTTTATATTTCAGGTCTTAATCGGGTTGAGATTGAGTTCAAATAAAACCCTATAAAATATTTTAGGTCTAATAGGAATAAAAATAAATTTGTCTCAAGTCGTCCCATAAACACCCTTAATTAATCTCATCTTTTAGGGAATAGTTGACTATGACGTTCTAATAATTCTTAAATTCAAAATTGAGTTTTTTTTTTCTTTGAAAATTGGGTTAATTCAAACATGATGTTATAATCACCTCTTTTGAAGAATGGTTGGCCATGGTGATCCGATAATTCTTAAATCCAACGCTAAATAATTTTTCAAAATTTGGGTTAATTTGAACATGACAGTCCAATAATCTTATATTTCGAGGAAGGGTTAGTGATAATGGTCGGATAGCCCTAATTTCAAAAGTGAACATCCTCAAAATAATTTAGTTAAAAGTAATCAAACCATAATCATTTTTCAAAAACTACATAACTTTAAATTTTCTATAAATGATATGTTTGAGTAAGAGATTGTTCTTATCAACCTCAAAAATAAACTTCCACAAATTTCGTCCTTTGATTTCACGAATTAAAATTTCTTCCTTTAAGAAATAATAAATATATCCTCATTTAAAAAGTAAATAATAAATAATATTTCAAAATTCTAATTTTCTTTTGTATTTCCATTTTTAAGGACTAAAATATTTTTTTATATTATCATTATTTTACACGTTTAATTAAAAAATTGATTTTAACAAACATCTTAATATTTTTTTTTCAAACTTAAAAATTTAATTTCAAAAATTCTTTACTTTATTTTTTGAAAAGACAAAAGAAGAAATTGCATTAAATATGTGTGCACCAAGACTAGCACAAGAAATGCTAGACAGTGGCGCAAGGGGCAAAAAAACCAAATTAGTATTAAAAAAAAATAATTTATTAGAATAATGTAGAAAAAAAAACATTTTACCAAAATGGGTTGTTTTGAGATGTATAGAAGGTGCTAGTCGGACTGGTGCCACATAAAAAAAAGCAAGGCGCTGGTTTCATTAGCGCCACTTGCAAGTCAGATCGACAGGACATTTTTGTCTTGTAGTAGAAGGCGCTAGTCAGAACAACGCCTTCTATACATGACATGATTTTTTGTCTTTTGCGAAACAGTATTTGTGATGTAGCTTCTGACTGACACGACACATTTTGTCTTTTAGTAAAATGCGCTGGTCAGACCAATGCCACTTGTACAGTAATTAGGCACGAATTTCACCAGCGCCACTTGAATCTTTCCGATCTAGCGAGCCGCATGTCCATATCCGCACGCATGCATGTAATATGTATGTATTTGATAATTGTCGCCTGTCCGTATCCGTTGCAGTGTAATATTCTAATTCTTATTCTTATTCATATTCTGATTCTTATTCTAATTTTGAGATGACATTTCATTATCTTTTAATTGAGTTGCTAAGTTTATAAATACCAACTTGATATGCAGTAGAAGTATGCTTCTCTGTGTTTGATAATTTTGCTCTCTTGCTTTCGTGCTTCTATTTGCTCTCTTGTCATTCCATGTTGAAGTTGTTTTTTGCTTGTGTGCTCTTAGTATTTTTCTTTCATCTCTCATTTTTTGCATCTTCTTTTGGTTTTTAAAGATGACTTCTATTATTACTTTTATTTATTCGAATGGTAGAAAATTCAATGGTCCACAGGGCATGACTTTTGAAGGTGATAAAAGAACAATTCAAATTAAACGTGGTGTCATTTATGATGTGTTAACCAAAAGATTTCTGATAAATTGAAGCTTTCAAGATATCAATCTATTTGTAACTTGACTTATAGATTTTTGACATGCCCAAACCCGATCACATATTCAGGTGTTCTAATATGTGACAATGAAGATATTGAGTGTATGATTAATGCATTTGAACAACAATTTGTCATGACAATCCTTGAGATATATGTTGACGTTGAGACTGCTGGTTGTTCCTCATTACCAGCTGAGATAGATCATACTCAACCTCACATGTCTATTGATTCAAGAGGTGGTACATCTCAGTAGGAGTTCAACTATGTTGCTGAACGTGCAGAGTTGAATGTTGACATTGATCTTCATATTACCACGCATTTAAGTGATGATGGAGATGAAAGTGACGATGATGAAAATGAGGGTCAAATTCTGGACGGGAGTTCTTCAGATGCAGATGTAGATGGCGACTTTGATGCCAATCCTAAGCCTAATAGCTTGGCACCTAATTTTTTTACTGCATCCCCTATCAGTTCATCATTACCAATTGACTGAACAATAGCCATAATATGTAGGTAATTTTGAATGTTTATTTTGTATATATTTTTTAATCTAATAACACTTGTTTGATGCATTTTGTTTAATCATATTTAGGCCAAACACAAGCTCCGTTTTGGAATATGTCACCCACTACAAATATATCAATTGGGACCACCTTGACCAAGAGTTTCCTTTTCATGGGTCGGATATGCCTGTCAACTGGAGTATGGGTGATGAGCTTTACACTGGTTTACGGTTTGACACCAAACGTAATGTGCAGATAGCTATAAAGCTTTATTCAATGAAGACGCACTAGTCATATCGTGTTGTGGAATCCAAACTGACAGTTTTGTCAATGACATGTCCGAATAGTGCAGATGGGTGCCCATGGAAAATGAAAGCAATATTGTCCAAGAAAACTGATAAATGGACCATTACGAAATGGGGCGGTGGACACTTGTGTATGAATGTGATGCTATCTCAAGACCACCAACAATTAGACTTTGAGTTCATCTGTTCATGTATAATAGGTGCAAAATTGTTGACTCTATTTTATACATGGTACTACTTTTTAAGTTGATATTGCATTTTTCGAACTGTATGTGACTTTGTATGTTTCATTATCATTTTGTGGTTAGGTATGGTGAATGAAGACCTGTTGGTTTCTATCTCACTGATACAAAAACGAATAAGTGGTCAACATAATTATAAAATCACATATAGAAAGGCTTGGAAGGCTAAGCAAAAGGCAATTACAAGGGTCTTTGGTGACTGGGATGAATCGTACAATTTATTGTCGAGGTGGTTAGACAGAATGGTTGAGTGTTGTCCGGGATCAACATATAAATTGGAGACAACTGATTTTGTCTTCAACAACGAAGTTGACGGTCGATTTTACAAGTTTTGTCGCGTATTCTAGATGTTCAAACTAGTATATGATGCATTCAACTTTTGCAAAACGATTATACAAATAGATGACACATTTTTATATGGCAAGTATCGAGGAACATTGCTCATCGCCACAACACAAGATGGGAATGCATGTGTATTGCCACTTGTGTTTGCTATTGTTGAAGGCGAGACATTAAGCGACTAGTCATGGTTCTTGCAAAAGATAAAACGCCATGTGACCCAAAAGTAAGGCTTATGTTTGATTTCTAATCATCACCAGAACATTAAATTTGTTGTTTCAAATGCAAACCTCGGTTGGCAGCCACAAAGTGCGTACCACGTGTATTGCATCCGTCACATTACAAGCAATTTTAACCACCGGCTTAAGAATGCGAAATTGAATCAAGAGTTGATAAGCATAGGTAAATTTAATTTTGTTTAGTTTTATGTTTTATTGTGGCTGCTGATGTTTGCTTTGATACTTTTGTTTCGTTCTTGTTGGTGCAGGATACACAACATGTAAACACCAATTTGAAAGGCGTTTGGAAGCATTTTGTGAGACTAGCCCTGAAATACGTAGGTGGATTGACAGCATCTCACTATCAAAATAGAGCATAGCACATGATGAAGAAGGGCGTAGATATGGCCATATGACGACAAACTTGTCCGAGGCTGTTAACAAGATATTAAAAGGTGCACGGAATTTACCAATTATTGCTTTAGTGAGGAGCACTTACATGAGACTGGTAGAGTATTTTGTTCAAAGAGGAACCTAAGCAAGAGCAGAGTTTAGTTCTGTTCAAAGGTACTGCAAAAGGTTACTAGATGCCTTACAAAAAAATATAGAGGATGCTTGCACGCAGCACGTTCGTTCGTACAACATTCAATCCACTAGGTTTGAAGTTGAAGAACCTTTCAATCCAGTCACACAAAAGGGTGGTCAGACATGGGCGGTTGTTTTAAATGCACGACAATGTGAGTGTGGTGCATTCCAAGCATACAGATATTTGTGTTCGTATGTCATAGCTGCATGTGCCAAAGTCAGTATTGATTATTATCAGTATGTGGACCTCGTGTACTCAATTGAAAACGTCATGAATGTGTACTCTGGGCAGTGGTGGCCCATCGGCAATGACTCCAAGATTGGTGGTAGAAGTGGTTCCAAGATTGTTCCAAATAAGTCCATGATTCACAACAAAGGCGCCCGAAGTCAATGCGATTAAGGAACAAACTGGATTGGAGGGAATCATAACTTAGACAACGTTGTGGTTATTGTAAGCAGGAAGGCCACAATCAAAGTTTATGTCCTCGCATTGTGCAAGAGTATGGTCTCGGTGTTGATAATCAAAATGATTAAAACTAGTAGTTGTATGTAATTGTCTTCTGACTACGTGTGACGTATGTATTATTGGTCATATCATTATTAAACTTATTAGCACGTTCTGCTTATTATCATTAAACATATATTTGATATTAATAATTTTTTAATTACGTTAAATTAAAATGGCCTTCTTACTTAATATTTACATTGAAAACAAATAGTAAATGTAGCATATATGGCATGTAATAAACATGTCATGGACAACATTAAACACGACTCATTTCCTGGGTCTCCAACACTCATCTTCAAGATCATTTGGTGTTAAAATACACCCACGTTGCCTATGTCTCATGCCACGATCTGGGTTCCTCCTAATATGCTCCTCCACATGTGACTCACTGGCTTCTCTCGTAAAAGCTTCATTTAGGTTAAATCCTACCCCAGGGGGTTCATGCTGCTGTGAGGAACTAGAACCCAGAAACATTGCCCCGCTGGATGCCGGGAACATCACCGGTGTGTCTTGCCATAGGTGGGCAAAATGAAAAGGCGCTCCTGGTGTGAACACGGGATGTGGATACATTGGTGGAGTCTAATAGGTCAGTGGATTAGGACCATGACATGGACCCTATCCCGGTGTTTGACTGGTACCAGGTGTGAAGAGATTTTGGACTACGTCCACTGCTGACATAGGTTGTTATGACGGATACTGATAAGACACAAAGTTACTATGAGGAAAAAGGGGAGATGCATAAAATGTCCGCTGTGTCAATACTGCTGGGGGGCTGGTAGCACAAATGGTTCGTGGTCAACACGCCTGCGGCGACGGTGCAGTCCTTGACCCTCCCTCCGCCTTGTTCCTATCTCATCATTAATTATAAGGTCGGGTAACTGTTGTGATGGAGGGGCTTCTTCAGTAGCATTTGTCACCTGATCAATCTCTGTATACCTCCAAGCAATTCGCAAGATCTTTTCTCAATTCGTCAAAGTTGAAGCTGCTTTGCTGGCCCTCGGTTGCATAATGGTACATCCACTCGAGGCTATCAATCTACAAGAATAGTAGAGTAATTAATTTGAATATTTGTTGCATACAAACCAAAAAATGCCTATTTTATATGATTTGAGTATATTTTGTAGATATAAAAATATATGTTTACCACAAAATCCTTTTTTGCCCTTAATCGACTGATCCATCGTAGAGTACGTTTCCTATACCATGTCATGTACCTTGAATTATGTGTTAGTTGCAGGCTATCGGCAATCATGGTATTATATTGGCAAGCATGACGGTTGTTCCATTCGTCTATGTAGACAATGTGTTGTTGTCGCCAATCCATGTCTTGCTTCCCTTGTAGCGTAAGGTCGTGGAGTTGTTCTGGCTGACGTGGAGCAGATGGAATATGTTGCACCATATTAAATTGACGCATTACCCGATCTAGTTGGTGTCATTCAATGATATTGAAATTAATTAATGGTATTATCGATCTCGAAACATTAACCCCCTCTGTATAATAACTTGGTAGCATATCATAATGGCCCATATATGGAGTCTAAACAATCTACACATGCGAAGAATGCGTCACACATAATATTTCATCAAACATAAATTAATAAATCATTTTTGGAAACAACTTACATCATCCTGCCTCATATTGTCAAATGCCTCTCTATAGCCGGGGAGGTTTTATCTTTGGAATTTGAGTGTTCAATGGAGTGTACGATGCCACCTGTTCATTAATAAATGAATAAAGTTAAAATGATATACATATATAATTTTTTCATACATATATAATGTTATTCATTATACTAACTGTGCATCGGATGAAACAGCAGGAACTTGTATTGGAGAGTTGGCAGGTGCACAAAAAGGAAACCTATCCCATGCCCACAGTTGCACTAAAATGCTAGCGCCTCCCATCTCCTTCTGGTCATAGTTGGTGGACAAACACAACTCACGATACAAATAGCTAAGGAGATAGCTAATCCCTAACTTAACTGGCCATACGCATCAAAGTCTTCAAGGAACGAAAGAAACCTTAGTGGCACATATGTACCTGAATGATCTGGGAAAAGCATTCCCCCTAAAATACGCAAAATGAATGCTCGAGAAAACCGTTGCAACTGCAAAGGACTATGGGCATGCATTTCGACTTCACTGAAATGCTGATCGAGCCAATTCATTTTTAATCATGCTCCTCGCATTTCATTTTCCGGTGGCAGTATCCCTAATAATTGCTCCACCATATGCCGATATGAACCTGATGACCTACCAGTTATCGGATCTCCATCGATTCATAAACCTAAAGTGTGTCTCTGGCCTCTAGCACTCAACTAGTGCAGAAATCAGATCATGATCTAACTTGAAAAAATCAATTTGCGTGACACCCAAAAATCTAGCATGCTGTAAAAGTTCCTTGATCTCTTCTGGGAACAATGTCCCACGCCGAGCAGTCTTTAGGGCCCACCTGACGTTCAAAGCACGATCTGGCGCCCTGTTCCATACGTGTTCAGATACATGTACAGGCTGAAGACGTAACAACGAATCATCACGGGGACCAGGGTTTACAGTTTGGCTTGCCATACTGCATTTAATCAACAAAAAAAAAACATAAAAATATTGTTAACAGTTATAAATTATATAACACTAAAATAAAAACCTGGTAATTAAACTAATAAATGTTATTTACTTAAATGAAAAATTAAGTACATGTTATTTAACTTTTAAATTATTTAGAAAAATTATAGTGTAATATTTCTTAACTAGGTCACTAATATGATAAATTATTTAAACCATAATTTCTAAATCATAAATTCACAACAATTTTTTTCATTTCAAATTATGATCTAAATTATAACTACACATTTATATAATTTAAAAACGTGTGTGTGTGTGTGTGTGTGTGTGTGTGTGTACACACACACATAACGTAAGACATTTATATTAAAAATTATATATGTTTAATGTATATACATAACTTAAAAATGTATAAATTTATATTTGTAAATGAAATTCAATTGATTAAAGTGTTTTACCAATCTTACCCTAAATTACAACACTTGCAAAATCTCATCTTTAATTTTTAATCCACAATACAATAAATAAGTCTCAAATCAATACTCAACAGTCTTAAATCATTATCAATATAAAAAATATATATCTATATAGACATCATAAATTAACCTAAAACAATATAACAACTTAATGAAATTTTTAAAGGACAACACAATACTATATTAAAATTAAAAACGTAAATTTTACTAACTAAGATTACCTCTATGATTTTACTAAGACAGCTTTTCTCTTCTTTTAATCACACAGTTTGCTTCAAAAACACCATCTCCTCTTCTCTCTTCCAGCACCACCATCTCTTCTTCTCTCTTCCAGCACCACCATCTCCTCTTCTCTCTTTCAGCTTCTCTCCTTCTTTGCAAATACCCATTCGCACAACCCCTTAAATGGTGAAAAAGAGTTTTCACCCCGTGAAGCAAGCTGCTGCGAAAAAAAGGGGGGATGGGACGGGACGTAGGAGGAGCCAGTGGCAGTGGCGCCTCTTGTGGCTCGTGAACGCATGCATCAACAAAAAGGGGGGGATGGGACGGGACGCAGGAGGCGTCGGTGGCAGTGGCGCCTCGTGCGCCTCGTGAGTTAGTGACCGCCTAGCTCGAAAAAAAGGGAGTATGGGACGTCGCAGAAGGCGCCAATGGCAGTGGCGCCAGTGGCAGGCGCGCCTTCTACGCCTTTGTGCGTCGACGAGACATCTCGTCCCTCCTGTGCATGGGCGCCACATGTTGAAAAGCGGTCAAAAATTTGAATGGCGCTGATTCTACCGGCGCCTTCTTTTTGTTGTCCTTTTTCCGTTTTGGAGCAGAGCATGGTGCTACTTGCAGTAGCGCCTTCTTTTGCACAGTTTCCCAAACAATCTATTTCGGTAAAATGTTTTTTTCTACAATATTTTAATAATTTGTTTTTTTTATTACTAATATGGTGAAAAAGCTGGCGCAAGGCATATAGACGCCAAAACTGTACAAAAGGAGCAATGAGGTGTGGTTCATATAGTGAAAGCATAGGCCTCCAGCCTCCTGTGATAAGAGCTGATATATATGTAATTTGTATCGCCCCCAAAAAATACAAGATTACATGAATATTTGGGTTAAAATTTGTAAACATAAGTTTGAATTAAAAATATGTTGTAAAATATGTTGTAAACTTAAGTCTGATAAAAAATAACTTTACTATAATGTGATTTATGTTTAGATATTTTTTTATTCAACAGTACGTTGACAAAGTGAAATATGTTTGGATAATATTAATCAAAAGTATTTTTATTTGATGTTGCACTTATATAAATATTGTTAACGGAAAAATAAGTTTTCAAAAATAACGCTTATGTTACTTCTAACTTAAACTCAGCTTAGTAACAAACTAAATTTTCGAAAATACTGTAAAGAACATCCAAACATAATAACAAACTGAATTTAATAAAATAAAAATAATTTTGGACCAACTAAATGCTAATCCAAACATAGCCGTCTCACACAAAAGTAGATGACACCAAAAGCAAGAGTAGTTCCACTGTTTTGAGTCTATGATTCAAAACCTCCATTACTTGATTGTGCGATCCCTTTAATTGGGCCGCTACCCATTTAAAAGTAAAAATTATTTATTTTTAAATGAGTTTTTTTTAACAATTTTCTAAATAAATAAACTTAACACGACTTAATTCCTGACTCCACGAACACCACATTAGGATTGCAATTATAACACTTGTGTTCCGCTTGGATGATGAAAGATTGAGAGAAAAGAAATTGAGTGAAAAGAAGTATGAGAGAAAGGAGAATAAGTAAAAAATGTATAGATTTTTAATTTCTTTGAATTGAGACAAGTAAGAAGTAAAAGTGAAAGAAAATTAGTGTGTGTTGTAAAGGCATTTGTCCCTAATAGCATATTTCTATAGTTCAAAACAAAATGATAAATACATCATTTCAATTTTTAATGGGTCCTATCAAAATTTCTTCATTTCTCCAATCCAAATCTCTTCACTTTGGGAGAGATTTATTTTTATTATGAGTCCCATTAAACTTTTCTCTACTCGCTCTTTTCTTTTCCTTTCCAAACAGTAAAAAAATTAATTTTCTCATATTTCTTTTTCACTTGGTTCTTTCTCCCCAAAATCACCTTGAACAAATACCATACCAATTTATTTCAATAGTTACTCCACCTAAGGTTTTAAGCACTTCAATTCAAAACATTTTATTCTATAATTATTTTAGAGTAAATTATACTGACTTCTCCTAAGGTTTTTTTAGATTACACATACTTTTTCTTTTTTTAACGTTTACAATAACCTCTCTTATAAGGATACACCATGTAATGTTTTTAAAACAATTAAGGGAGGTTAGTGTAATATATAAGGCATGTCAGTATAATTTTTTTCAAACAATTAAGGAGATTAATGTAGAAATAGAAAAAGAAAGAATATTGTGTACTATCTGAAAAGCATCAATGTAATTTACTCATTATTTAATGATATGCCCATATGGATGACTGTTAATTTACATTCTAAAATAATATTAATATAGGGTCATTCTAGCATGGGTCAATTTAACACTTTCCCAACAATGAGGAAATTGACCTTACTGCTTATTAGAGGTTACTGAATTCAGTTTTAAAAAATTTTACATTTATCTCAAAAAAATTAAAATTACAAAGTTAAGAATTATATATCTATTCTAGAAAAATTGAAACTTAAAGGCTTGTTTATTTTGGAAAAATATTTTTTATTTTAATTTTCAAATTTTCAAGATTTAGAAAAAGGTTTGTTTTAAGAGTCTATTTTTTATTTAAAAAAATAAAAATATTGAAAATATGTTTGATTTAGTCATTTTCAATAAAGTTCATGAAATATTTTTATATAAAGTTTACAAACAATTTTGAACAATGAAAATATATTTATATATTTATGAATAAATAAATTATTTTATATATTTTCTAAATAATATTAAATTCGTTGTATTGTTTGTGTATAATAAAAGATAAAAAATATTTAAATTACATATTACATACAACTATCATTATGTTTTAAATCTCACAATATATTGAAAAATTATAAGTTTCAACATAACTCGGGCAATCGTTCACTGGCATCATGGCGTGGTACAGTAGAGGCTTTATATTTCATATATGTATGTATGTATGTATGTATGTATGTATGTATTCCATATTTTATAAATTTTTTGGCCCTTGAATTGATCTAAACGTTAATAATACTACTAAAGATCAATGGCAAATGATGTTAATAATAATATACTCTATGATTTGCTGTACTATTTGGATTAGTATTGGGTGGAAGAGCTAAGCCACCAAGGTAAACAAATTTGGATTTGGATTCATGCAATTAGAGAGATTACAAGAAAAGACTCTATCGTCATTTCTTTATACATTAAAAAATAAAAAAAAATACCATTAGTCAGAAAACTGACCATGCACAGTAAAATAATTAGATACCCTAGACAATATAACAGCAGGAGAATTTTTCATAAAAAATACAAATAAGGAATTAATCACGTATTAGTTACCGTTAAACTTGTTTAATGGTTTAAACTAGTTTAACATCATCTATTAGTTTTAATACGTTCAATTTTTTAGATTATAATATTAATAAACTAATATTGATGTGTGTAATCTAAAAAATAAAAAAGCTTAAATATGTTTTAAATATTTGTAAATATAATTTTGTCTAATTTTAGCCCTTACAATTTTTTTTTTGTTAGTTTTAGATCCCTGACATTTTATTAGTGTTCTTTTTTAATCCTTACCATTATCTTTAATTAATTTAGTGCTGACATGATTAATAAAATACAGAATATTAATTAAAAAAATAATATAACAATAAAAATAATAATTTGAATTTAAATGTTAACTAACTATTTTATTCTATTTTTCAATTTAAATTATATGTACAAGCCAATATATATTAGATTATATAAGGTGTGAAATAAACTGGAAGTGATGTTTTAAAAAATATATTAGACTGTGAATTAGTCATGTTTTTAACTAAATTATTTCTTCTTCTTTTTTGAAGATAACTTAATTTTTTTAAACTTAATCATTTCTTATTGTGTTATGTAGTTTGATCCCCATTAATAATATCAATTTTAATTAGCTTTATCAATGAAATCATTTAAACGATGATCCATGAATTTTACAGGTTTAGTTTTTTAAATTATTATCTTCAAGCTTAACTACTTAAATATGACTATATTAATATAAACCTTTTTTTTTATAATCATTAATAATTTCAACCTGTATTAATTAATAATTATATATATAGTACTATATAAAAATAGAATTTTTACTTAAAAAGTATAATATGTTTTATTTTAGAAATTCTTATTTCATAAGAATCACTTATATAAATATCTAAACTTGACCATAAAACCTATACTACAAGTTGCAGGTCATTAATCCTGGCCATTGAATTTTTTATGTATATATCAATGGTAAAAATAAGACTTCCTCATTGTTAGGGAAGTTTGTTACTTCCCCATGCTAGACATTCCCTATTAATATATATGATATTCAACGATAGATTCTCTCTTATGTAACTTGCGTGGAAGTATCTTCTTGTGAAAGTACCTACCGAACTAAAAATGAAAATATTTTCATTTATATTAATTAATTCCGTGCTTGGCGCAAGATGTTACTATCTCTTGTTTTTTATATAAGAAATAAATTGGTGGATTTTTTGATTTCTAATTATAAAAAGCATAGTTTTATTTTCAATTTTTATATATTTTTAATTTATTATAAAGTCTATTAATGAGACACTTATTTTTTATATAAGTAGATGTATTCATCAACCTATTAATAATATAAGTCACTTGATGAAAAAATTGTTTTTTAAATTATAAATAATGCCATTAAATGTAATCACTACTTAAATAATTTAATTTTATGAATATTTTTAGATTAAAATTTAAATTTATAACACTATTAATTAAAATTAACTAACTTAACTAATTTTATCCATCTTAATTAATTAATTATTTGTTTTTTATAGAAAGGCTAGAAGGTTGAAGTCTTCACTGACAAGAACCGCTTGACATATCTTCACGATGGAAATAAGAACTCTTATCTTTCTGCGAAAATGCCTTTTACAGTCTATCAGTATATGTAGCCACGTTTATTTGTGGCCATGTGTTTACTTTAAATATTTTTAAATGTTTTGACTTTTCTACATTTTGCGCTGAATATTTCATATCAACAGAATACTTTTAACGAGTAAATAATCTGTATGTTAATTTTTAAATGAATAAAATATAAGTAAATAGATAAAAATATTAAAAGTTATAAAAAATATAATTAATTTAAGTACAAATTAAAATTAAAAGGTATACGTAATAATTAGAAATTTAATTAAAAATTATATTATATAACATGTAATATTTTTAAAGAGAATAAATTAAAAATGTAAAATACCCTTAAAAATACATTTCAATTTAATATATAGATAAATTACACAAGTCAGTGTGCGTAAAATGTAAAAGCATCTCACATTAATTAAAAATTATTGTTGAAAGAAGAGTTTGAAAAGAAAAGAAAATTGAAGAATATTATTTTATATGACGGAATTTCCACGAAATTGATCATGAATTCAGGTTACAATAATTAGATAACAGAAAAAGCTGGTGGAAAATATATTCAGCTGAAAAAACTTGTTAAACTTGTTAGAGATATAAAATAAATACATGTTTTGTCGTTGGATGGAAAATTAATCAAATTTTATATAATATAAAAGTCTTTTTTTTTTTTTTACAATTGTGCATCATGCAATTTTTATATTTTATTTTTTCCTTTAACACCTTTCTCTTTTGGTTTTTATTTTTCTTTTGATGTCAATTTTTCAGTTTGTTGATATTTGATAATTAAAGTTGTAAAATATGCAATGAGAGTATGTTATCCAAATTATACGATACATTTCGTTTATTTTCCTTCTCTCTTTTTTCCCACTATAAGTACTTCATGACTCACATGATAGGTCAATCTTTGAATAAACAAAAATATTTAAATAATATTAATTTTATTTAATTTATGTATATTTCGTTGATGATATATTTATAATCTTATATTAATAATATTCAAATAAGGCTGGTCAAAATTTTAATAAATACATATAGAATAACGTAATAAATAAATTTTTTAGTTAATATATAATATAGAAAAATGCTACTAATACACTTTCTACTACATTTTTTATTATTGATTGAAATTTGTTGGAAATCACAAAATTATGTGGGTCTCACTCTTTATTTAATGTACCTCACTCAAAATTTTGTAGTTTTCAATTTTGACTAATGGGAGGGAGTGTGTTAGAGTAGTGTTATGCTAACACTCCTCTATAATATGTATTTAACATATAAAATTATCAAAGTATAATTAAAATTAAATTAAATTAACATTTCATAAAATAAAAAGGATAAATTTTAGCAATTATAAATATTTTTCATGTCTAGAATAGAATTTTATGTATATAAAAAAGAATTTATATATTACCAAATAATCATCTTTATATATATATATATACATATATGTATATATATATATATATTTTTGGTGTACATCTTTAAAATTTAATAGTTATATAATTTCATGCTATTTTAATTGTTTGTAATAATGTTTAGAAGTAAAAAAATTTCACGAATTAATTATTAGTAATTAAAAGCAAAACCATCAGTCTCCAGCTCAAACTCTCTATATAAAGAGGAAGGAATTGACAACAATCCATTGCGGCCATGATTAAAAGTACTAGCTAACATTAATTATACGATGGGTCAGTGCTTCTCATCCCTTTTCTCTCGGTTGCTGATCTTTTTGCTTGTGCTGCTACAGACACAAACGGGGAATGGGTCAAATGCAACATCGAAGTCGGGAGTGATCAAGTTGAGAGTAGGGGTACCCAAGAAAGATGGTTTCCGCCAATTTGTGAATGTAGTTTGGGACTCCCGTGAAGAAAAGTACAACGTATCTGGATATTGCATGGAGGTTTTCAAAGCCGTTGTAAACCTCTTGCCTTTCAATAATGTTTCTCTAGATATTGAACCTTATGTTATTGATGTATCAAGGGAGACATACGATGCACTTCTCCAACAGATCCCGGCAAAGGTTAGTAAATTTCAGTCTTATCTAAAGTACGCCTTGTTTTGGAGTATATTCAGGTAGAAAGAAGAGTGAGACAGAAGGAAAAGAAAAAGAGAGAGAGAGAGAGAGAAATTGACAGATATGATAAGTCATGTAACAGAAAAGAAATTGAAAGATAAAAAAAGAAACTGAAATAAAAATGAGACTGGAAGAGAAATTGAATGTATGTTTATAAAAATTGATAATGTACCTATCTATTTTATATGCCTTTTTTTATTTAGCCAGAAAATTTGACGACTCTACTTTTTCTTTACTAAAATAATACGACGGAACAGTATGATGTTGTGGTAGGGGATGTGACAATCCTGGCCAACCGTTCAAATTTCGTAGATTTCACACTGCCATATACAGGATCGGGAGTTCAAATGTTAGTACCAGTTCAACATGGGAGGCACCAAACCATGTGGATTTTTGTCAAACCCTACAGCTGGGATCTTTGGTTGAGCATAGTCATGATCTCTATGTTCATAGGGGTTGCCATACTAATCATGGAAAGAAATGTAAATGCACTGCCCGATCAGGAGGGTTCGTCAATTCGAAGAAAGCTTGGCGCTGCAACCATCTTATGGTTTCCAATTTCACAGGCCATTCTTCCTGAAAGTAATTAAACATATAATGTTAATTAATGCTTTAATTTTCTATAATTTGTATATGTGTGCATGCTTACTATTGTTGTTTTAAAATTTTGGATTTTCAGGACAAATAGTGGCGATGAGCTGCTCGAGATTTGTGTTGATGGTGTGGCTTGTATTAGCGTTCGTCCTCATGCAAAGTTACACGGCAAACTTGACGTCTATATTGACCTTGGATCAGCTGCGACCCAGATTTCTCAACGTAAATGATCTAAGAAAAGGGGGTTATTATGTTGGGTATCAAACCGGGTCTTTCGTTTATGATGTGTTGGTACAGCAATTTAAGTTTGACCCATCCAAGCTGAGGGCATACGGCAGCATTTCTGAGTATCATCATTCTTTAAATGTTGGAAGCCAAGGGGGGGGAGTTGCAGCTATATTCGATGAAGTGCCATACCTTAAAGTCTACCTTCAAAAATACGGATCCAATTACATCTTGGCCGGCCCGAGATATAGAAATGATGGGTTTGGTTTTGTAAGTGCCTCTTCTCTAATTAATTCTCATTCTTGGACTAAATCTTCGGTAGCCATTGGTGTGTAAACAGAACAGAACAGAATTTTTATTTTCTGTTTCGGTTCATTTTCTTTGATTTCATTTATTGCTTTGTTCTATTTTAAGAGTATACAATACATATATAAAATATAGAAGTTGTAACTAATTCGTCTATCAATTGTTAGCTGCAAAATCTGATTGTGTGCATGTCTTGCTTTATAAATGAACTTATTTAGTTAAATTTTAATATTAATTTAATTGAATGTCAATTATATACATATATCGTGACTGCATTTATCTAAGGTATTATAATTAGTTGTGTGTATTTATTTTTTCAGGCATTCCCTTTAAATTCCAATCTCACCACTTACTTTTCGAGAGCCATCTTGAATGTGATTGAAAGTGATTTAATGAATGAAATTGAGGAAAAATATTTTGGGAAGAATGATATTGGAGAAGGAGACCCATCAACGCAAATGTCTTCCGATACTCAAAGTCTCACTTTCCATAGCTTTGCAGGGCTCTTCTTGATCACCGGGATTGCTACTTTTTTAGCGCTACTGGTCTCAGAAACTACTGTTTTATGGCAAAGACTCATTTTGATGGCTAAAGCATATAGTCAGAGGTATTTGTTCCCCGCTCCACCTTCCACAGAAACAAGCGTTCATCCAACTCATGATTCAACACAAGGAATAAAGGCCGTTTAACAAGATTGTTTCAAATTAATCTCAAGGATTCCTTGCAGATGGAAATTAAATTATGTATAAATGTATGGCTTGGCAAACTTGTGGCATGAGAGTGATCCTGTGTATGTATGTTCATATGGCAAAAATAGGAATAAGCTTAGTCAGGCGGTTAATGTCCGAACTTTAGTTGAAGATTAACATGCAGAATTATGATAGAACCCTTATCTTGCGCACTTTTGGGACTTCAATTGGATCTCTTATAGTTTAATTAAATTTTATCCAGCTATAATATTCACCTTATATCTATGTATTTATCTATCTCTCTTTATATACATATATATTTATTGCTCGCTATTAATTTTTTCATACCATTTCTTATTTTTTTCAGTAATAAAAAAAAAGTGTTGGAGTATTCTTAGTTTCCAGTTATTGAATAAGCAATATGAAAATAATTACACGCGCAATTCACTTCAAAGCTGACTAAAATCGCATCCGACTATTCTTTTGTTAAAACGGTTACGAGCGAAAACTCAAGTGGCAATCTTTCTAAAAGTTTTTTTTCTTGGTTTCCGGTTTGGCTTTAGAAAATTAAATGGACATTTATCTACAAACTCAAGTGTCTTGTCGTATGGCAATCTTTAATTTTTTTTTTATAAAATGTGTTTTTATCTTAAATTCAGTTTTATTTTCTATAAAATTTAATATATTATTATTTCTTATATTTTAACATAAATACATATTTTTAATTCTTGATGAGAGACTAAAATTGGGTCACTTTTACAAAATATAAAAAATAAAAATATATTAAATTTTTATAAAGACTAAAATTAGATTTCAAAACATTTTAAATGATTAAAAATATATTTTACTCTTTTTTTTATTCATACATATTGGAATATAACATATATGAAAATGAATGTGGCTCATATATTAGTAATATTCAGATATTTAATTTCATGTAGTTGTTACAAGTTTTGAATTATTAGTTTTTAATTTGAACCATTAGCTTTTAATTTATATTATTGGCTTTTAATGGAAGAGCCAATATAGGGACACTTACGTTTTTGCAATTCATGAAAGGATTCCTTGTCTTGCCTATAAATAGCCTTTGATGTTCTATTGATTCACACACTTCTAAAAAGACTAAGGCTAGAAAAACCCTCTATTATCTTTTTCTGCTTTATTGTGAATTTTAGGTGTTTTTTTTTTTTTTTTCTTGTGATAACAATGACTACAAGTGGAAGTAACCTTCCACATTATATTCTCTTTATAGCTTTTCTATATTTAAGAGTTTATATTTGCACTTAATTTGTATCAAGGACCCTAAATAATTTGGTATTTATGATTGAGTTCCAACAATACAATGTTTAAAAGTCAAAATCCCCATATTCCACAAGCAAAGCTCGACTTGATTTGTAAATCATTACATCTTTCAAATATGTTGACTAAGGTTCAATATTTAATTTTATTATATGTATAAAAAAGTATTGTCGAAAAAGACAAAAATTCATTTTAATAATTCCTGTGTTTCGTAGAAATTAGTTTGAGTGTTTGACTAGATTGAGATATACGTTTCGTTAAAAAAAAAAAAACCTGTTTATTTAAGCGTTTAAAAGACGTTATTTTGAGAATGTTTAAAAATGATTTATTTTTTGGAGATTTTATATAAAAAAAGAGTAAAAGCTATTTTTTATTTGATTAAATTTATTTTAAAAGATAATTGTAATTACAATTTTTTAGGAGCTACTGAAAACAATTTTCAAAATAATAAAAAAATATTTTTTCAAAAGCTTTAATAAATATACTAATTTTTTAAGAGTATTTCTAAAAATAAACTTGAACTTTTCATTAAAAAAATCTGAAACAAATGAGCTCAATATCGCACACATATGTTTTTATTACTTTCAAAAGGAAAAATAGGTTTATTAGTTTAATTTAATTAGAATATATTAAAAGTGTAAAAAAAAATTATATTATCATTCAATCATAGATAGACATGTATGGTAAAATTGTTAACTTTTGTACTAATTACTTAAAAAGCACCATCCAATATTATTTCTAATTAGTTAATAGTATAAAATTTTTTATATTATATATTATCTAAAAATTAAACTCTTATTTATTTATTTTGTTGTATTTTTTATTCTCCTTATATTTCTTTTTTAATCCCCTCTAACTAAACTTCTGTATTCATACATTGTTTTTTTTTTTTTTTAATATTCTGGCTTCCCAGTATTTTCATATGTCTTGACAGATTTTAGGCAAATCTCAGTACTGTTCTATCAAGAAAAGTAAGACAGTTTAAGTTCCCTTATGCGCAACGAATAATTCTCAATAGACCAAATATCTGGATCAATCTGGTTTGACTTTTTATTTTATTTTATCTCTGTTGTCGTTTTCACGGGAGGAGTCAAGTTGTGCGTTTATGTTAAAAACTCAGTTGAGGAAGCAAAATCATGAGAAAATAAAAACTGTTGAAAGTAATTGGAGTTACACTATGTCTGATTTTTTAAAAATCAATGCATTAACCAACACAAAATATTTGTTTTGTTTTAAAACATATAGGGTCATAAAATAAAATATATGACAAAATCTTAAAATTTAATAATGCTATTCCACTTGTAATTGTCAAAAATATCTATTTTGAGTTAAATATGTTTTTATGTTTGTAGACTTAGTAAATATTAAACAGGGTAATGTTCATTTTTTATCTTTCACAAAATAACCACTTCTTTTTTATATCTCATTTTTTAAAAAGTTTCAAGTGTGGTCTTTATCTTTCATAAAAATTCATTTATTTTTTATCACTCATTTATAAAAATAAGAACTATATATAACATATTTTCAAAAACGAAAGACCAAAATGAGACCATTATTTTTTGAAAGATTAAAAACAAACATTTTTATATTTATAAAAACTAAAAACATATTTAACCTGATCTATCTTTCTTTTTACTAAGCTCCTTCCTCTCCTTTAGTATTTCTTGCTCATCTTTTCATTTTCACTACTCTCTCTCAAAACTATTTGTGCTCTACATTAAAAATTGATGATTTCTTCACATAGTATATAAAATAAAAATTGATGTTGTAATTTAACCCTATTGTATTCTTGTTCCTTAATGTGAATCAATCACACCCTTGATAAACTTAGGTCAATTGGTAAGATACACAAGTATTTTTTCTATCCAAAGAAATTAAAAAAAAAATTCTATATAATATTTTTTTGTGAACAAGTTATAAGTATAAAGTATTTACCAACTTTATCAATGACAAATTTTTGTCGAAAAACTTGAATAACCACTTTTATTTGGATCTCTTTCCTCGACCACATTTTTTTCCATCCTCGAAGCTTAATTACTTACTTAAAGGATTTGAACCCAATTCCACTCACACCAACGTAATTTTGATAAATTTTCGTATAAAATACAAACATTTAATTTGAACCAGATTTCTCTGGAAATAAGACAAAAAATTGAAATTACCTAATATTGTGATATGAGTTTAATGGTCATGCACTGTTAATGTAAAAAGTTTTATACTATCAACTAATCAAAAATCATCGTTGGAATGACTTTTAAGGTAATTATTATAAAAGTCAACACACTTACCATACATGATGATTTGTGATTGGATGATAGTGTAAAACTACTTTACACTTTCAGTGTATATATATCCTATTTCTCTTGTGATATTATAGTATTTAAAAAGTTTGAGTTCTACATCATTTGATTTTACATGTTTTATAGTCTTTATATATAATTTTTAGTTTCAAGCTTTCAATTAAGTTGGTGTTAATCATGAGTTTGTACATTCAAGATTGGGCCATATGTTAATTTGCTCAGATTTTTTAATTTTGCATTAATTATTTTGAAATTTAAATTTTAAATCTAATTAATGCTTGTCCGAAAAAAATTGAAATTTAAACACTTCTTGGTTTCAAATTTATTTTAATTCATTTCTAAATTTAAATTTAAATTAAATGAATGTCTGAATTTAAATTTTCAAATTTTAATTCTGAACTAAATACAATTTACATTAAATTCTAATAAAGTTCAAAAACGACCACTTTTAATTTTATATTTTAATTATAAAAAAATGATAATACATTAAAAAGTGACTTTGAACTTTGTGCGTTTGAGTTTCTTTTTCGTTCTGTCTTTTGCTTGAATTTTTACGAGTTTCTAGATTTTGAGAATTGCTTGTTGTTTTGATTATTCAGCAAAATTATCGAGACAAGTCTGTTTAATACTTTAATCATTAGAGACTTGCATACATAGTAGATAGGTTTTTAAAAACAGTGTAAACTCACATGTCTCATGTTGTCTTATTTGTAACTTGTTTTTCTCTTAGTTTTCCATATGTATCCTCTTCAGAGATAATTTTATTTGAGGCATTTGAACTTTGGTTCGTCACGTGTGGGAGACTAAGCTCTTTCACTAGGTCCAACCTTCATTGATTCGTAACTCATTATTAAGTCATAGTTTGTGATTCATGTTAAGTAGTTAATGATTTGTGCTACCTTTAGCTTACAATTAATACTCGAAGGTTCATTTGGCACACATTATCATGGCTTATTAATTAAGTGTACAATAAATAGGAAACCACACTTCATTTGTTTGGCTCTCAGAATACGCAATTGAGTCATTGACTACGTACATCTAGAGCTAGGTATATGGATCGAGGCCTTCAAGTAGAGCTATCAAAATGTGCCTGACCCGATAAGTCGGCTTGTTTAGCCCATAAAAAGGGCTGGACTGGGCTAAAAAAAAGACAACCTAAAAGAAACTAGGCCATTTTAGCCCGACCTATCTGGCCCGAGATATATATATAATAATAAAAATATTAATATACTTTAAAAAATTAAAAAAGAAAATATCATACAAGTTTGTAAAAAAAAAAAAAAGGCAACATGGGTACTTTATTTTGTAAATAAAAATGAGACCATTGAGTAATTAAGTCAATTATATATGAATAAAAATGTTTGTTTATGTTAGAAAGTATATAGAATTTAATTTTAAATATTTAATATGATTTAAATAATTTAATTTTATATAATTTTTGGCCAAAAAAATAATAATTAAAATAGATAACAATGTTAATTGGTGTGCAAAAAAATTTGGGCCAAATTAGCCCAGTGGCTTGCATAGGATTGGGCTGGGCCAAAAAAACATAGGTCTGAACACAAATTAGCTTGACCCGACCCGTTAACAAATAATGACCCAGGTGGGCCAAGTCAAGCCGGCATTTTTGACAACTCTACCTCTAAGCCACCTATTTAATCTGAAAGCCACAATCCTAAAAATATGAGGCCAATTTAAATGCGAGTCTTTTTAGCCTAGTTTGTTTAGCCAGCAATTTAAATAGATTTTACCCGTAGATTTGTTGGCCAGCCCATAGGCTTTTACTAAATATTATTTTAAAAAAATAATCCAGTGATGTTTAGAGTGACTTTAGATTAGGGTTTTACACTTTCATCTTTCACTTTGTTGGTGTATTTAGAGTGACTTTAGGTTAGTATTGTGTGTACATTTGAAATTTACACTTGAGATATTTAGTTTGTAAAACTTTCAATTTCATATTTGGTAGGTGTATTTGGTTAACCAACTTAAATTTTATTATTTTTTTGTTCTTTTACATATTTTATTTTATTTTTTATTTGCGAGTCGCATACTAGCTTGTTAGCCCAGGGGCTATACAGTGCAGATGCGAGCTTATAAAACCTAGCCCATTTATGTTGCGATCCAAGTTGGCCCGACCCATTCAAGTTGCAGGTTGGGCCTAAAGGGACAGGTTGACCCGTGTACCTAATTTTACTTGCATCTAAAACGGGGGAGGATTTTTGACTTCTTGTCATGGTATTTTAGTTTTGGTGTAATGTAAATGAACGATACGGTAGAAATCTACTACTATATTGTAAATTACGATAAAGAGAGTGAAAATTATATTTTCTTCTCTATCTTAATTAGATATTTTTAAAATCATTTTACTTCTCTCATTTGAATGTGTATTTTACACACTATTCCCTCAACTAGTAAAAAATTTCTCTTTCAATTATCTCAAACTAATTTTCTTTTATCTTTATTCATATACTTGATCTACTTAAAGGTTTATCTTTTTCCATTTACATTCTTTTATTTCTATATCAAAACTAAATTTTAATACTTTTTAAAAGAATTTTTCTATAGCTAAAAACAATCTTATATAACAATTTAAATTGTTCATTATAAATCTGAAATATAATTTACTAGTATTGTATCTTGTGCAATGCACATGATAAGTGTTTATTTTTATATAACTAAAATTTATAATAAATAAATATTTTTCAATATATAAACTACATTATAATTAAAAATTATAATAAATAAATATTTTTAACTTATAGATTATATTTTAGATTTATAATAAAAAATTTATATTGTGGTACAAAGTTATTTTTAATTATTGACATTTTCCTTTAAAAGATTATTAAAATTTAATTTAGAAATAAAGATGAAAGGGATAAATTGAAAGAGATAAGTAATTGAGAAAATCAAATATAAGGATAAAAAAAAAAAAGAGAGTAGTTTGAGATTATTGAAAAAGAAATTTTTTTGATTACATGTTAAATCAAATTAAATTTGAAGTTAAAATTATGAAATATATTTGAAAGAAATAAAAAAACAAAAAAAAATAAATACTCAATATATAAAAGTCAAATAAGACATACAACTTAATGAGAGTTAGAATAATTCCTAAAAACATTCTCAATCAACAATAACTCCTAAAGACGTTTTCATTCAAAAATAGTTTCTAAAAACACTCTTATTTAGGAATGATGGTTCAGATTTATAGCACAAGAATAAATATGTATAAAGATATTTATTTATTGTGAAATTTAATTATAACTAATATTTTAACCTATGCATTACATAGAATAAATATTTATTTTATATAACATAAACTTATAATAAATAAATACTTCTGAATATATAATATAAATTATATTATAATTAAAATTCGTAAAAAATAAATATTTTTGAACATATAAATTATATTTTAAATTTATAATATATAATTTATATTGTGATACAATGTCAAAAAATATTAAAATTCAATTTAGAACTAAAGATATTAAAAATGATAAATTAAAAGATATAATTATTTATATATTAAAAAATATTTATTTATAGTGAATTTTAATTATATACAATAAATATTTATTTTTTGTAATACACAAACTAAATTTTTTTATCCTTTTTTTTAATTCAGTTAATTAGCTAAAAAGAGACATAACAAAATTGAGGTTTGCTTGCATTGTACCAGTGTTTCTAAAATTTAGATAAAATACAAAAAGTATATATTTAAAGAAAAATATTTTAGAGAAAAATTCAATTAAAAATGATGTATAATTAACTCAAAAAAAAATAAAAATAAAATAAAATAAAAATATTTAAAAATATAATACACATAATTCATTTTGAAGAATTTGAATTTAAAATTAAAATTGAAAATAAAAAAAAATGTGTATCATTTTTTTTTTAAAAAGAGAAGAACAAGATCGATAATATATTCTAATAAAATAAATTTTGATTTAATATTTTTTTGGTGAACTCAAGATATCTCTCAACTAAAAATCAAAGACTAATTTCTTGAATAATTAAGATTTATTTAAGGGACTTACTTTTTCCAACTGAAGCTTTTTTATACGCATAGACTTGAGGATCAAACATCTAATCACATGTTTCAGGGGCAAGGTTATCTATTAATCATGTCAATATTTTATTATATAAACACGAGTTTTATTTTATTTTTTTAGAGTTTAATAAATATGCATTGTTAATATAAAAGTTTTTACATTATCAATCAGTCAAATATCATACTTAATATCTCTTTTAAGGTAATTATTATAAAAGTTGGTAAATTTACCAATATGGTTGGTTATAATTGAATGTCAGTGTAAAGACATTTGCGCTATCGGTATATATATTATTTATTCTTTTTCTACTTTAGTCAAAAAATTAAAATTTTCAAGAGATTAGTGGATGATACGGTTCGAAGAAAAATTCACAAAATATTAATATAAATAGTTAAAGTGATCTATTATATGAAAACATTTTAAAAATTAATTTTTCCAAAATAATACTGTGCGAAATAAAATAAAATAGTTACATTTTTAGTAATAAATTACGTAACTTATTGATAATGAGAATATGATAAAAAAAAAAAAACTCCTCCTCTAAATAAGATTATTAATTTATTAATAGAGATTAATTATTTTTATATATAAATTTATCTGGAAACTAGCATTTCAAGAAACTAAAGAGTAATCTTGAACATTTCAATGATAGTTTTGAGTTTTCATTCAACCATAAAATAATAACTCTCTGATTCCACCCATTGACAAACTAATATAGAATTGAGTTGCAGAAAATAAAGATTTCCAAATAAACTTAGCAAACAAGCAACTAGAGTCTAGATGATATCATCAAGACCGGAGCTAGTGAACTATCTTCTTCTGATATCCGCCGATTAGAATAAATGATTTTAAGAAGTCTTTAAAAAAGACATTTGATCTGGTTTTATTATTATTATTATTATTATTTTAATTTTACCATCGATTGTCTGACCATATGAGAACGCCCGAGAATGGGCAGCTAGAACCATCAACTATAGTCATGGGGCTCCGCCACTAATGACAGCTGATTTGGCAAAGCATTTTGTTACGTGGTGAGCACAAGAAAGGATCTTCGGCAAGTTCTCACGGTAGTTGTCAGCGTCTCTGGTAATGACACCTGCAAGGACTCTAATGCTTAAGTCAGTAAAAATGCAAGTATGAGTGAATTATGAGAAAGTGTGTGTACCTTATGAGTGTAGAACCCTTTATATAGAGTGTTTTGGAGAGAAATTCTGTTAAGATTGGGTGTCACATGGCGTCATGTGTTTGGGTGCCTCATTACACTTTTTTTTATCGTTAGGCGCTTTCTGTAACATCCTAAGGGGTATTACCGTAACTAAGCCTAGATTTCTAAGAACAAAAAAAGAAAGACTTAAAAACATAGAAACAACATGTTGAAGCAACTCATAAATACAATTATATTCATATAAGAATAATACTATAAAATATCATACATGCCTAATACATCCCATCTATTCCTCGAAGGTGTCATACAAAACATAAAGAGGAATACAAGAAAGCACTATAAACTAAACTACGTCTTCTTGCATGTGGCTCCAAGCTCCATTTGTACATGTTTTTACTTGTATCCTAAAAAAGGAGAAACTTAAAGTAGTGAGACATAATGTCTCAGTGAGTGCTCTAAGGACTCTATGACTAGATTAGACTCTTCTACTCGGACAACCTTCATCATTTATCTCTCAAGGCTTTAAACTCACTAAGTCTCTCATAATTCTTTATACCTATGGTCTAGTCTACACCTTTTAATCTTCAATACTTCCTGTGTTAACTACTCTTTTATTCTCCCAACTGTTATATTAGTTTACTATTTCATTCTTAACCTAAGAACTCTTTCTTACCTAAAAACCTCTCTAGTATTTAAACCCTTCATGTTTAGATTTTACTTTTCTTCCTTTTGATATTTAAGGTTGTTCTCTAGGGGTCAAGTCTAAGGTCACAGACATTCTAAAATACTTTTGACATTCCCTTAACACTCACCTTAATACCCTCATTTTATTCTCTCTTACTTGTCTTATACCTTTCTATTATGCTGTGTGGGGATTCACTCTTTTTCTATCTTATTCACAATTATTATTATCCAACTAGAACCCTCATAACACTATCCTAAGGCCTAGCCTCTCACTTATCCTTAGCAAACACAATTTTAATTACAAGCATACATTTATTTCACATCTTTTGCCTAGTAACTAAACATACGCATTGTTTTGTTTCATCAAACAAGCGTGACATACATGCATAACATGAGCACATATACATAATCTTGACAATTTATCACAATACACAATCACATTTTCACACGTGTACACATTACATCATTTGCTTATGAACAAGGTCACATAGATTTCGCACCACAGTTAACATATCATACTGCAGCAAGATGCATATGCATACTAAGTTCCTAAATCTCTATTCATGCACATGTGGTATCAACCTAAACTTGTCAAAAAGTATATTAGGAGTAAATGCACGGCCATAAGAAGCGTCATCGGTACTGATGCCTTCAGCTCTTGTACCCTCAACTAATATGATATCCTCTAGCAACTAGTTAGGGTTACCCACTTTTGCCAATAAGCCCCGGCTTCATGGGATCAGCATAGACCATTGGAGTTTTCCTAACCGGATAACCCCCAAGGCTAGGGTTAGACAACCCATCATGACCTCCATCATCCAGATTCCTACATACTTTCCTCATCACATAACTCAAATGTTATGATGCATAGTCACATATAATGCTTACAACTTTTAATAGACTTTTATCATGAAACATTAGCACAATTTCATATCACACTCAGTTTTTTCAAGATAAATAACAATCATATATTATAAACTAAACAAGGCATAAAAGAAACAAATAATAATAAGTTAAAAACTGCAAAACAAAGTTTATAAGCACCAAGAACAGAATAGCAAAGGTCGTATTCACTCGACAGGATGGAAGTCCCGCCTGGCGGTCTAGCGAACCCGCCCATCGGGTCTGTGCCTGAACCCAACCCGCCCAGTAGGTTTGTGTCAGGACCCAACCCACCCAGCAGGTTCGCGCGCGCCAACACATAATTCAATTCTTGAAGAAAAGTCACACAACAGCTATCTAATCTCGCTAGGCAAATCCAAGGTACTAATTTTAATTTATTTTTCCTATTGTCTTTGGTTTCTAAATGCTCCAAAATAAATAATTAGATTCTTAATCACTCTTCTACATTGATAATTGGTCAACCTAATCTATAATTCCTTTACTCCCTCACAATCCCCTCAAAATCTATCAAATTCCTAAATTTAGGTATAAAGAGGGAAAAAGATAGATAGATGAACAAGAACAACATAAAGGACAAGGAAGGACACGAGAGAGAGTATTCACCTTTATGGACATGCAAAGCTGAGTTCTAGGGTTTAGGTTTTTCAGTTTTTATTCCTCTTCTTTCTTTTCCTCTTCTTCTTCTTTTTCTCCTTATTCTCTCTACCTTCTTTCTTCTTCTTCTTTTTTTGATGAGTAAACCTAATCCTCCTTCTCTATTCTCTTCTTATAACATATGGGTGGATATATGGCTTAGTGGGCTTTAGTCCCTTATTGGGCCCTAAATGCTCTTTTGGATTCCATGATAACATTCATACTAATTTCTAATACTAAGGTGTCGATAACAATAACACTAATAATAACAATAATAATAATATAATAACAACACCATAACAAAAATTAATAATAATAATAACAACAACAACAACAACAACAATAAATATAATAACAATGATAGGAACAATAATAATAATAATAATAAGTGATCTAATAACAATAACTCTTAAGGCGTCTTTTGTCTAATAACACATGAGAAGGGTCTTACTAAGTGCTACCTCATGGTTTATTTTTAGTACCTGAAATTTAGAGTGTTACACTTTCCACGACGTATCGGGATAGGCGTGAATTCGGACCGAGATAGTGAGGGATTATCATTTGGGATACACATGGCTGTGCTAGCTGGGATAGGCAACAAGTGAGCCGACTTAAGGCTGAGTGATCAAGTAACCTCCAGAACATTTGTCCTTAAGCCGATGATATTTGGAAAAAAGCATTGTCGACTTAAAAGCCTAGGTTAGTCCTAGAACAGTTGCCCTCAAGCTAGTGATGCTTGGCAGTAACATCGTCGGCTTAAGAGTTTGGAACGACCTTCGGTAGGTCGATCTTAGAACAATTCCCCTTAAGCCGGTGATGCTTGGCAGTAACATTGTCGGCTTAAGAGTTTGGAACAACCTCCGGGATGACGTTGCCCCAAAGTTGGTAAGGTTTTTTGATAGAAACATTGCCAGCTTAAGGTTATTTGGATACGATCGATTCAGTTTGTGTCTTTTCATCTTGTTAGACAACTTCATCGCATTTTTGAGACGATCGAGGTGCATTAAATGCGCAATGATTCAAAATCTCTTGAAATCCGCGGCCTTGCAAGTTCCAAGAGATTTTGGCGATTACGTGAATTCTCACACTGGTTTTCAAACTTTTATGGATTTGGGCCCAATCAGTGATATGGGACCATGTATTATATACCGTTGTTTTAATCGTTTACTCAGCTCACTTTCACTTTTACTGCTGTCTTCTTCCTTTTGCGGGAGCTTTTCTGTGCCTTCTACAACTTCCCTTTTGGCGAAAGCTTCAGTGCTTCCTGTTGATTCCGTTTACTTCTCTGGCACTGTTTATTTCTCAAACTGACGTAATGTTCTCATCCCAATCTTTCATCTTTATTAAGTCTTTTCTTACATTGCACTGTATGTATATATGTTTTTCCCTTTATTTGTTTCGTCAAAGATGGACTCGCGTAGACACAATGCTCCATCTTCAGCACGTGGCGGTCACTCGGCAGGTTTTGCCGCCAACTAGTTATTTCGATCTCCAGTCTTGCCTTCATCTCAGCCCACCAGCCAACGAAGGTCCTCAGAGGACCGTGTCGATTCTTTGGCTACTCTTGCTGTTACTCGCAGGAGGGTGGCCGTCCAGGATAAAGGGAGAGCGATGAGGAGGAGAGATGAACGGCCGCTGACAGTTGACCCAAAGGAACCACCTCCTCTGAAAATTATTTGTCCCGAAATTCTTGAAAAATGTCGAAGTCACATGAAGGCTGTGGGGATGCTATACGGCCCTAACGACATGCTGGAGTATGCCAAGGCTTGGATGTAATTTCCAGACTTGATGAAGATCCCTTCTAGGCCAGGGAGCACGTCCGGGGTGACCACGTCGACGAAAAGAGACGCCGAGGTTGCATTGAAGCAAACATCTCAATTGGCCGAATCTTACCATTCGTCCAATATTTTTGGTAGGAGATGGGGAAGACTGTAAGGAATGTGGAGACTGCTCCAGAGGCCTACCACAATGTAGCAAACCTCAATGTGGACTGGGTAGACAAGGAGGTTGCTGGAACTCGGTCATGCTTCAACCAAGCTGCATTAAATGCGTTGTCAGATCTTTTAAAGTTGAGCCAGGGTGTCGTGAACATGACCTTTGATGTGGTGGCATCAGGGGACGATGGCAGGATCTGCTCCTAAAGGCCCAAAAAAATATAGGGACGCCCTTGGATGAAATTGTGGTCGTGCCGGCCGGTTACCTATACCCTAACTTTTTACCTATGTACCTAACCTTTTTTTAGCATCTCAAGGTTAGGCTCCCGTTCTCCGATTTCCAGATATCCATTCTAAACTTCCTAAACATCGCCCCCTCGCAGCTCCATCCTAACTCATGAGCTTTTAATGTGGCGTTTGAAAATTTGTGCAGTAGGGAGGGGGTTGTGTGTACCCAGAATTTATTCTTGTACTATTTTTCTCCCATCCACCAAACCTATGACAACAAGTTTTCCTCAGTATCCCTTCACAGCGTCCGGGGTCAAGCGCTGTTAAAGCCCTTCCAAGAGTCTTATAAAGAATACAAAGACAAATTCTTCTTCCTTCACCCCCGTGCAGAAAGCTGGAAGACTTTATTTACTGTACGAGGCGCGGGGGAGAACATGGTTGAACCTATGTTTGCACTATATTGGTCATATGGCTATCACTGCCTGGATTCCAATCCGTTTACGATTCAGGATGGTGACCTGACCCCGGATGAGTTGCGGCCCCTGGGATCATTTTTCTGCCATAATAAAGAATTTGCAGGACTAGATTCCCTGCTAATGGCTTATCGACACTACTCCTTTATAGTACCGACAAAATTTTGGTGTGTTTGCATGTGAATTTTATCTGTTCAATTTTTGTTGTTGTCTTTTTTTGATGCATTACTTATCACTTGGCGTGCTAATTGAGTTTATAAATCTTCTTGCAAAAAACATGGTGAAGTTTAAGATGACTGACTTTGCCTTGGCGCTTCAATAGGAAAAGGCCACAAAGCCCAAGGAGCCAAGAAAGGCCAAGGGGAAACAAAGTGTTGTTGTTGCTTGACAATAGCAAGGCTCTTGCTCCTCTACCTGGCCCCACAAGCAAAGGAATTGTGATTCGGGAGGTCGAGCCAAGGGGAAACAAAGATGTGTCGGCTTCCACCAAGGCACCCCTTACCGTGATGGCTACAAAGGCGGAGGCTTCTGATATTACGCTAGCTGAAATACCTCAAGCTGCCTAGCCATCGAAAAGAGGGTTGCGGGTGGTGAAATGCGAGGGGAAGAGCCACCATCCAAAAAACAACAAAGTGCCCCCCTCTGCTGCTTCTCCCGGCGAAAGGGCTGAAAGGCAGATCTTAGCCCAACGCTCTGCTATTTCCAAGGAGGGTATACTCGGCAAGGTAAAGGCTATGCAGGAGGGGATGGAGGGATTGGGCTCTCTCTTTAGTCACATGTTTCATAGGTATTCTTAATACATGCTAATGAGGGAGGCCTATGGTGACAAGAACCCCCTAAACGCCCTGACCGAGAAAGATGTTGTTATTACTAGTCTAAAATAGGTCGAGGAGGGGGCACGCAAAGCTAAGGAAGAACTAGCCATCGGATCACCGAGCTACAGGAGAACGTATGCAATTTAAAGGAACAACTGGCGAAGGAGATATCTGAGAAAAGGCAATTGGAGAAAGCCAAAATAGATCTTTAGGTGAAGTTGTCTGCTGCTAATGCCAAGTACGTTCAGTTGGAGTTGAATCTTTCTTCTTAGCTTAAGGCTTCTAAGAGTAAAGTTCAAGTTCTTAAGGCTAAGGTACAGGAGTTAGAAGTTAGCATGGCAACTTCTCAAGAGGAATCTCAACAAGTGCACCGCCATTGGATAGAGTCCATCCAGCTTTCCTTTGAGGACACAATGGAAAGAGTGTGTTATCTCCTCCAGCAAAACATGGACATTGAGTGCGCCTGGGCTGATTGAGAAATAATCAATGGCGTTTGGCAAGCAAACATTAATGGTGAGATGGTCCCGGTGGATCCCACTGTTCTTGTCGCTAGTTCCGACCTTGAAGGTGATGCTGATGAAGAGGCCAGGGCTGGTTTGGAGCAACTGGGTTCTGGGGTCGATTCTGGATCAAATGTTGACAGGCAAGATGTCGAAGGACAAATTGCAGATAGGTGATGATCCTGGTGCCAGGGTTACTAATACCTCTCACTCTGAAGCTGCTAATCAAGATGTTGCCTGTGCTGGATAATGAAGGGCCGGGATGTTGGTTTAACTTTGTAATTTAGTTTGAACAATTTGTATTTTGATTTGAACAATTTGCATTTCAATGTATTTTGACGATTTATGCACTTGGAAATTTGAATACTTTGAACATACTATGTGTATACTTGAATGTCTTCGTTTATTTTATCTCTTTTTGTCTTGTTTCTTCACTCGACTTGTAAACGCTAAATAGCTTATCACACTTTGCCTTTGTTTTATAGTATTTTCCACTAACACTTCTCATTTTTAGTCTTGCACACTTCTTGATTTCATATTCTTTGCTTCCACCCCGCCTAGAGTGAATCTATGTACACAGGGTGGCTATCTTCCTACCTCGGCTGGAGCGAATTTAGGTACATAAGGTGGAAATCTTTTTCTACCCCAACTAGAGCAAATCCACGTACACAAGGTGGCCTTTCTTTCTTTATTACGCTTTCTTCTTTTACCTTAATTAGTTTTGTCCTGCACTTTGCTTTCTAGGCAAAAACTTTAGGGTAACATTTTTTTTATCTCGGCTGGAGCAAATCCACGTACACAGATAGTAGTTTTTTCCACCCTAGTTGGAGCGAATCCACATACACAAGGTGGTTATCTTCCTACCTCGACTGGAACAAATCCACGTACACAAGGTGGAAGTCTTTTTCTAACCAGTTGGAGCAAATTCACGTACATGGGGTAGCATTTTTCTATCCCGGCTGAAACGAATCTATGTACACGAGATAGTAAGTTTTCCAGCCTCGGCTGGAGCAAATCTACATACACGGGATGGCCTTTCTTTCTTTATTACGCTTTTTTCTTTGCCTTAATCATTTTTGTCCTGCGCTTTGCTTTTAAGGCAAAAACTCTCATTTTATTAATCACATGGGGTAAAAAATAGTACAAGAGCCACGAATTGTAATACGCAACTAAGCCCAGCTATACTATGAATAAAAACTACCTTATACGAAATTAAAGAATTATTTAGACTTCATTATCAATCATGCTTCAACTATAATATCGTCTAAGGTTACTCGCATTCCATGTCTGTGAGATGGTAACCCCAGACAGTATCACAAGCGTATATGCTTCTGTGACAGTCTTCGAGGTAACCCGATAAGGGCCTCCCATTTTTCAACAAGTTTTCCTTGTCTGGCATTCTTCCTTCCAGTGTCAACATGCCTTAGTACCAGATCTTTGGGCTCGAAGGTATGAGGAGCGACCTTCTTGTTGTATCTAGCTGCAACCTGTCTCTTCAGGGCAACTTCTCTTATGGCTGTAACCTCTCTTCTTTCTTCGGCAACATCTAACTCAGTTCGGAGGAGTCAGTCGTTATCTTATAATCTCAGGTTGGCCACTCTCCATGCCGGCCCTCCAATTTTTGTCGGGATCATTGCCTGCATGCCATAGGTAAGGCGAAAAGGAAACTCTCCAGTGGAAGAGTGGGGGGTTGTGCGGTATGCCCAGAGGACGTGTGGTAGTTGCTTAACCTAACACCCCTTCGCTTCGTCCAAATGCCTTTTGAGTCCTCGAAGGATGACTCTGTTTGCCGCCTCTGCTTGCCCGTTTGCCTGGGGGTATTCAGCTGAGGTAAAGTGTTGCTTTATCTTCAACCCGGTCAAGAATTCCTGAAAACTTTTGTCTGTAAATTGTGTGTCGTTGTCTGACACCATGACGTCTGGTATCTCGAACCTGTAAATAATCTGTCAGAATACAAATTTTTCCACATTCCTAGCTATGATAGTGGCTAGTGCTATGCTTCAATCCACTTGGTGAAGTAATCGATTGCTACCACTAGATACTTCACTTGACCGGGCGCCTTCGGAAAAGGGCCAAGTATGTCGATCCCCCACCAAATAAAAGGCCAGAAGGAAGTAAGCATGCTCAATTCTTTAGGAAGGGCAAGACGAATGTCAGAGCACTTCTGGCATCTATCACATTTTTTAGTAAACTCCATAGCATTGTTTTCTAATGTCGGCCAATAGTATCCTGCTCTAAGTATTTTCTTGGCCAAGGCTTTGCCTCCTAGGTGCTAACCATAGCATCCTTCATGAATCTCCGCCATTATATATTCAGATTTCAGCTTTTTCAAACATCTAAGCAAAGGTTAGGAAAAACCACGCCGATAAAGCTTGTCATTAACAATACAGAAATGCACAGCTGACCTTTCTAGCCTCCTTGCTTCCTTCTTATCTTCCAAAGTGAAGTTTTATTTTAGGTAGTTTATAATAGGTGTTATCTAGCTCGACTTTGACTCTACTGTCATCATAAGATTAGGCTCATGGATTGTTTGTTAGATGACCGACCTATTATTGTCAAAAGACTTTATGCTTGCCAGCTTGGACAAAATGTCAGCCCTGACGTTCTTCTAGCAGGGAATATAGACAAAATCTATCTTGTCAAAACTTGCGAGAAGAGTCTTCACTTTTGCCAGATATTTCTGCATCATCGACTCTTTAACTTGCTACACCCCGTTGATCTGCAAAATCATCAATTGCAAATCGCTACACACACACAGCGAGGCGACACTGATGTCAGATGCCATGACCATGATCAACCCGGCTATGCATGCTTCATACTTTGCCTGGTTGTTAGAGGTAGGGAATGTAAAAGTTAAAGATTCCTCCAACACAACTCCATCTGCCGATTCTAACAGTATGTCGGCTCTGCTACCTTTTTCATTAGATGACCCATCAACAAAGAGAGTCCAAGTCGATGCTTTGGAAGAGGAATCTGCGGGAGTCAACTCTGCAATAAAGTCGGCCAATGCTTGGGCTTTGAGCTCTTCCTTTGATTTGTACTGAATCTCATACTCAGATAATTCAATACCCCAAGCCTTCATCCTCCTCGCTAACTCTAGTCTGTGCAAAATATGTTAGATTAGCTGATCCGTCCTGACCACAATCTGATGCAACTAGAAATACAGTCTGAGTCGCCTTGCCACTATAACAAGCGCAAATACAACCTTCTCCATCTTTGGATATCTCATTTCAGCACCTTGGAGGGCTTTGCTTACAAAATAGATTGGCTTTTGCCCCTCTAATGTCTCCTTTATTAATGCGGCACTCACAACTTCGTTGGCCATAGCCAATATAAGTACAATACTTCACCCGGCTCAAGTTTAGTGAGTAGGGGGAGAGACAACAAAGTTTTTTTTCAACTTTCTAAATGTGGCTTCATAATCCTCGATCCATTCCAAAGGTTTGCCCTTCCTCAAAAGCAGGAAAAAGGGAAGGGTATTCTATGTCGATCTGGCAATGAACCTCGTCAATGCAACTAGGCGCCCTGTTAACTTCTGAACCTCCTTTATGTTCTGAGGACTTTTCATTTCCAGTATAGCCTGGCATTTCTCCAAGTTTAACTTGATGCCCCTTTCACATAACATATACCCCAAGAATTTTTCTGCCAAAACTCCAAACATACATTTATTGGGGTTTAACTTCATTTTATATTTTGTTAGCTAGGCAAAAGTTTTCTCTAAATCTTGAAGATGTGCCTCAAGAATGGAACTCTTCACAATCATATCGTCCACGTATACTTCTAAATTTTGCCCTATCTACTCCTCAAATACCTTATTCATCATCCTTTGATGCGTGGCTTCGGCGTTCTTCAGTCCAAAAGACATGACCTTATAACAATAATTAGAATTCTCAATCATGAAGGCAGCCTTCTCCTAGTCGCCCCGGGTATAGAGGAATTTGGTTATATCCTGAGTAAGCATCCATGAAGGACAGATAACAAAACACAGAAGAACCATCTACCAGTCTATCGATGTCAGGGAAAGGATATGAATCTTTTGGGTAATGGTTGTTAAGATCAATGTAATCAACACACTTCCTCTAGTTACCATTTTGTTTCTTAACAAGTATCATGTTGGCAAGCCAAGTGCTATATTTCACCTCTCGGATAAACCTATTTTTCAACTGTTCATCAACCTGCTTATGAATCTCTTATAAGCGCTCTGGGCCATTTTCCTTCTCCACTGACACACCGGCTTTACTTAAGGATCCACCTCTAACCGGTGACAAAAGAAATTATGATCTATCCCAAGCATGTCTACCGGCTTCTACGAAAGCAAGCCAGCATTGTTCTTCATGAGAGCTGATACGTCCTTCTTCATCTTCTCGTCCAAGTCGGCGCCAATTTTCACAACCTGCCCGACTTCCTTCCCAATCTGGACCGGATGTATTCCCCTTCTGGCTCTAGACGAGGCATCCAGAAATCTTGCTTTATCTTATCCCAACAATCTAATTCTGTTAGCAACACTTCACCTTTCTCGAGATTGGGTTTGTACTCCATCTCGGGTTAGAGTCGACTTTCAAAGACTCTTTGTAACATTCTCTAGCCTTTTTCTGGTCTCCTCGCGGAGTGACTACCTCCATATTATCGCCCACAAACTTCATTACTAGATGTGAGAACGAGATAACAGCTTCCAAAGGATTTAGCGTCGGTCTCCCTAAAATGGCATTGTAAGAGGATTTAGCGTCTATACGATAAATCGAGTAGTTACAGTCTTTGTAGAATGCGGCTTCCTAAAGGTCGCATGTAAATTTATGTATCCCGTCAGCGTAATGTGATGTCCTAAGAATCTGATCACATCTTCATTGTACGACATCATCTTGGATTCTGAAATTTTTAGCTTCCTAAAAAGCTCATAAAACATAATGTCAGCAGAGCTTCCAATATCTACCAGGAGCTTATGCACCTCCTTATTTGCTATGAGAGCATTTACCACAAGGGGGTCATCGTGGTTCAACATTACATTAGCATAGTCAAAATCATCAAAGGTTAATGGCAGTGCCCTCTTCTTAGCAAGATTATCACCAGCACATATCTCAGAAGAGGTTATCAATACTTCTTTAGTGTGTCTCTATCTTGCATTATTCAATGGGCATCCTCTAGAGAATTCGCTTGCTATGACATATATGATCTTATGACTCCTGGCGAGAGAATGAGCGGGAGATCTTGTGGGTCGCCGAGACGACGATCGTTGTGGTGACTGTCGTTGTATAACCTGAACCTCAATGTCATCTCTTGATGGCCGAGGTGGGGAGTTGCTCCTCATAGGACTATGTCGGCGTGGTGATCTCTCCCTCCTGGGTGGAGAACGCCCCCTTCTCAGACTCCTGGTTCTGTCCTTTTATGGAGATGAATTTTGAAATCTGTCACTATTACCTCCGTTCTGCTTTACAAAGCGGCTAAGTCTTCCCCGCTTAATCAACAATTCAATGGCATCTTTTAGTTGGTAGCATTCATCAGTGTCATGTCCCAACACCCTATGATACCGGCAATACTTGGATTGATCTCCACCTTCTCAACGGCTCATTTGTGCCTTAGTAGATCCTCCTCAAGTCTGCCTCAATTTTAGGTCTAGCCTTGTGAGTTGCAAAGGCAGTCTTAAACTTCTCTCTTAGCATCATCCATGAGTCAATGGATTTCAGCTCCAAAGACTGAAACCATTTCAACGCTATTCCTTTCAACGAGAGCGAGAACGCTTTACACGTCAACGAGGCAGAAGCTCCTTTGTAGGACATTACCGATTCAAACACCGATAAGTGATCATTTGGATTAGTGGATCCATCGTGCAACTCCAGCAAATGTAACTATTGCAGCTGTTTTGGAACCTACAGATTTAGAATTCTTGTGGAAAAAGGCAGGTTGAACAAGATCATCTCGTCATCCTCGTCCAACTCGTCCACCTCCATAGCCATATGTGCATCACGCACCTTCTATGCAACGTGACCTGACCTTAAAGTAGAAGTTGTTGTCCTCTCGATGTGGTGGTAACTATTCTCGATAACCTTCTTGTTCTCCCTCTCCGCTCAGAGTTCAGCAATGATCTTTTCCTGTTCTTTCAATGTCTCCCTCTGCTACTGCAGTAACGCAGCAAGTTCAGCCATACTGATGGATAGTGCCGGAACACCGTTCACCTCAAGAGCCGCTTCAGGTGTGGCGAAAGCGGCTTTACCATCCTTAGGCGATGGTGGTGGAAGCTTCGGTGGCAATGGTGTCACAACAGACTTGCGGTTTCTCGTGCTAACCATCATGAACAAATCTTCAAATGATGAAGAAGAAAAGGGAATTAGAAACGATTTTCCACAGACGGCGCCAATGTTGTGTGGTGAGCACGAGGAAATATCTTTGGCCAGCTCCCATAGCGGTTGTTAGTGTCTCCTGTGGTGATATTTGCAAGGACTCCGATGCTTAAGTCAGTAAAGGTGCAAGTATGAGTGAATTATGAGAGAGCATGTGTACCTTATGAGTGTGGAGCCCTTTATATAGAGTGTTTCAAAGGGAAATTCTATTAAGGTTGGGTGCCACATGGTGTCATGTGTTTGGGTGCCTCATTACACGTTTTTCTTGCCGTTAGACACTTTTCATGCTGTACCGAGGTGGGCATAAATTCAGACCGAGATAGCAAGGGATTATCATCCAGGATATACATGGATGTGCTAGCCAGGATAGGCAACAAGTGAGCTGACTTAAGGCTGAGTGATCAAGCAACCTCCAGAACACATTTCAATAAGAAAAAGAATACATCCTCCAAAATAGAGGAATTTAGTATACACCCAACAGCAAGTCCAGAAATAGTTGAACATTCTTTGGTTGTTGATGACATTGAAAATCAAGCACGAACCCAACAAATAACACATTAATTATAGTTTATATAATACTTTATAGTTGCATAACAAGTGATGTGTCTCACTCATAGAAATCTACAATAAGGACTTGAATTTGATCTAAGAAATATTTTGTTAACATCAAAATAAAACAACGAAAAGTTATCTCCTTCAATTATAAAATGTATTTTTGAAATGCATATATACAAATAATTAAAAAAAAGTTAAAGATAATGATTCTATTTAAATAAATTTCTCCATAAACACATATAAGAAAAAAATAAAAATGTAAAATAAATTAAACTTCTCTTATAACTTAAAATCAACTTATGCATCTTAATTTTTAAAGAAGTTAAATGAGAAGGTTTTTATAAAAGTTAAGTACCAAGAAAAGTTCAATTTACTTTATCTTTTAATTTTCTTTTTTTAATAAGTATTTATAAAAAAAATTATCTAAAAAAAATCAATAAAATTTAATATGTAATTTTTTATGTTCAAATAATAAATTGTTTGTGTTACGATTACGAGCATGAGAAAAAACCTTAGAGGCTTCAAAATAATTAAATATAAATAGTTTTGATAATATGTTTTTATAGGTAATTTTAAATATTTAATGATATTATTTAAATGTTAATTATTTTTAATTAATTATCTTTGATGATATTAAAATATTTTTTCTAATTTATTAATAATATTTTTTAGGTTTTTTTTTTATGACTTTTATATTCTCGTCTGCTATTGAATACAAAAGTAGAAAATTATCTATAATATTTTTAAAAAAAAATTGTAAGAAACATTAAGTCTTTTTATACAAAACAAAATTTATATGAAAATATATAAAAAAAATTCTATAAATATTCCAATAAATTTAAGCAAATAATCATATTTTTATCAAAATCATTACAAAATTTGCAGAATTTTTTTGTAGAAAAAAATTGCAAGAAAATCATAAAATTGATAAAAAAAAATGCATAAAAATAGACGAGGAAAAATCATAGGTTCAATTTATATTGTATGAGTTTTCGTATACTAGAATGAGGATATATAAGTCATAGAAAAAAATTATTTGAAAAATGCAAAAAAAATGGTTTATATTATGAAAAGGAAATTAATTAATGAAGGTAATGTTTAAAAACTGTATTAAATTAGTCATAAGAGCATATGCTATCAAAAACAAAAACTTAAAGTGTAATATCAACATAAAATTATTTGCAAAAATATTAATAAAAAAAGAGTTTATTTGATATATACCATTAGTGTCAATGTAAATGTTTTTATATTATCAACCAATCAAAAATCATTATGAATATAACTTTTAAGGTAGTTATATGAAAAATCAATAAACTTACCATGTATAACGATTTGTAATTGTATGACAATATAAAAAACTTGATAAATGCTAGCAATACTTTTTCTACTATTGGCTGAAATTTATTGACAATCACAAACTTTGACAGGTCTAACTTCGCATTTAATGATTCTCTCTCCTGACTTAAAAGTGGGACCCATCAAAATTTATGATTTTTAATAAATTTCATCCAATGGTAGAGTGTTAAAGAAAATGTTACTAGCTTTCCTCGAAAAACTTTTTACACTGTTAATGCATATATTTTTTATTCATAATGAAAATAACTAAAAATTACTTTTTTTATGCTTTTTCATCGACTAAAAATTCGCAAATTAAAATTCTCTATACTCTTTTAATGAATTAAAATCATTAGTCATTGAGGAATAAATAACTTTAAAGAATATTTGAGAATAAAATAAGAAATCTTATTGATGTCAAATAAAAATATAAATAATTTTTAATAGCCTTGATTTGTATTCGTCTTCTTGAAGGACATTACTTTTGATGATGAGCACAATCAATGATAAAAAAAATGAGCTCACATTGTCGCAACTAAGGTCATGGTAGGATGGCAAAAAAATTCTTAAAAAAAATTAAGAGTCGCTACCAAAGTTTATTTTAAAGGAAAAAAAATATTGGAAAAACTTTTTAAAAAAGAAAATGGTCTTCAAAAACCAAATTTTGAATTGAAGAGTCCATTACACATAAGAAAGGTGTTAATACCCTACAACGTCAGTCCTAGAACAATTATTTCTAATGAAATGTGCAAAATTTACAAACTTTATAAAATATTTATTTTACCCCTAAAGAGAAAACATTTTTTTTCTATGTTTAATTTCTTCTTATTATTTTTTAACATGGGAATTTGTATTATTAGAACAATTTATTATTTTTGAAACAAGGGAGAATTATTATTATTATTATTTTATCCTTTTAACTCGACAAAGATAGTCTCTTGCTCCTATGTATTCCCAGGTGTAATAAAGTGACTTAAACAATACTTTTTTGTTAATAACCTCAAACCAATCAATTGAATATTGGTTAATATGTAGTGCCTGTTTGAAAAAAAATTGAAGATGTAGTTTTCCACATCCATTGGTAAAAAAAAGTGGAAGCACCAACTAGTTGCTTTAGTCATTACGTGATTTTTCACGTTAGACATGGATTGAAAATCATTTCCAAACATGCTTGTAATCAATCAAACACTACTTGAAAACAACTATTCTCTTCAGAAATAAAATAGTCCAAATGTTCTTGAAAATTCTTACTCCCATTGAATCATTTGTATCTATACGCATTAGGATCTCAATTCATGGATCTCTCTGTTCCAAAAATCAAAATAAGAAGATCGAACCATTTCTTGTGACTTTTTCAAATTTGATAAATGTTAGCTGATTTTGTAATGGAAAATCAAAGTTACATAATTCTTTTGACAGAAAACATTTATGCATTGATTTTTTTTCTAATTTTTATTTTTTTCTTAAAAAAACAAACAGAAAATGCATTTAAAATAGCTATTATTTCTTTTTAAGACTTCTATTATAATAAAATAAGAAATACATTCAAAATGATTATTACTAATAACCCTTATTTTATTATTTTTATTGTTACTTTTTTTAAATTGTTTTATTTTTCTTTAACTATCGCACCAAAATAAAATAAAGCAAACGCCTCAAGAAAAGAGAGGAAACCCTAATTTTGTAATTTATGTCAATGATTTTTAGCAAGCAACAACAAATCCTACCATGTAAATTCCTTTAAAAATATAATAATAACCCTGCAATGTAAATTCCCTTCAACCGCGTAATTTTTAGACAACTCCATGACAACCAGTAAGAAGAGTATTAACAACACTCTCTAATACTACCTTTTTAACACTTTATTATTGACTGAAATTTATTAAAAACAACAAATTTTAGTAAATTTTACTCTTAAATCAAAAGAAAGACCCATTAAATTAAAAGTGAGACTTATCAAAATTTATAATTTTCAATAAATTGCAGCTAATACTAGAGTATTAGAAAGAGAGCTACTACATTCTTCTAGCTAGCAATATTTTTAGCTCTAAAGATGATGGAAACCGGATTTTCTTCACACAAAAAAAAAAATCCACAATAATTTTTCCATATAAATATAATGGAGAGTCAATGCCCAAGAACACACATATAATACACATGCCTTCCATGACTACCACCAGCTATGGAAACCATCAAAGAATTACTTTCACTAATCATAAACAAGATTTTCGCAATAAAACAAGATTTATTTTTTACAACATCAAACTTTCCATGTAATGGTGAGCCAATACCTAAGATTACATATAATACACAAGCCTTTCATGAATCCCGGCTATGGAACAGCCAACCACCTAAGAATTACTTTCCACTGATAACAAGTGACTGGAAAGGCTCCCTCTTTATTTCCACGTATGTGGAGAGGTCCTTGCTCAATGGCTGTTTCCAGGGTTCTCCATCCATTTGCATATAGGCATTTTTCCACTGTCCACCTCTGACTTCCAATCGAATAGCTGATGCCTGAAAGATATAAATAGAATTCAACAGTCAAGAGAAACCAGAGAGACTGATCATCGAGAAAGACAATTGCACAATGCAAATGATGACAATATAAAGAAACAAGGGAGACCAAGATCGTTCACTTTCAGAGAGGTGGGCTATGATCAGATAGATTTGTCAACACATTCCATACAAAAGAAAAGAGAATGCACCCTCTATATTGGAAGACGGAAAAAAGGTTTTCACGTTGTCAAATTTAATTTGAAAGTGAACTCAAATATGAAGTTGTAAAATTGTTAGTCCGGTCACTAGATACAAGCCGTATTGCAAACAAGGCTGGCATCCTTCACTAAGCTGCAGTTGATATTTTGTTTCATTGACATATAGTTAGTGAATTTCCAATAAAGACCATATTTATTTGAAGAGTTTATTGCTAGATCTTGTCATATTCTATTAGCCGCCTACAAGAAAGTGAAGATGATCAACAAAAATGCAGAATAGTATGAGACTCTCTTCAAATCCAACAAGCCAAGAGCAACCAGAAAATAACACAAGCAATTACTATTTAGAATGTGCCAACCTCTCAGACATAAGCAGTCAGGGAATCTAAAGTTCGAAATTTTGCATTTGAGAAGTAAGCAATTCACTCAAAAACATAAACAATAAACTGTGGTACCTGAGCCATGTGCTTTGCAGAGATCAGTTCAACCATGACAAACGATGCATGCCATCCTTGTTTTAAACCAAATATTTCCAAGAGCCCATCGGCAACATCAGCTTCAACAAAACCTTTCTGGAAGTACATCAAAAAGCCTATTCAGTCAAACATAATTAAATTTGAATAGCACTAACAGTTTCATCAAGTTAGCTAATATTCAGCTATACAATAAGTATCCCTAGATTTTTTATTTTTTTTTTAAATAAAAGGAACACGAGATTGAATGCTTTCATATCATCACCTTAACGAGGTATTATCTTAGGCAACATGAATATACCTTTTCCAAATATTCTGGTTTCGGTTTACCCCATGGATTTCTTCCACTTCCATAGCTATGAAGATTCAAAGCAACTATTGCCCTTACACTGAAAGGAAATAACGTAACCATATCATGCAAAATGGACCAAACCAAAAACTTCACAAAAGAGATTGTGAGTTGTGACTCTACTACATTCACCAGGCAGTAAATTTTAATTAACTAGAATTTCCAAGAACTACAAGGAGAAGTCAAAACTATGAATAAGGAAGAAATGCACACTTGCTAGCAATTACAAATGGTAAAAGGTAATGATTCGTGTGATAGAACTGATCCAGAGTCTAAAGGAAAGAATGAATTTTTATTGATGAACCCTAAATCCCAATTGTTGTGCCAATGTGGTAGCAGCCTTAGGCTAGGGTTAGAAGATACAAAATGAATGATTTCCCTGGATATTCAAGAGACTACAACTCTTCCCCACTTTCCAAGAGTCTAATCCTTTCTCAAATGACAAGATGATTTCTCTCTCAACCTCCCCTCTTTATTTATAAGCAATATGCTTTATTTCTTCTACAATATGAGCCTGCTCAACTAACCAAACTAACTTCCTCACTAACAAACACCTAACTAATTACTACTGGGTATCTATCAGCCTGTCTTGAAAACATTGATTTGTTTACCAGTTAATAATATGCACAAGCAACAATTATAATATAGGATGAGAAATGTACCTCGAAGGAATTGCAACCTGCTCCCACTCTGAGCTATTGACCCTTTTGATATGCATCCGCAAAATGTTTTTAAGTCCCCTAATGACACAAAGCAAGCAAGGAGGAATATTCTAATTAATTATTAAGCCAGTCATCTTCCTTTATTATAAAAAAACACAACATATCCGTACAGCAAAATTTTTTCTTAAGGCAAAAATACACAAAAGAAGTGCAAACAGAAACATACTTTGGAGAGCCAATATTTAGGATGAAGTAAAAGCAGAGGGAGAAATAGCAAGAGATCCATTAGGAAAACCGAATCCAAATTCAGAGTAAGTGGCACATCTATGCCAATTGAGCAGCAAAGGAACAGCTTATTAACAACTTATAGCCCAGTAACTATGTCCCGAGTCCTTTTCAAAAAAGAAAATGAACAAGTACACTAAAGGTAAATCTAATCTTCCCTAATGCCTACATATACATCATCCTTCTGGATTTAACCATATAATTTTCACAGTGAAGTGGGATGCTACGGCAGTTCATATAGCGGCTAGGGGCCACTACACACCACTACACCACGATAGCACACTACTACCAACTCTTCATAGGACTTAAAGAATCGCAAGCAATCACACAATTGTTGTTCCATGCTTAATAACGTAAATATTCAGCTTGCACTCAAAAGGTATGGATTCTCTCATGTACAGATTTCACATAACAAGCTGATGTTTTTGTCTCTCTTGATAATCATTGAAGTGGGATCCTATAAAAATCAATAGAGAGAAACAGACACAAAACTTGCATATGACCTAGCATATACATGTGAGAATCCATTTGCAGACAGATGATCTGAAACTCCTACTGTGTCAGAAAAAATATATATATATATATATATATATATATATTCTTTCCAAGGACAGGAGGGTAGAAGAGACCATTTGTCAACTCATATTTCTAATTCTTTTACAGTAAGAAAAGAACCATTCTTGTTCAGTAGTAAAATAATCTTTATCTAATTAAGAGTAATATCTGTTTCACATAAGGTGAAAAAACAAGAAGCAAAAATTATCACAGAAGCATTTCTGCTTTTTCTGATTTATCACAAGCATAAAACTGTTTTAGCTGGCATATCTTACCTTAGACCTGGATCACTTACGCAAGGTGTGAAAAACCAACCCTGTGTGCAACTGTAACCTGAGTATATAATCTGCAACCAAAAAGAAAATGATTGATCAATGATCACAGTCCATTATTGACTAAAATCTATTATATCATTTTTAGGAGAGACATGGTAGCTGGAACTATTAGACTGTTAACACCTATGCTAAAATGTTAATGGCAAATACAGTATGCTGCAAAAAAAGAAAAAGAAAAAAAATATAGATTACCTTCTAAAAACTGTAACATCAAATTAAGTAAACTGAAGCAAGGAAGCAAGGTAACTTAATTTATGAAAAACATTCCACAGCTCCATAGATTTAATACCTTATTGGTAATTGGACCATTTGCAAGGTACGGCTTTTCATTGCGTAGATGATGGAAGCCATAAGCCACTTGGGCATCCATTCCTGTAAAATATAACAGGATATTCTAAGAATGCTCAGAAATACAGATTAGAGATTCAAATGAGCAATCTGAAATTGTTTCCATCCTATCAACACCCTAAGCCAAGGAAGTTGTAGCATCTTATGTTTCTATATTATACATACAAGTGATAACACACACATAAACAGGTGAAGAAAACCAAAGCAAACATGCCCTCACATGTATGAAGGAATTTTCAATTCACTACAGTGAGGCAATCCCAATGGCATGGTCGCATCTTGCTTAAGCTTCTGAAGCCATTGTTGCACAAAATAGTTGTAGGACCGCAAGCCAAACTTCAGAAATTAAAAATATAAGCAGCATGCATGATAAGTCGGCAACACCATTCTCAAAATACTCTCTAGGATACATAAATACCATGCAGGGAGCAATGTGGCTTTGAAATAATGTGTCATATGACTGACATATAGTATCTCATGCAAAGTAAGTAGTAACTTCATTCTCAAATCTCAATGATTAATCTCAACCACCATCTAAGGCACTAAAAATCTAAAATAGACAAGATGATACCAACTCCAGATATATCCATTTTAGGCACCAATATGACACTACTGATGTACAGATCAAAACAAAGTACCTATGCTGAAATAATTATAGTACACGCCTTCATAACTTGCAACTTTCTGTGGTAGTTCTCCCTCAATTTCAAAGCCCTGCAGAGAGCAGACACAAGAAACTTGGTATATTACAATTTACAACCCCCCCAAAAAAATTATGCTAATATATTGGACAGCGAGAATTGAGAAAAAATTTAAAAACTAACTGTAAAAAGTTGCATGCTGACTCAAAAACATTGCAGCCTGTTCCAAATTTAACACTTCATAGCAAGTTGAGTGTACTAGAAACAACCATTCACTGTACAAAATGAAATGCAATCAGAGTGACACTCTAGAAAGACCTTGACAAGGTCAATTATACAAATAAATAATGGGGCACATGCTTTATAAAAGTATATCATGATCAAAATTTATAGAATAATCATGCCCCAATGATTTAATATATGTACTTGAAAAATTTTATTTTTAATATTCATTATTTTGGTAAGTACTTGTAATTTCATGAAAAACTTGAATCATCACCAAAGATTACTACTAACCTACATGCGAAGGACATTCATTTGGGAACCAAATACTCTATGCTCAAGGAAACATTGCCAATACAAAACAAGCATAACCAATTCATATACAGTGCTAAAACAAGTCAAATGATATGAGAAACCAGACCCACAACCTGATCAAGAGTGAACTCTTCTGTATGCTTCAGACAATGTGGTAGGTTCACAGGTGTGCCTTCTGGCATTGAAAGTGAAACTCGCCAACTGCATTGAAAAAAAAATTATACCAATTTTATATATATGAGCCACAAAGCAAAGAGATGTAGAGAACTGAATAAAAGTATATCTCTGTATAAAACTCAAATTCTACAATTCTAGAAGTCCATCCATACAAGATGCAGAATGACATTTCAATTTATGGTCCTCATACTTTATGTGAAACTAATAATGGCAAAAGCTGAAAGCTAAACTCATTTAATTCAGCAAATTCACATCCACCATCAAAATTAGCATAGTAAAGCAAAAACATATAAACTATAAGCAAAGCACACAATACCTATCCAAACGGTTAACTGGCCCAGTACTAGCCCTTTGTAGAGTTCTCTTAATAGCAGACCTCCATAAAAACGGAAATGACCCACCCTGATAAATATCAGAAAGACAGATTAGCATAGTAGACCCAACATTCATTTAACCCATAATTTCCAAGCATATGGAGGCTTACGGCTTACCCAACGAAAACTCCTTGACAAGTCATTGCCTGTCCCCAATGGTATGATCCCTACCGGCGGAACTGGCTCTCGACCTAGTGTACGAAGTTCTGTAAGACATCCTAATACCCAACCAACCGTACCATCGCCTCCAGCAACCTGTCCAATCAAACAGTTTCATTCATCCAATGTGATTGCTAATATAATAATATAATATTGAATATTTGAATCCAGTATGTACCATCATGAGTACGTATTCTATCCAGTGCTGGACAGTTCTAGTAGGAGAGAGATATACACAAAGGAGTGGAGTGTGTTAAAAAAAAAAATTATCATTTAACTCCTTCATGTGTATCTCTCTCCTGCTGGAACTGTCTTGTATTGAAGGGGATACACACTCGTACTATCATTCCCATTATGTCTGACATGCATCTTGACACAATCACATTTTTCATTTAAAAATTAAAGAAATGACTACATAACCATTCACTTGTCAATCATACTTCTTCTATTTCAGTTTTATTCAGAAGAGGAAAATAGAATAAAATAACTAATCCTTCTAATCATAATAATTTCCCAATTTTTTAAATTAAGTATGCAGAACAGGAAGAAACCAAACACAGAAGCCAAGTTTGGCATTATAAATTTATAATGATAGATGATATGAGGTGTAAGAATCACAACAACTTATGCAATTAGAGAGTGTATTTTACTATGTGAATTGTAATGCATGTTCCAGTTCTCGTGTCAAGTATCAACATACCATAACCCTGATTCTTTCACGAGTTTCTTTGGCACAAGAATCACCAAGACCTGCCAACATCTCCAGGCAACTCAATCCATACCGTACAAATTCATGAGGCTTCACATCTGACAGGTCAAAAACCTGCAGCGTACAACCAAACAACAATCACGACAAGCAAAGACGAACAAAGTTTCAGAGAAAACAATAGAACAACGAAACCACATCCAGCAGTAATTTCATGAAAGTAACTTGAATCTCACATACACATGAAATCGAAAAAAATATTTATTTAACAGGACATAGTGATTCTCAAAGCAACAGCAGTGTCTATAACTAGTAGAATTCTTCGGTCTCTGATGGAATAAACTTCTCAGGAACAGTAGTTTCAGCGTCTCTCTCACCAGATCCAATTAATTTCACGGTTTCCTCTGTTTAGCGCAATTTGATTCGGACAAATATCGACTCAAACAAGCAAGCAACAGAGAAATTTAAAACACGCGCAAGCAATTCGAAGATGAAGCGGGGAAAAGGAGTTAGTACCTGCTCTTCACTCATGAGTTGCTGGAGCCTCTCCTTGAGCGCGGGGCCGTGGCGGCCGCCGCTTCGGGAATTGATGAAGACGACCATGGGACAGGGCGGAACGGCGGCGTCCTCTCCTTCCGCGCGGCTGATGTAGCGGGACTCGCCGGCGGCGGGGTCCTTCAGGCGAATGGAATCGCGCATTGCGTAGCGCAGGTACTGCGGCATGGTGAGCTGCTTCTTCAACTCCTCCTTGTCAATTCGGATCCCGGAGAGGCCGCAACCGCGAAACGACTCCACAATCGACGACCTCACCGCTATCTTGTTCGTGTCACCCGTCGTCGACGGCGAACCCATCCTCGCTCTCTCTGTGCGACGACGACTCGATTCTTTTCTTCTGTTAGGCAAAACCCCCGGTTCGCCCTTTCTTTGAACTCTGGACAAAATTTCAATTCAAGAGAGGAATCTGTTCATTATTTTTTTTGCTTTTATTATTGTAAAATAATAAGAATAACGAAAAATGTGTAGTATGTATGTGTGAAGCTTCTCCGACTCTGACTGTAGTATTTTTCGCAGTGCGCAGGCAAAGACGAAAGTCCAACGAGGAAATTGAGTTGGATTGGAGGGGCCAATTTACCTTCAAAAAGTTTATATTTGCGAATGCCGTCGTGGAAAAGCTTTTTTCCAGTGGGTGGGGTGGGAAAATCAAAAATGCCCTTTCACGTGACCGTTATTTACAAAAGAGGTGTTATTTCTCCATCTCCCACGACCCACCAACCCAACCGTACACATGTCTTTTCATTATTGCTTTCCTAACTTTTGTTCTGATTTTAATTTTTTTATTTGAAAATTACTACTAATTTCCAGCGTTGGTTGGGTTGCATAATTCTTTTTTTTTTTAGGATGTATTTGGTAAAAAAAGAAATAGAGAAGAAGAAGAAGGAAGAGAATAAAATTGAAAAAAAATGAGTTGTTTGATAGAATAAAAGTATGAAAAAAATTTAAAAAAATATGTGAGACCCACTATAAAATATTTCATCACAAAATTAAAAAGAAAAACAAAGAAATGTCTCGAACTTTGCACCCCTACATCCATTGGCCCCTTACTGTTGAAACATGACAAAACCAATTTACATGCTTTTGCTTCATTATATTATAATAATAATAATTAATAATAAAAATAAAAATAATGTTAATGATAAAAATAAACAATAATAATTAAAATAATCTTAATTTCTACTTTATTTCTCACATATTTCTCTTTAATCAAACAACCTTACTTCCACTCTATTTCTCACATATTTCTCTTCTCTTCTATTCCTTTCTTTTTTCTTTATTTCTTTCCTCTCGGCGAAACACACCCTTAATAATTTCTATAAGAATTCTACTATGATACATTAATTTTTTATTTTACGTAATTTAAGCACTTATTTACTTTAATGATGTAACTGACTTGATAAATGCACATACCTGTTCCCTTCAATCATAAATGATAGCCAGGTTTGAATAAGACCTTCCATCTTCTCTATTTTCGTCAATCACTGAGTGTGTGTTTTAATTTCCGTTTAAAATTCTTTTGAACATCAATCTTACAATTTTCCTCAATTACGTTGGAGTGCTTCGAACGGTATGTGAATGGCAATACAAACACATGCTAAGGGTGTAAATTCTTTGCTGTCAACACATATTGTAACACACATTGAGGCCAATTCATGAATCTTGTATCATTGGATTTAATTGATATTTGAGGTTGATAAACGTTAAAACAAATATACCCTGACACTTCCTCGTTTAACAAGGACACAAACTTTTGTCAACTTGAAGGGAACATGGATGAACTTATTTCACAACAAACTTGATTCTCGTGTTTTCTATATGCTTGGTAGCATACAGAAAACACGAGAAAATTGTCAAAGGAAACTCGTCTCAAATCAAAGATGAAGAACAACATAGGTCAATATTTAACCTCCCACCTCTTCTCAAATTTGTACATGTTGAATCCTATTTTAGTTAAATAACTGTAATTTAGATAAGTTGTTGTTGCTTAGAGTTGGCTACCAACTCAACTCTTTCCATTAGCCATATATAATTTAGCATCATTCCTTATTTAATAAAATAGAATAAGTGAAAGTGTCGGAGATGGCTATAAATGTCGAAACTGGTCAAAAGAATCCAAATAAATGTTTAAATTAATATTTCAAAATTAGAAATTGAATAATAACAACAAGTTCAAGTAAATAGAAGTTTACCTTTAAAGTCCATGTGAAGAAAGAAATCTTCTTACCCTGTAAAATCAAAGAAAACTGAATTTCCATGATTATCAACCTCGACCTATACTCCAAGTGGCATATCATAATGATTGATTCGATATGCGATATCAAAAACAACCACATCTCCAAAAGCTTCATATGTTCTAATTGAGTCACCAAATGCTCAAATAATATGCTCCAATTTGTTGCTTTCATGTATTATGAAATCATACTTGAAGGCATTGTTTATATCTTTCAAACTTTTGCATAATTTTAGAACATTTGAAGTGTCATTTCTTTACCAATACTACTTTGAGATTGAATAAAAATTCTAATATCTTTCTCCAAAAATGGTAGATTACCTACATCTATTCCTTTCTCTAACTTAAGCACCTTCACCATGAGACTTATAAAGCAACCAATTTTTGACAATAATAGTATACAATTTTGATCAATCACTGAGATGTTACGATAAGCAGGAAGAAATTGAACCTCTTTATCATCTAATGACTCGTGGTTATGATTATTATTAAAAGATTTAACCTCCCATTTTTTCTCAAAGCCAATTGTTCTTCTAGTAACTAGCATTTTCGCACCACAATTACATCTTGAAGTTTTTCGTTTCCTTTGTCTTTCCACTTCATCAACTTTGTGTTGTTTACTACTACTAACACGATGACAAACAAATTCCCTTTTATAAATACCCAATGGTTTCTCCTCAGGCTGATCCTTACTAGATTTGTAAACATAATGACGTCTAATCGAAAAACCATTTTTCCATGCAAATAAAATGTAAAAGTTATATGCATCATCATCACTGTTAATATATTTGCCCTTCATAAGGAATTCAATCATCAATTCTATTAGCTTAAGACAAAGGTTCAGCCTATGGTTCTTCAAAGGATAAAGAATTTATATTTCCTTCATCTTCACTTATAGTATTATAATCTTTAGGAAGTTTTAAAGGCCAATCACCAGCAACATTCACTACTTCAGATGTATTGATCTTAGTTCAAATCTAAATAATTCATATTAAAAAAAATGTTTGTTAGCAATTAGAAATGAAAAGGTTCACTCATTCCACATTCTCTGGCATCTAAAACATTATAGACCAGAGTTTATAGATACTAATTTACGCAATCCAATAAAAAAATAAAACATGGAAGTTATCAAAACACATAAATACCACAAAGCAGCAAACAGTTATAAATAAAAGAAGTAAAGGAATTCATAGCTATGTTCAACGGTAACCCAATAAAAAAGCAAAACATGGAACAATTCGATAACAACTCACAAAGATGCTGGTTATCAAATCCATTAGCCTGCCTCACGGCTTTAAGCTAATTTGGTGTTATCTGAGGGGACTAAAATGGCTACATATGTATTGTTTGAGTAAGATGCCAACAGGAACTTTAAGTTCAGAATAGGGGCAGTGTAGACTTGTGAGGCATTAAGGGGGAATGATATATGCAATGATCACAAAATCAACCTGCATTTTGCTTTCTTAGCCAATATAGACAATCAATAAGGGAGCAACTAACAATAATAATAGCATGAAGGTTAAGAGATATGGACCACGCAAATGGCATGGAAGACACGAACTAGCTAAGCAAAACTACTCCTCTTGGTGGATCAACCACATGGTCCTGGATGGTGATGTACAAGTCACGTATTAGGAGCCTTTTTATTTTTGGTGGCCTAGTGTGGATTATTGCACCTTAATTAAGAGAGAGAGAGAGAGAGAGAGAGATTTGCTAAAGTATATACACTTATTTTTTAGTTGAAATATGTAATAAGTTATAACTACAATATATCTTAAAATACACCTACGGTATAGCTTACTAACATACTTAAACTTAAAAATAAGTGTGTATACATTAGCAAATGCTTGTGGAGTTTGTTAACGTATACACACTTGTTTTTTAGTTAGAGTACGTTAGTCATCTATAACTATAATATATCTTAAAATATACCTATGGTATAACTTGCTAACATACTCTAGCTAAAAAACAAGTAAGGGTACATTAGCAAATCTTATATATAGGGTCAGGATCCGTTGACACCAGGTGTCAAAATTAATCAAATTACACATTCAATAACTTTTTGTATAATGTAAATTTAATCAATTTAACCGTTGAATTTGATGTTCTTATTAATTAGATTAAGTATACAAAATTTCACACAATTCCAAAATTATTTAGTAGTTTATCGCATCACTTTATTTTAACGTATAATATAAAATTAAAATATATAGTAAATATTCAATGTTAGATGACATATCTAGAAAAGTCTAAATTATGTGAAATTTGATATACATGATCATGAAGATAATATTACATAATTCAACGGTTGAATTGGTTAAAGTTGCATTCTGCAAAAGGTTATTAAAAGTGTAATTTGACTAACTTTGATACTTGATGGCAATGGATCCTAACATATATATATATATATATGATTAAGAATAACTTTTCTTATCTTTTTCTATATATTCTCTCTTTATATAGCAGTGGAAAGTTAGGCTTTGTCTTGTTTTTCCACATGTTATTTTTTGGTAACATGAATGAAAGTATTTATTTATAACATAACACTAGTGTTATCAAACTTGGCTCAGACCGGCCAGTCTGACCGATTCAACTGGAAACTGGTCACCTGGCCTGGCCCGAGCTTGTTTTTGGATCGGTTATGCATTTAAACCGATACAACTCGTTTGACTCGACCGGTTATTACTAAAACCGATGACTCGACCGTTTTTTTTGAACCGAACGAATTGATTTTTCTTGTTTTTAAAACGCAAGATGTGAGCAAGAAGTTGTCGTGAATCTCGTGATGAGGTAGTGTCCACAGTGAAACAAGCAAGAGAAGGACATACACGGAGGGGGAAAAAAAAGAAAAACAAAAAGAGAAGATCAAGTTCATGGCAAAACATCAGGCGAAGAAGATAAGTGGATACACGGAGAAGAAAAAAGAAAATTAGAAAGAAAAAAAAAAGAAGAATAGGTGGCGATGGAGTTTTAAACTTCAAACTGTAGAGTATCATCCGTTCGACTTCATCTTTTGGCCCTTGGTTGCAGAGAACATTGCTTTATATTAAAATTACGACTTTGATTTTTGCTTGCACACTGCTCAAAGGCTTCAAGCAACGGAAAAATTTATTTGCACTCTGCCCAAGTGAATGACACCTACTGTTAATAGCACCTACTGTGCACACTTCCTAAACATATTACATTTTGAATTTTTATATAAATGAATTCACTTTTTTGTAATAATCTTCGTATTCAAAATTTAAAATGGGTCATGACTCATTCGACATATATATATATATATATATTGATAATAAATTATATATAATTATATTATATATTGAATATTAAATATTATACCGGTTCATGTGGTTTAACCATTAACTTACTGGTTCGACCAATGACCCATTGACCCAGTACCGTGACTGAGTCAATGATTGGTCCGGTTCTGATAACATTGCATAACACTGCTTTAAAAAAGAAACTGAAAGCGAAAAGTATGCAAAGTAGCAGTTGAAAAGTAAAATAAGCTAAGAAATATGTACACTAAAAATTGGCATTGTCTTTATATATTATTAGCATGAGGATATTTTATTGTAAAAGATTAAATTCTTGTAGACGTAGAAATTATCAAAGTGAATTAAGCTTTTTCAATAATTTTTTTTTTCTATATACACATCCAAAACATCTTTAAGAAATTTATTAATTTACCATTAGTGAAAATACAAACGCTATTGTACCTGTTTGTCCACATTTTTTTTTGGTAAAATGGAGAAAATGTGAACAACTAATTTATAACATAACACTATTTTGATTAGATAAAATAACACTATTTAAAAAGAAGAGATTGAAATTGGAAAGCATGTAATTACAACGCATCAATAATAGTTAAAAGATAAAACAAACACAAAAAAAGTGTGCATATATTAAGACTTAATTATGTTTTTAGTTCCCTAAATTTAAAAAATATATTTTTTTTTTAGTCTTCCAAATTTAAAAATAATGTTTTTAGTCCCTCAAATTGTGAAAATTCCTCTTTTGGTCCTTAATCACAAACGTCGTTTGTACTGTAGCTTACGTGGCTAACGGTAGATAGGTCAGCTTTGTCCACATGTAACTACTGTGGAAGGGACACATGTAGTATCGTCCTTGTAAGCATACTTTAGTTGAAAACCCTAGTTACCCAAGAATGGGCATGGACGTTGACGTGGGAGGCGAAGATTGACAGGGTCTCTTAGTGAAGACGGCCATTGGCGTTTGTGCAGCCGGAGAGGTTGAAGCATGGCGTCTTCATCCCATGGTGGTCGTAGGCCTGATGCTTCTAGGTCCTCTGCAACAATGGGATCATCTTTGTCGAGGAGAAGGTGGAGGAACTGTTTATGTGGAGAGAGAGCTATGTTCTATACTGCGAATAGCGAATGAAATCGCAAAAAAAGGGTTTTGGAGATGCCCTAACTAGAATGTTTGTGTTTTCTCTCTTTATTCAACCTACCAATACATTTTTTCTTTTTGTTTGAGTTTTTTTTTTCTAAATAACTGTAATTCTCTTGACATTTTACAAAACCTGAACTCCTGCAAATTTTTTAGGTGGGTTAATGAAGATATAAAGGAGTATTCATATGAGAATTGTAGGGATGATAGCACGAAACAATTGGAAGAGCTAAGGAAGAAAAATTGAAGTTGCAAAACAAGCTTGCTGCTGAGAGAAGAAAGGGATTGATTTTGTTTTGCATTTTAGGAGTGTGTTGGGCATTGACAAAATTTATATGTATTATGTATTTGATGAGCAAAATAGGGAATCCTTCCAAGTACTGAGTTTGTGTCTGTTGTAGTTAGGGGATTCTAGAATTGGGAAATGTTTTTTTGTATTTAGGGTGATAGCATGTCAATGTTATAATCGAATGGAAGAAGGCTTTGTAACTTTTGTAATGTAATTTATGTTTGTTGGTTGGACGTGGAAGTCACAAAACATTTGCAGTTGTTCTTTTTATATATGATATCAGAATTAATATTTGAAATGCACTTGTTACCAATTCATGAAATGATTCTTATTTATTTAGTGACTGGATTATAATTATAAGTGAAAGAGAAAATATAAGAAATGTGTAACAGCTGTGGTTAACAATTTTAAATTGCACTTAAAATGAAACACCAAATATATTAACATTGGAACTGATGCTTTACAAGACAAGTCACATGATCCACTTGACAAAAAAACATAAACAAAACGGTCAGCGACAATGACCACAATAAAAGGCTTAATTACATAATGAGCCCCTCCCCAAAAGAAAAGGTCTAAAACAGGCCTAATGACATAAGCTTCGTTCTCCCCACCCAAAAAAGACCTAATGTCAACATTGTCCATCTTTATGTGTGGTTGTTTTGAGTTGCCCCAAGTTCTCCAAATTCTATGTGTGGCTCTGTTGCACTAGTTATCTCAAGTTGTGGCTGAGCATTAGCTATAGGAGTTAGTTCTTTTGCCTTTTATGCTTCAAGCTACAGAATTGTTTAAATTGAGTTTGTTTAAAGGTGACTCCAAGAAAACATGAATTTGGAGATTTGTACAAATTTCTCACCCAAATCTGAGTTGCCTTCATGACACACTATGCAACTATCATATTTGGGATTTGTTCTTCAAATTGATGATTTATTATTTATTGGTGGACCATTTTTCCTTGTACAATACACAGGATGTATATTTTGGTTAGATTTATAAATTTATCCATATATAAATTTATCCATATATATTTCCCTACATATGTTACCATTTTCTTTATACCTTTTTGTTACCATTTGTAGCCTTTCCAGTAGTAGCAGGTTTTTGTAGAAGGTTTACTTGGTCTGTCTCCTTTCTTCATATTCATCTACACATGAAAATATTCATATGGTTAGTATACATGATGTAATTTTGTAATTGAAATTGTGTGAAATGTACTCGTACCACTGTAGGGTCAATCACACATACAGTAGCAACATTAGATTGGTTTAGCACAAGACCTTCAAGGGCAACATGACCTGGTTTTTGCACAAAACCTGTGGAGAGAGTATGAGGCTGGTTTTGTGTAGGAACTGTTGGGGTAGTATGAGCTGGGTTTTGCACAAACACTACAAGGGAAATTTCATTTTCATTTTTGCACAGGGCGTACAAATACAATATCAGGTTTTATTTCCACAAGACCTTATTTGGAAGTATGCGTTTAGTTTTGCACGACCACTGTAGGTGAAGGTATTATTGGATGGTTTTCATTTGTAGTAACAAGTACCACTGGATTATTCCTCAGTCTTCCTCTTTTCTTTGTATTCCCCTAGCAATTATGGAATTAATCTGTTTAATGTTACCAATTAGATACAACAAAATATACACTTTAAAGAAATATATAATTAATTGTTTATTGTTACCAATTGAACCTCAAATCCACTTTCAGGAGCATAATAAGTTGCATTTGCAGTATCAGTATTACTGGGTTGGGAAACAGCATTGACAGGATTAGGATTAACTATGGTTGGTGTCATGTTCCCATCAACAGAGGCAGATCAAGTGTGTTCATTGTAATAGTTTGAGTTTGATTTGGTTGAGACTGGTTGATAACTTCAAATTGGGTACCACTTGGTTCCTCTACCACAGGTGGTGGAATTGGGCATCTCCTAATAGTATGCCCAATTGCATGACATCTACTGCACTTAAACTTTGTCTGTGATCTTTTGAATTTGGTTGGAGCAGGATCTTCATCTGGCTCCCTTCTCCTTAGTTTTTTAGGTCTCCCAAGGCCTTGTTTAAATTGAAGTGGCAGTATATCTTTGTCATCAGTTCTGGGCCACTTGACAGGACTGTTGATTGCGCTAATTGTCTAATCATAGCACCTCATGTATGTTTCTTTGTGATAATAGACATGGGCATAAGATTGTGGGTCTTCACACTTATATGTGATGGCAGCAATAACATGCCTATAAGGGACACCTACCAAATCCCAAAAGTCACATGAACATGACTTACGACCAAGGTCAACAATGAACTTCTCGTGTAGCATTATATGTGCGACTTCAAACTTTAAATTTCCAACCCGGGTAGCAAACCAATTCCCACTCCTTTTAATCTCCTTATCCAATCTCCTTCTTGGTTTAGGTATTATATTACCTTCAAACCTAGCTACCTTTGCTTTCATGTTGCAAACCTTCCCATTAGGTATGTTCTTATCCATTCAAACATTGTTAGTATAGGCTTCTCCCTAGCCAACAAAATTGTGCTATTGAATGCCTCCAATAAATTATTCATTAAAACATCGCATTTTGGATAGTAGTTGAATGCATGCTTGCACCATGCTGTAATTGGAATTGTAGTCAACCAATCATACACCTTACTATCAATTTGCTTAATCTGTAACATCTTTTCCTCCCATGCCTCGACATACGTTGCTTTGGCTGCTCCCATCATTAAGTCCCGTAATAATGTATCACCAGCAAATTTCTTCTTGAAATTGGAGTAGAGGTGTCTAACGCAAAACCTGTGTTCAACTCCTTCCAGTAAATCGTCAAATGTTGGCATCAATCCTTGTTAATAAGAAAAAGACACAGTAAAAATAAAACAAAAGAAGCACATGTTAGATTCATTTTAATGAATCATACATAACTAATCACAATATTAATACAAAAAAAAATTAACCTTTTGTTGATCATAAATAAACACCCATCTATTGGTTCTAATATCCCCAGTGTCCTCTAGTAAGAGATTAAGAAACCACCTCCAACTTTCTTTTGTTTCCGTTTCTACAATTGCAAAAGTTATGGGAAAATATTGATCATTACCATCTTTCCCAACAGCTACTAACAATTGCCCTCCATACTTTGTCTTGAGGTGACATCCATCTACACTTATGAAAGGTCTACATCCACGAAGAAAACCCCTCTTACAACCTTCTAGACACATGTAAAAAGATCCAAACCTTGGTGGTAGTCCAGTTGAAGGTCTAACCAATTGTATCTTACAACTATTCCCTGGATGGCTCCTCTGTAATTCAGCACTATACCTCTATAGCATGGTGTATTGCTTTGACGCATCTCCTTCAACTGCCTCAAGTGCTATTTGCCTTGCCTTAACTGCCCTAGCCTTTGTTATTTGCACAGAATAATTCCTTCGAATGTCATCAACAATTTCAAGAATTGTCATCCTCTTAGACGAGCTAAACCGATCCCTAGCAGCTTTGGCAATCCATTTTGAATTTGCATTTTTGTTTTCAAACACCTTTCCACATGTGTGATCCCCTATTAAGATATTTAATCTGAAAGTTTGTTTTCCTCCAACCTTGCTACATAAGGCAAGGAAATCACAATCTTGCTTGCATACAACCCTTACTCTCCTTGCGTCATTTTTCTTGAATTTAATCTCCTTTCCATTCAATATGGAGTGTTCTAGTATTGCCTTTTTAAAATCCTTAAGAGATGAAAACTCCATCCCAAGCCTGAACTTAAACTCCTTACACATGTCATCCTTCCTAAAAATATTACACCTTGTATTTGCCTCTCTATTTTCACTAACATCACTTTCTCCTTCACTGTCACTAATCAACTCCTCACTGCAGTATTCATCTTCAATTTCATGCATCTGCTCATTAACACTTGGTAAATAATCATCATCACAGCAAAGTGATTCACTACTGTCATTCACACTTCCAATTTCACAAATACCACCACCAACATCATCCACATTGACTTCATTAAGAATATTTGCATCAACTTCTCCAAATTGTTGACATCTCCCAAGACCTTCAAATCCCCCAACATTTACATTTTCACCCACATTTTTACCTCCAACAACCCCAACTCCCTCAAAATTTACATTTTCCCCAACATTTTCACTTCCAGCTACTTCTTCATTCCTCTTGTCAACTTGTTTAAGTTCACCTATAGCTTCAATTCCCAGTATAACTTCATCTCCAACAACCTGTTCACTTTCCTTAACCTATTCAACTTGAAGAACCTGTTGAATACAAATTAGATCCTCATTTAATGATGTATTTTTCCTCGTAGCAGCAGGCCTAGTTGGTGGAACACTTTTCTTTTTTATGGCCACAAATGTTTTCGTGATAGTTGCATCACAAGGACCCTCATCATCATTTTTAACAGTATCCTACTCCATCAACTGCACATTGTCATTAGCATTGTCCATAACTACGATCTCATTCTCACCCTCACAAGAGCATATACTACCAACAACTCAGCTTTTGACACTATATGTTCAACATATATACCCACTTCACATTTATACTTCATGGCATGATTTCCCAACTCCATTGCATCACTATCCAACTCAAATGGTTTTAGATACCCTTTAAAACTACTTTTTTCAAGTTTCCACCACAACTTGACATCATCATCATATCCTAGATCCTTCAAGATACCTTTAGCTTCAAACAATGACTAGGTGTCAATATCTTGCCCATGGATAGCATGGACTTCACCTCCAATATAATGCAAAGATGGGTTAAAACCAAACTTTCCCATATGATAGAACACCACCGCAAACGCCATACTACACAATCAACAAAGTCAGAAGTTAAATACTTATACTAAATTAGGGATTCGAGAGTACAAAAGAAAATCTCACAATAACAACACAATAATGCAACATTCAAATAAAAGATTTACCCAAATTAGGAAAAATCAATGAAATTAACATCACAACAATGCAACATCAAGGTAAAAAAATTAGCCAAATTGGGAAACATTAACGAAATTAAAATCACAGTTAATGCAACTTTCGCACCCAAATTAACACGAATTGCTTCATCCTCAATATTTTCTTCACAATAAACAAAAGATTGAAACCCTAATTAAAGAATTACAATATGTGATTAGTGACATACCTTCAAGAATCAACCACCGTTGAAACCAACTACACGATATCGAACAGGAAAAACCCAATGGAATGGACTGCTTCAATCCAAAATGGGACCCAAACTCCGTTTCAACACCACACAAACCTCGTTTCAAAAGTTGTATCAAACGTTATTTCCACTCACCAAAACACTGTTTACACGCACACAAACACCATTCACTACAGTGGTAACGATGAGGTCAATAGAACACAATGAAATCTTTAGGGTTTAACCTCATTTGAAAACTTCACATTTGTTTCGTTTCAAGTCTCGTAGGGTCATTGGAAAAATTCAATTATTTACAAATTTAATCAAATTAAAAAAAAATCCACATTAATTAGTAAACCACACGTGGACAAAGCTAAGCTGTCTGTTGTTAGCCACGTAAGCTACAGTACAAATAGCGTTTGTGATTAGGGACCAAAAGAGGAATTTTCATAATTTGAGGGAGTAAAAACATTATTTTTAAATTTGGGAGACTAAAAAAATGCATTTCTTAAATTTGAGGGACTAAAAACATAATTAAGCCATATATTAATTATGTATTACGTTTTGTCCCACACTAGTATAGCAATTGCATGATATTTATGCATATGCCAAATCATAATTGATTTCAATTTTTCAACTAACCTCTGCGTGTGTACTATTTTTTTTCAAGTGATGTTTAATTATATTATTTTCTCCTCTTATTTTAAAAATATATTTTTTATTAAAAAATCAATACATGCTATAATGTAGTCTCTTTTAATACTAACATGTTTCTTATAAACATATATTCAACATGTGTTACTCTTGAAGTTATGGATAATTAGTTTTTAATTTAGACATTATGTTGGTTCAAGTAGAATTATGTTCAAGTTTGAGTCTTATGGATGAAAAATATATGATTGAGAGGAGAGATCTTACTAAAGGTGGTCAGTCAAATTTTTTGGTGAAGATTAGTTATTGACAAAATTAATGAATACTTCAAACATTATATAATGTGGTAACAAAAAAAATGAAATTTAGAATGATTTTTTTACATATAAATATCTAAAGTAGATGATATTAGTATTTAAATTTCATTTTTTGAAGTATTAAAATCAGTTATAAGGAATTGATTGAATGAAATAAGATAAGATTTCACATTTAATTAGTGGTAAGTTTAAGTTTTCATTGATTTCTTTCAAGTGAGACAAATGTAAATTTTGTTTGAAATCAAATTTTTTCCAATTTAAAAAATATAAAATGTTAAAAAATTAATCTCACCTTCATAAGTTGTGTATAGAGATCACTACATAATGAAAGAAGAAACAAAATTAAAAAATGAGTTAATTAAGAAAATAAGTACTTCACTTTTTAAGTAAATACTTAAATTTATAATATAAAAATAAATTACATGTGCCTTGTTAATAGTAGAATATATTAGGGGTGTACAAGAGTCGGTTTGGGTCGGGTTTAGCTAAATTCGTTATCCAAGCCAATCAAAATAATACGAGTTGGGTTTGTGCAATTTTTTTGTCAAACCTAAACCGAAACAACCCGGTCATTAAACCCATATATTTAAATTTTTGAAAAAAAATTTTCTTACAAATTTTAACACATTATAAAAATATTACATTTAGTGTTATAGTCATTTTTTTTTCTGTTAACAAATTTGCATACAATTTAACATTTTAGTGTGTACATTTCCAACAGCTTGGCCTTACTAATTATTTGTCTATAAAAATATATAAAATAATAAATTTAATAAAATGTCACGTCAACAAGTTAGATTCACGAAGTTTGAAAATCAAAACTCATTACTCAACCTATACTTAAATGGGTTTGAACAGGTTGGGTCAGGTGTGACCCAAATGTTCAAAAAAATCGAACTGAAATAATTGAATTGGTTTTGGTTGGTTTGAATGCATAGATTACCTGTACCCATGAACACCCATAGAATATATTCTCTTATTTGTTATATTGAGGAAACTTCCCAACCAAACTAGTAACTAATTAATCAACCAATCTGACAAACTAACTAATGGAATTACTAATAGGCAACGAAAGGAGAACGCATTCAATGAGTGGTAATCTTCTCGGGTACATTGCTAAGATTAATTTCAATTTTCGGGAAACCCACGAAATGCTATTTCTAAATCTCGATAATGGAGTCAATGTTATCGAGTACAAGGGAAGTTGCAAGTGCAATTGAGAGCCATTTTTCACTTTTAAGCATTTTTTCTTTTTCTTTTCATTTTAGAAAAGGAAAAAATAAATCAAATACCATTAAAAAATCATTAAAGTATTTTTAATGAAAAAATAAAAAATAGAATTTTCTATAAAGACAAAATAGAATAATTTCTACATTTAAGTTTTTTTTAAAAAAAGTCAAATACTACCTTTATTTCCTTAATTCCTTACACGTGCATTTAGTGAGATTAAGCTCCCCATTTTAATCTATTCATGCCAAAATGAAAAATATTTGGTCTCCTGGATTGAACTTTACTTTATTAATAGCAATGTTACATCCTTTTAAATTGTCCTTTAATATTTCTAGTTACTAGAAATAAAATGTTAAATAAAAAGAAAAATGAAATCTTAATTTTTTTAAAAGTATTTATAATTTCAGCGATGTTATATAGTGTGAAGTTTTATATCCAATTGTTTAAAAATCATTGAACAGAGATTAAATTTTAAAAAATAAAAACTAGAGCTTTGACAAAAATCAGGAGGATTTGTCTTTGTATAAGTGTTTCGTGTAATACGAATTCGCACAAACAAACATTTTCCTCGTAATTTTTCTTTACACGATTAAGAAGTTTATTTTATTTAATCCCACGTCAATTATGTTAAATTATAAAAACTTAGAGACAATAATAACGAATATAGTTTTTTTGTGTGTACAATAATGAATATAGACTATATATGGAGGTAGAAACTACAAAGTTGTAAGAATACTTAGTTATTGCAAGAAATAAAAACAATAAATATAGATTGCTAAATCTTATTTGAATAATTAAGATTAAATGATAAATGCACACAACTTTTTTAAGTAGTTATTTGTGATAAATCTACAATTAGACTAAATGTATAGCATATTTTAGGCCCAAATAATAGGGAATTTAGCTTTTTGTACGTATATTTTGGCACATTATTGAATGTTTTGAGGGCTGTTATTTTTAAAAGTTTTTTTTAGTATACAATGGCGGCAATAAGAATAGAACCTAAGGCTTGCTGCAAATTATTCAAACACCCCAACACTAAAAATAGAGGAGAGAAAAAAAATTCAAAATTTTTAAATTTTGGGTAAAATATGTTTTTAGTCCCTTTAAAATTTGTCAAATTCAGTTTTAGTCCCTCTAAAATTTTTTGTCCTATTTTGGTCCCTCTAATTTGAAAATGTACCATTTTTAGTCCTCAAAATAACATTTAATAGCAGTTATAAAGCGCTATCTAAACCACTTTGAGGACCAAAGGTGATGTATTTTCAAAATAGAGAGGACCAAAAATAGGAAAAAAAATTTAGAAGGACTAAAACCAAATTTAACAAATTTTAGAGGAACCAAAAACATATTTTACCCTTCAATTTTTGTTGGTAGGTTAATAAAATGGTGAGATGGTCTTTCTCTTAATTAGTAAAAAGAGCAGGGGGAGATAAGAATTAAGATGAGATTGGTAGTTGGAGGTAACTTAAGGGTTTGAAATTTTGAGATTGAATAAATGAAATTTATTAATTCAGAGTAGATTGATCAAAATTAATGCATTTGCATGGGCAATGGTCATGGTCATTTCATTGACGGATTTTCAAGAAATTGCAGTTAAAAAAGGGCTTCTGGAAGTTTGGTTGGAAACGCAAGGGTGATTACGGAAAAACAAATTCTAAATGCCTGCCTTCCTGGCTGGCTATTGGCGGCAGCGAGTAATGGTATTGTATTGGTTCACGCGGTTGTGACTTGTGACAGTTATTCCGTTTGAAATGACTACGACCTAGAATTTGTACGAACCATAGAAATTATATTTGTATAAGGTTTAAATATATTTTTGTTCTCTATAAAATATTTTTTTTATTTTGGGTTTTGTAAAATTATTTTTTTTAAATAGTTCTTGTAAAATTTATTTATTTTTTGTCTTGGCCCTTTTATTTGTTTTAATCCTTTTAATATATATATTTTTATTTTAGTCCCTATAATATTTTGTTCATTTTGAATTACTCTATTTAAAAAAAATTGATAATAACTAAAAGCAAATTATTTACATATTACAAGACAAAAACAAAAAAGGTAAATATATTACAAGAACTAAAAAAATAATAGTGACCAAAGTAAAAAAAAAAAAGAATTTTATAAGGACCATTTTAAAAAAAATTATTTTTATAAGGACCAAAACAAAAAAAAGTATATTAGAGGGACCAAAAACATATTTAAGCCTTTGTATAATTTTTATACATATGGTGTCATAGATAACTTACTCCTTAATGCTTTGTTTAGATGAGGAGTGAGAGAGAAAAGAAATAGGAAGAAATGAAATAGGATTGATAGAAATAAAGGAAAAATAAAATGAAAAATATATGTTGTTTGGATGGATAAAAAAAAAGGAAGTGGGAGAATTTTTCTCCGCTTGTTTAGATGAATGAAAAAGTGAGTGAAAAGAAATAAATGAATTATATAAAAAAATATTTTTATAATAACTAAAAATGTAATTTTTAAATATAATATTTTTTCTTAACATAAAATTATCTATTATTTTTTTAATTTTTTTAACTCATAATTGTTTTAAAAATTAAACAAACAAAAATGAGAGACATCAATTCCATGCTATTTCATTCATAAAGTGAGGAGAAATGTTTTTTGGTGGATCCCATGGAAAGAACTTCCTTTCTTTCTATTTCTTCTCTCAAACAAATAGTAGAATTGTAGTATTTCTTTCTATCTCCCTCCTTCCTATTTTCTTCCACCTTATTTGAACCAAAATAAATATAGGTTAAGTATTTAGTTAGAGATTTGACTTTAAGTTTGTATATATAAAAAAATATTTATTAAGAAAATTCCATTTTTTAAATAGATCGTAATATTTAGAGAGATTAGTCCTTGACTTTTTAGTTGAGGAAACTCTCAATTCAAAAGAAAATATTTGTATAATTTTTAAATATCCTTTTTGTGAAATAAAAATAAAAATAAGAAAATAGGAGACAAAAGTATGAAATAAGATAATTGATATAATAAAAAAAAAGGAAGAGAAAAAAGAATATTAAAAATATTTTAATAAAATATTATATAAATAATATAACTTTTGTTTGAATAGGTGTTTTTAAGCTTGATTTTAAATAATTTTAATTTTATAAAGTTAATTTTAGTTAAAAGTCAACTGAAAATAAAGTAATTTGTATGAAAATGATATTTAGATATGTGGATAAATTAATTTTTACATGTGTAATTTATTAATAAAGATATATATAGATAACGGTAAAGTAATATTATAATATGAAATTATAGGAATATTTTTGTTAACATTTATGTAATTTATATTTCTATTAAAAAATAAAAAGTACTTTTCTTAAAATCATAAATTTGAGAATAAATTTAATTTTACTCCATTTTAGCCAAATAAATTTTGTAGCCTGTTAAAAATAATTTTATTATTGCAACTGAGATTCTAAATGCATTTAAGGTATAATCAAACACACTGAATTGTCTATTTGAAAAACATTTGTAATCAAATGTTTTAATCGTGACACATATTTATGCACATCTCTCAGTTAGATTTAATTGTTTAAAATTAATTTTTATGAAAATTGATTTTATCAAAATCATTTTTACCCGACTTAAAAATAAATAGACCTAAAAAGGAGGATGAGGACAAAGATTTGTATTGTGTTTATAACTCAATTAATTTAATTTAATTTTAGAAGTCGGTTTGAAAAATATAAGAAAAATCATGTGAAAAATAATTAAATAAATCGGATTAACGTTCAAATTTAAACATAGTATTTTACTTGATTTAAATTGTATTAAACCTCATAGATATTTGCAAAATAATATTTTATTTAAACTTTTTAATATTAAACATTTACAAATTTAATTATCTATAATCTATTCAAAGTAGAACGTTTTTAAACAAAAAAGTTTCACATGTCAATATCTAGCAATTTCACGTGGAATCTTATCCTACTTGGTAACCTCATAATGTTTTTCTCTTTTTTTGGCTTATGTGTTGGCTTCACATTCTTTTGCACACAAATCAATTTATGGACAATTATGACACAATTATTTTGCACAAAAAATAAATTATTAACAATTATGACATGCAAAATTAGGGAATTAATTTTTATTGAATATTCTGATTCAACACAACTTCACAATCACTCTTATACACAATCACATAATTATTAGTACCCTAATGTTTCTATTTTGAAATTCAAACAGAGTTTGAGAATAAAAGGTAATTAAGGAAAGAAAAATGAGAAAGAGAAGCATATTCGAAAGAGATCCAAACTTTCATCTCATTTCTCCAATGATAGTATTTTTTTTTGTTACAAGTTCTGAATAGTCAACCCTATTCCGTTGATTCCTTCTGTTGTGTTTGTCTTCTTCATGTCTTTGTTAATGTGAGAAAATATATTGTCAAATTGAGATGTGTAACACCCCGGGCGCTGACGAGGGCGGGGAATGATCATCGGTGCAAAAGAAATAAGGCACGGACAAAGAGCGGCTCCTGGCAAGCTTCAAGCGGGAGAGACACATGAATGAATCGATTACACACCAGAATGAGAAGGATCCAGAGGATGTGCATGTGTGTGACTGTACAGTTGAGGATAGCTTAAAGAAATTAATAAGTGCTACCTATACCAATAAAATGCATCTACTTTTCGATAGCCCATCACTTAAGAACTCCACAGTTAAGCGTGCTTAACCTAGAACAATTTTGATATGGGTGACCTCCTAGGAAGTTTTCCAAGAAGCGTGTGAGTGAGGACAAAGCGTGCTGAAAAGTCTTATGTTTGTTTGTGGGAACAGTACATATGTTAGGTGATTTTTCTTTTTTTCTTTTCTATTTTTTCAGTTTCTCCATCTGAGAAGCTTCTATTTTTTTTTTCCACTTTTATGTTTTATTATTCCCCTTTCATTTGTTTGCTTATTTTGTTTTTGTTTAGTGTATAGCCTAGAATGGATGGTCAGGGTAAGGACATTAAGGATGGAGGCGAATATGGTGCTGAAGGTCCCAACTTGCTTTCAACTTTCTCTTTATTTGAGTTTTTATCATTTTGTTTCTTTATTGTTTTAAATTTGATTTGCTAAGATTTTTACTCTTTTCACATGTGCAAATTCAAAAAAAAAAATCAAAAGAGAAATGAGAGTATGGACGAAGAGGATATTATAAATTAAGCTTTAAAGCAAATGTTGTCATTCTCGTATGATTTTACTCAATAAGTTATATTTTGCGTCATCAATTGGGGTCGTTTGATTCAATGCTAATGTAATTATTAAATATATATAGATAAAAATTAAAATAATTACACGTAGTTGTTATATGTAATTTATACAATTGGAATGTCCATTTAAATTATATTTATATTAAATTATTCATTTATCAACGCACTATTTATTTCTTTATTTGAAATAATTTAATAGCATTTTAATGGACAAAAATTTAAAATGGACAATTAATTTAAAATCAATGATTAATTTTACTTAAATATGAAATATTCATTTATTAAATGAAAATAGAACAAAAATTGTTGTTGACTTTTTTTATAAATAGCATTTTAGATAGAAATAAATTAATTATTCCTTCAAACTCACCGAAATTAATGTCCCTATCCATTTAAATAATTATAATAATTAAGATAATTTCAGCCTATATATATATATATATATATATATATATATAATATAAAAGGAAATAAGATATTTTAAATTAAGGTAAATATATTATGTTAAAATTTATAATTAGGGTAATTAATGTAATTAGTATATATATATATATATATATATATATATATATATAATTAAGGTAATTGTTCATAATTAGAAATTAGTTAATTTATAAATATTTAATTATATTTAATATTGATTGAAGAAACTTAAACATTTGAATGCAAAAGTAAAGATCTTCTTTATTTGAATAATGAATTAAGAAAAAACTAATTTTGATTTGATTTAGTGTGAAAATTCATGATACGTATAATAAAATGAGAGACACATGACATGTATTCTATGTAAATTGTTTTTATTTATTTAATGTAATTAAAGTAATTAATTTAATTATTAAATATATATAATTAAGATAATTACATGTAATTGTTATATATAATTTACTTTTCATGAAATATAATAATTAAATATTGCTAAAAAATACTATTTTTATATGTTAAAATACATAACTCTATTAATTATGGTAATTATGAGTGATATATATTATGATATTAATTAATTAAGGTAATTATGATTGGTATATATTTTAATTCAGATAATAAAAATTATTTTAACCAATGATAGTTAGATGATTTAAATTAGATAATTAAATTGATTAATATAATTTTAAAATTTAAAAAGACAATTAATTTAAAAGTACCATTTATCGTGACCTAAATATGAAATTTCCATTTAAATTATTTTCATATTAAATTGTTCATTTATTATTGCACTATTTCTTTATTTATTACACATGTCAATTTGAAATAATTTAATAACATTTTGATAGACCAAAGTTTAAAATTGATGATTAATTTGGCCTAAACATGCAATGTTTAATTATTTAAATATAAATTGAACAAAACTTTTGTTGACTTTTCATTACATAGAGCATTTAAAATGAAAATAAATTATTATTTTTTTCAAATCCACCCAAAATTAAGGTCCCTGCCCATTTGAATAATTACCAAAATTAATGTAATTTCAATCTGTATATATATTTTAATTTGAATAAATTAACTTAATTATGACATATATATATTTTAAAAAACATAGTAAGATTATTTTATATAAAGGTAAATAAATTATTTTAAAATATATAATTAAAGTAATTAATGTAATTAATAAATATAGAATTAAGGTAATTGCCCGTAATTATAAATCAATTAATTCATAAATATTTAATTATATTTAATATCAATTGAAGAAACTTAAACATTTGAATAGAAAGTAAAAATCTCTTCTTCTTTTTTAAATAAAGGATGAAAATTAATGTTTATTTAATTTAATATAATTTTAAAAACTTAAAATTCATGACACATATAATAAGATGAGAGACACATGATATGTATAATTGATAATTTAGATTTTTATTTAATGTATTATTAAATTTGTTGGAATTTTTTTATGTAATTAATGTAATTATTAAATATATAATTAATATAATTACATATAATTGTTATATAATAATTATTATTATTTATAAAATATAATTATTAAATATTGTTAAAAGATATACTATTTTTATATTTTAAAATGCAGAATTCTATTAAGTATGGTAATTATGAGTGATATATATTATTATATGAATTAAGGAAGGCAATTATGACCAGCATATATTTTAATTAAAGTAATAAAAATTATTTTAAACAAATTAATTATATTATTTTAAACTACGTAATTATATTAATTAATAAATTTTAAATTTTAAATTAAATTTGTGAAAGCTAAGAAAATGATATCAAAGTCTTAATTTTTATACGATAGTCTCTTTATTATTTTAATTTTTTTTTTAATTTCAAAACATCTAAAGAATTTTTCTATTTATTAAATCTTATATGTTGCTGATTATCATCACAATATTTTTTTTATCTAAAAATATTTTATTTTTAATTAATTTTTGTCATTTTAATTCATAACAACAAATTAATAAATGTTAAGTAATAAATAATATTTTGGTTTAAATAAAAATAAATTATATTATATTAATTAATAGTCAAAACATCACACTCAAATTATAAATATAATATAAATAAAGTAAAAAATCAATTTATAAATTGAAAATAGCAAATAAATTATTTTATAATAATTGTCACTCGTAATAATCCCATCCGATTCAATTAGGATTGTCTTTGATGAAGGATATTTATGATCTCTACCCAAAAATAACAAATAAGTTGAGAAAATATAAATTTTTAAATTAATTTTTATTAATTTAAATCAAATTTAAATTTATTTTAACTTATATAGGACAAAAAACTATATTGAATTAAAACTAATTTATTTGAACATATAACTACATAGTGTGTTATGATATATATCACTTTTCTTCAAAGTGTAAAATATAAATAATATTTTTATATTATTTAAAAATAACATTTTTACACGGTATTAATTACACTAAATTATAGACAATGTATACTTATAACTTTGTACTCAATATATTCAAATTTATGTTGAAAATCAATATGATTCATATAAAAAATATCATGATCAAATTAGTTACAATGCTTATTCAAAAAAGTAATTTGTTATAAAATTAAAAAAAACAAATAAATCATAGGTAAATCGTCCATTATATTGTAACTAATTGTGTATTTAATCAAATTAAATAAAATAATCTAATATAATAATAATGATATCGATAATAATTTCTTATGTATTATAATTTTTTTTTCATTTCTCATATTATATTCATTACCATTACCATACTTATTTTTTTTCCTCTAAAAGTAATTTTCAATTTATTATCTTTTCAATTAATAAAGCAATAATTTGTATATCATGAATATGAATATTATGTTTGGGACAAGATATTATGTAATACTATCAAATATTTTAATTAGTTTAAAATTTTAAAATGATATCCATAATAAATAATTACTATACATATGAAACAAACAAAACAATAAAATACAGGGCTAACCCAAGGATAAGACTACTAAAACTCAAGCTTTGGGCCTACCAACAAAAAATTAGTTGTTATTAGTTTTTAAAAAGCAAAAGGCTCACATATGTTGGTAAAAAGGCCAACATATAGTTCTCTCGTTTAAAGTTAAAAAGTTTCTTTCAAAATTTGATTTATGTCTCACATATCGTTGGGCTGGCATTAATAAAACATATATTTAAACATCAATAATTTATTCAAGTGTTTATAAATTTAATTGGTCTTTCATTTGATCGATGTTATCTTTCTCTCTCATTTTTGTTATTCAATAGAAACTGAGATTTAAATGATAAATCAATTATTACAAAATATAATTACATATAATTTTTAATTCATATAAGTATTAAGATAAGATTAATGTATATGAATGTATAATTAAGATCTAAAGCAATATAAATAGTACTTCATACTAGGTATCATACAACAAAAATAGGAATGATTGCTTCAAAATATTCCAAAAATTAATGTCAGTACTATGACACATTATATATTTCTTTGAAATTAAGTATTAGTGTCCTTTAATTTAAAGGAATAGCTTTGATGTAGGACAAAAAATAACAAAATAAATATCCATTGTCATAGAAAAATATTCTAATTGGGCGATTGAAATTAATATATATACTAATTAAATGTGCAAAACTTTTACATTGACATTGAATGCTTATTAAACTCATTTTTAAAGAAAAAACTAATAATTAAAAATGTAATTTAAAATATTTTTTTAATATTAATATCTCATTAAAATTTTGTATAAAACGAAGTTATATATACAAATAAGAATGTATTGATAAGGGTAATATATTTCAAAGCACACATTTTTATAAATTAAAATGATGTGAGATGTGTGTGAATATAAAATTATTTGAATTTATATTAATATCCATAATCATATATGTGTGTGTGTGTGTGTGTGTGTGTATATATAATTTATAATTTTATATTATTATTATTATAAAAAATTTTAATTTATAGTTTTTATATTATTAAAATTATTTAATATATATTTTTAATTATTTTTTAATTTTATAAAATATCCGTTGGATAAATATGCATATATATATATATATATATATATGCATATTTACCAACAGATATTTTCATAAAATTAAAAATAATTAAAAAATATATTAAATAATTAGAATAATATAAAATTATAAATTATAAATTTAACACCCGTGCACAACACGGGTTATTATGCTAGTTATATTACAATTCAAAATTATTTATTTTATTTGTACAAGTATTATTAGATCAATAATTAATTTATAACTATATTGGAATTTAAAATTTTGCTTTAGTATTTTGATAAATTTGTATTTTGCACATTTGACAAATTAGTTAAGATTTATACATGATATATTTTGATCATATTTTTAAATAATTATAACGAAATGTAATTGATTAATCTGATTTTAATCAATTTAAATTAAATTGAATTGAATCAATTTTATATTTTGAATTAAATAAATTACATGATATAATAAATGTTTTACATTAATTTTTTCTGAAATTATATAATTCAATTTGCATGCACTATAGTATATTGGGATAAGCTTTTCTTTTCTCAATAATGTATTCTAATACATTTTTTATGGGAAAAGGTTTTACTTTTCCTTCTCTTCAATATTTAGTAGCGTGGAAATAAATTTTAGTCAAACACATAAAATATTCAACAAAAAGGAAACAAACACATAAGATAATCATCCACCCGAGACTCGAAAATTCTTAAGATTTTAAAAATATTTCATTCAATTAAAATTATAACATGACAATATAATCAAATTTAAAATTTCAGCCCTGCGACTCGAGAATCTTTTTCGAGACTACCGGTCATTCCAACTACAATACTTGTCAATGCCAATGTCTTGAAGTTGAACATTTGAACCATTGTTACCGCTAAAAACGGTTTGTCCTCGCGTTGCACACGCTTTACCTTTAACATCAGTGGGATTTTGATGAGAAAAAAATTCTAACAAATTATGGCATATTCGTTGATTCTTACGAATATTTTAAGAAATACTAAACATATTTATAACATTCTCAAAAAATACAATTTTCAGAAAATATAATTCATAAAAAACATGATTTTTAAAGATAAAAAAAATTGTATACCAAACACCCCTAAATAAAGAGTATTTTAGAGATCATGTCATTAAATAAGTTAAAAGTAATTGAGATTAGCTTATATTTAAAATCAACATACATAGATTTTTTGTTTTTTTTTTTTTTGCTTATACTAATGTATTGACCCGTGCCATGCACAGGGTAAATATTATTTTTGAATATTTTTATAAAATGTTTCAAACATTTTTTTTCTTAAAATTTATATTGAGGTATTATTTATAGTAAAAAATTCATTTATTTCGATCATGAATTGTAAAATATAACATCTTTAGTTGTTATTTATTGTTGTTCATTGTAGATAGTAGATTATATATTTGGTAAAGTATGATTTTTAAAATACAGTAAATGAGAGAAATAAAATTAATTATATATTAGGTAGGGTAGTAATTTAAATAATTATTTTGAAATAATATTTCAATGAATCTAAAGTGAGAGTTCCTAATTACAATAATAAAAATTTAAAACATTACATTTTATTAAATGATATTTTTAATCATATATATTTAAATTAAAATGTGAATTCAAGTCACATATGTCATGCCATGCACGACATATATGCTTTTTTTGTAGACAATTTTGTAAAATATTTTAAATTTTTAACATATAAGAATTTGTAAAAATTTGAATTAGGGATTGTGAACTAAAAATAATACGAATTTTGTGTTAAATATCAATCATTTATCATAAATAATAACAATTTTTAAGTTATTAATTGTTATTGTGCACTACAAATAGTTGGTTGGAGATTCGATTAATTATTATATTTAAAATAAAATATGGTAGAAAATAAAAAAATAAGATTGAGTTATGAATATAATTTAGATAAATGATATGATATATAATATTTCAACCAACATGTAAAAGTTTCCTCGTACAAATCACACCAATAAAACAACACAATTTGAAAATGACTGTTTTAAATATATATTGTTAATAATAATATAATGAATGTAATGATTTTTAATATTAATTAGTATATGATTATAGTTTACTATACTATATAATATAATTTAAATACACATTATATAATAAAGTGAGATTCATGTCAAATTTTAAGCTACAAAAAACTCTACAAATTTCTTACTCTATTTTGTGATTTTACCAAAACAATAAGGTGTAAATTTGTAATATAAATATTAAAAAAAATCAAATTGTCGTGATTTAACCAAAAAGTCTTAAAATATAAAATATAATTAATGAATGTCAATGCTAAAATATTTAATATTTACTTTGAGGATTATAATTTGATTTAAAGAATATATATGTGCGCACACACACACACACACACACATATATATATATACTTAGCACGTGACTTTTTTAGCTAAACAATTGCATCACGATCAAAAAGAACAAATGTAGCAAATTATGTATCATCAATTACACGCAATTTTAGGAGAAACATGCAATATTATGAGATAAAACAATGAATAAAAAATATACCAACACACAACCCAATTTGTAATATTATACAACACATTTTTTAAGAAATATAGCACCTCAAAGTGACATTTAGGACATGCCGATTGCATTTATCGTAAAAGTACATATCAAAGTCTAGATAAACCTTCTTACTGAAAGTGCATGCGGTGTACCACCAACCTTCCTCATCGGCAATACAGCTAACAATGCCTAAAACAATATAGGTTGACTCCTAAATTTATCATACACATGTAGATAGTTAGTAGTTATCTAAAAAATATTGACAAATTTATTTATAAAAATTAAGACTCGTACAAATACCTCTTTACAATCCTTTAATGTTTCAATGTGGTCCTTGGTGTCAAATTCAGTAAGTCATCTTCAATGCTTATCTTTGATGCATCTTGCAATTGACTTAATCCCTGATTAGGGGATTCAAATATATTAGCCATCTTGACAACAAAAACTTATGGGTTGTGATTTAAAACATTAGACTGAATTGTCAAAGAACATAGTTAGGAAATAAAAACCTTTTCCTCAATGCAGCAACCTCAGATATATCGGGGTTAAACAATAGCTGTGACACATGCATTGTGTTTTAAAGGGTTATTTGTCCTAAACATCATTAAAATCCCAGTCATGGAACACATTAGAATGCATTGTTTTGTTAAATCTCAAAAATATCAGAAAATAATATAGGAAACAACATTACCCTTCCATGTCTTAACTTTTGCGAAGAGAATCACAACAATAACATTGCTTGCCTCACCAAATGAGAGGAATGAGTTTAATTGGTCCACAAAGGACCCAAACAAATTGAATTTGAAACAATATCTGTTTAATAAAAATTTAGAATAATTCATAATTGGATTATAAATATCTTGAACTCATTGAACCTTAATATTAATTGGTGCAACAAACTATTGTAAACGGGACTTACCCATCATTATCGAGCTCTATGTTTACAATATTGGTCCTACCACCATTTTTCTAATATTCACATTCTTTAGCTACACCAGTGAGGTCGCCAATGATGTCTGAAAATAATTGTTTACTTTTATTAGTCAAATAAAAAATCAAACTTGACATTGTAAAAAGATTAAAAGCATGTGCAATGATCAAACTACTCACCAACCAAGTAGTCACTATCAAAATTATCACAAAAACAAACAACAAGGTGAGTGAAGGTAAACACATTGATTGGAATTGCTTCATTGTCAAATTTGTCACTTTTGTAAAGATTTGAAAATTCATCTTAAAGGAGTGATTTGTTGAACGATATTCTCCCAAATTTGCAGCTACACCAAACTTTGACATAAGGTAAACAACCCCTTCTTTTAACCTTTTCAAATTTGTAAATAATATGCTTTTTCACTAAAGCATGAATTTTGTTAGCCTGAACATAAAGCATTGAGTAAAAATTAGTGATATTACAAATAACATGTAAATATAATATGATAATCTAAATTACAACCTCAATGTCTATCAAACCATTTTAAGGGAAAATGGTATTTTGTTGAAAGTAAAATTAGACACTCATGATATCCTTAAGATTCTCAAAAATATAGTCCAATTCTCGTGTTTCGCAGTGATAATAGAAACCAAGTCGCACCTTGGAGCCATTTGAGAGAACTTAAAACGCGAGTAAATAAATTAATGAATTAGGAAGCGATATAGCACAAGAATTTGTTACACTGTATATGATTTTTAAATACCGTTCTATGAACTTAATTTACTTTATAAAACATTTAAATTTAATAAATAGGTTAATGAAATTTAATATTCATAAAAAATATTTAATTATTTAATTGCTTGAAATTGTTGACGTTTAAATTGCTTGATTTTAAAACTACACATTTTAAAAATGCCCATTTCTTTATCAAATTTTAAAAATAATCTTGATTTTAAAATTGCACACGTTTAAATTTTAAAACCGTGATCACAAAAAGTAATTTTGATTTAAATTGATTTTAAAAAATGGACAGTTACCATTTTTATCGTATATAATAATGGTTATTCCTTAAAATATTGCTATATATTAATGTTGATTTATATAATATTTATATAATGTTGATTTTATATAAAGGGCAACATGTCCTCAAGATTTATATAATATTTATTGCTATAATGTTGATTTATATTGATTTTAAAAAAATAGGCGGTTACAATTTATATTAATTTTCATCTTGATTTTATAATATTTCCTTAAAAAAATAGATGTATATTTATAGTAATATTGTGCGGTTACCATTTTTATCGTATATAATATTTATTCTGATTCTCTAATATTAAACATGGACATTTTTATGAGTTATTGTCTTTTTCAAAAAATTACTGATTACATAATATTTTTTGTATTAAATTTCTCACTTTTATTTTTTAAAATATTATTCCTTGAATTTAGTTAATTCTATTTATATTTATATTATTAATCTAATATTTACTTTTGAAATACAAAGATTTTTATATTATAATCCTCTGACATCTCTTGGATTAAATTAGTTAATTTGTGGATTGGTGCGATGTATAGAGAATTAGCATTTGGTTATTATTCTGATTTCGATTGATATAAAATATAAAATATTTGTAACGTAATTGTATCTTTTATTAATATGTAATTTTAAGTATAGTCAAATATCAAGTTTATTCTGAATTGTTTTCTTTAAAAATTGATTCCTAATTTATTTTAAAATTGCTCATGCATGGAGTTTCCCTTTTGTAGATTATTATAAAATAATTGTAAAGGTGTCATTTTAATTTGAAATTTAATGGCAATTAAACTATCACACATATCATGATTTTAATAAATGTTAATTAAATTAATTGTTTGATAAATTTTGTATTTATCACACAATTAGATTTTAGATATTTGCTAATTTTAACACTCATTTTTATTTAAAAACTTCCCATTTTAAAACTACCAATTTCTTTCTAATATTTTAAAACTCATTTTGCTTTTAAAACTGGTCATTTCTTTAACAAATCTTAAAACTTATCTTGATTTTAAAATTGCTCACATTTAAATTTTAAAACTGTGCTCACAAAAAATAATTTTGATTTATATTGATTTTAAAAAATGGGCAGTTACCATTTTTATTGTATATAATATTTATTATTCCTTAAAATATTGCTATATATTAATGTTGATTTATATAATTTTTGTGTAATGGGCAACACGTCCTCAAGATTTATGTAATATTTATTGCTATAATGTCAATTTATATTGATTTTGAAAAATAAGCAGTTACGATTTATATTAATTTTTATCTTCATTTTATAATGATTCCTTAAAAAAATGATTTATATTTATAGCAATGTTGTGCAATTACCATTTTTATCATATATAATATTTATTTTGATTCTCTAATATTTGGTGTATTAATTGTTTATAAATTGTGTCATAATTATCCATAAATTAATTTATATGCAAATGAACCTAAGGTTGACACGTAAGCAAAAAAATGAGAGAAACGCTTTGGTGTTGCCAAATGGGATGAGATTTTGTGTAGAGTTACTCGAGAGGTTGACACGTGGGTGTTTCCTTTTTGAGATTATTTTCGATTGTATATATAATAGATAATAGATAATAAATTTAAATAAACATTCCAATTATATAAATTATATATAACAATTACATGTAATGGTTTTAATTTTAATTATATATATTTAATAATACATTAACACTAAATCAAATGACCCCCAATTGATGACGCAAAATTTAATTTATTGAATAAAATTATACGAAAATGATCGCATTTGCTTTAAAGCCTAGTTTAAAATATCCTCTTCATCCATACTCTTAAAATATAATTATACACAAATATCTTCCCAAATTATACTTAAAATATATAATAATTATTATTTTGGACCTTGAAACTTATATTAAATTATTGTCATAAATAATAGAATACAAGTAAAAAAAATTATTGATTTAGTAAAAATCATTTATTGATTTTTTTAGGACAAAATTAGGGTGGATGTAAGTAAAAAATGATTGATTAAGTATATAATTTTAAAAAAATAAAAAATACTCATTAGTTTATCTTTGATTTCAAAAATAATTAAGGAAACTATATATTATTCTCGTTATATATTAACAATTAATTAAGTTAAATGATCAATAGAATTTTTAGTTATAATTAAGGTAGTTATTTAAAAGGTAGGTATTTAATAGAATTTTCAAATTCAAAATTCAAATATAGCTATTTAAAACTCATTAATGCAATAATTATAATGATAATAATTATGGTCTGTAACCGAACCAAATATTTACAAAGCACCATATAATGACACTTGTCATCCGAATCTCTCTGTAAATAATAGATGTTATATAAACCTTGAAAATTACTCTTGATTCGTCATATGTAATCCAAACCTGTGAATGAATTCTCAAATTTATTTATAATGATTTGAGACCGGAGAGAGTATGTTTTAATTAAAAAAAAACATTTTTAAGTGATTTTTTCTTTTACAAATTAATCGCACAATAGTGTTATTTTCATATTAAAATTAATTATTAAAAAATAATAATATAGTGAGTATTAATTAAAAGTGTAATATTTAATTTAATTAAAACGTTTAAGCATATTTCAAATTTATTTACAAAACATATTAAATATACAGTGCAGACCTGTATTCATATTTATATTTTTTATAAATAATTATTTGAATTCAAATCCAAGTTCATTAAACGAGTAAAAAGTACAAGCATTACTCATTATGAATAAATTTTATTCAAATAAGCTTGAATTTTATTGACATTTCTAGTTATCAAATATGAAATATCAATGGCCGTCCACTCTGCGCGGCTTGCTTTGGTTTACTTTTTTGTGAGTTTCTACAATCTAGAAGTAGTGGTACCGAAAATTTTAATATTTTATTTTAAACCATTATGTCAATTTCTCATCCTGTTGTCGTGATGACCCAAGTTATCCAATTGAGGTCGTTTTCAAGCCCAAAATGCACTACATAGACCTGTTTTGGGCTTCTCTTAAATTTTCCCTTTGTTATTATCGTATTGAAAGTGTTTTGTTCATAATATTTGAAGATGTCGTCATAAAATTTTCAAAATTTTAATTTTTTTATAACCAAAATTTTCATTTATAAAACCATGATTAAAATGTTTGTTTTTATTTACTGTGTAAAATGAAATAAAACCACATCCTCTATATATATAAAAATTAGAATAATTATTTTAAACGAGCGTTTTTAAGGGTTATTCAGCAAGAACGTTTTTAGTTGGTTTTCTTCAACAAAAGCGTTTTTATGAATTTTTCTCAACCTCTTATCTCTTTCAATTTATCTTTTTATTTTTAGTTCTAAATTAAATTTTAATATTGTTTTTTAAAAAATTATCAATAGTTAAAAATAACTTTATATCATAATATAAATTGTTTATCATAAATCTAAAATATAATTTATATGTTTTTAGGCATCCAGAGCGAATTAGCAGCCTAAATGATACCCTTATAGCCCTCATTCCTAAAGTAGAGCATGTTAGTAAGATGAAGGATTTCTGACCCATAAGTCTGTGTAATGTCTCATATAAGACAGTTATTGAAATTTTGGCTCGGAGACTTAGGAGGGTGATGGATAAGCTAATTGGACCGTGGTGGTGTAGCTTTGTTCCTGACAAGCAAGGGAAGGATAACTCTATAATTACTCAAGAGGTGATTCACACAATGGGGAGAAAGAGAGGGTCAACTGGGTGGATGACGATTAAAATAGATTTGGAAAAGGCCTATGATAGGTGTTGGTCTGCAAGTGTGCATAGAAAGTCTCACATTAAATAAATATAGGTATGTTGAGTAACATATAAGTGAGAAAGACCCATAGACTTGATGTTTTAAGGTTTTGAATTGGATGTGATGTCAAGTTCACTTATGTGGTTATGCTCATGGCCTATTGGTGCTGATCTCCCCAGTGTCTACCCCTTTCGTATTCTCAACAATTGGTATTAGAGCCAATGGTTCAATCAGGTGACCAGCTCAAACGAGTGGATGAAATTAGCAGTGGATTTGTGTATGGATATACTTATTGGAATCTCTTGTATCAAAAGTCTTTCTGGCAATGTGGATGCTAGGTGGCATGTCCCATTGATGTCAACTAATGACTAACGGCAGTGCAAGTATCTAGAGTGTATTAGCAGTAATGGCTAAGCTCTAAGGGCCATAACGGCGATAGAGCAGATTAGCAGTAATGGCTAAGCTCCATCCATAGCGACGATAGAGTATACTAGCGACAATAGCTAATCTCTAAGAGCCACCATTGAATACTCGTAGATAGAAAAGGCTTCCGCTTGAGGGGAAGCATATAATGTAGAAGAGAGCACACTTGAGAGGGAGATTGTTGGTGTGCAAGTATGCATAGGAAGTTTCACATTGGATAAATATAGGTACGTTGAGTAACATATAAATGAGAAAGATCCATAGACTTGATACATTAAATTTTTGAGTTGAGTGTGGTGTCAAGTTCACTTATTTAGTTGTGGTCATGACCTATTAGTGAAATCTCCTTGGTATCTACCCCCTCGTATACTCAACAATAGGCTTAGTTGGAGTTTCATCAATGATTCTCTAATGGATGTAGAGCTTCATTCGAATATGATATCCTTGCTCTGGCATTGTATTTCCACCCATAGGATGAAAGTGTAGTGGAACGGAGAAGCTTTGGAGGGTTTTCAGTCGTAGCGATGGGTTTGTCAGGGAGAACCTATCTCCCTTTATCTTTTTGTTTTGTATGTTGAGCACCTTTCCCAACTTATTGGGATTGCAGTCCAGCAGGGATTCTAGAAACCTATCCGTTTGAGTAAAGGTGGTCTTCCTCTCTCATCTTTTATTTGCTGATGATATTGTTTTGTTTGTAAAGGAGAATCTACAGCAGGCGGAAGTAATTAAAGCCTGTCTTGATATCTTCTGTAAAAGCTCAGGACATAAGGTGAATTGTAGTAAGACTAGAGTTTTCTTCTCTAAAAACGTTAACTGGAATGTGAGGGCTCAACTTGCGGATGCTTTGGGATTTAGCTTGACTTCCGACCTAGGTAAATAAATACCTAGGTGTTCCACTGTTTAATAAAAGAGTGGCTAAAACTATGTTTGCAAATATTCTCGACAAGGCCTCTCAACGCGTTAGCAGTTGGAAGGGGAATCGGTTGTCTATGGGGGGAAGGCTTACACTTACGAAATCAGTTTTACAGTCTCTTCCAACTTATGTGATGCAATTGGTCTGGCTTCCCAAGAGTATGTGTGATGACCTGGATAGCACATGTCAGAATTTTATTTGGGGGGACTCAATCCATCATAGGCGGCTTCATTTATAGTCATAGGGAGAGGTTTGCAAACCCAAGAAAGCTAGAGGTTAAGGAGCCAGGAGCTATAGAGCTATGAATGAAGCTTTCTCATGAAGGCAGCTTGGGAGTTGTGTACAAAACCAGATGCTATCTGGGTACAGGTTGTGCGATCAAAATATAAGTGTGGCGGTAGCCGGTAGTATGGTTCCCTGTTTTGTGGAACCAAGACGGGCTTCTAATTTCTAGAGAGGGGTTTGCAGAAGTTCTGAGAAGCTCTAGGAGAATCTTTACTGGCATGTTGGGAAAGGCAGAACTGTTCGATTTTGGAAAGAGGAACTTGGTTCCAAACCACCTTGGGGGCATTGATTATAAAGCAAAAGTTTCTGATTTTATTTTGCAGGTTGGTAGGAGGAGATTGGCGCAGCTGAGGCAGTATCTTTCTCATGATATCTGCTCCTGTATTTTGAACTATTATCCTGTTCTGAATTTGAAAAACGGGGATATTATGGCTTGGGGTGCCACTCCGGACGGACAGTTTACTGTGGCTTCTGCTTATGCAAGCATTCAGAACCAGGACCATTGTTCTCTCCCCAACCAGAGTATTTTCAACATTATTTGGTCCTGGAAAGGACCAGAGAGAATCAAGCTTCTTCTTTGGAAGATTGTCCGTCAAATTCTCATGACTAACGAACTCCGTTTTAGGAGACACATGGCTTATTCACCTTGCTGTCCTAGATGCTCATGCAACGAGTCTTTGCTGCATGTTTTTCGGGATTGTGGTGTGGCTCGAGAGGTTTAGAGTGGTTTAAAGTATCAACCTCCTCTCGTTTTTTTCTCAACGTTGAATATTTATGATTGGATGCTATCAAAGTTAAAGCAGAATAGTCAGGACGGTCAGACTTGTATCCTGTTTGGGCTCATGTTGGATAGGTTGCGGAAGGCTCGAAATGATTGGGTTTTTCTAGGAACCCAAATCCAACCAAGGGGAATCGTAGCAGTTGTACAGCAGAATCTTGCTTATGCTGTTAATGAGCTGTAGTTGCACCAGTCTTTGAGAACCCAGCAAGCTCAGGGTAATGGTGGGGTTGTTCATTCTTAGACACCACCGTGTAGTGGGTGGGTCAAATTAAATTGTGATGGTGCCGTTGGTGGGTTGCACAGTGAGGCTGGTTGTGGTACTGTCCTTAGGAATGAGGATGGTGTTTTCCTTGGCGCAGTTGCAATTCGGTTGGGGAAGTGTTCCGTGCTGCAAGCGGAGTTTTTTGAGATCATTCAGAGTTTTCATTTTGCCATATCTAGAGGGTTCAACAAGATCCATGTTGAGTCGAATTCTTTAACGACAATAAATCTTCTCATTCATGTTCCCCCCATTGTGGCATCTTGTTTCTATTTTGATTGCGCAAGTAAAAATTTTGGTGGGGCAGCAAGTTCAAGTTAAGTGGTCTCATGTGCACCGTGAGGCTAACCAAGCGGCGGATGCCCTCTCAAAATTTAGCTTATCCTCACTTGTGGTTGAAAGAGTATTTCATGTTGTTTCTGATTTTATTAGTTTCCAGTTGTTAGCTGAACTTCCTGATGTATTTTTCCTTTGTGGATTTTGGTTGTTGAATAAAGCTCTTCATTTAGCAAAAAAATAATAATTATTTATCACGAATTTCAATTATAATATAATTTATATATTTAAAAGTATTTATTAATTATAAATTATAATTATATAAAATAAACATTTATCTTATATATTGTACAGACTAAAATACTAGTTAAAAACTAAAACAATATCTTCATTTTTCTCAATGACTTGTTACGAGATTCTTGATTGTAGTCCAATCAATTCAAATAGCTTAGGATAACTCCAATGCAAATTGTTCTTACAAAAGCAACTCATAAAGGCATTATAATTCATTAAAGAGCAATTCACATTTGTCATGGAATAGTATTAATTGCTAAAGTAAGCTAAGTACCAGATGCTCTTATTTTTTGTGAGCCCACGCTTGCCAAAAAGAAATAATAATAGGATTTTTTTATTTTTTTTAGTTTGTCTTTGGTAAAGGATAAAATTTCGATTCAACTTTTTAGATTTTTTTGTGTTATTCTCTAATAGGAGTGCTAACAATATATTTTTTATTATTGATTAAAATGTATTAAAAATTATAAAATTATGAGTGTGACTCATTAAATAAAAAGTGATACTTACCAAATTTTATGATTTTCAATAAATTTCAATCAATAATAAAAATTGTGTTCAAAAGAATGTATTTAAAAAATTATGTTGCTAACATTTCTCTGTTCACTAATCACCAATAAGGTTTCACCTTAAAACCCAACACTAAAGGCTACTCCCTTCATTTTATATTGATTGACATTTAAGGTTTTTTTACACATTAAGAAAATCAATAAATGACTTAATTAGTGAAACAATTTTACTAAAATATCCTCACTTTCTCATTTTCTATAAATACATTATTAAGTACTCTATGACAATACATTTATTTGGGGGCAAAACTAAAATAAAAGTTTTAATACTTCATTAAAAATTGAAAATCCCAATCAATATTATTTTTTAATGCTAAAGAGTCAATCAATTTAGAATGAAAGAAGTACATAAGTTATCCAAGTGAAATTTCAATTTTAATTTGAGAATGACACCTAAAACATCTAAGGAATTAGACATAAGCTATGTTTGTCTAGGGAATTATATATAAGTTATGTGTTGTGTGTCAAAGAAATTATAAATAAGTTGTATGGGTGTGTGTGTACACCAAAAATTTTAGATAAAAATGTGTGCGTGTGTATGTCTATACTAAAAATTTTAGACAAAAAACCCAATCAAATATTTTGTTTTAGGTAATTTATTCTAGGGATATTAAAATAATTTATTATTTAAGTTTAAAAAAATTTTAAAAAAAGCACTTTGTGTGTGTGCTCTTTTGTTTTACTAAATGTATTTTAGAGACATTAAATTAATTTATTATTTAATTAAAAAAACTTTTTTGTGTGTATGTGTAAGCTACACAAAAAAATTTAGATAAAAAACTCAAACAACTCTTTTGTTTTAGTAAATTCATTTTAAGGATATTAAACTAATTTATTATTTAATTTAAAAAAAAAACCCATTATCTTTGTGTGTGTGCGCTCTTTTAAAAAAAATTAAAAATGTTTGTGTGCACTCTTTTGTTTTAGTAAACTTATTTTAGGGATATTAAAGTAATTTATTATATAATTTTCATTTTATGTGTGTGTGTGCACACTTTTTTGTTTCAGTAAATATATTTTAGAGATTAAAGTAATATATTATTTAATTTTTAAAAAAAAGAAAAAAAAACTCATTTTATGTGTGTGCTCTTTTGTTTTAGTAAATTTATTTTAGGGATAATAAGGTAATTTATTATTTATTATTTGAAAAATAAAAAACTCATCTTTTATTTTGTGTGTCTTCTCCTACCTCTACTATTGACCATGTCACCATTTATTCTCATTTAACATTCTTAGAGTGACTATTCTTCCTATTTCTCTCCCCTCTCCCATCTCTCACTACACTAACAAAATGCACAACACCTCACACACAGACTCTCTGAAACATGTTTTCTCACATTCTCTTTTTCATTTGTGCACACATAACACTCTCATACAAATCACTAATCTCTCACTTCTTGTTTTCGGGCTCACAATCTCTCAAACATTTTTTGGAGCATACGAAAAACATTTCCTTACCTTAACTCAGCACCCAATAAGAACCTCTCTTATATTTATTTTCATCATCATAAAACACTCATGTAAGGAAATTGTGTTGTTTTCTACAATGTGAAGGAAGGATATTGATAGTGAGACTTTACTGACATGCAACACGACATCTTCTGTGTTGTTACTACTTACACTTATCACTTACTACTTGAGTTGTGAGTTAAGGTGTCACACTGGGTGGAGGACTTAGAGAACAGACTTAATCACAATTATTCCAATTTGAGTGCTACTATTATATGCTTTGAATCTGATAATGTGAGGATTTGTATCGAGGTGTGCACAAAGTCATATATTTGAAAAGTATAAACAAGTTAACAATGTTGGTGTTGACAATTCTTCTTATGGTTTCAAACTTAGAACTACATATGAACTACCTTGTGCGTTCAGACTTGCTATAATCAATTCATTCTTATCAAAAGAGGTTAACTTTTACTGACCAAGGAATAAATGAGGTGGGGGGGGGGGGGGGGGGGGGGGGGGGGAGAGTTATTGCTGCAACATGAAGTAGATTTATTATTGAAGTGATTTCAGGAACTTGATGTAGTTGGATTTTTTTTTTTGAAAAGTAAAATGTGTGAACTAGTATTTTCAGATACAACTTCATAGTGTCCACCACATAAAAGGTTAGAACAAATGGATCACCAACAAGTCATGTGTTGAAGTTGGAAACATCAACTAAACTTGGACCTTTACTTTTTTAGCATGTTGATGCACTTTAATCCATTCATAATAACATGTCACCTCACTCTTCATCTCATAAATCAATCAATAACACTAAATGCAAAAGATTTGTGTCATTGTTAGATCAATTTCCTCTTTAGATGTGTTAGCATTGTGGATGTGTAAGTAGAAGGAAATTGCAATTGTAGTATTTCTTGGTAAAAGTGAGGAATATTGAGCTTAAGTCTATCTTGATTTGATTAGAGAGTTTCAATAATGGCATGTTTACTATATCAAACTCTTTAGCATTAATCAACAACATGACTAAATCATATATCTTTATAATCAATCACACAAAGGCACATGCAAATGAATGGATGACTATTTTGGACACGAGTTATATAATTACTTCAAGGTATGACGTAATCCTAATCCATTTATCCACACATGAAAGCATGACATTTTTTTCTCTTAAAAGTTGATCACCATTATCTCATTCAAGTCACTTTATTATTTCTATTGGGTTTGTCCTCAATTATCACTTTGTGCAAATATGATATAATGTTAGGTGTTGTTTAGTTCAATTCTTTATATTAAATATGGTGGTTGATTCACTTTTTTTTTTTGACACATTTATAGGTCTTTTTGAAGGATGAGGCTTTGCTACCTCTTGTTGTTTTACAATGACAAATACAGCCATGATAATGCTTGTAATTTCAATTTAACTCACGTACAACATTTTAACTCGTTATTCGTACATAAAGAACAAGAATACATTGATATTACAACGAATTGGCTGTAATGACATTATTGTTATTGTGTTTGTTATAACGGATTCATTAATATATGTCATTATTATTAATACTGTTGGACTAATATGATGGACATATCTATATTTCTGTTTATCAAACGGTCAATCTCGTCCAACCCGTTAAAGACAAGTTTACTTGGACCTGTATAACCAACTATCATATTGAAGTTGAACATCCAATCTTGTATATTTATTAAATTAAATTCTAGTGCTGTATTCAAGGAGGTGTAATATTAAAATATGCACGAAAATTTTAAAAGTATTCCATTTAACGTGCAACACAATATCTCACTCAATTTTCAGAACATTTTGTCCCATACATAGATCGTTTCAACTGCAAGTAACTATATTCAGGCTTAGTATTTTAATCTGAGTACTATGCATGATAAATATTTACTTATATACAATTAAAATTTATAATAAATAAATATATTTAAATATGTAAATAAATTATATTTTAGATTTATAATGCACAATTTAAATTGTAGTACTTTTTTATTATTATTGACAATTTTTTTAAAAAAAATAAAATTTAATTTAGAAATAGATAAAGTGATAGCTTTAAAAAGATCAAAGTTAAAAAATCAAGTATACAAATAAAGATAAAAAGATAATTTAAAATAGTTGAGAGAAATTCTACAGGTTGCGAAAATAGTGAGTAAAATATATTCAGAGAATTAAGAACAATGGTGGCTAGTATTTTAATTGCATAAGCTAACTTAATTGCAAGAAAATAAAGAGTAAATACATATACAAAACAAGAAGACTAAACTACTCCTAAGTAAGTGTAAATAATAAAATACATAAAAAATAAAAAGTATATTATCTAACAAAATACACATTCAAAAAGAAGAAAAATAATATTGAAAATGTCTCAGTTGCCAAGCAGAGCCAAGCACCGTACAAATTCTTGACAATTTATTTGTTATACTTCCATACCTCAAGTAAATAAAACAGCATCCCATATTCGCTTATTCTAATAACAGCGTACTGTCAAGCCTAAACTAGCATGTAGCAAGAACTTAGGGGATGTTGCGTATTTCTTCACAAAATTTTGAAAATAAAAAGTAACAAAAACAAGATGATACTTTCGCAATTATATCGAAATCATGAATTAAAAATGAAAACATAAAAGAAACCAAACACCCTCAAAGCTAACATTTGTTCTTCAATAGAATTACTTCTAGAAGAGCAAAAACATTTTTGCAAAAAAGAAAATTAAAATGAAAATGGCTTAAAAAGTAACAGGGTACAATAATAGAAATCACTGCAGCTTGTCTTTCCATGTCAAGTAATTACAGAAATTAGGTTTATTGTCCTGGACAGCAGTAGTTGATATCTTCTACAATGACATTACCGTCATGATCAATTCTGTAAGAGACATCAAGTCCCTCCAAAATCACGTGATAAATTATTTCATTGGAATTTAAAGCATTCTGCTCTCTTTCATGGACTAAAGTTGTTTCATCTTGGTGCTCATCTAAATCAGAAGTATTACCTAATAGTTCATCGTTTTCTTTCTTAAGTAGAGTATCATGTGGCCGATTTCGTTGACTCAATGACCGAATATCCCATGAAAGAACCTGCTTTATCAAGCTTTGGAACTCACCTGATGATGCATAAAGTGACTTCTTTTCCTGAAACAGTAAGGGAGAATCATCACCCATACGAATTGTATTAGAGCAAGAACAAGAAGATGGAAAATTGTGACTAAAAAGAAAAATAAATAAAAGTCATATAATCAGTAACATATGCATTATGCAATAGCAATATAAAACAATAACCAATGTCTTTTCCCACTGGGTGGTTTCAACTACATAGATCAAAGGACATCATTCTGTTTTGTCAAGAACAAATCTTCAAAGAGGCCAATTAGATCTGAAATTCTGAATCATTTTTAATAATTTTACTCCGAGATGTTTTTGGTCTTCCTCCCCCTTTAATTAAGGGGCTTTCCTCCATTTGACCAACTATTCTAACTAGGGTCCAGGGACTTTCTCTCACTCATTTTGTAATATATGGTAAAAAGGGTGACTCAATGCACGAGGCTCCCAAGTCCCACCAAGTGGGTTTGGGGAGGATGCAAGCGAAGTGCTTTGAACTGTGACTTCTAGGTCACAAGGTAGCAATCTTACCGACGCATCATGGCTTGCCCTCATTTTGCAATATAAGGTAATTAAAAAAAAAATTCAAATTGTAGCATACTTAGAGTTCACAAGAAAAAAGTTGGAAATAATTTTGGACTATAAAATATCACAAATTGCATATGGTACTTTTAGTTTTAAGGCCTTACAAAAAAAAATAAAAATGTAAGGCTAGTTAAGAAGCTATAACAATATTTTCAAATATAAAACTGAAACATAAGCAAGTAAAACCAGCACTGAATAATTAAGTTTAAGGTTAAAAAAAGTGAGATTAATCAAATGCCAAGACATAAGAGACGTATGACAATCAGAGTCACACCCCTTCAATTTAAAACATGTACCCTGGAAGAAAGTTGAAAACATGAAGGGTTAAATTACACAGTGAGGACTGATGGGGTGCATCCATTCTTGTTAACAACAATAATTTCAAACAAATAAATAATCAAGGATTCAAGCCTTAATTAAGTTTAGTCCTTATACTTTCAAGCTAGGTCATTTCAGTCCCTGATTTTCTAATTTCTTCAATTGAGCCGCTTAGTTTACCATTTATTTTCAATGTAAACCTTACCATTATTGAGTTATCCAAATATCCAAATAAAACAGTTAAAATCTTGCTTCGCTAATGTACCGAATGGGTCACTTTAAAAAAAGACCCCCTTTTTTTTTTGTGTTTCACGGGGTTGGGGGAAGGGTGGACAAGATGCATTAAATAGTTAACAACTCACCGCCATTATCCAGCAATTTTTGAGTGCTGAAGTGAAGTCCTCTGAAAAGCTAATAGAAGCTACAGAAAGCAAGTTATCCTCCTGAAGAAATACATTTTATTTTTCTTACTGTTGAGAAAGGGAAAACAGAGACATATTTGACTGAAACCGTGTGTCCGAATACACAACAGAAACAAGTTTATATAGGCTTATTACATTAATGATACATAAATAGAGAATATTTAGTTTTCTTTAAATCAATGATTACATCCCTATAAACTACAATAAATTCAAAATATTTTATTCTGATTTTCAACACTCCCCCTCAAGCTGGAGCATATAAATCATATGCACCCAGCTTGGTACATATATAGTCAACTCTTGGTCTCTTTAAAGACTTGGTGAAGATATCTGCTAGCTGGTCACTAGAGTTGATGAAGCTCATGGTAATGTCCCCCGACTCAATCTTCTCCCTGATAAAATGGCAATCAACCTCAATATGTTTGGTTCGTTCGTAGAAGACAGGATTGGATGCAATATGCAAAGTCGCTTAATTGTCACAAATCAGCATCATTTTCGTGGACTCATCAAACTTGAGCTCCCTGAGAAGTTGCTTCAACCATATGAGTTCACAAGTTACTAAAGCCATGGCCCTGTATTCTGCTTCAGCACTAGATCTTGCTACAACATTTTGCTTCTTACTTTTCCAAGATATCAAGTTTCCTCCAACCAACACACAATACCTAGAGGTGGATCGCCTATCACTGGGTGAACCAATCCAATCGGCATCTGAGTACACAACTATCTGAGTGTGTCCCCTATCTTCATAAATGAGGCCTTTACCAGGAGCACTCTTAATGTATTTGAGTATTCGAATTACTGCATCCCCATGATCCTGACAAGGAGAGTTTAAGAACTGGCTTACCATGCTGACAGCAAAAGCAATATCTGGACGAGTGACTGTGAGATAGTTTAGCTTTCCCACCAGTCTCCTATATCTCCCAGGATCTAATAAGGGCTTCCCCTGATTTGGTAGTAGTCTAGCATTAGGCTCCATAGGAGTGTCTATTGGCTTGGCATTTAATAGGCCAGTTTCTTCTAGGATATCAATAACATATTTCTTCTGAGAGATCACCAAACCATCCTTGGATTGAGCGACTTCGATACCTAGGAAATACCGAAGCTTACCAAGGTCTTTAGTCTGGAATTGTTGGGAGAGGTACTGTTTTAAATGGAGAATGCCACGTTGATCACTGCCCGTAATGACGATGTCATCCACATAAACAATAAGATATATGCATCCCTGAGGTGAATGGCGATAAAAGACAAAGTGGTCGGCTTCACTGCAAGTCAAACCAAACTGCTGTACAACGGTACGAAAGCGGCCAAACCACGCTCGGGGGGACTGCTTAAGTCCATATAGGGATCTACGAAGCTGGCACACCATAGTAGAGGACTCCCCCTGAGCAACAAACTCGGGAGGTTGCTCCATGTAGACTTCTTCATCAAGATCGTCATGCAAGAAGGCATTTTTGATATCAAGTTGGAAGAGGGGCCAATGGCAAATGGCAGCCATAGAGAATAAGAGGCGAACAGACGCCATTTTGGCGACCGGAGAGAAAGTATCAGTGTAGTCCTGTCCATACACCTATGTGTATCCTTTAGCCACCAGACGAGCTTTGAAACAATCAATGGTTCCGTCAGGGCCAACATTAAGAGTGTATAGCCAACGACACCCAACAGCGGACTTGCCCGTGGGAAGAGGAACCAAATCCCAGGTACCATTGCTCTGAAGAGCACACATCTCGTCAATCATTGCTTGCCGCCAATTAGGGTGAGATAAGACTTCACCTGAAGAGTGAGGAATAGACACAAAAGACAAAGAAGAGAGGCAGGTATAATGCAAAGGAGAAAGACGGTGATAACTAAGGTTAACATAATGAGGAGACAGGTTGCGAATAGAACGAATACCTTTTCATAGAGCAATGGGCCAATTAGTGGCAGGGGGCAAGCCCGGATCCAGTAGAGAAGATGGCGCCGGGGAAGGGTCGAACAGGGCCTCTATTATATCTGTGGAAGTTGGTGCAGGTGCAGGTGCAGGCGGAGGAATGGCAATAGGTCATTGGCGAAGGTGATATGTCTGAAGAGGTCGCACGGCCAGAGGCTCCGCTGGAACATTGTGATTCACCACAGGGGCATCCAAAGAGACAAACAGAAGGGGGACACGAGTAGGGGTACCAGGAGGAGTAGACAGAAACATATCGAGAGGGAAGGAAGCAGACTCAAAATAAAGGATAGACTCAAAAAAAGAGACATCGGCAGAAAGAAAATACCTTTGAGAGGTAGGAGAGTAGTAGCGATATCCTTTTTGCAAGCGATGGTAACCCAAGAAGACGCATTTGATGGCCTTGGCGGAGAGTTTGTCGAGACCTGGAGTTAGGTTGTGGACAAAACAGGTAGAGCCGAAGATCCGAGGAGGAAGCTCATGAAGGGGTGAGTGAGGAAAAAGGATCGAATAGGGAACCTGGTCATTCAGGACAGAGGATGCCATGCAATTGATGAGATAGCAGGCTGTGAGTACAGCATCACCCCAGAAGCGTGGGGGAACATGACCATGGAGGAGAAGAATCCGAGTAGTTTCAATGAGATGTCTATTTTTGCGTTCAGCCACTCCATTTTGTTGAGGACTGTAGGCACAAGATGTTTGATGGAGAATGCCCTTGTATGCCATAAAGTGCTGAAACTGATGAGACAAATATTCACGAGCATTATCACTACGAATAGAGCGTATAGGAATACCAAATTGGGTTTTGATCTCATGATAAAACTTCTCAAAGAGGGAAAAAAGTTCGGATCTATGTTTCATTAAACATAACCACGTACAACGGGAAAAATCATCAATAAAAGTTACAAAATACCTAAAACCAGAAGAGGTAATAATACGAGAAGGACCCCAAACATCAGAATGGACTAAGGCAAATGAAGACATAGCCTGTTTATTGACTCTATCATGGAACGTAGTACGAGTGTGTTTTCCTAACTGACAAGACTCACAGTGAAGACTAGAGATTTTAGAGAGACTGGGTACCATTTTCTGAAGCTTCGACAAACCAGGATGTCCTAGCTGAGCGTGGATGGTCGTCGAAGAGACAGTGGTTGAGTATGCTTGCCGAGGCGTAGAGAGATAATAGAGGCCATGAGACTCACATCCGATGCCAATTATCTGTCCCGAAGTTCGCTCCTGCAAGGTAATAGAATCTTTATTAAAGGTAATGACAAAGTCATGGGATTGGGTAAGATGATAAACAGAAAGCAGGTTAAAAGGACAATCAAGGACATATAACACAGACTCGACAGTTAGGGAGGGTAGGGGATTTGCAATGCCAATACCACTGGACTTTGTTTGAGAACCATTGGCAGATGTAATTGTGGGTAAATAGCCAGATGTAGACAGAGAAGAGAAAGGGGAACGATTACCAGAGATATGGTCAGACGCACCAGAGTCAAGCACCCAAGGACCCAGGGAAGGAGATTGGGAGATGCAAGCAATAGAATTACCAGTTTGTGCAACAGAAGCAATGGTGCCAGGGGTCTAGCGAGTCTCAAACCACTTGACAAAATCCTCATAAGTAGCCAGGGTAGCCCGGGGTCGATTAGCAAGCTGAGTGGTTTCTGCCAGAGGTGTGTGAGCCACATTGGTGGGACGAGGTGGTTTACCATGTAACTTCCAGCAACTGTCAATGGTATGCCCAAGGCGATGGCAATGCTCACACTTGGGACGATTCTTGGAGTGAGACGTCCCAGCGCGAGTACGTCCGGAAGTAGTGCTCTGAGATGCAAGAGCAGAGGTATCACTAGTTGTGGGAGTAGGGATCTCCATAGGGACCTTTGGTGGAATGCGAAGGAGGGCAGAAGAGGCAGATGTCATTGTAGGGACCGTGGGTGACGCAAGAATTTGGTCACGAGTAGCAGAATACTCTGGTGACAAGCCGTAGAGGGCAAGGACCATGAAAAAGGCACTCTGATTCTCCAGTTCCTTCTTAGCTTCAGTTGGAGTCGAGGTGGCAGGAGGCAAGAGTTCGTTAAAATCATGCAGAGCAGCATGAATTCGCCCAAGATATGCAGATATAGGGCCATCAAAGCGCTGAGGGGCAATGAGGGTCATCAAATCATGGCAAACACTGTATAGGCGCTGCGTGTCATTAGTATAAAGGGCGCGTGCCTCGGTCCAAACTGATTCACAAGTGACATGGGGCCGAAAAATCGGCTTGATAGAAGGGTGAAGGGTGGATTTAATGATACTGCATAATTGGGCATCAATCTTTGCCCATGGTGCACGTTCACTTGCGTCAGCAGAATCAATGGTACTAGTGAGGTGAGCTTTGAAGCCCAAACCACTAATTCATAAGGTTATGTCCGAGGCCCAAGTGGAGTAGTTCGAACCGTCCAGTTTCTTATTAAAGAGCGGAAAGTTCGAAAAGAGAATGGTGTCTGCCTTAGGTGGAATTGAGGAGCCAGAGGAAGCCATGGTGAGTGGTAAAAAAATCGTCAAAACAGCTAACACATGAACAGTACCTGACACGCGGGTAGAAAACAAGGGGCGGTCAAAAACTGATCAGACGGAGGCAAAATTCGGAGGGTTGGGTCGTCTAGGTGGGGCAACGCCCACACCAGAGTCGCGGCCGGAAAGGACCCTTCATGTGCTGCCACGCGCCGTTGAGAAGCGTTGTTTGGTGCAAAAGGGGCGCATGAGCGTGCGTGAAACGCCGAATGGGGTCGCCGTCGACAGATCTGTGTAGATCGGCAAACGGCGATCCAGACTGTGGGGTCGGTGGCTGGAAAAGTCGTCAGAGCAATGGTGGCGGCCGAAAAAGTCGCTGGAGTAGCGGCGACGATGGCAGGAAAAGACACCGAAAAAACAGACGACGGCGTTGGAACAGGGGGCGAACCAGAAACGTACACGGTTCACCAAAAAAAATATTTGTCTCTGGGGATAGTGGGTCCACCGGGTAGGCACAGTCCTCGAAATGCCTCTGTTAGGCTCTAGATACCATGTTGAGAAAGGGAAAACAAAGACATATTTGACTGAAACCGTGTGTCTGAATACACAACGGAAACGAGTTTATATAGACTTATTACATTAATGATACATAAATAGAAAATATTTAATTTCCTCTAAATCAATGATTACATGCCTATAAACTACAATAAATTCAGAATATTTTATTCTGATTTTCAACACTTACGATGAGATAATAATTTATTAAACTTCTACAAAGAGATGTAAGAAAATATAATATTACTTAAATACATTTCATTGCTGACTCTAAATGTGGACCATAATATAAAGCTTCCAAAGATTCAAAATACAAGACACGAGTTTCAATGACTAGTAAAAGGTAATAATGATTGATTATATATCATTTTTCCCACATGGAAAGATTAAATTTGATATCCAGCTAACAATTGCTTTAAGTTACTTATAGTCATTGAAGAATTAAATTGATAAAACCTGTCATAGATTAATTAGAAAAACTAAACCAATATAAGCAGCAAAAGATATAGCTAAAGGACAATGGAGCATTACCAACAACCAATTTGGCACTGTAGCTTCTTGGATGCTGTCACAATATGGTAGGTAAGGCTTGACATCAAGCACTGGCTGTTGATGAGATTCAGAAGCAACATGATTATGCATTCACAGAAAAGCATAAATTTCATAGTTAAAAAAATAACAATAACACAAGCAGCAGATAATTCCAATAAAATTAGCACAAAAGCAGGGATTGACAATGGAGGCTTACAGTTCCATCAACAAGATCCACACCAGAGAGCAAAATCATATTTCCCTGTACAGCCTCTACCTATATAGTACACAGTTAGACCAAATGAAAGTTACAAAATTAGGTCCATCATTTTTTTATTTTTATTTTTTGTTATTTTAAGACAAAAAGTTGATATTCTAGGGATTGGATGGAAAAGGGAACAGAGACAACATGGAAAAAAAAAATCATTAATGAGACTCTACATAGCTATGATACAAAATACTGTTTTTTTTTTTTAAAGTATTACCATGAAAACATATTTATGCCCTTTACTTTGGGCGCACAACAAGTAACTGCTAAAGAAACTAAGATTTTCCTAATCACATAATAGCAAGGGTGAAATTCAATTTCCTACCAGCAGAGTGGTCCAATTTCAATGTGCCACCCTGTAGGTTTGAACTTTGTAAGTTGTCACTCTACCAGTCTACCTTTCCATGATCTGCTGTTCCTTTGTTATGTATCTGATTCATACTTTTTCTCATCCACTTTTAAGCAAAATGACATGTGACAGTCACATGTTTACACAAATCACTGTTGTTGTTAGGCATCAAACTGCCTCAAAACATTGTAATTTTCTGTTGGATATACTTATCACATGTATTTTCATAAAAAAAAAAATGTAATGGATAGTTTCTTGACAACACACCATACTGAATCCATAGGGGGTTGAGTTCAACTAACGCAATAACCATCATAAATGTTAAAACTGAAATTACTAATTCAAAAACACCGAATCACTTCTTTCATGACATAAGTGCAATGTACCTTAGCAACAAGGGTCTGAAATCCCAAACTGTCTTAGGAACAAATTTGTCATAGGCTTGCAACAATTTAGTAATGCTAAGAGGAATCACATGGCAATTTATGGACAATAAAAGATACAGTGATAGTTTCTGAGACATTGTAGTTTGCTGGTCTCCAAAATTCAACAATATGCATTAAACCAGAGTGATATCAAGCAAGAGAAATGTCATTTATGAGAGCATCATCCCACAGGGCCAATATGTGTCCTTACCTTTGCAACTGTGAGTCCAATGGGGCATGGACGATGTGGGGATCGTGTGGCAAACACTCCCTTTCTTTCACCTTTGAGTCTCGGGACCCTCACCTATCCATCCACTGATCCGTATGAAAATTTTTCTATAAAATAAAAAATAATGCCACATAGCTATGACGATATTAAATTAAAGCTTGTATAAATTTCTTCAGAAATACTCATGGGAGAAGAAAATAAAAAGGTAAAATGAATTGATCTTCTCACATAAGCTAATATCAACTTATATACTAAACTTTAGAAGCTCTGTCATCTAACTTGTCCAAAAGATGGAGTACATGAGTTGATTTTAGCTTATGTGAGAAGCTCACTTCATTTTAACTTCTTATTTTCGTCTTGTGTAAGGGTTAGTTTATCCAAACAAGGCCTAAATTATTAATTGAAAGTTTGAAACCAGAGGCACACACCTTGGCCTTGAACCCTGATTTAGACGGATTTTTCCACAGCTTGTCAAGATCCGTATTTAAATGAAACACATACAGAATCCAGCAATGAGAATATTCCGCCAAACCCTCCAGAGACGCTGGCGGAACGCGAGTTGTGTTAAAAACCAAACACGCCCTAGCAAGCGGCACGAGCAACGGTTGCCTCGGCGTCCCGTTCCTGGTGGAGAAGCACGAGTGGACGACACCGATTGGAGTCATGGGATAACGAGTGAGGTTTAGGTTTTCAGATTTAGGTTGCGACTGTGTTGCTTCTTTTCTCAAGGCCTGCAAATAATTGAGTCAGGCACAGAATTATGAATGCGCAATTAACTTGGTTGGGAGAAGAGGTGAGACAGACCTGTTGAGCCCTAATCCGGCCTTGCCTTTCGGAGGCGCATTTGTCGATGCAAGACTTGAGCGATGCCTCCAGCTCCTCAATCTTGGAGTTAAGACCATTCCATTTTCTCTTTAATACGTACGCTGTTAATTTCAGTGAGAGAGATATGAGCATGGTGAACGGAATGGGAATTGAAATAGCGTTTACGTACCAGAGAGGGAAATGGCGGTGAGTGTTAAGGTTATGCTCACTGTCAACCATTTTATTTCTGAAATGTTAGCGCCCATCACTTCACTTCACTTCACTTCGGTTTGCTCAATCTAGACCACTTCACTTCGGTTTCAATGACCCACTTCTCATACATCTTTATTTGTACTCGCTCTTCTGCTTGTAGACTACTTAGACAGAGTTGACCATTTCCGCCTCTATCGAATACGAATAAGTTTTTCTCTTCAAAAAAGAGTTATAAATATGTTCGAATAAGCTTTAAATTGTAATTTAATATTTTACTAAAAAGACAATTTTTAAATTTGCAAATTTATTTAATTTTGCATATGTTTTAACTAAAATTTTTTAACTTAATTAGAATGCACCAACGGTGTAACAATTTTTTACATTATTATTCAACCATATATTATCATGTAAGATAAATTTATTAATTTTTGTAATAATTACTTAAAAAATTATATTTTAAATAATTTTTTATTAGTTAACAATGTAATTTTATTTAGAGAAAAAAGATATACAGTGATAGTGTAAAGGTTTTTTACACTGTCATTTAATCATAAACCACTATGTATAATAAGTTTGTTGACTTTAATAATAATCATTCTAAAAGTCACACTAAAACTGATTTTTAATTAATTGACAATATAAAACCTTTTGCATTAATAATGCATATTCATTAAACTCTTTCATTTATATGCAAGATACATGGAAATTAAATTCAATTTTTTTTATTAAACAAACGGTCTTATTTCTAACTTCTTAAGTATCTTTTTTAAAAAAAGAATGTTTAAAAATAAATTAATAAAAATAAAACTGAAAAGATTAAGCTGAACACCTGAAAACTACATAAATAAAAAATAATAAAGTTGAGTCGATTTTTATATTAAATATATAAAATGTTTTAATTTAAATTGAATCAAATTTTTACACATATATTTTAAAATAATATGTTATCTTTTTTTATTATTATCTACATTTATTCAGAAAGTTTCTAATTATATCTCTATTTAAATTTTATTTCTCTGTTTTGTTTTGTTTTTTTTTTTTTTTTGATTTGGAAACACAAACTCAGATACATTAGATTAACAATTAATTTAGAATTATATTAGCAATATTTTTAAATTTAAATAAAACTATAAAGTTTAAATAAAAAGCGTTTCAAGAGATAGTTGATAGTTAATTTAGGAATAGTTTAAAAAATATGGAGATAAAAAAAAACAAATATTTAAAATTATAAAAATAACATACGTATTTCTATAAAAGCATTTTTTAATTCAAATTAAATTGAGTTGAGAAAAGGGGCCTGTTATTTTTAAGGAAAAAGTAAATTACAAATTTCAGCATTTTTCCAAGAAAAGCGTATTTTCTCTTCTTTTTTTTACAATGGTCACACTGAAGTTTAAATCTATGACTTCATGCATATTATTTCAACCCCCTACCATTAGGGCGATCCTAGTAGGTTTAGAATGTATTCTCATTTAATATATGAGAATGTACTTAAAATTTAATGCTATAATTTGATATATTTTAATATATTTATTTAGAAAAAGAAATAAACTTATTCCATAAGATTTGACACTTAATTATTTTTAGTAGTGTTAACGAGCTTAACTATTTATGAATGATTTAAGTTTGACAAGTTAAACATTTAATCAAACTCGTTACTTTTAACAAACAAATAAATTTAAATTTAACTTTAGGTTTGGTTATATGAATGAGTCAATCTTAAGTTTTATAGATTTACATTAAAAGTTTGTAAATAAGTTAAGTGTGTATATTTCTGACAATAAAAAATTTAATTTTATTTAAGAAAAGAAATATACTTTTTATGATAAAAAGATAGATCTATTTTAGCAAATTAAAAAGTCATTGCCTAATTTTATGTTCAAATGTTTTTTTTTTTATCTCATATTCTAACATGAAAATGTCTATTAAATATTAAATAATTATCTTAAAAAGTATTTTTTTAATAAATGAAAGGAAAATAATCAAGCCATAAGTGAAACTCAAGCTCAATATTTTACTAAGTTATGACTAAGTTTTAGTTATAACTTGTTTAAATAAGAGAAATGCTAAGAACACACTTTCCCACACACTCTTTTGAACATACTCTATTTTATTGGTTGAAATTTATTGGAAATCATAAAATTTAATAGGTACCATATCCTATTTAATGTTTTTCTCTCATAATTTTGTAGTTTTCAAAAATATTAATCAATGAGAAAGAGAGTGTTAGAATGAGTGTGTTAGAAAGTGTGTTGCTAACACTCCTCTTTAAATAAATGAATTAAGTTAGATTTGAATTATCTCCCAAAAGGTTAATTTTATTGATAAAAGTATATTTTGAGGTATTTATAATTTTAGTTTTGAATTAATTTTAAACTCTTGTAACTCTTTATTTATAGATCAATTATTATATTTTTTTCATATTGTGTATTTTACTATTAATCTTATACTGTATCTTAAAATATTTTCAATCAAGTTTTAAATAAAGTAAAAATAACATACACTTAAGTAGATGTCATATTTTTATTATGTTAATTAGTGTAATTATTAAAATATCTTGAAGTATAATCTTAAAAATAATAAAATAAATAATACAAATAGTGTAATGGTTAAAATAAATAGTGTAATACAAAAAACTAGTAAAAAATATAAACCTATCATCTATCAATATCAATATCTTGAAGTATAATGTTGAAATAATATATAGAATAAATATTATAAATATATAATAGTTAAAATAAATAGTGTAATATAAAGATATCTAAATAATAACAACAACAACAACAATAATAATAATAATAAAATATAATAAAGTTCTTATCTATCATTATCAATAACTTATGTAATAAAAGGGTAAAATAAGAAAACCTACCTAATGTAAAAAAAAGATAAAAATAATGAAACCCTGCCTTATGAGTGGAAGAAAAGAAACAAAAAATAATATAATAAATATTCAATAAAAGGCTTAAATATATTTTAGTTCCTGTAAATATACCATTTTTTGGTTTTGGTCCTTATAATTATTTTTTTTTGGTTTCCATCCTACCATTTTTAAATGCTTTGCTTTTAGTCCATCTCATCTATCTTTGTTATAAAAAAAGCTAACATAACTAACGGTGATAATGTCATTGAGTGTCAATCATCGGATGATGATGATGTCATCATTTGATATGTCACTTGATGACATCATTAGGGACTAAAAGCAAAAAGTTACATATTTATAGGGACTAAAAAACAAATTTTTTTTTACAAGAACTAAAAGCAAAAAGTGAAATATTCTCCCTCACCATATACTCAATACTTTCACATACTTAACACTCTCAAGTTTATGCAAATTTGTACCATGAAAATTAAACCATGTAACTATCAAAACTTTCTCAAACTCAACAATTTTAGTGGTGAATGTTGGACCGAGATGCCCCAACTTTCTTCCATTTGAACCACAACATCAAGATTTTACAAATTCTCACCATAAAGTTAACCTATGGTGCCACCCTTAAACCACCATCACTTATGACTAGCACTCAAAAGATTGTAATCTCAAGACTAGATTGCACTTCATCATACCACATTTTAGTACCAAAGGCCGCCATTCACATCCCACACCACAACCCAACCCATGACAGCCATTAGTGAGACCTAAACACCACCTAGTATAACACATTTCACAAAGCCACGGTGTTGAGCCACACACATAAGAAGTCACTACCCATTGAACTTGGGAGGTGGGAGGATGATGACATGGATGTTTTATGACTCATTATGCATGTTAATGTTAATGGAGGATAAGCAAGCTAGAATAGTGGTGGTAAGGAGAAACCGCCCTAGATTTTTCGTTAAGGATTTGTTTCCTTTTTAGATGGAATTATGTGGTTGGGTTATGCAACCAAATATAGGAAGACATTGATTATCTTCCTAGAAGCCAGGAGGATAAGCCCATTGAGTTCAAGGTTCACCCCCCTTTGAAATATACCTTTAGTAGGGTTCTTTGCTAACTTAAGCATTAGAGTGTCTTTGCAAATACCCCACCCCTGCCCATAGAGTTTACAGTTATGGAGTTTGGGTCAAGTCAATCTCACTTCAAGAACATCCATTCCATAGTTTAGGACACTAGACAGTTAGAATTTGAACCATCGTTTGTCATACTTCAAACCAAATAGGAAGGATGGAGCTTAGAGAAAGAAGGGAGAGCAAGATGAAGAAAAAGAGGTGCGAAAATGGAGATAGATAGTATTTTAATATTTAGATTTTTATTTTTATTTTAATATTTAGTTTGATGCTTAAATATTTTTTTGTTCCAACAAATACACCATTAGTTACGTCAACTTTTTTATATTGGAGACTAATGGGAGGGACTAAAAGCAAAACTTTTGGAAAAGGTATGGACAAAAAAAAAATAACTGTAGGGATCAAAACCAAAAAGTGAATATTTACAGGGACTAAAAACATGTTTAAGGTTTAATAAAAATACCTTATGTAGAAAAAGGTAAAAAGAAAATTTAATAAATATTTGTGGATAAAAAGAAAATAAAATATAAGAAACTAAAAGCTAGCATTTTAAAAAACGTTACTTAAAGTAGCATATCAAAAAATGCTATAAGCTATTAAAAAAAGCTTGTTTATCACACACTGCTAATAAAGTCAAATAAACTTTTTTGCTAATAAAAAAAAACATAGCCTAAATATAATTAGGGCTAAAATATATTTTGATCATTTATTTTTTTACTAAAATTCGTTTTATTCCTTTATCTTTTTAAAAGATTTATTTTGGTTCTTTAACTTTCAAATTTGAGTCAATGTTACCCTTTCGAAATAGTGATAGTTTTCGATTTTGGAGCACGATTTTGAACCTTTTTTTAACCGATTTAAAAAGTGAAACCTGTCCCATCAGATTCACTTGCATGAAAACTATGAAACCTATCTAATATTTGAACAAAAAAGGGTCATAAAAATGGTGGAAATTGCCTGAAAGATAAGTATCACGAGCAACTGAACAAAAAACCTGATATTATATTTTTTAGTTTTTGGTTGTTTGTAGAACTCACTTTTCATGCAATTTTTATCATGTTTATGGCCTTTGTTGGTTCAAATATTAGTTGGGTTTCATAGTTTTCATCTAGGTGAATCTAATAAGACAAGTTTCATGTCTTGAATTGGTCAAAAAAGGTTCAAAATTGTGTCCTAAAATCGAAAACAATTACTATTTTGGAAGGATAACATTGACTCAAATTTAAAAGTTAAAGAACTAAAATAAATCTTTCAAAAGATAGAGGACCAAAACAAAATTTAATAAAAAATAAAGGACCAAAAACATATATTTAACCTATAATTCATTAATTGATTACTCATGTTAGGATCACTAATACGGTAATACCACTAGCTTGAGTGCTTGACTATTTCAATATCCTTGTACTACACAAGGTAAGTAACAATAGATTTTAGACGTTGACATTTTACATTAGATTGACTTAGGTTGCGAGGAAAAAAAGTGACAACAAAGATAAAATTTAAAATTTAAACCAAAGAAAAATAAAAGAAAATGCATCATTTTTCAATTTTTTTTCTGTTCTCATCCAATTCACATTTTTTCAAACTCCATTTTTAGTGTTCGAACCTTATAGAATAAAAAAACATAGCTGTGAGGGTAGATCTCATTGAAGGTGGTCAATCACATTTTTTGACAGAGATTAATCATCAACAAAGTCGATAAATACTTTGCACTTATAACATGATTAAAAAAAACACTCAGTTTTTAACAATGTTATTAAACTCGGCTCGGATCAACCGGTTCGACCGATCCGACCAGAAACTGGTTACCTGACCAGTTCGAGCCTATCATTGGATGGGACATGCACTTGAACCAGGATAACTCGGTTTGACTCAGTCGATTCTTAAGGAAACCGGTGACTCGATCAAACTAGACAAGTTTTTTTTTTCCAAAATGCTAGCACTGAAATGATATTGCCGCGACTAAGTCATGACACAACAAAGCATGATGTGCTGAAGAGAGGAGATACATGAAGAAGAAGAAGAAGAAGAAAGTAAAAAAAAACGAGGAGAAAAAAGAAAAATAATCCATGATGTCGATGGAACTTGACGGTGTTCTCTCAACTTCGTTTATGTAGTTTTGCTTTTACTGGTTTGCCTGTTGCGTACATAGCTTTAGTTGGGATTTAAACTTTGCTTGCTTTAAGCATGTACATTGCCCAAGCTGGCAAGCAACAGTAATTGTGCATTGCTCAACAAATACGAAGTGTGTTAGCAACAATGTTTATGCACTGCCCAACAAAAAGGAAGTGTACTGTCTGCCCTACCTAAATATCCTAATAGATATTAGGTGGTGATAATATAAAAACATATTTGTTTTTATTAATAAATATACTTTAAAAAGGTATCTCCATGTTCACGTGCCAATACTTGGCATTTTCTTCAAATTTTGGACGGTCTGCTTTAGAACCCTGGTTCTATGGCTTTTTAAAATTAAAATTTCAATTTTTTCAAAGTATATATTGAATATTTGTATGCCAAATAAAACATAAATACAAAATATGTAATATAAAAATTTTTAAATTTAATATATATCAGTTCATACGGTTCGACTAGTGACTCACTAGTTCGACCAGTAACCTATCAACCCAGTACCTCGATCGAGTCGATAACTGATCTGGTCCTGATAACATTGGTTTTAAGTGATATCTGCTTCCTATTTTTTGTCCCTTTATTTGTAAACCTAATAATGGTTAATTTAGAAAATAAAAAAAGTTGTACAATTTTTTTCTTCTGAAAGTAAATATAGGCTATGTTTGGATTCCTGTTTGGGTTCCTCCAACACATTGTTATCTCACTAAACTTAGTTTTTTATCATGTTTGGTTGCTCTTTAAAGTAATTTTGAAAACTCAATTTGCCATTAAGTTTGAGTTGGAAGTAACATAAGTGTTACTTTTGAAAACTCATTTTTTCATTGGTAATATATTTGTAAGTGCAAAAGTACTTTTGATTAATATTATCCAAACAAATTTCACTTTGTCAATGTATCTTTAAACAAAAAATTCTAAACATAAATCACATTATAATAAACTCATATTTTTTATCAAACTTGAGTTTACAACATATTTTTAATTCACTTATGTTTACAAACTTTAACTCAAACATGCACATAGTTGTACAATGTATCCAACCAAAATGCTATTGTATCACCGTTATTGTTTTTATTTTTACTACATCTTGGTTTATATAAATAAAACATGTTATGATTTCACGTAATAAAAACCGTGATTTTACGGTGTGTTTAATTTTTATTTTCAAAAACTATTTTTGTTTTCAAAATGTAATTAAATAAGATTGTTCAAACAATTAGTGGCAAATGAATAAAAAAAATTAGTGGAAAGTACTGTAAGTCATAAAAATTAAAATACAGTATGAAATTGAGGGAGAAATCAAGTAAGATGAAAATAAAAGAAAAAAAATCAAGAAATATTTTCCCGTTATTTCTATTTTTTAGTTTTTAAAATACTTTTTTTTAAAAATAATTTTTAAAATTAATAAAGTAATATAAAATTGTTTTAAAGAACAACTTTTAAAACCAAGAAGCGAAAAATGAATCAAAACATGCCTTCAGTAACTTATCCTATTCTTTATGTTTAATATAAAGTGAGTAATTTATTTGAATAAATTATCCCTTAATTTATTTATTTTGTTAATTGGGTCTTTTTATTATTAAAAAATTCAATTAGATCCCATAATTTTCAAAAATACTCTAATGTTATTCTTTTTCTTTCAAAACAACACTATTTTTCATCAAATATTACATTAAACAGCTTGAAAAAAGTAGTAAAAAATGACTTTGTTTTAGACAAAAAAATAACATTCGAGTGTTTTTAAAAATTATGAGACCTAATTGAACCTTTTAATGATAAAGATATCTAATTAAACAAAATAAATAAATTAAGTATCAAATTAGTAATTTAGTCCTTTTTTAATTTATTTTTGCCGTGAATCATTGCATCGGATTAAAGTAAACTCTAGTAAATATAATAAATAAAGGGTTAAATATGTTTTTAGTCCCTAAACTTTTCTCGATTTTCACTTTTAGTCAATAAACAAAAAATTGTCCAATCTTAGTCTCTGTTCTTTTCCTCTGTTAGCATTTTTAGTTCCTGCCATTAAGTCTCATCGTTAAGTGATGACGTGATAGCCATGTGAGTTGTCACATCATCAACTAGTCTGATGTGACTGCCATGTCATCATTTTTGGTAAATTATGTTTTTAGTCCCCTAATCTTTTCTCAATTTTCACTTTTAGTCTCTTAATAATTTTTGACTAGTCTTAGTCTTTCATCTTTTTACGAAATTCACTTTTAGTCTCTTAACAATTTTTTGACTTATCTTAGTCCCTTAACTATTGTTTGTCATTGTTTTTAGTTCCTCCCATCAAATATATCCATTAAGCAATGATGTGACAACCACGTTAGCAGTCAGGTGACTTGCCATGTGAATTACTAATTTTATGTAGGTATGATAATGGGGGGTCGGGGGCGGGTTTTGCTCTCCCCATCCCTGTCCCTGTCGCCATAAAAGGTGGGGTGGGTTTGAGTTTAAAACCCGCAGGTTTTATCGGGTTTGGGTAAACCCGCCATAAAATATGGTATTATCGGGTTTTATCGGGTTTGGGTAAACCCGCGGGGAACTTGTCACTTTTTTTTACAATTTTAATTTATGTATACATTTTTAAATAAATTATATATTAAGTTATTAATTATATTTTAATTCAAACAATATATAAAAATTTAAAATAACAAAGAACTTAAAAATAAAAAATTTAAGAATTAAATTATATTTTTAATTAAATGTATAATTATAAGTTTGTTATTTAATTATTATTATAATTTAAATTATTTAACTATCAAAATAATTATTTTATATTTTTAATAATTATAAAAAAATTATGAAAAAACTTAACTCTAATATATATATAATAAAAAAATTATAAAAAATGCAACAGAACGAGTACGAGAACAAGGGCGGGGCTAGGAGTCACATACACAAGTTATATACTCAGACTCAAACCCAACTTTACAAGTCGGAAAAAACTCATACCTGGTCAAAGCAAGTTTTTCCTGTCAAAGTCGGGACGAAGTTGTTGATTTTTCTTATTGCACCTCCTTTTTTATTTTTCCAAATTTAAATTGGAGGTTGTTGATTTTGCTTTTGCATCTCCTTTTCTATTTTTTTTCAAATTTTCAAACCCTTTTTCTAGCGATTTTACATTGCCAAAAAATTTGTAGCACATTAGAAACTGCTTAAAAATGTCTTGAACCAACAACATTTTATCACATGATTACTACGTCAAACTAATAGTTCACATAGCAAGTCATGTGACTTCTAACATGGTTGCCACATCATTGCTTAATGGTGATACTTGATGGAAGAGACTAAAAACAATGACAAACAATAGTTAAGGCACTAAGATCGATTAAAAAATTATTGAGGAACTAAAAGTGAATTTCGTAAAGATTAAGGACTAAAATTGGTCAAAAATTTGTTAAGGGACTAAAAGTAAATTTTGTAAAAAGATTAGAGACTAAAAACATAATTTAGCAAAAAAAATTACACGTGGAAGCTATATCAGACTAGTTGATGATATGACAACTCATATGGCTGTCATATCATTACTTAACTAGTAAAACTTAACGGCAAATACTAAAAATGTTAATGGAAAAAAAATACAAGTATCAAGACCAGTCAATTTTTTATTTAAAGACTAAAAATGAAAATTGAAAAACATTTAGAAACCAAAAACATATTTAATTCATAAATAAAGTACTAATAAACAATGGTTTGGGTGGTCAACTACGGTGTTTGTGATTAGCGAATGCCATATTTGTGTGTTGAACCATCAACCTCCATCATCGGATTTGTCTAAATAGGGCAAGCGCTGTCGCGAATTCATCGTGTCAGTCTGTCAGATACATTCATACTCTTTTTGCTTTGGTCTTCATTATTTTCGCATTGCAAATTCACTGCATTCTTATTCATGCTTTCTCTTTTCGCCACTCCATTCTTTCCTTTCTTTCCTCCGCTTCAATTTATTATAATTTTTTTTGAATTTGTTGCATTCTGGCACGGTAAAACCTCATTTTAGTTTATGGAAAATCAAATCCCCTCCAATCTTCTTCTTATTAATTAAACCTGAAAAGCCGTGTTTATTTGAGTTTGAGTAGGTAGGAATACTTGAAAGTGGAGTGGAGTGTAACTCATTCTACACTTCACAATTTTGACTAGCAGGAAAAGTGAGTTGAAAGTGATTTTGGACACCTGTTAAGCAACAATGAACGCACTCTGTTTTCACAATTCGATTTTCCACTACTAACACAAGCATGACTTGAAGATAAATTTTGCAGATGATTGTTTCGAGCAGTGCAAAAGTAAAAAAACACAGCAACCTCGCAAGTTCAACCTTTAGGCATGGCGAGCAATTGTCCAATAGGAGGACCACTAATGGAGGAGTTCACTTTTCAAGCAGGATCAGCTCCCTTCAAGAGTTGTCATGCTTCTACCATTGTTGAGGTCATGGAGTACAAAAAATCTTTGCCCATCAAAAAAGATATCGTGATTTTTGTTTTTTGTCAAATGAACTCGATACTATGTTGGTTGATTTCTGTAGGTTGATAAAGATCATTTTTTGGTTGCCTATTTTGCGGGCACAGCCGAGGGGGCACCTGATGTCAAAATATGGTTGCAGACTTACAAGGTAAATGTATATGCTGTACCGCCACGTCTTTCAATTCATTGGAAACTGGTCATTCCCACACAGTTACACTAATTTTGGTGTCTGATTTAGGAAACTGGGTTTTGGTATATTCTACTGCCAGGGTTTCTTTTCTTTCTTTTTTAGGTTTTACATTTTGTGTGAATAGCTGACTGCTTTGCCCGGAAAAGTCACATGCATGGGGAGTTCAGGTTTTATCTGGCTGCTCAACTATTGAAATGGTTTTTACTGTACATACAGTGCAGCTGAAATCAATTGGTACAAGTGCATGTGGTAATGTAGGGTTGCTATTAAGTAGTTTTACAAATGTGCCTCAAAAAAGTGGAACAAATTTTGATTTCTAATCTGTTCGTCATAAACTGTCTTTATACCTTCCACATCTGTAGGAGGGGTGTACTGAGCTCTAAAATTTTGAATGCTGTGCTAACTTTCTGAACACAAATTTGGTGGATAGAATGGAAGATGGCAAACACCTGTAATTGCTGATGAAGAACCAAATGTTCCTATGTGGAACCCTGTACTGTTCAAACTTCCATCAGATGTGCTACTTCTGTTCTACAAGATAGGCCAAGAAGTTCAGAAGTAAAGTTTATAACTTTTTTTCCTCTTACATCTATTTTTCTCTTGTACAGACACTCATTGCTGCAATGCTTTCATGGATGGCAGTTGTTGAGACAGCTAGGTTTATCCTGTCCTCTTTGGCATGCAATTATGAAAATTTTTCCGTCCAATTTCACTATCCTGCTCGGCGTGATAGACCTAATGCTTATTTGGAATTCATGGATAGTACTGGCTTTTATCACCCTAAGTGAAATTCATGGATGGCACTGACTTTTGATTCAGACAAAACTATGCTGTATAGAACATCATCAGCATTTTCATGCGTGTTATTGCTTCCCCTTAGTAAAATCCAGGTAACTGGATAGTAGAATGATATTGTTAGGCACTCCTATGTGGCTAAGGGAAAGAATGGGTTTTACTTAGGCTATAACAAACTTGTAGATGTGGCAATAGGTGTGGGAAGCATGGTGGTAAATTTAATGGCTGTGGGATATAAGGGAAGAATGGGAAAATAAGAGAGGAGGGAATCATTTTTGGGTAGTTTTGGATGGTGTTGCTGCAGGGCAGAGAAGTTTTCCTTCTCTGTTTCGTTTGCTTTCATTGTCAGTTGCTATACTTTCTGCATATTAGCCTTGTAATCCAAGCACTGTTCTCTTAGTATTTTCTCCATTAATCCACAGTAAATTCAGTTCCTATCTGATATATTCATAGAATACTAGAGACAGGAGTTTCCACATGAAAGTTCATATTTATTGATAAAATCTATAACTAATAAAGAAAAAATTATAAATTCATGTGGAAATATTTCCATGACAAATAATATATTGGAAAGATGTATTCTTAATTCATTGTAACCCCATAGTAAGTTGCAGTGCCGCCATTAGATTGAAATGTTTGAATGAGGGTGTTGTCTAGAATGAAGTTGTTTATCTCAATAAGTCATCTCCCCCCTCCCTCACCATATAGGACTTTAGGTAATTTTAAGTTTATTGTTTGTCTCCTTTTTATATGAGCAGAATGAGTCTATTTATTTCAGGTGGAGTGGATTCATGAAACGCTCTTATGATAAAGGCATAACTTGGACAGGAAGAGAACAACTTCCTCCTGGTATATTAGGACCTATAAAGAATAAGGTACAACAGAATCTATTTCACTGTATTTTATCAATGGCAAGAGGTTTGGAATTTAAAGCTATATTAAATTTTTTGAATTTGATTACTTTTTCTCAGCCCATTTTGCTAGAAAATGGTAATTTAGTTTGTGGATCATCTGTTGAAAGCTGGAACTCATGGGGCGCTTGGGTGGAGGTTTTAACTGAACTCTTCCTAATTGAATGGTTTGTTTCTGTGATGCTTAGAAATGTTAGCTTGCTGACATTTATTACTTTCTGTGTGCAATAGGCAACAACAGATTTTGGCAGGTCATGGAGCAAGTATGGCCCAATTTACATTAAAAATGAACCTCTGAGTGTGATTCAACCAGTACCTTATCAGACTGCAGATGGGAAACTACGTGTTTTACTACGATCCTTTGATGGCATTGGTAGAGTATGTATGTCAGAATCATCTGACGGTGGCAAGACTTGGGGATATGCAAAACCTACTCGGCTCCCTAACCCAAATTCAGGTCAATTTTGCAAACTATATTGCTTGCAAATTTTTGCTGCATAATTATGACAGGCTTTTAAACTGAACCGTAAGAACTAAGTTGATCATGGATTACTTCAATTTGGCAGTTTTTTATTCCACCCTGAGTATCCCTTTTCATTCTTTGGCTACTTATCGATTTTGTGCATTAATGGCACATCTGTCTAACCTTGCTTACTAGGTATTGATGGGGTTAAGCTTAGAGATGGCCGGTTATTGCTTGCTTATAATACTATATCAAGGGGTGTGCTTAAAGTGGCACTCTCTAAGGATGATGGTGATTCCTGGTGCGAGGTTCTCACATTGGAGGATACATTGGGAATGGAATTCTCATATCCTGCTGTTATCCAGGATAGTGATGGGCGAATACATATCACCTATACATATGATAGGACACAAATTAAGGTACAAACTTAAATTTTTATATGGTAGTTGATTTTAAATTGTAGGTTTCAGCTATTATTATTTGAGGATGGTTGAGTTTATTTCCTGATAATATTAACCCCCTATCTTCTTTTTTTATTTTTGCAGCATGTCGTTCTTCGGCCAAGTTGATGTGGAGTAAATTGTTCAATTTCGAAAAAGCGGAAACAACCAATCTTGTACGTCTCTGATCATATGGCCTTTTCTATTATCAGTAGTTGTAAGCACATGAGCAAGGACTAAAAGCGTGAGTATTCTTGGTTTATTACAATCTTCTAATGTCCAATTTTGTATATTTGGGGTACAGTTAGATATTTCTTAATTTGTTAAAGATATTTTTTGATTTTTTTTATTTTTTAGAAACTACTGTTTTTAACTTGTGAAAAAGTACCAAAAGTGTTTATTATAGGTTTTAGTTTTTCGCTTTTAAATACTTACCTAATTGTTTTAAAAATTTTCAGACATTTTTTTCCCATTAAAGAAGTTTGTTTGCTTAAAATAGAAGACAATCAGCCCCTATATCTATTTGTTAAACGCATATACTTCACACCTGTTTTTGTTTATGATATTTCAAGGGAAGAAAAAAAATATGCCTTACCCTAAACACTAGAGTGGTTTCAAGAGATAGCTTTAGACATGGAAATAGTTGCAATTTGGAAGTGTGATGTTTATTTTCAACCATTTTACAGTTTTTCGTTTAAATAAGGAAGAAAACTAGGATTTGTTGAACAGCAATGTTGTGCCATTATTTCAGGTCGATTAGAAAATAAGGTCTATCAAACCTTTTTGTATTACTTTGCCAGATATTTTTACACTGAAATCCTAACATTTAATTTTATTATTCTTCGAAAATGAATTGATTTTATTAAGAATTGTTACTTCAACTAAGGTATACAAATGCGTGTTGGCCTTGCACCTGTGAATGAAGAAAAATCTAAACACACAATGACTTTTTTATAACCGATGTTTGACTATTAAATAAAAGAGTTTCAGAGATTAATATTATAGATATAAGAAATGAAATAATGTTAGTATGTAATACACACACAAAAAGAAAATTCAAGAAAATGAAAAGAGAAAATAATACATGCGTGTTGTCGAAACACGAGAAATAAGCAGAGTATCTTTTTCGCCAATAGATTTCTTTCTAAACAATATTGTTTGCTATATGCATGAATTTCAAAGTTTAACGCAAAAATTCATATTTAAAGGATTCAATTTTTTCCATTTGGACCAATGCATGTGGGTAATTCATGTACATATTCACCTTATATATTAAATGAGAATAACTATATTGAATGAGAGCGTTTTTAGCTGTTATTTTTCAACGAGAGTGTTTTTAAGGATTTTTTAACCTCTTATTTCTTTTAATCTATCATTTTCAATATTTTTAAATCTAAATTGAATTTTAATATATATTTTTTAAAATTATCAATAACTAAAAATTACATTGTATTAATTGTTTATTATAAATTTAAAATATAATCTATATATTCAAAAATATTTATTTATTAAAAATTTTAATTATAATATAATTTATATATTTAAAAGTATTTATTTATTATAAATTTAAGTTATATAAAATAAATATTTATTCTGTGAAATGCACAAGTTAAAATACTAGTTTACATACATGTTTGATTGAGTAATTTTTACAAGTGATGTTTAATTATATTTACTAAAAAACGTAGTTTCAAAGATTATTATTATAAATGTAAGAAATGAGATAATATGACACAAAAAGAAAGAAATTCAAGAAAATAAAAAGAAATCATTTTCCTACAAATATTTTTTTATGACAGAGATTTTCCTTCAAAGGGAAGAAATCACGAGGGGAACTATTTTTTTGGATGTCATTGATGATTGCCGAAACTATCTCAACAGATCAGCTGTTAAGGTTTTGTTTACAAAGAGACTTGGGAACATTCTTGCAGATAGGTTAACAAAATTAGCTTCTTCCTATAAAGAAATGTATTGGCCGGTAGATTTGCCTCATCATGCAATCCTAGATACTCTATGTGATGTATAGGCAATTGCCTCTTCTTAATAATATTACAAGTCTCTTTCCTCAATAAAAAAAATGAAAAGGAAAAAAATCCATGAGGTAAAAGTATTGATAAATATTAAAAAATAATATTAAATTACCTTTCATTCAATTTTGGGATTGATGAACAGTTAGTCTTAGATGGCGTCCTCAAAGTCACAGTTTACACTTGGAAATAGGCATGGCAAACAAATCCGCGCTCGTGAGGATCTGTCTGCCTCCACCTCGACCTTGATGGGGAAACCCCACCTTATCTGGGTTCGGGTTCGGGTTTAACTCGACTGTCAAAGTCAAGGGCGGGGGTGGAGGCAGGGATGTAACTACCCGCCTCGCCCCCTCCTCGATTACATAAAATTACTAAAATAACCTTACATATATGTTTAACATCCTAATTCCCAAATCAATTTCGAACCCTAACTCTGCCTCCGCGTCTCACTGCGTTGCTGTTGCTCCCGTGAGTCCCGTCCCTTTTTCACTTCTCTACTCCACCTCAATCCTTCTCCCTCTCCTTCTCCCACAAAGTAACGAAGCACCTCTAGCCCACTATTCTCGTCCCTTTCTTAGCGCCTCTAGCTCCAAACCTTTGCTCGTCTTCGGCACCAGCTATTTGCTCCGCCTAGGCACCGATCATCCGCTCTGCCTTTGGCACCGGCCATCCACTTCGCCTCTAGCACCATTTGCCTCTGGCATCGGTTGTCCGCTCCACCTTCGGCACCATCCCTCTGTATGTTTTTATGTACCTCTCCCTTTCTCTGTGGTTTTCTCTTGCGTTACATTTTAGAATCTTTAAGCATTTGTGGGCTTGCATATTAACATGAGCAGACAAGTGAATCTGTTGGCTCAAACATAGTAGTCAATAGTGTGCATTAGTGGTGGCATTGGGGCATCATGGAGCCGCCCTAGGCTGCTACAAGGTTCAAATGGCGAAGTGGAACACATATATAATTTTATTGTATACAGAGATGATAACAATGATGGAGTGGTTAACCTTTCTCAACTCTGTTAAATATAAAAATGCTTGTATAATAGATGAAAAACTTGCTAGTAGGCTAAAAGTTGAAGGAAGAATACATATGAACAAACTAATTTCAATTGCAATGAGGGGAATCCTTGGAATAGTGTTTGTATTTTAAATTGAATTGTGCAATCCTTAGAATGGTGTTTGTATTTTAGCTTACCTTAGGTGTAAACCTGATTAGCAGAGAAGGGCAAATGGCTTTTCGAAAACAGCACATGGTGTAAGATTTTACTAAAATTAGTGAACAAAAAACTTGGCTTCTAGTAATAAAAAGATTTTTAATAATACCAATCTAATATGAAATCAATGTTTTAAAAATGAAGTTACTTGTGTTGAACGTCATCCTCTTTTAGGTGAGTTGCTTGGGTTTATTGTTACTTTATTATTCAAGTCGATAGCAATTTCATCTAACTAATTTGGCAATTTCTTTTTCATATGACATAAAAGTGGATAAAATTGCTATTAGAAACAATCACAATAAATCATTAATGAACTTGTCCTGTTGTTTTATTAAATTCCATCTAACTAATTTGGCAATTCCTTTTTTGATTGACATATTTCATTCATGTATTTCATACATTAGTTCAGTTTTCATGTATTTTTTACAATTTATCTGAAAAGACAATATAGCTTTGGTTACAAAGACATTATTTTTTTCATCATCAATATTGTATTAATCAGTTTTCGTTGCTATCATTTGCATATTTTTTATGTTTTGAAGAGTCCAAGTTTAAAGGTTGCTTAAGTTTCAAAATACTAAACTTATCAAACAAAAAAGACTCTCTTGATGACAAATGGGCCATAAATTTGATGTAAAGTACTATAATGCTCGAATAGACCAATGCTTCTTGTCCCTACACTAATTAAATCATTATATGTTGCTATATCCAGTTGTAGCTTTTCCAATGCTTGTATATAAGCACGAAAATGAGCACTATGAACTTGCAAACATGCAGCAACATTATAGTAGATGATAACATATTTCATGGATTGAAATTTGGAGCTTTTGTTTCTTTTTATTATGTAATTTGATGGATTGAAATTTGAAACTTGTGTGTTTTTTTTATAGTGTAATTTGATGGATTAGAACATGTTTCTTATTATGTAATTTGATGAATTGAAACATTCCTTTTTTCTTTATTACGTAATTTGGTGGATTGAAACATTAGTTGTAACATCCCGGGCGTTGACGAGGACGGGGAGTGATCGCCGGTGCAAAAAAAGATGAGGCACGGACAATGAACGGCTCCTGATAGGCTTCCAGTAGAAGGGTTACATGAATGAATCAACTACACACCCGAACGAGAGGGATCCAGAGGCTGTGCAGGTATGGGACTGTACAGTTGATGATAGTTTAAAGGAATTAATAAGTACTACCTATACCATCAAGATGCATCTACTTTCCGGTAGCCTATCACTTAAGAACTCCACAGTTAAGCATGCTTGACTTGAAGCAATTTAGGGATGGGTGACCTCCTGGGAAAGCGTGTAAGTGAGGACAAAGCACGCTGAAAAGTCTTGTGTTGGTTTGTGGGGACAGTCACTTATCCTGAAAGCGGTCGGGCATTACATTAGTTCCTTTCATTGTTTCTATCTTCATGTTAGTATCTCTTAATTTTTGTTTATTCATTGATAAAAATTTGCATGAAAATCATTTTTGACATTTTACAGTTGCTAAGGATATTCTTAATAGAACAATTTTGAATCGTGTGAGAGAGAGATATAAAAATAAGTTAACTTGCATTGTTATTTTTTTTTTAATTCTAAATTTTATGATATATTCATAATGACAGGGGGCGGGGATGGGTACCCACTTTTTAGCCCCGGTAGGGATTGGGGGCGGGGACGGTTTATAAAATCGGGGGTGGGGTGGGGATGGAAAAACCCGCCCCCGCCTCGCCCCATTGCCATGCCTACTTGGAAATATCTAAAGACCAAATGAAATGGCAAGTTCTTGAATCCATCTATGTTATCATATTTACTATCCTTTGATCAATAAAAAGCTAAGGTTTGCTTGTTGGTGTTTCCTTTTTACTTTTTCAAAGTATATAAATTAAAAAAATTAATAATCACTTTCTCCAATTCTTTTTATCTACATTTTTGAAAAAAAAAAGTTTTCATTTATCTGTCATTTTAAATTTCAGGATAGCATTAATTATTATTTTATCAATTACATTCTTATCAAGAAAAGAGAAAAAATAATAGTGTATAAAATGTCTAAGTAGTATTCCCTCCTTTTATCAAAAGAGAGAGAGAGAGATAAATGACATAATAGGAAATTATAAATAATTTATTAATATAAACGAAAAGATTAATTATTTTTCTTAATTTATGTGTTATAAAATTAAATGAAAAATAAAAAATGATGGAGGAATTAAAACAGGCTTTTGAAAAAAAGAAAAGAAGCAAAAGCTTAAAAAATATATATACTGTGGGTCTTGCTAATTAGTGTTTTAAAGACATTTATTAATTTGAGCTAAAAAATTATTAATAGTATTTGTAATTTTGTTGTGGTACCAGTTGATATTAATTTTGTTGTATTATATATACATATAAAACTTTAATTAAGATATTAAATTTTTTATATTGATATAATACAATTTAATCATTTTTTACACCTAAAATGCATCATTTTAACCTAATTTATCAAAGATATAAAGAGTTAATTTGTGCAAGTACTCTTTTTGTTTGTTGTGAGTAATTTATATTTTTGTAACTGCTAAATAAAACTAAACATTGCCAAGAAGAAAATGAAATAAAACTACCGAAATAGTGAGAGACGTTACGTGGAATAATTTTCAATCACTGCTGGGGGAACCCATGCTGGAGTCAAATCTATTTATGCACAGACCACATGCACATAGATACGTTGGGAAATCGGCTTTCCCATTGCTAATTTCCCTTCTTTATATAAAAATAAAAATTTGCTGTTGAGAAATTATATTTGCTAAAGCCGATTTTTTATTTGGATGAAAAATATGAGTATTTGGGTAAATAATAATTTTTTTATGATTATAATTTTTTTTTCCGGCAACTATACTTGCCAAGAAAAAATAGCCGAAAAGAAAACAATAGCAAAAAAAAATAAAATTGCTGGAAAAACATAGGGAGTCGCTGCATAACTTTCACGAGGTCCAAAACCAAATCACACAGATTTCGTTACCTATTTGGTAGACCATACTGCTGCTAAAACAGGATCTATCGAACAAGTTTTGATTGGAACCTTCTTCTGCTTTCACAAGGGCTCTATCAGGGATTCAGGATGAAGTTATGGTTTTGAAGAATTACTTCTCATCTCTGTTCGAGCTTATGCATGAAATTCAACCCCTAAAACCAATCCTCGTCCGGTTCAAGTTTGTTTGTTATTCGATTTATTCTAATTTTGATTCCAATTCGTGGATTGTATAATTTATCTTTAATATCTTCATGTCAAAAAAGTAATCTAAAGCTTCGCTTCTTATCACATGCTTCAATAAGTACTAGTTGATTTAATTCTATTTTTAATTTAAAACCCTATCAATAAGCACTTATAGAAAAAGAAAATAAAAAGATAAAATGAAATAATTTTCTCCTATTCTACAAAAGTTGATTTTAACTTATGAAAAAAAAACTTATTTCATTTTATCTTCTTATTTTATTTTCTTATAAGTGCTTATTGAAATTTTTTTCCAAATAAGATCATAGTAATTATTCATTAATCAACACGACAATCTCTTCCAACGTGTTTGTTTAGAAAATTTTATGTTAAAAATAATTACCTTTTTTTTTAAAAAAAAGATATTAAAAAAATTGATTTTAAATTGAATTAATACAAATATACACTACAAATAAGAAAAAAAAAGATCCTAATTAGTTAATGTCGGCATGTATTAGATTTTTTCTAATGCCATTTGTTCCATCTGAAATGGATGAGGGTATGAGTTCGGACTAGGTTGTTCACTATTCCAATCCAAAAGCCTTGTTGCCTGAACTGAGCGATTGTAGTTGAGGCTTTGGTGCAAATGAAGTGTGCAAGCAAATGGGTGGGGCACCTAAAAAGATACTCCAACGATTAAGTTAGTAACAATTTCGCTAAAGTGACAAAATGTAATAAATGTGTACCTTTCATAATAACATTAATAATATATATACATAAGTGTTATATTTGGGCTAAAATCCTTAGTACAAGGCCTAAAGCCGCTTGTGAGCAATTATATGTTACCTTAGCATGTATATGTACTAAATTGTACTTCTAGTGTTGACTAAAATCAAATTACCTAAAGATATTTTGAGTTTCATAAAGATATGATACGGGATTGTGCTTAAGCAAACGTAGACCCATTTTGTAACACCATTAAACATTTATGAAAAGAAAGTCAAAATTATTTTGAAAAACAGTATTGAAATCCTATAGGTTTTGTATCGCTAGAAATCTTAAACAAATAGTCTATTAATTTGGTAAACATGAATATAATAAGTACTTTTTAGGTGGTTTAAACATGTGTAAAGAAGACAGAGCAAAATTATAGATAAAACAATTACGAAAATTTTAGAAATTAATGATTTATTTACAAACATAATTTACAAAAAAATATTTCGATATCGTATTTATATAGTACACAATTTGTGTTTTTGATTGTATAAACACAAACATGCTAATCGGGTGCAGTAGAGTGCAAATATTTTAATGGACAGCACAGTGGCAGTAGTAACACAGAACATGTCAATACATCATATAAAATGAACGGCTGACGATGACATTTGAAAATTTTGAGGGCTGATATTCAGTCAACTCCCAAACTGAGCAGAACAAATGAGTTAGGGAAATTCTATCTATATAACATTTTTACATGATTTTCTTACGAACAAAAAATATAAAATATAAAATATAAAATATAAAATAAAATAAGTGATGTAATGAGAAGAAATAAAAAAATAAATAAATTATACTATAGTTTTTATTTTATTTTTTAGTTCCTCACAGTTATTCGCCCTGGGAAAATCCTGTTCCAGACATTATTATTGGACATTAAATATGACATCTGTCTCAGCATAGATTTGAACCTTGGTCTCTTCTCCGCTACACCCAACCCATAGTTTTACAGTGTGTTATTTCCCTCCCACGTTGTCCTTGTCCACAGTTTGCGAAGCAGGTATCAGTAGAAGGAAGTGTGGAAGTGGAACTATGTCTTCGTTCCTTACCATTGTACATTTGGTGTTCATAGTCTCTAGTATCATTCATAGAGCTTACTCCTTTTCTGGGTATGCAAGCGCCTTACCTCTTTCATACCGCAGAACCATTATTTGTTTTTTATCGATTTCATACATTTCTACGGTGAATTTTTTTGTTGATCCTTTTTGCTCATATTCACAAACCTTAGTGCTTGACTCTTTAAGTTTCTGTGGGTAGTAGATTATAATACTCGGGTCTAAAATGAGACTCAAGTGAGAAGCAATTAAGTCTCACAGTTCTTCAATCTTCTACTAATAAGCTAAGATCAAGTTGCAAACTTATGCAGGCCAAACTCTACAAATTCAGGTGCAGATAGTTCAGGCAATAAAAACAATAGCTACATAAAAGGATCTGTTGTGGAGGAATTCACTTTTCCTGCAAGATCAACTCCCTTCAACAGTTGTCATGCTTCTACCATTGTTGAGGTTGTAAATTACATAATAGTTTTTGTTCTGTTCCTTGTTTTAAATAAACATTGGGTTTTTGTCATCAAGCATTATAACGGATTATATTTATTTTGACTTCACCAGGTTGGGAAGGGTCATTTTTTGGTTGCCTATTACGGGGGCTCATCTGAGGGGGCACCAGATGTTAAAATATGGTTGCAGACTTACAAGGTAGATACATTAATTAAATCAAATAATTAAATCTACCGTACATATGTATAGATAGATAGATAGATACATTGTCTTGTATCTATCTATTCACAAGAGATTGGGCACATTTATGCAGTCAGAGTAATTTTGATGTCTAATTTGAAACCTAAACGTCGTGCTTTTTACCAATTTTACTGTCAGAATTTTCCTGATTTAGTTTCCTTTTTCAGTCTGTGCCTAGAGTATACATTCGACCTGTGGATTGCTCTTGCAACAAAAATTTAGTGACATAATAGAAGTAGGAGGTTCTACTTGGTTGTCATCAATGGAAATGCATCTCCCTGTAGAACTGAAATTAATAATTTTATGTTGTTCGTTTTTTATTTACAGAATACATAAAAGAAAATGTAGCATTGGAAGTACATAAATTTCCAAAGTGTCTCTGACATGTGAATTGTGAATTATTTTAATTTCAAACCAGTAATCGTCCTTGTATTAATTGTTTCCTATTCCTATCTTTGGAACTTTGGAGAGAGGAGATGTTACTTAGCTCTAAAGTTTTGACAGTTCGTTTTAGTTTGTGAATGCGAATTTGGTTGGCAGAATGGCAGATGGCAGTCACCTATAATTGCTGATGAAGAACCAAATGTTCCTATGTGGAATCCTGTACTGTTCAAACTTCCATCAAATGAGTTACTGCTGTTCTACAGAATAGGCCTAGATGTTCAAAAGTAAAGCTTCAAACCTTACAATCTTGTGGTGTGTGTGAGTGTATATCTGTTATGCTTGCTGCCATTCCCTTTTATTTGGTAGTAAGATTCCTTTGATTGAAACAATTGGGGATCAATTTGAGCCTAATTTTTACTAAGGAGTAACATGACAATTGGAAGGAGAAAAACAACTATCACTACTACATCACCCCCTCTTCGGAAGAAAAGATAACCAGAGGGGATAATTGCTTTATACACCACGAAACTTGTTCCTAAACAAACTAGCCCACTTAACATGTCAATGATGCTATTCTTTTTATCAAAATTTGGGTGCTTTCTGTTGCATCTGTCATGCACAATGAGAGATGGTCCTCAATTTCCTTAAAATGCTCTTCCTTCATAAAGGGGGAGTGGTCTTTCTCGGGTCTGTACTGAAATGCCAAAATATTTTTCAGTGTATCCATTATTGTATGCAAATTTGCAATTATGAGAACATTTCCCACCTGTTTCATTATTCTGCAACATCCTACATAAAATATTGTACTTCTAAATTTGTACTTAGAGATATAACACATGGACTATGATTCCCAACTATGTCATCTTGATTTTCAGTTTTCATGGGTGCTTTTGTATGTTTTTATGGTTATGAATCTGCGAAGGTGTATCATTCTACAATGTAAGTTAGAAGAAAGTCGCATTGTAATACCTAAACTGGATTCCCTGTAATAATAAGTCAGGTTCAGCTAGAGGTAGCACACTATACATTATGGAATATCTACATTCCCAAATATGAGTATGTGACAATCCGTTAACTGAGATCCATGTTTTGGTACTCAATATCACTATGTAGTAAAATCTAGGTAAATTAAAATTGGTGTTAATCTTTTCAGTAATAGACATATATAGCACAAATTTCTTTTGGAAATGCTTATTTTTCCAATATATTTTAATGATTTGTGATTGAGAAACAGGAAATCTGGAAATATCTTTGTTTGAAAGTTAGGTTTTATAGCAATAAATGTTTTAAAGATGGCGATATCAGTTCAGGATTCCTTTTAAATTACATGTCAAAGAGTTTCAGCTCTGCCTTCTTGGATTAAAATGTTTCTGCCTTCTGTACTGAATCAAGCTTTTTATCTTAATCAGTCATGGTGGTCATCGTACTCCAATGTATGAGGTTCTAATTAATTTGGAGCAACTGAGAATAAATAGCTTATTTAATTTCAGGTGGAGTGGATTCATGAAATGCTCACATGATAAAGGAATTACCTGGACAGAAAGAGAACAACTTCCTCCTGGTATATTAGGACCTATCAAGAATAAGGTGAAACAAAAACCACTAAATAATATTCTGTCTATACCTTTGGCCTTGGGGTTTAGAACTCAGTCAGGACAAATTTATGTTATTTGGTACTGAATTCAGTTACTGTTTTTCAGCCTCTCTTGCTGGAAAATGGTGACATACTTTGTGGATCTTCTGTTGAAAGCTGGAACTCCTGGGGAGCATGGGCAGAGGTTTCTAATAGAACTGATCATAGTCATGCAATTGCAATTGATCTTTATTCGCTGGTTAACTTCTATAGCTTGTGGCATGGTAACAGGTTACAACAGATTTTGGCAGGACATGGAAAAAGTATGGTCCAATTTACATTGAGAATAAGCCTCTTGGTGTGATTCAGCCAGTACCATACCAGACTGCAAAGGGGACACTGCGTGTTTTGCTTAGATCCTTTACTGACCTTGGTAGAGTTTATGTGTCAGAATCCTTTGATGGCGGCAAAACTTGGGGGCATGCAAAGCCTACACAACTCCCCAACCCAAACTCAGGTTAATTTTCCCAACTATTCATGTTGCTTGCTCTAGAATTTAATTGGACTACAAGAACAAAGTTGATCTTGAATTGCTTTACTTTTGACGTTGTTGACTAATTTTTCCTTGTTTGTTCTGTGGTACACATGAATTTTACGTCCCCATGCATTAGAGGCTCATCTAAGGAACCTCTTTTGTTGTATTAGGTATTGATGGGGTTAAGCTGGGAGATGGTCGTCTATTGCTTGCTTATAATACAATTTCAAGGGGTGTGCTTAAACTTGCCCTCTCTGAGGATGATGGTGATGCCTGGCATGAGGCACTTATATTGGAGGATACATTGGGAATGGAATTCTCATATCCTGCTGTTATTCAAGATAGCGATGGGCGAGTACATGTCACCTATACATATAATAGGACACAAATTAAGGTGCTGGCTTAAAATTTGTGTAGCAGTTGCACATTCTTTGATTTCTTTCTTTCCATAGCATTGTTCTGCAAGCTCCTGGCATTCATTTCTTGATATGACTAACCTCCTTTCCTTATTTTAATTTGCACAGCACGTTGTTGTTAGGCCAAGTTCATGCAAACCAACTTGTTTCAGATAGGCAAGCAGAGAAAACAAGTTCTTCCTGTCTGCAATATGTATGCCTTTTTTCTATAAGCAGTTACAGATAAATAACGCAATGACTATGGTCCGATTTGATTCAATGTTTTCAACTAATCTCTCAAAAAAATGTTAATGCCTTTTTTTTTTTGGTTCTTTTCACAACGGTAAGTCAGTAACTTCTAGGTGCGTGTTTGTAAAACCGTTTTTACACATTCCAATACAGTTAAACGTGAATGGAGGAAAATGGTGGATTGGCTTTCAATGGCAGTTTAGACGTGAAAACAAACACAGCTCTAAGCTGGAGTTTAGAAGTTAATGTCTGTGTCGTGTAACTTTTGGTTGTGTTTGCTACTCTTGACAGTTTGACTAGAAGAGAGAAAGATCCCCTTCCCCAAAATTATGTTCAGACAAGGATCATCTATCTATACATATAATAAAGGCATATTCATTTTTTTTTTTTTACTTTTTTTTAGACCTATTTATTCTTTAGGCGCTATAAATTATTCATTAATCTATTTATAAACAATAAATTTTTAAATATATAATAAAAATAATATAAAAAAATAAAAAATGTGGACGGTTTCCACTAGAAATCAATGATCTATAACAATAATAAAGACAATACTCTTTTTGTTTACATATTTTTTTTAACCCATTTTATCCTTGAATTACATATTATAATGGATTTTATTTTTTTCATTTTTTATTCAATCTTCATTCCCCTTCTTCTTCTTTTAACTTCTGATTGCGTGATTAGGAAGTATAGTTCCCATTTTCTATTCAGTATTCTTCTTTTCCTATTTTTTCCAGTGTTCATTTATGACATCTATGTTTATCCAAAAACAAAAAAAACAAAAATGCAGACTGGGACATCTTTTCCCTAGTATAAATAGTTTTGCTTTGCTTCGGCCCATGAGACTATTGTGTCTTTGTCCAGTTTGCATCAACCCTGTTTCTAGTAGACTGTCAACACACATGGGCCTAATAAAATTCATGAGTTGATTTTGGTACAGAGTCCAGCAATACAAATAAAAGGCCTCGTTATGAACCAAGTGATGGGCCTGGGCCTATAATTGAATAATTTAAAGCGGGTGAATAAAAAACAACAAACACAAAAAAAAAGAGGCCTCGTTATGAACCACGTGATGGGCCTAGGCCGATAAATTGAGTTAATTAAGGGGTATGAATAAAGACAAGAAAAAGAAAATATCAGAAGTTTCTGGTTGAAACAAAAATTCAATGCCCAAAGCGAAAAAGAAGAAAATCATCTAATCGAAGAAACATACATAAGGGAAAAAAAGTTGTGGTGGTCAGCGTGGGGCCAAAGTTAGGCAACAGAAAAACGAGGGAGATCTAACGCCTCAAAAAAAAAAAAGAAAAAGAAAAAAGAAGAGGAAATATAAAGAAAATAAAAAATGGGTATTAATATTGTTTTTTACATGTAAGTTAGGAATATTTTCAATACGAGGTTACGTTGAACGCTAAAACTCAGAAAGTAAGTATATATAATATATAATTATATACATTTTTTGGTAAGTAAGTATATATTTGTCAAAAAGAAATAACAATAAAATTTACCTTTTCACTATAACGAGATGACTGAAAAAAGCACACACATGAAACAAATGCATTCCTTAATTTAAAAATTATTTTCATGAAATTAATTATTAGTTTACATGTTTTCTTAGAATTAAAAACTAAGTTATTACCAAAAGAAGACTAAAAATTATTACATAAAATCCCCACTATTGTTATAAGGTAATTTCCAACTAACTAAATGATTAATCGAACATGTAATTATGGGAGAGGGATGGTAAGACTGAAGAACTCTAATTTCACGGTTAGACTTTTTAGATAATTACATGCTTACAAAAACTAAAAGCTTAGCGTATCTTTATGGTTGATCCGTACACAAACTTTCTAAACCAATGACATAGAAGTAAATAGGTTTTTTTTTTTTTTTAATCTTTGATTTGGTGCTTAGACAAAGATAAAATCCACCGAATGTGTGAATGCAAGAAGAGAACTATGAACGCTCTATATAAGATCCGCGAGCAAATCACAGGCGTGACATGTTAAAGTACGCACAAACTACAACAACGTCAATTCGCCATGCACTTACGAATGAAATTCGGCCCCCAAACACTCCAACAAACTGTCGGTGCCAATTTTCAGGGGCTCCTTCCGTTTGCTTTTTTTCACATTCGCACCACCAACCCACTTCACGTTTTTGCATTAACTGCCACGTACTTGTCTCTCTCCTTGATTGGTGGACTTTGACTCCACTGTTGTTCATTGAACGTGGAAAAGATCTTCAATGAAAAAAAATGTAAGAAACGGAGGAACAACAGATATAGAAAAATATCTGTTTTATTTATTTATTTGTAATTTTATATTAACAGAGAAGGAAAAGTCAAGGGCATAGTACTAGCAGTTATATCATATGGTAACATAAATAAATAAGCCTATTCTACCACTTATGATAGTTTTGGAAAGAAAAAGTTTTACAAATGTACCAACTGTTATATGCATGTGTCTCTCTTTTTCTCTTTCCCTTCCACCAGCAAGACTCAAGGAATCAACATGATTGCCCTGCTTTTCACTAGCTTCTGACCTGAAAGTTTCTGACTCCATTCAGCTTTTTTATCTTCTTTCTTTATTCCCGTTCTTGGCACTAGGCTCCTTAACTTGTATGTCCATTTTCTTGTATATGGTACTACAGTCATTGCGTTAAATTTAATACATGAACAACTCTTTCTTTAAATGAATAAATTATGCCTATTTTAAAATATTTGCAGTTTAAGATATATAATGTATACGAATTAAGGAAATTTTTTCAAAATATCTAACATTTATAGTAATATATATATATAAAAAATGAATAATTTCAATTTAAAAAAATATAATTAGACTTACTTAAATTATTATTTATTAAAACATTATATGTATTAAACACGTCGCGAGATCAGAAAAAGGAAATTTAAGCCATTTAATTTGCGGACTCGCGCATGACTTATATCTAGTGTTATTTCCATGTTGGATGAAGGACAAGGAAAACAAAGTTATGAATCAAAATATATAGGTATTCTTTATGAGAGGTAATTTTGCTTGAGTCAGATAGAATTATTATGAGTGGTATTGATAAAATTTTCTTTTTGAGTATTTAATACAGTCATATTTATTTAATATTCGAATTCAAGACCAAAACAATTTCATCTTAATTGATCCATGTGGATGGTAAAATATAAGATTAATAACGTAGGTAGAAGGGCAGCGTCAAAATTAGTTTGCATTAATTACCTATAGGCAGCGAATCATAATTAAGAAAGTTGGTTTCAATTTTCAACATTGGGTTCCCAATTCCCATTAAGCCATGCAAGCTGAGATTAGAGTTTAAGTTCAACTCTAATTATCGGCGAAGAGAGATAAGCACAGCGAACTGTATGGCCTCAGCCTATAGGACAAACACAATGATTATGAGGAAATTTCAAAGAAGCTACCAAAGAATGTCAGGTGGTAGTATCTGTACTTCACAAGTTTGTAAGTGGATGGATTGCCACAGTGCTGACACCAAAGGATTATTGCATAGGTTTCACTTACCACAGTAAATTTTCATTTTTTTTGAAAGTGTTATCTGATTGGAAATGGCCAAAGAAAATAAGTTTTATTGCAAGAGGAGAGGTCCATCTACTTTGGTGATTTTTACTGCAAAATAAAAGTAACATGTAAAAAAATTACGAACTAAATAAAAGTGGAAAAGTATTTACAGGTTGTATTAGATCAATTACAACATTCACACCAAAAAAGAGAGAAAATATATATAATTATGCATTTTTATTTGATTTAAAAGGAAAAAAAAAGTTAGTTTAAAATTTTACAATTTTCTCTCTTCTATTTTTATTTTCAATTCATATTTAATTTATTTTTTTGTCCTTATTTGTGTGTGTGTGTAAATTAGGAAAGAGTGAGTTTCTTGAAAAACAAAATGTAAAAACATGTAGGGGAGAATATTGTCAGATTTTTATACAGAGAAAATAATATAAAAAAATAAACATTATAAAAATTTTGCTCATGACAAATATAGATACCAGATTAAATGAATAGTTCCTCAATCGATATCTTACCTAACATTTGAATTTGAAATCGATAGTTGAGATTCTACTATCATGTTAGCTTTAGTAAATTAGGAAAAGGAGAGCTTCTTGAAAAAACAGTTATAGGGGAGAATATTATCAGATTTTTATACAAAGAGAAAATCATATAAAAAAATAAAAATTATAAAAATTTTGCTAATGACAAATATAGATACCAGATTAAATGGATGGTCCCTCAATCTAATCTTTGAATTTGAGATTGATAGGATGATATTCTACTATCATATTAGATTTTTTTTCACTTGCATCCTTTTTCACAGACAATCATATTTGAAGCACGGTCAAATACTATCGTATTAGATTTAGTAACTTAAAGTAAAATTTAAAAATAAATGAGAGTGTCATATAGTAATATAAAATTTTAGAAAGGTTAAATCAGTAAAATAATTTTTAATTTTGATAAAAAATAATTATATAATTAAGAGATTAATGATAACTATTTCTATAATAAAAATAGATCAAAGTATGTATATATTTGATTTAGATATATTTTTAAAAAAATTAAAAACTGATCTAAAAAGTTAAAATTTTCATTTTTCTTACTTTACTAATTTTATTATTAACTTTTAAATTTATTTTTGATAATTTACATTAAATTAAATGGACGAAACTCTTATAAATGTTTATAGAATGCTATGGATAGTTAGTTTAATGTTGCTTCTAGTCAACTAGTCAAGTCGTCGTCCGTCATTTCGTGCAGTTAAGCTTAACCAGTTAGCTCTAAAATCATAAACACACGAGGTTCTTGTAATTACAATATCATTTATTGCTACAACGACCGGCAACCGCATTATATTAATCCACATAGAGGTTTTTTTTTTTTTTGGGAAATTGATTGATTAATTGTCAAATATATTCAATGATTTTCAGAGGAACACCCCACCTTGAAGGTGACATTTTGATTAACAGACATATTCCTTTTCATTTTTTTATTTATTAGGTGATAACTTATAACAAATGTAATTAGTATTTTTATTATAATATGATTATGTAGTTTCTAAAATTCCTTAATCGATTTTTATCAATATTTTATTTATATGCTTATCTCCTTTTAATCTGATTGATCAAATATATATCAATTTTTTTATAAATATGATTCTACAGATATTGCTTCATTGCTAGTATCAAGTGTCAAATATTTAAGTGATTTATTTCTAATGTACTGTCTCTTTAAAATATCATAATCTCTTAGTTTATTATCTATAAAAAAAAAGACATATATCTTTCTTAATTTTTTTTATTAAAAATAATTTTAAAAAACTTATACATAAGTTCTTTATAATTTTAAATATCTTTTCATTTTAATACACATTTTTTTAATTAATTATATAAAAACTCATCACTAAACTTATTAATATAATCATAAACTAAGCACTCAAAATGGCATTTTAGAGTTCTCATACACACATATTGGGTTTAAATTTTTAGTGTGTATTCTAAGAATACATTAAAAAAAATCAAATAAAAAAGTATTTATTATCTTAAAATTTTAAAAAATTTAATAGTTTTAAATGATTTAAATAAATAATAATTTTTTTTCATTTCTTATTTGTATACATAGTGTAAGGAAAATGTTAGCAAAAATCATATGTAATTTATGGGTTATTTCATTATTCATTTTTAACGCATTCTACAATTATTTATCAATTTAAGAAAATTTCAAAATATAAAGTAATATAAATATGTATAATTAATTTAATTAATTAGATAAAATTAATATTAGTAGCTTAAATTTAAAGGAAAAAAGGTTATAAAACGTTAAAAGTTGATTTGAAAATACAAATAGATGAGATTTGAGAAGGAAAAAAAAAAAGAGATTAAGATTTGATGAAAATAAATCTTAACATAAAACATTAAAATAATTAATAGTTTTATAATTAAAAAATACAAAAATAATTGCTAAACAATAGTAATCTGCATAACGTGGAAAAAAAAAGGAAAAATGTTCCTTTATAAAAATAAATATTAAAATTTTTAATATAAAATTTGATTATAAACATTGATGCAAGATTATTGTTATTTATATCTACTCTTATATTATAAATTAGAAAACAAAGCTTAGAAAGTAAGGCTCCCATTCTCCCTATCCTTTCTATTGGACATTATCTCTCTTCACTCTTTGATTTACATTTCACACACTACTTTCTTGACTAGCCAAGAAATTTCTTCCTCAACTATCTCAAATTACACTCATTTTATCTTTAGTTATATATACTAGAGGAAAAGAAGCACTTTGTGTCTCTTTATATGCATTTAGTGGGGTGTACAACTATTTTTTATATAAAAAAAATAAAAATAAAAGAAAGATGATAGAGTTTAAATAAGAAATGAAAATGTACAGTTATTTTGAAATTGAACTTTATAAGTAGTTAATGGAGTGGGGGTTTTTTTATATGCAGTTAGGGTGTAGTTTATACTGTTAGTTAAAAGATAAAATAATTCAAAAATTATGGAGACAAAAAATGGGTATTGTCATTATAATAGTTGTAGATTATACATGCATTTTCTTAATCATCTATTTTTTTCAATTTACCCTCTTTTATCTCTATCTTTAAATTGATTTTGATTTTTTTTAAAAGAAATTGTTAATAATTAAAAATAAATTTAGATAAAAATTAAAATTATTTATTATAAATCTAAAATATAATTTATATATTTAAATATGTTTATTTATTATAAATTTTAACTATAATATAATTTATATATCAAAAGTATTTATTTATATGAATTTTAATTACATAAACATAAACAATTCTCTAGTTCAATACACAAAATAAAATACCAATTTAATAAAATTTCAAACATTTACATTTAATAATTTGTCCCCAATACTTATATTTATGAAAAATATACATACTGATAGTCTAAATATTTTTTTTACACTATTATTCAATTACAAACTATCATGTATGGTTGTTGACTTTTATAATAATTATCTTAAAAGTCATACCAAAAATAATTTATGATTGGTTAATAGTGTAAAAACTTTTACATTGGAAATACATACCTATTAAACTTTATATTTATAAGGGTATCGTAAAAACTCTAATATATTCTTAGATATTATATATGTGTTTAGATAAATTAATTAATTAAATTTTTATTCAATAACACTTCTTATCATGAGAGTTTATATTATAAACTTTACCATATTTTATAAAAATAAATTAAAAATAACTTATTTTAACAAATTTTATCAATAACTTATTAAAATAAGTCAAAAAAGTTATTATAGTAATAGGCTTTATTTATAAACTCCAATAAACTTCGCAAAAGTTCTTTCAAACGTCCCTTATTTTTACGTCCCTAAACAAAATTTGACTGCATACCAGAAGCAAAACCAAGACGTGAAAACTGGAAAATTCTAGTAACGATATCTATCAATAAATGGACTGAACACGACACAATCCTCTCATTATTGTCTGCCTCAAGGTTTCCTGCCATTAAATATGCCACCTAAATCCATAGATGCATTCAACAATGGATATAACCAGGGGCAGATGATCCTAGATGCAATTATGAATTTAGTTGAAAGTGGTTTAGCTCTCGATTTATATTCAATGCATTTTCGACCTGTAGGTCCTATAAAATGAATGAGAATGACAATGACATGGCTAGCTTCCCTTGTAAACAAGGTCTACACTAGTCACTAGATAAGCATGGCCATAATTTTACTTAATGTCCAGACCACTAACTTCTAAAACTAAGTTCAAGTATTCAGCTCCAGAACAAATAATGTCGGAAAGGCTTCATCTGGTTGAAAGATTAACGTAGATAAATTTTTCCGGAGGGGGGAAAGGGTATATGTAAATGGTTTTATTTATATGCAATTTGTAAATGTAATTTATTCTATATGTTGTTATTTTATTTAAAAGGCTAGTATAATTAAACTTGTTACTTGTCAAGACAGTAACCAAAATTGTTGCTTTAAGGAGTTTTTAAAAACAGAATTTTAATTTTTGGGTTTTCAAAACTAACCCTCTCTTTAGGATATTTTTAGTTTAATTGCATTAATGATATGTGCAATCTTAGTATTCTAATTTTTTTGGTTCAAATTTAGTTCCCTATTTTTTAAAATTGTTATAATCAAATTCTCTCGCATTTTCCTTTACACAAAACTCTCAAATCTCTATTTCTACTCGGCCAATTTCAGATTTAGGACAAATTTGAGATAGAAAATAATTTGATTTGTGAGTTTTGAACAATATTTTTTTGAAATTGGACAACAGTTTAATACATTGGTTCAAGATTTAATAATTTAATCATTGATTAAACCGATATTAATAAGATAATGTAATTAAATAATATATAAAATAATATTAAAGAATCATAATATCATAAATTCATAATACCAAAAAGTAAAAATAAGTCTAAGTTTCAATAATATACAACAATGTTCATTAACAATAAAAGGTTTACATCTAGAATGAAAAAAAGGAAAAATATTTTAAGTTAATTTTTTATTTTTTAAGAAAAAATAAAAAATTATGTTGTATTAAACATTTTTTATTGACTTGCTGTGAATTGATTGTTACACATTTTTATTGGTTTTACCTGAATTTGACTGGTGTTCTAGTTTTTTTATCAATTTTTCTCAAGGTCAGCTCTATAGTTTATTTAGAACAGACACTATACTGACTCATCATTTTTTCAATCACACTGGTTGATTTGGTATGATTCTCAAAACACATGTTTTGAGTAAAAGAAGACTTAAAATGTAAAAAAAAAGTGAAGCTAGGGAGAAGAATTAATTTGAAAATGTCTTGTTGGTTTGTTATGAATATATAGACTAATTTATAAGATTCAAAATTTAAAACTAACAAATCTAACTCAATTATCCTATACATAAATCAGAAAACTACAAAATTCAAAAGCTAACAACCTTGTTATCTAAAAATCAAAATTTAAACCTTAACAAATCTAAAATATGCTAACCTATACATAAAAATAGGAAATTACAAAATTCAAAAGCTAACAACTTTGTTATCTAAAATCTAAAATTTTCTAACAATTAAATTTTAAAGCTTGGACTCTTTGATATGCGTCCAACACTCCCTCTCAAGTTGGAGTTAGGATGGAAATGTCTAGAACACCCAACTTGTAAAGTAATCGTTAATAAGCATTGCCTCCAAGTGGTTTGGTAAAAATGTCTATTAATTGGTCACGAGAATGTAGATAGGAAGGAGCAATAAGACCTACTTGTATTTTTCCACTGACAAAATGACAATTGATCTCAATATGTTTGGTGCATTCATGAAACACTGGATTTTTGGTGATGTGAATAGCAGCCTAATTGTCACAATGAACTAGAATTGGTTGTGGATGATTAATACCGAGATCAGAAAGGAGAGATTTTAACCATTACAACTTAGAAGTAAGAGCTGCAAGGGAAGGATATTATACTTCAGTAGAAGGATGAGAAACTATTGGTTGTTTCTTGGTTTTCCAAGAGACAGGACTTGAACCTAGCATGGTAAAATAACTAGTAGTACATCAATGAATAGTAGAACAACCAGCCTAATCTGAATCAGCATATCCAACTAAATTAATAGGACTAGATGTAGAAAGACATAAACCTTTATTAACACTACCTTTAAGATAATGAAGGACATGTGTGGCTGCATCAAGATGGGAGCAACATGGAGATTACATGAATTGACTAAGAGTGTTTACAACATATTGAATATTAGGTCGACCGTTAGATATAAGAGGTGTCCCACAAGTTGATGATAAACTATTGGATCAGGAAGAGGATTACCATCATCTAGTTGTAAACAAAGATGTTGCTCTATAGGAATATTTGATGGTTGACAACTAATCATACCAACGTCAAATAATATGTTAAGGGTATATTTTCATTGACTTAAAAACATTCCTTTATTAGAGCGAGAGACTTTAATACCCAAGAAATATCGAAGATTTCCAAGATCTTTGATTGAGAAGGATTGAGCAAGGAATTGTTTGATATCAGAAATGGCAACAACATTGTTGTTGGTGATGATTATATCATCGACGTAAACAAGAACAAAAATAGATATGTTATCACAAATATAAGTACAAAGACTATAGTCAGAAATTGTTTGACGAAAACTTCTTTGAATGAGAATGGTTGAAATTTTAGAGAACCATTGACGAGAAGCCTGTTTAAGACTGTAAAGTGATTTATGCAATTTGCATACATGAGTCTCCCCATTACGAGAAAATTCGGATGGGAGCTTCATATATATATTTCTTCATTGAGATCACCTTGGAGAAAATCATTACTGCATCAAGTTGGCACAATGACCAATTTTAATGGCAGCAATGGAAAGGAGAAGTCGAATAGCGACCAATTTGGTCACAAGTGCAAAAGTATCATGATAATCTATACCTTTAACTTGAGTATAGTCTTTTGCGACTAAATAAGCCTTATATCTCTCAATAGAACCATTAGATAGATATTTAATGTTGTAGACCCATTTACAACCAATTGGGGATTTGCCTTCAAGAAGATAGCCCAAAGACCAAGTGTTGTTTGATTTAAGGGCCTAAAGTTCTTTGGCAATAGCATCACGCATTCAATTGATTTCATAGGTTGAGAAAAAGATTTCGGTTCTTAATTTTCAATGATATTAGTGAGGAAGGTTTGATGAGAATTACTTAGATTAGATAAGGAAAAACAATTGGCCAATGGAAAATTAGTCGAGGATGCAACATGATTACAAATATAATCCTAGAGACGACTTGGTGGATGATGGAGTTGCTGAGAATGACTAGTAAATGTAGGATTCATCTCTATAGAGGGATTATTATTGGGTGAGGTGTTATGTTGAGAATCACATGTAGGAGTAGGCACAATTGTGTTATTTGAATTATCATTCAGATAAAGTGAAATTGGATTACTGATAGGAAGAGTAGAGTCAGAAGGTTCAGCATCATTAATTGGACTGTTAACGCTAATTGCATTTTTAAAGAGTGATGATGAAAGATCTTGATACGAGAAAATAGTTTCATGGACTACAACATCATGAGAAACATAGATTTAATTAGTTTGAAAATTATATATGCGATATCCTTTTTGTCCAAAGGGATAACCAATAAATATACTAGGTTTATATCGCTCATCAAATTTATTTTTAATATTTCTATTTCTATCAAAACATAAACACCAAAAATGAGAAGCAATGAATAAGAAGGAGGAGTTCCAAGTAAAACTTGATGAGGTGATCTATATTGAAGAATTGGAGTCGGGAGTTTGTTTATAAGATACGCAATAGTGGCCAATGAGAATACATTCTCCATAAAAGGAAAAAGGTAAATTTGCTTGAAATCAAAAAGCTATTGCAACATCAAGAAGATGTCAGTGTTTGTGTTCTACAATGCCATTTTGTTAGGAAGTCACAACGCAACTACGTTGGTGAATAATTCCATGATCATGACACCATTTTTGCATTTGTTTGGAGAGAAATTCAAAACCATTATTAGAACAAATGGTTTGAAGTTGAGAGAAGAAAATGTCCTCATTACCATAATTAACCTAAGTAATTTTTGTGTGAAATTGACGATTAATTTGATTAAAAATTGAATTGTCATATGGTAGGTTTCATATTTGTGCTTCATTAAATAGATCCAAGTACATTTGGAATAATCATCAATAATAGTTAAAAAATAGCGTGATCCATTTTTAGACAGGTATAGAGAATGAACCCCAAATGTCCATATGAATTAATTCCAAACAATGACTAGAATGAGATGTACTTTGAGAAAAGGGGTATATCACAAACAATTTCTTTATTTGCACTAATAATTGGAGAAGTTTTAACAATGAAATCGAAACAAGACTTAGATGGATGACCTAGGCTTGAATGCCACAGGTCAAATTTATTACAATGCTTGAAACTAAAACAAGTCCTAGATGGATGACTAAGGGGAGAGTAGCCTCAGTCATGCTTATTAGAAGCTAAATCTGCATTGAGATAAAAGAGCCCATTTTGAGCACTATCCCGACCAATTGTCTTCTTCATTGTTCGGTCTTGAAATAGACATTCTGAAGAAGATATAATTGCATCACAATTAGTTGAATTTGTTAGTTGTGAAATAGATAACAAATTAAATTTGAATGATGGAATGTGAAAAACATTTGTGAGTGTAAGTGATGTTGAACAATGGGCAGTGCCTATATATGTCACAAACGCTTGAGATCCATTAGGTAATTGAACAGATATATGTTTATGAACAGTAGAATATGAAGAAAAGAATGAAAGAGATGTACATATATGATTAGAAGTGTCTGAGTCAATATCCAAGAAGGTAAACAAGCAAGTAGCACTAGTATAACCATGCTTATTGTAGTGTTCAGAGTAAGGAGGTTGACGCTTTTTAGGAGGCTGAGATGGTGGCTTAGAAGCTTGAAGTGCTGCTGAGTCAATAGTAGGAGTTGATTGAAAATTGATCTCTTATTGTTTTTCTTCTAAACGAACTAGATTGTAGATACGCTGAACTGAAGGAAATGGTTCCATCAGGAGAATTTGACTATGAATAGCAAAAAAACAATCATGAAGTCCATAAAGGAACTCCATGGAACGATCTTGATTTTGTTGATCAATAATGCTTTTAGCATTGCCACAGAAACATGGAGAGATAGAATTCACTGATACCATGTAAAATAATGTGAAGCTAGAAAGAAGAAGTGAATTGACAATGGCTTGTTTATTTCATTGGTTTACTATGAATATGTAGACTAATTTACAGGACTCAAAATTTAAAACTAACATATCTAAATCTATTATCCTATACATAAATTAGAAAACTACAAAATTCAAAAGCTAACAACTTGTTATCTAAAAATCAAAATTTAAACATTAACAAATCTAAAATTTACTAACCTATACATAAAAATAGGAAATTACAAAATTCAAAAGCTAATAGTTTCATTATCTAAAATCTAAAATTTGCTAACAATTAAATTTTAAAACTTGGACTCCTTTTTATGCGCCCAACATAAAATGATTTAATTGGTTCAGTTTGTAAAAATTTTGAACAAAAAATAAAAGTTTTAAAGTTTTAGCAAGAGGGAAACTAATTAAAGGACTTAATTGTAGCAATTAATAAATTAGAGAACTGAATTTAAGCAAAATAAAATATTTAGGATCAAGATTACATATTAACCATTTCTAAGGTAATATTTTGCTTAATTTTTTTCGAGCTCCTCTTCTCCTTAAAAGGGAAAGAGATGAGTTAAATACATTTTCTAAAAATCTCTTAAAAATTAAGCATCTTAATTTTTATGAAAGTAAGAAAAAAAAAGTAGTTTTTTTAATAATAATTAGGTGAAAAAACTTTTAAAAAGTTAGTTTCTCTTCTTATTCTTTTCTTGCTCTCCGCTCTCTCTCTCCTCTCTCCACTTTCTCTCATATTATTTTTTTAATTTAAAAGAAATAAAAATTATTACATAACTTTTACTTTATTTTAAAGTTCTTATTTTAAATTTTAACTTTAAACAAATTTTTAAGCCCAAAAATTGAGTCAAACATCACTTAAGGGATAACTAAACCCTTCTAAGCTAGTCAAGTCAATGACATAATTCCTGGGGCGTATAAAATATTCTGCATAGATTTAGTGAAGGGGTTTTGATTCTATATCCTTATGGTCATAACATGAGTTTAAATTCATCGGTATGTCCTACAATATTTGTAATTGGCAAAAGCATTAGAATGATATTTACCTAACAATGATTAGTTATAATGATAGTAGACTGTAACATTAGACGAATTTTACTTGTGTTTCTGGAGTTTAAATCTTGAAGTCATCACTGATCGCTTTGTAGAGGATTTTACTCAACTATCAACTTGACCCGATGATAAATATCATAACGTTACATATAAGAAATTCCAATCAAAGAGAACAAAAAAGAAAAAAAAATGGATGTTTAATTGATCTTTTTTTTTTTTAGTACAATGGAGGTACAAGTTGGGGGTATTTGAGAATTTGTTTTAAACATAATGGAGGTGCAATCATTGGGATCAATATTCAATCAATTGTTTTTATAATGAAAGTGCAAAGATTGGAATAGAGATAAGAATGGTAGTAATGAAGATGAATATGCAAAGTTCATTGAATATATATGATCGGTTCTACAATCTTTCGATGCTGGATTCAAATAATAAAATTTATTTAATTAGGACAGTAAAAAAGAAAAGGTGGCACTGTTAATAGCTAGCATCGGTATCTATATTACAATCAGATTAATTAGGTGTTTGTTGTTAAATGTCTTGTAATTATCACTGAATGAATTGTTGTAGGTCCCTTGAAGGGATGGGTATCTTAAAGATTTGTCACAACTTTAATAAGCACATTTTTAAAACCCGGCTTTTAAGGCTTACAAGAATCTTACTACAACTTGAATTGAAACTTGAAAGGATTAGGTGGCCTGGTGTGGTTAAAGTGTATTACGTAGGCAGCATGCTTCCTTTTCAACATGTAACTCGTGGACAAGGGTAGGGTGACTCAATTTCAGGTCAGAAGAGCTTTTGTTAATTTCTGCTAGAAAGCTAGCTAAAAGCTTGTGTGTAAAGTATCGGAGAGATATTGATTAGTAGTGCTTGGGCATGAACAAAACTTCAACACCATTAGTTAGTGGAGAAAAAGTAACTTTTCATCTGGCTTCATCTAAGTGGGATTTTCTATAGTTAGTAACACTTTAAGGATTCCATGTAATCGAAAAGTTTAAAGTAAAGAAGATGCCTTGTTCATTCAAACAAAAGCTTTTTGAGGTGGGAATTTGGCATCTTCTCCTTAACCCCTATATGGCGAACCTATATGGCGAAAATGGAATAAGTATAGAAGAATTAAATGGAATATATAATAGCTATTACATGGGGCGGTGCTCCTCTCATCATAAGGACCTAGCTAGCCTTTTATGATTTCCTCTTGATCGATGACTCATGTATGGAGCAATTATGTTAAATAATTCATATACCCCACAACTGATAAATACCTAGTAATTTTGATCTTATATCATGAAAAGTTATGTTCTATACGGATCAGTTGAACCACGAGTTCAACCGATGAACGGTTCAAACGTGTCTTTGAAATTGGTAATATCTATGAACCATAAGTTAAATTACTAACTTTTAACCGTATGTATACGTATGGAAAGAGTTAAATTGAGGGAGGTGAAATTTGTTTCACTAATTTTTATATCTTAAAAAATTAATTATTAACTAAAATGCTCTCAATATACACGAAAAAATTATGAAAAAATACGTAAAAGTCTAACTATTTTTGTTCGTTTAATTTAAAAAATATTTTACATATTTTTTATTAATAATTACAAAACATTTTTTTATAAGCAATAATTGCAAAACATATTGATTTTTATTTCATTCTATTCTTGAAAGATTTGTACATAAAATGATAAAAACATTTTTATTTTATATAAATATTTAAAAATAAAAAATAAAATAACACCTCTTTAATTATTAATAAAAATATATAAATATTTTTAACTAAAAATTAAATCTTAATCTAAGAGATATTGAAATACATGACTTGTTTGGTTGAAGTTGAACTATAAATAATTGAGTTCGATTATGACCTTGCAAGTGTGTTTGGATAAAAATGGCTCCTAAATAATTAACAATATATTTTTAGCTACATAAAGTAATTAGTAATTTTAATTTTCTTGTTAAAAGGAAACATTTTCTTCTAACATATGAAGGAATTAACTATTTACCTTTTGTAAATAAAAAATATCATATTTTATTATTTATTTTGAGATGATGGTAATATTTTATTATTTATATATTAAAAACATTGATAGTTTATTTTTTAAAAGAAAAGGTGTTTTTAATTAAAAATACATTATTAAAAATTATAATAATCTTGTATTTTCTAAAAATAAACTTAAGAAATTATATAAGTATTTTTTAAAAAATCCAAAAAAGTAACCCCTGAAAAAATATATATTGAAGAATTACAAGCACTTATTGGTATGTACGTGTGCAAAAGGAGCATATAAAGGGGAAAACTGCTAATTATTGTGAGAAATGATAATATTTGTTTATAACTATTAGGTCAAAATTAATGTTTCAAATTGTGTATTCAATTACAAATTATATGTGATCTTCCAAAAATATCACATGATCTTTAATTAAAAAAAAAAAAAGCAAAACGTGTAGGATTTATAATTAAATATGTAATCTTAATCATTAATTTAAATTTAATAGTTGTAATTAAGGTTATGTTTGGCAAGTCATTTCAACTAGTTTCTAACTTTTTTTATTAGTTAAAAAGCTCATTTGACCTTATTAATAGTATTTGATAAACAAGTTTTTTAGTAGCTTATAACGTTTTTTAAAACACTAACTTTTAACTTTTTGTATTTTTTCCCTTTCTATCCTTACAATATTTATTAAATTTTCTTATTACACTTTTTTACATAAGGTAAGGTTTTATTTCTTTTTTTGTTTCTCTTCTTACACTGTTTATTTTAACCATTACATTATTTGAATTATTTATTATATTATTTTAACATTATGTCTCAAGATATTTTAACTATTACACTAATCAGCATAATGAAAATATACCATCTATTTAATTGTACGCTAATTTATTTTATTTTAAACTTGGATGGGAACATTTTAAGGTATAATATAAAATTAATAATAGAATGCATAATTCAAAAAAAATATATCATAATTGAAACTAAAAATTATAATTAAAAACAATTAATCTATAAATAAAAATTATAAGAGTTTAAAATTAATTTAAAAATAAAATTATAATTATCTCAAAATATATTTTATTAATAAAATAAAATTAAAATTTATATAAAAATATCATATAAACATATTCATTTCTGTCATTGTACATTTACCAACTACTTCAACAAATAATTTTAACAAACACTTATAATTCAATAAGCTAGCTTAACAAGTTTCAGTTATTAGTTACCAATTTTTAGTTTTCAACTAGCTTTTCAACTACTTTTGCAAAAAAATAACTTAAATGTTCTTGTTTCTCACAATAATCAAAAGTTTTCACATGAGATTTGTAATCAAATACACAATCTGAGCCATTAATTTTAATTTAATGATTGAAATTAAATATTCTTATTTTAGGTGATTATATATATATATATAAGATATCTCATTTTGGAATCCACTTTTTGTTAGACACTTTTACCCTTCATTTTTATTAAGTAATTATCATGTTTTCACTTTAACTTTCTCTCTCTCTTCCTATAAGATTAACTACATACCCGCCAACTTCTTATTTAACCACCATCCTCTCTCTCTTTTATTTATTTTTTATTTATAAAAAATATAGAGGAACAAATGCGTCTCTTACTCCTAGTATATATAAAAAGAGTGTATCAAGTGAGAATTCTTAATTATTGTGAGAAAAAAAAATTAGTTACAATCATTAGATTAAAATTAACAAGTTCAAATTATGTTTTTTTTTCTTTTGAAATCATCGTAATTAGGACCTTTAGCTCTCTAGTGAGATCTCAAGGTATTTCCACAAACTTCAATTCTTTAGACGGGCTATAAGACTAATTTTCAGTTAGGGATTTAGTCACACTTAACGCTCTATGACCCTTCTTAAGGATGTATTTTGCGGAAATTGAACCGAAGTTCTCCCCTACAATTTCAACTTGTGTTCAAATTATGTATTTAATTGCAAAATCTCACAAACTTTTTTTCCTGTTGAATTAGAGATTGTGCACGATTTGTAATTAAATACGTAATTGGAAATGTTAATTTTAATCTAATGATTGAAATTAAATATTCTCATTTTTTACTATAACTAATAATTCTTGCATAATGTCTCTCTCTATATATAATTACATTATAACATTTTTATTGTTATATTTATTATCCATCTAAATAAACATAGTAGTTCAATTAATTTAAGTAATGAATCATTAGTTAATTAGTATTTTAATAACATGGTAACATGATCGAGTCGATAATGATCTAATATGGGTTTAATAGCACTGTAAGATGGTTTAACAATAAAACATCTTGTTCAAACTTTTTTATTCACCGTATAGCTTCTTTTCAAAAAGGAAATGATGGTACAATTCTTCTACTGCAAAAAGGGGGAACCAACGGTCTTGTTTAGCTTGATTGGTGCTCTTCTGCCGACTGATTTCGTCTCTTCAAAAAGCAAGATCACTTTCTTTTATTCTAATCTAAACTTGAAAAAGGAAAAAAGGGGGAAAAAGGATGGGAATAGCTGTGGAAAAGAATAGATTGAGGGCAGGCACGAAAGTCTACTTGCTTTGAGTGCAAGAAGCTACCAAAAAACTTTTAAGAGGAGATGGCCCTAATTTCTTCCCAGTTGTGAGTGATTTGCTCTTCTATGTGTTTGCTTAAAGTTTGACCTTGATGACATGATTATCATCTACTTTTTACATATCTTAATAATAAAAAAAAAGGCATGCTAAGGTGGGGTTTGGCTTGCAATATTGAAAAGTGTTATGGGACCTTTTGCCTCATTATATTCCATCAATTAGCCTTTGTGGGGGACTTTTTCTCTGTCACCTATGATCATGTAAAATTTAAACTTGTGAGAAATGTGCTTTTCTTCTTAATTTCCATAATTAATTTGAAAAAATAACGGAGAAGGTATACATGGAAAATTATTATGGAAATTATGAAATATTGAAAATGTGAGAAGTAGAAATATTGCAAATATGTGGAAAGAATTGTTATTCAGGAATTAAAGGAAAGAAATTACAACCGGTTAAAAATCAAATGGAGTCGTTATTCATTAAGAGGGATAATTAATGTGTGTAATTCACTAATTCTATTATTATAATTTTTCTTGTGTTTTTCACTTTTGAGTTTCTTTTGTTCAGCAGCAGCATATACAGAAGGATCCTTGAAATGGAATCAAAGGGTGCTGTAGCTATTCTTTACTTGGAGGAAAATAACGGGCGTCTTGGAATCATCATAGTTTCTCTATTATTGGTGGGGATGGGAATGGAAAGGCAGGGGCTGGGGAAAGGGTGTAGTGGGGAAGCTTTTCTCTTGTGAAGAAACCAACTACGAAGCAACAACACCTTTTGACAATCATACTGAGGTAAATAATTTAGAAAGAGAAATAAAAAAGAAAGAGAGAGATTGAAATTTGAATGTGTGGGAGAGGGAGATGAAGTAAAATGATGGTAAAGAAAAGAAACATGGCTTAGCTATAAGGAAGGGAAAGGAGAGATGCAAAAAGATGGAGAAAAGTGTTGTGTTAGGCTGATGAAATCACCTAATGTCTTTTCAAATGGAGAAAATAATTACGGCATCATGCTTAAGATGTTGATATATATGCTAGAGACAAAACAGCCAAATTTTATATAGACAGAAAATGAAGAAAGATAAAAAGGTTCCGGCCGGGCCAAAGCATAAATTCATTGTTGCCCTCAAGCCTTTGTATTCTTCTTCCCATGTTGACCCAATGAAAGTTGCGTTCAAACTCAATCGATTAAGGTGCCCAAATTGCATAATATGGCCAAAACATTGTTGATACAATCTCTCACGCATTATTGTTGTCCCTTAACATTATCTCTTAGTTTCCCTCCCAAGTCCCTTCCTATTCAATTCACTTGTTAAATTAATTCTTTTCTGTATAACTCACTTTTTTTTTTTATCTTTATTCTAATGCTTGATACGTGAGCTCATTCCTTTGATATAGCAACTTCGTATCACCTCCCCGAGATCGAAATAAACTGAGTCAATTATTTGCCTATATATCAGCAATTTTGTCATTAACTACAACTCCTAATCGGTATTTTAGATGAATAATAATAATAATAATAGGAGTTACGCATCGAAATATTTTATATTATTAATTGATAAAATTGTTAATGAAAACATACCCAAATGTCCACAAGTTAATAAGTTAATGTCATCACAGGTCACAAACGGAATACACTTCCGCAGATCCATCCCAATAATGATGAGTTTGGCGAAATTAAGTTTTGATGAGGCCATGCAATCAATGACACAAACCAATGCTTGATGCTTTTATGACTTCTCTAAAGTTAAAACACGCCTCCCATTTTGGATTCTTTACACACTGACAGTTAAAACACGACCCATTGTTGTTTACCTGCATCGGAAAAAAAATCCAGTGTGCACGCCTTTCTTGACCTTTTCTAGTTTAGAAAGAAATCTTAGTAACACATTTTTTAAATACGTTTTTATTACTTAAAATTTATTACAAATTACATAATTATATAAATTCTATTTGTTATTCAATGAACTCTCATTCATAATTTTATAATTTTATTTCTTATTTATTGGTTAAAAGTGTGTTAGAAGGATTAAAATCTTTTATCCCATTCTCTGTCTCATTCTCTATCCTCTAATTATAAATTGCCACATCAATTAAAGATTCCATGTCACTTTTCTTTCAGGTTTAACAAAAGATTAACATTGTTAACCCTTCCCCCAATTACAATATCCTTAGCCTCTCCTAATTCATTATTATCCTCTCCACTATCACTCCTCTCACTATTGATACTCAAACCACTCTCCTACTTCCCTCCTTGTCATACATGCATACCTCGCCTTTGACAATCACTTCTCCCTTGTTGTCCTTGTTGACATCATATGCTACCACATCCTCTTCCAATTCCTTTCCTTGTCTGACTTTCACTCCCTCCTCGCTCCTTCGACAAGCTCATCACCTTCCTCCTCCAAATCATTGTCACGCCACCAAAAACTTTAGCTTCGTCAACATCACATGTAACCCCTAATCCAACGCCAATCCGCCTTGATCCCTTATTCCCCCTCAAATGTCATTGTCCCTACACTTTTCAAAACTCTACCCTATAACGTCACCATCTTCTTCATCAATTCCTTCCTCATCCTTGATGACCTCGACCTCAATCTCTTGGCTTTCAAAACCCACCCCAACCTTGTTCTGAAGTCTAAACATCACCAAACCTTAATCAACAACCATAACTTTAACATCGTCACCTCTATGCTTTCTGCCTCCAGCGTCATCGAGGAATTTGAGGCTGATGAGGACGGCATTGAAATCAGCCTTCCCTTCCCTGTCGTTGAATTATCTTGCCAATAGGTCGTTGCTAAAGAATTTGAATTTGGTGCCCCAAAGGGTGGTTGGCAAAGGTTGGGGTTATTAATTTCTTGGAGATAAAGGAAGGGTACCTCTAAGAAGAAAAGTGACATTGTCATTAACGATATTAATTCTCTATTGAACCTTAGGAAAAATTATGTGGACTCTTTAATTGACATGGCAAATTATAATTGGGGAGGCAAAGAAGAAGACAAAGAAATGAGACATAGGATTTGGATCTATATTAAAAAGTATATTTTATTAGCACTCCTCTTTAAACAATAATCTTTTCTCAATAATGAGAATCACAACCTACTATTACTTTAGGACCTTTTGTTAAGTTATTCATTTCTAAATGGTCAAGATCTAATTTAATTTAGAATGATTTTCATATTACCAACAAAACTTAGTACAATTAATAAATAATTTAGTCTATTAATTATATTAATTCACATTTAGTTCTTAACTATGCCGTATAGGGGAAAAAAAAACTTTATCAAAAAAATAAAATAAAATCAACTTTAATTGTTCAACATCAGTCCAAGAGGTCAAATATTCAAGGTGGAATCTACAATAGTTTGCGCAATCCAAGCTACGATGGTGTACCTATAAGCACTTTGACGCCCAAGCTAGTTTTTGCAGCAAAAGATGGAGAGTGTAAAATTAGAAAGAGTCATACTTAAGGCTTGTAAGGCTTAATCATATTATCTTCCTTTCCTTGGGTTAAGATAGTGTTTCTTACATGATGAGGCATGAGAGGTACGTCTGGGTTGAATCCCATAATTTACAGTATTTGTTTCTAATGAATTCGTTCATGATTCACTGTTCCTCTCCTATATGAGTTTTGGTATAGGGTAGGAAGGTTCTCAAACCTTAATGAGGGTCAAACTGAGATCACATAATTGGGTTTCACCTTAATGGATATATGCTTATTTGTCTATGTTGACCCTAGAGGTCTTAATGGGGTTCAAAACATTAATAATTTGTACTTTTTCAAATAAATTAATTTAAACTATTAACTAAAAGATATTTAAATAGACAAAAAATATCATATTATTTTCAAACATTAATTAATCTTATATTCTTTCGAATACTTTCAATTGTATTTTTTTTTACTTTACTTCTATTTGAAATTTTTATATTAATTTGAATGAAATTATTTTAGAATTAAATAAATGATAATATTTTATTTTATCAATAATGATTCAATATTTTTTTAATTTAAAGTTTAAATATATCTTATTTTTGACAATATGATTTTTTTAATTTCTATAAAAAATTATTTATTTTTAGTTCTTATCTTTAACAAAACAACGAAGTAATTTATCATGTTGTTTTTGTTAAATATAAAAAGTAAAGAATTAATATAAAAAATATACTTTATCCTTTTTTACTTAAGATTTATGTTCTTCTATTATTTCCGTACCAATTTTACATATTATACTATAATGTTGTCGTAATAATAATTTTTAAATATGTTGTATTCCCGTATGTGGGCCACGTGTCTTATCCCTGTGTAATTGGTATAAACTAACACTTAAAAACTATCATTTCGGCAAAAGAGTTGAAGAGCAACTGCAAAATTGAAAGACCTTCGACAATGACCGAACTAATTAAGTAATTAACCGATATAAACAACACAAACATTCAGATGGTGAGACAATTTGTCTATATAAAAAAATTGGTAGTGATTAAAGAGACAAATTAAAATAATGGGCCATGTAAGTAAACAACTAATCGATGAAATATCATATATCAAATGTGTATCCAACGAAGTCAATGAATGAATAAGAAAATAGATCAAACTATAGATATGTACCGGTAATATGAATAGGAAGTAAATTGAAAGGCCGGTAAAATCATTCATCTTAAGAAAGAAAAAATATATCATAAAAAATATATTTTTTAGTTTACTTTAAATAATAGATATTATATTGTATTAAATAAAAATGAATTAAAGAGTTAGAAGTTTCAATATTAAGAAAAAAATTATAAAAATACAGCATTTTCATCAAATACATAATTTTTTTTGTTTATTAATTTAATATGGTGTGGCAAAATTCAACTCAAAGTCAAATTGAGTTCAGCTAATTTTAGGTAATAGTATTTGAAAGAAATAAAATAAAATATAAGATACTTGTAATGTGTGTGTGTGTGTATGTTATGTAAAATGTACGTAACAACATAACTTCTTGAATTTATCAAATCGTCTGTGAATTTAAAATTTCAGTAAATATGTAGAGACTAGAGAGTCCCTAGTAAGGAGTTGACCAGTATGATTTGATAAATTAAAAATGTCAAGTTGTTAAATTTCAAAGTAAAAAATGAAAATTAAAGGAATTCTTTTATTTAAATAAAAACTATTATTATTATTATCATCATCATCATTATGTTATTATTATTCAGACAAGTTAAGTCGCCAAACATCACTCTAGCGTGTCCAAAGAAAAGCATAATTATTCACCAAAAAATTTCAATTTTTTTTTGTATATTTCGTTGTTTGCATTTATTTGATGACTTTTAAATTTTAAAATATTGGACATATTTAAAAAAAAAATAGAAGATATTTTTATTTTCTTGTTTAGGCCCATTCAAGAAGAAGGCAATACTAGAATGAGTTATTTTTAGATATGGTAAAGCGTGCAAGCTCACTTTGACATGCTTTTCAATCTGTCTTAAATAGGGGAGTTGACCAGCTCATGAAAGCAAGTTAAAAAATATATAATTGACTTGCTAAAAAAATAAATAAAAGTAAATGTGGGATATAAAATGACAGATTGGCAGGGTCAATTTGCTAAAAAAGTAAAAATATTAAAAATATCAATTCATCTAACCAATTTAATATCACATAAAAACGTTAAAAAAATAACAAGATGTAAATCAAATTATAAAATTTATAAGTAGTAAAAATATCTATTGAGAGAAGTCAATTCCTTAAATAAATCTCAGTACCTCGAATGATTAATCCTTAATTTTCGGCTGAGAGATACCTAATTACCCAAAAAATTAATAATTTACAAATAGTAAATAACATTACATTAATATAAAAAAGACATGGTCAACCCACTTTTGATCGATTTGCTAGGTTGGTGGGTTGGGTAGAGCAAATTAAGCAAGTTGATGAGTTTAGATAACTTAACTCATCCCATCATTTTTTATAGGTTAAATAGTGCTATATCTAACTCGTTTTTCTCATTCTTAATTGTTTTCTTGATTGGTATCAAACTAAAATGGAAGAGATTTTACATGAATTACACTATTTTTCATCCTTATCTTATACTTTTTTAATATTAGAAAAGAAAAAAAATGAAGAAAACTCAATACAAAAAATAGAATAAAAGAAGAAAGGAGTATGTGATTTATTATTAACATTATTTTATATCATTTATTTAAAATATTTTTCACTTTATTTAATATTTTTCTCTCCTTTTTTCCATATAAGACAAATTGTAACAATATAAGGTTCACATAAAATTTATTACTTTATATATATTTTTTTCCCATTGAATTAAAATAATAGATGAACTTAATCCTTGAGTGCATTTTTTTTCTTTTAAAAATACATGCTAAACAAAAGTAATATTATTACTATTAACATGTCGTTGGTCCAAATGGAACTAAGTTCATATTTTTTAAGTAAGGTCTTGGGTTCGAGCTTTATAGATAAAAAAATGGTTAGGAGTGGAGAGTCCACTAAAGGTGGCCAATCAGATTTTTTGAAAGATATTAGTCGTCAGTAAAGCCGGTGAATACTTTGTACCAATAACATGATAAAAAAATAATATCATCACTCTATATGTATTTTTCTATTTAGAAATTAGAGATAACATTAATTACTATCTTTAAATTATGTTCTTATTTTTACTTAATTCTTAAATATTTTATACACTTATCATAAATGTGAGAGAAATAATCAACATTAAGTCCCTTTGGTACTAGGCTCATATTCTTTAATTAAGGTCCGGGATTTGAACCTTGTAGATGAAAAGGTATGGTTGGAAAGAAAGACCTCACTAAAAGTGACTAGCCAAATTATCCAATGAAAACTATTCATCAACAAAGTTAATAGATACTTCACATTTATAACATTATAACAAAAAAAAAAACAAGAGAAATAAGAGGGAAAGTTACATTAAAAAAGTAAAAATAATTATATATATATATATATATATATATATAGAATTTGATGAAGTGAACACATAAGAAAAAGGAAGAAATATTTTCCTGAATAAAGGTATGAAATTAAGTAAAGAAAATGAATCATTACATTGTTATAAAATAATATTAAATAAAATGAGTGATATATATATATATATATTATTTGTTTACCTTATAAGTATGTATTTAGTTAACTTATTTTAAATGAATAATTATTTTTATTAATTTTAAAAAAGTTTAAAAAATAATTATTTTCTTAGAATGAAGGATTAAAGTCATATTTTGCAAAATATTTAAGATAAATGTTAATAAGTATTTTTAAATATTAGTTAAAGATTAAAAAGCAAGAAAATATAAATATTACTAATATATTCCTATTATATTTTTTAATACATTTTAACTTAATTTTTAAAAAATACTATCTCTAGTCCTTTATATAAGCAACAAATAAGGATTTTTTTGGTCCTAATTATAAGAAATATAGGATGTATTGATTGCTATCCTCTTATTATACCATTAATTTATTATAAAGTTTATTAATGAGATACTTACTCATTTTTCATATAAGTGGATGCATTCATTAACATATAAACAATACTCCCTCTGTTCCTAAACTATTGATGTTTAAGGTTTTGTCACATAGATTAAGAAATTATTAATTGGTATATATCTAAACTAAAATATTCCTATTTAATTATGTGTTCCAACTATATTTATCATAAATTATAGAGCAAATTTCTATGTAATGTGGACATTCTCATTGATAGGTGATAAGCTACTGGCTTGAGTACTGGTGCTTAACTCAGATAGTGATAAAAATTGAACAGCAGTAGTCTCGTAAAAATAATAAATTATTAATTTACATTAGTAAAATCATTAATTGTAAACAAGGATATAATAGGAAAAAAATTATTAATTTTGTCATGAATTTGTAAAACATCAATAGTTTTGGAACAAAATTATAATACTAAAACATCAATAGTTTAGAGACGAAGGAAGTATAAATTACACTCATTAGATAAAAAAATTATTTTTTAAATTATAAATAGTATCATTAAATATAATTACCACTTAAACTATTTAATTTTATGAGTATTTCTAAAATAAAATTTAAATTTATAAAATTATTAATTAAAATTAACTAACTTAATTATTTTTATTAATTTTGATAAATTAATTATTTGTTTATTATATAAATGACCAAAGATAGTCTTTATTATTATTTTTTGAATGAATATTTTACAGACAGGGTCACAGGGGTAAAGCACGAGTGGGTTTATTTGCATTTGCAATAAAACGACAAGATAAAGATGGTTCGGCGGTGAAAGAAGGTAATAAATGCAAAAAGGTGAGACCTACTGTCTCTGCTTCCGATATCAAATCCAAATCCAAAGTATCACTTTTTTGGTGGGTGGCCAGAAAAGGCAAGGACTAAAGTTTCACGCGTCAGCCTTTTCTCATTAATTTGTCTCTCCACCATTTCACACGTAACAACCTACCCAATTTCTCCCTAAAATGACAACTGTAGCGCTAAATTAACGACACCCAAAAACTAAAAAAGAAAATTTTAAAGATTAAAATTTTTAAAAATAAACACACATTTATATTCTCTTTATATTAGAAGTGAAAACAGAAAAAAAAACATATCAAAAGGAAAAAAAAGAAGAAAAAAAATAAAAAAAAGAAGTAAAAATATATTGTTTAAATGAATTGAAATAAAAAAAAGTTGAGAAATTTTTCTTTACTTATTTAAATAAGTAAAAGAGAAAGTAGAAAAAAATAAATTGTATAGAAATAATTTTATATTAATTAAAAAATTAAATTTTACCCAATTATCTTTTTCTTAACATAAAATTATTTTTTATTTTTAAAATTTTTGTGTTGTAAAATTTTATTTATTTTTTAAGAAATTAAAACAATCAAAATGAAAAGGAAAGAACTCTTCACTCATCACTCCTCCCACTCTCATTTCTTGCAAATTTGGGGGAAGAGTTTTCTTTGCTGATCTCACAGAAAAAAAATCTCTCACCTTATTTATCTTCTAAAACAAATAATAAAAGTTGGTATTTCTAATTTATTTTCCCTCACTCTATTCACTTTTTCTCTATTTAAACTCAAACAAATAATATGTTATTTTTTTAATGAATAATATCAGAAAATTATGAAACTTATTTTTTAGTATATACCCCTTGTTAAATTTTATTTATTATAAAAATAAATGTTAAATAATGTTTGCATTTTAATTTAATAAATATTTTTATTAACTACTATTAATAGTACAAAAACATTTGTTAACATTCTTTGTTTAATTTTTAGGATGTGTTTAATACACACTAAGGTGCAACACAAAGAAAAGAACATAGGACGCTTAACAAAATAATTATGAAAATTTCTCTCAATGATATTTTGTCTTTCTTTATAACTTTCAATGTTACAAATAATTAATTTTGAATGTTTTGTTATTAATTTCATTATTTTAGAAGGTAAAATAAATTTTAAATATCTTTATTTTCGAGTTTAAATTTTCATCTAAAATACTTATTTTTATCTTTTAATGCCAATTAATTGATAATAAATATTTAAGATTAGTTACTAGTCAAAATATTGAGAATCACTACACAAGAAGAAAAAGCTATCTAAAATATTTATTTACATCAAAGTAAACTTAAATATTCCATATATTGATCTTTAAAAGGGAGAGTGTATTTTTTTTTATGAGGCTATAGGTATGATATATTCTACTAGAAGTAATCTTATTCAAGTCAGGTAAAAACTATAATGGACAATAAAACTCTTCAAATATTTAATGCAGCTAAAAACCAAATATTCAAACTTGAGATTACTAATTAAGCTGAAGTAACCTCATACCAGTTAATACACATACTTGGTGATGAAGATAGTGTATATTTTAAAATAAGAGAGAAAAGAAATATAATTTAAGTATCTATGAGGATAGAGAAATATAATTATCTCTTAAGTTTTTATGTAATTTCAGTACTCAATTTTTATTTTTAAGTGAGTTAACAAGTTATTCTTTCCTTTTTTTATTCAACATTTTTCTATTCATTTATTATTTTAAAAGTTTAAACTTATGTTAATAATTAGTTTTTTGAATTACATCCTCGTATGTACATTTATCAAGAAAAATAAAAACTATAGAAAATACTAAAATAATAAATAAAAAAGATAAAATACATATTAAAAAAATACATATAATTTTGATATAAATAAAAATATTAATTATATTTTTTAACCTATGCACTATAATTTTAACCAACAAGTGAAAAAAAAAGGAAAAAGTGCAATAATAATATCCTTCTTAAGTAATATACTATCCTACTCTTCACCCTTAACATAATGTTAATGTTTTAAAGAAATAAATATTAAGTCACGAATATATAAAATAAATAATATATGTATGTGTGTGTGTTTACAAAGAATAGTACAAGAGAATAACAAGAAGAAAAAAGTGAAATTTTTACGGTGGGTACAAATTTTGACCAAACTTTCTACTTTCTGACAAATATACCAATGGAAAGAGGAAAATGTAGGAAAAAAAATATAAGAATAGAACTAATTTATTTGACATCGAAGAGTGTTTGGTACTAGGAGGAAAGTTTTTATTTTTCGGAAATCTAAAAATAGAAAGTGATAATTTTTCATGTTTAACATGCAATTTTAAAAGAAATATTTTTGAGAAATATTATTTTCTAAAAATGTTTTTGACTCATGTTTTTCAAAAGAAAAAAATCCACATGAGTGGTAGAAATCTAACTTTCTTGACTTAAAAGAAAAATTTTAATAATGTGAAAAGATTACAATATCCTTATTAGTTTAACAATACATTTAATGTTTTGAAATATTTCCACATTAAATATGATAAATATTTTTTTTTGAAAATAATAATTAAATTCAAGAATAAGAAGTACTAGTAAAAATTCTTAGTATACTTATTATAATATTAAAATAAAAATTGTTTTATAAAATATGTAGTTTTATTTTTTAATGTATTAAATATTATAATTTTAAATACATTTTTATTTTATTAATACTTTAAAAATCATCAAGGTACTAATTAATAAATCGTTTAAGAATATTATTGTTGTGACATTCGAAAAATGTTTTAATAGTAATCATAAAAAAAATTAAAGTAAAAAGAATAGAAAATTCCGTGATGTTAAAAGCTAAATAAAAAATATTAATAATTACACTAATATATTTTAAAATTTTAAATCTTATAAAAAAAATATATTTACAACAAAACTTATCCAAACCTATAATTTGATTAATTAATTGTTAAAATTTATCTTATTTTACGTATAATATATCTTTTATAAATGTTATTATTTGTATAAAACTTTTTAACATATAATCCTTATAAAACATTTATAGAGAACTAGTAATAATAACATTTGAATAATTTACATAAGAAAAATGTTAAATAATTATGTAAGAAATAAAAAAAAACATAAATTTATTATTCTTTAATTTATTTTTATAAAATAATTTAATTATTATCTTAAATATTTTCTCAAGAATTGGTTATTAGTGACAACCATTTTAATTTTACTTCCTATTTGATTGTCACGAAAACCTTGTGTTTTGGGAAATGTTTGAGTTATAACGATTTGATAATTCCTAACTTTTTAAAGTTATAAAAAGTTATTTCACTGAACGGGTATTTCTAGATAAATATTTGAAAAATGCTAAATGTTACGAATTAGCTTTCGTGACAAACACACAAAAGGTGCTTTTCATCCAATTTTCTTTTATATTTATTAATTATTTTAACCAATATTTATTTTGGAAAATAGAACCGTACATCTTACGTTTCGAGTAATTTGTGCGCCTTTTCTCTCGCACTAAATAGCACAGTTGTAAATAGTTATATACCCATGAAAAAATTATTAAAACCAAACATAAGGATCTTTGATTTTGAGCAAACATGTGTAATCACTAATCATTATCAAGAATGTTTATAGCTATTTAAACAAATTTCAACTATTTTTAAGACCCACGATATTCAAGATTCTTGATTCCCAAAAATCATGTTTTCCAAATATGAAAATAAAAACTCTCCTTCGACCAAATATCTCCTTGGTGTATTACGATGACAATAATTTTTCATATCAAGTTAAAATTATAAATATTTTTAATGATTGACATATGCTTTCCCTGATGGAGTTATTTGCATGTAAAATTAAAATTATGATTCAAAATTAAAATGTCAATTTTTATTGAATTAGAATTGGATTAGCTTAAAATTACATTTTTTTATTTGGATTATATAAATAAATAGAGTATAAAATGATAGTTTTAATTTAAATTATAATTCCATCTTAATTCTTCTAATTAATGATAGACACGGGTGGAATTATTTTTGTTTGAGTAAAAAATATGATTCACATGTAAAGACAACAAAAGAATAGTAATAGGGACAAAAATAGTAGAATGAGGGATGGTAAGAGAGTGATAATAGTAACGGTAAGTAGGATGGTAGTAATAGCAACAAAGATAAAAACAAAAACAATAATAATAAATAATAATAGTGACAATGATAATGATGACAATAATAACAATAGTGATACATACAAATGACATTGAGGTGGAAGTGGAAAAAAAAAGTAAGAAAAACAATTCTGTAATGTAATGATTAAATTAGAATTTGTGATTCAAATGATAAGGTTAAAATTTAGGAATAGTTAATTTTAATTGCATTATAATTTTTGTTAAATTGAAACTTAAAATTATGATTATAATTTTAAAAATATTTTAATGGTTGAATCCTAATTTTAAACTCAACATTTTATGCCAAATGGACATTAAATTCTTTTTTCACTGTCTAGCTCAACACATATTTTTTCAATCTTTTAGTAAAGATAAGTTATCGACAAAGTCAATAAATAATTCATAACAACATGATGGTAATTAAAAAAAAAAAAATCTTCTATCTAGCCCCTCGTTTTCATTCCGCTTTTCATTTTTATTGAATGCTCACTCTGACTTATACTCTCCTGTTCCAATCATTGTCTTTGATAATGTTTAACGCGAAAATGGAATAGAATATAACATTCTATTCTATTACTTTCCATTTTATTCCGCCTAATATTCAAACAAAATGTATTATTTTAACCTTTTTTATATTGTGCCGTTTCATTATTTAAATATATAAAAATGAAATAAAATTTATATAATTGTATTTAGTCTCATTCTAATGCTATATTATTCTTTGTCACACTCATTTTCAATTAAACGACGTGCAGTCACTAACATTATATTTTTGCAAGAGTTGACGTTGTCTATCTGACAAGCCATAGCTGCCAGAAGCTAACGATCTCCATTGTACCTCTTTTACGCTACGGATGAAGAAATTGAATAATTTTAAGAGTTTAATTTATATGTATTATTAATATAAAATTTTTTATACATATATTTAATAAGAATTTACTTTATTATTACATATGATTGATTATTGGGTGAATTTTTATTGAATGTATATAAATTAAACTCTAATTTTGAATTTTTTTTGTAATATTTTTTTAATGATCTCATTAATTATCAAATAAATGAAATATTAATTATTTTTATACTTTTAACATATTTTTTTATAACCATGTTATAGGTATGAGATATTTATCGGCTTTACCAATTATTAATCTCCATCGAAGAACCTAGCTGGCCACCTTTAGTAGAGCCTCTCTTCTCAATTACGTTTTTTCTATTCACAAGATTCGAACATGAGACCTTGCTTAAGGGATCTAAATCTAGTACCATTCGGACTAATGACATGTTGGCACTTTTAACATATTAAATATATTAATTTTTATTTAATATTTTTGTTAATATTAGAAATTTATTACAAAATGATATAATGTTATTTTATGTTTCTAGTTGTTACTCTATACTGATTGAGGAAAGGCATAGAGCCTGCTATTGCCATTAAGCCTTTGTTTGATAGAGAAGAGAGAAATAGATAAAAAAAAAGTTAAGAGGTGAGAAATAGATAAGAAATAATTTGAAAGTTTAGATTGTTTGGTAAGAGAGAAATATATGAGAAATAAGAGAGAGATGGAGAGATAAATAAAAGTATATGAGAAATAGAGTGGAAATAAACAGTGGAGCCCACAAAATTTTTAAAAATCTCTCCTTCATTTCTATTCAACGAAACTAATGAAAATTTATTCTCCTTTCCTCTCCTCTCCACTGTAACAAACAGCCCATAAATGTATCCATTAAAGAATAAATATTTTCATTCACGTGCATTATTAGTCATATGACCACAAAAAATATTACTTTTTTCTATTTGTCTCCTCTCAAACAATATCTCTCTTTTTCGAATGTCTCTTTCTTGATAAATACTGACAAGTTTTTAGGTAACTATGTTATAAGTGTGAAGTATCTACTGACTTTGTTGATGACTAATTTCTGTCGGAGAATTAACTTAGCTAACCACCTTTAGTGGGGTATCTCCTTCTAGTCACATTTTTTCCATCCACAAGGTTTGAACTCGAGACTTTGCTAAAGGAATTCAAACTCAATACCTCTTGGACCAACGACATGTTGGTATTGATTGACAAGTTTTCTCTCATAAATTCAAATTTAATAATATGCATAATAATATTTTTAAAATAATTAAGTAATTTTAATTTAAATATATTTTATCTTAAAATGTATTGTTTTTAAATGAACTTTTATTTAAATTTTATTCATTTTTAATCCTTAAAATAAAAAAAAATGATATACTTTTAATCATTATTAAAAGATTAAAATTAGAATAATTTTTATCAAATGTAAGTAATAGAATAAGAATAATTATAGTAAACAGAGGTTGACACATCTAGTCAAGTCTTTCACTTACACTAGCTGTGATTTAGGTTCAATTTTAGATTTTTTTTTTTGTTGGTAGGCAATGTGTAAATTTCATTATAATTTCTCATTGAGGTTGTTGGTCATCCCTAGCCTTGTAAGGGGGTGTAGCTTCCCTTAATCTAAACTTTCATGTATAAAAAAATAAATAAATTATAATTATAATTTTTTATAGCAAATCTACTGTGAAAAATTTAGCAAGTGGAAGATCCACGTGATCTAATTTGTCGTGAAAAAAACTATAGAAAATTATAGTGAACTAGATCCTCAAATGATCCCGGAGAACATTCTAGCTACATCAATTTTTTGTTATTTTTCAATTGACATCTAATAGAGCATTTTTTAAGGCTAATTGCACATTTGATCCTTTAGGTATGAAAATTGTGCGATTTGGGTCTCTTGGGTTTTAATTAAGCAAATTAGGTCCACCAACTATCTTCCTATTTACAATCAAGTCCTTCTATCAATGGTTTGTTAAATTTTTAACAAAAAAGGATGGCGTGGCAATGACTTGGCGTAAAGTACAATTGACATGGCAAGCTTACCTTAGTGGCGTTGACTAGATTTAAGTAAGTTGCTAATGTGGCATTAAAAAAATGAAAAGTATAATTAAATGTTAAAAAATTGTTAACTATAAAAGAAAAACAACATTATTATTAATTTAAAATAAGTCTTAAAATAAAAAATGTTAAATTAGAAAAATGTAACATGCGTTTTTTTATTAGAAAAATGTTTAGGGTTCAATTTGGGGAATCCAAAGCATAATGTGAGATCGACAATGTGGGTATGATTTCTAATTTGTGAGTTTTTATTCTTGTCATTTGCCATTGTTTTGATTTGCTAAAACCTAGATTTTATATTCTTCTATTGTTCTAACTATTCAAGGATAATGTTGGAAGAGCAATGTTCGAGAAACCACTATAAGTCACGACAAAAGCCAACAGAGGACCATGCATAAAGAAGATTCCTTCATGCTTCTTCAAGTATTGCTATTGTGGATATTGGAATGAACCCAAGCAAAAAAGGAGACAAATCCTATGGCTCAAAAGATCCACATTTTTGGGGAGGAGAGAAACTCCTTGACAACTACAAATCTAGGTACAAGACATTTTTTTTTCTTTGTTGCTTTGTTAGTGTCTTTGTTTAAGGTTGGTTGTGATGGGTGTTAGGATACTTAATATTGGTGAAAATGTATTAACTATTTGTACAAAGGAGACATTGGTTAGGTCAGTGTAATAATGCATCAATTTAATATTAGTAGCTTTATATTGGAATAATATCTTTTTACCTTGTCTCATTTATTGTAGCCCATCTGAGGTCTACAATATAATTACATGACTCTACCACAAGGGATTATTTGTGCCTGATCTTGCACTTTGATATATAAGGGGGGAGTGTTATAAGTTAGATTTTGGTTGGGATATATATAAGATATTTATAATAGAATTGGGCAAAATTCTAAAAGAAGTAGGATATTCATCATACAAGTGCTAGGTATCCTAAAAAAGACTTGTCTAATGGTCTTAGGGAACTTAATACTGACCAAGATGTGATTAGGTTCATTGAAGATGTGAAAGGACATTGTAAAGTAGATATCTAGGTTAAGCATCTAATTGACACCTTTGTTGTTGTTAAGAAGGTGACTCTTATGACATTAGTGATGTTCATGTGATTGACATTTTTGTTGGAAAAGATGAAGATTTGGAGTCAAAAGATGATCCATCTAATAGTGTAGATAAGGATGGTCAAGCTAAACATGTTGCAGAAGTTGAGGATGATATCTCACTAGATGATAGCGATTATGATGAAAAGTAGGATTGGACAAGTATTTTGAAGAAGAAACTATTAATCCAAGAGGTTTACAAAGAGTAGGAAGACCTTTGCTATATAAAAGTGATAAGGTTTTGTCTTGATTTATAAGGGTAACAACTGTATCAAGGAATCCAAAATCAACTATATTTGTTGACTTTGATGATGAAGATAGGGATTCAAATGACTTAGACAACCTAATATGTAGTGAAAATGACGAAGGAGGTCAAGAGAAATTTCCTAAGTTTAAATTACATCAAGATGATTCTAAAGAAGTTTTTGAACTAGGACAATTTTTTTCAACTGCATAAGTTACAAGGTGTGCTGTGAAGGATTATTCTCTTTAGATAAAAAAAAATGTTTATTTTGTAAAGAGTGATAAGAAGAAGATAGTGGCCAAGTGTAGTGAAGGGTGTCCATTCAACTTGAAGGTGAAAAGGTCTAGCCACAACACTTGTTTTGAGGTTGTTGGTTTAGAGGTTGCACATATAAGTAATTGTTTTAGGAAGAATAGGCAAGTTAAAACCAAATCAATTGTAAAAGAAATTCATGAGCATGTTGAGGCACACACCCAATATTAAGGTGATCGCTTAACAATAAGAGGTTAAGACAAGGTGTGGTGTTTTCTTGAGTAGGTTTCAGGATTATAGGACATATAATAAGGCGTTAAAAATGATTCAAGGTCCATTACTAAGCAGTATAAATGTCTACAAAACTATGCACGATAGTTGATAAGAAGCAACCCTAAAACATTGTGATAATTAAAAGTGTTATAGGTGTGAAGGATCCAGTTTTGAGAAAATGTATGTGTGCTTCAATGCATTCAAGATTGCATTTCTGACTACTTGTAGGCCTTTAATAAGCCTTAATGAGTGTTTCCTTAAAGGGTAATAAGGTGGTCAGCTGTTAATAGTTGTTGCCAAGGACGTAAGTAATCAAATGATTTTCAATTGCCTTTGCCATTGTAGAAGTTGAAACAAAGGACTCATGGTCATGGTTTGTTAATTTATTAATGGTTGATTTGAATAGTGTTTAACACAAAAGATTGACATTCATTTTAATCAGTAAAAGGTAATATTATTTAACTTTACATTAATTAATATTTTGAATGTGTTTTGATTAAAAATGTAGTGTTTAATGGCTCATTAATTCTGTGTAGGGTACAAACATGTTGAGAGCAAATTATGTATGAAACATTTATATGACAATTAGAGGAAGAAGTACCCAGGGAGCTTAAAGAATAGGGCATTTTGGGCAACTGCCAAGCCAATACCAAAACCAGCACCTTGCCAGAGTTTAGTAAAGCCATGGAAAACATAAAGAAACAAAGTGAGCAAGCATTGAAAAACATGTGTGAGATCCAAACTCAAATGTGGACAAGGGCTACATATAGCACACACACATGTAATGACTTACAAGACAACATGTGTAGGGTATTCTTTTAATAGGGAAATCTTACAATATAAAGACAAGCTAATAATTTCTCTTGTCAAAGGCCTTGGATTTTACATCATAAATAAGATAATGAAACAGAGGGATTTAATGTTAAAGTATAAAGGGAATACATGTCCTATGATATAATAAAAATTGCTAAAAAAAATGAAAAAGGAAGTAAATGGTTGGTCACTATTTTGGTATGGAGACGCAACGTATGCCTTGTTTAAGGTATTCAGTAGCATAGACAAATATGTGGTGAATTTGACAAAGAAACCATGCTCTTGTAGGAGATGGGATTTGTTTGGAATTCCTTATTGCTATGCAATAACTTGTATGTGATTTAACAACCATATACTAGAGGATTATATTCATTAATGCTACAGGTATATGTTAATTCATTATTTATGTGTTAATTTTCAATATAATTCATTGTTCAGTTTCATATGTTAATTTATGCATTTGGCACACAATGTAGGAAATAAACTTTTATGGCCACATATGTCCACATTATCTTACGATGTAATGGGCCTAAGTTATTGCCTATGGTTGATGTTGAATTACTCAAACCCTCTTACATAAGAAGGGCACTGGGAAGGCCTAAGAAGTTGAGGAGAAAAACCAATGATAAACCTAAAAATCCTAATAGACTAAAAAGCCCTCCAAGCAATTGTCAAATGCAAGAAGTGTGGAACTATGAGTCATAACTCAAGAACATGTAAAGGCAAGGCAATAATTGATAAGTTTATCGTTGAGGGGCGCAATAAGGTATTGTAATAATTTCATTTCAATTCTATGTTGCTTGTGTTTGAGGCCCTAAAAAACTTGTGTGTTGCATTTTATAGACACACAAAAATATTGAACAATTGGAATTGGGATCAAGCCAAGCTCAGTTGAAGGTTGTCCAGGTTAACCAATGTCTAGCTCAAGGCATAAATGCTATCCATCAAGCTGAGGTACTCAATAATCAACCTCAAGGCACAAATGTTATTTATCAAGATGAGGTTCATAGCAACTAACCTCAAATAGTTATGAGAGCAATGGGTGTTATGCAAGCAAGAAAACCTAGAAAGAGGAAAAAGAAGACCAAAGATGCAATAGGAACATAGGGTGCCTTTTGCAATTAGTATAACCTCATAGTTATGTAATCAATTATTTTGAAAGATTGAAATGGTACTTTTTGTATAGGTTGTATATGGTGTTTTTTGTAATTAGTTATTTTGAAGAACTTAAATAGTACTTTTTATGCAATTCAACAAAATTTCTTAAGTTAATGAAACTTAATAATCACATACTCTTTGTCATTTAAGTTTCGGTTTTAAGTTTCAGTTTTGGTTGTCAATTGGTGTTATAATCTAATGTGGTGTTGTGATTAGTCTTATTTTGCTACTGCAATTGCTTGGTGTGATATTGCTTGGTCATGTTCTGATCTTAAATGTTTGGCTATTGCAATTGCTTAGTGTGATTTGAACTACTAGTAGTTTGTCTTATATAAATTTGATATTGATTTATTGATATTGGTCTGCTACTAATTAATCTTATAAAAATCTAATATTAGTGTTTTGATATTGGTTGGTCAAAGACAAACATTGCATCCATGGGCACATAGAAATCTAATATTAGTAATTTTTTGTTTATAGGTTCTAAGTTCTCTCACTCATTGATATGTATTGGCTTAAGTAGGTTGAACTAGACAAAAGAGGTTGTACAATATTGTTTGTTATAATGATTGTATGGTTGGCTTAATGATATTTAGGTACTACATCATAATTTAAGAGAAATGTTGGTCTGTTAAATAATAACCTTTTAATGATATAGGAATTGTTCATGGCTTAGACAAACTTCTCTAATGTAGGGCTTTTTGTTTGTATATTGAGATTAATATGTTAATTGGCCATTTATGTCAATTATGTTAGTGTTTGTCAACCATTAGGAGGAAAAATAAGCACTTGCTATTGGCATGTTATAATACGAAGAATATAAGTAGAATTTATAGGATAATATGGTAATGACACGAGAGTCTGTTAGTGTGGTTGATATATGTTTTATTGTTGATTTGATTTCTTATAATCTTCATAGACTATCTAATAAGTATTGAAATTCCTGAAAAATATTTTAATTGTAAATGTGTTTTGTTTCTTTAATTATTCTAAACATTATAACCTTTTGCAAATACATTAACAGTTTGTGCATAATTTATTAGTTTTTGAACTATGGAAAAATTAAGGAATATGCAAAGTCGAAGCCAATCATACACAACATATTAATTCAATAATCAATATTTTCAACATATCAGAACCTTTAGCAAATTATCACACATTAAACCAAAATTATGAACATTCTGATCAATTTAATAAATAGGAAAAAAATACATGTAAATTAAAGAACCGAAACAACTTTCATTTCCATTAACATAAAAAAGATTACAAGACATCTCCTTCTACAAATACATGTAAATTACATTGGCAACATTTGTACCCTACGTTGACCTACCCCTTTTTTGTTACAATGACAAAAACAAAGAACCAAACCATCACCAACCCACCAACTAAAAAATCTCCTTTCCTTCTTCATTTCGTCATTTTTCTTCAACGAAGCTCTAATAATCTTCTTTTTGCGTTCATGGACTTCTCCATCTTGCCATTTAAAGAAGTTATAGCCTTTTATTCCATCCAACTTAAAATAATCACGACTCTAGCAGCCTAGATTGTCATCCTTCAGAGTCATTTTTAGTGAAGCTTCATTTTTACAATAGGAAACACAACGTCTATGATTTCTCTGCCTTAATGGAGATGTTAAGGAAATCTCACTTGCACCAGACATTTCTCCCAACCTTCGATTTATTGCTTGCACATAACCTAACACCTTGTCCTAGTTCCCTACGATGAAAATGTTGAAGATGGGTTTTGAAGAAAGAGATAGAAACCTTTCTAATTGTGCAATTGTGATTTGCACGTGATTCTTTAGTGTTATTTGATGTTAATATCATATTTAACATAAACTAGTAAGATAATTATTTTGTTTGACAACCAAGTTGTATAACAATAATTTATATGATTCATAACTTACATATGTCTTTTGAGAGTGACTATCAACTCAATTGTCAGACTTGTTTTGTGGGTGGTCAATAAGAGCTCATCAGGGTCCACAAATTGCCTAAGTCTCTCAACCTTACAAAAAAAAGCAATAAATGTTTAGTCCAAAAATACTGGACATTTAAAAGACACTAAACTAGATGGAACAAAAGTGTGGAATGAATACATACCAACTCCAAAGTCACCTCAATATGAGACTTACAACCTATAGTGTGGACTACTCCGCTTTTGGCCAAAGCCTTATTAGTTTTGTTTTTGGTAAAGGACCTTTGAAAGGCCTCACTATTGCAATAGGCACCAAGACCAACCCCATGCCTCGTACCCCATCCAAACAAGCTTCTTATGAGCCTTCTTTGCGTTGGTGAACATATTTGTAATACATTCTTAGCACTTAGCAATGTTGCTTAAATATATTACAGATAATCTCCTCATAATGAGGATCCTATCAAACTTTGTCATATACCCAAAACAGGAAATACCTAGTTAGTACGCAAGTGCAATTACTTAGTTGTCAAATAAGAATAATTAAATACTCATAACTTATCCTAAATCTGACCCACCAATCTCGCTTAACCTCCTTAAGGGTGTCAGTATAAAAATTATAAGGACCTTGAAATTGTGCCATTATAGCACACCTAATCGCTTCAGTACAAACAAAGGTCACAATCTACCTACAAAAAATCAAAAGTCAATATCAAAAATCAAATTTAGAGTTAACAAATACATACAAAAATAAAGAAAAATGTAACTTGCTCGTGACCAATTGGACAAATGATGACCTCCCTTCGGTGTCCCTTTAGATCGATCTTTAACCTTGATGTGTAGGGTCGCAGTCCTCCTACTGAAGTATCTCCTTCTCCTAATGGACATCATCCTTCTACTAAGAAGGTTGCTGCTACTGCACATCTTATTTGTTGTGTTGTGAAGATTACCACATTTCAACATGTCGAGCAACCCCAAAGAAAGGAGTAAGGATTATCATGAAGTTGTCAAATGGTGGTTGTGCTGTGGGGTTAGTAAGTGGTGGTGTAGCAACTATCTAGCAGTTCAAGGGATGTGGTGGTGTAAATTATGCAGTTGGTGGTGTGGGTTAGATGGGTGCCTAATGCGAAGGTGGTGGTGTAGGTTGTCTAATGACTAGATTGGTTCACTAATTATGCTCAAATTGTTCTTTATGCTCATAAATCATAAATTGTGCTCAATACTGGTTCACCAATATTGCTTAAATTGTGCTCAGTGCTTAAAAATCACAATCTGTGCTCAATACTTAGAATTGGTTCATTAATTATGCTCAATTCGTAGTTAGTACTTAGACAAAGGTAATTGTGCTCGGTGTTCAATGAGAGAGACACTCAGACAGAGAAAGAGAGAGAATCTACGTGCGAATGGTAGTGACAACGTATTGAAATCTTTAAACAAATGACAATAAGGGTTCAAAAAGAGAGAGAAAGCCAAACAACAAAGAGGAAAAGACAAAGAGATAAGCTTACCTACGATGACGATAGTGTGCGGCAACGACTATGGTTCAAAGAGAGTGAAACTGAGTGAGAGAAAAAAGGAGGGAAGATGAAGGGAAGAATTTGGTGTATTGGATATGATTCAAACTTAACGTCGACCAGGTAAATGCTATGTTCAACATTAATTATACCATTGAGTGTAGTGTCAGCCTGATCAACCTTAACATAAATGTTAGAAGTAGCGTCAACTTACATCAACACTAAGTTCAAATTATAATGTCGACTTAACTAATGTTAAGGTTATTTCATGATAAAAAATAAAAAAAGGATTCAAAGCTTTATGACACATTTCTTGTAGTACCAGACCTTTTATGACTTCCAATGGAACTAAAGATATGTAAATCTTGAAGAAATTTCCCATAGGTGGAGACCAAGTAACTTCCCTTTCCACTCGTCTATTGTCCAATGATCCAAAGGCATTAAGAATTGGATCTAGTAGTAATGAATGGTTTAGTATGCACCACTCATCCTATTTGGTGTTGTTAAAAACATTTGCATTAACTCTTGCTTTCTAAATAATCCAACACGTTATCGCAAAGAGAGAACTATTAACATCAACAATGTGATCTTCAATCCAATTGCTACAACTATGAACATAAAACATAATACATACTTTTATATGAAAATTATTATATACCTCATTCATGTTTATCAAAATTAATATAATACATACTTTTAAAATATATGAAAACAAAAACTATTTAATTTTTTTTATCAGTCTATTTTTTTTTAAATTTACAAAAATAATCTAAGTAATAAGGAGTCATAATTCAATAATTGGCTTAATGAAATTCACTATTATTTTCTAACTTCTAAATAAAAAAGAGAAATAGACTATACATTAACGGTGTAAAACAGTTTTATATTATCATCTAATTATAAACTATCACGTATATTAAGCTTGTTGATTTTCATAATAATTATATTAAAAATTATATCAATAGTAAATTTTAATTAGTTGGTAATATAAAAATTTTTACATTAACAGTATATAACCATTAAACTTAATAAAAATTAATACAATCATATCTACCATGTTTGGTTCCACCTTTCAGATGTGATTTTTCACATTTCAGGTGTGATTTTAAGAAGCTAATAGTTATAACTTCTACGTCCCAAACGTGATTCCTTATTTGTCAACGAATTTCCAAACATGTTATTGTTTGTCGAGCTAATTGTTTTCCATCCGTTTCCGTTAAATGAAACAGAGGATAGTCCCCACGGCTACAACACCATGGCAACCGTGTATGTGAAGATGAAACGGACACTGAGCAATGAGTACAAATGGTTGAGACATGAATGAACCGCGGAGGAAGCAAAGGCTGTGAAAAAGAGACAAACACAGAGATGAGTGAGGGGGTGGGTGCGTATAAAGGTAGAAGTTCGAAAAACGCGAAAAGGGTGAGAGAGGTAAAGAAAAAGAAAGGGATGGAGGGCGTGCGTTACAAAAAAGAACTATGATGATTCATTATTTTTTGGGTTTCTGTAAGCTTTTGTTATAAAGTTGTTTGGTGTGTCTGTGGCTAAGCTACTCTCTGTCATATAAAGTTGGGAATCCCAAAAGCGTTAGATAGTACACACTCTATTATATTATTATACTTTTTTCTTATTATTGTCAATATATATCCTTATTTCCTCAGACTTGCATAATCACGATTATCATTAGTGTTGGAGCACTCCTTATCATTTCTTATCTGGAATGCTCCTTTTTATTTATTATTATTTTATTAATTTTGTTAACATTAGTTTTTAAGTTTAATTTTAGATATTTAGAATCACTAATATTTTGTTAAAAAGTGTTTATTACATGGAGTAACATTTTTTTAAAATCTTATAATTGTTAATTATTTAAAATTAATTCTAAGAACTGACGTTAAGATTTTTTATTTTTTTATTTAATATATTGAACTTGTAAGTGATTCTTGTGTTTAAAGTATGTTAATGGAACAATTATTGATTCAAGATCTTGTATATTTAATTTTGTACAATTAATCAACTATACCCTTCTATGTTTTTTTTTGTTAAAGGCCGAAGTCCGTACACAATGCAGAATAACTTTTCCATGTATATACGTATTAATGATCCCATACCTACGTTTGAGAGATGCGAACAATATTTCTTTTTTTTAATTTTGGGGCTTAACATCTCTATTAAGTAAAACATATGGGAACACTAGAGAAAGGATTTAGTCAAACATGAATATTTTTTTTAAAAATTAAAAGTGCTTAATGATTATCTTAATTATTATATAAAATTTTAAACAATAATTATTTTAAAATAAGAAGAATAGTATTTTTTTGGTTTATTAAAGTGACAAACAATTTCAAGAAATATAAAATATAAAATTGTGATTACTTTAAAATGGAAGGAATAACATGATAGAGATGGACACAGTCCGCCCCTCCCCCCCTTCTATATAACTAATAAACCATATAACCAATAATGATGGGTTATTGTATGGTAAAATTTGTGTCTACTTTTCTCTTCCTGGATTATACCAGTAATTTAATTAAAAAAGAATATATATAAATTCTTAAAATGATGCTATGCTACTAAAAAAAATTAACTGCAAATAGCTAAATATTTGGAAGACGTAGTTGTTGGACACATTAACGTTACAAAGAGACCAATTATTTATTTAAGATTGAAAGATAAAAATAATAGTTACTCTGATACTTTTTATTATTTCATGTTTTTATTTTTGATAATTTGCGAAAATGGTGTGAGTTAAGAATGTTGTGTCGTTTAGTTTCAATTATTTTTGTATACACTGTACTTTCTCTCTATTTTTTTTTTCCTTTTCGAAATTAACATGTCCTTCGTATATTAAGTGTGTAGCAAGTTAGTAAAAATTACAGGAAGTTGTTCTAATATAAAAAAAAAAGAAAAAGGAAACTGTTCTACCGAGGTCGTTTTCTTCTTTAAAGAAGATTGTTATTTTTCGGATTCAATGAAGGTCGGTCCATATAAATCCAAGTTGAATTTGTCCACTGAATTTAATGCCAGATATTATTGGGCGGCTGTGGCCTGGGAAGGTTAGGCCTCAACTATTTTCAATGCATTTAATGCACTTCCTGCTTTAAGCACAAATTACAGAAAATGCATTTGACAAATGTTTTTTTAATATATAAATGAAAGTAAGTAATAATACATCATCTGCCTGAATAAAATATAAAAAAGAGAGCAAGAAAAGAGCTTTTACTTTTGAATGACTCAAGCAAAGCCCCCAACATCGTTCGAGCTCCAAACTACTGTTTTTGTTAAACATGGATTAATCAAATGATTCACATCTCGCAAGCAAGGGTCGAGATTCATTGTTATCAAGTTGAAACCAAAAGGCATACACACACACACACACACACACACATATATGGTAAGCAAATGCTTGTAAAATTCTAAGTGATTGTGTATATATGGTCCATCACAAAAGCTAACGGGGCTATCGTTTTCATTTTAACAAACATGAAGTCATGCAGCAATGTCATTCCAAAGTAGAGTTTATTGAATTTGAACTTCAAGACAAGGGCCAAACTCATATTAATATCACTTAAGTGGCTTATACTAATTACTGGTTATGTGTTTTGAAATAATTTTGCTTAAAGTTGAACTTAAAATTTTGCGCAGTTACCCAACTTACGAGAAAATAATGTGTACTAATTTTGATGTAAGAGAATCCTTTCTTATTAATTTTCATGCTTATTAAATACAAAAAATATTAAATACTTTTTATATTGTTAAAACATTAATTTATTTAATACTTTATTTATAAAAGAAGTTATATCATTACTCTTGACTTGATGAGTGATTGGAAAAGTTTTGGTTAATACCGTGTATTAATTAAGGATTAGCTTAAGAAATAGGTGGCTCTTTTCATGCGGTAATGGTAACTTGCCAAACGATCACGTACCTTTGGACTTGAGGTAAAGTAAGAGAGAGAGAGAGAGTAATTTAAGTATGAAAAAGGTAAAAGTGGGGAGATACCTTTTGTAGGTGTTGCGTGTGAAAAGCAGAAAATTGGTTGAAAGGCAAAATTGAGGAGTGAGACAGCAGCAGTTACTATAACATTTTCTAGGCGCGTGAGGGTCCCCCCCTGTATGTGTCCAACGAGTCTTGGGCCGTGTGGTGAACCTTCCATTACGTGCGTGGGAGTGATGCTTCCCTTAATCTTTTTGTTACAGTTTTAAGAAACTAACAAAACAAAACGAGTGAGAGAGAAAGAGAGAGAGTGATAAAAACTAAAAACTAAAAAGGCAGTCAATCCAAACTCCGAAGACCTCAGTCCTGAGTATCTCTCTCCCATCATCATCTTTCTTTTTAGTTTTTACATTTCTCTATCCAATGAGTGTTGTTTAACCAGACACGGCTGTCTATTATAGGTATTTTTTTAATTATTTTATTTTACTATATTATAATTTTTTTAGTATATTAAATAACAATTTAAGTACATAATTGAAAATATAATATATCTTGAATCCCTGGTTAATAAAAATTTTGTGTACTTATTTTTAAAATATTAAATAATAACTTAACGGGGAAGAATATAATATCCTTGTGCAAAAAAGGTGTTTTGGCTTCCTCCATCATAACTAATCTGTCGAGTCGAGACAAATTAGCCTTTAAATTGAATTATAAAAAAATGCAGACAAGAAATATTGAAAGGCAAGTCTTAAATAAAATAAAAAATAAAGAAAGGAAAAAGATGACACAAAAAGGAGAGCAGATTGCTCTGTCCACAAAGCATTTTTTTCCAGAAATCCTTGCAACCGATAGTACTTTCATCCATCCATCAATTCTCCGTTTACTAGAAATTCTCTATACTTCCTTGTCTTTCTCTTGTCACAATAAAGAAACGCTCATTTTTTTTTTATAATTTTTTTCTCTCCATTACCTTGTTCGTCTGTAGTGCACGGATAATTAGAATAGAATAATATTCCTAATTCCTGTATACTGAAATTAATTAGTTAACTTTGCTTAGCTCATCTCAATATCTCATCTCATGCGCCCTGAAAAAAGGAGGTAGCTTTATATTTACCGCCCCCCACCCGGTATGTTCACCAATTTATTCCTCGGGACAGATTGGTTATCGTTTGACATGGACGGAGATAGAAAGTAAGTAGAGGAGAGAGAAGAAAATGAGGGATGCTCTGTTCATGTTGTGAAGGAAAGGAGGGGATCTGATATTTCCTTTTCGCGTTGAATTCGCAATTCCAAATAGCTTTTTAGAGGGGGAGAGAAAGAGAAAGAGAAAGAGGGAGAAGATAGAGAGATCCCATCCCAAAGGAAACTTAAAAGCAAGGAAGGGCAGGGTAGGCTAGGGTATTACTTTGTTGATTTTGTTTGTGCTTGTAAAAAGCTTGTGTTTGATTGTTTTGCCAACCCATCCAGTTGTTCGTTCCGCCCTTGAAAATGTGAATTTGTCTATATTGAAGTGTTCTTATCTTATTATCTCGCCACATACACACTAATTTCGTTTTCTGCCCTGTGGGCTCATACGCTTAAAACCCAAGTGTAAGTTTCACACACATTCGTCGCTTTTTTCTCCTCCCATAAAGTCAAGCAAGTACCCCCGGCAGAAAGGCAAGCCTCCGATAAGATTCATATTCATTCTCTCTCTCTCTCTCTCTCTCCTTCCTCTTCATTCAAATCAAATCATCTCGCTGGAGCCTGACCAACAGCACAGAATTGAATCCCAGTCGTGAAATGAGAGCCGGACTAAGCACCATCCAGCAAACCCTAACGGCGGAGGCGGCCAGCGTTCTCAATCACTCAATCGCCGAGGCCGGCCGGAGAAACCACGGGCAGACGACGCCGCTTCACGTGGCGGCAACGCTCCTGGCCTCCCCCTCGGGGTTCCTCCGCCAGGCCTGCATAAAGTCGCACCCCAATTCCTCCCACCCCCTTCAGTGCAGGGCGTTGGAGCTATGCTTCAGCGTGGCCCTGGAGCGATTGCCTACTTCGCAGAACACGAGCTCTTCCGTGGAGCCGCCAATCTCCAATGCCTTGATGGCGGCCCTGAAGCGGGCCCAGGCCCACCAGCGCCGCGGGTACCCGGAGCAGCAGCAGCAGCCTCTTCTCGCGGTCAAGGTCGAGCTCGAGCAGTTAATCATATCCATTCTCGACGACCCCAGCGTGAGCAGGGTCATGCGGGAGGCCAGCTTCTCCAGCCCCGCCGTCAAGGCCACCATCGAACAGTCCCTTAACGCCGTCCCCTCCACCGTTAATTCCGGATTGGGATTCCGGCCGACCGCGATGGCTCCGGCCAATTCCGCCCCGGGCCGGAATCTGTATCTGAACCCGCGGCTGCAGCAGCAGCAGCAGCAGGGGAGCGCCGCCGCGCAACACAGGGGCGACGAGGTTAAACGGATTGTCGATATCTTACTGAGGACGAAGAAGAGGAACCCGATCTTGGTGGGGGAATCGGAGCCCGAGGCTGCGATCAGGGAGGTGATAAAGAAGATTGAGAACAAGGAATTGGGAGATGCGGTGTTCGCGAATGCTCACGTGATTCACTTGGAGAAGGAGCTTCCGAGTGATAAGTCGCAGGTACCCGTGAGGCTGAAGGAGTTGATCGAGACGCGGATTGGGAATTCTGGGTGCGGAGGGGTTTTCGTTGACTTGGGTGACCTGAAGTGGCTGGTGGAGCAGCCTCTGGGATTTGGCGGTGCTTTGGGTAACATGCAGCAACTCACGCTTGCCGAGGCCGGCAGGGCGGCGGTTGCGGAGATGGGGAGGTTGGTCAGCAAGTTTGGCGAGGGTGGCGCTGGGAGACTTTGGTTGTTAGGTACTGCTACTTGTGAGACTTACTTGAGGTGTCAGGTTTATCATCCCACCATGGAAAATGATTGGGATCTTCAGGCAGTGCCAATTACCACCAGAACCCCCCTCCCTGGAATCTTTCCCAGGTATTTTTTTTTAATTTTTTTCTCCTTTTCCTGCTTCCACCAATTTAGTAATGCCTATCATCTTGATCACTCAAGGACCTTCATCGAATTTCATCCTTTTTCATTTGAGTCTTGGAATAATCTTATTTCTCTACTTGTTCTTTTGCAAGATCTAATTAAATCATTAAGATTAATTTTTCACGTTCGATGGAATGGAGTTAGTGAGTCGTCTTCATGAAATCAATTCAGACTGCAGTTGATGAATCTTATCTGATATGTTAAACTATGTTTTGTTTCTGTTCTTTTTTTCTCTTCGTTTTTGTTAACTAGTAGCTTGCTTGATCTCGCACGTATTTTTTCATTTTGAATGTAGAACGTGCGATGTTTCTGTTTCTGTTGACAGTGTTTTAAGACAGGAGGATATTTAGCTTTTTGTCTGCCTTAGCACTGTTAGCTTGATTAGGCTCTGATCTGGAACATGGTTATTCTGTCCCCGGCATTTGGTATTATCGTGTGACCGTTTTATTTGCTTGTAAACCAGGATTGGGACCAATGGTATTCTTGGGACTTCGTTCGACTTGTCCCCGTTAAAGACCTTGCCTACTACCACAATCACTCCATTGAGGCGTGCCTCTGAGAACATAGATCCTGCTGCAGTACCCATTTGTTGCCCGCAATGTATGCAGAGCTGTGAGCAAGAAGTGGCAGACATGTTGAAAGAAACAGAGAAATCAGATACTGAACCGAAATCAGAGGCAGCACAACCTTCCCTTCCACAGTGGTTACAGAATGCTAAAACTAATAATGATAACGCCAAAGTAATGGATCAGGCTCAGGTGAATTTGACAAAAACAATTGCATTGGTTATTTGGTGGGTTTTTTTTATAGAAAATACATTTTTTTTTTTGAACTTTTGTATTCCTTTGTCTTTTAATAATAGAGTAACAGCCAAGAAGTGAATGTGAAGAAGAGGACTCAAGAAATACAGAAGAAATGGCATGATGCCTGCTTGAGTTTACATCCTAAATTTCATCAGCTAAATGTGAGCAGAGAGAGACTTGCTCCAACTCCTTTGTCAATAACGGGTCTATACAATGGGAACTTGCTGGGGCGCCAATTCCAACCCAAAATACCGCTGAATAAAAATCTCGGAACATCTTTGCAATTGAGCTCAAATCCGATGCCAATCCACCCACCGGAGCGTGCGGTGATCCCGCGGCAAAGTCTGGTAACAACCGACCTGGTCCTTGGGCAGACAAAGCCAGCTGATGCCACTCCAGAAGAAACACACAAAGAAGGCATTAATGACTTCTTGAGCTGCCTCTCTTCTGAGTCACAAGACAAGTTCGATGAATTGCAGAGCAAAAAACTACTTGATGCGGACTCTTTCAAGAAGCTCCTCAAAGGTCTGACAGAAAAGGTGTGGTGGCAGCAGGATGCAGCATCCGCAGTAGCCACCACAGTGACCCAGTGCAGACTGGGAAATGGAAAAAGACGCTCCAAGGGTGACACGTGGTTACTGTTCGTGGGTCCTGACAGAATTGGCAAGAAGAAGATGGCAGCAGCTCTCTCTGAGCTGGTATCTGGGTCCAACCCAATAATAATACCTCTGGCGCAACGACGTGGGGATGGAGGAGACGCTGATGCACCTCAACTCCGTGGAAAAACAGCACTCGATCGAATAGCAGAGGCCATCAGAAGGAACCCACTTTCTGTCATCGTGCTTGAGGACATTGATGAAGCCAGTGTCCTTCTTCGCGCGAGCATAAGAAGAGCCATGGAACAAGGTCGGTTCCCGGATTCTCACGGCCGCGAAATCAGTCTCGGGAATGTCATGTTTATCCTCACTGCTAACTGGTTGCTAGAGGACCTCAGGTACCTCTCCAACGGGTCTCCACTCCACGAAGAAAAGCTTGAAAACTTAGCTAAAGGAGGGTGGCAACTACGCATATCAGTGGGTAAGAGAGCGTCAAAACGAAGACCCAGCTGGCTGTCCGATGAAGAGAGGTCCTTAAGGCCCCGGAAAGAGGTGAATGTGTTTGATCTTAATGAAGCTGCTGATGATGCAGAGGACGACAGGGGAGATGGGTCACTCAATTCAAGTGACTTCACCGTGGACCACGAAGACAACAATCACGATGGACGAGGGTCACTCTCAACAATACCCCGCGAGCTGTTGGATTCTGTAGACGACGCCATTGTCTTCAAGCCCTTGAATTTTCATCTCATTCGCCGGAACTTCTCGGCATCCATCGCCAAAAGGTTCTCCGCGGTGGTCGGGAATGGGGTGTCAATTGAAGTGCAGGAAGAGGCTCTTGACAAGATCACAAGAGGAGTGTGGTTAGGCCAAACCACCATTGATGAATGGATGGACAAAGTGTTGGTTCCCACTTTCCACCAACTGAAGAAGAATTTGAATTCAAGTACACTTGACCATGAGTCTTCGATACTGTTTAGGCTCGAGGATGACGGCTACTCCGATCGCCGGGGCTCCCAAGAGTGGCTACCTGCTACTGTGAGACTGGTGCCGGAATAGCATTCAAACAGTGGTGAATGGTGATATCCGTTTTTGTTGGTGGTAGAAATGTAAATAGAAACACTTTGGCGAGGAAAAGTCAAAGGCGCTTAGTAGATCCAAGAAAAACCGTTAGAAGGCTTGTCGGGGATGTCATTTTTTTTTTTTTCTTTCCCTTAGAAAAAGATTAATTAATTTTTGCGGTTTAAACTTTATATTGTTTTCTTGTTTTTCTTTTGTAAGAATAGGTATATTTATTAATTAAACTGGATGATGATCATTATATTAATAAAAAGGGAGCATTAATTCCTGTTTTTACCCCTTTCATTCTTTGTCCTATTTTATAATCTCTCTTTGCCTGAATCTAATTAATGATAAGCAATAGTAATTATTTATTATTTAATAGTTATTAAACTATTGGTTCTGTTGGAGTTGTTGAATGATACTATATGTATTTAACCTAATACACTGAAAGGTCAGGAGAGACTTGTTTGCGGTTTGGTGTAAGTCGACAGAAGGAAATGGAATCCAGTTTTAAGAGCTGTTTTTTTTTTCCCCACATTTAAAATATTTTTTACTGTAATACACATTTTAATATAACATTTATCATTAAGATGCATTTTAATCGTGTTTAACAATTTAAAATTAATTGTATTAAAATTAATTTTATTAAACTTTAAAATAAATAAGCCCTTGTTCTATTTTTTCATCAAGTTGATATATTTTATAAGTAATTCTAAAAATATTTTATTTTTACCTCATTTTTATTAAACTTTGTGAATAAAAGTATAAAAAAAATATTATTTTTATCATTTTGTTCATAGAATTTAGAAACAAAATAAAATAGTATATGTAAAATTATTCATAAAAATATATCCAAAAAAACTCATAAGAGGGGGAAAAAATTCTACTTCAACTTAAGATTGAAAACGATGGCTACTCCCAGCTAAAAGTAAAGAATAAAGTATAAGGAATCCACCCAGACCCAGTTGCTGAATAATGATGATTGATTTGAAGGCAGCGGCATCTATAGTTTCGGGCTCTTCTGTCTCTCACGTAAAAGTATGAAAATGAGACCTGATTCCGCCTGACACCACCACCATATATATACGACGTCGCCATGCCTCTTTTATATATATATTTTTTAATCAATAATTTAGTTTTTATTCACAATATTATTTTTAATTTTAATTTCTACATAAAAAACGTAACATTTTAATTTTTACATAAAATATTAAATTTATAACGACGTTAAATTTTGTTTAATTGTCTTTTATGTAGAGATCAAAATGTAAAAAAAAAAAGAGTATAATTTTTTTGCATAAAGATTAAAATGAAAATCAGTCATAAATATAAAAACTAAACTTTTAAAGTAGATTCCGTATTATAATAATTGCAAGGATACAGATAAAAGATCTTGTAGAGTTAAGGCATGAGACAATTTTAAAGTGACAAAAAAACATACATTTATATTATTTTTTGTAATACTTAGTTGAGAGGTGTTGTTAAGGAAGGTAGCGAAGCATAAATGAAAGACAAGTACAGAATAGAAAGAGCGGGCAGTGGCACCATCCCATCACACATGTCTGGCCGCAGAGCACAATGACACAATGTTTATCTAACTCTTACTTGTTAGTTACTAACCATGTCTATTAGTTCATGAACAATGGTGCCAATTATTATTGGTAGCGTAGAAACAGAGCATGTACTACCAAACAGACAACCCTACCGACAAACAAATGAATGTTTTTCAGTTAACGTATTTGCTTATCAATTAAAAAGAAACTTGATGGTAAAGAATGTATGTTCCTAGCTATACCGTTATTATGTGTATGCGTCATTATCAATTTTGCCTTCCCTGTCTCAAAGGAAAAGGCCAACCAACCAAGATACCAATGAAGAAGTAACGAAAGAAAGGCCGGCGATGAGTTGTGTACATTGAAAAAAGCTGGTTGATCCAGCCTCCACCTCAAGCCTGTTTTCAACGCTACGTAAGGCCATTAATGCATAACTTTATTGGTTGTAGTTTTTGGGAAGTTGGACTACGATTCTACCAAAGTGCAAGTGACCAAAAAAAGGCAAGTGATGCTTGGTGCATAATTCACATTCATTCAATTCGTATTTGCCCATTTTTGACTCTATCTTCTCCTTTAAGACTTCAAACCCTGCATGTGTTCTTATTTATTTTCATTCCCCCCACTTCATTATATGTTTCATCTTTTTTGTTACGCATCTCTCTCTGGATCTCTCTCCAATTTGTTCATCTCCCGGACTTCCAACCTTGTCCCTTATATGCCCATTTTAGATTCAACTCTGTCCCTTATATGCCCCAAGATTTTTCCTCACTGTTGGGGATAAGTGTGTAAATCATACCAGATCCTTATCTTTTCCTAACTGTAATTAATCTAATAACTCGTCATTATATATAAGATTTAATGGATCGATTTGATAAATAGTATTTGTGCTCTTCTTTTCGTGCCATTAATGGAAAGTTTGGATATAGAAAATTTAGAGGAAAAAAGACAGTAGGATATAATTTTATTTTTTTAATTAAAAATTATAGAATACTTATGTTCTAGTACACCAAAATAATCCCACATCACTTAAGAATCTAGATCAAAGATAGTTTATAAACATCATCCTCTCTTAACCCATTAAGGTGTCTTTTAAAGACAAAATTGTGATGGCCCACTTTTTATAATAATTATCTTAAAAAATATACCAACAATAATTATGGACAAAACTTAGATGCGGCTGGTAATATACTTATAATAATTACTAGAATTTGAATTTTACCTCAGTAATATATGGAATGCATAAAACTTATACACTCTACACCTGTTAAACTCTAAAAAATTCACTTCCCTTCCGCGGCCCTTTCTCCCAAACCATTCATTCTAAACTTATATACTTTTTTCTTAAGCGATTAATTCCTGCATAAGACTCGCATATGATGATGAGTTTACTGCGGAGAAACTAAAATGACGACAAATTTACTTGAAAAAGTTGTGTATAAATCCTGAAGTCACAGTCTATCATTAACCGATCGATAATAATCCCATAGGAAAGAAAATAACAGTACACGTTGTTAATAATAATAACAGTACATGTTTGGCAACAGTTCAAACTAAGTTACCACTACATACTATAATTAACGATTCTTCACCTATGAAAAATAGGGTAAGAAAGAGTGTACTTTTAATAAACGTAAATATGTTGTCCGTTATGTGATCGATGCATTGATTAAAGTGTACTACACGAGATTACTGGTACAATGCATTCAGTTGAGAAATCCATGACTATATCGTTCAAAAATAAAAAAGAAACCAAAATGATGAATTTCCTTATTTGCATGGGACAATTGGATAGCAAGTAGGTGAAATGAATTAATACTAGCCATTTTAGTCAAAAAAAATATTTTTTTTATTTGCCCTCTCATATACACGATGGCCGGTGCCGAAGACTAAATAATTAACTATATTTAACCACCGAGATGAAATTTTGAAATTTAAACTTTTGGCTTAGTTTTGACAAAAACAAAAAAAAAAGGTTTTGATAATATTATTAATTTTAAGATAATAATTAAGGAGTTAAAAGTAAAAATTATCAAAATATATAATATTTAATATTATTAATGCATTCTTAAAAGAACTTGTTATTTAATGACCCTTTAATCATCATTTTTAGAATAATTATTAGCAAAACTGTTTGAAATATCCGGGTTTTTACTTTAAAATATTGCTGATGATAGTCATTTAGTATGTCGCTGAGAGGAGGATAACCTCTCTTCATCATAAATTTTTCACAGCCAAAAATGTCATTTTCATTGGTACACAGAAAATTTTCCATATAACTCAAGGAGGGGTTCGTTGCATGTGTCCCTGTACGTCCTCTTCGACAACAAAAGTGGGGTTTGGAATCTGAACTTGAAATTATGGTGTAGCTTTGGATCACAAATTAATGTCAATCCAAACTCAGAAGAAGAAACCAGGCTTATGCGAGAGAGACATGTGGAGAGAGTAATGGTGTGGCCAACGAATTTAATGTCTATTTTCTCTTAATAAATTTTGGGCCATATTAAGAATTTAAGTGTATTGATTAAAGATAATTTTAAGGATATTGTTAAGGATTAAATAAATTATACTAATGCTTCTGATTATTTAATGATAAATATTAAAGGTGAAATTATTTTATTAAAAATATTTATTATATTACAAGTATAAAAGACGTTTAATACTTATATAAAAAAAGGACATTTAATGCTTATATTTCTAAGTAATTAAAATTATTTATCAGAGTACATTTAATGTTCTCTTTACTTAAAAAAGTAACGAATAATATTATACTATTTTATAATATTCTTTTATTAATCTTTCAAATACTCTATAAATAAAGCATTCACTAATGGAATACTAATAAATATATTTAATGTATTAAAAATATATAAAAAAATATTTTTTTATTTAATGAGAAAGATGAATAGTATGAAAATATTATAAGAAGACTTAATTATATTTTAAATTATTTCTATATTTTAGATATAATAAAAAAAAATTAATAACTCTTTCAACTTTTGTTCTCTTAAGTGGACACTTGTTAGTATTTGCCATTAATTTTTATAACAATTAATAGAGTATCACATATTTAATATTTATTGAAAAAAAAATATAAATCAAAAAATTATATGAGAAATCTATTTTCTTTTTGAGAAATGCTAGCAAGTAACAACACATTTTTGATAAATTATGATGATCTCATGCAATGTTTTTAATTCAAATTTTCAATCACTGAATTAGTGAAACTATTTATCGTTTAAGGTTTAATAGCCTAATCATGATTGAACTGATAATAATTAAACAATACTTTAAAATTTTAATATAATATATTAAGTAATATTAAAAAACTATAATATTCATAACTTTAAAAATTAAACTTCACTTAAAAAGTCATCACTTATAACGTATAACATGCAAAATTAAACATGAAACCCAATCAAATATGATATTAAATTTTAAAATCAACAATAAATAATATCCATTAGTAATACAAGTAGAAAATGAATAATTGATATAACTATCAATCATTATAATATTCATTGAGGTCGATTCATTCATATCCAAATATGTTGGAAATCGCATATTCATTAGTTGAACCACCACCATAACTTTCAAGTTGAAACTTTAAATTCTTCATTGCTTAATTATTTAATAACAAAAATGTAGAAAATAAAATTTTAACTCTAGAATAATACTATCCATAAAAAAAATATTCAATATAACTAAACATTAATCTTCATTATCTTGTAATGAATGACCAACCATTGGAATTGCATTATTATGATAAAGAACATTCTCACTCTCATTAATATCATTTAGCAGGTGTTTCTTCTTCAATGAACCAAAAATCAATTTTATGAATAAATTTATAATCAATGAGATCATAACATGTCTTCCTGTAATGCCAATAAAACATTAAAGTATCAAAAGACAAAGTAATTGTGCTAAAAAAAAATGAATGCTATGTTTTGACTTTTAACATAGCAAAATTCCTATGTCCATTTTTCAAATGCAAGCTATAAACAACATAAACAAGATCTTTTAGTCTTTGATGTTCAACACTTTTTTTATATATATATAAATATGTTCAAAGATGCTCTAATTTCTCTCACATCCTAAAGAAGAAGTTTCGCAAAGTAGATAACATGCAAATTTTTTGCAAAATTGTAGCACTATCCCTATACAATATTTATCATTTATCATTTATCATATAGAAAATATATGTAGTTACATGAAACAAAAAATATGCATAACTATTTAAGCACAAATGATTAAAAACACAAATTAGTGCTTACCAAGTCATACTATCTTTGTCACAGTAAGAACATTCTCTTAACTAAAACTTCCTTATCTTTCGTGATACATTTGCATCTCTTTAATGATTAAAGAATGCAGGATTTAAAAAGTATGTTGTTTCATGAAGATCACTTTAAGTGTTCATCCCATTGAACCTTAACAATATATTCGTAGGGCTTATACAAAGTTCTCTCATTTTGAACTTTTTTTTATCACATTCTTTCCCTTTGTAGACACTCATAAGCATAATCCACAAAAGGTTTTTCATACTTGTCTACAATTCTTAGTAATTGAATGATGGGAGCCACAAGTTTTGTCATCATATTTTAATCATTTCAATGTTTATTATCCAAAATAATAGGATTAACAATTTTCTTGCTATAGTCTTTACTAATCTATGGCTAGTGAAGTGCTTGTCAACCGCCAAAGCTTACAAGCATGCTTATGATTATAAATATTTTGGGTTAAACATCTTTTTAGTCCCTATAAATATGATAATGTTCACTTTTAGTCCCTCATTTATAAAACGTTGACTTTTAGTCCTTCATTTTTTAAAATATTACAATAAACCTCCGACACTAACATCATTAAGTGGAGTTGACGGTCGTGCAAATTGTGATGGTTTTTTACTACTATAAAATGAAAATTATGGATTCACAATTTATGAGAGTTTATCATCGCCACAAATACACCTTTCATTTCAAAAATTTTAAAAAAAACTAAAAAAAAGAAAAGAAAATGAAAGTTGAAAGTTGAAAAACAATACCCTAATCACTTTGGGGTTTTGGGCATTTCGTCAGGAAGTTTCCCAAGCAGTAGAGATTCAAAGGTGAAGAGCCACCGAACAATGGTGGCAGCAGCAACAATTTGGCCGAGAGGAGAGACGCTAGTCATCTACACGAGAGATGCGAGGGTGAGAGAAGAGAACGAGGAAGAGAAAGAAAGGGTGAAGGGGGAGGGAAAAAGGAAAAGGGACTGATGGTGGTGGTGCGAGTAGTGTTGCCGCCATCAGGGTCTAGCAAAAGAGAGAAAGCGGGGTGAGAGCTGTGGTGTCGCTGTCACGACGGCCCATCATGGCAGCAAGTGGAGGAAAGAGCAAGGGAGAAGGGAAAAAGTTGCGCAGCAATAAGACAGGGAACAGGAGGGTCGCCAAAAATCACTCCAGGGACTGAGTGTTACAAAGCGTCGTAGTCAATGGCGGTGTTACTCTTTTTTCTTTTCTATTTATTTGGTTTGTTTTCCTCTCCTCTTTTTGTTTTCTTTTACTTTTTTTGACTGACTGCTTTTTTTTGTTGCATGTTTGGTGGTGGTTTAATGGTGGTGCGGTGGCGTGCTGCCACCAATAGGGACAACTCCTCTATTACCCGAAATACCATAGCCCTTTTGCTCTACCCCCATTGCCTTTGTTGGCTTTGTTTTGCCCGTTTTCTCTATTGGCTTTCTTACGCTCATCTCAAAATGATAGAAAATTTTGAATTTGCATTGTCTGGTGAAAATGATGTTTCAATTTGTGATGCCAATGAAGGTTTTTACTATTTATTCAATGTTGGGGTAGTAGTAAAACTTTACTCCTATTTATTTGGTGATGATGAATGTTGGATCTAATTGAAATACTAAGGAAGTTTTTCATGTGATCCTTGTGTCAATTAAATTCAATGTATGCAACTCTATTTTCATGTTTCTTGTGGTGCTTATGTGTTGTTGATGGCTGTGGCTATGACTTTGAGAAAGAAAAAGTTTTAATGGTAGGATGTAATGATAAAGTCCAAAAACAAGACGAAAAAAAATTAAAAGAGGACTATGACCAGTCAAACTTCTTATGAGAAACTAAAAATAGAAATCACCAAAAAATGAGGAACTAAAAACATAATTAACCCTTTATTATATGTGACAACACCAATGTCATAAATATGACTAAGAATTGCATTCAACATTCTAGAACCAAGCACATAGAGATTAAACACCACTTTATAAGAGATCATATACAGAAAAAAAAAAAAAAAGATTGTATTCTAGAGTTTGCACAAACAAATAAATAATTAGCTAATATATTTACAAAACCTTTGCTTAAGAAAATTTTCTTTTACATTAGAATGGACTTAACATAATTGATGAGTAGTGTGTTATTTGACATTGAATTGACATGACCTGATTATGTGCTATGTGTTTTGAAGATGTCATTTTGAGTGTTTTAAAAAGGTTTGAATTGAATTGTCTTTCTTTTGGTTGTTGTGGTTAATTATTTTGAGACCTATATTGCATATTGTGATTTTCATTGTTAGGTAATCGATTACTTGAAACAAGTAATTAATTACTTTGAGATTCTAGTCTATGATAATTGTTACACGTTACATGTAATCTAATTGATTGCTTGACTTAGTTGGTCTTTGGTAATCAATTACCTGCTACATGTAATATTGTGTTTTGACATTTGATACCCATTCGTTCTTAGCTTTTGAAATAAACCCACCAAGTAAGAAGAAGAAACAACAATCAAGAAGCAAATAGCAAAAGACAAGACGCAACAAGCAAGATGGAAGAAGGAAGCACACATACTTTGGTCTAGAAAAGCAGGACACGAAGAAGAAAGGCTATAGAGAAGAAAAAACGGTTTGAAGAAGTATAACATGTAGAAGAGGCGCGAAATAAGAATGCTTTGTGAAAAAAGCGCCATCTATTATAAAGCAAAATTAATAAGGTCAAAATAGACATTTCCAATTTAGAATGTGTAGTTCTATCCAGTACGTCCCAAGTTAAGGGGAAAGAAAAATACCATTAAATAATGGAATGAGGATGGGTGTCATCCTCTCCCACCCTTATTTTTATAAACCAACCAATGGTATAATTTTTTCATTCACTCCATTTTTTTCCACTCCACCCTCTACCCTCAATCCAAACATAGCTTAAGATATCAAATTATTATAATTCAACGGTTAAATTGAAAAGAATCACTTAAAGTTATTTATTTCTCCGCATCTATATCCCTCACTTGTCACATTGTATGTTTACAAATGTTATGCGAGATTAAGATCGTGTTTGATAAACTTCTTTATCAGAACTTATGAGTAAAGAAAATAAGAATAAAAAATGAAAAAAGTTTCGCTTATAAGTTAAAATTAGTTTATACATAAGTTAATTTGTATATGTTCTTTGATATTGGTTTCTCAAAAAGTTGATTTTAGCTTATACATAATCAAATTTTTAGCTTATGAAAAGAGTTTATTTTAGTTTTTCTTCTTATTTTTTTCTATAAATACTTATGAAAAAGTTTATCGTTTATCTAAATAAAACCTAACATGGCACAGGTAAGATGGATTATTAATTAAGAATTCTTCTCAATTTTAACTATTGCATTAAAAAACACCGCTCGTTCACTACTACGCTTTTGGATGCTGTTATGGAGTGGCGTAATCATCCATCCACTTCCAAAAATAGAATAATAGTTAATCAAAAGGAAAGCTACATTCGGTTTTGTCTAGATGCAAGAAATTCGGGCAAAGAGAAAAGGCAGTGCGGTGTCGTATTCTCCCAACCCCCACACCTTTACAACTTTATACTTGTGTCCGTTCCTCTTGTCGTCTCGAGCTTTTAGAATGGAAAAAAGTCCTCAACGACTCTCATTGTCTTGAATTCTCCCCCACTTCCTGCTTTCGAACCTCTTTTATGCTTTCTATATTTTCTTGTACTTGAACAATGAACATATATTGCTTTCCTTCCAACCTACAACACCATTCATGTATCTACGATCATATGAACCAACTATATACTTTCTACATATTTAATTAGGTCGTGCAAAGGAAACGTATAGGAAAGAATTTTCTTTTTTTCTTAATAAAAAATTATCCGTCAAAGGATATCTCTTTTACGTAAATTTATAAAATTTAATTATAATCTATCAGTGAATAATGCATATATTTTTTCTGTTTTAAGTTTTAACAAATTTAAATATATATATATATATATATATATATATCAGTTTTTTTTTGTAATAAGCAATAAATTCTTTTTAATATTTATGAAATCGAATAGAGGGCCATAAATAATATATTCATCAATGTCATTGTATTTGAAGTGATTAATTTCTTTTATTCTTTAAATTAATATGGTCATGACATCATGTGAAGTTCACATTAAAAAAATTAAAAATTAAAGCAAGCAAATATGTATAAAGTGATTACTGGAAAAAGGGAATCTTCAATCTTAATAGAGTTAAAAGTTCAAAACAAATTAGCATACCAAATGAAAGTAAGCTAAATTGACACAAAAGCGTGTTCGCAAGACGGAGTTCACGTATAGAACTTAAAAATATTAAATATATTTTTAATCCATAAAAATATAATAATTTTTCTTTTAATTTTGTTTCAATTGTATTTATTTTAATTATTAAAAATTAAAAACTATGTGTTTGTAGTTTAGAAATGGACTAAGAACACACTTTTCTAAATATAAAGAATAAAAATAAATAAAATTTAGATAAGAATTAACATAAAAATACCATATTTTTAAGAATTAAAAATACATTTAAATAAAAATAGAGATATTGATTAGTTTCATGCACATAATTATTATTGAGTACGAGACAGTTTTTTCCTCTCAATATTATCAATAAGAGTGTTGTTTAACATACAAGCGTTAATTAGTTAAATAGTTAGTGACGCAAAGGAAACGAATAGGAAATTTTTTTTCCTTTTTTTATTAATTAAAAATTATCAGTTGAAGGATATTTCTTTTACGTAAATTTGAAGAATTTAATTCTAATTTACCAGTGAATGATGCATATAATCTTTTTTTGTTTTAAGTTTCATCAAAGTTTTAAAAATTATATATATATATATATATATATATATATATATATATATATATAGTGTTAAGTAATAAATTCTGTTTAATATTATTCATGCTAGATAACATACTTTGAGAAGCACTAAAGCTTGAAAGAGACTCAAAAAATCTCAGCGAGCTCTAATACGTGTGACCTGGCATGATAATGGGGGTATCAACCCCACTTATATTGTATGTCCTTTAACGGTTTCGTAAATGTCCTCGCCTTTAGCAAGGTGAGGCGTGTATGGTGTTACTCTCACGTGTGTGAGAAGGGGTGATGCTGATTGCACCTTACGCATGTGCTTGAAGGATTTAGAATCTCTATTTAAGACTTGCGGGCTTTCAGTTTGTAGGTTTTTCCAGCTCCAAGGGAGTTATATACTTAGTTGGTCCATGGTGTTATAGTCTCTTCAGTTGTATCTAACAGTCTCAGTCATCCTAAAGGAGTTCAAACCTTGCTCCATATGACTCGGTTGGCTATTAACTTAGTTGAACAGCCTACGAACCCTCAAGTTGAGCCTAAAAGGCGGGAGTACTTGCTATGATCGGTCAATCTATTTGGACAGTTTACAGCCTCTTAAGCGCTAAACTTGAAAGATAAGCACTTGTTATGATTGGTCAACCTATCTGGATGGTTCACAATCTCTCAAACATTGAACTTGAAAGACGTGAACGCTTGTTATAATTTATCGATCGATCCCAACGATCAAAATTAATATTTTATGAAATCAAATAAAGGGCATAAATAATATATTCATCAATGTCATTCTATTTGAAGTGGTTATGATTTCATTAATTTTCGTAATTAATCTATGGTCATGACATCATCTGAAGTTCACATAAAAAAATCAACTAATGTACCGAATATCCCATCTCTTAATGAGAAATGTTTAAGTCATCAATTTTTTTTCATACATTTAAAATAAGAAGTGATGTATATATTGATTTGATGGATGAAAAAATAGACATGAAGATTCATCGGTCTACGTTAATAAAAAATTAGCCACCATATACATTTCTACTTAAAATAATAGGTTTAGAGTCCAATTGGCTAAACAATTTAAGAAGTTATTGAATAAATATTTATCATGTAAGCATGTATTTACGTTTAAGTTGTTTTTATAATCAAAGAGCAAATAGGGTTAAACTATTTTTATGTAAATTGTAAGTTGTTTTTATTAGTTCTTTTAGAGAGCTTAGTAAAATAAAATGAAAACAACTTAAGAATATATCGTAAGCTATTTTCGTAAGTTTTCCAAACACTTTTATAAGTTATTGAAAATTTCACATCAACTAGTGATATGATTAAAAAAATGTATATAAGTGAGGGGCAATTCTCACTTCATGAGTTAGCTTGCCCAAACCCAATCATGAGATTATATCAAAGCATCTCCTAGTGGTTGTTGTTGGGGTTTATTAGACAACCTATAGATATCCAATCTTGTAAACTTCATATTCAAGATATTCAGTCATTGACTGATGTGATGAAGGTGTATTAGAGATTCTGCATTGGCTACTAATATGGTTAAAATATTGTATATAAGTAAGGAGCGACCCTCATCTTATAAGTTAGCTTTTGATATTGAGTAAAGCTCAAATTCAAATTATAAGACAAGTACTTATGTCATAAGATAAATCTAAATAAGTTGTAAATAAGTTATTTCAAATATATCCTTAATATGATAATGTCCATTAAATATAAAGTATTTCAATTTTAATTTTTGCAAAATATTTGTTTTTTTTTCACTTTTATAAATTTTAAAAGTTTTAAAAATAGTTTTTATTATCATTTTTTTTGTGACATGACATATATCTAAACATACTATGTCATATGTTATCTCAAAATGATCTTTGACATGACATGTTGAGAAGTGTGTCACGTTATTACTAAATAATAATAAATGTTATTTTAAAAAAATTCTAAAGACCAATTTTATTTTATTTTTTGAATAACTAAAATCAAAATGTATCACATTTTCAAGATTTAAAATATATTTAAACTAAAATAATAATAAAGGGGTGAAAACGAAATTTAGTTCCAAATTAACCTCATACACTCCCGTGCGTTGGACTTCAACAGAGAATCTGACTTATAGAGGAAAAATAATGAAACATAATACTTGTTATTTAAGCTAAATTTTGATAGACCAAAGATGCAGAACTGATGTTTCACAAGTGTTTACATCAGAATCTACAGCACCGTAAGCGATCGTCAATACGTAAAAAAGCTACTTTATGTCTAGACATCTTGGGAGGGAGTGGAAGAAGAAAGAAAAAGTAGCCAAGGCAATGTCAATGTGTGTGTTAGGAAGCTTTTTTGTGAACCCCAACTTTATGTGTCTGAATCCGTTCATCGCGCACGCCTCCTCAAAAAGAAACAAACTATCCTTAGAAGTTCAGAAAGATTCATTATATATATCGCCTTCACTTTTCACCATGAAAGGGCACATATAAGATTATCGGAATCCGAGGTAGCCTTCTTTTTTACAACGTGGGTTCCACATTGATTCTTATATCAACTCATTCACGAATCTGTCCTTCTTCGAAAGCAACAACCAAGAAGAGGACTTGTTCCTCTTAAAAAATAATTATTGTGTTTTTGAAGGGACATACATGCATAAACTGTTAATTTAGTTATGAAAATATTACCTCCGTCATATTAACTTTTATGAACGAATTATCGCATAACTTTTTAACGTATATATCTTTCGGTCAAATGTATTTTTTATGTTTTTAATTAACACACAAATTAATTTAATCGAAAGTATAAATAAACAATTTATATGATATTTTTGTTTTTTAAAACTTAATATGAATCACAATATTTTTTTTTCAGAAATTAATATTTCACGTTGGAGACCACATGAGCTATTGACATAACTATTACTATTGACATAAATATCATTATAAGTCAGGAAAAAAATCATTTTGTGATCACACTCACACATAATTAAATGGATTTATTATCTATAACAATAATAAAGTTAATATCCTATTTGGGTTTCCATTTTTCTTTTACATATTTTTTTACTTTGACTGCATATTATAACTGTTTTTATTTTTCTCATTTTCTATTCAATGCATGTATGGGTTAAAATTCGCAAACATAAATTTGAATCAAAAGTATGTTGTAAATTTAAGTTTGATAAAAAAAATGAGTTTACTATAATGTGATTTATGTTTGGATTTTTTTTGTTCAAAAGTTCATTAATAAGATGAAATATATTTGAATAATATTAATCAAAAGTACTTTTATTTGATATTGCACTTGTGTAAATACTGCAAATGAAAAAATGAGTTTTCAAAAGCAATTCTTATGTTACTTTCAACTCAAACTCAGTCTATTGACAAATTGAGCTTCTTTTTTTTTTTTGCTGAAAGTGGAAGAAAGAAAGAAATTACAGCGCCACTAAGCATGAAAAGGAACAACCCCTATCATCTTTAGATATGATATGAGCTAAAGCAAGAGGAATTTCTTGTAAAACAATAACTTGAAACCCTCCTTAGTGGCCCATATTTGTGAGGAAATCAACGGATCTATTTGCCTCCCTGAAGATGTGATTAACCGTGGGAGACCAATCATCTCGGGAAAGCAATTGCATGATATCCTTGATTATGGATTGCAAGTAGTGGGAGTGAGCATGTCTTGTTTAGACCATGTGAACAACAGTATGAGAATCAAGTTAGAAGATAGCATTTCGGATGCCAAGATTTCTGGTTAGGTGAATGCCTAGCTTAATAGCCCATAATTCAGCCCAAAGGACATTACAAGTTCCTAGGCTGACATAGAAACCTTTCACAAACCTTCCTTTAGAATCCCTAATGATACCACCACAAGTTGCGAGGTCGGTGGATTTCCTGTAGGATCCATCGACATTAATCTTAAAAGAAAGGTGGGGGGAGGAGTCCTGAGCTTTCAAAATTATTTTGAGAGGTATCCAAACATAATAGCAAACTGAGTTTAATAGAATAAAAGTAATTTTGGATCACCCAAACGGGAATTCAAACATAGTCTCAATCTTTATTCTCTCCCTTCTTCTGTTAACTTTCCATTTGTCTCTATATTTATCCAAAAAATATAAATAATGCCACTTAATCTCATGAAAATGATCAAAGTATATATAATAATGTGCCCCTCTTAATTACATTATTGTACAATTAAGTGTAAAAAAATTTCTTACAATATATAGGTTGGTATTAATTTGATAGAATTTAAAAAGGACAAAAAAACTTGTTGATGGTCGATTTATATAAAGAGGTATAGAATAAATCAAAGGTCCAAAATTGATTTATGTAATTTTAGCGTGTTACACACTTCACTGGATTGGTGTACTATTGGATTACTAATTCTTTTATGATCTTTGGGTTAATTGTAAGTTCTGCAGTTGTGTAAACAAAGTTCTACTGTTTTTTTGGGCATAATTGGACTTATTTATAATTGTAATTGTACGTGTTAGAATACAGCTTGTACCCTTGTTAATGAACTTTGATTTGCCAAACATAAAAATCTGTGACAGGAGACCTCACTAAAATTAATTGTCTGTAAATGCAATATAGGACTCCTTTGACTCCTAAGCGCGATATATGCTTTATCCGTAAGAATCGTATTATGACTTTAAAAGTGTAAAAAAGAACCAATCTCTCAAAAAGATCAGTACAATATGACCAATACATTTGCAAAATTTTGTAATTATACATTATATGTGATATATATAGTGTCTATAATCATACATCACATCTCAACTAATTCTTAAATTAATATTGCTTTTTCCCCTAGACTGTAGATTGGTATAGCATTGCTCCTAATTAACTTGTATGAATCCTTTTTTAAAGGCAAGCAAATTCCAGTAATGTGGCTGACTATACGTTCTCTGATTTGGTAAGAATATAGAGCCATCCAATTGCTTGATTGGTGGGGACTTAGTTTTATTTATTTCAAATTATGTGGAGCTTAATGCATTCTCATTCTTGGAAACAGGAGTATCTTTCATGTGTATGAATGTCAAAAGTCAAAACTAAAACCTAAATTGAAGGAGGTGAGTGGACCGGGTGGTGTTTTCTTTTACGCAAGATGATTGAATGAAAAAACCAACACGGGTGTCAACACAGCTCATCTTTTGATCTCATGTTTTCATTGCAAAGATGAAGAGAAGAAAATGCTACTGTATGAAAACATCTTTTGATGATATCTAATAGTAATTCGTACAATAATTGGTTTGGACGGTTGATCTTCTATCAGAAAGTGTGTTACTTTAGGATAACTGAGAACCAAACAAATAGTGGTACTAATGTTTTATGCGAAAATTCCTTATTAGGAATTCTAGAGATTAATATTAAAATGATATTTTTAATGAGCAAGGTTAAAACATATGTCATACTTTTATTAAATATTTTGAATAGAGTTTAATAGTTGTGCACTAACAGTGTAAAATAGTTTTACACTATCATTTAATCACAAGCCACCATTTCTTGTAAGTTTGTTGACTTTTATAATAAATACTTCAAAAGTCATATTAATGGTGATTTTTGATTAGATGACAGTGTAAAATTTTTTACAATGACAGTGCATAACCATTAAACTCTTTTGAATATGTAAATAATTCTTTAGTTTGTAAATTGATTAATTCTTATTCTAAGTGTGTGTTTCGATGAGTGTTGGCAAAATTGATTTTGAATGAAATTGATTTTGATTAAAATTGATTTTAAAGTGATGTGATTTATATTTGGATGTTTTTATTATAAAAGCAAGTTAGTAGTAAAATTCAATATAAAATTTTTGATCTAACACAAAAATACGTAAAATTGCTTTAGCTCAGAATCAATTCTGAATCCAGAACCAATTCCTCAACGTGAAACCAAACATGTAAAAATTTACCTAAAATCATGTTAACTGGTATTTCAACATGATTCTGGAGAATCTAATGTGAAACCAAACACAGCACTTTTGATTTCAAGTTAGATTCTCCAGAATCATGTTGAAATACCAGTTAATATGATTTTAGGTAAATTTTCACGTTAAGAAATTGATTCTGAGTCTAAAATTAATTAAGTTAAGCAACTTTAGGTAATTTTTGCATTTGATCAAAAAATTTATACTGAGTTTTATTACTAGCTTGTTTTATAATAAAAACATTCAAACATTAATCGTATCACTTCAAAATCAATTTTAACTAAAATTATTTTTACAAAATCAATTTTCTCACAGTTCATCCAAATACACACTAATACTTTAAGGATAGCAGTCGTTACACTAAATTTTATCATAAAATAAGATTTGTGGAGAAAAGTTTTCTGTTATACAGTCTCTTCTTCCTGAACATGAAGTTTTAAAAGCAATAATAACATGAAGTGCTGGTGAAAATTTTGAAGTTTAAGACCTTTTTGCTCTTGGCTCTGATTATTGATTGATTCGACTCGTCACCCACCTTTTTTCTTTTGTCTTTCTTCTTGGTGAGGTTGTAGGAATCCGAATCCTTCTCGCTGCGCCCCCCATCTCTCTTTAGTTATTTAAACTTTAAAAAGGTTAGTTGGCCCAAAAGGCTGGTGCTTAACTTTATTGTGAATTTTCCATGCCCTGAATGAATGGTCCTTGAAAGATGAAAAGGCTTATTAGGATTTAGGACAAACAAAGGGAGTGAGCCATTATTTGTATCCATGCTGACAAAGACCTCAGGGTAACACACAGAGAAGCCTTTTGTTTTACCTAATTTGTCCCTTGTGGATGTATTGTTTGCGAGGATAATATAGTAATTTAAAAGCATATGAAATGGGAAAGTGATTAGCTGTGAAATATTATTGTCAACATGAAGCTTTTTCACGAGATATTTATATGTGATTGTAGTTTCTTAGCTTGTGAAACATGCAAGTGTGTGCTCTCTCTCACACGCTTCGTGTCTGTTGGAGGTCCCCAGCATAAATCAGTTTTGTCAAAAGTTACGTTGAAATGTGAGTTGAGATCGTTGAATCATCGACCATTGGAGGAGTCAATCACTTTAATTTTCACATTAAAGCAGCTTTGCTTTACTAAGATTTGCCTAGAATTCTAATTTATACCTAGCTTTTCCTAGATTGCAATTAATGACGGAAAAGATTATGGCGTAAATTCTACATTTACATATTTATTACTTTATATAGATCTTTTATAAGTTAATATTTTTTACTAGGATTATTTTGTAAATGAATTTTAAAGACAAATTATATATCCTATTTTTTAAAATTATTTTAAATGAATAAGGTAGAAATTCGACAAATAATAAGACTTATAATCTAATTCACATTAAATTTAATTTACTTAATGTGGATCTATTTATTAAATAAATTAAGATTTTTAAAAAAAAATCAATTAAATAGACTAACTTCTAGGTTAAGTGAAAGATTTTATAAGCCTGATAAGGTGATTTGTTTGATTAAATATACGTATAATATGCCATTATTATATACTAAATTTGTATTATAATGTCTACAAATCATATATTTGTTGACTTATTTAAAAGAGAAAATATGCAATGCACTGATAGTTTTATACTGTCATCTAATCACAAACCAACATATATAATAAGTTTATTGACTTTTACAACAACTATCTTAAAAGTCATTTCAACAATGATTTCTAATTGGTTAATAGTGTAAAACTTTTACACTGACAATGCATAATCATTAAACTCTATTTAAAAAGATATATTAATGGATTAATTATGTTTTTGGTCCCTCAATTTTTGTCGATATTTGTTTTTAGTCCTTCAAAAATATTTTGACTGGTCATAGTCCCTCATAAATTTTTCATCCATGTTTTTAGTCCTTACCACTAACTTAGATCGTTAAGTGATGACGTGGCATTCACATTGGCAGCCATGTGGACTACTAATTTGACGTGGTAGCCACGTGGCAAAAAATATTTTTTAAAAATTGATATAATTTTTGAAATTGCCATAAAATGTAAATTATGAAAATAGTTTCTTATTTTATCACGATTTACGTTTTTAGTCCCTCAATTTTTTCATTCGTGTTTTTAATCCCTCCTGTTAACTTAGACCGCTAAAATTTAATAATTAATTAATTATTATTTTCACGTAATTTATATTATTATTTTACACATTATTTCACAGCAAAAATGCAAAAGTGCAAAAAAAAATTTATATGCAAAGGATAATCAAAAAGGTTAGATTGCTAGTCTTTTCATAAGAGATTATGAATACCTTGAATTATCAAAACATAGCAATAAAGAGGTACAAGAAGTACTGTGATAAGCTTTTTAGTTTTAATTAATAAATTATTAGTTAAAATAAATTTTGAGAAAAAAGCTTGTATAAGCATAAAATAATAATATAAATTATGTGAAAATAATAATTAATTAATTATTAAAGTTTAACAATCTAAGTTAACGGAAAGGACTAAAAATACGAACAAAAAAATTTTGAGAGACTCAAGTCAGTCAAACTTTTTTTTTGAGGGACTAAAAACCTAATTTGCGATAAAAATGAGAGACTATTTTCATAATTTACATTTTTTGATAGTTGTGAAATTGCCAAAAAAAATATATCAATTTTTAAAAAATAAATTTTTGCCATGTGGCTGCCACGTCAGACTAGTAGTCCACATGACAAGCTATGTAACTGTCAATGTGGATGCCACGTCATCACTTAACAATCTAAGTTAACAGTAGGGACAAAAAATTTATGAGGGACTATGACTGGTCAAAATATTTTTGAGAATTAAAAACAGAAATCGACAAAAAATAAAAGACCAAAAAATAATTAACCCTATATTAATTTATGTAAATACTTAATCTCATTTTTTTATTTAAAACAAGTTTATGGATTTATTTGAAGGTCGTATTATTAATTAGGTTTCTAAATAGGTTTTTAATTTTAAAATTAAATATTTATATCATGCAAATATATCAAGAATTTAATTTGAATGTACTACAGTATAATTTTTTTTTATACTTGTTATGTAAATAGGATTTTTTGTTTATGTAAGAATTAATTACTTTAAAAATCATATATAAAATTTTGAATTGATTGATAATATATTAAATTGACCGTATATAAAAATTAAACTCTTATATCAAATTTAAATATTATGTTTAGAAAATAGAACAGAACCATCAAGACAAGATTTAACCTGATTTTAACTCATTTTTTACCCTATAATTAAGTAACTACGGTTGAAAGTTAATTTGAAATTGGAAAAAGGTGTGGACAAATTGAACTCTCCACATAACTCACCAATTAAGTCGCCAGTGACTAAGAAAAATGTTAATAGGCTACAAGGACTTAGCCATAAAAGATAATCGGTCAAACAAGTATTGGATAGACATGAAAAGTATTTTCACTTTTCATTAAGTCCCGCCTACAGGTACATTAAATTATTCTCTTCCTTAAAATAGAATAGCACCTAGCCACCCAGGGGCTTTGGAAGGATTTATATGGAATTTACTCGGACTTATTATATAAATACTTAAAGGATATATGATGTTTGGACTTATGAAAATGATATATGATGTTTCTATAATTTTTTTAATTTATTTTAACAGTTTTTATTGTGAAAATTATTTAAAAAGATTACTGCACCAGACGCTTATGATGTAAATTTTAATGTGAGTTCTTATAAACTAAACGTTTAATTAATTAATTTTTTAAAAATTCTAAATGTACCTCACATGTATATTTACATATTTTTACGCTAGCATTTATTACAATTACTATTTTTTATTTTAAAAGGTACGTACATATATTATTTTATTTTTTATAAGAAAAATTAATTTATTCGAGAATGATTGTTTGTAAAAAGAATGCTTATATCACACTTTCTAACACACTATTTACTTATATGTTAAAATTTATTAGAAATTAAAAAAACATTAGTGAGATTAACTAAATAAAAAGTTAAACCCACAAAATTTTGTTATTTCCAATAAATTTCATCAATAATAAAAAATGTGTTAGAAAATATTTTGCTAATATTTCTCTCGACCATAATGAATATAGATTGTAAGCTTAAATTTACTTAAAATGTTAAAGGTTTGGATTTAAAATTATCATTTGAAAAAAGACTTTTTCTAATTACTATTTTTTATAAGAGAAATTAGTCTTGCAACTATTATTTTGGGAATAATGGTAGGAGACTAAAAGCGCCTAGAAATCATATATATAAATAAAATTGGAAATGTAAATTGCTTAAAAAAAAAGTGTCAAGTTGTAAGAATAATAAGTGCATATGTAATTTTTAAAACAAAAGACAATTAGATATAACAAGTACTAAATTGAAGGAAGATTAGAGCTTTTTAAAGGTAGGGTTTCGGAAGAAACTCCTTATATATATATGGACAAATTATCGAAAAGTATGAACATACACAAGACAAGACAAAAGAATGCAGAAAAAGATGGAGCGCCCTTGGTATTAGTTAAGCATATGCTTTTAACCTGCTTCAATTATGCTAAGCTTTTGTAATCTTCTATAAAGTAGAAGATCAAAGTCCATATTAAAAACTTGAGCGCACCAACCAACCCATATATCCAATTAACCATGATAACTCCCCTCTCACACTCCTCCAATGATGTGTACCTCTATCTTTTCATTCTTCACCTAAACCCCTAAAAAGGCAAAGGATTGTCTTGGAAGGAATACCGAATGAATCAACTTTTTTCTGTTACCTTTTAAAAGCAGATGCTGACATCTGAAGCTTTGCTTAGTCCTAGCTTATTAATATTTTATTTTGGAAGATAAAAAGTTGGGAAGTCAGGGTTGTCAAATATTCCTATCTCCTTATTAATCAACCAATGCGATCCGAATCGCGTTTCTGTTCCATCTATTTGTGTATACTGTAGCGTAATATAATATAGGTGGATAGAATAATTGATCGTGAAAGATATTTAAATTGGCATAAATATTATGTGAGATAGGAGTTAAGCAAGGCATGGATGATGGAATAAGCAGCCGACGAAGCAAAACATGCCTTTTTCTATTGCTCATCTTTTCGTAGATATGCAGGCTTTTAGAGCACCATGCTTACCTGTTCCCTGGTCACTCGGTTTAGAATAATATTTTAATTAACTTTTTTCCTTCGCCTTTTCCTCATAGTTGATGAATGGGTGGGGTCAGTTGAGCACCATCACGTTTGCAATTAGATTGGCAGCACCCTTTTTCTGATCTAATTAAAACTGCTCCTCCATCCATAAATAATTGACCATCCAAGGACTATAAACTAAACAATTTGAGTTGAGATATACATGTGTGTGGTAGGTATCTGATGCTTATCATTTGTATATGCATGAGCTCATTATATTTTAATCAGCGCTTTAATTATCTTCTGAGTAGAAAAATCATGCAACCAACAACCAATAAGCTAGCATGTGAATGACAAGGGGGCACCATGGGAAGGTATCATCCTCTAGGTTGCTTCTATTTGACATAATAGGAACATATCCTAGATGAAATGAAATGAAACCGCTACCTATATTTTATCATCTCAAAAAGGTGTAAGGATAATGTGTGTACCTACTTGAAAATAAAGTACATGTATTAATAAATAAAAGAGGAAATATCCACCATGTCTTGTTGAATTTTGACATTAATATCGGATTTGAGGCAGCTACAACGAACTTCCTTGTACTATAGCTTCCAGATCTTGCTCAAATTGATATTCTAGATGGATATGGATTGAATTTGGAAAAGTTGCAACAACCACCTCTTCTCCAATGTTACATACTTTATTCTTAATTTTATATACTATATAATTATATCTCCTTTTTAACATTAAATTTTATTGTTAAATAATATTATATTTATTATATAAATTATTATATTGCTTCTACATCACACTCTAAATTGCTAAAAAAAAAAAAGCATAACAGTATTATTAAATGTTAATGAAAAGAATACTAAATAAAAAATTTAACACGTCTGACCGCATAATTAACAGTATTATAATATTCAATGATGAAAAATCATGTTTAGTTTTCAAAACAAAATAAATTTTCAACTATATATACCTTAGAAATTGTTGATGTATTTATTTAAAGATTGCAAAGGTTTTTTATGCTGTTATCCAATCAAAAACCTTCACATATGATAAATTTGTTAATTTTAATAATAATTATCTTAAAAATCATATCAAAAATAATTTTTGATTAGTTGATAATGTCAAAAATTTTATTATATCCGTACATGTCCATCAAACACATGTAAAACCCAGCATGTGTTTAAATGAATGAAATTTGAATCCCTTTATCATATGACTCCAAGTTTGATTCAAAATTGATGTATATAAAAAAATTGCTAAGGAATGGTCACCCTACCATCAGATATTAATATTTAACCTACTTGTTGAAGGGATACTTTAGGGGGGTGGGAAGGTGCAATTATTCAAAATAAATTTAATTAAAAAATCAGGACAAGACATGGCCATAACCACACTGGGACAGTAACGATCTAATACTTCAAATCTTGTATAATGATGCGTGTCAGTGTCCATGGGTCTGGAACAAGCTGGCAAATTTGATCTCATTATGTCAACTGGTAATCTACACAGATTTTGTTACCTGTTAAATTAATTTTTGGTCGAAGAGAAGTACTGTTAATGCGCACTCCATTTATAGTATGTATGACCCCATCTGTGTGTTTCACCGAACCTATTGTGTTCCCATTCCCATGCCTACTAATTTGCAGTGGGCCAACACTTGTTATCGTAATTTATGTTTTTCTTACTGATATGTCAATGTTGTCATAATTGAAAAAGCTTTATAGGTCAAGGCCCAATATTGATTTCTTTAGGAGCCCATCTTTTATTTTGTTTTGTTCCCCTGCTCCATGGGCCATTTGTCAGGATAAAAACACGTAGGAAATGGTTGGATTCAACAGGACCATTCCAAAGGCCACCTTTCGGATTTTCTTGGGATAATGGGCTGGTTTAGATATATCAGGCTAATATTTTTCTTGGGTAGCTAGAGATTCACGTCCTTCCCGCTTTCAATTGTTAACAAGCACCACCATTAAGTATTAACATAGAGACGAGATATATGAATATAAGTATTACAGTTTTGTTATTTGAACATAAATTCTTTTTTTACCATATTTAATGTTGTATATGATATTGTATATAAATATTTTTATTTTTTATATTTTATAAAAATTATTAAATTTAATCTAATTTAATATCTAATATTATTGCATGAAATAAAAAGTCATATGACACGATGAGATTGATTTTCCCTTCAAAATGTTTGCTTAATTCATAAGATAGGTCACAATAAATTTATCTTCATGTGTAGTTAGCTTACAACCAACACGTTTAATTGTATACATACCTTTAATATGCATATTTACACATATTTTATTTATTTATTTTTATTTTGAAATTTCAATTTCAAATCATTCCCCGTCTTCTCGAAATAGTTTTCATTAATAGTTCTATCAAGTAAACAGTGAATAATCCCTAGTTTTGGGCGTAGAAGTATTTAATACATTCAAAATTCATAAAGAAGTTAAATTTTCAAATGATTATGATGATTTCGTGAAAGAGAATATGTACTTCTTAACATATATCCTATTGCCCTTGGCAAAATCCTAATGAGATTTAAACTATTTATATTGATATATTTTGAAAAAAATGAAAGAAAGGAATGCGTGAAAAGACATGGTTAACCATATAAATTAAAATAAAAATAGAAACTTTTAATATATATTTCTTTTCTATGATTAGATACTTTATCGATGAGTGAATTCTCAAATTCATTATTGATAATTGGACATATCTATCTTTAATAATGTAAAATTTTTACTCTAATTGCTAAAAACAACAAATGTCAATTTTAGTAGTCCTTTTTTTGGACTAATTAATGTGTTTAGCACTTAAGAGCTCATATGATTTAACATTTGTTGATTTTTTAGAACTAATATAAGATTTTTATATTATATATAAACATTATTAATGTATTTCACAGTTAAATTTCTCCATAACAAAGTGGATATTTTATTCCTTTTCTAAGTAAGTAAAATGAGTTTAATATTAGGGTGCGTTTGGTAGAAGAAAAGTTTTTTCATGCTCAGGAATCATAATTCCTAGGAATCATAAATCTTGAGAATTGTGATTCATAGGAATGACTAAAATATGTTTGGTTGGTCATAAATATTCTTGAAAATATTTATATTTGTTGTTTGAGAATTAAAGATTTTTACGATTAGTTTTAATAGAACTTTCCTAGAAACCTTGTTTATTTATCACATTAAATGAGTTAATAAAAGTAATGTGATATTTTTACCGCATTAAAACTTTTCTCCTAACTCGGGAAAGTTAGATTTTCACTTTTCCCATGGGAACAATTTCGTGAGAAACATAGGTAAAAAAGATTCTCAAGAAATGTTGTTTTTAAAACAATAAACCAAACATGGGAAACAAACATTCCCACCTTTAGATTCCTGAAAAGCTAAAAACTTTTCTTGTGCCAAATGCCCCCTTAGTGTAGCTTCGAGTTCTCACCATTGTTTTTGGTTTAGTCATTTTGACATTAAAGCCTTAGAAAAGTTTCATTGTGAAGGTAACATATAGGGACCATCACACAAGATTTAAGGTATACTTGAGGGCTTAATCTATGAAATCAAATTATCTTATCTTCGTTTTCTACTTTCTATTTAAAAAATGATAACTTAGGGAGAAATAGCTAACAACAAGGAAAAAAATAATACAATTTTTTTTTTTTGGCTATAGTATCATATTACAAATAGTGATTTGAATTCATTAACCTACTCAAATGAAAATAGCATTGCATAAAATACATTATAGTGTAGAAATACACATTTGAAGTAGCAACTCCCTTTGAATAAGTGTAATTAATCATCATGAGTCACAGTGGAGAAGTGAAGTTCTTTACGTTTTTGTAGTTCGGACAAGTCATCACTGATCTTCAAAGCTCCTCTACTTGTGTTAGTAGTGAACCATGAAGCCAATGTTATGGCCTTAAGGTTCAATTTTAGCCTGAGAAGAGTTTAAACTCGTAGAATAATCCTCCTTATGTTCAATTTTCACTTGACAATGTCTTAACCAAAGCAATGGATTCCCTCATAGTGAGGTATCTAGCAAAGATACTCTTCTTATATTTGTGTCATGCAACCTAAATGAAGTAGGTTGCCTAAGTTCTCCAACGATGGGAATAAAATTGGAAGATGTATTGTAGCTTTTTGATGTGGAAGTGCCTAAATTGGTTGGCTTTAGCACAAAGGGCAAAAGCTTTAACCACACTTAAGCCGTTACTTATCCTAGTTGAAAAAGACAAATCTGTGGCTAATTTTAAGAGGAAAGCACAAGAAAGTAGCTGCTCACCACAAAATTCACCAGGTCTCAATGTGATTGAGTTAAAGAAACCAATCCTACCACCATTTAGAGTACTATAATTGTCCAATTAATGTACCTCTTGTAATGAAGAGCATTTCATCCACAAGGTCACCTTCAAGACTAATATAGGTGCCTAGAATGCTGAAAAAAGATACCATCCACTTACATATTGTGTCAAGCAACTAATCGTCCATTTGTGAAAAGAAAGGAACCTAGCCAAAAGAAGATGAAATGCAAGGAGTTAAATGCTTATAATATGTTTATTTCATATCTATGATTATTTCTCTGTTCATTGGTATCAATAGATAATCAATCTTCAATTCAAGTTGTGCTTATTAAACTTGTTAAAGGGTTAGAAACCTATGCTAGAAAGAGATAATATAGACTTAAACATGTAGAGATGATTTGAATGACAAATGGTGCTAAATCATGATTACGAATTACCATAAAATAGTAGCCAATGGTACAATTACATATGCTCCAATCTAAATATGTTGATAATTTAGAAAATAAAAAATAAGAAAAATCAAACATGCCCTTATTCTTTACCTAATCCCTACTATAGACCAACTTTGAATATGTAGTTATTACTTACTCTTACATCTCAGCCTTTCCATTTTTTATCGTAAAAAAGGTTGAAATGTGTTTTAAGAATATTTTGTAAATCTTTTTGAAAAATAACTTATCTTCTTATCAAACCAATAATATGTTTGAATAGTGAGACAAAGTACTATTTGATTCTTTTAAAATAGTGTGTTAAAAGGTTTTATCAAAATAAGTTAATGCTTGACAAATGGTAAACTTAAAACAAAATTTAAAATATATAAGAGAGAAATTAATACAAAGGATTTATACTGGTTCGTCTCTAACCCAAGACTATGTCCAGTTATTGGCGATACCACCAACTTTCCACTAACTCAACTAATTACAAGTATTCTTTGCACCAAGCCTCTTCAAGCTCTTACACTAAGTATTCTTTGGTTTGCTTTCCAAGCAATACAACAAGTATTCTTTGTTACAAAGCCTCTTTAAGCTTCCACTTTTTCACTAAGAAGAAGGTAAGGGTCATGCTCACAGATTATTTCATCTTATCAAACAAATGTACAAGGTTTAAGCACAAGTTTTTTTTTTTTTTTGCAAAAAGCTTTAGAAAGAAGAAAGAGCGTTTTAGAACTTAGTCTAGATACAAGAGTTTGTCAAAAAGTTGTTCTCAAATCTTCATCACTTCGGCATTTATATGCCTCTAAGAAAATAGTTGTTGTGAGTGATTTTCCTTGCATCGTCTTTCTTCTTCTTCAAAGAGAGAAAGTGAACATTGAGACATTTATGGTTGCATTAAATGCCTTACACCAACTTGTCACTTTGATAAGATAAAACATTTTGCTTATCTTGCTTTTCTCATATCATTTGTTATGTCATAGGAAGCATGTTTGCTTTTAATCAGAGAAGTACACTATTATACTCTATTGGTGATAGCTAGGTGCATCTTTTCACAACGTATGTGAGCTTTTTAGTTGACTTTTCCTCAAGCTTTCTTGATACACTTTAGAGCTTATAAGACATTGTGATAGAGCTTTTGAGTCCTTGAAAGATAACTTAGACAAATATGCATATGCGTGAGTATATTATTGAAACGTTGTGTTGAAGATATTGTTTGAATAAGACAATGTTACTTCGTCTTTCATAAGCAAAAATGTGTTTAGTCTTAATCAAAAACTTAATATTTTGTTTGTTTAATCAAAACATAATTTGGGATCATTAATTGTCTTTTGTCCTAACAAACACATAAGTAAGAAAATGTGCTTAAAATTCACATAAGACTTTCATAAAGTAATTTTTTTTTAAAAAGCAATAATTAAAGATTTGTTCATTTTCTGTTTAACATAAAATTTATCTTTAGGAGTGTTCATGAGTACAGGTAATCCCGTGGACCTAAATCGACCTAATTACTTTGGTTCAGTTTTCTGGAGTGTTTAGGTCACACCCAACCCAACCAATTTAAACCTATTCAAGTATAGGTTGGGTAACGCGTTTTGATTTCCAAATTCGCGAACTCAACCTACTAATGTGGCATTTTATTAAATTTATTATTTTTACATTTTTATATTCAAATAATTAGTGAATAACAAGAATACACGTTGATGTGGGTGGGAGGGTGGGAGATTTGTAGGATTGTATTTAGGAAATGGTTACCTATTAATTTATTGTAGCAATAAAGAACGTGGACAAATGCTTATAACTGGACTCGTGGTTAGTGGATGCGGCTTCAAAGAACATATAAATTAATAGGTAGTAGGGGGTGTTTCTAAATCTTCACGAGTGTGGTGTGGTTAGACCACCACTGTTGCTTTGTAAAATAAGGGTTATAATTCTCGTTAAAGTATCATAGGTAGTCAACATTTTTTTGCACCAAAACATAGGGGTATGTTTTCCCTAGGTGTATCCGAACCTGTATGCCTTGCGCAGGCTTTGGCCTTTGATTATTCAATAAACTATTTTTTGTTTCTTCAAAAAAAAAATAGTGAACAACAGAGTTATAAAGACATTCTTGGCTACTAAGTAGTAAACATGACAAACTCAATCAAAAAACCCTAGGCGCACTAAATACAATATCTTTATAATGTGTTAAAATTCATAAGAAAAAAATAACAAAATTTTAAATATACAAACCCAATTGACCGACCCAAACCAACTCGTTAATAACCAAGCTAGCTCTGCTCGAGTTTGACAAAAAAATTGCATAAACCCAACCAATCCAACCCCTATTATTTTAATCGATTTGGGTAACAGGTTTAGCCAAACTAGACCTAAACTTACCCGTGTACACCCCTATTTATCTCAATTTTAACTCTCTAGATTGAAAAATAAATATAATCTTATCTACCTATCTTAAGAATAATTTCAAAAGCTTTTTCTTAAAAAAGTTCACTAAACTTCATTGTATTAACAACCAGTGTAATGCTTTGTAAATGACTATTTCTGCACCATCCCACAGATACATGGACGCAACTCAAGCCACCTTAGAGAAAAGTTTTTCTTAAATGAACAAGTAACTATATTATTGGTTCTATGACAAGCTAACAATGAGAAAAGTTTTTCTTAAATGAACGAGCAACTATTGTATTGGATCTTTGACAAACTAACAATAAGGTGGAACAATCAGTTTTCATCTTGCATTCGATCTATCCACTTCTATATTAAGCTTTAACTTCAGTTCTGAGTCTAAGAAGCAACCATGATTTTCACAAAATGTGTACACAAATAGGCAGAGAGTAATAAAAAAATACAAAAAAAATAAAATTTGTTGTATATTGACTAGGATGTCAATGGGGCTAGCCGGGGCGGGTACGAATAAAGTCCTCCCATACCGCTTGTATTTATACAAGTATCTGTTAAATGGGTATCCACGAATATTATATATATCTGTAGGTATCCACAGGTATTAGTGGATATTTGTTGAAATGTAAGATTTAAAACGAAAAGTAAAAAATAAAATAAAAATAAAAATAAATATTTTTAAAACATATATTTATACTAAAAATAAATAATTTTGAAATATATATTTATACTAAAAAAAATTAAGTAATTTACTCTATATATAATTAAGGATATTTAAATAATTATAAAAGGGCGGGTATCCGTGGGTACGGGTACTTTACTACCATCCCCACCTCATTAATAAATGAGCATCTATTTAATCATCCATGACGGATTTTATTCGCAGGTTTTTGCGAGTACAAGTTTTTTTGTCATCCCTACTATTAACGTTACTCTATTGCAAACTAGACATTGGGAAAAACAAAGTTTGGAGGTCTCCATGTTAGTGTCTAACAACTTTCACACTCTACAACATGTTTTAAAAAGTTCGAACAAATTTTGGCCCATAGTTTTGAGATTATTGGAACCTTAAGATTTAAATGAGATGGATAAAATGAAGGAGTATTTGTATGTGAAAAAGAAAAGGTATCACTTAAGTTTAAAGGAAAATTTTATCACATAATTCAAGTATGAGTGGTTAGTCTGACATTGGTAAAAAAAGTACTTAATGAAAAATATATAAGTGATCTAACACATATACCAAATACCTTAAGTTCGATGGAGATATGATGTCTAGTTCTCTTGGTGGTCTTTTTGAGTGATCTCTCAAACTCCCTAGCGCCTATGATATATAAAATTGAATATTAAGTAGTAAAAATGTAACTAAAGAATAGATTTAATGCAACAAAGATAAAAATGTTGTATTAAATCAATGGGCATAATAGATATAATAAAATTAGAAACGAATACATATTAATGAAAAAGTTAAAATAGCAATTATTATAGAAAAAATGGTAAAAAATTGTCTCAAGTGATTTAGGCATATGGAGAAGAACTATAGAAACTTCAATAAAGATAATTGATCCGATGGAGAGTAGCCTAATTGCTGGGGGGGAAAGGAGAAAAACTAAACAAACAACTATAGATAGCACTATTAAGAAAGATTTAAAGATTCATATTTTATTTATAAACATGATTATGTTATAATATTATGATGTAGTCATTCTATCTAATGAAAAAAAGAAAAATACTTGATTATTGTTGTTATTTTGGTTTGGAGATAATAGAGAATAATAATATGAGATTAGGCTGATTAGCGTTGTTTCATGCTGCATTTATGCAGATTTTTGAAGTTGATCATTTTGCAATCTGATGTAAGATCAATTTATTTGCATTCAAAGTGTACTGTCCCTAACAATACCAAAAAAAAAAGTGTACTGTCCCTAAGATGCCTGACCCAAAAGGAAAAAGAACGTGCAACTGAGATAAAGACAAAACATAATTTTATCTAATAAATTACTTACGAATGTTCATTATAATTCTACTCACCCCTAAACATTTTCATGTCCAATCGAGTGTACATACTCAACAATCATAATGCGACACGACTGGAAGCTTAAAGATTGAATCTGTTTGATAACGAGTAAAATAAACCAAAAAAGAAGAATCTTCCTAATTAATAAATTTTAGAATATTTACTTGACGGATTCTATAAGTTTATTGTCAATAATTTTTAATTTAATTTTTCATTTTAATGAATGTTTAAAAAAAGTAAAATATAGGCCACTAGTTATTTAATATGCAAATCCTTCGAATTTAATGAATAGTACTGTTAGAGAGGACGAAAATTAAAATCCGGCTCAAACTCATTTAAACAGATTAAAGTTTAAACCACAGCTTTTCGCACTTGTAATATGCCGCCATGCTAGATAATCTTACATGGATTAATGATGGGTGACACATAAATGACAGATGACTCACCGCTCTTGAATGTGTTGGAAAAATTGAAGCCTTCTCGCTAACGGTGATTTACACTTGTCAGTCATTGTGTGAACCACAGCCACCAGTCCCATCCTTGGACATTAGCACGCTGTCCACATACCCCTTTGCCATGTGTAGCGTTGATATGGACTACACCTAGATTGATTGATCACATTCCAAATTAATGAAATTAAAAGGAAGCATAAGTAGCACATTCATGAACGGATAGAGAGGAAAAGTTGCCGCACACGTTTCATTGAGTTTGACCTCATTTCTGTACCGGATTGGGATCTCCAAAGGAACAATCCTTGATTGTATTTTTTCAAATCTAAGATAACTTTATCTACCTGTTTAAGGAAGCTTGTTTTCACTGGGACTGTCCATCAGCTCCCCGTGAAGAAACAAGTGATGCCCGAGAATAGGTCACACGGATAAGATCACTCCATCTCATTCCATGCCAAGTGTCAACATAACATAAGCTGTTTAAGATATAGATTTGTGCGATCGAGCCCTTTCGTGTACTTTGGTACAAAAATTGAATATGCTAGCTAAGTCCCTGTCTCCCTGGCTCAAAATGTTAGTTTACCTGGACAAATCTTATTGGATCATTAGGATCCAAGATAACTCATGGATTGGGCTTCCAAGTCAATCAATAAAACTGCTTTTAGGTGGGATAAATTGCTTTAAGTTAATGACGAAGTCAGTGGAAAATACGTATTGCAGTCGGAGCCAGCCAAAGAAAATAGTTCCTTTGCTTGGAAAAGTTTAAGCGAGTGGTTGGGTACTGCATTTGAAGCTTCTGCCGACCCGCTGAAATTTCAAAAGCTAAATATCAGCATGTAGTTGCATTCAAGTTGCTCCAAACCGGAGGAAGGACTTGCAAGATAAAGTAAAAAAAAAAAAAACATGTGACAAGTTTTAGGTATAGAGAATAAGAACACACTTCATTAACACAACATCTTCAGATATTTATAAGAAAAATGGGTATAAGTACTGAGCAGTCTTCCTCCTAACTAACGATTGTTACGGGTATTTATATAATTCTCATACTATTTTACTATATATTTGCATCGGAGTTTGATCAAGAATTAATTGTGTATAAGCACCTAAAAAGTTAGTAATTGAAACCAGAGTCCATATGGGGTACGGGACATGCACAACCTAAAAAACTGGCTCGACAAGATAAGGCAGAGAGGTTTGAATTTGAACATCTGATTATTTTTATTGATAAATGGTGGTAATTTCAATTTCCAAAATGAATTGTGAGAACAGTACCCCAAGTTAAAATTGATTCCAAGGTTCTTACTATTAGGTGTACTACATTGGTAAAAAGTTTTTGTTCTTAAAGACACGAGGTCCTGGTGAATGTAGACAATTAACTCTTCCACACACTGTAGCATCTGTGACATGTTCTTTGCACGGAAAAATAAGTTTGCCAGCCTGTTACGAGTAACTAGTACTTCCAACTTTTTCAGGACTCCAACGGCGTGCTCTGAGCCTCATCATATGAAACTCGTGCCTAAATTTAATTAAACTCCAAACTGCAGTGTTTTTTCCCCTAATCAACAACTACCATCCAACAATTAAAAAAAAGAGTAAATTCAAGCATTGCTAGTTAATTCTCACTGCAGAGACCAAGGAAACTTCCGCGGGCGGTCAATAAAATAGTTATGGTAATTTGAATTGGTAAAATTGACAGCCACGTCAAAAAGACAGCCACGTCCAAGACCTAATCCACCTACCTATTTCCATCATTATCGTTTGAATGATGTAAAATTATTTTTATTCTATTAAATTCAATTTACTATTATATTTGAATGTCTTTCAAAATAATTTTAAAAATTCAGTTTGTTACTAACCTGAATTTGAATTAAAAATAACTTAAAAATTAATTTTAAAAACTCATTTTTTCATTAACAGTACTTATACAACTGTAATATTAAATAAAAATAGTTTTGATTAATATCATTTAAATATATTTTATTTTTGTTAACATACTTTTGAACAAAAAAATCTCTAACCATAACATAGTAACTCATTTTTTATTAAACACAACCATGCACTTCATTGTCTCCTCGAACCTTAATTTACTGTTGAAAGATTGCTGTTAGGCATGTTTTCATTGATCGGTGCAGAAACTCATAGTCCATGTCATAGAAAAAAAATAAAAGAAAATTTCACTGCAAGTCATGTGAAGAACATGAATCAGCTAATCTGTAAATTTCTAAGTATTGACCTTTTAAAATCAACCTATGAAAGTATCATTCTGTACAGGATTGTTGTTTTTTGTATGAGTTTCTATAGTGCTCCTCACAGTTCCTGAGAAGTTATGGACGAAGGTGGTGCTGATGCGGTTGCAAGTCCCTCGAGCAACCTGATGACTTCGCTACTATCCTCCAAAAAGTATTTAGCCATACTTGGTTTCAGTCCAACAGTGCATGCAAACATTTTTGATATGGTTGGCTGAGCTGGATTAGATACTGAACGAGCAATGCTTTCAAACATATCTTCATCTGAGCGATCATCTCCTATGCACAGTAGAAAATCTGGCGACCTCCCCTTACTACGCATGGTTGAGATAAGGTCTTCCACCACTTTACCTTTGCTCACACCCTGCATCTCAGAAACATACACCAAACAATTCAAGGAATCACCATTACAAAATTCACGTTGATAAACAACTTTCGTTCCAACTGAAATGAATAATCTTTCTTTCTATCTCTTCAAAACAAACAAACAAACAAACAAACCATTGTCTAACTCTAAGCAAACACATACACATTTAGGCCTTAATTTAAGTATACCTGAGGTTTAACTTCAACTATATGTTGTCCCTTTATAACCACTACCGGCTCATTGGCCAGCACACTCTCGAGGTGATCAAGAAGCTCTTTCGCTTGGCATGATCCAAAATATGGGTCCGCTTCTTGATGGTGCCAAACCATTGCGCTTTCCTTGTGTTCAATGAAGGAACCATCAGTTGCTTCTCTATAAAGCTCCATCACAGGTTCTGCAATCATTTTCCATTCAAAATCGGTCGTCAATCCGCAAGTCTCCCAAGGAGAATCCTTACTCCATCTGCCAACAAGAAGCAAAGCAAAGAACAAATAAAGATGTCAACAAAAACACGAAAACCCAACATCTGCGAATTTTAAATAAGCTGGAAATTCAATGTACCTAGTGAAGTAACCATGCTCAGCAGAGAGACCCAATTTCTCACACGGAGAAAACCACTTGGTCAGGCAATCCTTATCCCTGCCGCTCACAATGAACACCATGTTTTCAGGATCACTGCATAAATAATTCAAGACAGAAATAACTTGCCCGCTTGGAGTCTTGTTTATTGTTGCCTGCGGCATCATGGTGCCATCGTAGTCCAAAAGGATCAACCGACTGCGTGTGTCTCTGTATGCAGAGGCAACGTGATCCACGGAAAGCTTCTTAAAGGTAGGATCCAAAGCAACGATTCTAAACCCCAACCCTAAGCCAACGCCCAAATACCTCTTGGAGTAATGCTCCCTACAAGCTCTATCCAAATCCTGATCAAAACTCCTAGCCCAATACGCCACATCATGAGAACTTATGTACTTATAATGCTTCTCATGGCGCAACTGCTTCTCTGCCTCCGACATTGTGATAGCCGAATTCATGGCCTCAGCGACCTCGTCAATGTTCCAAGGATTCACCCGGATGGCTCCACTGAGAGAAGGAGAACAGCCTATGAACTCGGACACAATGATAACGCTCTGTTTAAGGGTTTTACCCTGATTTTCAACCCCAAGCGCCTTGTCCAAAGCAACAGTTCCGTGCCTACAAACGGTGTACTCATAAGGCACCAAATTCATCCCATCCCTGACCGCATTGACAACGCAGCAATGAGAAATAGCGTAATACGCAGCCTTCTCCTGCGTGGAAACGGGGCCATTGACGAGAACAATAGGGCGGTAGCCGGGTTGGCCATATTTCTCATTGATCTCCCTCGCAATAGCCTCGCTCTCGTTCTTCACGTCCTGAATGTCCTTCCCTCTGCTCCTGGCAGCATTAAGAATCTGAACCAACACGACGCGACCCCTCAACCCTTGGTCCACTTCCAGAAGCTTCCCCAACGCCAAGAACTTGAAGCTAATGCCCTTGAACAAGTCCATGTCATCCACCCCCAAGATCACAACCTTCCCCTCGAACTCCTCCCTCAGCTCCTTCACCCTCAACGCCGTCTGCGGCAACGACAGCACGGACTCCAACAGCCCCATGTGAATCCCCGCGGGGAGGATCTTAACGGTCACGGTCCGCCCGTAGTAATCCAGACCAATGTAACCCCTCTTCGACTCGTAATCCAGCCCCAACATCCTGCTGCAACACGACAAAAAATGCCGCGCGTAGTCGAAAGTGTGGAACCCGATCAAGTCGCAGTTCAAAAACGCGCGCAGAATCTCCTCGCGGACCGGCAGCGTCCGGTATATCTCCGACGAGGGAAACGTGTTGTGCAAGAAGAACCCCAGCTTCACGCGGTGGAACCGCTTCCGAAGCAGAGTCGGGAGGATCATCAGGTGGTAGTCGTGAACCCACACATAATCCTCGTCCGGGTTGATAACCTCCGTCACCTTGTCGGCGAAGATCCTGTTCGCCAGCACGTACGCCTGCCACTCCGCGCGCTCGAAACGCGCGCCTTGACTCGGCGACATCGGTAGCATGTAGTGAAACAGAGGCCACAGGTAATGCTTGCAGAAACCGTGATAAAACTTGTTCTCAACCTCCGCGGGTAAAAACGTTGGCACGCACCGAAACCTCTCCAGAAGTGACTGAGCCACTTCTTCTTGTTCGCACGCTTCGATCTCTGCTTTCAGTGAACCAACGTACAACACTTCTAAATCGGAAGGAAACCCGTCCTTCAGCTGCAGCACCAGGCTGTCTTTGTCCCACTCGAACCTCCATTTCTTCCCCTCGCGAATGGCGCGTATCGGTAACTGATTCGCGACCACGATCCTACGCTCGCGCGTGACCGGCGAAACGACGTCGTCGGATCCCCAATTCTCCGCGCCGCTGATGTCCAACTCCGGCAGGTCTCCGGCCACCGTCGTCATCACCCGCGGGACCCGACCCACCGCCGTGTAGTCATCCACTGATACCAAATTCAACAGCCCCAAGCAAGATCTTGAGAGCATTGTCCGGAACGAGAAGAAAAGAATAAAATAAATAAACAATAAGGTGGAGTGTTTTTTTTTTAGTGGTTTGGGGTTGTGGGGTTAGAGGAAGATAAATCTTTGTGTGAGGGAAATCCGAGATACTGATGCACCTTCCATAATGGAAGAGCGTGGGTGGCGTTTTTGTCTGCGAGAAAACTATGACTCTGGCGTGGATAAGAACGAGGGGGAGACCCAACCAGGTTTTTATGTATATGGGTTCATCGAACGGTCCACATTTGTTGCTCTCGCATTAGTTTCCTACTGCGACTCTTCTTCGTACTCCCTGCGAACTGTAACCGACTACTCCCTCTCCCCTCCCTCTGATTTATTAGGTTATTGTTGTAGTTATAATATTTTTTTCGGGTTTGGAAGGGTTACCGGGCATAGCCGGTGGAAAAGGATAAGGATGTGGGGGTGTTAAAGGATGAAAAAAGGCAAATATGAATTGAATGCCAATTCATAGGATCACGTGGTCTTTACGGCAACGTAAGCGAAATAAAATTTCAATTCTTATCGGCTATATTTGTATTGAAAAGATAATTATGTAATTATGTTTTTTTATTCCTGTATAGTACATCAATATTGTTTTTTTATTCTTGTGAATATAATTGTCGACAGCACGTTGCGGAATGTTAAATAATATAAAGAAAAAAAAACCTATATATATATACATATAAGACCGTCGTTACTCGTTAGAAATAAAAGACTTCACAGCATACAAATTTGTAATCGCTAATGAGCAGCGTGCATGGTAAATATGAAAAGAATGAGACACAATACAGAAAATTCTTTTTTACTTGTTAGTGTTTTAGAAATTTTTTATTTTTATTTATTTATCATTTTCAAAGTTGAAAATAAAATTAATTATTTCTTTGTCAATTATATTCTTATATTTTTAACTATTTTTTAATTAATTTATATATTTACAACTAATATGTATTTATTGTGAAGTAAAAATGAGAAAAAATACAATAACAAATTTCAAAACTATTTTATAAAAAAAAATCATGAGAAAATAAGTCATGCACTGATAGTTAAAGTAATTTTACACTGTCATCCAATCACAAATTACCATTTATTGTAAATTTGTTAACTTTTATAATAAATACTTTAAAAGTCATATCAATAGTGAATTCTAATTGATTGATAGTGTAAAATTTTTTATATTAATAATGCATGATCATTAAACTCAAAAGTTATTTATTTTTGTGTATAAAAATTTTAATCGACAGTTTAAAAAAATGGAAATAGTACATTCTAATTGCAATAACGTACACTTCTCAGTTAAATTTTGTTCCATAAATTGTATAGATAATAACAACTGAATAATTTAATTTTTAATTAGTTGTTTTTAATATTAATATATTTTTCAGAATAATTTTAGGTGTGGTTGAATGCTCCAAAAGTGGATAGAAATCACGGATCATGGACAGGTGGGAAAAACGGAAACGTTTAAAAGAGAAAAAGCAGGATTACTGGGTCGCCAACAAAATCCCAATCCGTGTTCACACGGATGGCGCAAGCTTCCTAGTATGACTTTTGTTTCTCTCTCCGCTTCTTCGTTCTTTGAAGAAGATTTATTTGGGAGCTTTTTTTTGTTTTGCTTTTTTTGTGTGTGGGTGTGTGTAGGTGGGGTGATATTGATATGATATGGAAAGGTTAAATGAGTTCGTAGAAGTTGCCACGTGGTTTTCTGCCTAAGGAACGTGGCGTGTGGGTGTCATCTTTACACTCACGGACAACTTTTGACTGCTGACTTGGCACCCACGCCTCTTATATTGGGACTAATCTTTTTATGCCACATTACCCCTGCAATCTCTCGTTCCAGATATATTAATATTATATTAGAATACATTTGAAATTTTTAATTTTAAAATATTTTTATAGAGTTTTTTTAAATAATAAAAGTAATAAAATTTCAATGTATATTTTGGGGTGTGTGTCTATAATTAATTAATTATTTTTTATTTAATAATATATATATATAACATCATAAAAAAATCATTAAGAAAAGACTTAGATACAATACCTATGCATATTATCAAAGTGAATATTCAATTCTAATCAAAGAATAGCACCAATAATATCTGAATTACTATATCTAAGTTTATAGGCATGTACTAATTTATTAAATTTAATAAATATTATTAAAGTTAATTATATATTATATCTAATAAGTATAACAAATAACACAATTTATATTTATATAAATACTATATTAATAATATTAAATACATATATTAAATTTCATAATTTTTTTTTTTGTAACCATGACATAAGTGTGAATCACCGACTTTGTTAATGACTAATCTCTGCCGGTAAACCAGTTGACCACCTTTAGCGAGGTTTTTTCTCCCAACCACGTTTTTTTATCCACAAGATTTGAACTCGAAACCTTAAGAGATTTGAGCCCAATACCACTCAGAGCAATGACATGTTGGTTCATAAATATTATATTTAATAATATTATTAAAGTTAATTATATATTATTTTAGTAAATATAACAAATAATATTTTTTAATGTTTATATAAAAAATACATTAATAGTATTAAATATGTACATTATTACACTCATTTAAGTCTAGTTGACAGGTAGATATTTAAAAATATTACATATATATAGAGAGAGAGAGAATTTGCTAACGTACACACATTTCTTTTTTAGTTATAATACGTTAGCAAGTTATAACTACAATATATCTTAAAATATACTATGGTGCAACTTGCTAATATACTCTAACTAAAAAATAAGTGTGTGTACGTTAGCAAATACAAGTGGAGTTTGCTAATGTACACACACTTATTTTTAAATTGGAGTACGTTAGCATGTTATAACTATAGTATATCTTAAAATACACCAATAGTATAGCCTGCTAACGTACTCCAACTAAAAAATAAGTAGGTGTATATTAGCAAACCCCTACACACACACACATACATATATATATATTATCAAAGTTAATTATATATTATGTTTAATAAATACAATAAATAATATTATTTAACATTTATATAAATACCACATTAATAACATTAGATGCATATATTATATTTCATAAATATTATATTTAATAATAATATTATTATTAAAGTTAATAATATATTATTAATATTTAGCAATTGATCCAAGCCAGTGATTAGATCGCACATGCCATCAACCTGGTATGAACCGGTGTGACTCAACAAGTTTTGTAGTTAAAGCAGTAAATCAGCGAGTTGACTCATACTAATTCAAAGAATTTTTTTTTAAAGCGTGAAATGACATCGTTTTAACTACCAATATTGATAGAAAAAATAGAAACTCCAACTTATAATATAATTTGTTTATTAAAAGTATTTATTTACCATAAATTTTAATTATAAAAAAATAAATATTCATACGTGAAATGATAATAATCACCAAAACCGTAAATCCAAAATCTGAATATACGTATGCGTACAACATAAATGTCTCTCGTATTGACAATACAACTACACTTGTTTTTTCATTTGCTCTTATTTGTTTGACCAAAATGTGTAACCTTCAAATTCTTCCTTCACCCTCATGTCAAATACCATTGTTGATTTTTTATTTATTTATGGGTTACACATTATCATTGAAATTTTATTTGATAAATTTTATAGGTATGAAATTTATATATCATGAATATTTACATTTTTTTTTAAAGAGATTGAGTCATACAGTTCAATTAGTAACTCTCTGATTCGACCATTGACCCAATAACTTAGTGTCCTAACCAAGTTGATGACCGGTCCAAGTTTTAAAACATTAATATTTAGTGAAATAATATTGTTTAATGTTTATATGAAAACTACATTACCTACTATGGTGGTAGTTTGCACAAAATTTTAGATTTTAACCTTAGTACTATCATTATACACACTTATATATATATATATATATATATACAAAGAGAGGGAGAGAGATAATAATCTATAACAATAATAAAAGGTTATCCCCATTTCATCTCCACTTCTTTTTAAGTTTTTTTACTTGTTAACTGATTTTGCAAATTATCTAACTATTTTATTTCAACATCCCACATCAGTTATTTTAATTAAAAAATTACGCCAATTACATATACAATAAATTTAATTCTAAAAAAAAATGTAAATATACAGGCACAACATTACCTATCTTTTTGCCAATAATAATAACAACAACAGTCATATGCCAAAAGTAATAAGAAAAATATTTTTTTATAATTAAAGTAGGACAATTTCTTTTAATTTTAAAAGTACATTTTCAAGAAATATATATATATAAAATAGAAGAAAATAAAATAAAAAATAAAAAATATTTATGATATTGAGTGTAACATTAATTATCTAATATTTAAATTATAGAATAAAAATAACAATTAGTTTTGAATATAGATTGATCTGGTTTAACTCAGTTTGATACAAATTATAAATTAAACATGTATTCAAATTGAAACGTACAAAAGTTTTTTTCTTTTATCCTATATAATAGGTACATGAGTTAAATCATTAAAAATAAAAAAAGGTTTAGTTAGACAAAAAAAAATTGACTCTTTAATCTATGTACCAGTACAAGGAATAGAAGATAGAAAAATCGTAAATTTTTTTAATACAATTGGTTGACATTAAGTATTTGGTTGGTAAATTTTAAATTTTAATTAATTAAATGTTTATTTTTAATAGATACATTTAAATTTTTAAATATACATGCAATATAATAACTTAAATTTCATATGGTTGATTCCTGATCAAATAAAGAATGGAAATAAGTTAGATAATTTATCAAGAATTTCTTACCCAACTCGCATCAAGTTTAATTAGGAATAGGTTTTTTTTTTTTTAAATAAGTTAGATATAATTTCTTTTAAAAAAATTATGGCTTAAATTGTTTATAATATACTTGATTTTTTTTTGTTTGAGACTTTTTTTAGTTTTTTAAACTTTCATTCTGGTAATATTTTTTATATATATTTTGGCTTTGTTATTGGCCTTCTAATGCTATATATGACATGTTACTTTACATAATTTTTATTTTAGTCATTTTAAATTTATTTATTTTATTTTTGTCCATTTAAATATATCAATCTTTTATTTTAGTCTTCATTTTCCTAATTGTTTTTCTTCTCCTTTTCCTTCCGCTTCTAGACTCTCGTCTCCTGTATTTTTTTATTTTTTTCCTCTTTTCTCTTCCCACTTTTGACAATCAACCCTTCTCCTTCTTCCTATTTTCCTTTCCATTTCCGACAATCTCCTCCTTTCTTTCCAATTCCAATAGAATAGGAGACTCTGTGATGTTGCTCTTGGTTGCATGATGAGGAGACTTCGTAAAAAAAAAAAAAAAGCTCTTGCATGTGTTAGATAGCAACTAACTATTTGTTTACACAATGGAGGGGCTGCTTTATTGGTTTGCTTGCACTGAGGGCTTGGTTCGCATATAGGAAGAACCATGTAATGATTTTGGTACAACTTAGAATTTCATGTTAACGGAGATTCATGGGTTATTAGAGATGGTTTTGGTACAACTTAGAATTTCATGTTAACTATTAATTGTTTTTGCTCATTGTAATGATGGTTTCACAAACAAAGGGTGGAGTCAGAAATGAAAGGGGCAAAGGAAGAGAACGAGCTGCAGAATAATAAGAGTGAAAAGGAAAAGGTCAAGAGAGACTTCTGTCAATCATCTCAACACTTATATTTAGAAGGATTAAAATGGCTTAAATATAGTGGGTTCTGATTTTAGTTTTTATAATTTTTTTATTCGTAGTTTTAAAAAATTAAAATTATTATTTTTTATCCTTATTATTATGTGACACTTGTTAATTACTTATGTATTTAATGAAAAATCAAGTGATCATCCCAGGCGATACTCACTAATGTCTATAGTATAATGATAGCATGTAATGTTTCTAAAAAAAAATTCTAGATCCCTAAAATAAATGTTATTCATTTATTTTAAAATAAGCGTTAGAGACCAAAATTAGTTATTTCAGATTTTAGCGGGATGAAAATCAAAGAAAAATGTTTCGCAGGAACCAAAATCAAAATTTACTCATTTTATAGGGCCAAAAAATAATGATTTCAAATTTTAGAGAGATAAAAAATAAAGAAAAAAATTATAAGGACCTAAATCAAAACTCACTCATTTTATGGGGACTAAAAACATATTTAAGCCAATAAAAAATAAGTATATTTAGAATGAACAAAATAAAAAGTGTATGTTTAGATAGACTTCTATCAATCATCTCAACACTTAACCATTGAAGGCTAACAATAAGAATCAAAATGTATTAAAAAAAGTTACACAAACGAAAATCGAAAAGAACAAAATGTACTAAAACACACATACACAAAAAGGCAAATATATCATAAGAACAAAAAACATATTCAAATCAAATTTTGTCTAACTAAAAAGATTAGTCTTTAAATCATCACTAAAATAAACTTTTAAGTATAACAAATTGATCTATTTAAATAAATATAATTAATAAATAACAGTATTGTTTTATAAGTATATTAATATTTTTTATAATGTTTTAAAATTATATAATCGATGACCTATTTAATGATTTAACCCAATTAACTTGTTTACAAGTATATTTATTGGACTATTTAAAAATTATTATTATAAAATAAACTTTTAATTAATTAAGTCATACTTTAACAAAATTAAGGCTAAAATGTCTACACAACTTTGTCAAGTAAATAATTTAGACTTAAATATTAAATTTCATAAAAAAGTCAAATATATCAATTATATATACAATTGAAAATAATCTCAAAAAGGAAACTAATGACGTGTCAATCTCTAGAGTAATTCTATATAGAATTTTATCCATTTGACAACATAAAAGTGTTTCTCTCATTTTTTTTGCTTATATGTCAACATCATGTTTATTTGCATACAAAATAATTTATGGATAATTATGACACAAATTATAAATCAATTTTTTTAAGGAAACATTATAAAATCAAGATGAAAATTAATATAAATCGTAACTACCCATTTTTTAAAACCAATATAAATCAACATTATAGCAATAAATATTACATAAATCTTGAGGACATGTTGCCCATTATATAAATATTATATAAATCAACATTAATATATAACAATATTTTAAGGAATAATAAATAAATATTATATACAAGATAAGATTTTGTTGTGTTTTTTATACTTTTATTGTAAAGATAATTGAAACGGTGGTTTTTGCCTTAATTTCTCTTTTTATGATATTTTAATTTCAAATAATAATTATTATTATTATATAATTATCAAGGAAATTTTGAATGAGAAAATAAAGCACCAACCACGTATGTTTCAAAGTGTCAATTACTACAAATTGACAATTTCAATAGGTTAATTATTTAATGCACCATTTCACATCCCGCTCAATATACTTTTTTTCATGACCTACATTCTCATTAACATATGTAGTACTGTGGAGTTCCCCCCCCCCCCCCCCCTCCAACCTTCATTCTACAGTCTTTTTTTCAAAGAAGGAGAAACATCGTGAAAATCAAAAGGTAGAGCATGTGGTTTGAGAATCCCTTTCCTATAAGTAAGTAAAGATACTACTTAATAAACATTGTTTATTAACCATTTTTAGTCATTTTTTCCTTAAAAGTTGGTACATTTTTTTTTCCTTCTACCTTTCTTCCATTGAAACCAACTTATTTCTTTACACTACTTTGTTTTTCTTTCTTCCACTAAAAATTGGTACAAATTTACTAATTGTTTTTTTTTTTTTGCAGTTATGATTTGAGTATCAAGAGCATGCCTTTGAGAAGGAAGGTCAACATTTGTTCTACATTTTATTCATATTTATGTTATATATTTATATGATTCTTAATTTCTAATTTATGTTCTACACTATTTCTCCTAATAATAAATTAAGGAAGGATAGTATTTGATTATTAGAGAACAATGACTTCATGATGAGCGAAACTATGAGTCTACCCTTCTAAATTTATACTAATTTACTTTCCTTTATGTACATATATCATACATTATTGTATTACAACTGATGAAATTGTTTTTTATCACCTATTATTGCAAATTTTAGGTAAGTTGTCATTGAATGGACATTGCTTATAAATCCTATTTGAACAAACAATCATTGTTAAAAAAGTTATAACCCCAAATATCATGAAGTTACTAGATAAAGTTAGAGTCTCAATCAAGAGCTCCATGAAATGGAAGCAAATAGATGAATATTATGGATGCATTTATAATGAAAAAAGTTTTCTGTAGATTGCTCTCCAATATGTATTACATAAGGATATAGTACATAAAAAAGATCTATTATAAAAATTATAATTTTTGTACCTTTCTATAATTTATTATTGTATTAATTTCAATATGAATATATTTTTCCCACATAATGTCTTCTTACTGAAATTCATTGAAGGTTTTTTTATGTAAGCAAACTAATTTTTTTTAACCTAATTAATTTAGATTCATTGCATGCTAACATATTAAAATTAATTCATGTGTTTGTTTTTATATTTTCTATGTAAATTAAATTTGGGCTCCAAATTGTTTTAATGTTTTTAATAGTTTTTTATTTCATTGTTACAATTATTAAATATAAATTTTTATATTTATTTTTTCAATTTAAATCTATTAATTATTTGATTTAGATATTAGTTGTATTGTAATTATTATTATTTTAAATAAAATAGATAGTTTTATCCATGTAGTACTTGAAAAAATAAAAGTCAATTAAAGATAAACGATAATAAACATACAAGATATAATATTACATATTATTAAAATAATGTAAAATATCTTAAAGAATTAATAGAATGAAATATAAATTTATCTATTTAAGATTAATATATTATATTTAATAATTTTAACATCAAATAGTTATAATTATTCATTTATTCTTATTAGACAAGTTATAAATCATATCTGAATGGTTAATATTAAGAAGTTAATTTTATATAGGGATCTTTTTTTGTTCAAGTTTACATTTAATGGTTAAAGTTTGCACATATAACTCGCATATAAAAAGGCTTATGCATTTGATACATAATTCTTAATTTTAAATAATTTTTTTTGGAAGTATGAATTTGAATTTTAAATTGTCAAGTGTTAATTCTATCATTAAACATTTCTATCAACAACAAGCAATTATATGCTAATAAATCACATTGATTTTTTTGAAATTTAATATCTAATTGTTCCACAATATTTTCTTTAGTAAATATGCTAAATTAAAAATTAAAATAGAATTTGGCATTGAGGGTGAGGGTAATTCTTTGTAGGCCTACTAATTGTGTTTCCATGCTAATTTAATATTTAAAAACTTAATAATTTTAAAATAAATCATTACTTATTGTTTTATTTATTATTTTCTCATCTAACTAATTTATTAAAGACCTTTTTTATTATGGTGATAAAATTCCTGTGCATTGCGTGGTGATATCATTACTATTGATATTTTTATTATTAATATTTTTATGAATAAAAAATAAAATCGATGACTAATTTATAGGGTTGATGAGAATTTGTGGTAATTGATGGGCGTGATTCTTAATTGTTTTTTATGTACATGTATCTTATAAAAATAAAATAACTAATTATTTGATGATTTATTCATATTCCTTAATATATGAGAAGAAGTTAGTTGTCAAATAAATTTTAATTTAATTATAATGAAAAATATTAATTTTTTAATTTTTAATTTTATTTACGTATAAATTGTCTTTCAAAATAATAGAAGATATTTCTCACACATATAATTTACTCATGCATCACAACATATCAAATATAACACCAATGAATGTGATATATGATATAAATTGTACTAACATCTAATCATGTAAATGTGTATTCTTAAATTTATATTTTTTCATTCATTCACTTAATTTTGATTTCAATATTTTTAAATTAATAAAAAATTAGTTCTTTTTTATAATAAGTATTAAAATAAATATATTTAAAATTTTATATATTAATAAAAGATATGTCTACCTTGCAAATTTTTAATATTAAATATTAATTAAAAATAATCAAATACTATTTTCCCGTGCATTGCACAGGTCTACATACTAGTTTAAGACAAAAAAAATGTTAATAATATATTATTTTTAACACCTTCTTTATTATTAATAACAGACTCTTAAAAAAAAAAACACCAAGTTATACATGAAACTCATTAATTTTCACCCTAAAATAAAGCATTCAATTTTTAAAAAGAAAAAAGTCAATCTAAAATAACCCAACCTTAGCTAATTTGGACCAAAATAGCATCAATCCAACTCAACTTACGGTTATCCTTGAAAAATGATGATAGTAAAACAATTAAAAAAAAATGTATTTTTTAATCATTGTTTGTTTTATAAAAATGATGTAGTACAACTATTTTTATAAATATAAATTTGAAATAATTTTTTTTATTTTTCTCTCACCTTTTTTTTTCATCATTATTTGAAACTTTAGTTTTTAACTGAGCTAAATGTTGTCATGCAATCCACATAGCGAATGCTGTCATGAAATTCATGTAGCCGACCTCAACTAGTCGGATAAGACTTTGTTTTTGTTGTATTAGATATTATTTTTCTTCATTGAAATGTCCGAAATTTCCTTTATTATGTTTATGGTAACTAGTTTTAGCTAGTATGTGATATGAGTTTGTTAAATATGGATTGGTTGCAAGATGCAGTATTACCCGAGAAAATAAAAAGGCTTAATAGAATTTTTTTGTCCTCAAAGTTTGACAATCTAGTAAATTTTGCTCTCAAATAAATTTTTTTACCCAAACTTTGTCTCTCAATTTATAAAATACCTCAAATTTGGCATCCACGTAGAAAATTGTGGCGGTTTAAAATAAAAATTGTCACAAAATTATCTTAATTGTGGCGGTTTTTCTACATAGGGACATTTTTTTTCTCATTTTTTCCCTAAAAGTCGATACATTTTTTATTTCTTTTTTCTACCTTTTTTTTATTGAAAAACAACTTCTTTCTTTACACAACTTTGTTTTTCTTTCACTAAAAATTGGTACAAATTTTTTTATTACGTCACAACATTACATTCATTTTTTTCCCGCTAAAATGTAGTTGATTTTTTTCATCTTTTTAATTCATAAAAACTTATAATTGTTTTAAAGTAATTATGACCAATCTATATTCTAATTTAAATTAATTAAGATAATTAATGCAATTCTCATTATCAGTTATATATAATTAAGACAATTATTTGTAACTGCTATATATATTTAAATTGCATTATTATATTAATTAAGGTAATTACCATAAGCTGGTTCAGGACTGTTGTTTAAATTTAGTAGATAATTTCTATCAACTCTATGTTTTGAAATGACAACTAATAAAAACTAATGACAATCGCTTTCTCATGTGGGACTCGACTTTATCTTTCAAAGCCTGTTTTCACCCATGATCTATTGTGTGTTGCATTATTTAGAGTTAAATTAAGAAAGAGTATCAAAATTTCAATATTTGAAAAACAAAGAGTATATACATCAACAAAAATATTGTGTATCGACAAATATTTGATAATATTTAAGATGATCAAAAGCATCAACATGAGTTTTATTCCAATTTACCTTATATTTTTCAGTTGGAGTATTGTGTTTATTTTCTAACATCTTGGATTTTTTTCATCTGTATTTACAATTATCACTTATTTTTCATACAAAAACTCAATACCATAATTATAGTCACAAGTGTTCAATTAATTTCATTCAATTGTCAAATCTTTCATACTGAAACAATATACTTTTTTCTTTCTCAACAGAAGCGGTAGAAGCCTCTCTTACTTTTAAACAAGAACACAAGAAAATTGTGAAGCACTTTGTGAACCCTCAACTTTTATTTTGCTTGATCGATCTTTTAATTTGGGTCGTAAGTATAGCGATTAGGGATGACAAGAAAAATCATACCTACGAGTAAAATTTGCTACAAATTGAAAATGGATAGTGTGTAAAATAAATATTTTTTCTCTATTTGCTTATTAACGAGAGATGCATATAAATTAGAATTACTTAAATAACTTTAATCATACATAAATCAAGTTACTTTAATTTATTTTTAGTATAAATATAAATATATATTTCAAAATTATTTATTTTTAGTATCAATATATGTTTCAAGATTATTTATTTTTAGTATAATAATATTTTTCAAAATAATTTGTTTTTCATTTCATTTTATTTTTTTTGTTTTGAATTTTATATTTTCTATTTAACAAATATCCACGAATATGAATACTTGTGAATATTTATAAAATTCATCAATACTCACGTAGCGAATATTTGTGCAAGTACAGGGCAGGCACGAGGTATATTTTTATCCAACGAGGCGATGACGAGAGGCTACTACCAGGCCCATCTCGCCACTTTGTCATCCCTAATAGCGATTTAGTCCATACAATCTCAAATCATATTTATAAAAATCATTAATATTTTATGAGAAAATAGGTTATGCACTGACAGTGTAAAACAGTTTTATACTGTTATCTAATCACAACCTACTATGTATGGTAAGTTTGTTGACTTTTATAATAATTACCTTAAAAGTCATACCAACAGTGATTTCTGCTTGGTTGACAATGTAAAACTGCTTTACACTAACAATGCATAGCCATTCAACTCATATTTTATACAATATTCACATTTAATAATTATCAACTGAATTATCTATTATATATTCAAATATATTAAAAATAAAATTATCACAATAATACTAAAACTTATAGTTCTTTTTTATAATAAGTATTAAAATAAATATATTTAAAAATTTATACATTAATAAAAGATATAGTTACCCTACAAATTTTTAATATTACATATTAATAAAAAAAAATCAAATGTTAATTTCCATGCACGGGTCTGCATACTAGTATATATATATATATATATATATATATATATATATATATATGGATAGGATCCGTTGACACTATGTGTCAAAGTTAGTCAAATTACACCTTCAATAAATTTTTGTAGAATGCAAATTTAACCAATCCAACTGTTAAATTTAATGTTCTTATTAATTAGATTAAGTGTACAAAATTTCATATAATTCTAAAATTATTTAATAGTTCATTACATTACTTTATTTCAACATACAATATGATATTAAAATATACGTAAATATTCAACATTAGATCACATATCTAGAAAAGTCCAAATGATGTAAAATTTGATATACATAATCATGAAAATAATATCACATAATTCAACAGTTGGATTGGTTAAATTTACACTCTACAAAAATTATTGAATGTGCAACTTTTTGTAAAATGCAAATTTAACCGATATAACCGTTGAATTTGATGTTCTTATTAATTAGATTAAGTATACAAAATTTCATATAATTCCAAAATTATTTAGTTGTTTATCACATTTAATTTTAACTTATCTATTTAAATTATATGGATAAGATTTGTTTCTCTCATGCTCTCATCTTCCACTTGATTTATGATTTCTTAGAAGTTGTATATAAATTATAAACTTGGGTTTATAAAGATAATAAATAAGAAAATATGATATATAGAGAATGTAAACAAATAAGCGAAACCATACTTAATCAACGGAACAACTAAAAAAATTAACAAAAGTACTATATGAAAAAGAAAAAAAGAATGACACATTGTTTTAAAAATAAGATATTAAATAAGAAATTCGTACGTAATTGTAATATCATCTTAATTATAAAAAAAGTTTAAACTTTAAAAAGTTTATATTAGGCTAATTATACTATATTAAAAAGTTTAAAATAATTTGAGTAATTTGAGAGTTTTGAAATCTAATTCATACATGTAACCTATAATCCAAGGTGAATTTTAATCATCCAATTAAAACAGTCACCGTATGTTTAGATAGGAAGAAAAATAAAATAAATTTAAAAATTTTCACTTGATTAAAGAAAAAATAAAAATTCATTTTTTTTTAAACATTATTTTCAAAAAAAATTCTCACATTATTTCCTCTGGTCCAATCTAAAGCGTCAATGTCGTGAGATTAATTTCAACCTGGACCGGATATAATGACACAATTAAATAATATGCTAGCCAGAGGCGTTGTAAAGAGGGCAAGTTGGGAATGCTAGAAAATTATATCAAAAAAATTAAATAATATGGGGAATAATTATATAATGAGAAGAAGATAATTCTTTCTATCCATTTAAAAAAAAAAGATAATTTTACAAAGATACCTTGCATAACTATAAGTACTTATAGTGTAAAATTTTAATAAATAAATTAACACTTGCGTTGCATCTACTCCTATTTTGTATCAGTTGACTTTTGACATGGCCAAAACAAAATCTTATCCGAAGACGGTGAAGTGAACAGTCACTAGTGAAGACGACGCGCATAGGTTAGATGAGGTGGATAAAATGACGTGGTGAACAGAGGGAATGACACGTGTCAACACAGGGACGTTACTGTTGATGATTTCCTCAGAGAACATGTCAGTCATCCTCGATGGCTTTTTCGAACAAATATCGGGCCCCACGCCTGCTCCTGTGATAAGAATTAAAAAGATATAGATATAGCTTTGAAGAAAGTATGGATAGAATGGGGCCCATGTGTGCGGGGTCCATCATAGATTACGTGGCTCTATGGGCCCCACTTTATCTACAAAGTTATTATTATTAGTTTTTAAAGTAAGCCATTCATGTGGCCGGCATCTTGTGTTGTATCTTGTATGGCTGGGATCTTGGGACCCACCAATTCCTCTGCGTGCATTACTTTTTAATATTCACATATTATATTATATTAATTTCACTTTTTCAAATGCTTATTATTATTATTTTGATTTTTCAAAAAAAATTTGCTAGGCGCAGAGGCATGATTCAAGAACATTCTCACGCTATGTCACGCGTCTATTTACTCATTCAATTGTATATTTTATAAATTTAATTATAATACATTATTATTATTATTTTTTACATTATCATTCAATAACAAATATTATTATGCATAGTAAATTTTTATCTTTTATAATGATTATCTTCAAAAATTATATCAAAAATAATTTTTGATTACTGATAATATAAAAATCTTTAAATAATTAATATATGACAATTAAATTGTCAATATATGACAACTAAATGAAAGAAATAGCTTTTTATTTAAAATGTATATTAAGTGTATATCGGCATTAAATGTATTACTTTACACACACATATATTTATGATATGTATTAAGTGATAATGTATTTTTTTATGTGAAAATAAAAATAAATATTAACTATTAAATCATATTATTAATAGTCAAAATTAAAGCACACAAGTCACGTGATATTTTTAAAAAATCACATGACTTTTAAATGATTATGAATTATTATTTTTTGGAGAAAATCATGTGACTTTATATCTTAATTATTAAAATGTGATTATATGATTCAGGTTTATTCTTCTCATTCTCACATAAGAAAGTTATTTACACAATATATATATATATTAATTGATAACTCTTTTTGTAATGAAAAATGAGAATTACGAATATAAATCATTAAAATTATATTTAAATGACCAAAATGAAAAAAATGCACGTAATTATCCTATACATATTAACTTTTGTGATAATTGTCTTAGAAGTCATATTGAAATAATTTCTAATTGATTTACATTATAATACTGATAGTGTATCAAAATAATTAAACTCTAATTTAATTAAAGAATTATTGAAGCGTGTACTAGTACTTTAAATAATTAAAACAAAAATGAATGTTACATGCTGCCTTTAGAAGGTTATGTTAGATATTTATCTACTAAGGTGAGTTTAAATATATCTTTATGTATTATAACTTATTCATAAAGTACTGTCTTTTTGAAGTGACATTGTAAAATTAATTTATAATTAATGACATTATGAACTTCTTCTTCTTGAATGTTATCTATAAATGTATGTAATAATGGTGAAGGAGAAATAGGATGAAAAGAAAAGAAATAATTGGAAAATAAAAAGTAAGTGTGTTTGATTGAAGAAAAATAAGAGAGTAGAGAAATAAAAAGGTGCGAGACTCACTAGTTTTTTCACTTTATTTCTTACATATTTTCATTTATCTATTTATCTTTTCTCTATTTCTCTTAAATTAAACACCTTTATTTTCATTTATTTCTCACCTATTTCTATTTACTTTCTCTATTTCTATGTAGATTGATAGTGTGTACCACGAATAATAATCCTTGGATTGATCTATATGAATGATCTTATTTTACACCCTCCCTTATCAGATCTCTTTCTCCATTGTCCCCATATAAAAAAAAAGATCCCACTCTCCCACACCACGCTCCCTAATGGCCTTTGCATCACCACAAAGTCCACCCTTGACGCTCACACTGCCACTGTCAATGTGTGGATCGATGCCGAGTCACACTTCGAGACCGAGGAGACCAATAGAACGACGCATTTTTTGGAGCACATGATCTTCAAGGGCACGGAGTGACGTAATGCACGTGAGCTCGAGGAGGATATCAAGAACATGGGAGGACACCTTAATGCGTGGAGACTAGAATCTATTTGTGTGGGATCTAGTTGTTGAGATCTAGTGTGTTGAGGCAGCACCACAGCGAATAGAGGCTCCGGCTTTGAATGTCTCGTTCGCCACCATCACGGTGGCCATGCAACCTCTAATGACATCGTTGCGCTCGCGTGAGCTTGAGGAGGAGATTGAGAACATGAGAGGACACCTTAATGCCTACACCTCAATGTGTGCAGACTGGGATCTGATGTGTTGAGATAGCACGATGATGAATGGGGGCTTCGGCTTCGAAGGTCTCACTCGCCATTGTCATGGTGGCTGTGTGACCTCTGACAGCATCGTTGCACTCGAACACTCGAATTTTGGTGGCAAAAGTGGGCTTTGACGAGTATTTGTGTTCTTTCGCTAGATCTGGGAAGAAAAGAGGAAAAGAAAAAAAAATAAAAGGTTGCCGTCGAAAATCGCCTCTAGCGACGGTGCATGGTGGTTGTCAGTGAAGGAGCGGCGGCCGAAGTAAAGGGAGGGGGTGGTGGCAATGGAGAAATGGCCAAAAAATAAGAAGAAGAAAACGAGATCTGGCGTGAGAAGACCTACGATAATAAGATTAATCTAATGGTTAAAACTTATGATTAACCATGAATCCACCCTAGCCATCTTCTTCTATTTCTCACTTAATTTTTTTTCTTCCTACCAAATGGATAAACAACCTAGCTAGCTACCATTTCGTAAAAAGTCGTGCAGGTTTCACATAATTAGGTTTACATTTTTTTAAAGTAGATTAATACGGTTCATAAAAAAAGTCATAAAAATGTAGATCAGTACGAAAGCTCTAATTAATATCGTTGATGACGAAATAACTTCTAGAAAACATGAATTTATCAATTCAACATATTTCTTAAAACTAAACATACCAATTAATAAAAGTATAAGCCAAAAAAAATCGATGTAACAATAATATATGCAATATTTTCTTTTATTTTTCGTTTCACGATACAACATTAGCATATTCTATATGAAAATGCTGTCGATTGACAAGAAATCTAAAGGTTATCCTTCAAGTCTTACTTTAATTTTGTTTTTAAAGACTTTTTGATTTTTTTAATATAATGATTCTAACATTTTAACAATGAAGCCATAAAAAATACGTCGTTCTTGGACAGTATATACGAACTCATTATTCTGTTAAAATTTCACGACAGAAAAGATATTTTGTTTAAAAAAATATACGGGTCACAGCTAATTTAGTTGCAATATTAATGCTATTGAAGTTATGAATTGAATGAAGGGATTTTGTATGGAACCCGGGCTTGATTGATTCATTAAATTAATCCAACCTATTATAGGTTGGTGGTGGCTGCTAATCTCAAAAATAATTAATGTTAAGTTTTTCACATTGCGATTTGCTACTGATAATATCCGATTATCTACGCTAAAGTAGTTATTTATGAGACTAATTGGTAAGTTGATACGTTTATGAAATTTTATTAGGTGGACCAGCTAAGCTGAGAAATATTTCTTTTACATTTATTTTTGACAATTGACACGTTGTCAGCGTGCTTTTTGTTTTTATTGTACTAGTTGGGATTAATTTCTCCACCAGCCCCAAGTCTACTACAGGGTCATACAAGTTCATTTGCGTGGGAAGGAAATTATGCGATAGGTGGAAAAGTTAGAGTAGGCTTAAGGTTGTTCGGGTTTAAACGGTGCTAAAAGTTGAAGGTAGAAGAGATTATCAAATCTTAACAACCAGCCCAAATTTTGGGCCTAGTGCCCTCTATTTCAACAATATATATTCCTTAATAATATCAGTTAGTTAAATACCCGATACACAAAACATAAATAACCAAAACAAATACCAACATAGTATGATATAATTAGTGGATAATCTTGTCTCTGAAGAATGCATTCAAGAGTTCGATTCTCAAGAATAATCAGTACTTAGCTTTCGATTGAAGATATCCTAGGTTCACTTAAAAAAAAAAAAACAAGTCTTTGTAAACATGGTGATAAAAATATAGTGAGTGTTTTGACAGGTATGTGGCTAACAATCCTATTTTTCAATGTATGATATTAATTTTTTTTTTTTTCAAATCACAGTTCTTTATGTAGCCCACCAAACAAAATGGTTTCAAATAAGATAGCCAGCCAACTTTTTTAAATATGGCCAAATAAAAAATTCCGCCACGTTTTCTTTAAGTAGGCCAGCCAATCAAGGTCTCTTTCCAACTTCTGCAGAAAAGTTCACGATCTAGTAACAAATTCCGGGTTTAATTGAATGAACGCATAGATAATTGAGACAAATTTTTGAATATTAGGAAGACTGGAATATTCAAAGTATAAGGCGTTCTCTCCAGCTCTTTCTCCCTTTTCTTATGGTTTTATACCAGAGAATATTATTACAAACCAATCTATGGGCTTTTGGATATAATATATATTAGTCCTCTTTGTCTTTTAGGCCTCCGTGCTTGGACAGGCTTGAATGCTAGCTTTTTGGTCTTTGAAAAAGAAAAAAATAAAATAAAATAGCTGCGCTTGGAATTTGGGAGATAAGGCATCTGATAAAGACTTTGATTTTTGTCCAATACCCTGTTTCCACGCTACATAGGCCTTATCTAGACGAAGCAATTTCAAAAGCACAAGACACAAATTGACAACCTTCATCATTTGTAGTTATCGTTAAGAAAGAATTAAAATAAGCAGCGGGATGAAGTGCAACATGATCTGCTCTGCATTATATTTGAAATAGCCAAGGTGCATGGATAACTAATATTCTATAACTAATATTCCAACCTTTCTTTCTACTGCCTTTGTTGCCAAACAAAAGTTAAAAAGAAATATATGTCAACCATTTTACAAAGTGTAATGCAGTCGTGGAAGAAAGCTCGAATTTTGATCTGTCTTATTCTTTCTTGTTCATATTCGTGGAAACTCCGGTTAAAAAAAACATGAGATGGTCAAATGTCATAATCACAACGTTTGTTTTTCAAAACTTTCACTTTATAATAAAAATATATTGTATTAATAAAATTTATTAAAGGGTTAAAATTTCATACAATAGTAATCTCATATTCGTAGTGGCCAATTAAGTAGTTTTTTTTTTCTTCTAAATTTCCCCCCCGTCTATGATGTTTGGGGTATTGAAAAAAATAAATTATCCTTTTCTACAACTCCAACAACCTAATGTATGATAAATTTATTGCCCCGTCCCTTCCAGAAAAGAGGAAATTTTTGCAGTAAAATATGATATAAATTAATTGTATACTATTTGCCTTAGGTAAAAATTGCTCCCTTAACAGGCCATCTGGTAATAGTTTTCAACCCAGGGAAAGAATGTGTAGGACTTGAATTTTAGGTTTGGTTGATTACGTTGTTTTAAAAAATTATAATGCTTTAACAATATGCTAAAAGATGAGATAAAAAGGAAAGGAAAGAGAAAAAGAAAAGGGTGAAATACGTCATAGTGTTTTGTGAAAGTTCGAACCAATTAGAACTTAAACGCAAGTGAAGCATATTCGAGATTGATTCAAACAAGAAGAGCAATACTATAAGTTTCTTCTTATCCTTAATTCCATTCTCATTTTTTATGCTAATTTCCATATAACCCTGCTACCTATTATATACACACACACACACACGATTATGATTTGACAAACTCACCTTTGAATTGTTAGAATGTTTTAATAATTTTTAAGTGACTCATGTAATTTAATCGACTAATTTTAAATAAAAGATGGCTAAATATGATGGCTGTTTGGTCTAATAGTAATTAAAGTTAGGGGAAAGTTATTTTAGAGTTATTAAAATTAACTCTTTCCTTTCACTTCAAGATAAGCGGTTTTCGGCAGTTAAAAAGAATTTTATAAGTTAGTGGCTTACAGAGGAGAAAGGAACTACGTTTGTTTTTCTCTGAAAAAGGAACTGCGACAAAAAAGCTATTTTCTCTCTGAAAATAAAACAAAAGGAGCCTTTTTAAGTATGACCTTTTGGAGAAATAAACCACATAATAGAGACCGAATTTATATCATCATGGACACAAGTAAAGGAAGACACGGGAAAAATATTTCTAAGAAACAGCCAAGATGAGATAAAGGCTTGAGTCCAGGATCCGGTAAGTTCTTGAAACCTTCTTAATTGAGAATGAGAGTTGGTGAGAATTATGATATCAAGATCCCAAAGCCTTAATGTAGTTTTCATTATTGTTGATCCCTAGGAAAACTAAAAATTACAGTTTTAATGGCTAACATGAATAAGAGTGTTTTCTTTGGTAAATTGTCATTACAACAATGATTAAGCATATGTGATTCCTGTGAACACTCCAACATTCAAGCTAAAGATAATTTCTATGCTATAATAATATATGAAATAAGAAAAATATACTTAACTATGAGAGAAACCCTAGTATTTATAGGTGTGGGTCGTTGATAATGGGGTGATGGTGATTACAATCCTGTGGGCAATTGCTAATCAAAAGACACATGTCAATGTGAGATATAAGGAGCCCTTAGATATGTTTGCAGATCTACCTAGGATGAATAATTAAGGTTAATCTTGATATCTCTCAAAAGTACATGGTGTAACAAAGTACTTTGGCACATCTAAGGAGGGTATTACCTTTTATATGCGATTTAACTAACCTTGAAACGTGTGTTTCACATGGAAAATGTTGTTAAGTGAGTAGAGGTTGTTATGAGACATATATCTTGGCCTACAATTGATGTTGTTTATGGTTGAGCCCCAAAGGCCTTCGATACCTTGAAATGTCTTGGATCATGGTCGTGAAGTCAAATACGTGTACATTGGAATAATAACTTTTAGTTTTGGAGTCATGTTCTTAAGATCAGACCTTTCGAAGGACCCACTTTAGAATATGTTATGATATTAATATTCGATATACAAATACGGTAATTTTTAAATATTAAAAATATGGGTATATTTATAGATACATGTACATTGGAATAATAACTTTTAGTTTTGGAGAGTCATGCCTTTAAGATCCAGGGACCCACTTTAGAATAGGTTACGATATTAATATTCGATATATGAATACATTAATTTTTAAATATTAAAAATGTGGATATATGAATGTAATTTTAAATAATATAAATGAAAAGCATAAAATATTCACAAATTATTGTAAAAATTTCTATAATAAAATAAATCAATAAAGTCTCACATCTCATAAGTAAAGATGGATAAGGTTGATTAAATGGATAAAAAATATGAAAAATTGAGAGAAAGATAAATAGTATCTCTAAATATAATTGAAAAAAAAATTGTCTTGTTCTTTGTAGGAATAATTAATACCTAAGGTATACCTAACTATATCTTAAGTCACACCTAGTTTTCTTAGAATCACAAGCAAATTGTGTATACTTTTTTCAAAAAAATAAAAATGATAATAAGTAGTCAATGGTATCCAACATGTAGTGGTAGTTGGTACATGTCAAGTATAAAGTACTTTTCACAAAATGAAATAGGTTTAATTATACTTTTTGTCCCTTAAAGTTTCATAATTTTACAATTTTTGTCCTTAAATAATTTTTTTGCAAATTTTGTCCCCAAGTTTACAAAATATTGCAAATTTTGTTTCCACGTAGAAAAATCGCTATAATTAAGACAATATTGTAATGGTTGTTCTTTTAAATTATCATAATTAAGAAAATTTTGTGGCAATTTTTTCTTTAGACCACCACAATTTCTTATGTGAAGGAAAAATTTGCAATATTTTGTAAATTGAGGATAAAATTCATAAAAAAAATTATTTAGGGATAAAATTTGCAAAATTATAAAACTTTAAAGACAAAAAGTACAATTAAGTTAATAAAATACTTATACTTACTTTAGAGTTGACCACAAATCAAAGAGCATTATTTTACTTTGATGCTTAAACCTTGTCAAATCTTTTATATGTTACTTAATTTACATTTATGTATATGTTGGAGTACAAGTGTAAATATATAGTCCCACATTGGGTAGGAATGAACAAGCTAAGTAAAAGATAAGTGACAAAGACCCATAGACTTGATGCCTTAAGGTTTTGGGTTGAATGTGGTGTCAAGTTCATTTGTGTAATTGGCTTGTGACCCATTAACGAAGTTCTCCCCAGTGTTCTCTCCCTTTTGTATTTCCTAACAAGTGGTATTAGAGTCGATGGTTTGTCCAGGTGATTGGTTCAAACGGGTAGTAGAATTGGCAGTGGATCCATGTATGGATTTATGCATAGGAATCTCTTGTATCGAAAGTCTTCTTAGCGATGTGAAAGTCAAGTGGCATGTCCCGCTGATGTTAGCTAACGGAGGTGCAAGTATCTAGAGCATATTGACAACAATGGCTAAGATCTACAGGACATCATTAGATACTCGCAGATGGAAAAGGCTTCCACTTGAGGGATGATGGTGATGCCAGTATCTAAAGCATATTGGTGGCAATGGTTAAGCTCTAAGAGCCACCATTGAATATTCGTGGATGAAAAAGGCTTCCGCTTAAGGGGGAGCATTCAATGTGAAAGAGACTTATACTTAAGGGAGAGATTGTTGGAGCACAAGTGTGAATATGTAGTCCCACATTAGGTAGGAATGAACAAGTTAAGTAAAATATAAATGAATAAAGACATATGGACCTAATATCTTAAGATTTTTGGTTGGATATAGTGTCAAGTTCACTTGTGTGATTGGCTCGTGACTCATTGACGAAGTTCTCCTCGGTAGGGGTGTGCAACAATCAAGTTCAGGCTCAAAAAGCTCAATTCGCCCAAAACTGACCAGTAAAAAATGATTACCGACCATTTAGCTTTCGAAGTAAGGCGGAGTTCAATTTATGTTAGATTCGGATGGAATGGGTGGGTTATTTCGAGTTTTCCTTTCCATCTACAAACCCTTCCAATCATACATAGTTATACACCTCAACAATGATGAAAAGAACAACTTTTGTTTTGAGTGAAATGACACACTGCTCGATGGTGTCATTGAAGCAAAGGCAAAGACTGATGCAATGCGTGGAGAGCTTGAAAACGGTGGTGTGGAAGAAGAAGTTTTGCTAGTGATGGTTTTGACATGGACCGGAGAAAGCAATGTCTTGGCAATAAGCGTGTGCGAGTCACCTCCTTTTGGAAAGAAAGGGAGAATGGCGTGAAGGTTGGACGAGCCGATGCGATGCCAACATTGGAGCCAGTAAGGGTGTTGCAGACTTGCGGGGATGCAACTCATAGTCACTGGTTGAGGATATGGGAACTTTCATATTTGAGAAGGTAAGAGAGACTCAGGTGCAATGTGCATGTGACCTGCCTTTTTGATTTCAAAAGATGAAAATACATTGAACATCTGAACATAGTCAGTCACTGCAAGGCTACAAACATCTTAATCCATCATTAATATTTACTGACGGTGCCATTGTACCAGTTGTTTTCTTATATGTTTATTTAGTCAGGTGTGGGTTCCAACAAAATTATTTTCTCCAACATGCACCCGCCTAAAATTACACACATGTAATTGATTTTTTGCTTATTTTAATATGAAATCTGAACCCGCCCACCCGAATATTTTATTTACAAATCGCATTGAGCGGGTTGCGGTTGGATCGCTCGTTTGTGCTCACCCCTACTCCCCAATATTCTCTCCCCTTTGTATTTCCCAATGGTATAACTTTCATCCACTCTTTTGCCTATTTTAACAAATAAAAGTTTAGGTGAGTAAAGTTCCATAAACTCATTAGAATTAAAGCATGCCTCAAGCGTTTATAGTAGTGTTGTTTACACATCATCCAGGATGATCAATAATTTATAGGACATTATGAAATATTTTCCATAACAACTTTGGCTCATATAAATAAATCTGTAAGCTTAAAAATTGATCAAGAGTAAGAAAACAAATTAAAAAAGAAAAGCCAAAATGTTACATGGAGCAATTCATTTCTTGGCTAGCCAGCACATCGTGAACAAACCCATTTTAACTACGATAATAATGTTAGTTCGTAGGATAGCATCACCTCCCTAACACCAAACTTTAATCATTCCTTGAAGGTTCAGAGAAGTACTTCATTTCATGTTGGTTCTGAAGAAGCATCTTTGAAGGCTTGCATTGCATAAGAGACACGTATTAGACAAATGCATGTGTTCTTGTACATGAATTGTCTATTTGTCTTTGATTAACTTAGTATTGCCTACTTCTATGTGACTTGTTCATAGGCAGTTATCTAGTGAATGGTGGTGGCTCTGATGGTGGAGCCCTCCCTCCCGACCCCACCCAACCTAGCTCATTCCAAAATCAAATGGGGTGGCACTTAAGACACCTAAATGCTATCTTAGAATTTTGTTCACCAAAATGGAACCTGAACACTCGCAAACAATTGAAACTAACACCTCATTCCCAATTCTATCGACTCAAAAAAATTTAGTCAATGGTTAGGTACCCAATAACATATTTCCATGTAATATGTGCATGGTCACGTGATAGGGTGACTTGGGCTCACAAAATTGGTACACACAACTCGTCAATTTTAACAAAATTAATATGGTTAATGAGATATTATATATATATATATATATATATATATATATATATATATATATATAATAATAATAATAATAATAAAATAAAATAAATGGTCCAAAATGTGATCGGAGGCCTAGCTAGATTTACTAAGAGATCGGATAAGAGAAAAAGCACTATCTAACAATTTTGTTAATAGATAACGGGATTGGAAAAGTAAAAAGATGGAGACTCGAAAGAAAGAACAATTTGGTTGGAGACGCAATTAGCCACGTGTTAGGGAAGTTGGTTTTGCACTAGACGAAATTTGAGAAAATTGAAAGAACATGTTTCGATTCCATAAAAGGATTGAGGAACGCGTCTTTTTCTTGCAACCACTTTTCCATGTTTTGGGCATTCATTAGCTGCCCTACGTCCATCTCTATCCTTATCCTTGTTGGTTTTAATTGAGCAATGCCCCTCTCCTAGGAAGCTGCTTCTTTTGTTAACCCTTGGATTCAACAAAGAGTTCTGCTGTGTATTCTTTTTTTTACTTGCTATTTGTCATTTTTCAACTATTCTTTATCTATCTAGCCTAAGAAAATTCTCACTTATTCTCATCATTATGTAATTAAGATTACACAATGCATATAGTCTATTCTCTTCTAAAAGATATGATCCCTGCTAATTTGTGTCATGTCATGATCATGAAGTTTAGAAAAGTATAATCAAGATTTGAGTGACATGATGCATACTTTCCCATTTTTCGAAAATCTAATGAAATTTAGATATGAAATTTTAAATTGGAATAACCAATACCAAACTATTGACAAAATTTGTTTAAGAAAAGAAAATAAAAAAGAATACTTATGGAGGTATGGCCCTCTTAGGCCTTATATTGAACCCTGGACCAAATTAGCGTAAAGAAGTTAATTTTCCCCTTTTTACCTTTTCTTTTTTTCGAAACTTTGAAATTGCCATACACATGTCAAATGCTATACAGTATTTTGACAGGATGGAAGGAAATGAAGATTGGCCTGCAATGTGAGAGTTGTTTCAAGGCTCAATTTGACTTTTAATAATATTAATCACGTATCATTTTCTTTATAATATTATCAGAACACTTTTTCTTAAAAAAATAAATCAAGAATTCATTTTTATATACATTCCTTTATCTTAATTCTTTGATAAAAAATTAAAATAGGGTAAAAATCAAAAAATATTTATGCGCAAATGACAAATTTTTTGAATGTAGAACCAATCAGTATTAAGGGAATGCAGAGTGCCTTCCTCATGTAGCTAAAATTCATAGGAACTAGAAAAGGTGATTGGTGTCCTTGTAAACCTAAAAAGAGTTCAATTTTTACAATTTGTATGCAACACTCAACTCTGGTTGTTTGTCTACAAAAAATTATATGGACATTTTATTCTCACCTTTTTTTTTTACCTCTTTCTTTTTCAAAAACCTATGAAATGTCCACTTTATCCCAGCCTTTTACAATCCCGCACCCCCTTCTTCCCTCTTCACTCTCCCTTCAGTTTTCACCCCCTCTTCCCCCATTTCTGTTCTTACCCCATGCCCTCTACCGCCATCCTTGCCGTTCTCACCAAAATCACCTCACCTCACCGCATTTGTGTCACTATGCATTTTTTTATTTTTTAAATTTCTTTATTCCTTTAATTATTTACTTGATTTAAATTATTTATTTTTAATTATTTTTGTTTTTAAATTATTTATGTAGTTTGTAATTTATTCTTTGTTTTTCATAATTTATTTATTTTTACTCTTATAATTTATTTTTTTGTTATTTAATTATTTATTTTTTGTCTTTTAACTAATATTTTTTTAGAATATTTTCTGTAATTATGTATGACTCCAAATTAATAATATTGACTATATTTGATTATTAATTATTTACTAATTGTTAAATTGTTATTACTGTTTCAAGTTCATTATACCATGCATGAGGTTTGGTACTTTTCATTCTAGATGAGGCCCTCTGCCAGATGATGTGCTAGGCACATCTAGGTGCCCACCGCCAACTGTATTTACATTGTGGGCTATGTATAGATGGGCACATCCCCCTCTACTATAACAAAAATACGTTTTCGTTGTACACAATACACAATAAAAACGTATTTCTATCAGGATGTATTTTTTAAAAAAAAAATTACAAACAAAAGTTGGGGTGAAAGAGCGAAAACTAAGGTGAGAATAACATGTCCAAATTATATCTAGGCATGACCCATTGGAAAGGGGACCCATAGTGGGCTATCTATTTATATTCACTGCACGTAACTCCTCATGTTGAAGCTAGTTGGTGGACTCGCGTTGTTTCCTTTTCCATGAAAATACAACAAAACAATTAAAACTTAACTTATTACTAGTTGTTATGTTTTGGGATATCTTCTACACTTTTAACACGGCAAGTCAATATCTTAGAACACGTTACAGTTTTTTTTTTAAAGAGTATTTTCATCCGATAAACGAAAAATTGTTACTACATGCGCAATTGTATGTTACTATTTCAAATTGTTATTTAATTTATTGGCAAGTATATTGCATTTTTTTTTTGTTACTCTATTTAATAAGTAATATTTTTCTTGATTTACTTTTTTTTTTGGTAGATTTATTTAAATGATGTCGTGGAAGAACATGATACATTATTTTCTTCTTCTATGATTTTTTTTACATGGAAATATGCACCCCATTGAAATTTTTTTGTTTTGCACATTTATGCAAATTATCCGCATGTTTGGAATGGCGTTATTTACGTATGTTGGACTCAAAAATCACATCAAAATTGACAAGAGATGCAAAAGTTACAAATACTTGCTTCTATTGAGACATGGATCAAAGTTGACGTGACTTTGTTCCACACGTACACTATGTCATTAAAGAATTTGAAAGAAAATGATATGGTATTTTCTTTTTATGCAGCATTAATTATAAGTAACAATAACAAATTCATCTAATTGATTTATGTTTCAAATTTTCTTTAAAAGTATTTTTAATATATTTATTACTTAAATATAATTTTATTATTATTCTCTTGAATTATTTAAACTCCCTGTGCAAGAACGTGGATTATTCCACTAGTTCTAATTAAAAAACAAGGATAAAAATGCTTCTTAATGATATACATGACCCTAGGTTTACTTTGCTACACCCAATCTAATAAAACGTAACTCAACATGGCTTTGTTTATTTATATCCCTTTTCGAGATTGGAGACCCACTAAACTCCTGGATTTGCATCCCACAATGTTTCATACACTTTAAAGTATAAAATCTAAGTTATTAGTTTATGCCTCTCGTACCTATAAGGTAAGTAAAATAGGTTAGGTCGAATAAATTTTTTTTTTTTAAATAGGTCTGACCTATTTAAAAAAATTCAAGGCCCAAGCTTAACTTGTTCTTTGTTATAGACTTTTTTTTAAAGTCCAACCTAGACTTTTTCTAAGTTTTGCTTATCCTGTTAGCCTATTTAAAAGTTTATTTCATATTAAAGTTTTTATATAAGCATGACATATCTCTAAATATGTCAATCGACTAATAGTCCACGGGAAAAAAAAAATCTGTAAAATAAACTATAAACTATGAAAATTGAAATCATTATTACTCAAGGCATAGGACAAGGGTAGAAATAGGTTGGTCAAGTGTTATAAGTGTTGAATCTACTTCTTTTTTTTATGATATAAGCTTATTTTTAAGACCTAATATGACTTTCATGATAATTTATTTAAAAGTATTTTACAAGTAAGACCTTTAAATAGGACTAATTTTATCTTTTAATGAGCTTATAGGCTTGATTCTTTATATATGTCAACATGCTTAATATTTAAAAAGGTGAATAAATGTATGATTTTAACACATCATAAAATTTTTAATATAATAATAATACTAATAGAAAAAATAATATTTATATTTACTTAAATATACAAGTTTGTTAGATCTAAAAAAATTTTAAAATGACCTAAAGCTTACCTTTTTAACTAAATAAGTATTTATAAAAACCCTGGGCTAGTTTATTTCATAAAAAAAAATGACCTAGCCTAGCCTAATGTAGGTTGGCTCATAAGCTCTTGTTGGCCAACCTAACTTATTTCCACTTGTACATACCATGAACTTCTAGAATATTCAGCAATTAAGAGACTCATATCATGCTACATTTATTTCATGGATTTGCACTCCTATAAGGGCTATGACTCACTCGCATTTGAGCCCTATAATAGAGACACCTCTTGTACAACAAAATAGAGCCTTTTTCCATATATTGTTACTTTTTTCATTCACATGTTGATTTGAGTATTGAAGTGTCTTTGTAAGTATTCCTATCTTTACTCACTCATTAAACTAGTGTAGTCACCCTCTTCATCACTACAAGCATACTAATTTTGCAGGCGCTTAAAGGTAAGGACTTAACTAGATCATTTTGACATCATCTATAAAAAACAATAATATTATTCCCACCGTTACTACCATGCTCACCACTCTTTGGCATTTGCCTAAAACATGGTCACCATAACTCAGGATCACTTGTTTAAAAAAGGTAAATATTTTTCACTCGAAAATGATATAAATGTTACGGAATTTAATTGAAGGCATAGAAAGAGTCCTCATTTATTTATTTATTTATTGGTTAAGGAAAGGGCCTAAAGGCCGAAAACAAGCAAATTATCTTTATGAAGCAGCCCCACCTACTACTGAGAAAGGTCGAGCCAAGTGATATGGTTACAACCGTCGACTGTGACTAGCTTTTTCTGTCAATTTCGTACTATGTTTTAATTTTCTAATTCTTTATTCAGTTTTGTTCCTTTGACGAATATATAGATCACTTAATTTTTTTTTTAAATCGTCGCAAAGTCTAGTGTTGAAATTCACATATAAAAATGTACATGGTACCTACCTACAATGATATTATAATTTTTGTGACTTATTAAATTTCATCATAAATATTTATGAAATTTATTAAATATTGATAAATAATACATGATATCACTGAACATGCAGATCAACTAGTGTGAGATTGTTTCAACTTAATCAAAGGTCTCGAATTTAGGTTTTAAATATCGAACGTAGGATACTTGTGGTCTATAAAAAAAATTACATGTTTTACAACTAACTTGAGTATTTGATGTTTAAAATTATGAAAAAAAAAAGAGTAATGGAATAGTGCCATATCAAAACTTAAAAATTCGTTGTTTACTTTCGCTAACTTTCTAGAGCACAACTAGCAACTTTCTATGGCATTAGTGGACCTTTTCCTCGTTATTTCCAATTCCAAGAACATGCTTAATATATATACAACGTTTAGATTATTATGATGACATTACATCCTTATCTAGACGCGGATTTTGGGCGAAAGGGACCCAACTATGTTTAAAATTTAAATTAAATTACTATTTTGGTCCTTATCTATTTATGGAATTCTATTTTTAGTCTTTCATCTTTTAAAAGTTTTGTTTTAGTCCTTAATTTTTTAGATGTAACTCAAAGTTGTCCTTTCTGTCCATCTTAAATTAACGATGTTAATCTTAAAAATAAAATAGTGGTGGTTTTTAATTGCCACTATGATAATTTTATTTTTTAAAACTTTAAAAATAATGAATTAATAGTGATGGTTTTTAATTGCCTTTATAATAATTTTTATTATAGAAAAAAATAGTGCCAAATCCGAATACAATTCAACACCACCATAACCAACCAAAATCCAACATCAATACAAATCAAAGAATAGAGAGGGAGATGGGAGAAAATAAATAAATAAATAAAAGATCGCCATTGAACGACCTCGTGAATATCTAAAACTTGTTCAAGTGTTACGACCTTGCGTCACTGTTGTTGGGGACATTGCTATAGCAAAAGGTCGGATCGAGCTGCAAAGCGTTGTAGAACATCCACTCGCGACACTTGTCATAACCGTGCCACATAACGATGAAGTTAGACTTCCTTCAACATGGAAGAGATGAGAGAGAGAGAAAGAAAGGGCTTGTGAGGGTTATCAAAGGGAGAGAGACGAGAGATTGAAAGCAGAGGAGGTTGTGGGGATTGAAAGCAACCTTACCACTGGTGGGAGGGGGCTTGTAGGGGTTAACGAGGGGAGAGAGACGAGAGAGAGATGGGGAATACGAAGAGAGGAAAGAGAGCGAGGGGAGAGATACGAGAGAGAGATGGGGAAGACGAAGAGGGGAAAGAGAGAGATGGGGAAGGCGAAGATGGGAAAGAGAGCGAGGGGAGAGAGACAAGAGAGAGGGGGAAGACGAAGAGGGAGAAAGAGAGCGAGGGGAGAGAGACGAGAGAGAGAGGGGAAGAGAGGGAAGAGAGGAAGAGGAAAGAAAAAATGAGAAATTGCTTTGTGACAGGTTTTAACCGCTATTATTTTAAAATTATTAACAAAGTTAGTTTTAAACTGACAGAATGACAATTTGAGTCACATTGAAAACATAAAGGATTAAAACAAAATTTTTAGAAGATAAATGATCAAAATAGAATTTTATAAAGAGATAAAGAACCAAAATAGTAATTTAGCCTAAATTTTAAAACTAAATTACTGATCTTAGTGGAGAAAATCTTTCGAGATTTGGAACAAAACAAACAAGAAGGAATAAAATCTTGAATTTGCCTCAATTTATTCTTCTTTAAAAGCAGCATTGTCTGGTATAAAACTTTTTGCAATAAACTTGTTATGAATAAATAATAATCAATTATGAAGAAATTGGACCAGAACTCTTTCATATTATTTAAAATTGTTTTTTCGTTAACGATGATTAACATGCTAATAGCCTAGTAGTCTAGTAGTCTAGTGCGTCTAAAACCGTGTCATTGAAGTACCAACACCAGGACTGAATAGGCCTCTTTGTGTTCGAAGGGTTGAGCGGGTTGAAAATTTTAGGTCCATTGGGCGTTGAAAAGCAAGAACAATTCTATTACCACACCACAATTTTAAATGGTACCTATAATATTATTATTCTTTTCCATAAATGGTGCCAAAATGATCTAGTTAAGTCGTTATCTTTAAGCGCCTGCAAAATCGGTCTGTTTCTAGTGATGAAGAGGGTGAGAACATTAGTCCAATGAGTAAGCAAAAGTGGAGATACATCCAAAAACAGTTTGGATAATTTCATTTTAATTAAAAACTTATTTTTGGTTGTTTTTAGAGGTTTAAATCCAATATCCAACAGCATCCCCGTACAAAATTGTGCTTTTCAATAATTAATTCAGAAGTTTATTTTGAAGACAGCTTTAAATTTTGAAGACAGAATATATTAAGTAAACTGATGTCAACTTGCGCGAGTTGGAATGAATTGATTGGTGTGAATACAATCTTACAATTTCTATTGATGAAATATAAAACTCACATTTATTTTCCACCAATCTTAACTGAACAGTGGTTGTGAAAAAAAAAGGAGTTTATGTGACTAGCTCAGAGATACAATACGACAATATAATCTTAAACCAGTTAATACCTAAAAATCTCTCAAAAACAAGTGCTACTGCAGCAAAATTTATCAGTCCTTTCAGTTGGATTGACCTGTGCTTTTTAAAGGTCTGCGTTTTGGAGGTTCCAGGTTAAATGTTAACGCTATATACAGTGGTTCGGATTTAGAGTTTTGAAATTCGTCCATCTTGATCCAATGTTCATCTGCAATTTCCTAAAATTTGGGCCATATTACCCTTAGTGCAAAGAATACAACAAAGAAGACTCCTAAACTCTTTTAGTTCAGCACAATTTTTTTCTCCAACAAACCTCACAAAACTCGATCATAAATATTTATTTCTCTCTCTCTCTCTTCCTTTTAGTACGTCACTTCAATGGGGGCTAACGTGTATACGTTTTGCGCAACCTAAGATTTTCAAATCTAATATTCTAAAGCCTTTCTCAAATCAGTCTAGCATGGTTCTGCCCTGATCTATAACTGGCAATTCATTGAAAAATCCTCAATCACGCTTGCTCAAAGAATAGCATATTTTTCTTCCATCTTATTAATTAGTAAAAGTTGGAAGTAAAAAACTCTGTAGTGCTGCACTAGTATAGTATGGTTCTGCCAGGATCTATAACTGGCAAGTCATATCCTAGCTTAATAGAAAATCTTATATATAGATAGACAATCATATAGCATATAAGAATATATCCTTACCAATACCTTGTTTCAAAACTGAGAATTCAAAAAATGCACCATTCTATAGCCTTTTTGTGCAGCAGGATGAATAGGGGGTTGATCCTAATATCTTGATTATTGTCAGTTTCTCACATAAACCCAAAAGCACTTATGGAGTTTTGGTAGTTATGGGGTCACCAACTGATAACTAAAACTGGAAGCACCTGACTTTGTTTTATTTTAACTAGTTGAGACCAAACAGGGGAGTTGGGTCCGTGGTATCACTAAGACTAGCAACCATCTATGAACTGAATTAGTCTCCTGAGTAAGGAAAGAAAGTGTCATGGATTCAACAATAAATGCTAGAAGACCAGGGAAAAAAATCAGTAGACAAACATCCGTATCAAACAACATAAATTCGCTAGCAGCTCAATTCTTTTGTAAAATCATATGTTACATACATAGCATTACCAGGTAACAACGAAATTGAGTAGTGAAATTGTATGGCTTGGTATGTGAAGAAAAAACCTCGTTGGTATACTTTTTAACAGATATAATTACAAAGAATGTGAGAAAGAATGTGGAGTCCTTAATATATATCCATGGACCTCTTGGAAGAAGTCTACCGCGCAAAAAAACTAACAATTGCACCCAAGTAATCTTGCAACTGAAAAAGAAAAAGAAAAAGTTTACACATCAAAAAGGCAAACAGGAATTGTTCAGCCGAATGAATGTAGTAAAATCCATATATCAAATATCTCCCATTTGAAAAAGGATAAAACTTCGATCAAGTTTATTATATCCTTTGCCTCAAGTTCACAAATGAAATATTGACATGTGGGCATTTTTCTAAAATTCCAAAACATAATTTTAATGGAGGCTATTTAATGTTGGAAAAAATCCACATGTTATTGTTTGATTTGAGAACTGAATGATGAAGATATAAGAAATTTGGTACAAATTTTGTCCTTTGGAAAGTAAAGGTGTATCCACCCTTGAATTTTAGTGGGCTAAAATCATAATGCACTTAAACTGAGTCAGGTATGGATACACCCTTACTAGCTCATATTAGAGACAAACTCACTTTGGAAGAGCCTTATCCTTTCCATTAGGTGTATGAATTCAAGAATGCCCCCACGTATGTGCATGTGTTTATTTAAGCTCATGTAGTTTCATGTGTATGACACAAACACATGTAAAAGGAAACATCTACAAATTTCACCTGAGTCAGAATACTTTTTCCAGTTTGACCTTCAATAACTAGGCCAGCTGTGAGACCAATCATTGCCCATGCTCCATTGATTGCCTCAATTTGGCGTCTTCTCTACAGTCACAACATTAAGTTGGCCAAATTTTTAGTGAATTGAGAAACAGGGTTTCATTAGAGTATACTCAGTTTCTTTCTGTCCTAACTGACAATTAAGGGGAAGGAAAATGACTTTCAAACTTCTTGTATACTTCTATAATAAAAGACAATAACCCCAAATATGTTATTCAAATTCAAACATAAGACTGCTTTCACCTTGAGTTTCTCTTTTGCTTTAATTCTTTCCATTTGTTTGGCAGCCAATCGCTTGGCTTCCACAGGATCAACCATAACCACGTTTGAACCTTCCTTTCTTGAAGCTACCTGTATAATTATTAATATAAATTAGAAAAGTTGTAGACCTCATTAAATGGATAAAAAATGAAATGTAAAATAGAGAAGGGATAATTTTACACAGAAGGAGCAAAAAAGAAAATGCAACCCAAGAAAAGATGGAAACACTTGATTTATTAACATAAGCTAAATATTCAAAAGAAACAAGCCTTTAGCAAGAAAAGGATGTAACTTATAATAATTGGTTATTGCATTAAATGAAAAAAACAAAAAAAAAAAAGAGCCAAAAGAGTGTACTGAAATTCATGAATCATTAATGTATAGTCACTAGTTTAGACAATGGAATAATTTCAAGAATGAACAGTTCAGGATAAAGCTCAAGAATATTATGTCACAAGAAGATACCATCCCTTATTTTCTCATAAAAAGCCAGAAGGCAGCAACGAAGCCAGATTTCAATTATACAGACCCAACTGGTAATAATTATGGTTTTTATTAAACAACATTGAGACACAAATATTATAAGATCAGATATGGTCAGGTGAAGTAATTATATAGTATTAAGATTTAGGAATGTCTTCAACATGAGAATAAAGTTTTATTATCAATTCCTCGACATGAAGTAATTATATTTAGCATACAACAGGTATACTAAGAAGTCATAATCCATTATATTGGGGTCAGCTACGTAGATTAATTTGTATTTGTATATGCAATGTGGGTTTTCCTTCACTATTTCGTCTTTTTTAATTCTTTTTATAGCTATAACTCCCACAAATTTCACAACCGTGCCATTCCCCAAAGTAATAAGTAATAGGACTTTCTACCTTTTCCCTACCCTGCCATCCTCGTTGAATTTTCAATTTACCACTTCTGTGTTTGTATTTTTATGTCAATACATGTTTACTGTTTAGACCATAAGATAGAATCATAGAAAAGAGTATATGTAGGAAATGCATAAGAGCAACACAAACTGATAACCATTTGAGGATATCATACCTATAACTTGAAAGTTGAAAGCTCCCAACAACATTATATAAATTCAAAAGTTCAAAAAGAAGCATCCCATCTGAATAGTTTTATAAGTTATCTTCAACCAACAATGAACAGCAAACTAGGAACAAGGAAATCTCCACTTCATGCATAATTAGGATTTACCAGGACTTGAAATGCTTGACCTCGGGTTCTATTGGCAACTATGCTTGCGTCTTGCTCTCTGCTCCATCCCCACCTAAAACAAGGAGTATAATCTCATTAACAGCAATAACAAAACAAGGTTCTTAATTCTTGTCCCACAGGTTTGTTGTGCAGATTCTCCATCAAGCATGGAGAGAATCCAACAATTACCTATTAGAATAGGTCAATGGACTGAACTCTCTCATGCTCTCAGCTTGCATGAAGATAAATTCTCTATTCCTCTGCACGATTTTTTATCCCTATCACATAAATGCTATGTTACTCATCAAGTTAATGAAATCTCTAGGCAACTAGCAGTTTCAAGCTGTTGCAATCCTCCAAAGTATTCTTGGAACCTTAAAATAAGAGTTAATTTCATTACAACTGAATTCTTGTTATGAAACTCATGCGAATAAATCATCTGGCCCTAATTTAAGAATGGGAAGATCTTAATTCCTAACACCTTTGATGGGGTTAAGCAACTCTTTTCACAATCTGCTTGCCGTAAAGAAGATGAATTGACAACAGTTCTGTTTTACGAAAGAAACATCCTCGATAATTAGAAGTAAGGTACTTGTTCCAGAGGCTTCCGTTCCGGAACATAAAGTCAACGCATAAATTAGAATTTCAAAGCTTCGATATAAGCATCAATTTGAGGTGCAGTGAACGAATTTACATAAAAAGGAGAAGAAGAAAGAGAAAGTGGAAAATAACTTACTTGAGGAAAGTGGGAGAGGGAGAGCGGTGGTGAGCGTTAAAGGAAACAAAGTGACCGTTGGTTGGCTGTAGAATGGTGGCCATTGCCCTCCCGTGGCTGCTACACCTTCTCTTTATCCACGATTACCCTCGTTTTGTCGCACTTCCCAACTTAATATACTATTCATTTTCAAAAAATATATTTGGTTTTAAACATTTTTCCACTCCCACTTTTTTTTTTTTACTACAGGTAGGAACGTAGTCGTATTCTGTGCAATAAAAATCTCTTTCTCTACAATAAAATACTTTTGTACAAATTAATCTACATTATATATGGTCCACTTCCACTATCTATAGCTATGTTTAGATTGCCAGTAGGTAATGGAACGAAATAAATTGAAATATAATAGAGCGAAATGATATGGAATGAAATAGATTAAAAATATTATTTCATTGTTTAGATATTTTATAATAAAATAAAACAAAGATTCTATTTCATCATTTGAAAAAAAGATATAACATAATGGATTATAAGTTTTTAATTTTCACGTTGTCCTTACTTTAAAAATGTTTTATATTTTATTTATTTTATGTTCTTATACATTATTTTATTAGAACCATAAAATTAAGTAAAAAGACTCTGTAAAAAATGACTTAATAAAAGACATATATTATGTTTTAATTTTTGATATTTTTAAAAATAATTTACTCCTATACTATAAATGAGAATCCTTAACTTAGAAAATAAAACTCTCACTCTCCTTACTCTTTCAGTTACAAATTCTCAATACTCTCTTCTCTTATTGGGAGATGTATTTCACATATTATCTCTACAATGAACCAAAAATATTTCTCTCAATCATTTTAAACTACCCTTCTTTTATCTTTATTTGCATATTGGGTTTTCTTAATCGCTAATCCATTTCAATTAGATAACTTTATATTACAATTTAAATTATTTACTATAAATTCAAAATATATTTATGCACTTAAAAAAATTATTTATTATAAATTTTAATTATAATATAATTTATAAATTTAAAAATACTTATTTATGGTAAGTTATAATTATATATAAATAAACATTTATTCAATGCGATGCACATACTAAAATACTAGTTTTTTAATATATCATAATACGTTAGACTATTTTTTTTGTCATAATCTAGTTGGTTATTATTATTTTTATTAATTGTTCGACGTTGAAGGCCAAGAAGAAGGTAAGGCATGTGAGAAAAGGAGAGGCATGAAGTAGTCAGAACAAACACGACAGAGGCGAGAAGCGAGAACTAATATATAGGGCAAACATAATAGGACAAAACTTATATACAGTACCTTAGATATTGTTAATGTTATTCTCCAATCAAAACTAGATATTTACTTCGGTAATCTGTATAATAAAAGCATGTATTAAAATATTTCGTAGATTACCGAAGTGAATTTTCAATTCTAATTGAAAAACAACACTAATGGTACCTAAAGTATTGTATCTAAGTTTTGTTTAATAGAATAAGGTTAAAAAAGTCAATCCATAATAAAATATTTGTGCTCAATTACATTCCTCCCAAATTGGAGAGGAAGAAATATGCTTGAAAATGATGAAATGGAATGGATCTCATTCCATCATTTTTTAATGAACTTCATCCTAATTTATAAAATCTAGATAGTGGTATCACTTACCTTTCCCTTTCATTCTTTTTCATTCTATCTCATACCATTAATCCAAACAGGCCCAATGGGTTGTTGTAATGATATTTGTTTTTACTGTTAACGTCAATCTTAGGTTGATTTTAAGTAATTAAAAAATCTTTTTTAATAAATTTCTTCTTATAAATTTAATATTTTCTTTTACAATATATACAAACAATAATAATAATATTAAATTGTGAAACTTGTGAACTCATTACATTTATAAAATGATAAATATAAAAATCTTGATTAAGAAAAATAAAAAAAAGTATTTGTTATGATTAAAAGTATAAACTATTTATATCATTTTTTAAAATAATTAAAATATGTAAATGTAATATTATATATTAAATAATTCTTTAACGGTATCTTTGGAGTTTAGATCACTACTAGTTTTCCTGATCCTGTAAGATCTATGAATTGCTGCAAACTACTAAAATAAGTAACCGTTGGCTGAATCTTAATAATTTAATATTTAAAGATGGTTAATTGATATTAAGTGTCAAATTTTTATACTTGCAATATTTAATAATTTTATGTATAATACAAAATTAATCAATTCAATCATTTGATATTATTTTTTAATTATATGTATTAAAGTTTACACAATTTAAACATTTACTAAAATGCTATTTAACAATGAACATTTACTCATATTTTAAATAACATAATATATGTAAAGTGTGATAAAATATTAATTAATTTTTCGTTTACATAAAGTTTTATAAACTTAATTTGTGTTCTAAAAGTTTTCAATTCAACGATTTAACTGAGTGATTTCATATTTTATAAAATATACTTTCCTTTAATACTATATTGATTTTAGTATAGCTCCTAAATAATTAGTATTTTACTTTGATAGTTTTATCTACTAGTAGGCAACATTTTCCATATCTATTTCCAAAATTTCCCCGAAGTCAGAACATCTTTTCCGGTTTTAACTTGCCGTGAGACCATTCAGTGCCCCCTCCCCATTAATTAACTGTTTCCATTTGACCTCTAGAGCTCTAACTTTCGAGCCAGTATGGTCCAATTCAGTTCACTAGTATAAGTCAGGTCAGGTGACCGGATAAAACAGCTTACTTTTTTAAAAAAATTATTTTTACCCAATTTATTTAACCCCGTTAGTTAAGACAAATTAAAGACGAGATGAGTGAAGATTAACATTTTCATTTTTTCAAAAAAAATTACAAGAAATAAGTTAATAACAAATGTTGTAGTTGTTTGGTTTTCAATATTTTATTTGAAACTAGTATTTTAATTTGTATAATGTACAAGATAAATGTTTATTTTATGTAATTATAAGATAAAATAGGCTATGCACTAATAGTGTAAAACAGTTTTACACTATCATTCAATCACAAATCACTATATATGGTAAGTTTATTAACTTTTACAATAACTACTTTAAAGTCATACCAACGGTAATTTTTGATTACTTGATAATGTAAAATATTTTACACTGACAGTGCATAGCCTATTAAACTCTAATTATAATTTATAATAAATAAATACTTTTGAATATATAAATTATATTATAATTAAAATCTGTAATAAATAAATATTTTTTAACATATAAATTACACTTTAGATTTATGATAAACATTTTATATTGTGATACAAAGTTATTTTTAACAATTGATAATTTTTTTAAAAATATATTAAAATTTAATTTAAAAATAAAAATAAAAAAGATAGATTGAAAGAGATAAGAGATTGAGAAAAATTCCTAAAAATACTCTCGTTGAGGAAAATAAGCTAAAATGCTCTCGTTGAAAAATAGTTCCTAAAAACGCCCTCGTTCAAGATAACTATTATAATTTTATATATAAAGGATATTAGATTAAGACTTGGACTTATGAATTGATTTTAGATTTAGTTATTTACTTTTGATAGCTTAATTTGAAATATTAAATAGATTTAGTTATTTCAAATATTGTCTTTGATGATTCTTTTTTTTTTTTTGGGTTATTTTCAACAAAAAAATGTGGATTTTTGTTTTTTTTTTTAGTTTTTGAACTTTTTGTTACTTTTTGTATTTTTTTTTCTAAAAATAAGGTATATCTCATCATTTCCCTAGATCTTACTGTTATGTTGATTGCTCTGATTCCTAAGGTAGATAGTCCAAGTAGTTTTAAGGACTTTCATCCCATTAGCCTGTGCAACACATTATATAAGATCATCACCAAGGTTTTGGTGAATAAACTCTAGCCCCTCTTGAATGATCTTATTGGTCCTTACCAAAGTAGTTTTCTCCTAAGAAAAGGCAAGACTGATTATGTCATCATCTTGTAAGAAATGAAGAAATGGTGCACACTATAAGAAAATCAAAAAAGAAAAAAAATGATGTGGCTTATAAAATAGACTTGAAAAAAAAAGGCCTACAATAATATGAGATGGGACTTTCTCCAACTCTGTTTACAAAACCTTGGTTTCCTTGTTATTACTATAAATCTCATTATGCATAGTCTTTCTTTTTCTTCTTTGTCCATTTTGTGGAATAATGGAAACCATCTGCTTCCCTTCCATCTGATTAGACGATTACACCAAGACAATCCTTTATCGTCGTATCTTTTTGTCATATACATAGAAAAACTCTCCTTTGAAATCACAAAAGAAGTACGATAAAGCAATTGGTTGTTTGTTTAACTACCTCATAATAACCCTCTTATTTGTCACTTATTTTTTGCAGGTGATGTCTTGCTTTTTCATTAAAGTGAAGGTTTAGCAAGTGAGGATTATTGTAAGAATTTTTTATGCCTTTGTTAAAGCTTAGGGCTTAAAAGTTAATCTTGCAAAATCTAAAGCATATTTCTTTGCAGAACTTCCCAAGGCCAACATGGAAAAATGTTCTTCCATATCCTCTATTTGAAGCACTATCTCTCTGGAAAGGTACTTGGGCTTTCTCGTTATAAAAGGTAGGCCTAAGAAATATGATTTAGACTTCCTAATTGTTAAGTTGCAAAAAAGATTAGCTTTCTAGAAAAATCATTTTTTGAATAAAGCTGAAAAACTTGCTCTTGCATTGTTGGTTTTGTCATCCATTCCCACATACTATATGCAATTCTTCTGGCTTCCTTAAAATTATTGCTCATTAATAGACCGTATTACTAAGGGCTTTTTTTGTAAAGGCAATAAGCAAAGAGTGTTGGGATCAAATTATTTTCCCTAAGAAACATAGGGGCTGGGTCTTCTCACAACTAAGGAAATAAATATTTATATGTTAAGCAATTTAATTTGGGAATTGCAACACATTTCACCCCCCAGGCTTTGGGTCCAAATCCTTCTACATAAATACGTCCCTATTGGTAATTTTATTTTGAGTCATTTTAGAAGGGGTTTGCGACTTGGTTCTTTATAGCCAAGACAATGTTAGTATTGAAGAATGGATATACCATGAGAATTGGAAAAGGAATACTATCCTTTTGGTATGATAGCTAGACAAAGTGATGACAATTGTGCAATCATGTTGTTTTTGTCCATATTCAAGATACTAACATGCGCGTGTGTGACTGTTTGGTCAATGACCAATGGGTTTTCAATCACTTAGCCATTGCCATTCCAAATAATGTCATGCTTGATGTTTCATCCCCGCCTCTTCAAATCGCTACATGTATTCTAGACTCCTCTATTTCAGATGATAGCTGGGATTGGGTTTATATAATCAAGATTGATTTCCCTTTTTTTTGTCAATGAAATTTTATAGCATCAACTACTTCTTGGAATTTGTTATAGGATTTGCGTGCTCTTTAGAAGAACAAGTTTCTCATGTGGCTCATGTGCCATAACTCAATTCTAACTATCTAAGTATTTGCCCATTGTCAGCCCACTACATCTAATTGTTGCCGCGTAGTTTAGCATATGAAACTCCTTTCCATTGTGCCTGACATTGTATTCACTCAAGGAGAACTTAGGAGTCCATTGACTTCACACATCAATTTCTTTGCTCATACCCACCTTCATGAATGGCTTAAGGAGTTTTCAACAAAGAGAAATGGTCCCCATTTTTCTGGCAGTACTTTGGTGGCTTTGAAGGAAAAGAGATTTGTTTTGTTTTGAAGGAAGAAAGCTCAATACAAGTACATGGACTTACAATGTCTCATCTTTGCATACTACCATCCTTCCTAGCTTTTATGCTCTAGAAACCATTCCAAGACAAGTGCAAATGTTGAAATGGCAACAATGTTTTTAACACGAAAGTAGTTTTAAATGTTGATGATAGTTGTATAGTGAACCCAAGTCAAGCAAAATTTGGAAGTCTTTGGATTGTCAATTTTTGTGGTTCATCTAGAAGGTTAACTATGGATTAGAAATACCTATTTAAAAATTCTCAAATAATTTAAGAATCTACTAAATAATTAAACCAATGTCTTAGTCTTTACTATTTGAAATCTTTTAAATAAGACCCTGTGGCCTATACTTTATTAAAAAAAAAGAATATTTTGCCCACCTTTTATAGAACCTTAATCTAAAGACCAAATTAAAAATGATTTAAAAGTTTAGAAACTCAATTACAAACTTTTAAAACATTAAGACCCATTTAAAAAATTGTAAATAATTTAGAAACTAATAGATCAATTTAACCTATTTAATCAGAGCTCATTTATTTAAATAAATAAATTCAAATTTGACTTTAAGCTGACACGGAATAGTTTTATAACATAGTCCATAATAAAGTTGGGTTCATGTAGGTTTAATGTTAATTTGATCTACACTTCCCTACATCTTACGTTTATATACTAATTTTATCATGAAGATTGTTAAAGATTTCACATTAGCTAGTGATATTGTCAAAATAATGTATATAAGTAAGGGCAACTCTCACATCATGAGTTAGCTTTTGGGGTTGAGTTAAGCTTAAATCCAAATTATAAAATGATATCAAAGTCTATCTTAATGATTGTTATTGGATTTATTGGGTCACTTGTTATTGGACAACTCGCAAATATTTTGCAAACTTTATACTCGAGATGTCCAATCTTCAACGTGAGAAAAGTGTGTTGAAAATCCTACATTAATTAGTGATATAACCAAAATAGAATATATAAGTGGGGGACAAGAACAACCCTTACTTCATAAGTTAGCTTTTGGTTTTGGGGTTGAGGGCCAATTTGTTGCCGCTTTTTTCTTAAAAGAATCATTTTTTAAAATATAATTGCTTTTTTAGTTTTTCATGTGTCAACTTTTCAAAATAATCAAAATTTGAAAAGAATACAAAATCTAATTAAAATGAGAAGCTATTTTGAATAGCTTCATAAAATCAATTGTTTCTTTTAAAAAAATAATTTTTATAATTATAAACAAACATACGTTAACGTTTTGTTTTTTAAATCTCTAAAAAATAATTGCTAGATTATTTTATATCAAAATCATTTTTTTTTAATTTGTAATAAATTGACTGTTAGTTAGGCCAAAACCAAAATTATAAGAAAGATACTTTTGAGTTTAATATGAGATAACTAATTAATTTTAAGATAATAATTTATGAGAAATGTTATTTGTACGACAACTCATAACAATTTGTACAACAACACTTTTTATGTCTTATCTCTTTTTTGCACATCATTTATTATATCCAATAATGATGGAGAGAGATAGACACAAAAAATATTGTTGTACAAATTATTGTATGAATTATTGTATATGTATCACATCTCATACTTTATTGTTATAAATTTATTATAAAACACTCTTAAATATGATTTCATTGATTTGGAATGAAGTGAGTGTAGATAAACTTAACTGGCGAAGAGCCCCAAAGAAAACAACTAAGACATCAATAAAAAAGAAGGTACGAGGTAACGAGATCCTGATAACATCATTAGTAGAGGTGGCAATACGAGTACAACCTGACGGGCCAAATGATGGGTTGGGTTGGCCCATCGGTTAGCTTTCTTTTTCCCTTTCATTAGGCTTTCAATTTTAAGCTATAACCTTATTTTTAATTTAAATGTCATATGTGATGTCCCAAGACAAAAAGACAAACTTTTTTGGTTATTAGAGTTTAGGACAAATAAAAATTGTAGTTTAAAGTTTATGATGAATTAATATTTCTTAAGTATTAAGTAGGTTTTTTTATTTACTAATTTTATAACTTTTTTTCCCTTTTAAAATTTTATTTTTGATCATAAAATTAGAAAAAAAATTAAGAAAAATAATAATTAAAAAATTTATAATTTTTTTAATGAATTGAAGGACCAACTCAACTCAACCTGTCAACTCGTCATGGTTGGATTAGATTGCGATTGGGTTCAGCCCAATCCAACCCATTTTTCGTTGGGTTGACTATTGAGGGCGTGAGTTGAGTTGGGTTGGGTTAATCCGTTTTGTCACTCCTAATCATCAGACAGAAGCTTCGACAGTTTTATTTGGAGAGAAGCAAGGGCACGAAAACCATGCGAACTTTATTTGAATGCTTCACAGACGAAGAGTAAATTTTTTTCTGGAAAAAAAGGTGGTAGTGTGGATCCTGGTATTGGATATTGTATTTAAATGTCACTGATCTCAGATCTGGTTTCTCTCGTTATTTTTTCATTTCTCGCTGTCTTCCCAGTTCTGTTTCTATTTTGAACGAGTTATGAGGTTGATCCGTATAAAATAAATATAAAGTAAGTAAATCTAAATTTTAAGGATGTTATCTACATTGATTTTTTAAAATAAATACAACATTTTCATTCCCGTCGTGTAGAGTTTCTGAAACAAATTAAACATGACGTTAAAATTAAAATAAATCCCTTTAATCCGAGTTGGCTCATCTGAAGTTTACCGGTAATTAGCCTGCTGCCCAATCATATCGTATCCTTGGCCTTGCGCCGGTATGTCTGGGATCTAGTTCTAGTCATTCTCATCAAATCAATTTTTTCATTTTGAAAGGATAAAACTTAAATAAATTTCTTTAAATATTTATAAGAATAAATAATACATATACCACTCTCATCCAATTACAAATGACACTAATAATACATATTTATTAAACTTTATTAATGATATTATTCTTTGAACCAAAAATATAACATATATATTATGTATTATACCTTATAATTATAATTTTTAAACGAAGTGAGTAAAAAATAAATAAATAAATAATGTATATTACATTTGAACCTGGCTCTATCATATTCTATTAAAAATCAATAGCACAATGACACAAACCATTAAAAAATCTTTATCTATATTTTGTCACTTTCAAAATGGTAGCTGAACGTGTTGATGATCGCTTCTTCACCTCTATCTGAAATTGCTTTCTACCAAAGAAATTGTCAAGTTTGTAAGCTTTCGTTATTTATTGGTGCATCTGCACAAACGTCAGTCTACCTCCTTGTCTGCTTTAAGACGGAAAGAAACTTCCTCCGTTTACGATTGATTCCTTCTAGTATCTGCCTTTATTACTTTTGAAGATTACTTAAAATAAAAGCAAAACAGTATCAATAATAAAGAAGCGGAATAAATTAAGTAAAGGACACACAACAATACAAATACAAACGCATTATGAATAATTCTGCGCGAAATTTCACGTTATAAAATCATATGAAAAGAGAAATAAATATAGGGTATTAAATAGGTAAAATTCCACCAAAACTTTATTCAAAATCTTAATATTTGTTTATCGTAAAACATTTCCAGACGAAAAACTTTTAGTAAAAAATTGTAAATACAAAAATAAAGTTGGGAGGTGATGAGGTAAAATTAGATTATTACAGTTAGAGAGAGCTGTTGTTGCGGGTGGTCTTCTAGTTGGGGTTCCCTAATTGGATGCCGTTTTCTACAGTCACAGTAAAACACAGTCATAATTACATAACTCCACAACACTAACAACCCGTAGCAAACTATCACACTCGCTTTATCCTCAACAGAGATCGAATCCTGACCGTCCATCAAACGCTCCAGCTTCCACCCGATCAAGCTCGAACCAAACACGAACAGACCCGACAGGACCCACCCACATGCCCGGTTCCCCTCCATCAAAGCGGACCCGACCCAAATGGCGTCCCACCCGGTTCTCTCTTCGGCGACGGAGACGACGATGCCGACGCTCGCGACGGCCATGAGGTAGACCTCGAGAGCGAGGCGGCGGCGAGGAGGAGGAGTCTGGCGGCGGCGGAGGGGCCGAGGGAGGCGAGGGCGCGCGGGAGGGGGGAGAAGGCGAAGAGGACGGCGTAGACGAAGAGGGTGGTGGCGAGGAGGCGCGTGGAGTGTTGGCGCAGGGCGGCGGCGGCGGAGTGGAGGGAGGGGGTGGTGGCGCGGAGGGCGAGTAGGGTGGAGTGGACGGCGGCGAGGGCGGCGGCTAGGGAGAGGAGGTAGGAGGGGAGGGCGAAGAGGGCCTTGATGCGGAGGAGGGAGAGGGCGTCGTGGCGGGACTCGCGCGACACGTGGCGGGCCTCGAAGCGTGTGGGGGCGAAGCGGGCTAGGGCCTCCAGGTGGTGGATTTGGGAGGTGAGGGAGTGGGTGGAGAGGGATTGGGAGATTACGAGGGTGGATAGAGGGATGGTGGTGAGGAGCATGATGGATGCGAATACCACCTTGTTGCACGCCATGATCTTTACGGACTCCACTATCATCTTCGCTGGGGATGGCGAAACACACCCCCATACACCCCCTGATTCGTTCATTCTCTACTTTCCACTCTCTCACTGTCACTGTACTGTCGTCGGATCATGGATCGTGAAATTAACCCTTCTAATTCTGTGCTGTCTGTCGGTTGCTTGTTTCGTTCGAAATTAAAATTATCTCCTGTTTAGCGACTCTATTAGGGTTGCATTTGGCTAAAAGATTTCATTAATTCTTTGTTGCATAAAAATTTATGTCATAAATTTAATTATAAAATTTATTAAAATAAATTTTATAATAGAGTAAAAAGAAATTATAGAATTCGTTGATTATTTTTATAAGTTTAAATAACGTCATTATTATAATAAATTTTCAATAAACATTTACATAAAACATAAAATAAAGTAAATTTCTTTTATAAATTAAAATAGGTTTATGTATCTCAATTTTGAAAGAAATTAAATGAAATATTTTAAAAAAATATTAAATACATAGGTTGATTTTGAAAAGCTTTTTAAATAGTTTAAAATTTAACCTTTTAAATTAAATAAGTTTTTAATTCTTGTCTTATTTAAAAAGTAGGTTTATAGCCTCGTTTCAAAAATAAGCTTACACTAACTTAAGCTTACATTATTATAGCCTTATTTCAAAAATAAGCTTACACTAGCTTATTTTATAACTAAGCTTTTATAACTTAAGCTTACTTTAACTTAAAACTCCTTTGAAAATAAGACCTTATTTGTTTACTACTGTTAAAAACAATTTTCTGTTTTCTAAAATTTATTTGTCTCCTGAATATAATTAAAAGTGTTTATGCCATGAACACATTTTTATTTTTTAAAAGCGTCTTTTAAACACTTGAAAAGAGCACTTAAAAAACAAATGAAAAGAGTGAAAAAACTTCTCTCAATTATTTCTGTTTTCTTTAGAGCACTTCTTTTAAAAACAATTTTCAAAATTTAATAAATTTTGAGTAAAAATTTAATTAAGTAATGTGAAATTATTTTTAGACAACAGTTTTAAAACAAAGAGTGATAAGAAAATCAAAGAGATCCTAACTGCTTTGTTTGGTATGCACAACAGATGAAGACGGAAGAGAAAAGTACACCTCTTTGTTAAAAAAAAATTCGCTCATTTGGTTCAATAGAAATGGTAAAGAAATTTTAAACTCTTCGTGGGTCTCACTGTGTATGTTACATTGACAAATTAGGACCTGAAAGAGACAAGAGTTGTCCCTTCCCCAAATACCCCTTCGAGCCTAACAACAGATTACAAATGGAAGCCTTACAATCGATTGCATAATCGATTAAAATAGTTGTCTAGCAGTCCCTTAAGTCATATAATCAATTACACAATTGATTTCAAAAGAACATTGCATTCTATTGCTAGCCATAATCGATTACATAATCGATTAAATGTGCATTTTACTTTTTCTTCAGACGTCATAATCAATTGCATAATACGTTGAAATCAATTAAATGGATGACGTCACTCAATTTGATGCGAATCGGTGAATCCAGTACGGGACATTATTGTACTTTCATTTCTTCTATAATTTCTCTCATCTCTTTTTATTCAAACCAAACAACTTTATAGTAGTATTTCCATTCTATTTCTCTCAAACCAAACAACCTAAAATTTCAAATTATTTTCATCTATTTCCTACCTCTTAACTTATTTCTTACCTATTTCTATTCACCCTATTTCTTTCTTCCATACCAAACAAAGGCTAAGAGTTTTATTCTTTTATCCTACATCAATTGATTATGCATATCGAGAGTAAGAGAGTGACGGGATTTAGTTGACTTTAAAAAATTTGAAAGAATAAAATCAGTCTAAAAAAAATTTGAAAGTGCAATTAAACCAGTAAAAAAAAAACCAACAATCATCTGCCAATCTTCATCATTCTATTTATTTTCTCTTTTGTTGACAAGAATAATGGTGCCCCTGACTGTGAGGGTCTATACAGGGGTAATGTTTGTGTTTATAAAACAAGGAAAGCATAGCAACTTCCATAACGCAAAGAATAACTTCAAATATAAGGTTTTTACTATGTGAATGCTCATTCTCGGTTTTACTTTTGATGAAACACCTACGACGTAGTCCGTTTTACTATGTAACAGACTGACAAAAACAACTAGGATGAAGTTCCATGGAATGGCTCCAAAAACACAAGTGTTTTTCTTCTTTTTTTTTTCGGGGGGGGGTGGTTGTGTTGTGGAGGTGGTAAATTACTAGCTTTGCAAGTTAACGAAGTAACAAATAACCCTTGAGGAGCCAACCATCTATAAATCATTGATTTCTTGTGAGTTCTCCGGTGCTCCATCTTGACCTGTTAGCAACCTTTCGCCTTTGTTTGGTTTGATGGAGAAGGAAGAAAAGGTGAAAAAATTATTAAAATTTGTACAAATTTCACTTGTTTGTTACAACAGAAATAAAGATGAAACTTTGTATTATAAGAATAAGTCTCACTATTTATTTCTACTTTATTTCTCACTTACTTTTATTCATTTCTCTATCTTTTTCTTATTTTTCATCTATTTCTCTCTTACTAAATAATTTAAAATTTAAAATTATTTTTTAATTTATTTCTTACGTATTTTTTTTCTACCTATTTCTCTCTGCCAACCAAAGGCTTCGTAACCTTGTCCAAGACCAAATTTATCCCACAGGTAATAAAGCTCTGCCCAATAGGAGATGGTACCGGTACTCGAAGTAAAGCAGGACTTGCTCCACATTAATAATACTCCAATGAAAATTGTTCTATGTACACAGACATCCCCTCGCATCTAAAGTATATAAGAGTATAAACTGTAGAAAATAAAATAAAACCTATTACTGACGTAGGGTGAAAACTGTATACACGTGAAATAATGCGTGCATATGTAATGTAGCTATTGAAACCAATGCTTTTAAAATCGAACCGGTCATTAAACCAGTCAAAATATTGATTCAAAGTTTAATGATTCAACCATAATTGAACCGTGGTCAAATCGATATTAATAAAATAATAATAATAATTAAATAATACATAAAAAATTAAAGTAATATAATATCATAACTTTATAATATTAAAAACTAAAACTAAAATATAATTTTATAAGTTCTTAATATATACAATACCTAAAAAAATTTAAATTAAATATGTCATAATACTTAAGTCTAAATTTTAATAATACACATCAATATTTATTAATAAAAACAAGTTTATATTTAGAATAAAAAAATAATAAATATTTTAGGTTGATTTTTATTTTTTTAAAGAAAAAACATCAAAATAATATTTTATTAGACATTTTTTATTGAACCGCTGCAAATCAATTTTTTTACCGATTTTGACCAGTTTTACCGGTTTTTGGCCGGTTCATAAACCGATTTTTTGCCTGGCCAATTTTATGGTTTAATTAAACCGGACACAGAACCGGTTTTCCGGTTGAAACAGCCGGTCCAGTCCGGTTTTTACAACTATGATTGAAACCAACCACAATAATAATTTAAAAAAAAATGTTGCAAAACAGAAAAGGAGTGAATTAAATTCACATTGTTTTGTTCAAATATTCACATACCCAATCGCCAACCAGCCAAAATAATGAAGCAAGAAAGAAGACCTAGAATCACCTCCTCAAGCCAAGTTACTCACGCAATATATGCCTGCCATCTTCCAATGGGTCACATCCAGAGACCAGAGAATGATTCTCAGCTGCATCATACCATAACCAATAATTGCATGATCCTTTTGTTGTGGTCGCTAAGCAAATAAAGTTTCCATTGTCACCAAAATCACGATCCCATCACATGCCCCATCCATACATCATAAAAACTCTAGGGCAAATTACACTTATATCCCCGTGGTTTCTAAAAATTTCACACGAAACCCATTTTTTTAAGACCTACGATAACTCTCTTGACTGTTTGAAACACACTAAAATTTTTACCGTGTACCCATAAGAAAAATAACTGTAGCCATAAAAAAAAGTAGAATTATCATGTAAAATTTCAAGAAATCAGAGAGAGTGTCTGTAATTTGCCCAAAATCTTAAGCACGCACAAGTTCACTCATTGTCTTCGGTTGGACGATAGAACTGGACATCCCTCAACACTAAAGATTATCAGAAAAGAAGCGAAGCAAGGAAGGGAATAATGTGTACAATTACAGGCAAATGCAGCTAATGTCACAATTCAGTTGCAAACACCTCCAAAACTTTTTACAAACTGCAATTTAAAACCTTGATGACAATAACTTCTGTGGAGTAATAATATGTAAACACTTTCACATATCATACACTCTTTTATTACCTATTATTTCTTTCTATCTCTCTCTTCTGATCACATTATATCACCATTTATACATAAACTCAGCTTGCATCATGCAAGGACAGGATGTCACATTCAATGAGGATGACGTTATTCCCACCCTTGTTTTCTCCTTTATCTTTTGGTTAGGAATCTGTTGAAAAGGAAGACAAAAAAATAAAATGCGTTTGAGCCTTTGAGGTAACTTCTTTTCAAAAATCAATCACATTTTTCTTGCTGAAAACTTTTTTAAAATAACGATTACTTTAAAAAAATTAAAAAAAGAAAAATGAAACACACAGACCAACCTTGAAAAAGTAATCTACATTGGGATATCAGTTATCACCAATTCGCCATGCCATTGGCTTGTAGAAAGAAGAAAAGTTGGGAACTAACGGTAGAAACTCTATAAGCATCCATCCATCAAGAACAAAATAATTTTCTTCCCCAAATTCTATAGCCAATTACTGAAGATGATTGATTAGGCAGACTGTGGCTATGACCCAAATTAGGTTAACTATTCACTTGTTCTCTATATTTATCTTTATTTTTTAATTCCTATACCAGAAAACTGGTAAGTCTTAGTTCCTATATAATTTTTTGTAGCAATTTATCACTGTCAAAAGGTTTTTATAGCAGTGTTAAACCCCCACAAATTCTTCTCTGATTCTGGTATTAGAATGCATGTATTGAGCCTAGAACTTACAATTTTCTCCTGTAAGACAACAAATTAAAATAGAGAACTACAGGGACAAAATAAATAGTTTAACCCAAAAAATATAACGCGCCTGCAAGTTCGAGTAAACAACGAATGCGACAAACAATCAAATTCTCAGTTAAGTATGTGAAGAGTTAACTAGGCTGAAGGAGGTACTCATCAATAACAACGGTGAAACTTTCCATGTAAAAAACACAGGGCAATTACACAACCATGTGCGTAAGCAAGTTGCACGACGATGAGGGTGATCAGAACGACAGAGTTAGATTTTAAGGCAGTGTCCTATTCTCCGAAGTAAAGAATGACCCAAATATTCGTGAATTAACTTCCTTCACTTCTTCCTAATACTGGAAATGGAAAAAAAAAAAACTATTGCTGCAATTCATATGCGAGATACTATACATAGAGTGAAAAAAAAAAAACCTTACATGGTTTCCAAAAGGCTTAAAAAGCGAAAAACTTACAAGCTATAAAAGGGTGAGAGCATTGGTGCGAGTTCGGCAGGAACCCTCTGTGGGGTCATGTAGCGGAGCTCCGGCATAGAATCGCACGGGTGTCCGGCACGTGGGGCATGCGGCGACCTTGAGGAGCCAGGTGTCGACGCACCTGCGGTGAAAGACGTGGCCGCAGGCGGCGAGCTTTCGGCACCACTGGCCGTTGCGGAAGGCGTCCAAGCAGACGACGCAATTTGAGTCGGGTCGGGGCGCGGATCCGTTGGAGAGCCGAAAGCGGGGGAGCTTGTTGATTTCGCGGGCGGGGAGGCCGTTGGAGGAGGTTGGGCCGGCGGCGGGGCGGGAGCGGAGGCGGTGGAAGGCGCCGCCGAGGAGGAAGAGGTGGAGGAGGAGGAAGGCGGCGAAGCCGAGGAAGAGGAAGAAGAGGGAGGTGAGGAGGAGCATGATGATGGGCTTGAGGAAGAGGGAAAGGAGGTTGGGGTTAGGTTTTGGTTGGGATTGAGATTGAGATCGGAACTGGTGGTCATGGACCTCTTGTTGATCTGTAGGAGAAGGCATGGTGATTGGAATTATTGAGGCGTGGGAGGGAATAATAATAATAGCAAATTAAGAATAGAGAAGGAAGGAAGGAAGGAAAGGGTTGAAGATAGGTTTGAAGAGAAAGGGGTGCGTGATTGATGGTGCAACCCTGTGGAATAGAATAAGATTATCGGATCCAATCCAATACCGAGAGAGAGAGAAGATAAGAGAAAGACGGTGTGCGCGTCTAAAATTATAATCTGGGGGCGGTAGTAGTGCATTCGTTATTCAGTTGTAGATGACCCTCGCTACCTCGGCGGTCTTTATCCTTCGGATATAAATCATATATTTATTTTACTGTTTATTTACATTATTTTCTTTTAAATTATAAAATAAAAAATAGGTTATATAATGATAGTGTAATATCATCTAATTACAATCTATTATGTATGGTAAGTTTGTGGACTTTGATAATAATTATCTTAAAAGTCACAATAAAACTGATTTTTGATTGGTTAACAGTGTAAAAAATTTTACACTGACAATGTATAGCAATATCATTTAGGGTGTGTTTGGTAGAGAAAAAAGAAATAGAACAAAAAAAAAAAAAAAGAAGAGAAGAAATATAGGTGAAAATAGAGTAGAAGTTAAAGTTGTTTGGTTGAAGAGAAATAGAAGAGAAATGGAAAGAAATTTAACTTTTTGAGATTATTTTTCATTTTAATCATTATTATTATTAATCTTATTTATTTTTGTTATTAATATTATTTTTATTATTATTAATATTATTTTATTATTTATTATTAATCGATTACGGGGGGTGGTGGTCATATAATTGATTATGGGATCATATAATTGATTATACACATTATATATTTGATAACATATGCTACATATAATTGAATATACAATGTATATAATCAATTATATACCATTCCGTTTTACTTTTGCGCACTTGAGAACAGATTAAAAAACGTGTGGGTCTCACTAAAATTTTAAAATTTTTGACGTCACTTTCTTTCCTACTAAAAGAACAGAAATAGTATACTTCTCTTCTCTTCCGTCGTCTTCTCTTCACTTTCTCGTTACTTCTCTCCTACCAGACACAACATTAACCATTTAATTTTACTTAGATATAAAAACTACATTTTTTAATTAAATTTAGCATCAATTCAAACTTTTATTAATATTCTAAAAGAGAGCTTGGTAATAAAAATAAAGAATTTATATTTCATGCATTATGGGTATAAAAATTTTTACATTATAAATTAATAAAAAAATCATTATAGATATAACATTTTAAGTAGTTATAAAAATAAACAAATGACATTTTAAGTAGTTATAAAAATAAACAAATTTACTATACATGAAGTCCTAATCATCAAAAATAAATTATATATATTAAATAATGAAAGAAAATATATTTAAAATATTTTTAGACCATTTGATGATGACTGCAGATCCTGTAATTGCTTTTTGACTGGAAGGTATCCTGATCCGTACATTGTGATTACAAGTAAAGTAAAAATCATTTATATTTTCAGTGCATTCCAATAAAGTTCATAAATATTATAAAAAAATTGGCCCATTTTGTTTAAGACAGGTGACGGGCCACTTAATCCAAGGCCCAATCAAATTAGCCTAACATGCCATGCGCATGGTTATACCCGATTCGCTCAGCAACGTAACGATGCCACTTCTCTTTTTCCATCCAAACACTTATCGTAGACCCATTGTTGGATTTGGACCTGAAAACTGAGAATCCTTCCCACTGTCCATAGCTGTCCCCGTGCGTTACAAATAGTTTTTACTTTTGTTTGGCTTAGTTTACTTAAAAAACAATTAATTATTTTTATTAGTGTTTTAAGAAATAAAAAAATTAACCTAAATTAAACATGCTATCCGCAATGTAACCCAGGGTCGTGTTTAGATATTATGAGGCCTAAGATGAAATTTATATCCAAAACTTAACTTAATACAATTTATCAATTTTTTTTGTCAACTACAAAATTATTTATCAAAGTTTTATAATTAAATATTTCAAACATTTCACTTAAACGTGATTTCATATTTTGAAAATTATTCAAATTAAATTTCAATTAAAGTTGTAAATTAAGTTAATATGTATGCAAAATGATTAATATAAAAGAATCTTTAATTAAATGTGTGATCTTATTATCAATATTTTCGCAAAAATATTTTTTTATATGTTAATTATAGATTCATTCATTAAATTTAAACTTATATACTAGTTTCAATGGCCTTTTTTAGGGAAGGAAGAGGTAAAGTTCAAAATAAATGAAAAATAATTTCTAACTTTTTTAAATAAATAATAAGATTACACTTAAATGATTTACAATAACACCTATATTCATATCTTAAGATTATCTAATCTTACTAAATAATACATCACATCTTAACAAATTTTGTTAACTAATAATTAAAATTAATAATAATTATTTTAACATATCTGAACTCTTAAAATTCAAATTTGAAATTAGTAGTTAAGTTAGATTAATCACTAGTTAAGATTATTGTTCATTCGAATTCTTAGTCCATATCCACGGTGAGCCTTTTGTGGAAGAGATGCTGTCAACCCCACTCCTGTCACAAGTTAGTAAAGGCCATTCATAATATTTATCAATACAGAAGTCAAATTATTTAGACTCATGTTTTTTACAAGACAAACCAGGTTGCTAATGCTTTGACAAAGTTTGATTTAAATCTTCACTGTTCGAGACAGATTTTTGATGTCGCGCCAAAGTTTATTGCGCATGATTTAGGGCTGTTTTTGCTTGTATTAATTTTTCTAGAGGTTTCTAATTTCTTTTTTTTTTTTTGTAGTTTTCATTCAAAAAGAAAAAAAGCAGAAAAATAAATTGAAGCAAAGAAAATGCTATCTTATTTCAAGTTTAGAATTATGTTGCCCAAAATCTTAAGAAGACATTATAACTCCTTTGTTTAAAAATTTTACAAAATAATTTTGTTCTACATTTTTTCAAATTGTATATTTTCAACTTTTTAAAGATATTAAAACAACTTATTTTTTTAGGATTATATACATATTTTTAAAAATTACATAATTATTATAAATTTTGTTAAATAAAAAGGTTTTTTTCTTAAAAAAATCTGAAACAATCCCTGAACGTGACACAGATCTCATGTAATCATTGGCATAGTAGAAGCATGCTAAGTTTGCATGCCTTGAGAGTATGTACAGGAATACTCTATATAAGAGGTCTTAGGCTCGATTTCTGCAAAAAACATCCCCTTGAAAAGGGAATTTACCCATGTTATTCTAATTCTCGAGGCTGTGAAGTTCTCCTCCACAGTTTTTATTTATCAAAAACAAGATCTCATGTAATCATAATATCTGAGATTACTATACTGCTAGATCACAACGATGCTTGGGCGGAAAAACAACCAGTCGTTTTTTTTTTTTAATTATATGTTTTTCCTAGCCACGCAATGCCACGAGTTTATATCTCTCGAACATGAAATAGACGAGAAAGGACAAATTTATCATTATGCGTACGACACCACCGTTTGTGACACGATAATTGCTGGTCCAATCCAACTTGTTGCCACCATCGCTTTAGCTCCTCGCCTTTGTTAAGTAATCTCTCCCTCCTTTCAACATCTGTGGTTGCGGATAATGCTATGGCAGTTTCGTAATCCTTTACCTACTAAGACTAAAGCTAAACTCAATCATGCAGCATTACAATGCCAAAAATAATTATTATTGGCCTTTGATCATGCATGACAATTGAAAGAGAGAGACAAGTTATAAATACTATTAAAGACTGTTAATGTTACACTCCCATTAAGAAGTTGCCGGGTTTTTTTAGATTTAAATATAACTGGCATTTTAACATGTAAATTCCACGAGTAAAATTTAGTATGTAAATTTTATGATTATAATTAACTATCATAAAAAATTTAATAGTAATTAAGTTAATTAAAATTAGACATATTTTAATATTATATAATGTATTAAACAATCAATTAAAATAAATGACAAAAAAATAAAATAAGTTAAAAATATAAATAAAATAGTCATATTAAAAGTCACGCATGGTAAAAAAGTTTGTAATATAATATAGAATAACAATTGCACCCAATTTTTTTATTGTAAAAAATAATTTTACTTAAAAATCTTATTGAGCAAATGAAGCATCTAAAATAAAATAATTGTTAGTAAAAGATATAAAACATTTGTAAAAACAAATAAAGAATAATTTTGAAATTAAAAACAAAAAAAGCAAAAAAAAACTTTTGTTTAACTTTTTTATCTTAACTCTTTCTATATTGTCTTTTTTAATCATATATATTTATTCTTAATTATTTATTTGCTAATTTTAAGAGAAGAAAAATCACATATACATATTTTAAAATTGACATGCATTTTCAAAGAAAAACAAAAAACAAAATCTATCCTAACACATTCAATTTTATTTTTATCTCTGTCTTTTTATTTTTATTTTTGTGAAAAAAAAAGATATCATTGGAAAAAGAAAATCCAACCCTTACACATAGGTGCAACTAAAAAATTAAAATTAAAATACTAAGTAATAACATAAAACCTGATCCATAAATAAAATTAAAAATAATTGAAAGAAAGCACGCATCTCTTTGTTACATAACCAATGTGTTGTATTTCAACAACTAATATCATAATACTTGTGCGATCGCATGGGTAGCATTGATTTTTACACACATTTCTCTAATTATTCTTTCATCGAGTACATTATGCATAGTAATTCTAAGGACCAAAATGGTGATCATAATTACACTATATTTTTTTCGTAGACTTGACAATTGAAAGTATTGAACTTCATATTAATAATTATATCCATCTTACAGGTTTGCATGTCATCCACAAGTTGCATTTTAAGACAATAAGGGGTTATTTTTGGGTGATCATGGATCCATCCGAGCTTCCACCTTCTTTACAAAAAAATTGAGTGTCTTTTAGCCAATTTTTATAGTGGTCAATACTAATAAAGCCTATGCTTCCTTATTTTGTCTTACCTTCAGCCAATGTTATCAGACTCGGACCGGTCCTCGACTCGGTCGAGGTACTGGGTCACTGGGTTATTGGTCGAACCGGTGGGTCACTAGTTAAACCGCATGACCCGGTCCATATTAAAAATTCTCAATATTTCATAACCTGTAAAGTTTTATACTTCAAAAAATCATGAAAAGAACACACTATACCTTAAAAATTCTCAAAAAATTCACAACACAAATTATCATAAATCCACAAGTTCATTCTCTAAATTCAAATCCATCACCAAGATATAAGTTCTAATTAAACAAACAAGGTCTTCACATAAAAGAAACTTACCAATAAGTTCTAAAACATAATCTAAACATAATAATTCACAACTCAGTCAACTAAAATAACAAAAACAATTACAATAACTAATAATCTATTTATGTCCAAGGAGTCAAAGTGGTGTCCAATTCGGGTCCTCGTTCTTCATCCAAGAAATCAGAAGCTTCACCAACATTGCTTTCATTTTGATTCACATTTTCCATGGTGTTCTCATGTGCATCATCATCATCTTCATCTTCATCCAAATTTAATTGATCTATGACAATATTATTATAAAAATAAATTAGCAATTAACATCAAGTGATATTAATTATAACACAATAAAGTTATATTTATAATGTAATAAGGATATACCAATATCATTTGAAATTGGTTGAAGAGTCATATTTGCAAGGTCATTACGTAATGCCTCCACCTCCTCATTGGTTAAGAATGGTGGTGACTCCTCCAATACCCAATTACCATGGTCATCAAGTGTTTCAAAGTTGATAGGATCATAATTTTGCTTCCTTAATCGATTCCTAAATTTATTAATTTGATCATAATCAATATACAAAAATCCAAACATGATAAACAATCAATAAAGAATAAACATACTTATTTATACCTTTGTTGCAACCTCAAGTTGTAACGAACGAAAACAAGATCATTGAGCTTTTGATGCTCCAACCTATTTCTTTTCTTTGAATGTATGTGCTCAAATAAACTCCAATTTCGTTCACAACCTGAAGCACTACAAGTTTGGCTTAAGACACGGATAGCCAACTTTTGCAAATTTGGTGCACCACATCCATAAGATTCCCACCATTGATCTACATTGGATTAAAAAAATAAATCAATGTACATATTAAACTAAACCTAAGATGAAAGATCATAGATAATGAAAGTTATAAACATCTAATTCTACCTGGCATCACTATATTTCGTTCACGCACAGCAGCTTGCCTTCCAAAATCTAACTCAGCATTCTTGAATATTCTCATCTCACTTGTCAATTTAGATTGCAAATCAGGATCTCCATGAGAATACCTTTCAATGACATCCAAAAGTCCAGATGTTGTGGACCTGTGATTTTCATATTCTCCAGCATTAAACCGACAAGATGGATTTAACCAATAACCAGCAGCATGAACATTTTTGCGAAGTTGAGAATCCCAATGTCTATCTAAGATGTTCAAGTAAGGCTCCACTTTCTTCTTATTTCTTCTAAATCTCCTCACCATCTCCTCCCTAGCCTTATATATTGCTTGGTAAAGAAAACCCATAGCAGGTTTATTTTCACTGTCAACAATACGCAAAACACGCACAAGTGGTTCAGTAAGTTTCACAATATCAACACATTTTTTCCAAAACCCAGAATCTAAGACTTGTTCCACAAATCTTTTTGCCTTGGCTTCTTTAGCATAAGCTGAGCTTGTCCATTCTCTAGATGTTACCATGGCTCTTAGTGCATCTTTTTGAGCCAAAATACTTTGTAAGGCAATGAAATTTGTGGCAAAGCGGGTTGGAGCAGGACGAAGTATTTCTCTTCCACCTGTATGCTTCCTCATCAAATACAAAGAATAACAATGATTATATATGTATTTGGTAATTTGTGAGGCTAGGGACACGGTCTCACTTACTTCCTTTAATTTTCCAATATCATGCAACATCAAATTAATGCAATGTGCTGCACAAGGAGACCAATATAACTTTGGAAACTCAGCTTCCAATAACTTGCCAGCAGCAACATAATTTGCAGCATTATCTGTGACTATGTGAACAACATTTTCAGGACCAACATATAACACCACCTCCTTGAAAAGCTTATATAACAATTCTGCAGTTTTAGAGGCATGAGAAGCATCCACGGACTTTAGAAAGATAGTTCCTTTAGGGCAATAAACCAAAAAGTTGATAAGAGTTCGCCTACACCGATCAGTCCACCCATCTGCCATAAGAGTACAACCAGTTTCCTTCCAAACATCACGGTAACTCTCAACAAGCTTCTTCACATCATCAACCCACTTATTTAACAAATAGCCACGAACATTATGAAAATTTGGACCTTTATACCCTGGTCCCATGCTACAAATAGCATCAATCATAGGCTGGTAATATCCTGAATTAACTGCATTGAATGGCACAGAAGCATCAATCATCCATTTTGCAATTGCAAGGTCACACTTTTCTACCACTTCTTTACTTTGCAACACACTTTTTAAAGTTGGTTGAGCTCCAGGAGTTGTTCTAGGCATGAAATAATCACCAATGCGACTAGCACTCTTCCCCTTTTGAGATCCAGGAGTTGTTGGTCTTTGTGGAAGATCACCAACTATTCTCACACTATCTTCATCAAGTGGAAAATTATCCTCATAGTCTTCTTGGACTTTTCGTTTCTTGCTTCTACATTCATCAATATTTTGCTTCATTTGAAAACGAACATCTGCAGGCACTTTTTTGCATTGTTCAACTTGTCCTTTTTCTCCGGCCAAATGACTTTTGAATCTATTAATTCCACCTCCTCTAATAATTTTATCACAATAGAGACATAGTAAAACAGTTTTTCCATTCTCCTCAACAAGTTGTTTACAATGTCCCCATGCTGGATCAGTTTTCCCCCGAAGCCTTGAATTTAAAGTTGATGCTTCTTGTGATGATGGTTGCTCAGGTTCAGAAGATGCCATCTTTAAATCTGTTATTTAGTAATACAAAATACAAATTGAACCATGACAACACATTAAGGATAATATGTAAGAGAACAAATTCAAAAATAAAAACTAACTATAGTGCCATCACTATGTGCCAACATCTTGCAAAATACATCAACCTGAATAACAATGTAATGTAAGTCAAACCATATTCTCAATTCTAACAATAACACATTAACACACATTATTCTCTAGAAATTTTTATAAGTCTCTATACTATACACAGCCACACAGATCAAAAATTGATAGATAATATACTTTCATAGAAGACATTTGTGACTACAATACAACTCTACAATTGCACAAGTATTTGGAAATTAGAAATTTAGAATTACTCTTACAAAATTGCAAAAGCCACAAAGGTTGCTGGTTTTTTGAAGTTCCAGGTTCCAACAATGAATGTGTTACTGTTCTTATTTGGATTGCACAACAGCATAAGCCACAAGTCGTCGGTGACGGAGCAGAACCGACGGAGGAAGCACTCGTGCTGTGTCGTCACCGTTGAGCGGCGCGTCTCGACGCCAGTTACGGAGGAGAAGAGCAACGAGGAGGAGAAAGTCACGCAGCCCGCAGGTGCTGCTGGAGCCTAGAGGATGACGAACGAAGAGAGCAGCGAGCAGCGAGCTGCGAGCGGTGACGAGCTGCGAGCGATGAGCGGTGACGCAGCGAGCGGCTACGCAGCGAGCGACTACGCAGCGAGCGGCGACGCGGCGAGCGGCGACGTGGCGAGCGGCGACGCGGCGAGCGGCGACGCGGCGAGCGGCGACGCGGCGAGCGGCGACGCGGCGAGCGGCGACGCGGCGAGCGGCGACGCGGCGAGCGGCGAGCGGCGACGCGGCGACGAAGCGAGCGGCGACGCGGCAAGCGGCGAGCAGCGAGGCGGCGAGCGGCGAGGCGGCGAGCGGCGAGGCGGCGAGCGGCGAGCGGCGAGGCGGCGAGCGGCGAGCGGCGAGGCGAGCGGCGAGCGGCGAGCGGCGAGCGGCGAGGCGGCGAGCGGCGAGCGGCGAGCGGCGAGCGGCGAGCGGCGAGCGGCGAGCGGCGAGCGGCGAGCGGCGAGCGGCGAGCGGCGACGCAGCGAGCGGCGACGCAGCGAGCGGCGAGCGGCGAGCTGCGACGCAGCGAGCGGCGACCGATGACGCAGTGAGCGGCGAGCCTGGAGGAGGAAGAAGAACAGAGGCAGAGCAGGCGAGGCTGGCGAACAGGGGAAGAAGAACAACACAAAACAAAACAGAAACCCTTTCTGTTTTGTGCCCCGCAACCCCAACGACATCGTATTGGGTGCTAGGGGAAAAAAAAAAAAACCCCAACCCTAAACGACGTCGTTTTGGGACCCAGAAAAAAAAAAAACCCCAACCCCAAACGACGTCGTTTTGGGACCCAGAAAAAAAAAAAAAGTGTGACCCAACCGGTTCGAATTGACTCGCCGGGTCGCCGAGTCATCGGTTCGACCTCCAAACCGTCCGAGTCACACCGGTTCGAACCGGTTCTGGAACATATCTGGTCCAACAAGTGGCTCGGACCGGTTGGATGACCGGTTCCCGGCCGAACCGGTCGAACCGGCCGGTCCGGTCCAAGTCTGCTAACTTTGCCTTCAGCTTCAACAATAGCTTTTAAGCTACTTAACATATACTGCATCGTAGCATAAATAAAAATATTAGAAATACAAAGCAAAGTAACACTAAAATAATTATAAAGAATACAAAAACAAAGAAAAAACAGTGAAAAAAACCAAGCATAAATTCTTTTATTCAAGTTCATATGCTAGTATATGGTCCATTTAGAATTTGTATTTATAATGAAATGTTTAAAAAAAAATCAAGGATAAAGAAAAAATTATAGATTTGATTAGAAGGAATATAGGGAATAATAAATAAAGAGAAATCACCTGAATCTCAAATGAAGAGATTGCAAACCAAAAAAAATATTGATAGGATTTATGGAAAGAAACTATTTGATAATTTAATCTTAATATCATATGTAATATTGCAAACCAAAAAAAAAAACAAAATAGAAATTGCAACAGGTTATAAAAATCATGTACACAAAGCAAATTCTGAGAAAAGTATTGTTTGGAGGGTAAAAAATTCTAATGAGGTTCTGTTCCCATTAATGATTTCCCCCAACTACTTGAACTTTCTAGAATTGAATTAGATACACACTGCTTTCACTGATTTTGCTTTATGCTTACAGATATATCACTCAACAAACTAGCTTGTACATTTTCTCTCTTTCCATGATGTTGTTACGTTAATATATTTTAGCCTTTTTTTGTCACATAAGACTAATAAAAACTAGTTCATTGGAATAATTTTTTGAAAAATAATGAAAATTTATAATTTAATAAATTTATCCATAAACTTTATTTTTTCTATCATTTTAGTTTTTAAAAATTAATCCTAATATTTTAGTTTTGAATTTTATTGATCAATTCTTATATAAAGTGTAAGATTTCATTATTTTTTTTCTTGAGCAACAATTTTAAGTTACTGTATTTATTTTGAATATATAAAAACTATAATTCATAACTCTTTTAATATAAGTATTTACTAAATTCAAATTTTATTGGAGATTGTTTTTAAAAAATACGTTGACTTTTATGATAGAGAAGTTAAGTTTTTGTTCATTGGTGCACAAAGCATCTTGCTTTTTAGTATTTTTTTTATGTACAATTATAACAATAAGATTAGAACTTAAGACCTTGTGTAAACTATTATTCATCGTTAGGCTAACTCTAATTGATTTTTAGTATAATTAGTTTCTTAACCTATGCATTGCACATAATAAATTTTTATTACATATAACATAAATTTATAATAAATAAATACTTCTGAATATATAATATAAATTATATTATAATTAAAATTTATAATAAATAAATATTTTTGAACATATAGATTATATTTTAAATTTATAATATATAATTTATATTGTGATATAATATCATTCTAATTATTGATTTTTTTTAAAAATATTAAAATTTAATTTAAAACTAAAGATATTAAAAATAATAGATTAAAAGATATGAGAGGTTAAAAAAATTTCAAAAAACTCTCTTGTTGAAAAATGATATCTAAAAACACTTTCGTTAAAGAATGAATGCTAAAAACGCTCTTGTGAGAAAGATGTTCTAATTTAATATATAGGGTGGATATATAAAAACTATAATTCATAACTCTTGCAATATAAGTATTTACTAAATTCCAATTTTATTGGAGATTTTTTTTTTTAAATATGGTGACTTTTATGATGGAGAAGTTAAACTTTTGTTCATTGGTGCACAAAGCATCTTGTTTTTTAATATTTTTTGGGTATACAATGACAACAATAATATTAGAATTTAAGACTTTGTGCAAACTATTATTCACTGTTAGGCTAACTCTAATTGATTTTTAGTATAATTAGTATTTTAACCTGTGCATTACATAGAATAAATATTTATTTCGTATAACATAATTTTGTAGTAAATAAATATTTTTAAACATATAAATTATATTTTAAATGTATAATATATAATTTATATTGTGGTACAATGTCATTTTAATTATTGATAATTTCTTTTAAAAAATATTAAATTTAATTTAGAACTAAAGATATTAAAAACAATAGATTAAAAGATATGATAAGTTAAAAAAATTCCTAAAAACGCTTTTATTAAAGAATGACAGTTAAAAATGTTCTCCTAAGAGGTAGTGGTTCTAATTTAATATAAAGAGAATGGATTTTATCCTTATAATTTACTTTGAGTTTGCTTTTAATATCTGTATTTTATAAATTTAATGTTTTAATTTCTCTGATAAATTTTTTTAATTTTGATCCCCGGTTCTAGGAAAATGCCAAAACGAATGCTGTACAAGGTATAATTATTTGGATGAATGTCTATATATTGAAAGGACTAAAGCATAAATAAAATAAAATCATATTTAAAATTAAAATAGCATAAAATTATAAAGATAAAAAATTTAATTTTTAAAGTATAAGGATCAAAATAAAAGTAAATTATAAGAAACAAAAATGTATTTAATAACTTTTTTAATAAAATATTCATTTAGTCTCGTAAATTTGTAATATTGACCAGCTTGATTCTTTTGTGTGTGTATAATGAAAATAATAATGTTTAAACTTATAACGTGATGCATTATATTAGTTCTTGGTTTGCACCAAAGATATTTTTCAATCGATAGTCAAAAACTAATTCTTTTTAAGACGTAGAGATTAGTGATGTAAATTTTACCTTTTCCAACAAAGTCTTATCCACACCCATGGCTAGAGAATTGAACCCTTGTATCCAGCTATTTACCAACTGTGTTGGACTTTGTTGGTGCATTATATTTGTTCTTAATGTTATAAAAAAAAGAAGTAAACTTAATCTTTAAGTTTAATAATATCAATTATTTTAGTCCCTAAAATTGATATCATGGGCTAATCAATTAAGTTTTTATGAATAAAAAAATCAATTAAGTTTTTGGATTTGATAACTACCATTAATTTAAGGAACTAAAACTCTCTTTGCTTCATTATTCAGAACTCCGTTTTCCTGCATTTTTTTTTATTCTTACTTTAAGACAGCGTGCTTCATAATATGGGGAAATCCGTTTCGTTTTCATAAACAAACGCACACTAAATTGATGAATAGCAGGATAGGTATAACAATTTTTAAGGACCAAAATATATTTGTCGGAACACTTATCTATTTCGAGTTTGTTTACTCTTTTCTTCCCTCTGGCATCTGTGTTGTTGATATTATTGTTATTTATTAAAGAGGATGGTACGTGAAGCAAAGGGTTAGGTGCACAAATTACAGCAGACAGCGGCATCCAACCGTTCCCGTGACCTTATTAACACCAGCCATCAATGTATTGCTATTAGACCAGTCTCTGCCTCTTTCCAAAGCCCCTTTGAATACTCCTTCTATTAAAAGCAAACCCCTGCACGCATCCACGAGTCCCTTGCCTGCCAATTTCCGCTAACCTTTCTATATCAACACCACCAAGGACCAAACTGGAGACGAGAACCATTCCAATTTGAATTTGAATTTTCATTTCACCCATTATGAAGGTTATATAAATAAGGTCCCAGATTTGCATTTAATACAGGACCCAAACCCCTGCTCACTGCTCACCTTTTCCATAAAGACATTCATGGCTTTATTTTTTTTCATGGCTTTATTAAAGTTCACATTATTTCCCCGCGTCATTTTCTTCCCTAGAGTGGTCTTCGGGGATAAGTGACGCAGAGTTTCCTACTTACTAACAAAATTAATTATTTACATTTTCTTGGCCGAACATGTGAAATCACAGAGTGGATTTTCAGTATGTAATTTTGGAATCAACTCCGGTGAAAGAACCAAAGCCACAGAAAATATGTTCAACGAATTTATAGTAGTTATTTACAGTTGGCATCGCGTACAAAAATCCAGCTTTGGGGGGATTTTTATGTTTGACTTTCAGTTGCTCATGTCATGTATCACTAAAAATGGTTAGTGTCCTAACATTAGAATTGGACACCCAGTGCGGCAATGCTTTTACACCCCAAAAGCAATTTTAGTTCGAAGGATTTATCACATTATTACAAGAATATAACCGCTGGCAATAAGATTAAGAAAATCAGAAAAAATTTACAAAATATTACAAGATTGCAGTATCAAGGGAAAACTGAAATGTAGATTATTTGACTGAGAAATCACCGAAGAGGAAAACAAAGAATCTTTCTTCAACATTTTTTACCCTCAACGGAGGTGGACTAATATTCAATGGAACAGCAACAAACTCAAAGCAGAAACACTGTATTCAGATCTCCCAACTCATTTCACTTTTCCATTTCTCTTGCACCTTTCTACCACTAACATTCTATTTAACAAATTCAGATTCCAGAACTATAAAATCAAAGCAAAAAATGGTTCCAAAAAAAAAAAAAAAAGAGAGAGATAAAGGAATAGAGAAACTAGAGGTTGGAAGCAGAGTGAACAACCTTATTCTGTCTTCCCGTGAGCCAAAGCAAAGTCCTTCTAGCGAAAGATGGCGCCCTAGCTTGAGAATCCATGCTATAACAACTCTGGTTTTCCTCATCATAATCGAACTCACTTCCTCCCCCATTTTCCCACTTGCCAATATCCATCTCAGAAATAGTACTCCTTGTGTCAAACTTGCAATTCTTGCCCTTCAAATCACTAGCAGAAGCAGCAACAACACTAGGCTGCGCCGGGAAGCGAAATGAAACAGCCCTTCTAGACGAATCCGCCACAGCATTTGGCCTATCCTTCTTCCCCCTAAGCCAAATCTTTGATATAGAAAAACTCTCCTTTCTGTTCCTTCCAATAGCAGCATCATTCCCACTACAAGTTGTACTTGCATCCCCAGTAGCAGCAGCATCCTCAACTATAGTTGCATCAAAGCATGCAAACTTGAAATCCCTTCTGGATTCACAGTCACATTCTGACATTGCAGGCCTGTGCCCTGGAGTCAAAGGCAAACCAGACTTCTTCTTGCTTGATTGCTTCTTCATTGGTGTTCTTATGGGCACTTGCAGTGAGGAACTCTCATCCATAACATAAGCAAATGAACCCATAGAAAAACACCTTCTAGCGTCCACATTGTTGCTACTACTACTCCCTTCCCCACCTCCACCTCCACCATCCACACTTCTAAACTTCCCCAGCTTAACAGTGACCACTTTTTCCACACCATCTCCTGCTGTTGGATCAGGATTGTCACTTAATAACTCACCTGATTTCAAATCCACACGGGTTGATCCAAATTCACTGTCTCCACGGCAACCAATACGAGAATTAGTTGTCATAACCGAACTAGTCCTTCCAACAGCAGCCTCTCTTTCAGGAACAATCTCCCTAGAACTCTCACTCCCAGATTCTAGGACAAGAACAATAGGGGAACACGTGTTGCTTGCAGAGAATTCAGGGAGCAAACTAGCTCTACAAAGAGGACAAGTAGAGTGAGACAAGAGCCAGGTGTCAATACACTCCACGTGAAAGGCGTGGCTACATTTTGGCAGCAGCCTGAGCTTGTCATCAGGCTCAAACTCACACAAACAAACGGCGCAGTCAAAGGGGTTCTTGAGTCCTATGATGGCCTTGTAGAGGAACACAGGGAGGGTGTCAATGAAGGACTGGTCAACCCCAGCATCATGGAGGTGGAAAAGTTGCTGCAATTGTCCTTGGAGAGCAGTGACATTGTCCATGTCATCAGGCTCTCTAGTTTGGGGTCTCCACAGGAATCTAACCAGCAGGTGGAGCAAACCAGAAATGAAGAAAACAATAGCCAGAATTATGATCATGAGAAGGATGCTTGGACTAACCTTCAAGGCCCTATCGTTCAAACTGAAACCATCAGATCGACCAGTGGGTGGAAAAGGTGGGTTTGGCTGTGAGAGAAAATATGGTGGCTGCTCTAGTGGAGACACAAAGGCATCACTCTTGCCCATTTTGCTGACTCACAGAGAATTCACAAAAGATTGTAACTTTTTTCAAGTGAAAGTAGGATCACACAGTTTCAAGACACCATTTGGTGCCATACACAAAGGGGGGCAGGGGGGACTGAGAGTACTGTTTTTCGGGTTGGATGCAAAAGAAAAAGTGGCAGTGGCAGGGGAAGGCACCGTGTAAGAGGAGTGCTTTTGATGGAGACAATTGTTTATCTCACTTTTGTTTTTTGCTTTAGATCGATTTGAGCCTGGAGGTCAAAAAAGAAGAGGTGGGAGGATGTGTTCCTTGGAGCCGGGATTTTAAAGGGGTTCTCAACGAAGAATATTATAATGATTTGCAAGCCTTGATGAATAATTTTTGAATGATAATGATACACAAGTCTGTCACCGTGTGAAATTTAATGAGATTAGGTTGAGCAAAAATCACCATCCTGCATAACTAGTGGTTTCTTCTTAGTTGGCCGTGATACAGTTACTTTAATAATTTTCAAATTAATGAATTTGCAAACTACTTGTAAAGTAAAAATAAAATTAATAAATATTTAATAACTCACAAATAAATTAATAAATGCAAACTGCTTTTATATTATTTCATTTCTTGAAAAAAAATTATTATTGTACAAGTTTTAGTGATAAAATATTTTTTGATGAAAGTTTTCTTATTTAAAGAGCTAAAATATAATTATAAATTTATTTAAATGCTTAATAGAGATGTCAATAGATAAAATGTTATTAAAAACGCAATTAATGTTTTCTTAAATCTTAACTTTTTTAAAATAACAAATATTTTAAAGAATTTAATTTCTATGCATATTTAGTGCAGAGCTTTTTACACCCACAACCAATAAAAAATAATGCTGAGTTAATTGAACGATAGTGTAACTTGAGTGCATTTAAATTGAATTTTATTTAAAATAAAGTGAAACACCCAGGGCCAGAAACACATCCATGGAGCTTTCATCCCTAGCCAACCTGTGAACGCTAGTTCTGCTAGAGTGCTAGTTGACTTCTATAAGGAGCCCTACCCTGCATCAACCCCGATGCCCAATTAATGTCCCCGAATTATGACACTACTACTAATTAATTAATGGATGTCAGAAGAAAATAATACTCGTATGCATTTGCTTTGGTTTGGAAATGTGAACCCCGATGATATTTTTTTCCTCATTTTCCTATAATTTAACGTTTGTTGTAACCCTGATTCACATTCTTTTCGGTTCTTCTATTCCGTTTCCAATCTGAAATCCAAAGGGTCTGGCCCCATGGCTCGAGTAAATAAAACAAAACAAAGGGGGAAGTCACAAAGCCTATAGGGAGAGGCACGGGACATCTGGAAAGAATTGAAGTAGGAGACATAGGATACGGTAAAGTAAATAAAACAAATCTATAGATAAAGGGTGAGCTTTCTTGAATCCATAGTGTGGGAAAGTGTCCTCTTTTTATTTTATATTTCAATTTCTCTTTGTGGGGATTTCGTACCCAGTTTCCGTGCTGCGTATAGCGGAGCCAGTGATTCAACCAAACACTCCTCTAGAAGAAGGCAGTCAACGCACTACAACGAAATGAACCCCATGCATTTGGAGAAATGGGGGACATGACATGTAATTTTCTTTTGATATGTTTTTATTTTCTTGCCTTTTATTTCATCTTATACAATTTTTATATAAAATTTTAATGACATAAGAGGTTGCTCCATTTTAAAATTATAAAAAAAAAATGTCACGTGCATTGGTCAAAGTTTACAGTAAAACTTATAAATAATTACTAGTACTAATAAAGGAACGCAAGGCAGTAACTGAGACCATTAATTACGTTTTACTCATAAAATAATTCGATGCTTTTCGCCAATTACTTGACCAATTAAATTCTAAATAAAATAAAATCATGGAACATCATATATTTCATCTCTTTTCACTTTATTCTTATTTCATTTCATTCATTATAAATCATTTCATTTTAATATAAAGTTTATTTGATAAGCTATTTTAATTAATTTATAATTTATTTAATTAGCAGATAAATAAACTTGTTTGACCAATATAAAGATGTTTGATAAACAAATCTATTTCACTCCCTTATAACATTTTTTTATTTACTATTTGACGTTGCGCTTGAATTTATAACTTATTATTATTTTTCTCGTTGTTATCCTCAATCCCTTAATAAAATTCTTTACCGCCTCCTTCAGTGCTACATTATTTTGTTTAAATGATTTTTTTAATATTACACTATTTATTTTTAGAAAAATATTTATTCTTTAATAAAATATTTGTACTATTTATTTTTATCTAAAAGTATATTTATATATAAAGAATATATTTTTTTATGTCATTTTACGTTTATTTTTTAGTTGATTAACTAATTTACCAAGTACTTTAAATATTTAAATTTTATCAATAGTAGTTGAGTCTAATGGAAGGAATTAATTCCTTATAATGTGACAAACTAATATATATTGGAATCCGTATTGAGAGAAATATCCACATTTAGTGGTCAACAATAACTTAAACAGAATTATTTCTGAAAGATACTTGTGTGGAGCTAAAAAAAATTTAAATCTTAAATAGTTTTTAATATTATATTTTTTATTTTATTTTCCTTAAGGAAGGCAATTAACTGTGAACCCTTCCCTCTCATAAGTACACACAAACAAAATGTCCTCATCATCGATTCTTTAAACTAATTTGAGTCACCGAGTGGATGGTCTTTCTAGGGATGATGCATGAATGTTTTGTTATATAGATATAGATGCGTGGAGCGTGTGCCTCGCTATATATGCTGGAGTGAACGAGGACGAAGGTTCTTATCATATTTAAGGGAATGAAGACAGGATACTGGCAGCAACATTTAAGTTCAATTGACTCTTGGGTCAGGAGTTAGCTAGACTAGGCGTCAATGTCCATAGATGACGTGAAACCCCTTGGTCCCAAGTTTATTGAGCTTTTGGAAGCTCCTTCTTAAAATTGTGTTCGGTAGGAGCCAGTTACTCCAAACGTACTGAGAGCAACAAGGAGAAAAAGATCAAAACTAGAAAAGTCTAGCAAAGTCAAGCTGATAAATGTCCTACATTAATGCTGCATGTTTACTAATACATGTTCGCATTGGTAGTGACCAAAGCACCTTTAACAAGAACAGGTTATACTAATTTCAGCATTTAGTAGTAGCTTAAGTTGCTATTAAATAATTTAAATATTTAGAACAACTTCAGTTGCGGTCAAAGATTATTTTTTAAAGGAAGTTTACTAGTATTAATTTCCTAAAGATGAAAGAAATTGATGTTTTCTTCACAAAACAAGATTAACAAAAAAAAGTGGTATATTAAAAATAAAAAGAGTCACTGACGCTATGTATGAGGACTGAGAAGGGGGAAATAGTGTATTTTGAGAGGGGTCCCCATTTTATTTTATTTTTTCCAAAGAAACAATTTTGCCTGTAATTTCTTCAAAAATAGATACAAATTATTAAGCTTAATTGTTTCAGTCCCCTAGGAAAGTTCTCTCACTTGGGCCCCTTAAACATTGGCTCTGTTTCCTGAAGGAATTTTCTAGTATGCGGATTATAGCACATACTTTCGTACGGTTGAGATTTCTGTTACAACTTACAGAGGTGCTTCAGCGGCACGATTGAAATCTCAGCCAATCAGAATATGAGTTCTCAGAGCGCACAAGTATTTTTTTATTTTTTATTTTGTTGATATAACTTATAAGCGCACAAGTGTTTCGTGCTATATATGTCGAGCTTTCAGATGGCATAGGTAAACAACTTCTCAATAAACATAGTATTACTAAATTTTCAACATAGTATTACTAAAGAATTAAAGGCATGAAAATTGAAAAGTACAGGATCGTTATTCATATTGAAGAGATGCTACATCCAGCTCCATTGATGGTCTAAATAAAAGTTGTCCAATGCAATATGTGATATGTGTATTCGGATTAACATTATTGTTCTTATTTCTATGGGGCATAATTTTTCTTATTTCATTAATGTGAGCTATACAGTTGATGATATATAGGCTTTCGTTTCATCTAAATTAATCCTCTTCCTTTCTTGTTGGGCAAGGACTGAAACAGACTATGACATAATTCAGCCTGCTTTTAGGATTGTGTAAATATATAAGACAATCATGAGTATAATATATGGTGTATACAATGTACCAAATGGAACCAAAAACATTTTCGTAGTGTCACCGGTCGCTTCATTTAGTTATTTTGGTATTATATTATTATTGAAGTGGTTGCCGAGTCATACAAAACAGTACAGTATGTCTTATAGGTACTTGTTGGCTCAACACATTTGGTTATATTCGGTTAATTACGAATTTGATGATAAAAATGTTGTGTCGACACGTGACAGATCGGTCCTTTTGTGACTCTGGTTTCACTTCAAACGTTGAATTAACTATATGACGTTCATTTCATATACATGTTGCAATCCAACTGCAACAATATTTTGGCTAAAATATTTTGCAAGTCGCTGAGAAATCTGCGGCATCAGTGGAAAAGATGAAAGTAAAGATCGTAGGTCGTTAGAGATGAAAAAAATTTCAAAAGCGTTGAATAAAAAGCAACAATATTTGGATTAGAGCCAGAGATGAAAGATTCTTAAACTAACTAATCTAGTCAAGCTTGCTCCTAACAATTAACTACTTCTTTGTCCCATGTGTGTATTTGTCAAATGTTAGGAGTGGCCACAGATACTCGATAGAAAACCAAATTGTGTCAAAAAAGAACTAAAGAAGTTTGGAAAACAAATGAACACTAGCATGCACCAGGTCCAATCAATGCCTTATGGAATATAATAATAATAGCTATGATGATGATGACGAGTATTCATAGTAAGGATATCGTACAGCTACAGCATACAAATAGAGGCTTGCAAAATACAGGGAAATGAGAACGCTGATGCGCATGTGCCGGCGGATTCATGTATTTTTTTTTACTTATTCTATATCTCATATTGTTTATCTTTTAAACTAATGTATATTTTTTAAAAAATATATTAATTGAATAAATTATTATAATAATATGACCTTTTTTAACAAAAAAAAGCTCTTTGTAAATATAGTTAAATGTAAATTATAAATTCATTTAAATATTTAAGTGAGTTATTAATAAATAAAAATATTATAAAACAATAATTAGTATCTTTTATTTTTTTTACCTAAATTGATAATATAATATGAGGTAGATTTGGAGTTTTGTTTTTAAAGGTAGGCTTACTTTGTGGCTGGGCCTGGGCATGGGATCTGCTAGCGCGCAACAGAAGACAACCGGTTGCATCCAAATCCCAAGGGAAGTCAACCCCTCCTATCACGTCATTTTTGTTTCTTTTAGTGGATAATAATATTAATAGGCAAACATTTCTAAGCAAAACAAAAAATTAATAGTAACAGACAAACATACATAAGTGCCATATAATGATTTTATTTTATTTTTTTCTGATAAAGAAGTGGTAGAACCGAAAGACATCTCTAATATGGACATGACACTAACATGACATGCCGAGACTATAAGCATAGACTCGCTTAAAAGACAGTAGTTATGTAAAATTCCCTCTCCAATATTCTATTCTTGGTTACATTTGTAAAAGGCTTCAATATATTTTTAGTACATAAAAATATCATAATTTTTTGTTTTAGATCTTATTAAATTTTGGCTTGAATATATTTTTAGTCTCTCAAATTTGATATAAGTTTGTTTAGTCTCTCAAATTTAAAATTAATATTTTTAATTCTTGTAATTTGAAAAAATTTTGTTTTAGTCTCACAAGACCACTTGTAGCATCATTGACAGAGACAAATTGAGTCAACTGTGCAGCATCAGCTGAGTTTGATATGATGTTTTCATTAACAGAGATACTAGTAGGTGGATATTGTGTGACAGATTTAGTATTAGGTGGGTTTTATGTGACAGATTTACTAACGACGTTTGGACAGAGAGACTAAAACATACTTTTTTCAAATTACAGGGACTAAAAAGATTAATTTAAATTTGAAAACCAAAAACAAACTTATTCCAAATTTGAAAGACTAAAAACATATTTAAGTCTAAAATTTTTGTGGCTTTTAGTCCCCAATGTTTTAAAAATACTGTGTTTTTAGTCCTTCAAAAGTACCTTTTCAGGGACTAAAAAAATATAGATTTGTAAAGTTTAGGGATTAATAGTAAATAAAAGTTTAATAAGACTAAAATTAGAAATGGAGATATTTTTAGGGACTAAAAACATATTTTATCCTTTGTAAAATTACTTGAAAAGTTACTTAAAAGTCAAAGCATTAATTTTTAGCTAAAAATTATTAAATTAATTTATTGAATTAAAATATTTGATAAAATTATTTATTAACGTAGGTGATAAATAAAAAATAACATAAAAATTATATAATTGTTTATATACAGATATATTTTTATAAACAAAAGTATACTTTTAGATAATAATAAATAGTATAAATATTTTACTAAAGGTCAGCTAATTTATTAAAAACCAAAAACAAAAGGTGTAAATAGTGTAATATTCAAAATGGTAATAAAGGAGAAATTTTATTAAGGAATTGAAGGTAAAAATAGAAAATAATAATAAATTATAAGTTCAAACATATGCTTATTTACCAAACATTTCAATTTTAGTTAAATAATTTTATAAGTTAATCAAATAAATTATAAACTATTTGAAATAACTTGTCAAATACACTCTAATTAAAGTTTATTTGCAAATTGCAACTTACTTGAATTGCAAACAATTATACTATTGGTTTTTCTTTCGCATCTATTGCTGAAATGATAGAAAATTTGATAAACTTTGCTAGGGAAACAAAAGCAAAAATTAATTCTTTTGAATTGTGAGAACATAGTTTAAAAGATAAAGTATAATAACAATGGGTAAATGGCTTCATGGTTTTCTCAGATGTTGTGTCCCAGGCAGTCCTCTTTTGGCAGAATAATTGGCCGTAAAATTTGGTTTGGAAACTTGCTGGAACCTTGGCTATAGGCTCTGCTGGAGAACTAAAGTCACATATAGGCTAAACAAAGTTAACTTAAAGTGTGTATAAGTACAGATAGGTCAAGTTTAATTGATTTGAATCTTTTGAGTAACATATCTCTTCTGTTTGATATACATCTAGCTTAATCCATACTCTCCTATTGGGGCTGCACTACAAATCCCAACATGATGTCAAAACCTAAATGACATAACAATCCGTATTAATCTAAAATAAAGAAGAAGAAAAATAGACAAAAATATATAGTTAAAAAAATACTAGGCCTCTGAGATTGAAGAGGCTCAAGCCCAGGTGGCAAACAAAAAAAAAACATAGATTTGAAGCTAACTGGAGTACAAGTCTCTCCAAAAATGTAGAAGTTGGTCTAAACAATAATAGTAATAAAAAAAAGATCTATAGCCTACTCAATGATGGTACACAAGTCAAAATTTAACCAATCCAATTGGACTTGAGAAGGAGTGTTGGAGAACTAAAGTCCCATATTGGGCAAACAAAGTCAAGTTAAAGTGTATATAAGTATAGATGAGTCAAGTCTAATTGGTTCGAATCTTTTGAATGATATACTTCTATGCTTGATATACATCTAGTCCAATCTACACTTTTTCAGGGATCTCATAATTTTGCATCCTTATCTTTCAATTCATATTGTATCAAAAGAAAAGTATAATAATAAGGTTAAAATATATTTTTGGTCCCTTATTTTTTTATTAAAATTTGTTTTGATCTTTTATCTTTTAGAAGATTCATCTTGGCCATTTCACTCTCAAATTTAAGTTAATGTCATCTTTGTGAAACAATGGTTGTTTTTATTTTATTTTATTTTGGGGTTTGATTTTGAACCATTTTTTGATCGATTTAAGACGTAAAATTGTCTTATTAGATTTACCTATATGAAAACTATGAAACCCAACAAATGTTCAAACTAAAAAGGGTCATAAACATGATGAAAATCATGTGAAAAGTGAGTCTCACGAGTAACCGAAAAATTAATCAAAAGTATATTTTAGCCTAATAATAATGATTATAAGCTTAATGGTTAAAAAATTAACAATTTCATAATTTATTTGATATTTGCATATATTTTGTTTAAATCCCATACACTATGGGGGCATTTGTTTCAAGATACCATATTATATTTCTAGGAATGTTATAACCAAAAATGTTAGTTCTTTGTATATTTAAAAGATAAATGCTAGCAACACTCTCTCAAACATTTTCTTTTTAACACTTTCTCCACTATTAATTGAAATTTATTGGAAATCACAAATTTTTCACTTTTCATTTAATGAGTCTCTCTTCTCATTTAGAAGTAAAACCCACCAAAATTTGTAATTTCTAATAAATGCTAGCCAATAGTAAAGAGAGTGTTAAAAAGAAAGTGTTGTTAGCATTCCTCTATTGAAAAACATGTTTTCTAAGAATATTTTTTAAAATTAAAAATAATTTAAATAAAAATAAATAAAGATAGAAGTTACAAGTGTGTTAGAAAATAACTACCATGTTCCCATAGAAATATTACTTTTTCACCCTTCCTCATAAGAATAAAAATGTAAGAAAACATAGTAAAAAGAAAAGTTACAATTTTCCCAAAAATCAACACTACTCAAAAATAATTTTTTTAAAGTTTGTAACAAACATGGACATATTACATTCTCATGTTTACATTTCTCGAAAACAAACTTTTAATGTGTGAAACAAACACACTCTATTATTTCAATAACATTATGAGATAAATTGCACTGACATCGTCTAAGGTTTTTTCAAATTGCATATAATCCCCTTACTTTTTTAACATTTGCAACAACCTCTTTTATAGGAGTATACGATATAATGTTTTTTAAACAATTAAAGGAGTTAGTGTAATGTATAAGAAATATCAGTATAATATTTTTCAAACAATTAAAGGGATTAGTATAGGGATTGAAAAAGGAAAAGTATAGTGTGTAATCTAAAAAAAATCTCAGGAAGTATTAGTGTAATTTACTCTAACATTATTATTGTTCTTTATCCTCAAATTTGCATGATCTCACTTTAGAAGAGTCTAGTTAAAAAACCTATAATCACCAATTTTATTTTTACAATTAATGAATTATTCGCATGTTATATATTTTTAAAAATGGTTAATAGAAATATTTTTTCACTTTTTCTAAAGTCATTTAAATTACTTGAAAAGAAGGTATTATATTTCTACGATATTAAAATTTTTTATTTTTATTTAATAGGTTTATTTTAATTTATTTACATGTATCGTGATAATATATGTGAACAACTTTTTTAAAAGCTTGCTTAGATTTTATAAACTATAAATATTGATTAAAGATTTGTAATAAAACAGCTAAGTTGTTTAAATTTAAGAATTTTAATAAGTTACCCAGTTTTGGGTAATTTAAATAAATAATAGAAATATGCACCTATATGGCTATTGAAATCTTTATAGCGGCTGCCCATAGCTAGAATAGGCAGAACATAAAAGTGGGCTAGGAAAAATATTTGGTAATCACTTTAAAACCCGACTGGAACTCATAAAACTTCAATCCATATATCATAGGGAGTTCTTATGGACAAACAGGCCCATATTGACAATTGGATGTCAATGCTATTAAAAATTGCAAATGTTTCTGCTTTTCTTTTGCATTTTTTCAAGGGTCACCTATCGCCCTATTGTTTTTAAATCGGGAATCTTGGGCTGTTAATCATTTATTGTGATCTGCTTTTGATACGGAAACTAAACCCAGGTAAAGGGCCCAATTAAATCGTGCCTTGATTTTTCAATAAAAAAACCCGGTTCAAGTTCATAATAAGAAGAAAGCTAATTTCACACTTTTTTAGCCAGTAATCTGTCGTACGGAGATTAAGTTTAGACAAAATTAAAAAATATTTTTTAAAAATTATACAAAGGCATTCACATTTAATTTAGATAAAGTCTAAAAGTGAAAATTAAAAGAAAACAAAAATTATAAAAAGATATTCTTAATTAATTCAAAAATTTAAAGAAAACTGTTAAATTTAACATGCGTCAATTTTTAAGGAAGAATGAGCTAAAATGTTATATGAATTTAAAGATGTACGCTAAACTATATCCATAACTGTAATTTTAAGACAGATAGTAATCATCAGTATAAATTTTATCACGTGAATTTCTAATTTTACAAACCCAAGTTTTTTAACAAAAAAATCACAAAATTAGTCCTAAATCATATGGCATAGGCTGTAATACCAAATATGCGAAAATTGAGTACAAAACAATTATGATATTATATGAAACTAGGCTACAATAATTACGATCATTGATAATATCGCAAGAAGAAACACTTGAAAATATCAATGAAAAGACCAAGCTTTCCTCTACTTGATCACATTCTTGAGACTTCCTATCAATCGGACAAGCCAAAGAGCAAGTGATTGTAAGCATCGTGACTACAGATGGGACCTAGTTATGAGTATATATTAATCTTAGATACATCCCATCACATATTTAGTATTTAGGGCCTACACCGTTGTTCACATAGATTAATATTAGACATCCAAAACCCATTATCAAATGATCATTATATTAGCAGACTTAGTATCATTTAATGGATCGTGACATTCACCCATTTTTATAAACCCAAAAGCCATAATTGATTGAAGCCCAAGAGAATTATAAGAAATATTTTAGCATATTTATGTGGATGATATAGTCCTTGTATAATCTCTCTTCAAATTAAAAGTTTTTGGTGTTTTAAAATATTTCCTTGGCCTCAAAGATTGCCAATTCAATTTTGGTATCTACTTATTAAGAAAGAAATGCACATTATCTCTCTTAAAAGACAATTGTTATTTAGTTGTTAAAACTTTAAACATTCCCATCTATCCCACAATGAAGCTCAGAAATTCTAATGACTCTCTTTTAGGTCATACTCATTATAGAAGATTAATTGATTGCCTCATGTACTTGACCACTTCCAAACTTGACAATAGATATGTAGTTTGCAAGTTAAGTTATTGTATGCCATCCACCAGAACCCCACATCTATAAGCCATACCCCTTCTTTAATACCTTATAAAAAGTCTCTTAGTCAAAGACATTTATTCTTTGTCAAATCCTATATATACCTCAATTCCTTCTTATATGTAGATTTGAAAAATTGGATAGACAACAAATGGATTGTATCTTCTTAAGAGATTCTATTATTGCTTGGAAGTCCAAGTAACAAACTATTATGTCACAATCTTATGTTGTTGCAAAATACCATACACTTTGAAGCATTTCTTACGAATTACCATGGCTTAAACAAATGCTACAATTATTTGAAATTCACATTGATTCCTTAATGGTCCTTTGTGACAACTAATCAACTACTATACATTTGACTTGCAATTTTGCACGCCACAAAGGATCAAAATATGTTGACACTGATTGTAATTTCATTCATAAATGTGGTTCCTTTATTTTTCTTAAAATAGTTCATTTCAAGATTGATAATCAATTAATTAGTTTGTTAACCAAAATCTTACTAACAACCAAACTTCAAATGCTCATTACCAAGTTGGGAGTTCTAATTCTATTAACTTTAGGGGATTATTAAAGTGAGTTTCTCACTTAAGTAAGCCCAATTTGTTATTTAGTAGCTTATTTTGTTATTGTAGTTAGTTAGGTGGTTATGACAGCTACGATACAATCATCACTTGTGTGTATGTGCATGTGATTTTCTTTTCTGATCATTCTACCAATTGTTCATCTTTTGATAACAACTAACTTATTTGAGCTATGTATTTCGAGCTCCCACTTGTTTCCTTGAAGTAAGATAAATCTAAATTTGTGCTAATACTCATTAAACTAAGAGGTTTTCCTTGTTTTGAATTGAATCACCATCCCTTTGCCCTAAGATTTTAATTACCTAACAGTTTGAGTTACATATGTGTCTTATGTGAGTGATAATTCCTTCACTATAGTGTAAGGTTAAAAAGACACCATATATTTGTTATTTTCTTTTAAAGTAAATTACATTGATATCCCCAAGGATTTTTTAAGATTGCATATAATTTCTTCTATTTTTTTAACGTTTACAATAACTTCTCTTATAAGGGTACGTAGTGTAATATTTTTTAAACAAGTAAAGGGGGTTAATGTAATCAATAAGATATGTTAGTGTAATGTTTATTAAACAATTAAGGGGATTAGTGTAGGAGTAAAAAAAGAAGGGGTATTGGGTGAAATTGACGAAATCACAAAAGGTGCCAGTATAATTTACTCTTTCTTTTATGATTTATCACTTCCAGACTTTCTGGATATTTTTATATAATTAAAATTCATAATAAATAAATATCTTTGAATATATAAATTATATTTTAAATTTATAATAAATAATTTAAATTATGATATAAAGTTATTTTTAACTATAAATAGTTTTTGAAAAACAATATAAAAATTCAATTAAGAGATGATAATAAAATAAGATAAATTGAAATAGATAGATGATTAAGGAGATCAAATATACAAATAAATATAAATGGAGAGTGGTTTGAAGTGGTTGAAAGAGAAATTTTTTAGCTAATTGTGAAAATAGTGTGTAAAATGTGGGAGTGAGCGAGGGACGATTAGGAAGAGTTTATCTTTGTTCCTATCCTGCCCGAAATTTTGAGAGGACCATTTATTTAAATTTGAACCCAACCCAATCAAGACCTAAAATATATAGGACAAGACTGGGTCAACCCAACTTTCTAACATAACATATCAATTTTATTATTATGTATAGTTAAATCGTAAAATAAAAAAGTATAAAACTTAAATTAAGGTATATTTTATAATATATATTTTAAAATAAATAATATCATTATAAATATAATATAATGTTATACAAAATCCTATCTATTAAATCAAAAGGTTTTATTATTAATACATAATTGTTCAAAAAAGTTATACTTCTTAAAAAAATATAAGCCACCAAACTGAGACAACTTGAAGCATAACTGAACTTGTTATCAAAATACATCAAGTCTAATTTCAAAACTCAAATCCATCAAAATCAACCCTAGACTGGGGCAGGTTAGCGAGCTGGGTTGGGTCATACTCACCCCTAGTAAAATATACCTCCAATAAGAGAAGAGAGGGAATATTAAAATTTTCTAATTAAAAAAATTGAGAGAATGAAAGTCTCACTGTATATTCTAATTTACAATATCGAAGTAAATACATTATTTAATGACATAATGTATTTTATCACATGAATTCTATCTAAATCTCACAAATATCTGTTTTTACGCATTATTTTTGAAAATATCAGTTCAGATCACTCAAGTTTATCTGAATCTATTAAACTAGGAAAAAAAAAACATTAATTCGAATACCAGTTTACAATCCGGTCAACGAGGTAGGTCCAAGTCATAGTTAAGAGGCTCCAATCTTGTAGTTTTCCAAATACGTTTAGTAGGTTGATAATCATACTTAGAGTTTGCTATGTGGTACTGATGAGTTAGCTATAGACACATGTCATGCTTGGAAAGGTTTCACGCTTGGAGGAAAATGGAGGTCGCAATCATTTTGTTTCTTTGAATTTCTTGTTGAGAGGACACTCTCCATCCCCATGCACCAATTTTTCCATGCTCGAGTGTGTACAAGTAATATGTTGTAAGTTCTAACTACTACTCAATCATTGGATGTTGTTGACCAAATGTGTCTTAGGAAAAAAAAAAATAGAAGCCGAAATGCCGAAAGGTGTTTATTTAACTTAACTATAGTTAAGTGGGATGAAGCACTAGAGAGATGGTCGTGGGGCTGCAAGTTTGAAATTTGTGCTAAATATCTTCAATACTTTCTTTTCAATACATTGAAGAGCCTGAAAAGAACACTTTTATCATTTTTTCAGATTCTCAAGTGAGTATTTTAAAGCGTAAAATTCACTGCTGATATTATTTCTGTTGTTTAAGTAGGAGGATAGCTTTTTCTTCTAGTTTTTTTTTTTTTAAAGGTCACTTCAATTGAGCAACTAGGAAAGTTGCTATTAAGTTGTCATTCCAGAAAACATGAAAGGTTATTCTTTTCTTAATTAAAGTCAGTGACAGGGACTTTGAGCTGTTTTTTTTTTTTTTATCAAATTTTTAGCAACAGTTAAGTATTTTTATTTGAAAAAAAACTAATTTACTTTTTTCATTTAAATATATAAAATGAGTTTAATCGATATACACTAAGTATAAATATTTTTATATTGTCAATAAATAAAATATCATTTTTTAGTATGACTTTTAAAATAATTATTTTAAAGTCAATAAACTTATTGTACATATTAATACGTGATTGAATGTCGGTGAAAAAAATCTTTAGTGGGTGTTTGGTAGGAAATTTTTTTTAAGTTTTTAAGAATCTTAGGTTGAAAACGTTAAATTCCTATGTTTAGTATGATAATTTTAAAAATCATTCTTAGGAATCTAACATTCTCAAGAATTATTTTTTAGTTGAGTTTTCCATTAAAACTTTCTCATAAGAAGGGGTGAGAATCTGAGATTCTCACAAAGGTAAAAGTTTTTTTTTTTATAGTTATGTTTCTCATTCTCAAAAATATTTTAGACATACAAAATATATTTATGACATTATTAAGAAACATGATTTTCAAAAAATATGATTTCTAGGAATGAAAAAAGATTCCGTATATCAAACATCCCCTTATAGTGTGAGTGTATTCTAAATAAATTCATATAAAATATAGAGTTTAATAGACATGCTCTGTTAGTATAAAAGTTATAATGTCAACTGATTAAAAATTATCTGTGATATAACTTTGAAAATAATTCTTATAAAAGATAACAAACTTACCTCATGATAATTTGTGATTAAATCACAACATAAAACATTTTTATATTATTAGGTGCATATATTATTTATTCTAAAATTTGAACTTCCAAACAATCCTTTTGAAATCATGGCACATACAATGAGAGAACACCTCCCACTGTGGATTTTCTGCCACATATTCTTCGGCGAAATGGAAGGCCATCACGGCAATGTTATTTATATCTTTTGTATAATATTTTCTCAATTATTTGAAGCATCCTAAATAAAAAATCTCTCTCTCTCTCTCTCTCTCTCTCTCTATATATATATATATATATAAAGTAAAAATGTCATTTCAATTAACTTTTGGTCAAAAGTGAAATCTAACCATTAAAATTGAAATTTTGACAAAATATATCAAGTTTACAAAATTTTATACAGTTTAAAAGTTAATTGATGCTTCATTCTTTCACTTTATTTTAATATTTGATAATTATTGAAAATATAAATAACTAATAATTATTAGATTATATATTACGAATATTTAATTATTTAAAATTATATATATAATCATTATGATAATATCACATAAATTAATAATATTCACTTTTAATAAAAATCATCAAAATATTATTCTACTGAATTTGACAATTAATATCCCTTGACTTATCTGGCTATCTATCTTTTCATTTATCATCTGTGTGTGTGTTGCTGTTAATGTTATGTTATGCCGATGGAAATGAAACAGGAAAGATTCCAACTGTCTAGGCACGATTGGGTTAGACAACGCATTACAGCCCTAAGTACACATCATTCATAGCACAAAATTGGTGCCGCTGAACCACTTTATCGAGGACAGCCTTTTGCTTCCTGTTTCTTGGAGTTATCATACTGTTGGCATGGCATAATTATCATTAGGGTCCTAATTACAACGATCCAAAGGACCCAGTGCCAATGCTAAAGTTAAGTTGGATGTTCTCGCCGTCAACTTTTTACAGCTTTGCATGTGTTTTCTACCTCCTTAATTACCACTTCTAGCTATATTTATCTAACCAACTAAATTCCTCTCTTAAATTTGGACAATTAATTTTATGTACTTGCACATTCTCTTCATTAGCGAGTCATATCATATCCTTTGCGCAACTATGCATAACCAAAAATTAATAATATTCCACAAGTAATTAAATTAAAAACATAAGGGTGTTAACAATATTCGATGTAATTAAAGATAGATGTTTGAGTCAGATACCAAGTTTGAGGACCTCGATCTGTGTGCGGTGTTTGATACAGTTATGAGGAATTCTTCCTCCGCAAAGGGAGGGGACAACGAAAGAAACGACACAACTACCAAGTTGACTCCTTAATAATATCCAATCATGGTCACACGCCTTTTGTTGTTGCCTGAAGAAGCTGCACTCAAAACTTGCTTTTTCCAATAACATCCGTCACCCTTTTGGATATTCCATTTATCTATCTTCTTATTTTTAGCAAATTGCCAGTTTAAGAAAAACAAATATCTTTCCCGTTTTCATCGTTGCAAACGATTTTGCATCCGGTGGGGCTGATGGAGGAGGTTTGATGCGATCAATCCTCTCCCAGAAACCACATATTCCCCTTCTGGGTTTTGATCCTTCCGAGGTTGGGGTTGTGGGATTTTGATGCTTTTTTGTGAGAGAGATATATGTTGATGTGGGATGTGTAATTTGGAAGACGGTTAATGGTTATTCCTCCAATCATTATTTGAAAGGAATTGTTGGAAGTTGGTGTCAGGTTCACAGTCCCCGCTTGGCAAATTGAAATAGAATAGAAATTCTTCCGAAGGTACAAAGAATTTTTTTTGTATGCATTGTATAATAATTTTGTGTTTTTGTTGGGATTCTCGAAGTTCACGAAGGGTTGAACCAATCTGTAAAAAAGAATTGTTTTTTAATATTTAAATGAACAATTTGAGAGTTGGCAATTCGTTGGTTGCGCAGACTTGAAGAGTTGTGGACAAAACTACCGGAACCTGTTTCCCATCTCTCTCAAGAATCATGTGGGGATGATAGTGGTTTTTGACTGTTGCAACCAATTCTTTCGGATGTGTGAGAAGCTTTGATTGAGTTGTTGTTGGTTTGGTAAATGGAATGAACCTTTGACAGAGAAGAAGATCTGTCCAACAAACCTTTATATTGTTTCAGAATTTCGGATTGATTAAGGTTTGATGATCTCATGTCGGGGGTGGTTGTCCAGAAGAGAAATTGGGGCCTTTCCATAGGGCTGTGAAGGGACCCTGCTTCCAATTTCCTGAACAGTTAGTTAATTGTGTTGTCTTGATTTCTGAGGGAAATGAAGTTTCTGAGCCTGGTGGGGAATTCTTTTGGATGTTCTGCATCTGGTGAGCGCTTAGTTTCTGCAGCAAGAGATGGGGATGTTCAAGAGGCCAAGGCATTGTTGGAATATAACCCCCGTCTTGCAAGGTATTCCACTTTTGGAGTTCGCAATTCCCCTTTGCATTACTCTGCAGCTCATGGCCACCATGAGGTACTTTATTCAATGCACTCCATCTCCTTGTACCACGTTTTGCAATTCTTCTCAAAACATCTGTTGTGTTTTGCGTTCATGTAGATAGTTTATCTCTTGCTTGAGTCCGGAGTTGATATCAATCTCAGGAATTACCGTGGTCAGGTAATCCATATTGTTGTTTTGATTTACATGTCATATCACATGAAAATTTTCAGCTCAATCTTTGCTGTTTTGGATTATATAAAGGGCCATTTCTTTTACTTACTTTTCACACTTTATGCCATTAACAGACTGCATTGATGCAAGCTTGTCAACATGGTCACTGGGAGGTGGTTCAGACCCTGATTATTTTTAAAGCCAATGTATGATCGTTACTACCAATCAATTTTGTTGTATATTTTAATAACAATCAGATAAACTCTCGAGTTGTAAAACATTTGCTGTTAAATTGGATTGCAGATCCATAAAGCAGATTACCTAAATGGAGGTACTGCCCTTCACTTGGCTGCTTTGAATGGCCATACCAGGTGCATTCGGCTCCTCCTGGCAGACTATATACCAAGCATCCCTAACTTTTGGAATGCATTACAGACAGGTGATCATAAGTCAATCTCAGAATTTGATCAAAGGTACTCTCTCTCTCACTTAAAGGTCCTATTCCATTCTTCCGCTGTGGCAATGAGTTAATTTTATCTTTAAATGGTTGCATACAAAGTGGTCTTTGCGAGGTAATTAACAGAACTGCTGATGGAGGCATCACTGCTCTGCATATGGCAGCATTAAATGGGCATGTTGAAAGTGTACAGTTACTCTTGGACTTGGGAGCTTCTGTGTCAGAGGTTACTGTGGAGGATGGAACTACCATTGATTTAATTGGTAATTGTTTGGCATTTTCTAGTTCATGTGATAAAATGATGTCAAATATTTGCTTTTGAAAGTCAGCATTTATGCATAAGTAGATTAACGTTTCTACTATCTGTTGATTATTTCCATACTCGTGCCTCCCTATTCTCTATTGTTTAAAATTTGCATGTTTGTCATCAAACCTACATAGCCTGGTCATTTCTCATTTATATTTTCAACATTTCCATTTCATGTTTCTTGAATAATATCAGGATTTGCTTGGTTGAACTGAAAATAAGCAGGTGAAAACTTTATGTTGAGATTCTTTTACAATAGCTTGGAACCACAAAAATTTGGAGTGACTGAAACTAAACTGCAACTCATTTACATTCTAATTCCACAACTAATGACCTGCTTGATAGTGTGCTAAAAATGATTTCTTACCCGTTTTCTATCCTTTACCCCGCAAGAAGAACCATAGAGTAAAAATCAACAGCTTTCCGTCTCACTCCACATTATCCTCCCTCTTGCATTCCTTTTAAAGCCTCATCAGTATGGCTGTGAGTCCGTGTCATATCAAATTCTATCAGATAGAAAATTGGGCTAGATGTTCCTTCCTTCTACTACAAAGAAGAAAATTCAATTGCTATTCGCCCATCAAGTCTTCATGTTTAAAGTTGATTCCCTTGTGCAGAGTAAATTTAAACACTATAACATAAAAGATATTAAGAAAATTGAACATATTGCATCCGTTAAGTTTGGGCTAATTTAATTAGTTTCACTTCTTAGTAACTGCTGTCTATACTTATTTGCAGGTTCTGGCAGCACTCCACTCCATTATGCTGCATGTGGTGGAAATGCACAATGCTGTCAAGTGTGTTTCTATTTTCCTTTAGAAGAAAACTATACTTTTGGAACTGAAAATATATTATTCTTCCAATTGAGCTTGCAAAGTAACTGTTGGGTATATTGCTTGTCAGCATATTGAAGTTCCTTTCCTTGTTTGTTTTGTGTGTTATTTTGTTTGGTTCAGCTTTTGATTGCCAAGGGTGCCAATATGACTGCTGAGAATGCAAATGGGTATGTATCACCTGTCCCTGTTACTTTTGATGTGTGATGACTTTATCCTACTTACTGCCTGGCGTGGTAAAGATATAAATATTTTGGTTGATAGAAAAATTTATTACCCTTCTAGAGGAGCCAAACAACTCCCTGCTACCCTGTCTTCTAATCTTGAAGAAACTTGGAGCAAATTCAATCTATAGTCCCCTTGGCTTTTTGACCAGAAACTCAAGTTTATTCTTGATGCATTTGAATAAAGCAATTGAACCTACCATAAATGTAGTGCCCGCAATGCGTTGTTGCATTTGAATAAAGCAAGCTGAGATTTATGTTGTCTAAAGCACTTGTTTGTCTTTGATGGGTTTAAAACATTTTGGTTTACCCCTATGATTTTTGTTTTGAAGATGGACCCCCTTGATGGTTGCTCGTTCATGGAATAGAAACTGGCTTGAGGATATCTTGAAAACACCTCCAGCAGACCCCTTACAAGTTCTTCCATCTCCATATATATCTCTTCCACTTATGAGCATTGTGAGAATTGCTAGGTATGTGTGTTAATTCTATCCTCTTAGTAGTTCAACCAATTTCTTCCTATCAGAGTGTATGATATTTGGCGCTATGCTATCTCCTTTGCTCCTCACTGGGAGAACCAATTGATAATTTATGTTTTCCTTGGAATTAGCATCAATTTATTTTCATAAGCACAATTCTTTCCATTAATTTGTCCAGTCTGCTCTGACTACAAATCAGCCAGCTGGTGGATTTGTCTTATCATGCTTTGAATGCAGTGTCTAGCCTGATTTTTCAACAGTATTGATGGAAAGAATTTATATTTAATTGATGGTTTTTATGTGATTATGTTTCTAACTACACACGTTAAGTCCTTTTTGGGTTCATTAATTTCATTTTGATATCCAGCGTCATTGACGTCACTGGTAACATGCTTTGATCTTCTTCTAGTTTACACCAAATAGGGATAATTTTCATTTTTGGTCAAATTATGTCTTTAGTGCTCTATTAAACAATCCACCCTTATGTCGTTAATGAATTAGCTTACTTCATGTAATTATCAAGTTGTTCATTCCATTAAATTAGACACATTACCAGTATTTGTGTCCACATTTTTCCACAGCAAATACTACATCTTGACATTACAGAGCAAAATTAGCATAAAATTTTATCAACACTTGATTTGATTTAACCAGTTAACTCTACATCAAATTGTGGTATTTTAATGATTTCTAATATTGCTCCTCCCCGCCTTTTGTTTCTGTTGTAATCCTCCTTGACAGAGAATGCGGATGGAGGACGAATGAATTAGCACCGACATGCTTAGATCCATGCGCTGTTTGTTTGGAAAGGAAATGCATGGTCGCTGTAGAAGGTATACTCCTCTCAAATTGACAAACAAACGTCTGTTATTTGTGTGGTATTAATGGTGGATCCATGATATGCAATTAGATTCTTTGGTGTAGAGAATGATTGAGCCTTTTTGCACAAAAGGTTTGTGTCATGTTTAAATTTTTGCTGTGGAACAATTTTATTGTTTAGGAATCATGATGTAATTACCAGACATGAAAGGCCAGATTCTCAAAATGTTCTAGTTATAATTTCTAGTCTTTTCATTTTGACTAACACGTGAACAAATATAAACATCAATCTTCGATATGTTTTTTGGATTTTCCAACCGCTGGTAGCTCGTCAGAAATGATATTTAATGGTCCACTTCCATTCGCTTTATATGGGTTGCAATTGAGCGTACTCACGAATTGATTGAATTCAATACTACAGTTTGCATGGGGTATTCCAATGTGCTACTATAAAAATTAGAAACAGATAGAAGCCATGACCCTAGTCCCAAAGGATGGTTGTGAGGGGTTACGAGGATATTAGATCAGTAATTGTGCAGCATTGCTGCCTTTATTCTCTTCAACTCATTTTTTTTTTTTATATATATTTTTTGATAGGCCCTTACTCTTTCTTCTGTTGCTGTTGGTTTATAGTTTGTATATCTACAATAATAGCCTCGAGTTACTGTTTATGCGGTCTCACGCATAAATTCCTGTATCTGATGGTGATGCATGCAGGTTGTGATCACGAGTTCTGCACACAATGTGCCTTGTATCTTTGTTCCACAAACTCTACCTCAACAACCACAACAGGCCCCCCAGGTTCAATTGCTTGCCCTCTCTGCAGGCACGGCATAGTCTCATTTGTGAAGCTTCCGGACGCAAGGCCGCTACACAAGGAAATGCAAAGGACATCAAATTTGTCCCTAACATTTTGCACCTGTTCAAGTGAGGTGTTGGGGGATTCCACTGACATGACCACCCCATTTTGCAAACCAGCTTCCCGTGGATCCAAATCTTCTTCCCCTTCAAGATCATTTCGCTCCTTGAGCTGCCAAGCGTTCCCCTCATTCAGAATCAACCCCAGCCTTTGCTTGAGAGCAGAAGTTAGCCCCTCCTTGGTCCCTTGCAATGGGAGCAGGAACTTGAGGAACCACTTGGCAAGGTGTTCGGGTTCGGGTTCCGGTTTCAGACGCTCATCTTCTCAAACCGAGAGAAGGAAGTCATGGTTTTGTTCCCTCAATCAATCTGTTGCCACAGGCAGTGGATGCTGATTGTATTTTGGTCTTTTTCATGCTTTTCCTTTATAAGCAGTATCCAACGTTATACGCGTGATCCAAATATCATCCACTGTTCACAACGTAGCTTGTAAATACCTAGCCCAATTGTTCAGCTGGGACAAGCATTTCTTTTTTGGCAACATATTTCACAACACAATTTCTACAAGATTCATGTTTTGTGCATGTAAATGCAAACTGCTCTATGTGGAATTCATTGCTGATAATTATCAAATACCAACCAGTAAACTAGTAGAAGGATAATCCAATGGTTTGTGATAAATCTTACGTAGTGCAGATAAATTTGGACCAACGAGTGCTCTTTGCACATGGAAAAAGCCACAGGTGATGTTAGGGGCACGTCACAATTTTATTAAAGTTGGCTAAGGGGTCAGAAGCTCAGAACCTAAACGGCATTGATGCCTTAATTCAGTTTTCAGTAAAACAATAAATCTGTGCCAGCACTGCTTAGGAATTATGGGCAATCGGACCCACAATCCCACGTGCAGATATTTATTATCACCGTTGGGTAGCCTCTTTTCGCAGAAATTGCAACCTGAACAACATAGAGCTAAATACATAAAATTGAACAAAATAAACTCAAGAAGTTTCTCGTTTGCCATACTCAAATTTTGGCCTTCTTCATTTCTCCTATGGCTATTCATTCATTGTTTTATTATCCCCAAACATAATAATATAATAAAGACCGGACTTATTTCATCACAGAAACCAAATATAGACGAATCCTTTTCTTTTGTGCTAAACAACTTAGAAATTTGATTTGCACTAAGCAGTCAACTTGAAAATTATGAACATGAATAGAAATAAGAAAAGCATACATAACAAGCGATTAGCTATGTCAGTTGGTTACATAGTGCAGCTTTTGCTCAGATGTAAATTTAACATAACAGGAGGGTTCATTAGAGATATTCATCTGTAAACTTAATATCCCATCATGTACAGTAACAACGATTACATGGGAATATCACCAAATTAATCACTAGACTAAAGCTCAGGAGGAATAGTTAAGATATGTTAAAATGGGAGTGGCTGACATGATGAGAAGAAAAACTTGGTGTAAGGAGAGAAGAGAGGGAGATAATCCTAAATGAATAAAGATAAAAAAGTCTTGCAAGGTCAAGAAAAAAATGACCAAAGAAAATAAAACGAGTAAAGGAAAGATAAATAAAAATAATTAAATAAAAAAAAAGCTCAGTCAGGATATCGCCATCAAAACCCTATCTCATGCTTCATTCTCCAAATGTTTCTGTAAGGAAAGCCAAGGAATCTCGTTGCATTCCATTCAGACGGTAGTAGGAGATGCCTGATGCCATTTGAGAGAGATTCTTGAGCAGTTAGGAGCAAGAGCATATTGAGAAAGAAGTGACAAGTTCGTAGAAAATGCTACGTGAGGACAAGGTGATGTTTATAGGCATAGCTGTGATATGATATAAATGGGCAAGTGGGGGTGCATGCAGACGAGACTGATGGAGTTTATATAGTGAAAAGAGAAGGGGAAATAAATGAAAATAAGGGACTACTGACATTCCTAAAATGTTGTTGTTTCAGTGAAGTTTGAAGAAAAAGGAAGAGGCTAGTGGACCCAAAAACTGTGAATTAATGGATTTAAAAACCCTTTTTTCTTGTTCTAGCTCTGTCTTTCTGATCCTTCCAGCGAGAAGTCTTGATTATAAATCAGAGATAAAATGGCGACTGATTTGAGAGAAGAAAGGATAAAGTACAGTGCAGTGACAAGCAACGTGACTTAACCATATTTCTCTGCCTTTCTCTTCTGTTCTCTAATCTTTTACCTCCTCAGTCACGTAAATTCAAAAGCATATATACGAAGCATGGGAATTCGGACTCAAATTTCCAATAAAGGGAAACAAGTTAAAAACAGTATGGGGCCTGCAATGAATTTTCTCACAGGGTAAAAGTGAATATCAAACATATATACGGCCCAGTGCCAACTCTGATGAATCTATAAAAGACGAGAAAAATTAACAGAAAAGAAGACACCCTCTTCGTCCAATCAACTAATTTTTACCTTTGTCTCTTTTTTTGTGGGTACGAAATATCATCATCAATAATTAATTTTTGATAAAAAATTTGATTGGCTATATTTAATAGAATCTCTCTTTTTAATTTTTTTTTTTCATTTCCAAGCTTCAAATATGAGACATTACTTAGTGCTTTGTTTGGTTGACCGGAGTAGAGAGGAGAAGAGAAGAAAATTTTAAATTTTTAAAAATTTAGATGATTTGGTTAAGTGAAAATAAGTAAAAAAAATTAGTAGGTCCCATTGAGTCTCATTTTTATTTTCACTTTATTTTTCACCTACTTTCTTTCACCTCTTTATCTCTCTCTTATTTCTCATCTATTTCTCTCTTACCAAACAACTTAAAATTTCAAATTATTTCTTATTTATTTCTCATCTCTTAACTTATTTCTCACATATTTCTTTCTTATCTATTTCTCTTCTCTTTATCAAACAAAAACTTAAAGAATTCAAGTTCAGTTCCACTCAAACCAGTGACATGTTAATCACCTTTGTCTCTTTATTTATTATACGAATTTAATTTTGATGTATTATATATTATTAACCAATTAGAAATAACTCTAAATATAATTTTTAAAGTAATTATTATAAAAATTAATAATTTTATCATACATGATCACATATGATTAAATAACAATGGGCACAACATTTACTATTTAAATTAAATTCTTATTATATCTTTATTTTTTCTTTCATTCCTTTTATATACATGTCAAATATATTATTTAAGTTTCTATATTAAGATACAAAAATGCTATTTACAGTTTTACACATTATTCCCTTCAACTCACGTCACACGCTAGCTTCATTAATCAACTATCAAATCAATTTAACTCACAATTTAGGTATATTCGCTTATTTTATTAACTACAATTAAGTCTTAAATATATTTTTGATCTATGTAATATATTGTATTTTTTGTTTGGTCCTTGTAATTTTTTTTATTTTAGTCTTTGTTATTTTGTTTTAATCATTGTAAAATACTTTTTTGTTTGTTTTTGTTTTTGTAATATGTGAATAATTTGTTTTTAGTCCCTGACATTTTTTTTAAAGGAACTAACTTAAAACAAATAAAATATTATAAAGACTAAAACAAAATAACAAGGACCAAAATATAAAAAAATAAATTTTACAAAAACCATTTAAAAAAATAATTTTATAAGACCAAAATAAAAAAAAACAATATATCATAAAAAAAAAAACATATTTAAACCTACAATTAATTATAATTCTTAAGTTAGTGGTAGGTATAGATATATTGTTAATTAAACATGTTTAATAGTTTATTGACGACAACAATTGGAGATAGGACCATAATATATATTTACAAGTGTATGGGACGAATAATATTATTGACAAAGATTACATGCCATGCATGCATGCGCGCAAATCAAGAAATAACCTTGTACGTTCGTCGTTGCAAACACGAAGCGTACACTTATTTCTTGGCAATGTAAACAGTAAACATATTCAAATTGATTTTCTTTTTAGAAGCAAATTGAAATGGTATTTATGGATTCAGTTAATCTAATCTTCAAAACATACTCTCCTACTAAAACGTTATAATAGAAAATGACGAGCATACATTCGCCGGCAGGGCAACTCACTAGGACTTATGTGCATTTATTATGAGCTATTTATACTCATACATCTAATTCCTCTTTCATCTTATTTTCATTCTTTTTTTTTCATTTTCTATTACATTAATTATTTGTCACATTTATTTATTTTTCTCTTGCTTTCTCTATTTTTTTTTCTCTCTATCTCTCTTCTTTCCACCTATATACTCCAAAAATAGAGTATACTTTTAACATTTTTCTATTGTTAATTGGTTAGATAAGATATTTTGAAACAATAATTTAAAGTTAGGCTAAAATATGTTTTTAGTTCCTTATTTTTTTATTAAAATTTGTTTTAGTTCTTTATTTTTTTTTAAAATTATTTTGGCATTTTAATTCTCAAATTTAAGTTAATGTTGCCCTTCTAAAACAATAATCATTTTTAATTTTAGAGCACGATTTTAAACTCTTTTTTGACCTATTCAAGATGTTGAAACTTATTTCATTAAATTCACTTTCATAAAAACTATGAAACCCAATTAATATTTAAACCAAAAAAGTTATAAACATGATAAAAATCAAATAAAAAATGAGCTCCACAAGTAACCTGAAAAGAATATGGTATTATATATAAGAAAGGAATATATCGATTCGTTGATATTATATATCAGTTCAAGGGCTTTTACTTCCCACGATGACTTTATATACATATGACCTCATTCTCGTAAAGGATTTGCAAGCATCCTGCTGCATCAACTTGGAGTTTTCAGCCAGAACATTCATCAAAATCAAAATAAGTATAAATTGAAATTCTCATTGCGCGGCACCACATCTTATCGTCTCACTTCTAACCAAATTACTTTTTCTCACTTCTAACCAAATAATATTAGCAGTATGTTTTGTTTAGGTACAAAGTTGCGGCGAACTTGCGAAGGCTCGCATTATCACGTGAAATATTTTGTTTTGAAAGAAAAAATTAAGACAGCAAATTATATTGTTTATATGTAGCCACATGGTTATAAAAATAAATAAATTATATATAGTGAAAAAAGTTAAAGCAAACAAGATACAAAATATGTGTTTGGTTTAATATAATTAAGAAAATAATTATTTTTTTACAGTTTTTGAGAGGAGTTTTTTTTGGAAATAATCACTACTAAACATTTGAAAAAATTTCAACCATGATTTGAGTAAAATTTGATTTCTTAATTTTTACTCAAATCATGATTTAAGAATATTCAAAGAAAAATAGAAAAACACCAATAAAAAAATGTAAAATCACGTTTGTGGTACGTACATATATATTTGGGAAAATGCAACTCTATGATCATGAGGTGGGCAATTAGGGTGAGGAAAAAATATGACACAGCTTTGTACGCAAAGCTGGTTACTTCTGCACTGGGATTTCTCTTCTTTTCTAGTTGATTTTGAATTTCTATTTTCATCTTTCCACTTGGTTCTTTCCCATCAAATGCCACCACGTTTCATGCCTGTTAGGGTGTGCAGCCGTGTAAGAGGTAGGGTTTTCCAAGTACCAATTAAGGATGTTTTGCCATTCTTTTTTTCTTTTTCTTGCACGAATTTCTGATCAGTGTTTAGCTTTTTGAATTTTGTGGGCTATGTATAGGAGTTTATAACTAAAAATATTTATTTATTTTTACTTGAACTTTTAATTCAGTAACATTTCAAAGACTTGAATTAGAGATTTCTAATTAACTTATAACAGGTTCTTGTAACTGAAAATATATTTTAAATAAAAATGTTAATAGATATCTTTGGAATATTGATTAAAAAATTAAAATTAAAAATTGTTTAAATAAAAACATTACCAACACATTGTTATTGTAATTTTCATGTATTTACACTGTAAATTTTAATGAAAACTTTTTATTTATTGACAATTTGATCAATTAATATCTTTACTCTTTAGGACATTTATTAGTAAGACTCTTAATTATTTCTTTACTATTAATATCTTAAGTGATTTACAGTAAATAAACTAACATTTAAACTAATTTTATAATTAATTAATTTTATTTTTATAAGTCCCATGTTTATAGAGTATGTGTATATAACAATGACATTTATATACTTGTATAACTATACATAATTAAAGAATATTTATTTTAATGTCGACACTTGCTGAAGAATTCACTCACGTAATAAAATGATATTTTGATAAATAAATTTAAAAATATAGTATTTTAAACACATATATTTATTGATTATTTATAATTAATTACTTCTTAAGGTGGTAAGAAATTATTGATTTTATATCTATATACAAAATTAAATATATTTATATACTATTTAAATTTTAAGTTAATCATAAGTAATTATATGGTGAAAAATTATGAAAATTTAATTGATTACATATCCGGCGCCCGCGTGTAACTTCATGCATGTGTAAATTTTTATTTGTTTCGTTACCATGTTATATATGCTTTGTTGAGATAAAGAAAAAACTAGAGAAGAGAGAAGTAAAGAAGAGAGAAGTAGGAGAGAAAAATAATGAGTAGATTTTTAATGTGTTTGAATTAAAAAAAGTAGAAAATAAGTAGGAGAGAAAAAAAAGTAAATGTATAATGTAAAGATATATTTATTCTTGATAACATATTTACATAATTCAAAATTAAAGGATAGATAAGTCATTTTAATTTTTCAATGAGTCCCACAATTTTTTTTTTCCACTTTTTCTCCAAAATCTCTTCATCCATGGAGAGATTACTTTTGTGTGTGGGTCTCACATTTTTTTTTCTCTCTTCTCTATTTCTCTCATTTCTCAAACAACCAAAAAATTATTCTCTTATATTTCTTTCTCACATACTTCTCTCTCTTCGAAATCTATCTAAACAAACACAGTGATAGTTTCGCGTATAGGGGAGTCCCCCTCCCAATGTGTAAGTTTTGATTTGTTTTAAGGTTATAAAATTAATTCTTTTATTTTTAATGAAAAATGAGCATTTTAATATAAATATGTAGTTTAAATTTATTAAATGTTTAAAATTAATTCTACTAAAATTAATTCTACTGTATAGTGCATAAGAGAAATGTTAACAATATATTATCTAACACATTCTTTATTATTATTAGTTAAAATTTGTTAAAAATCATAAAATTATGTGAGTCTTATTCTTTATCTAATAAACTCCACTCATAATTTTTTAATTTTTAATAAAATTTAAATAATAAAAGAAAGTTTAATTTGTTAAAAAAATATATTGAAAAGTGTGTTACTAGCACTATATTAATACAGGACGTAAACAAGTTGTTGTGAACTCATTTTTTCTTTAGACAAGAGTTGATTATATATACAACTATATCTTACGTTACTATCTTATCTTATATCTTTTTAATGATAAAATAAGTTTTAAAACTGTGTGAGCTATCTCAATTCTAACGAATATCGTTAAAGATGGCGTAACATTTTAGTCGACGGGAAAGGACGAATTATTCCAACGGTGACAGCATGTGATTAAACCTTAGCTTGAATTGAATTGCTCCAACGCTCCACTTTGGTGACCTTTCCCACGTACACCGCATAACCGACCCATCGGATAAATGCTTCTCTTCATTATTATCGCACATCGTATCAAGAGAGTGGAAGGTGCGATGTGAATCAACTGGGCAAAAGTGGGAGTGCGGTGGGGTGGGGTATGAAGTGGGTTATATAGGGATCTTACATTAATGTTCATACTTTTAAAAATCCTAGATATAATCATCATAATTCACAACCTAGCTATTGATGGGACAACACAAGGTCAATCCATCAGTCTCTTGAAGTCTCTCTCAGAGTCCTTTCCCTTTCAGTTTGAACTTTCTTCCTCAGTGGTTGCAGCCGCCTACGTAAGACAAAGATATGAACATTTCCAACGCCCCTCGCTTTTGAGTTACAACTTACAATTATTTTTCACGTAATTTTTCAATCACATGTGTGAAAAAAAAATAAAAAATTAAAGTAAATATCCATTAGACTTCATTCCGAGTTGTGAAGTTTATTTAAGAAATTTTTGTAAAATTACTTATCTTAAATAAAAATTTAAATTAATTAATTACTTAAATTTATAAAAATTATAGAAAAATATATAAAATAAATTTTAACAATTCGTGAAAGTTACTTGCATAAAATTATTCTAGGATTAAACCAAAAAAGAAAAAGATTGTTCCAAGATCGATGCTGTGGTGCTGCTATGATGCGCACTTATAATCCTGTGTCCGTGCTGCACGCATGTGTGTGAACCTTGACCCTTGTCTTGAGACTCTGCTATTGCCTATGGCTCATGTTACCAATAAATGCTTTGTATCTTTTTATATTTTCCCCCAAAATCTTGCTATTCACCGCTATGGTTACGTAAAGGTAAGCAAAGGGCTTCCTATCAGTTTTTGTGTTTGTGCTGCGGGCAGGGGGTTGAAACCAAATTAAAGTGTTTCTTCGAAAACGGGTGGGTGTTCAACTGTTTTATTTATTGTGTGTTCATCGATAACGGAAGGAATCAATTCAGTTTTGCCCTCACGAGCTGGCTAAACAATGACAAATTGATGGATGATGGAAACATTGCAACGGATATTGATTGTTTTTGTTTTTCTTCTCTCTTTTTTTTCTTTGCCGTGTTGGTGGTAGAATAGGGATATAGGAGGTATAATGTGTAGGATGAATCTACATCCGTGCATTGTTGAAGTAAAGGACAATACTATTGGCTTTGTTCGCAACACTTTGCCGTGTTTGCAAGGGACGTTTGACTAGCTGATTATTGATATTCGAATTTACACTGTTCGGTAAAAGGAAAGGAAATAGAAGAAAAAGAAATAGGTAAAAAAAAAGAGGGTGAAAAGAAGATAAATAGATAAAAAATATAGTAGAAATAGAGATTGTTTAGTTTGAAAAAATAGAAGAAAAATATAATGAAAGTGTACTTTTTGACTTTTTTGTAGTTTGAATAAAAAATAGAAAGACTTTTATACCCTTTTTTTTATATTTTTGATCGTGTTAGTAAAAAATTTAAATGCCATATAATTGAAAATAGTATTCACATATTCAATTATATGGCATTCTATATATATTCGTTTATGGCATTGCGTATAGGCCTGCACTATTTAACTATATGGCAAGATCAGCATATTGTTATTTGTGGTGGCCATATAATCAATTATGTGGTCAAAACAAAGAGCACAATTTTTTTTACATGGGCATATAATCGATTATGATGATAACATAATCGATTAATTCGCCGCTACAGGGTGTGTAAGTGATAATCCAGTATAAGGGCCACTGTCATTTGATCGTTATCGATCACTACATTACATGCATAAACCATTTGTATATAAAATTTAAAATCTTGAACAAGACATGACCACATTCATATTCATGCATTAAAAATTCCATGATAAAAAAAATACCTTTATAATCTAAATTGGTCATTATGAAATTGTCATAAAACAGAGTGTCACATATGAAATACTAGATAAAGTAAACAAAGGCCATAATCCTAAAGTGTTGTACAAAATGTAGACAAATATTATTACACACATAGTCTAAGAAAAACATAAAACATGGTTTACTTCGATGGCTTATTCTGAAAATAATGCTCAAGTTCTTTAAACCACTTATCAAATTAAGTAAACCTATCCTCAACCATTTGGTCCAACTCATGCATGTTAATGGTTAAATTGTCTAATCCATGTTGTAAACCCTATATGCAGAACAAATTTGATTTAACATATAATTATGAGGGGTTACTTGGAGTGTAGCATAACCTTCATCAATGTCATCAGCTCTAGCCTCTTTTCCTTCAGCCTCATCTTGTTCATGTTGTTGTTGCAGCGGATGCAACCTTTCATGTCCATATTGCCACACCTTGTTAACCTTCATAATATTCAATTTTTTCAAGTAAGTTTTCGTGGAATAATTAGACCAATCGAGTGTGATCTCAGTATTTGTACCTACTATAATGCCATAGCCTTTTATTATCTTTCATATAAGTATAGTATACGGAAGGGACATGTTTTTTCTCTCCCTACACTTCTTCATGTGTTGACATGTAGTATGGCCAATTAAGTAAAATATGTTGTTTCAAAGCCCATAGTAAAAAATTGTCTTCTCCACTAAGCTATGCATAGTTCCCTGCATGTGGAACTAAAATGTGCGTGTATACATAATGCAGAAGTCTATCTTCTACTATCAAATTACCTACATTTTTAATGGTACGTACTTCCACTCCTGGTCTAAGCATTAAAGCCAATGCCTCATCTTGGTGGTAATCCATCCACTCATCTATTTTGGATACTTCAAACCCATGGCCAACATACTTCAAGTTTGTTATATTCAACCAATCTTGTGGCTTCACTTGAATCTTAACTTTCTTTATTTCAAGACACAAGTCACCATTTTTCTCAATTCTCAAGTTGTGTAGAAAACCTTAATCAAGTCCGAGTAGTAGACACCATTTAAGGTTACAAATCTCTTAAGCCCTTGAAAACTGAGGAGCTCATGAAATTGAATATTAGTGGACTGAAAGGATTGAAAATCCACGATCTTTGCATCCACCATATTTCTTTTGAAAAAGTGTCCAACATAAATGTCCATTTGTGTCCTATTGGAAAAGTAAAGACCATGATTTATTGCCACTTCAAGGTCAAGTGGTTGTGGTTGAGCTTCTTGTTGCTTTGTCTTTGTCTGTAATCTCTGCTTCTTTTGTCCCAAGTAGATGAACAAGCCATTGTAAATCTCTTGCACTAACAATATTTGCATAGTCAAGACAAATAATGAAAGTACCAAGTCATATACAAATGTACACATACTCAATCAAAAAACCTAGACAAACATATTAACTAGACAATGTAAGTATCATAATTGTCAAAATAATCCACTGTAATGGCAAATTGTCTCAATTACAAGGCATAATCCATGAAATTGTCAACACATCATACATAAAAATAGCCAATTGCCTTAATAAGTTTACATTTTGTTGTCAAACATCCCACGACTACTTCACTAGTTGCAGTCCTATACAAAGGACTTCAAAATACACATTCAACATAGACCAACATATCACAATTCACTGAAAACCAGATTCAGTCATCATTTTATCAATGCTGGAAGTCGAAGATGGGCAGGTATCTCAAGTAGTTTACGCTTTTGGGAGTCATTGTTATATAGACAATCGTAACATTGCAAACGATATTGCTACCCAATATTTATTTCAGTCAACACAAGCCACTCATCTACCTCTGAAATCACACGTGCAGTGTTCCTCTTTAAGACAATAACATGCTCATGTATGATCTCATTGTGCTTCTCAATCGCTAAAACTTGTTCAACAATAAAGACCTACCTTTCTGCTACATGTGATAATTTTTGGTCAAAGCATTACTGCTTATAATCGCCTCAGCAACCTTATCAAGATCCATTGCAAGTTTGTCCATTTAAGCGTCAATGATATCCACCATACGAGCTTTTCTCTTCGTGCCTCGAGATCTTAAAGTCCCTATAAATGGAATGTGGACTGTGCATATGGTGGACTAAAAGAGCCAATATTTGAGGGTGACACCTACACATCATCAAAGTTTCCTATATCCAGGTCATTCATCGTGGTATCATCACATGCATCATTAAGTTCAATGGTCTCATTGTCCTTGTCAAGAGCATGATGAATTTGCTTAGTGTTAACCTCATATGCCCTGATGCCCGGTAAAAAGAATAAAGCTCATCAAGAATATCATATTGACAAACTTGGCATGTTCTTCATTTGGCCGCAGATGGTTTAGCCTATGCACATTATATTATATTATAAGTAAACAATTATTGTTGTTAGTGAGTGAATAGATGTACAATAACATTTACCCTTATTAGTTCTTTCCAAACTTCATCCTCAGTCTCAAACCTCTTAGTCATTAGACTCCAAGCAAATCCACTCAAACTGTGAAAAAGGTCATGTGCTTCACGCCATTTATCTTTTATTGTATTTTGTCTGTTCTTAACGTTATTTTTTGTAACATCCTAAACTTCAGAAGTTCGCAAGGTGTTCACAATATTTGCATATGCTTCATATGTCCAACTACCGTCCATCTTATTACCCTTACAGACTTTATTAATCATTGCATTTAGTAAAAGCTAGTCCATGTCCTCAATCCACCTTAATAACTCCCTTAAAGACTGACTACTATCACCAGCTTGTCCCTTTCCCTTATTCATTTTACAACCTAAAAATTGAATATAAATAATCCACCATACAACAGTAATAAGGTAATTTGGAAAATTAAAAATGTCATCCACACGGCATAATACCATAATTGTTGTTTGTGTTATATAACTCTCATCGTATACTATCAATGGCACAAATTAAAACAAGGTACATTTCTCACAATGACACAAACAACATTGATCCAGCAAATAACATAGAAAAATTAATGAGAAAAAAACTTATTAATGTTCATAAGCATTCCACATTGCATTTGCAATGTTGTCCCTCAAATCTGCCCCTTGTTTATAACCATCGTCTCGCTACTGTATTTGTGATCTATCTGCCTTACGCTGAAGCAATTCATGGTCAACTTCAACTAATAATGATTCACCATTATCATGCCAATTAAAAAATTATGTAATATACAATATGCCACTACTATATTTCTCATGGTTTCAAATGGATAGTGAGTTTCTGTCCCACTGGCTATTATAGGAAATCTTTTCTGTAAAACACCAAATGTTCTTTCAATTACATTTTGGAAGGATAAATGTCGAAGGTTGAATAATTCTTTAGCATTTTGTGGCCTGCGAATTGAATATTCCTTTGAATGGTAATGAACACTGCGATATAATGTAAGAATTTAATGTTTAAGCATAAAACTAGCATCCTCTAGATAAAATCTCCTTACAAATACAATGCTTGCCGTGATGACTCATGGTTTTGTAAAATAAATTTCAATCCAGACTTCACAAAAAATCTATTGACCTTTGGGTATTATTAGTGGATCATCTCTAGTTAATGCATCTTTTAATATTCTAGAGTCAGATGCAGTTCCTTCCCCACCTAGCTAAGACATATGTGATTTTCATGTCAAAATCATAAGTAGCAAATACATTTTGCGTTTTCTACCCCCAAGGCGAAAGGCTTTTGCTCTTGGGACCTTCACTTGAACATGGGTACCATTTATGGCTTCAAGGCAATCCTTTGTGGAAAAGGGATAAAATCTGCTATTGTTAAGGCTTTGTGATGGGACGTCCCTACCCAATGGTTAGACTAAAGGTTCACCCTTTAATGCAATTATAGCATGTAACACATTGGGAAAGTGGCGACACATAATCTCACCAAATTGATGGAAGAAGAAAGAAATCATTTGATTTTTAACATTGTGGCCTATGATATGTAAAAATTTTGCCACTTGCTCCTTGATTGTGGACCATATCTTACCTTAACAATATCAGTAGCTCTTAATTTTTCACATAACTGGATAAATGCTTCAAGCCCCATTCTTATAATATCATAATACCTTTTGTATGAACTAGATAGGTCATTGACTCGCGACGCCTTTGCTCATTTTAAGGAGCAAAATCACTAACCCATATGTTACTTTTCCTTGACAACAAATGAAGCAAATGCAATGCATGCCCTACACAACACAATAAAATCATTACACTAACTTACATTATTGTTTGCAACTTCTGCTGAGCATTACTTATTATTTGCCCATCTAGTGTCGTTTGATTAGTTAACGTTTCCTTTTCATCTAACTTGTCTTTTTCTATAGTTGCCATCCTTTCAAAAGACACGTCTTCTAGAAAATTTCATATATTATTATCTTTCAACATTTGAACACATGTTTCAAACATAATATGTGAAACACACACACACACACATAGTTACACATAATTGAATATGCTTAATCGAATATGTGTTAAGCATATTCGATTGTTTCTTCATCCTCATTGAGTCTTCTAGTTCAATAATGGAAAAAGAAAAAAAAAAGATTTAAAGTTCCATATAATCGAAATAAAAGCATGCATGCATGTATGTCACCTCAAATCAACATACCAAGTGCAAGTATCCAGCACACTCGTGACTTCAGACCAACTTCCAAAAAAAAAAATAGCATTCAAAACAACAATAGACTAACTTCCATGGAGTAAGAAGACCGAAAAAACACCACAGATCAAAGTAGATCTAGCCAGATCCAAGTAGAGGTGGACCGTACCTTTTGGAAGAGACTAACTTCAACTTCAAACGGACCATAACCACACACCTCTGACTTGCGATGAGAGCTAGATGTGAGCTGGAGAAGTGAAGATGAGCACTAGAGTTGACAATTGCACAAGAGAGATGCATGAGTTACATGAGACACGAGTGAGAAATAGAAAAAAAAATGAGGGGCATAACGGATAAACCACACACTTTTGTCCACTTCTTCTTAGTTTTAAGCTAATGAAAAATGTCGTGTTACACACCAAAATTTTAAATATTCCCCACCAACTTCACTCCTACCAAACCCATGGAATTTACACACTTCACTCTTTTTCCTTCCTCTTCACTTCTCTTCCCTTCCACTTCGCTCCTACCAAACACAATGTTAAGGATTATTGAAATTTTGAATGGAGATAAGTGTTGCTGATTAACCGTGAAGAGGATCTTGATTCGATAAATTGAATGATTGCTCACAAAATTACCTGTGATTGATATGATAAATATTTATTTAATAGACAAAGGGTACAAATACAGATCATCATTTGTAAAATTTGATAGAAATGTATATGAGAATGATTACTTTAGTATTTATACTGTCCCATACCTACACATACATATATGTGTAATTGAATCAAAAAAACATATATGTGTAATTATAATTATAACAATAAATTAAAAAATATAAAATATAAAGACTTAATAGATTTTTATCTTTATTTCTTTTCTGTCACACCTAAACTTCATTAGCTTCTTGTTTGATTGCATCTAGTTTGGATCCTCATTAGTTACATTCTCTCCGGTCAACATCTAGCCCACATTTAAAAAGAAAGAGAATATAATAGATGGTTCAGATTTTGCCTTGAGAAGCTTGAGAGAATCTAAACTTTCAATAGATTTAATGGGTACTCACAAAAATTAGTGTAATCAATATGATAATTATTTGCTTAATGAATAAGAGTACGAATACTTGTAACTACTCGTAAAGTTTGATAAGAACATGTATTGGTACGTAGTATCTTAATACCTATTTTGCCTCATGATGCGCTAAAAATACGCTCAAGGGCAAGCGTACCCTTATCGCAGTAGTAACAAAAGGACGTGAGTCCAGATATCGAACCTAAAGGACTAAATGGTGATTACTACTTTCCAGAGATTCTATATTGTTTAGGTAAAATTAAATAGGTATTGGGTTGATTCAATAATGATAAACGTGAAATAGGAATTGTAAAACAAACAATGGTAAGTAGAGAAAATTAGAGAAAATAGGCTTAGGGTTGTGGTTTCCTTCTTGTTCTTAAGTTCCTTCACATCTAATTCTAATCGAACCTTTTACTATTCATCAATTACCAATATTCCCTTACGAATTTTATTGTCAATTGTTGGTCATAAATTGCAATAGTCCTTTCTAAGTTAATTTCTCAGTTGATCATGTGAGATATTAAAACCCTAGGAAGGCATGAGGAATAAAATGGGAGGATTAAATTAATTATTTAATCCAATTGGAAATTAGGAATGAAGGTTGATCATACGACAAAACCTAATTTGATTACCCTACATGTCTACCAATTAATTGCGATATGGCCACCGTTCAATTAATCGATTCGAAGCATACATGGGATGATCAATTCCAAGTAAGAAAATAAAAACAGTAGAGCAATCTAATTGATTGAATAGAAACAAGAATTCAATTAAAATTAAACATTTAGGGGTTCCAAACACTAAGTATACCACAACCCTAACAAGAAATTTAGCTACTCATGGCAAGAAGAGATATCATGATTTTAAAGAAATACATCAAAGGAAAGAGAAGAAGAAATCTTTTACAGAAAAAGGTTTTTTCCTAGTCTCTGACTCTGAGTATCTTATTGCCCCTCAAGAATCCTTCTCCAGAAGCCAAAGAGCTAAAAAAGGAAGAATTGAGGAAAGAATAAAGATAAGATAGCGATCCCCCTTTATGTGCTTTGCTCCTTGTTATTTGTAATATCCTTTCGGAATTTTAAAGTAGAAGACTTAACCCCCTTGTCTATTCTGCCCAATCTAGGTCCATTAAAAATTCAAATAAAATTAAAACTTGGACCTCGGACCCGCCCAACGAGGTTGGAAACTCGCTGGGTGGTTTTTTCAGAATTCGCTTTGCTTTGACGCCGGGCGGGCTATCCAACCCGCTCGGCAGAATACCTCCCGGGTAGCCTGCAAAGCCCGCCGGGCGGGTGCAACTTTGTGCATTCCATTTTGTGCTTCAAGTCTCCTTTTTGGCCCGTTCTTGTGCTTATAGGCTTCTTTTAAGCCCACTTGATAAGTATATTACTCTTTTATACCTATGGACTGGATTTCTTTTTTTTGCTCAACTAACTTCCTACATAAAATTCAACAAAATTAAGGCTATTCATGTAATTTTAAATAAAAAGCTTAGAAACATACATCACATGAAATCTTTCATTAATGGTCTATTTTCTCAAAAATTTCCAATGAGTTAATGCAAAAATCATGTGGTCTTGTTTTATAAATCTACATAAATATAGATTTATCACCTCATACCTACACATACACATGCACGTAATTATAATTATAAATTAAAAAATGTAAATTATGGAAACCTAGTAGATTTTATCTTTATTTCTTTTCACACCTAAGATTTAGCTCCTTGTGTGACTACATATAGCTTAAATATTCTCCAACTGCATTCCCTCTTGTCATCATCTAGCCCATGTAACACCTTAACACACACAAACATCAAAATAAATGCAAATTGAAGTCAACATAAGATATATATATATATATATATATATATATATATATATATATATAACAGTTCGTCAAAATACAGTCCATGTATATACCATACCACCATCTGGCCAAAATAGCAAAACAGCATTAGTCTCCACCAGTGTTATCAAAATCAAACCAGTCATCAACTCGGCCAAGGTTCTGAGTCACTAGGTCATTGATCGAACCAATGAGTCATTGATCGAACCACATGAACATATATATATATATATATATATATATATATATATAATTTATAAAATTTTACTCTTAACAATCTATATATATAACATATTTGTAATAAAATTAATAGGAAGAGTTATAGTATAATGGCACATATTCTTTTATTAAAACCTCTTGACCAGGGTTTGATTCTTGCAACTGCAAATTTGCTCAAAATCAAAAAATATTAAACTAATTGAAGTGAAATGTGTAAGTTGAAAAGTCAATTTCCATTCTTGTTAAAATTGAAAAATATTAAACTAAATAAAGTGAAGATATTAAACTAAATGAAGTGAAAATGTATAAGAGTTGAAAAGTCAGTTTTGATTCTTGTAATTGCAATCTACAGTACACATTATGAATTGAAAAGCTTTGGAAATTGAAAACCACTTGACAATAATTGAAAAACAGGGTGAATGAAATTTGAATTTCGAAAAACCGCGTAACAGAAGTACACGAACCAGTAAGAAATTCATTCTATTATTTTGTTCCAATAAAAAACGACACCGTTTTGTTTTTTTATTTAAATTACACATGCACACACACACACACACACACACACACACACACACACACATCTGTTCACACCATGTTGATTCAATTCTATAACATCTTTGATCCAAAAACCAGTTCGGACCGATTGCATCATCGATTTTCAGTCCAACTGGCCGGTTCGAGCCGATTTTTAAAACACTGGTCTCCACGCAATGAGTCATAGAAACACCAACAAAAATTCAGCTTCACTATTGACAACAAAAAGAAACCAACCTAATTGGTTGGTTTGAAACTATAAGAAGAATCTGAATGTCAGTAAAGGTCAAAGAACCTGTCATCTAAAATAAAAAACAAAAGAAAGAAAAACACACAAAAAAGAAATTTTGGGAGGTAAGTTTCTAAATAAGGCTTCGTGTGGTAACAAAAGAAACAAATGGGTCTAGTATAGTAGACAAGTGCAATATAAATAAGCAAATTAGGCAATTTATATCAAATCACATATAATAGACAAATGCAATGGATGAATGCACATATACTGACTCATCTTCATGGAAAACTTTTCAACAATAGAGTAGTAAGATCAGAGACTCGTACTCCACTGACTTGCAACATGCAAATCAATAGTCACAAGTAGTAGATGTTCCTAGCTACGTGCTAGTACACTACACTAATCACGGATAAATTAAATGATTCATCAAAAACGTTAGTATGTAAGCAACCTTAACCATGACCCAAAGTTGCAACACTTCGTCCACATGTGAGATGATGTGCATTGTACTTCCTTAAGATTTATTAGCCCTCGCTACAAGATTCGCATTCCATTACATGGTATAGCTACTCTAGGATCCTAGGTCCAACGGTAATGATATGATTATAGTCGATCCTATTACAGTTTATATCAATTAAGTATTTCATTAGAGGGTCTCAACTTTCCTCAATATCAATTTCCAATTTGCCCACAATAGGCTTCACTACAAATCTTCTTAACCAAAAGTTAAGGTTCATATCTTAACTCGACATCAACCATAATACAAAGACTAACTAGCGTGCACATGACAATATAATAGCATGTTTGGCAACACATCCGTGATGTGGTTTTCTACGTCCAAATTGAAGCTATCAGGGATAGCTTTTACGTCATTGACGTGATTTGGGTCTTTAAATTGTATTTCCAAACATGCTATAAATAACACTCATTGAGTGAAATCAACTCATTCTTAATTGATCACAACAATAATAAAAATTAAATCGAAATATAGGAAATTTTCATGTGTATCCTCTCATTCCTCCTGACTTTCACTTACCCTTAAAGATTAGCAAATAGAATTTTATTCACAACTTATTAAATTTAACTTATTAAATTTTATGATAAAGCTTCATCCTAATTAAAAGGTTCCAATCTTATTCTCTTTTTAAAATTTTATAGAGAACTCATATTACACTCTATTTTTTTTTTTACTTTGTCTGATTAAATTAATTAGAAATATTAATCTTATTAATAATATTACTATTATTATCATTATTGTCATTATTATTATTATTATCATTATTATTATTTTACTTGGAATTATTATTATAGTTTTAATAATTTTTTTTTACTTATCTAAGTCCTAAAATAGTATAGGAATCCATGACTACCATGTTTTTCTTGATTTTGTTTCATTTATTTTCTTTCTCCTTTTAATACAAATGAAGGCTTCATCTAACATCCTCATTATCATTTTATTATTATTATTATTATTATTATTATTATTATTATTATTATGTCTTGAAATATTATTAGTTAGTTAATTATATTGCACCAAATTTAAAGTTTTCGAATACTGTTTAGCCCAATTGTACACGGGGTTCCTCAAGCCCAAAACGCACGGGCTACTAAAGTTTTGATATTTGATATATTATTATTAGGCTTTTCCTATTTATATTCCTCCCATTTGTTAAATACACTTTCTTTTATATTTTTTTCATATAAAATTACTTAAATAACCTTATTTTATTTCTTTTTTAAACATCACTCCTTGCTTTTGTTTCATTGTACTCCTCCTTCTGGTTTTACCTTACGCTGCCACATGTTGTTTCACTACACTCTCCCCTTTGGTTTTTCTGTATTCTTCCAGTTGTGATTTTACTACATTCCCTCCCATTTGATTTTACCGTATTCTCCCACTTTTGGTTTCACTGCACTCTCTCCTCTCGTTTCTCTTCTTGGTGTTTTTCGAAAATACTTTCTAGAATAGTGATTATATTGCGTAAGGGAAGAAAATAGACGAGAGGGATTTAGAGAATGGAGATAGTCTAGACGGATGTAGAGAATAAAATTTATATCTTTTATTATATAAAAAGATATTTTTGGTATAAAGGGTATTTACAATAATAAAAATTGAAAAAAAAAGAAAGAACAAAGGAGCGCATTTAACAAATGAGAGAAGTGTAATTAGCAAAAGGTAATCATGAATCATAAATGCTACCTCACTCACCAGTCACCAAGTTCTATTTTATTTGTTCAAGCTTTTTTTTTTTTGGTCCAACATGTTGTTACCCCTTCCGTTCCATATTAATTGATATTTTAGCATTCAAAAAAAAATTTCATATTGATTGATGTTCTTAGTTTTCAATAAAATATTAACACTTTTATTCTAATTTTGTCTTAAATAAATACATGAACTTAATGATTTTTGAGAAGTGTGTCAGTCAATTTTTGAAAAGGAGAATAAAGATATTTTAGTATAATTATTTTACTAAGTAATTTATTTATTAATCTGTGTGAAAAAAACCTTAAACATCAATCAATATAGAGAGAGTATTGTTCATGCTGAATTTTATAACATTTTTTTGGACAAAATGCTGAATTCTATAGCAAGAAGCATCCCTTATAAAAATAGGCAATAATTGGGATGGGATTGTTAATTATCCGAAACCCGAACAAGAGTTATAGAAAAATTTATTTTGAGTGGGCCTGGGCCGCAAGTAACAGACAACAAATTAGTGGAAAGCACTAGGCAGAGGGAGAGAGAGAAAGAGAAAGGAAGGATAATACAAAAAATGACGCTTCTTTCCTCTCTCTGTTCCTCTCCTCCAATTCCTCCCTCATCGTTTCCATTGACATCTAATTTCTATGCTTTCTCCAACAACCTCAGGACCCAAATCCAATCCTCTGCTTCCACCAACATTTGCACCCAAAAAATCGACACCACTCTCTTAACCATCGCCGAATCCTTCTACGAGGATGAGCTCTGGGCCGCTGCCTGTCTCCGCGTCCGTTCCTTCCACCAATTCCGCCCCGATGCCTTCGGAGTCCAAGTCAGTCTCCCACTTCAATCTTTTCTTAAAAAAATAAACAATTTAATTTTTAAATCTCAAATCTAGCTTCAGGCTTCGTTTTTGGTTACCGTTTCGCAAAAGGGTATGCTTGAGTGAGTTTTGATAAAAAGTGAGCCTTTTACGAAGTAACGTAACATGGTGCATTCCGCGTTTCGTGTTTTGTCAAGTTCTGTTAGGATCATACGAGGTACTTGGCTGAGCGCGAGTTCGAAGCACTTAAGGAGCGTGTTTCGGGGAAAAGAACGGGCTTCAGAAGAGTCTCTTGCATAAATGCCTCCCTTCCATTGTCCCATATTGCCACTCTCTCTGATGATTTATGCTCTTCATGTAAGGTTTGTTTATTTCCTCCATTCATTCACGTCACTCCAATTGCAACTCTAATTATATGTATCCTTTTTTGTTTTCCCGCACTTACTAATGTTTTTGCTGTCGTCAATGAATTATTCAATGCTAATGCTTTCCATGTGCTTGCAATGGACTGTGTTTATGTTTGGAGATGGAGATGTCTCTTGTTTCGTGGATCTTGTCCCTTTCTGCTCAGAAAATTCACGTGTGTAGGTTGTTAATATTACTAAAATTAAATGTAGAGATCTGTCTATCATACATATCCTTTTACTCTGCTTAGAGTTGTTGTAAAGCTTAGTTCAAATCTCAATCCCATCAGGTAAATTGTCACATATGGATGAGTTTTCTCTGTGTAGATTTGTATAGTGGCGTTCTGTTTCTTGTTTCTTAACATAATTAATTGTAAACAATTGTAGTTTTCTGTCAATGGGGAGGATCGGATCGTAGTTGGCACTCTTGATCTTAGTCAGTGCTTGAGCCTTCCTGATGAAATTGTAGGGGTGAAGCCCGAGGTATTTTTCTATATCCTCGATGTCTAAATTTGTATGCGTGGTAGAATTTTGCAGGTGACCAGGTTTTGAGTTTTGACACGAAAATTGATATCTCTTCTCTCTGGTTTCTAATTTGTAAAATGCTGCCTTCGTCCAATTGTTTAAATGTTTCACTGTTGTAGGTCATTGGAGCTGATATCACAAGGGCATACCTCAGTAATGTATGTGTTGCTAGAGAGTTGCACAGAAATGGGTTGGGTTATGCACTTCTTGAAAAGTCAAAGTTAGTTGCTTATGATTGGGGTAAGAATCAAAATAGCACTTAAGGCCTATTTATGTGCACTCTTTTTTTTGCTCATGCTATGTGGATGTTGCTGTTGTTATCCTTTCCACTGCCTTTACAGAAGGTCTATTTATGTGCATTTTTTTTTCAAGTGCCGCTGTCATTACCAATTAAGTCAATGGTACTTGTAAGTGTAGATTTTTTGCTTATAAGGCTTTGGCACTTTGTGGTCGAACTTGATTAGATATCAGGATACCCTTATTTCTAAATCCTAATATTTGTTGTTGATAAGGATTTTTTTTCTAATTTAAAATTTCTTTATCTGCTCTCCCAATTTTTGGTCCTAATAAGCAAAATCTTGGATGTTCGGTGATTATTAGGAATATAGCATGTCTTTATGTTTTCTTCGGTGGGTAAAGAACTTAAGAAAATCAAGGATCTAAATTGACATGGCCATTTTTATTGTAACTACTTGTAATGTTGTAACATCTATTAATCAAATTCCATATGATCTTGGTCCTGTATGTAATGGATGGGATCCAAATTGGTCAGCAAGCATAAGATTCTTGCTATTTCCAAAGCTTTCCAAATTTTGTTCTTTGGGTTATGCTTGACTCAGAAAACTCTTGTCCCAAAGTGTCTGCAATCTGAGTTTTGGTTATGCTTGGCTCAGTGTGGGGGGATTTGATTTGCTTAAAATTATTATTATCTGGGGCTGCATCAAACTCAATTTGAAAGGCAAACACAACTATCACTAGTTCCCCTTGTTGATCTATCTTTGTTGATGGAATTTTTGTTTTATTATTTTTCAATGCCATGAACCAGACAATCATGGAAAACAATAGTGATCTCTGTTATCCTCAATCTGTGTTTAGTGAATTATTCATATCTTGTTATGGTCCATGTAGATTTCCTGTGTTATATAACACCCTATTGGTGTTCACATAACCTTCTATTACTCTTTATTTCTTCCCTATTTTTCTCATTTGAGTCTATGAACGAGGAGACCCTGATATTTCTACATGACAATTCAGATTGGACTTTCCTAGACCAAAAGTATCTAAATTTATCTTCTTTTTTTCTCTTTCTTTCAGGCATAACAGATTTGTACGTCCATGTCGCTGTCGACAATGAACCAGCAAAAAATTTGTATATAAAGAGTGGGTTTGTCTATGAAAGTGATGAACCTGCGTGGCAGGCCAGGTTTCTAGATCGACCCCGAAGACTTCTCCTATGGTCAGGGCTTTCAAGGACCTAATTCTTGTTATGTCAGAATATTTACCTTGCCTCATTAGTTCTTTTTCCTTTCATTCCAAAGCCCAAATGTAACATGTTTTGCCATTTTAGCAAATCTGTCTGACAAGGATTCACTTTAAGACATGATGACATGGAATGGCTTCCCTTGATGATTATATTTTGATAACATTAAGCATACATTGTTATGCCCAAAAAGATGCTGTAGAAAACGGAACTCGCACTTACCTAGCATATTCGTATATTATTCAGAGTTGAACAAACATTTGGTGCCGCGGAGAATTACAACAACATATTCTAGTATCTACTATGTTGCGACCCTAACCTATATCTTTGGGATAAACTGGGCCTTTTGACATACATTTCATCCACCTTAAACTCCTTCAAAAATTCAAAAACATCGTAATTATTAGTTGCAATTAAAATTTAATGAACTTGACCAAATGTGTCTATATACAATTACTAATACTAAATAATAAATACTATTCTCAACATTATATACTGTGTTTGACAGGAATTATCTGTCTATCTTACTCGAAAAGAGATCCCGAAAGATGTAATTCATCTTTTTAAGAAAATGTAAATCATCTCTAAAAATATATTGGAAGGGTATTTACAAGCTGTCTACTACAAAATTTCCTGGTAAGCAATAAATTAACAGACAACATAAATCCATTTGAGAGACCAAATTACCAGAGTTAAAACTTGGATTGCAGCAACGTGAAGAAATGATAAATTGAACTGTCACGATGCCAAATTTGCTTCAGATCAGATAAATATTGCTATCTTATTCGAACGTATACAACAATTGAAGCTTGAAGATCACGATCGACCTTGAAGTGAGCATTAAAAAATCTTTTCTCCTGTTGTTGAAAACCCAGTGATAGAAAAATGAGGACAAATTACCAGTATTAAGAAGAGCAGTATCAGAAAACTGAGCAATAATTAACTTAGGAGAGTCTTATTAATTACCTCTCTATAATCAAATGAAATTAAAAGGTTCCTCAATTTTTGTTCTTCTGAATCAAACAAAACAATGTGGCTGGGCAGAGACATGTTTTTTGCATATTCAGACACAAAAGGAACAGGGTCCATCAAGAAACGGTCAGACTCATCAGGAACTCCTTTCTCGTCACTGCTGAACATGATACATTAACATGAATTTTAAACTTATTTAGGTTCCGATTAACATTAGAAGCTATTGCAGAATTCTAAATTCCGAACCTTGGTGTGCAGTCCAGAAATTGCATTGGCAGGTTATGATGCAGCATGGAATAGTAGGGAGTGGCATGGCAAGGTGTTAGGAATAGGATGCTTTTCACTTTCCCATGAAGAGCTTCCCTAGCAAGGTGGTTCATGACATCCTCGGGTCCTCTCTGTTAGAAAATAAAGAATGTATTAAATATTTCTTTCTAGGTTTTTACAGAAGATTTTTTTGCTCAACTCTTGATAAATAAATAAGCACAGCAAATTGAAAGAATAAACAGTAACAAGAAAAATTAATAATTTCTATATCCTAAATCGCAACTGTATAATAGCAAGATCCATCAACTCCAGGTAAAGGAGAGAGGGAGAGACCTGATGAACCAAACTCATATACAAAGCCATTGGAATATTGGTAGCAAGCAAAAATAAGATAGCAACTCCCATCTTGGGAGGACATCTGGTATGCTTTTTTGAAGATTCTTTTCCTTTATACTCTGCATAACCAGGATCTTCTATCACAGCCAAAGAATAACCAGAAAACATCAGAGCTATGGGAAGAACTGGCAAGACAAACCTGTACCTCACAGTAATCATTATCATAAATCAAGTTAAAACCAATAGGCCAGGTATATGTTAACATGCATATGTAAATTTTTCAGATTGAAATACCTGAATTCCTTGTGACCTAATAAACTGTAGAAACCCAGAACCCATGCAAGAAGGCCAGAAAACTTCCATTGTTTGGAATAAGTGATACCAGCTATACAAAATGGTAAGTGAGAGAAGATCATGACTGGAAATCCCTGAGTGAAGTACCAGTGCCACTTGTGAGTTCCATAATAGTCTCCACCCGAGGATAGAAAATTGAATTTTAGAAAATTAAGTGGTACTAGAATCCATGTGCCATACATGAAACGATCTAATAAGCAGGTAAGTCCAAGCACCAAGATCCTGATAGAGTGAGCTCAAGTGTTAATAAAATATGGTCTTCAGGGAGAAGGGAAACAGAAAAAGAAAAACCACACATCATGATAAATGATTATCTAAAAGCACAAATACTAACAAGATTGTATTGTTATGTCTTAAAAGTGTGAACTTTCACGGAAAGGAATTGTCCAATGTTCATGTGCAAGGAAAAGTCATACAGAATTTAAAGGTAAATCTACTGGGCATTTGGAATGGAGCCAAGGAGAGGCCTCAAGTCTGATAACAACAGAATTCATTTCCCAATAGAAATATATTTCTTGTTTCTTAATTAATTAGAACCAGTGATTTTGAGAATTTATAAAGATTTGAATAAAATTTAATTTACCCAAACTTTTGAGTTACTAATGCTATTTCTGACATGAAATGTCTGCAAACTTTCCAATGGAGCTAACATGTTAAATTAATGTTTTCAGGCAATAAAATAAATTTCATGGCATATTTATATGCTAAAATAAAAACTCTCACCGTCTAAATAAACCCTAGTTATTTGGATACACAAGGAAAAAAACACAAAATTCAGGCATCCTTACATCTCCTTCCCCAAATGTCATGAAGCTCTCCACATATATAGACTGAAAAATTTGGAAATAAATAGACCCCCACCCCCTCAAACTCCTTATAGTCGGGCAATATTAGAGCGTGTAAACAGTCCCAAAACATACCCAATAGGAGCCACCTCCAAAAAAATGAATTTGAATCTGTCATGTGCCTTTAAAAGCTCAAGCAGGCCAACATACAGCCATGTGATTGCACTCGTTGGTCGCATAGCACAAGCCACTGCAGCCACAGCTAAACCCCACTTCCTTGAAACAAAGGAACATTTGCTAGAAGTTCTCATACAGGGCCAAAAGTATAGAGACACTAGTGTAAGAACAGTCTCCAAGCTATTCGATAGTGTACGAGAAAAACAATAAAACATAAACCAATTGGACAACTGCGAAAAGAGCTGAGACAGAGTTAAGTTCTAATACACAATATCGGAGAAGGTAAATCAGCAAAAACTTATAACATTAAACACACACATTGTAGCCAAAAAGTAAAACAAAATAATAGGATACTGTCCATTTTGCAACAGAGTCACCAAAGAGAACCGCAGAAAGCTTGTACAAGTATAAATCACCAAATGCAGAAAACACAGACTGCAGTAACCGTGGAGCCCTCATCTAACAAACATAGAAGAGTTTTTTTTAATCAACCAATTAGAAATCATCCTACATATGAACTTTAAAGTAACTATAATAAAAATCAATAATCTTACCATATGACAATTTACAATTTATGATTAGATGATACTTGTAAAAAAAAACATTTATACTTTCAGTCCATTCTAATTAAATTCAAACTAGAATTAAAGGAACCATATCTATGAGACACATAAGAATACATTAATTAATTAGTTAATTAATTAATTAAGCTGTTACATTTATATGTTTAAAATGTTTACCATAAGCCAAGGGGTATCAAGATGCAGTATGGCAAGGATCCAATAAAGCGGAACGAAGATCATGGGATGCAAGTAGCTCCGGATACCCTGTTTCCACTCCCACGTTAAGTGACCGTACCTGCCAGATCAGCGCTTACGTGGCATCGGCGAAGAAACAAACGGAGGTTTAACTGAAAAATGAAAAGGGAAGTTAATTGAACGGTACCCAAACGCGACGCGATGCGCGACCTCGGGGCCCTGCCAGTGTTCGTCGGGGTTGAAATAACTCTGCACCAAAACGGAATTCACCATTCGGAACACCAAGCAGAAAGCAAAGACTCGTTTGTGTGAACAACGGAATGACGGGTGCTCTGAATCTAAATTGGATGAAATTGGAGTTTGGGCTTCGTGTGTATCTGCATCTTTGTCGCTATTGTGCCTCCGTCGCATTTTTTGAGAATGTGATATGTGTTTCTCACTTTCTTTCTTCGTTGTTGTAAGAGAGCAAAAATTACACTCATTTGTTTGTGTGTTCTTTTTCTGCCCTACGAACCAAACCAAGAAGAAAGAAGTTCCAGAATGAATAGCGTGGACTTCAACATATTCGAGTGACTTCATTTTTCTAAGTTTATGGGTCGATTCAATTTGGGTTAGGCACTTTTTATGGGCCAAACACGCAAGAAACCAGGAGGCTGCTATTCCCGCCCCAGTTTTTGTTATTTTCACCTCATGTATTGTTTGTATTTTTTTATTTTGAAAATACTCCCTGACGAAATTGCGTTTCTGTTGTGATTTTGTACAATGAAAGCATATTTCCGTTACGATAGAGGCGGGGCAACCATTTATATATAATAGAAACATATTTTCGTTATGTATTTGGAACTGATCTCGTTATGTATGAATTCAAAATACATAATGAAAACAATTTTTCCGTTATGTATTTCAAATTTAATTATTTATATTTATTAAATTCATTTATATTTTTTGAGTATAGCTTTTGATGGTTAACTAAAGCGTGAGTAGAGCATGCGTTTGAATCAGTATGATCTACACCCTTGATTTATTGTGTGTAATATCAACCATTTATTTTTCTGACGCATATGATATTGCTTTTAATGACTTGGATAATATCGTTTACGTTTCATTGGTTTGTTTTTATCTGTATCGCATGCTAAAACTATAACAATGTATTAGTGATACCAGCAACGTAATAAGTGTAACATATATAAAATCCAAAACATCTATAAAATTCAAAAATATATACAATAACGTCTGTACATAATGTATAAAATACTAAAAAAGGATGTAACAGGAGAAAAAAAAGAGTTCAAGCATCAGAGGTGGTTGTCTTCCTCTGTCTCCTCCTGTGATAGGTGCACTTGGAGGCCATGCTTAATTAAGCGATAGTCAATGCCTCCTGGATCATCCCATCACCGTCCCTGCCTTCAGGCACGACCCTCAATCGTAGCGTCCACTCTAGAAGGCTAGCAACTCTATTCCATTGTGCCTACAAAAAAAGAAATGGAAACTTTATTAAAAAATATGTCATTGGCATCGTAAAAAGCACATTATAAAGATATGGATAGTTACCTCACATGAATGGCAATCATTGGACAAAGAATCCATCACAAGTTGCTGTTGCGGGACAGGAACTCGTGGAGGACCTCGCGGAGAATCTCCTTCTACTGGAGGAATCAGAAAAAGGTGAGAGACATGGTGGAACCCCTCTAGGTAGCCATTGCCACATGTTCACAGAGCCGCGTGTGGAACAATAACTCCTCTGCCTACCGCGTGCACTTGTTAGCCCCCCAGTCATCAATCTGGCTGGTGAGTGATGGGAACTAAATAGGCAGGGGGCGAGGGATCTCTTGGATGTACACAAACTGCCTAAACACCTTCTTCTGTAGAAGGGCACGCATATGGGTACCACACCTGACGAAGCTGGAGTAGAACAAAATCGCGTCCAATAGCCAGACGACCTGGTGTGAGTCATACAACATTCGTGTGACGTCGTCCAACTGTAGTTGGTCCAACACCCGCCTAGTCCCTAGTGCAAAGCTCGTGCCTCTTTTCGACCTCCATCGACATAGACGGGGATGCTACTCTGAGTAACCCTTAATAGGCTCCCGCTCTAGAGTGGAGAAGTGCTCATATATTCATGCCTGTAATCGCCAATTAACATACTAAATTACATAAACAAAATAATCACTAAACACATATCTACAAAAATTAAAAAAAAAAACCATGATCAAACTCATGTATCCTCCAAACTGTGTTGTACACCAAAGGCTAACAATGCTGAGTTAATCGTATAGGAATGCTAATGCAACGGAACCTCAAGAGTATCCACTGCAGGCCTGGAGATCAAGGAGGAGGTCTAGGTAGCAAACCTGCACATGCGTCAAGCTCTTATCGACGAATATCGTGTAGCCGACAAGATGTAATAGACACGCTCGAGCAACAAATGTGGTCTGCCTAGCTGGCTGTTGTGCGGCATAGATCTTCCTTAGCCATGATAAGGTGACGCAAGCTCTTTTTGTGGTCGCAGCATGTGCCTTAGCAAAGGTCACACCTAGCTCACTTATCAGCAGGTCCACGACATCATCACGTGTATAATAAATGTGCTCGAAGACCTTGCCTGTAATAAGTAAGTGCAGGAGATAGAGCCGGCAAAATGGGCCCCAGCCTGATGGGCCGCCTCACTTAGCACGCAAAAAGGGTTGCGTTGGCCTGGGTTGGCCTGGTGTGTGTGTGTGTATATATATAGTAAAAATTAAATTGATAATATTAAATTATTTATATACTTAAAAAAATTAAAAAAAAGGTGTCAAAGACTTAGAGCTACGTCGATAATAGTTGGTAACATTCTCTTTGTAAATTGGATTTAGAATAGATTGAGAACCCTAAAGCATCTTACTTCTCACTTCCACTTCGCCTCTGCCTTCCTAAGTCTGACTCACCCTCATCTCGACGTGTCCTGACCCAGTGACCCTCATCTCAATTTAGATTCGAACTTGGAATTATTGCTGCACAAAGAGTGGCGCGAGGCACCGTCTGATTACTAAACCGGTAACGGAGGGAACGAATCCAACAGATTCGGTGAACCAACTTCGCCTTGCCCATTCACAAGCAATCCAATGACATTTCGTGGTAGTGGCGCAACACCTCCTGTCTTGGCCCTCATGACTTCTCCTCGTGGTTACTCTGTCTCACGAGTCTAATCTTTTCCCGTTTGCTTCACTTCAACAGGTTAATCATTTATTGTCCTGTATCAAATCATTTTTTTAAGCTATCCTTAGGACTTGTTTGACTATTATGATGTTTGTAATTTTTTTTTAATATGGGTTGTGATTGTGATGCCTATCTATCTTTACAAATTTTGCTGTGTAGTGATAAATAATTGAGCCACTAGCATTCTCTTAAGTGTATACTAGCTAAACATTTCAGCAAACATAGCGAACCTAACACAGAAAACATCTTTAGACATATTTTGTCAGAGCCCAAAGTTAGGAGGTTTGCTAGGTTTTGGATCATGTAAAGAACAAGCCCAAAATGTGGATTGTTTACTCTTGAAGAAATACGAAAATTGCAAACTAGAATTAGAAATAGGGCAGTTATATCGTGGGACATTTGTGGCTATTTATTCCAATATCTACGAAATGATGCTTTCAGGTCTCCATCATTCATGCATTTGTGGCTCTTAATCTTGATTCATTTATTGCCTAGTAGTGGTAGGTTGACATCACTGTTTATTATCAAACAGTTATTATAAACACACATAATAAAGTCTTGAAAAATTCAATGTTAAAAATAAACCCATTATAAGCTACTCTTTCACGTATCTTTACATATTTGTAGTTGCACCAATTTATTAACGACATCAAACATAATAGAATTTAATTTGAATGGATTAACTAAGTAGATGTTTTGTAAATTGTCATTTGATCATGTATGACAAGATTATTGAATGGATTAGTTTGTATTGATAATGCTATATTACTATTTATATTTTTGCAGTCATGAATCTTGTAGAAAATTTGGAGAATATGGATGATATCATAGAAACTCCACCTGAAATTAACACTAAGGCAACTCCAACTAGTAATCCCTCTTTTAAGTGCAGTACTACTATTGCTGGTAATAAGAGTAAGAGCAGGGACAAAGGTGGACAAGACCAAGAAACTGTAGAGGCAAAGAAAAGTAGGACTAATACTTCTGAGGTATGGAATTATTATGAAAAGCTTGGTCTAATTGATGGGGTGAAAAAATGTAAATATAAGGGTTATGGGAAACTGTATACATGTAAAGTTACTTTAGGTACCAATCATTTAAGACGTCATATTCTTATATGTCATGTAATTACCTGGTTTTTAAAATTCCACTTTCTTAAATAAAAATATATATTTTTCCATAACTCTATTTTTTTCACCAATACAAATACAAACAAGATAGTCAAGAAAGGCATTATCTAAAGTAGTGAATTATTTTTAAAAAAATGGTTTATTGATATTGTAAATAAAATTCGCTTAAAGATATATTTTTAATGAGACTACAGAATAATTAAGTAAATTATATATGAATAAAAATGTTCGTTTATACTAGAAAGTATATAGAATTTAATTTTAAATATTTAATATCATTTAAATAATCTAATTTTATATAATCTTTGGCAAAAAAATAATAATTAAAATAGATAACAACGCTAAAGGATAATGAAAAACAATTAATTTAAATAATTTAATTCATACAAATAATTAATATAAAAACTATTTAAAAACGAATAATTTAAATTATTTTATTCATAAAAATAATTAAAATCAAAAATTAATTTAAAAACAATCAACTTAAATTAATAAATTCATTAAAATAAATAACTATTTAAAAACGAAAAATTTAAATTATTTAATTCATATAAATAATTAAAATAAAAAATAATTTAAAAATTACATAATACATAACGGAATCCCGATTCCATTATGTATTCGTTATGTATCATTTCGGATACACAACAAAATTGTGATTTCGTTGTGTATCTAGAAATGACACAAAACAAAATTGTGACCCCGTTATATATCCTCATCAGATACACAACGAAATTGCGATTTTGTTCAATCTAGAAGTGAAAATAAATAAATAAACGAATCTCACCTTCAATGACTACGTAGCAGGAATGTCAATGGCTGTAGAGGCTTGTGCTAAGCTCGACGAAGTAAGGAGGCGCAAATGGGGTAGAGTCACATTCTTCCAGCCACTAGGGGCAGTGACGTGAGGTGGGAAGAGAAGAGACTGGGAGAGGAGGAGGGAGGGGGGAGTGTGAGAAGGGAAGAGGGAAGGGTGAATTTAAAATTATTAGGGGGCAAAGATGAAATTTTATGTATTTTAGGAAAAGGATTGGGGTGAAAAAGAAAAAAAAAAGAGGTTGGAAATAGCAAGCCCCAAGAAACCCGTTTTGTCCTCTAACTAAAGTTTTTAAAACTGAATCGGTTATTGAACCAGTCAAGACATTGGTTCAAGGTTCAATGGTTCAACCGTGGTCGAATCGGTATTAATAAAATAATAATAATTAAATAATATTAAAAAAACATAATATCATAACTTTATAATACTAAAAACTAAAAATAAAATATAAGTTTATAGGTTCTTAATATATACAATACCTAGAAAAGTTCAAATTAAATGTCATAATACTTAAGTTTAAGTTTTAATAATACACATCAACATTTATTAATAAAAAAAAGTTTATATTTGGAATAAAAAGAAAATGACAACTATTTTAGGTTAATTTTCATTTTTAATAAAAATTCAAAATAATGTTTTATTAGATATTTTTTATTGAACTATTGTGAACCAGTTTTTTATCAGTTTACCTATTTGTAAACCGATTCTTTAACTGACCGGTTTTCTAGTTCAATTAAACTAGACACAGAATTGGTTCACCAATTTTCTAATTGAACCGGCAGGTTCGGTTCGATTTTTAAAACATATTGTCTAACATATTGGAGCAACTTCAACATTTTTTTGACAAAAAAAAGAACACAGTTTTCTACAAAATAGTAACAGAACGCTCAAAGAAACATACATAAAATACTCTTTAATTGATTCTCCAAAAAATTGAAAAAAGAAAATGAAAAAGAAAATCCTTCAAAACAACTCATTAATTCTCCATGAGTGCAAACAAAACTAATACTTCCTCTATTTTGAAACAAATAATATTTAAGAGTGTTGCATAAATATTAACGAAATATTAACTTTAAAAATATTATGAGATTGAATTACTCTCTTCTTAAAATATGTATTATTAATAATCTATCTCTTAAAAAAGGAATACTTATTAAACACTAATTTAGAAGAAAAAGGATAAAGCTAAAAAAGGTAATGAGTGTTTTCACGGAATTATGAAATGATAAATAATTTGTAACCAAAAAATTATTAAAGTGACACTCATTTCATAAAGAAGGAAGAAAATATTAGTTTCTATTTCTTTATGCCTTTTAAAATTAAGATAATATTAATCATTATTTTTTAACTATACCTTTATCTTCATTTAATTCTTAATACTTGGCACACTTGTCATAAATAAGAGAGACATAATAATAGAAGTCATGTCAAGACGTTAAAAATAATTTTAGTATAAATGAGAATATTAATTATGTTTTTTTAATCATTGTATTATCTTCTAAAATGAATAGGTGAAAAAGAACAGAGGTAATATTTTCTAATATAAAAGGGATATAGAGTGTAATTAAAGTAAATTTCATAGGATTATTTCAAAAATGTAAAAGGATAATGCATTTTTCTTAAATACAATATATGTAGTTAACTCAAAGCTTACACCATTATTAGTTAACTGCAAATTTCCCTACTAAATCAACACCATTATAAAAAATAGGAGACATGAGAAGTAAGAAAAGTAAATTTTAATTATATAATTATATATGAATAGTCAAAAGATTATTTTAATTAATTTTAATTTTAACAATTTATTTCAATTATATGAATGAAATTTGCTCTCTTATGGACTTATTTCTTACCCGATGTGCTTTCATAAAAAATATCATGTGTACTTGTTAAAGCTCTTGTATTTATGCAATTCATGTAATCTAATAAAACAAAATGGGAACAGGTGAAATTCGTTAAAATGTAAGAGTTACCCAACAAAGGTTCTGGGCTCGGTTTCTCTCATTTTTGGGTTACACGGGGGACCCTATAGTTGGTGGAGAGCTTACCTTTTTGTCTAACAAAAAAAAGTGAAAAGGAAGCTTATCTTGTTTGATTTATGTCCCAAATACAGATATTCAGATAACAACTTGGATTGAGGTAAAAGAAAGACTCAAGCCCACAAAAGAAGACACCAGTTAGGCGGTTGGTCCTGTCCCCGGAAAAGGTGCCAAGCCAGAACATGATTGCTTTACACAATGTAGTGTGTGTCTTTGTAGAATTAGTTTTGAATTACCTGATTTTATAGAATTGATTTTAAGTGAGCACAAGTTTGTAATAATGTGATGTTTATTCGGATAACAGATATTAAAAAATTGATTTTGATATACAGTACTGTTTGAAAACTTGAAATTGATTTTGAGTATGTAATTATTAAACTAGGTTTCAATGTGTCCATATATAATTTTTTACCCAGAAGTCTTTTACCTTTTATACTGTAGGCACATTATGAAATCAGGACTGCGAGATGAAGACAAATCATATTTTTTTTCTTAATAATTACTGTTATGCCGAAAAATTTTGTAATTAGTTGAAAATATTTAGCTGTCTTTGCTGTTTAGTTCATTCTGTCAAAGCCCTGTGATCGAAATCATGCAGCTGTGATTCACGTTAGTGTTGGGATCGAAATGTAGCTGTGATCGAAATCAAGCCCTGTGAAAATACATGTGTAAAGGTATACATGAAATAAACATCATGACTCAAGTCACTATTGATGTAAAAGTTACTTCTACCATGAGACTTTAGTTTAAAACTTGAAATCATATTTCTAACACAATACCAAACATCATGATCAATAGAAAAATTATGTTTGACCAATTCTAGACTTAAGTTGAGGCCTTCCAAACGTGGATCCATACATACCCGTAGTGAGAGTGTGTCTTAATGTTATAATCAAAATCATAAAACAAACTATTTGAATACTAATGTGTTTGGATAAATTTTTCAACAAGCAATTATAAGAAAATAAAATGAATTAAAATTAACTTATGTATAAATTAATTTATGAAAACTCTCTCATTTAACTTGTACAAAATATAATTTGAACCTATACATAACCTAATTTTAACTTATTAAAAAAGTTTAATTTATTTTGCCTTCTTATTTTCTTTTAGTGCTTGTTGAGAAGTTTATTCGGGACATAAATGAAATCTTGGACATGCTCTTCGTGCTCATCATGTATTGTTTCAGTTCATTAAGCAGATTCTTTCAAATTAAAGTATATAGCCTGGTATCCCAGAAACATGGCGCGTATGTACATATTATTTTGTTTCGCTGGAAGACAGATCACAGATAATTTGAATTTAATAGTAGGGACGACATGTTGTAATAGTTACAAATATGTATAAGGTACAAAGATGCAAACGGATACAGTAGATAAGTGCTGATAACATTAATTTTAGTAAAATTGCAGCTCATATTTTGCAAAAGAAGCTGAAATCTTCAGCATGTGATTGATGGTTGCGGCCCATGTCTTGTAACGACGAAAATCATCTGCCATGTCTAGCTTGAAAATGCCTCCTCTTGTTGTTAAAACAATCAGATAACACGTATCAGCATCCTCAGCTTCTGAACCTTTATACAGCTCCGCATGCAGAGTCATTACAATACCTGTAGCTAGTGCCGTAAGTCATTGTGCCTTCTAATCTAAGTTTAAATAAAAGAAAAGAAAAGAGCATGATGATGGGAAAAACAAAAATACACATACCCTCCTTCTTGCTTTTGAATAGATTATGCTTCCTCATCGTAAGTACAACCTGTAGTTTTAGAGTGGGGATCATTGCACCACGAGTCAGAGAGACAAAAATATAGCTACATCAGTAATACTAGAATTAATCATAATGCCTAATTTAATCATAAACTCAATTGCTGGACATAAAATTCAAAAGGTAAGGTTCCCACTCCGTTAAGTTTCACTAATTGAAAACACTAAGTCAACTTGAACAGGTAATTAGATTTTACGGTGTCTTTAATTCTTTGTTCTGTTAGTAAGTGTATTATTATTATCTGAGTCGGTCCACGGGAAGTAGGTTTCGCGATTTTTCTGGATATGTTTCAAGTTCATAATCCTATTGACCAAAATAAAAGTAGATAGACATAAAAACTACCCATGATCCTAACCTTGGCCTCGCTGTTCAGGATTATAGATACCGATCTCGGCATGTACTTCCCTGTTCAGACATAATTGAAGTAAGCATAAATTATAAAATCACACAATGCATAGTCGTAAATAGTTCTTCTGTAGGCTATATAGTTATAAGTGGATGATATAGCTTAAATAGCTAGACGTTAAGAATTATGCCCCTGCAGAGCAAGGCCTTTTTATTTTTTATTTTTTTGCATCATAACTGTACCTTCTGGTGTTTCCACATATAACTCAGCACCCTGTGCAAGAATTGATCTGCCTTTTTCAAAGTCAAAATCTTGATCATTGTTGTCTTCAAGGGGCAAGATAGGAACTCCCCCAGTCAATCTGTTCTTGCATCCTGATCTTACTTTAAGTGTGGCTGCTCCTTTTAATGCTGCAGTTGGCAACAGTTTTTAGTCAGCAAAGGATGGTGTACATAAAGTATGGTGCATGGACGCCAACCAAAATCAGAAATATGAAAAAGGATATGTTTCCATCAGTTCCCTCAATTGCATGTTTCTTTCGTTGGGTGAAAGTGGTACTTTATCTTACAAATTTCTTCATATTAAGAAAAAGAGAGGAAATGGACCTAAAAAAGTAAAAAGTGCCTTTTCTGATGGGGAAATGGACCAGATTTTTAGTTCCAAAATCTGTAGCCAAATCTTGCATCTGCAACCCCCTCCAAATAGAATAGAAGTATTTAAAATGAATGAAAACAAAAACAAGGAAATTACATGTTGCAGCTGCGGCAGTGAGAGTTAGTATGTCACTTGCACTTGTGCCACTCATGGCTGAGTCGATTACGCTGCTAAGTTGCTCTTTCTTTGCCCCCATTGCTTCAGCTACTTTTGCACACTGCGCAGCTACCAACGCAGCCGCAGAGGCCATTGCTGCATCTCTGTCTTGGTTTGACTCCTTTTTCGAATTTTCAGCTGCAATAGCAGCTAGAGCTGCTGCAACCCCTGCAACTGATATTGCTGCATGCACCTCTGCTCGTTGCAGTCTCTGATCTTCTTTCCTCTTCATCTTTATTTCCTTAAACCATTTCTTTATTGAGACACTTTTCAGCGGCATGATCTGCTTCCATGGCATCTGCATGGTAGCCAACCACAACAAACCTACTCATGCCAACTCAACTAATAATAATATGGGACTGAGAGATAAGATTACATACCCATTTCTTTCGGAAACAGCTGTTGTAGTTCAATTCAGGATGCATCGCTTGCTGCATCCATATCCATGACTGAAAAATACAAGAAGAAAAGAAAAGAAAAAACTAGTCATGAAAGGTCGATTCTCAATACGGAATCAGTTTCTTCTGTCTTGTAATTTCTTACCTTTACATTATTAGACTTCCATGCTGGCAAAGACCTGAAATCTGCATCATCCATTCTAGCACTCTTTTCCATCTTATGCAAAGTTTCATGAATATTGAGCACCAAAGAGTAGGTTGAATAACATTAGAACAAGTAATGTTATATCCTCTTATTAATCCTCTAATACTTATAGGAATTAGATGAAAATGTCAAAACATAAAAAGGTTCAATAGATTTTTGGTTTAATCAATGAGAGAATGAACAGAAAGATATTGCTAGAAGATTTAGAATAAAACATAAAAAGGTTCAATAGATTTTTGGTTTACTCAATGAGAGAATGAATAGAAAGATATTGCTAGAAGATTTAGAATTATTCTATTGCAATAGTTCAAGCAGTTTTGACTCACCGAAGGATGAGCGTTGGGGCTACTAGGTTCTAATTGCTTCATAGAGTTATTGTCAACTAGGACAGCTGATCCATGTTGTGGCTCAGGCTGCAGAGCTTGCACAGCGAAATTACACCATGCAAGTGAAAGGAAATCCATAGTCTCGGGATGTGCATCAGAAGGGGATAGATTAAACTCGGAAGCCATGCTAATGTGATCAATCTTCAGAACCAAGACAATTATCTTGGAAATGAATTGAACAGGATGATAATTCAGCTACGCGGTTTCAAGTATGAATATATGTAGGCAAGCATGCATGCATATTTATACATGCTAAATCACCGTGATAACAATATAATGATTTGTAAACCCCACTACTCTCACCAAAAAAGTAAAAGGGAGTTATACTCAATAACCCATTAAACAGGACATGACACCGCGACAGTAAGATTGATACCACTTAAATCAAAACAGGAGTTTATGGAACTTTTTACCTAAAATGGTCACTCACTTAACTTATTCTTAATGCGGAATTTCGTTACTTGCACTTAAATTTTCGAAATTTTGTTATAATATATATAATTAAATTAGCAAATAGGACACGGCAAAAGTGGACAGAAAGAAAAGTTCTGCCGTATGCTTCCTTGTCGTTGATCATATTGATCCATTGTATGAATTTTCAACCAAAAGCAAGGCGAGTGATTATGTACAGATATTTTGGGCACAAGTTGCTAGAGTCCAATAACTAATATCTCGTTATACTGAAAGGCTTCTGGGGAACAGGAATATCGAGGCGTTGGAATAATAGTATATTACAGATGGAAAGTGCCGTTACACTTCATATAATTGTACATAACTTTTCGTGAAGTTACTGATGATGTGGAAATTAAGGGACCTACCTGATATTGAAAGGGTTATTTTGCTTATAGATTTTGATTGTAGAAAACAAGCCCCCAAGATTCGAATGAGAGCTAACACATGCTAGCCATAATAGAACATTGTGGGATTAGTATAAAGACTCAATAGGCCCCTTTCTTTTGGGCATCTTTAAATGAAAGCCATAAACATAAGGCTAAGCATGATGCATCTTCAGATGATAAAATAATGAAAGGCTAATTGCCAGAGGACCAGAGCTTTCCTCAGGGCCACCACATAAGCATCCACAAGAAAAACAGGCTAGAAAAAGTGGGGAGGCATTATAACCCAGCATGCTCGTGGGCCAATGGTGATGGAAAGAAACTAGACATGCATGATTGCCATGAATGAAAGGAAGCTAACTGGTATCATTACGGTTAAGCATTTTTCATTAGAATAATTAAACACTTGATTAGCTTACTTGTTAAATAATAACGATAAAGATTTGCTTTTCGTCATCTTGAAAAGAGCGTGTAAAGCTAATTGAGTAGGCTATGTATGGCACAACACATGACTACATATTCTAAAATATGATCGATGGAATGATCCTTAATTTAAGTAAACACTTGTGGGGATTTGCTTGAAGGCGTGCTGATTACGTTCATGTGACAAGCAAACACTTTATACGTTAGAGATGCTAAGATTGTTTCTAACTCATGGTTCGTAACTTACACCAAACACGACTCTTTTTTTTTTTGGTGTATTAACACGTTACACGTCTAGGATCAATGTATTCGTACTTATTTGATTATTAAAAAGGACAAAACGTAGTTACATTATTTAGAACCCAGATAAAACGTACACCATATTGTAGGGTGTATGAGGTAAAAGAGAGATACAAAGAAAATAAAAGAAAAAAAGTGATATGTGAAAAGTGATGAAAAAGAGCAAAGAAAGTTAAGAAGAAAATGAGATGAAAAAGAAGATGAAAAAAGTGAGTGTATATTAAATATTTTTCTATTATTTAAGTGATTGTGGTATTTTTTTCAATTAAAATTAAAGTTTTATTTTGATAATTTACACATTAAAAACCGATAATAAAGGTTAATTGGTTCAAATTATCTACGTAAAACTCAAATTTAAATTAGAAAACAACACCGTAAAAACTTAAACTATAAACACTTAAAGAACAATGCCTAAATTTCATTCAATTAAAGAATTGGCTCGAATTTAAAATGATGGAAGATAGAAAATATCTGGATAACTAAGACATTTGTCTTGGATCACCACCCAAATCCAAGCCCATAACTCGCTATTTGGACCTCCAACTTAAATTCACTCCGGTGCAAAGATGTCAAATCTTGTACTGAATCTTATATATATGGGCGATATTATTTGTACTCCGGTTTTTTTTTTCCTTTTCGTACCTTTAGTTCTTTTTTAGATTTCAAAAATTAATTTTTAAAAGTGTATTATACATTTCAAAAATTAATTTGCAGAATGTAAAGTAAAAAGATACAGCAAGAAAAAAAAATGTAAATAGAATTTTCCTATACATATTACTTCTAATGGATTTAACCTCTTTAAAATATTTGTCAAAAAAAAACTTCTTTAAAATAAATAATTATACTTTAAAAGATAAAATGTATTTTTAACTAACTGTTTGAATCAATGATTAAAATTATAATAAGATATAAGCATATGTATAATAAAACTTTAAGTTATAAATTTAAACTATTAATCAACGGTTATAACTGTAAATACATTTTATCTTTTAAAATACGACCCTTATTAAACCCACGTCTAAATAACATTTCTTACCGCAATTTAATTAAGGACCTCTTAACTCTGGTATCAAGGCAACCGATTAATCCCTACAGTTTTATTAACAAAGTCAATGCTTCATTTGAGCATTGAATGCCTTCGTATATAGATAAGAGTAATAGTTTTTAGACATTCTATTTTTTTGAACATTTCATTAATATCTCTTATTTTTCTCTATTTATCACATTATATCATATATTGCACCTATACTTTTCTTTCTTTTTTCACTTTCTCACCAAATATTGAAAAGCATTTGAGGAGTTTAAAAATTATTTTTGTATAGATAATCCCCCTCACCCCCCCGCGAGCCGGCGGCTAGCAATTATTGGCAACCCATGGAGATTTCTAAGTTACACTTACCAACTCGAAAACTAGAACAGGACAATTCTTCACTTAATTTTGAATAAATAATGAAGAATCAAGGGTTATTTTATCTACAAATAAATTTCACTTCAATCCCTCAAAAATTATTAAAATTACACCGTCTGTTTTTTTTGTGTGTGTTCAAATATTATAGCATGTTTGTTATTTTAAAAAAAAAATATTTTCATTTTGCATTTTTATTAATAATTATAACAATGTCATCCTACTGTTTCTTTATTTTTTGTTGTATAAAAATGGTGAAAATAATAAAATTTTATTTTTACATTTTCCTAGACAAAATCTGTGAAAATGAAAATTAAAGTAAAAATAATGCAACATTTTTATAATTATTAGTAAAAATATAAAATAAAAAAATAAATAGACCCTTCTATTTTTGTGTTATATTTAGATTGATGAAAAGAGATAAAATACAATAGTACTAAGTTCCATCATTTGAATTGTTTAAGATAAAATATTATAAATTCAAGTCTAATGATACATATTTTTTTTGGGGTCACCATATTATTAATGTAAAATATTTATCAACTTTGTTGATGATTAATCTCTGTTGAAAACTTGGCCACCTTTAGTAGGTTCTCTTCTCCCAACTACATTTTTTTTGTCCGCAAAACTCAAACTTGAGACCTTACTTAAGAGATTTAAGCTCAGTTTCATTTGGATCAATGACACATTGGTAGCCTAATGATATACATTACATCTCATTCCATCCAATACCATTTTTCTCCTTCCCTTCTAATCTAGGGCTACAAGATGGAACTGTTTTGTTTTTTTAATTTTTTTATTTCAAGTCATAAAAACATTCAAACAATTATGGAATGGTAAGTTTGTTTCACATTCCATTCTATTTTGCATTAAAACTATGTTCTGTCTTTACGTTTGAGTGAAAATAGTGAAAAATGAAATGGAGAAGGGCGAGAAAGGATGGAAATATCAAATTTTCACTCTTTTCTTGAAAAGAATAATAAGAAAGAAGGAGATTTTTTTTCTATAAATCTCACATATAAAATTAAACATTTTCCCCCGTAAGTTATCTTGAAATATGAGGGAAATATTTATTGGTTTTTCTCTTTTTTATTTACTTTTTTTAAAAATTAAATAATTTTTATAACATAAAAATAATAAATGAATTTATCTTAAGAAAAAAAATAACATAGTAAAAGTTTAAATTTTTTTAGTTAAATTTTCCCCTTATTATAAAAGTTTTTTATATTATTTATTTATTTATTTCTACCCACTCTTTTATTAATCCAAACAAGTTGAGAGAAAATTCCCCATTTATTTTCTTTTTTTTATATCTATTTAAACAACACATTTTTTTTTAATTTCTATCATTATTATTTCTTTTCTTCTTAATTTTTTTCCGCTTAATTTCATTTCTTATTTAAACAGAGAATTAAAGTTCTAGGTTAATATAAAAGTGTTTTAAAAAAATTGTTGATGACATTGAGAATCATTAAGAGAAGAAAAAATGGACATAAGAAATTCATTCATAAATGTCATGATTACTAGAAGTTAACTTACACTAAAATATAATAAAATATAACATATTTTTCTTTTTTGGGAAATAATTGTAATTTTTCAAAATAGAATAAATGATGGTATAAATTGAATGTATCAAAATAAAGTATAAGTTACATATAGAGATAGAGATCAAGTTACTTTAAAAGTAATTGTTAATAAAATTACTCCTTTTAATAACCTTTTGTATATATTAAATTTTATTAATTGAATATTTTGATATTAACTCAATGATCATGTACACCAAATTTTAGATAAATTAAACATTTTTAACTATGTAATCTTATAATCAACATTCACTTATATGTTGAAAAAGTATATTATATGTTAAACTGAATTTGCTTAAAGAAATATCGAACAATTTTAAAATTTTATAAAAATTCTTAAACTTGATCTACTCAATAAAAACTTTTAACTTAATAATTAGATTAATGAAATTTAATATGTACAAAGAGTTAACCAAGGCACTAACTTTACCAGGAATTACTTCTAAAGTAACTTGATCCTTCCTTATGTCTGTGTATAAGGAATGTATCAAATGAGAACTCTTCCTTATTGTGAGAAATAATAACTATAAATATAGATCATTAAATCATATTTAAATGGTAAAGATTAAAAGAAAAATGTACATTACTTTTTTTAAGTAGTTATGTAACTACTAACTAACTTTTAATATTGATCATTCATGTATAATTGTATAATCCAAATTGGGTTAATTATGTTTTTAGTCTCTCATCTTTTTTGAATTCTTACTTTGGTTCCTAATCAAAATTTTGACTAGTCTTAGTCCCTAATCTTTAAATTCATTAGTTTTTTAGTCCCTATTGTTTAAAAGCTCAGTTTGTTAGTGACTTGGCTGCCTATGTGGCGAACCCGTTTTTGCCACTTGGAAAAATTTATGACGTGGTGTTTATATTATGGACACGTCAGCGTCTGATGAGGAATATTATTAATACTAATTTTTCTATTATTATATATGTTATTAAAATAAGTTTCTAATAAAAATATTAGATAAATAAAAGCGGGGACCGAAATCCCTAAGCGTTCAAGTAGGTGTCATATTTCCTAAATCTCAATTTGCCCTTTTGGGAAAACCCTAGTAGAGTGAGCAGTTTCCATTCCTTGTTCCCACTTGTTCATCCTTTTGGCAAAACTTGAAACCCCTCTTTACTTCATTGAGTACAGAGAGTGTAGATAGATTCATTGACATCGTCCTTAGCAGCAGAGATTTTAGGAGCAGAGATTCCCTACGGTGGTCCCATTGCAGTCGAAGACAAATCTTGGTGGTGTGGACCAAGGTAAGTATCTCTCTTGCCTTTTCTTTTCGTTACTATTATGGTGTCCAAGGAAGGCCTTGTGGCTTCCTTTTATGTGTGCTCATCCTTTTTTTATGATGAGTGTCTCTTATTCGAAGCACGTAGGGTTCGTTCTTGTATGTATTAAAAGCAAGTGGGGTTAGATATAATCAACATTACTGATGTTACCAACAAACTCAATTATTTTGGATGTAATGATCTTATTTTTTGGATGTAACTAATGACCTTTATTAGATATGTACTGCCACATTTATGGAGTATCTTGGATGCAATGAACATTGACTTTTATTAGTGTTTGCCATTATGGGATTCAATTTACATTGAACAGCAAAATTTTATATGTACTGCCACATTTGTGGCCTACTTTATATGCAATGAACATTGCCTTTGATTAGTGTTTCCATTTTGAGATTCATTTACAACAAATTTAAACTACTGGACATTATAAACTTATACCATTTCTTGGTCAATTTCTTATCAATGAAGTTCTATTAATTGAAATTGAATTTTGTATAGGTACAACATAATGGGATGTTATGCAACATTTAGCGTACATTTCATTTTTTATCCCATTGGAACATTCTGGGTATCAATTGAAAGATGTAAAAAAAATAGGGCATAAAAAAAAGGTATCATTTAAATGTAATCCTAAACAAGGAAACCCGCAAATGATGTAACAAAAACGATATGAAATTACTGTTACTGTAATCAAAATTAACATTACATACAATGGTTCATTAGGTACATAAAACTTAACCTATTACATATCAATGTTGCTGCCACATTTATATCCATCAACCCTAAGACTACAGTAAGTATTAAGTAGCTTCCCTAAGTATATTACAATTCTCCCAAAACACAATCATCAAAACCTCGTTCTTATCCTCTACATAAACTGCATTTCAGAACACAAATCATGCCTATAAAGAAGGTCAATAACCACAACCCTACAGCAACAACTAACACAAATTTTGCCTTATTCCTTTCAACATTTAGCTTCTTTTGTAGCTTAGCAATCTTCTTCTTATGTTCCTCAATAGCTTCAGCAATCACTTACTTAATGCCATCGCTGCCACCATCATTTTCATCAACCCATCTAAAATAATCATAATGCATTGCCTTCTACAACATAACCCATAAGAAAAATCAAAACTTGGGAGAGGAAAAGTAAAAATAACCATGCAATACCTTCCAGTTAGGGCAGCCCCAAAGCAAGTGACTTGGGTTCCTCACACTTTGAAAGGTTACAAGCACCTCTTTATCTCCACAGAAGCATATTCTCCATCCTGCAACAATGGAGGATGATAACAAACTAGTAGATGCCCCGACCTTCTCCACCGAAGAAAAGCCTCTCGACCTCAATGACTCATCTCTTCAAACAGGCAACATGGATCCCTTGTGAGCGATTTCCCCAACGTGATGAACAAGAACTCATCCTTGCACCTCGTTTAGGGCTCGCACAGTAGCAACAACAGGTTGACTATGATATTAGGGATTCAGCTTATAAAGAAAAGAAAATACAAATTATTAATAAATAATAATTAAAATTATGTTTAATTTAAAAAAAACTCATTAATTACGTGTTAGCACACGTGTTTGCCACATCATCAAATTTTCCAAGTGGCAAAAACGATTTGCCACATGGGCGGCCAAATCAGTAGCAAACGAAGCTTTCAAACGGTAGGGACTAAAAAACTAACGGAGTTAAAGATTAGGGACTAAGACTAGTCAAAATTTTGATTAGGGACCAAAAGTAATATTTCAAAAAAGATGAGCGGCTAAAAACATAATTAACCCATCCAAATTTATGGTTCTTATTTCTCACGATAAGAAATTCTCACTTGATATATATATATATATATATATATATATATATCACTTGGTTATTGTGAGAACATGAGAACAAACAATGACAGCCCTTGGATCAAGATTAAAATTAATTAATAGACAGTTGAGAATAAAACCCAATTATAAATATCACTTATAAGACCACCTGATGCTATCATCATCATCATTGCCACCACCATCGCCCCTTATTGGCATCATTATCTCTGCCCTCATCACCATTACTACTGCTATCATCAACTACATTCCACATGAGACAACTCAAACCTTCAATTATCAGCAAAATAAGAAAAGAGCTAAGTGAATTCTTTTGTTTAATCTCCCTCTGGATATTAATCTCCTCAAAGGGATCACCATTTACAAGAATAGAGAGATTACCTAGAAAAGCACAAGCCTTGACCTAAGCTCTCCAATTTATATAAGTAAATGTTGACTATAAGATTATCTTACTACAATTATTTGATTTATCTAAAATTTAGTATGCATAACTATTGAGATAACATCAAAATATTATCTAGTGGTACTAATATACTCACTTTAATGACTCACGTGACCAATACCCATCCTTTCTTATCAATCCAAAATACATCTACATCTCCCTAATTTGCATTTTAAATTTACTAATTGGTAATTAATAATGCAAGTGGGCAGAAGAGGTGCCATTCCTTCTATATTCTTATTTATGAAACAAAAAATGAGGAGTACTCACCAATATCGTTATCTTCTCATTGCATTTGCCATTTATCAAGGCCCCTATATTAGTGGGCATTATCCCATGGACATGATGGTTTTCAACATGGGGAAGCCATATATCCCACTAGACATTAATCATTTTCTCGTCCTACAAGCACTATGATGTACCAGTTTCCATCACCCATTTTGATGCTAAAATGTTGGACCACACAACTTTGGTTGGGGCATGGTTTCACCTATGGGGAAAGCATTGCAAGAAATATTTGGCCTTAAAAGTCTTGGCCATTAAATAGTCACCTGTATGCATTAATCACCACCATTGTTTGGCCAAACAGGTTAAGTTGAAGTCTTTAAAGAATTTGAATCCCAAACCACCATTAGATTTTAATTTTGCAACTTAATCCCAGTTAAGCCAATGCATTTTCCTAGCTTTAACATTTCCTCTCCAAAAAAACCTCATCATTATGTTTTTAATTTGGGAACATAATGATTATGGTAGCAAAAATAATCCCATAACATAGGGAGAATGGACTAGATTGTTGGTATGATAAGAACCTACCTTCCCGCCTTAGACAAGACTCTCTCTTTCAAACTTTTAAGTTTCTTCTAGACTTGATCACAGACAAATTCAAATATTTGTTTCTTTGACCTCCCCATTATAGTTGGTAGGCCAAATATTGTAATGGCTATCCAGTGCCTTTACTCCAAGAACCCTTATAAGGACATCAATTGTAGAGCTAGGCATGCTTTGACTAAAAAGAAATCTTAGATTTGTCCAAATAATTTTTTGTCCAAAAGCCCCCTCACAAGTCTTTAGAAGTTGGGAAAGATGACGTGTTTCAACTGTATTGACTCTAGAAAATATAATGCTATCATCTACAAAAAGCAAATTTGAGATAACATGTACGTTAGGGTGGATTTTTATATCATGAAATTACTTATTTTCTAAAGCCTGATTGATCATAGCTGACAGAGCTTCAATACACATAATAAATAGATACTGGAATAAAGTGTCACCCTGCCTAAGGCCCATGTGTGGCCTAAATTTAGTATACGGTTGCCCATTAATAAGTACTAAGAAAGACAATAGTGACACATTTCATAATAAAAGAGATTCATTTAAGAGGGAATGCCATGGAGGTCATAATACCTCTTAGAATCCCACTCCACTCTATCATATGCTTTCAACATATCCAGCTTCATTAGCATATATCCTTCTTCTTTTTTACCTATTCTCCAATTTTTCATGTAGTGGAAACATTCAAATGCCAATAAAGCATTATCTGTTATTAGCTGTTGTAGGACAAAAGCACTTTGGGTCTCACTAATATAATATTTGAGAGAATATTTGATCTTTTTGCTACTATTTTGGCCACCAGTTTGAAGAGGACATTCCTCAAGCTTGTGGGGCGGAATTTACTAGCATGTTCTGGTCACCAATGTGTTTTTATTTTTATTAAAAAGTGAGAGAATTATTTTTTAACAATAAAACAAATGAAACCTTATTTTGAATGTTAAACGCTATGTTTTGCTTAGAGAAATAAGCCATTGCCAAACTTGCATATTAAATGTGTGTTTGATTTTTTATTAGAAAAAATTGTGACAGACATTTAGTTTAATGCAATAAAAAAAAACTTTCACGTTTTTTTCTCACATAACACATGCAGTGATTTTTTCAAAATAAGTAACTAAACCCACCCTAAAATAAGTTGATATGCAATTCATTATGTAGAAAAAAAAATTATACAATAAAGACATACAAAACCTTATATAATCGTGAAAGAAATAAAAATAAATAAAAAATAAAATGAGTAATTTGATAAAAAAAGTTATTATGCGAATAATATATAAGCACTATGGTCGATGAAATTCATTTCGTTGTAAAATTTAATGTTTCTAAAAGTTGACTGAATCACGTGGCTAAAATACGAACTTCTCTTGGGCTACAAACTGGGCCATTCACTCACTGTGTTACGCTTTAAAGAGTCAGTTTCCGCACTTTAGGCCGAAGTTGACACGCCGTGGGCTACGCAATTAGGCTTGCAGTAGTGCAATCAAGCCTATCCTTACCCATCCCAAATGAAATATCTACCAATCACACATTCACACCCTCAAATCCACTAATTTCTTCGGTAAATCACCCAATCATAAATTCTTCTAATACCATTGTTTGATTCTTTGCACACCATAGACTAGATAGAGACCATGAAATATGAGATATCTGATAGTTTGTGTTTATTTGATTTGATTGGCGCGTATCAAAAAAGTAAGTAAATGTAGACTAACTAAAATAACTATGGCATCATTATTAATTGATTACCAATGGATCACAAATAGCTGTCGAGCAACAAAAGTTTTAGTTTGACAGAAAGGGGGCAAGTCAAGAGGTTTGGCCATTGGATCCTAACATCCTATCACGTGATTGGAGGCAACGTACCCCTTTCTATGCTTACAGGCGAAAATTACAACCTCTTCACACTCTAATATTTAGTATATATCTTATCACAATGTACTGATTTATTTTTATAGATTAAATCAGCATGTATTCATTTAAAATAATTCAACTAATTAATTCTAGTTTAAAAGATAATATATTTTTAGTTTTTCCTTCCTTTCCTTTTATTTTTTCTTTATATTTTAACACTAATTTGAATTAGTTATTAATTATACACTACTTTAAATATTTAAAAGTACTTTTAATATATAATACACTAAATACTTACCAATTCATATAACTCATAATACAAGAAAAATAATCAGTTGAAGAGACTTCTTCGTAGTTTATGATATAAATGTTCTAATAAAAATATACAGATAATACAAATAAAATGTAGAGAAATAGGATATTGCAGTTGCGGTGGTGAGATAATTCGTATTTTTGCAAGATGTAATTTAATGCATAAAGTCAATTGAAAAGAATTGATTGCTTGTCAAAAATTTCCGGAAGTATATAGTGGGTTTTTTTGTTGTTATTTTGAAAAAGATTGATTTAAGACATTACCTAACAATTGTTATACTACTCTAACAATTTAATTCAATTCATATTTTTCAATGATCAACCTCCTTAGTATAATGAAAGCCAGAATACCTGTATGCCAATTTATATCTTTATTTTTTTAAAATGAAAAATGGAAAATTGTATTTGAAGTTAATTATTATCGTACAGTGAAAAATTCATAAGTATTGAAACATAATTAATATGAAAAGTAATAAATGTTTATGATTTTTTATAATTATCTTTGAATTAATAATAAGATGTATAGAAAATTACAAGCTTATACATCTTATTACTTAAAATTAACAAGATGTATACGCTTGTAATTTTCTATTTTTGGCACATTATAATTTTCTTTTAAATGTTTATTTTAAATCTTCAAATAAAAATAAGATTTATTTACCACTTCAACATTTCATATTTATCTTTACATCTTTGGTGGCTTATTGTAACTTAAGTAATAAGTAACTTTCTTTCTTATCATCATGTTAAAGATTGTTATACAAAATAGAGAATATTAGATTAACCTACAACATTATATATATATAGACACATACACACGTAACTTCGTAGTATAGAATCAAAATACGTAATTTGTATGTCTCTTCTTTTATTAATAAGCTGTATTTGCAAGCAGATTAATCCATAAAAGCACCATGTAAGTATACGAGGCATACCAAATAATTATCTAATCTATAGGAGAACTTTCAATTTTTATAAGAATATGATTTATTATCGCATCTAACCGTTATTACATAATTTGTAAGTATAAATATATCACTAAACTTTATTATTTTTGTTTTCTTATTTGTCATTTTTAAAGTTTTTTTTGTTTGTTTTTATTTATCTGTTATTTTAAAATTTTAAGATGATATTAATTATTAAATTCTTATGATAAAAGAGAAATACAATAGGATATGAAATATTAAAATAATAAAGGGATTGATAAAATTTATATTAAAAATTACAAAATAATTTAATATATTTAAAATTTAATTATTTTTGGTAATCTTTCTTAATCTTTATACTATAAATTTAAACAACATATGAAAAGAAACTAATTGAATAATTAGTAAAGTTTCAAACTATGACGGGACTGTATATGCTTTTCACGCATCCACTTCCAAAAGCTCATTATGCTAAGAACACGTTCCCGTGTTCCCAATTAATTAGCGTGATGGTATTTTCATCGCTAATTAATGGCGTAAGCTTTATAACAGCTAATGTGAGGGACAGGCTTCTTATTGCACTTCAAAAAGGAGTGGAGAGGGTTTCTCCTAGTTGTTCATATTTTTTTATAAGTGAAATTTTATTAACCAGAGTATAAAAGATATTCTAACTCATTAATTTATATTCGTAGTTGTTGATATAACTCATCCATAAAGTGTTCCTTACCTAAGACGACATTGCGAATTGATCATGAAAAGACTTATTTGAATTCTAAAATATGCAAGAAACTTCATTTTATATTAACATTACAAAATTTTGTCCTTGTTAGTTAATTATTTCAATATAAATTAAGAAACTTCATGGATTTGAATATTCCCGTGCTTCTTAATAAAGTATTGCTTATTAAAAAAAATTAAGAAACTTCATTTTAATTAAAACAATTCTTATTTCATTTACGTACTAATGAATTGTGTTTAATTGTCTTTATTAGTATAAATCTTGTCTAATAGAAACTAAATTATTAATATAAATATTAATTATAGGTCTATGCTAATAGTCTGATGCATATTAGTATAAGAAATAATATATATGTTATCACTATATCATATTTTTAGTATAATATATTTTATAATTAGTGTAAATTCACAATAATTATACAAATAGTTTAATTTCTATTGAAAAAGTTAATTCTAATTAATAAAAGATAATCAAACAACAAATCATTAATAAATGATTTTTTTGTAATGAAATCCTCATTTGACTGTTTTGTATGCATTATATAATCAATATAAATTGCACCAATAATATAATTTTTATTGACTAAAATGTACAAATTTGAAAAAACTTATTAAATTGGTCTTATACGTGTAACACATTCTTAATTTAGTATCTACCGTTACGACATTGTTTATGGATTTTTAATTTGGCCCCTATACGTATTCTTAATTTAGTTCCTAAACTTGTAGCGCATTCTTAATTTGGTTCCTATATATGTAGTACATTCTTAATTCTTATATGGATTAAATTAAGAACGTGCTACACATATAGGGACCAAATTAAGAATGCGATACATCTATAGGAACCAAATTAAGAATCTGTAAACGGCATTATGACGACAGGGATCAAACCAGTAATATTTGTACGTATAGAAACTAATTTAATAAGTTTTTATGTATAGGAACCAAAATTAATAATTCGCGACATGTATAGGAACTAAATTATATGTCTAACTTTTATCAAAAAAAATAATTATATGTTTAACCTTTTTATTTATAAACCTCAATAGTTCAAAATATGCATCATGCTTTTTCACTAAAATCAGCTATAGAAGCCATCATAGCCTGGATAATCAATACTCCACTTGGCACATGAAATGGATTTACCCCTACAAAGAGTTGCATCTCTTTCTTCCCCTGATCATTGCGGATATATACATGAGTAATGAGTTAATTTGTTGGTTATGACTATATAAATATCGAGACGTAGACACACATGTAAACAACCAGCATGTCAGATATAGATTAATTAGCAAACTTGTTGGATTTGCTGTTTATTGTAAAACATCAATTTGGTTGACATGTATTTTAAATTTCCTCTTTTCGGTTTGATGATTTACATACCGATCGACTCATGTAATCTACGATAATAAAAGAAAAAGAAAAGTGGACGAATCAAAGATAAACACGTAAATATACATTACATGCGAAACTAATCAATATAACTTCTAAAAACTTAATTTGATTGACTTACATATATGTTTACCTCTGTACAATGCCTTAAGGTATGGGAGCGCCTCTTTTTCTCCATCCCTTCTATCTCGCAAAGAGAAAATGTGAAGTGGGGAAATTTAAAATGCCAGAAAACAAATATTTAAAACATAATATATATATAAAAATATAATAAAGAAGCTAATCAAACGCTATGGATTGATTATAATTCTATAGAGTATTTTTTTTTTTTCTATTTTTTTTGGGATAAGCCACATATAATTCTATAGAGATATTTACGATGGATTTAGGATCATGAGCTCAGAGGCAGTGACAAAACATTTCATTACTTCAACTTGAGCTCGGAGTGATTCTATATAATCTAGGGTTTCTTCAACCAAAGACACATCGTCCATGAATTCTCCTCCTGGTAAGAGACTCTTGAGCCTCCGTGTTCTCTTCTGGACCAGCCTCTTGGCAATGAAACTCGCCACCACCCTATCCTTTGTTCTGTTGACTGCACGGTTTCTTCTCAAGATATTTCTGCAGCTTCTGATCCTTGTGCTGTGAGAATAATTCGTGAAGCTTTTCCTTACCCTCTCTGATGATGAGCCTAACACGTGTGCCGTGAGGACCTTGCTGTTGTCATCTCTGGCAGCATTGGCAATAAGGGCCCTGCTCCAGCGAGTGGTTTTGTTTCTGGTGGAAGCCATGGCTAAATCTGCTGATAGTTTTATGGCTTTCTTTCTCTCCAACAGGCTCATGTTCTTCTTCTGAGAGCTATATTTTCTGAGACCCCATATCCATTTCTTGAGGAATTCTTGCTTGATTGACTTGATATTTCGCATTCTGTGAAACAAGGTTGGAATTCACAACATGGGGTGTAACCGTGTAAGTGTCAGTGATATATATGTTAGTTAGCTAGGGCTTGCAGTAGCTAGAGGAAATTTAATTTAATTATATGTAATTAACTAGAAAAAATGATGAATTAAGGCGTACCTTGATGAAATTCTTGAAATGGAGAGTAGAAGATGGAAAAGAAAAATTATGAGTAAGGTTTGATGAGTGACGTCGCAGTGTTACAGATCCAAGCAAAGTGGTATGTGATCAGGATCTGATAAAGAGAGAGAGGTTGAGAAGAGGAAGAATGTGCAGAGAACGAATTTATGTGCTCGAAAGATGAGATGAGAGTGGTGGGCCTTTGAGAGAAAGACACAGCACATGCTGGCACATGGAGTCCCTGGCCCACTACCCAAAACCATAGAGAATAATGTTACATTATAAAGAAAAAAATGTATTTAGATTAGTGGTAAAGAAGAATAAAGGTAACCTTAATGTAATGCAAACCTAACATCGGTATCTTTCTTTTGAATACAAACAAAACTCACTAAATACGACTCACTTCGAAACAATGTGCCTATGGCCCGCGAGTGGAACTCCGTGAGAGCAAGATTGTACCTTATCATGACTAATAATTATTTTTAATTAATGATTATAGCTTTGCATTCTATCTTTTAAAATGTGCCCTCCGTTTTAGGGTAATTAAATTATGGAATAGGATGTATTTGTATTTTGTAGGCTTGATTAATTTCTGCATTAAATTCTGATAATCGATTTTCAACTAAACTAAAAATCATAATGATTTGATTCCGAAACAATGTTTACATGGTTACATTTTTAATATTTTATGTTTTAATATGTTCAAAATATATCAACATTATTTTTCATTGTAACACTAAGTTCAGTGGAAATTCAATTTGGTCACTTAGATTGTGGAAAACTTTCTTCATGCAATAATTAATGAAGTAAATATAACATGCTTTAATCATGATGGGTTACATATATTAGATTATATAAATAATGCAAGATTTGCATGATTACATTTTTAATATTATTTTTAGCTTGTTCAAAATATGAACATTGTCAATGGGGGTGGATTTGTCAGGTCTTTTCGTTCTTGAAAAACTGACTTGAGTTTCCTAAAATAACCTGTCAATTAGTGATATATGATCTCATTATAAATCCTTGATTTGTTAAAAATTGTACTTTTCTCTGAGCTTGCATGGCAGACATTCTTTTTCTCATAAACTATGTGAAAATTCGATTTAGATCATGCTTAAATTGTGGAAAACTTTGTTAATGCATTAATTATTGTGATGAATATATCTAACATGATTTAATCATGACTATATATATATATATAAAGAGAGAGAGGTCAGGATCCGTTGACATCAGGTATCAAAGTTAGTCAAATTACACCTTTAATAACTTTTTGTAAAATGCAGATTTAATCAATCCAACGTTGAATTGTGTGATATTATTTTCATGATCATGTATATCAAATTTTACATAATTTGGTCTTTTCTAAATATGTCATCTAACATTGAATATTTACATATATTTTAATTTTTTATTGTACATTCAAATAAAGTGATGTGATGAAGTATTAAATAATTTTAAAGTTGTATGAAATTTTGTATACTTAATCTAATTAGTAAGAACATCAAATTCAACGGTTGCATTTGTTAAATTTGCATTTTACAAAAAAGTTATTAAAGGTGTAATTTGACTAATTTTGACACCTGATGTCAATGGATCCTAACCCTATATATATATATATATATATATATATATATAAGGATAAAAGTTAATTACTATCAAAGGTCTAACATTTGTACTTACATCACTTAATAACATTTTGTAAAATAGGAAATTAATCAATTTAACCGTTGAATCATTTGATATTATTTTTGAAATAATGTATATTAGATTTCATATAAATTCGATATTTATTTGTATGTTATCCAACAATGGACATTTTTTTATATTTTAAATAACATATTATCCATCAAAATAAAATAATACAATGAAGTAGTAATTAATTTTTGATTTGCATGAAATTTTTTAAAGTTTACCTACTTTATTAGAACTTTCGATTCAATGATTAGATTAATTAATTTCATATTCTATAAAAATTTATTAAGTGTTGTAACAAAATTTGACACTTGATGTCAATTAATTATGTCCTATATATATCTTTAGTATTTGGTGAACTCCTTTTCTGCTATATAGCACTATTCTATCTTTAAAAGCAATTTGCTTAAAATTTTGCTGGATAATATAAAACTATGTACTATAATGTCATTTGAATGATAAAAATTTTACCAATATATCATTGGTTCTAGTGGAATTGTGCTTAGATTCTTAAGTAAAGTCTCAAATTTAAGTCTTATAGATGGAAAAAAAATGTAATTGGGGAGAAAAAATATTGCTAAAGGTGACCACTAGTCAATCAGGTTTTTCGGTGGAGATTAATCATCAACAAAATTGATAAATACTTTGTACTTATAACATGATGATAAAAAAGAAAATTTGAATGATTAAATTTTTGAAATATTACTACTTACTGATTTAATAAATAATAGAGAAAACGAAGCATTTGGTTTGTTTCCCTACCGGCTACCTCGCATGGATAGCTTTAATATAGCACCGTCGTTATGTGTAGTTTGTTTCACAGGCACGATGAATAGTCATCTTTAGAAAGTTTGTGTATTGTTTATAATAACGTTAATAGTTCCAAGATATACAATCGTTTCATTGGTACTCTCTGGCAAATAGGAAAAAGAAAATCGATGATTTCTTCATTGATTTGATTTGATAGATAGCAATAAAAGAACAACAACACAGCCTTAGGAGTTGGCATGAAATGCGCATTCTTCATTTCGGATTGGTTGACATGCAAACTAATGTTTGGCTACCATACAATTCTCATGCATGTGGCATGTTTTCAAATCATAATTAAAAATGATCTCATGTGCCGTTATTTTTATTATTTATTATGCTATAAAACTAGCAACCCGGGGCAAAAGGTAAAATAAGCTTTCCCCATGCCACAGTAATTTGATTTGCTATGTTTCTGGAATGTTGCAGTTAGAATGCGGTAAATATGCTTTTATAGGTCATCCAGTCAAGGTACCAGCATTCTGTTTATGAGTGAGCCTACAAAAGTCTACATCAATTAATGTTTTCCTCCCTTTAAAGTAAAAAGAATTATAAAATAAATATCCACATAAAGTATAGCGACACTAATTTTATATATATGATTGTATTTAAATTTGATAGACACAGAACGTTTGATTGAGACTAATAAATTTAACTCCAACCGTATATATGTAATATGTTTACCTATATCCAGTAGTAGAGAGTATACTATTGAGTACAGTTAATTAAACTAAGTAACCAAATCATATGGGTGTGTATAATTGATATATATATATAATGGAGAGAAGGTAGCTAGCTTAGCTAGGGTTGCGGTTGAGCGTGTGAGAGAGATATGGGCGCACGCAGCCATAGTTTGGAGGAACATCACAGGAAAGAAAAAGAAAATTGGCAGGATCCGGAAAACATGCTGATACGAGTGCGTCAGGTCCCACAGGAATTCGAATTCCCGGGCACTTGGGATTTGGCATTGCCTTAAGCAAAAGAGCACAATGCAATCCCCACATGCTCTCCACATGGGCCTTTTAAAAGTGTGCTACCTCTTCTTTCTATTCTCTTCTCTTCTATTTCTGGGTCCCTCACGTCTAATTTTATCTTTCCCAAATCAAATCTCCCTTGGTTACCATGCTACTTGCTAGAATGTTACCTAGCTACCTATCTTTTTCTCCACTTTTTTCCCCACAATAATCTTCACTTAGAAAGAAACAACATAAGCAAAAATTGTGATTACCGCTTTCCCATTTTGTCCAACTATGCTCGCTCTGTCTATCTCTTTTAGCCGACGCAAATGTGTGTCAATACTCAATATCACCCATTAAGAAATTCACGTTTAGAAGAATATGGGACGTATTTACTACCTATTTCAAATAAAGAAAGGAAAAACTGAGGGGAAAAGGAAAAAGGGAATATATATGTACAGTGGTTTGCTTTGTTATTATTAATTTGGAGGGGGATATATAACATAATATAATATAATATAAATGCATTTAAAAATAAAGTTGACATAGTCCAAGAAATTAAGGAATAGATTGAAGAAAGAGATACGTGAAGGATAACCATAGAGGAATGGGTTTTGTGGACAGGTCGTGGAATGGGCCCAGAGGTTACAATTTCATGTGTGTTTAGGAAAATCAAGGGAAGCAACAGGGTGCATGCGTCCCAAAATTTGTCGCCATCTTCTCTCCCTTCTTTTAAGACATTTTACACTTTCTCCAAACTCTTCTTTGAATATGTGGAATTGGCTTGCTCTTTCAATTCCCTGCTCCATCGATGACATTGTTTTGGCCCTCCCTCCTATAATATAACATCCGTGGGACCTCTTTCGCTGTTCAAAGTTCAAACTTTAAATAGTGATCACATATTCAACACAAACATGCACAACCATAATTTTCGTATAAATTATCTAGCCGAGATGGTTCTGGGCTAAATCCAGTATAGGATAATGTCTTTTTGAAGTGGTATTGATGAATGGCTCAGATTTTGAAGGAGTTACTGTTTTATATATAAGGTGTTGAAGTCTGCATTAACCCAAGAGCTTGTATAAATTAATGTTAGATGGGGGTTGATGTCTGGTTCTGGATTTGAAGGCTGCTATCATAACTTGTTAAGCTATCCCACTGTTTTCCTGGCCCCATGATTCTGGTGCTACTGATATCAATATTGGGTGGATTTACCTCAAAACGTGTCTGCAGCTTATGAAGTCTTATTTGGTTGGCCTCTTATGTTTTGCTGTGGAGTCAAGTATGGGTTGCTTTCGGGAAGGTCTTTGTACCTTTTTTCGGTTCGGTTTGACAATATTAGTTACTTGGAGTGATTCTCAGCTTTTATGAGGTTTAGTTTTGGTTGCTGTTTTAGTTATACATTTGCTATGAGATTTATAAGGACTGGTCTTGTGTCCTGCATTGTAACATGCTGAGTACTTCTGGTACTCTTTGGTACTAAAAGTGAGTTATGTTTGCCGATTAAAAAAAAAATGTGTAACTTTTATTAATACAAGTTGGTTGTGAGCTAAACATCTTCATTTAACTAGGTACAAGTAGTGACGAAAAGGATCATAATCAAATCAAATCATGGGCCTTCCTGACAAACGTAAATAAAACGAGTTTCAAATTCACTTAAACAAATGATATCATCTGACAACTGACTCATTGATCAAAGTAGGATATTTTTACAAATTTTTTACTAATATAGAATTGTTTTATAACATATTACCAAAATGAAGTGATTAACAATGGAAAACGCTAATCAAACTAGCATTTTTCATTCTATGTCAGTATTTTTATTTTATTTTTTTAATTTAATTGCTGAAAGGACTAGGTTAGCTGCCACGCGGAATATCCTAATAGTAGTAGCGTTTTCAGAAAATACTATTTCTACTGGGATATCCCGCATGGCAGCCAACCTGACACAGCTAACGGAATTGGTAGATACGTGTACAAAATACTATTACTACTAGTATTTTCTCTTTTAATTTTTTTTAAAACAGAGAAAAACACAAGTATTTTAACTTTTAATTATTAAAATTTGGAAAACACTAGTATTAGCGTTTTCCAATTTGAATTTTTTTTGTGGATACTGAGGGCAAATTTCATACCTTGCCTCCGCCTCATGCTCCTTCGTATATACCACATTATACACCGCTCGCCAGCCACTCAGGCTTTAAACCCACCGTCGCCTGCCTCGTTGCTTCCTTCTCCTAGCCAAGCATGTTTAAGGACACCAAGCTCTTTGTCACAGCCTGCAACACCTGTCAATAGAACAAATAAGTTCCATCAAAGAAAAAGGGTCTGCTCTAGCCCCTACCCACCCTTCGCCAAGCTTGGGGAGACATTACAATGGATTTTGTTAGCCACTTACTTCTTTCAGCTAGTCACTTTGTTATCTTCGTCATTCAAATTTGGAAAACACTAATACTAATAGCGTTTTTCAAATTTTAAAAATTAAAATACTTACGTTTTTTCTGTTTTAAAAAAAAATTAAAAAAAAAACATTAGTAATAATAGCATTTTATACACATGTCTACCAACTTTGTCAACTGTGTACCAAGTTGGCTGCCACGCGGGATACCCCGGTGACAGCCAACCTAGCCCTTTCCTCAATTAAATTAAAAAAAAATTAAAATGCTGACATGAAATAAAAAATACTAATGTTTTTCATTGTTAACCATTTCATTTTAGTAATATGTTTCAAAACAATTTTATATTAGTAAAAAATTTGTAAAAGTATCCTACTTTAGTCAATGAGCCTCTGACAACTTGGTAAACTGAGCTTTTTTGATTAAAACAAGGGCAAAAAGGCCTTGGTATACTGAGCTTTCCATAATAGAAATGTAACTAATTCTACAAAAATGCTGAAATGCGTAAGATTTATACAAACTAATCTATTTTGACTTCAAAAAAAAAAAACTTACAAACTAATCTATTTTAAGTTTTGTAAGTAAATTATACGCTTAAGATTAGTTTTATCATTATTGACATGCCCCCTCAAAACGAAGTTATGGAAAATGCATGATCAATTTATTATGCATACAGAATTGCAGTGAAAATTAGTAAAGTAAACTAACAACAAATATAAGTATAATCGGGTTGATAGAGTGAAACAAAGAAAGAGTTTCACATTTGATAGGTCGCAAGTTCAAGTGTTTACTTGTTTTTTTATAGTGAGGTAAGTATTATAAGTATATTTGTAAGTGCAAGCCTAAAAACTTTTTCTGTATAGAGTGAGGCGTCATTCTCTTTTCCTAAATTTTAAACTTACCAAAAAGAGGGAAACAAAATAATAAATACAATTTTCAAAAGTTAACCACAATCACGAAGTAAATGGTGTTGTTTTTAGTTTCATACACAAAAGGATTTTGCCACTAACATAAATTCTTGTATATTATAAGTTCTCCACCAGCCACGTATTCTGTCCCTATTCACAAGTTGTCAAGATCTTTTGAGTGTGTTGTTTAGTTTATCAAAATATTTCTTTAATGATAAATGAAAAAATAATCTCTTAAAATATAATTATGCAATAAAGATAAAAGCCTTTTCAACAAATCTTTTATACACGTAATTTTCTGAAATTTAATATAAAACCACATGCCAAGTTTATGTGCGTCTATGCACAACTCATTTTTATTTTTAATTATGAGTTATAAATCTTATCACACATAACATCTTGAGCTCTTGTGGTTGAGTGTTTAATTGCATTTCCTTTTAATAACTATTCTTAAAAATGTTTAATTATTGTAAGAAATAAATACTTTTAATTTTTTAACATAACAAATAAGTTCAATTTGATTTTTTTTATTAATTTAATTAGGTTAATTTTTTTAAATGTTTAGTTTTAAAAGTCAGATCTTAAGTTATTTAAAGAGTATTTTTAACCTTAACAAGTCATCTTATGATGATGTTAATGTTATTGCATTAACTTTTATTTTAAAATTATATATTTGTTAAATTATCTAAAAGCTTAAGTCTCTAGCATGCATATATCTTAGAATAAATTACACTTATACCCCTTGAGGTTTTTTCAGATTGCACACGATACCCTTTCTTTTTTGTTCATGCACTAACCCTTTTAATTGTTTGAAAAATATTACACCGACACCCCTTAAACATTACACTAACTCCCTTAATTGTTTGAAAAACATTACATCGTGTACCTCTTATAATGGAGGTTATTGTAAACGTTAAAAAAGTAGAAAAATTATGTGTAATCTAAAAAAAATCTCAGGGGGTGACAGAATAATTTACTCTATATCTTATTAGCCCATTTAAAAATAGTTTTATAAAGTTATTAAATTTTTTTAAATACAAAATAGATTTTTAAACCAAGTCAAGCTGCTTATATAAAATAATTAAACTAAACTCAGACCTTAATTAGATTTGAAAAATAAGTCAGGTATAGACATGGTTTCGCAAAATTTAACCTAACAAAACTCATTTTCACTTACATGCACAAAGGATATAATATTCAGTAATTTTATAAATTTTTTACGCTAATCAAAATAAAGAAATTAAACTTAATTATCATTTGACTTTGATTTATTTTAAACCGCTTTGAAAAGTACTTTTGTCAAACACTATTAGTCGAGGGTTCAATAAGTGAAATCATCATGGTGTCTCTTAGCATGTTTTTCTTTTCTCTATTGAAAGCTGCAGGGCAAGCAAAACAGCTTGTTGATTCGTTCCCTCGTATAAATGTAATGAACTATTTAATGCTCAATCACTTAAAATTGTGATAAGAGCAATAATATGGGAACACATTCTTCCCATATTATATATTCTATCAATGTTTATTATTATTTTTATTTCTTTCTTTTTATCATATTATATCATTTATTATACTTATATTTTGTTCTTTTTTCTCTAGAAATTGTGGGTCCACCCAATTTTTTTCAAGAGTTAAAAAAAAAAAAAGAGAAGTCTCACTAATAAGATGGGGTTGAGAAATCACCTTTATGCCCCCAAAATGGAGAGGGGCAAAGAAGAAAAAGAGCTGTAGGCTAAATGTCACAAGCAAACAAACTAGACATATGGAAGAAATGTGATAAAAAATTATTCAATATAATAAATGGGAATACATTATTCGTATAAATGACATTTCGCTCTTTTTATCTATTCTATAAGAGAAAGGATAGGCCTGTCAATATAATTATTCACTCAACTAATAAGATTTAATTATGACAACGAAATAAAGTTTTGAGTTAAATTATTTCAGTAATTTTTAATGACTAGTCATTTTATAATGGAGCAACTTCCCTCTCCTCAAACTTACTTAAAAGGATAAGTTTAAAATTTAAAAACTTCAAGAAATACATCACTAATTATAATAATAATAATAATAAAGTGTCACACTCGCTATATTGAATAATCTTTTTGAGCGAAAATGTGTTTTTAGTCTCTGCATTTTCCATTAAATTTGGTCTTGATTCCTACATTTTCAAATTGAAGAAATTAGTCCTCCATTTATAAGAATCAGTTTGTGACTTGAAATCACTGAAAAAGTGTGATTTTTTATAGTCTAAAATATAGTTTTTGACAAATTAAAACTCCCAAAACTTGCGTTTGTAGTTTGTTTAAACTTAGTAATCATTGGCATTTTTTTACCACCACAAAGTGAAGCTTCATTTTAGTAAAGTTTTAGAAATTTCAAACATTGAATGCAATTTTTGGGGGCTTTTAAATTGCTAGACTACCATAAATCAAACCTTTTTTAGTGATTCCATATCAACAAATTGTTTGTCACATCAACATGATTACTAACGAAGTTAGCGGGGAAGGATGAAGGTCATGATTTTTTTTATAAATGGAGGACTAATTTTATTGATTTAAAAATGTAGAGACCAAGACTAAATTTAACCGAACATATAGATACCAAAAACACATTTTCTCCATCTTTCTTCTACAGATATGTCACATCTGCACGAATGGTGTATTCCATCAAAATGCATTTTGTATATTTTTAAACCTTTTAAATTAATATTTATTTGAAAAAAGGATGCCTTCCACATTTGCATTCATATGTTTCATGCTACTCATTTTCGTGCTAAATAGTTCTGCTATTTTTATTTTTTGGTTCCCTAGAGTATTATCCAATCGAGAGCTAGAGACTAATCTCCCCAGGTACTTTAAGGGGCTGACCTCTTCCAATAGATGCTCTTTCATATGCACAGATCTAGGATCGAACCCCTAACCATATGTTTAAGGGACATAGTTATCTATCAACTATACCACACTACATTGGTTTTGCTGTTTTTAAAATAGATGAAATAAAATATAAATATTAAATATAAAAAAATATTAAAAAGTTATATACATACCCAATTATTGCCATTCTTTTCATAATGTTATATTTTCATGTTAAAAGTCAATTATTTAATATGGTTTTATTTTGTTAGAATAATTAAATTTTGCATTTAACTTTATTGTCAATGACTTTTTATACATGACAAACAATTATGAAGAAAGGCAAACTTTTCAAATGATGTATGAACATATAATTAAATGATAATATAAAAATTTTACATTGATAGTGAATAAGAATTAATTTCTTTGTGTTCTTACACCAATTTAAATATACAACAATGCTGCATCTTTCAAAATGAATTTTGTAAAATGATAAAGGAATTAATGAGATTGGGGGATTCTTTGTATTTAATTCATCAAACATTTTATGTTTCTTTTTCTTTTAAAAATTCATTTCATTTGATTTGGCTAGCTTGCAAGTAGGGATGATAATAAGGTAGGGTGGACATAAATCATAACACTATCACTTCTATTGGATGAAATCTATCCTATAGTTGCTTCATACCCACATGTGTATTTGTTAAGTGGATATTCACAAATTTTGTGAATATCCGTGTGTATGAACGAGTGTCCATGAATATTTGTTAAAATATACTTTTTAAAAAAAAATAAAACTAATAATAAAATATTTTGAAACATATATTTACTTTACATATAATTAGCGGCATTCAAGTAATTTCAAATGATGGATTAAGATTAATAGTGATGGAGCTTTAGAAAGCACTACAAGAAAATTTAGCACCAGTGTTGGCCAAAAGATGATGCTAACTAATGAAAGTCAAGCTAATAACTTAGTGTGGCCATGCATTAGCCTCATTGCCAACGCAATATTTATCAAAGATAAACTTTACCATCATTCTCATGCATTGTGGCTGAAAATACATAGCATTGGTTTGACCAATGTAATGACCCTCTGTTGCCACAATACTACAAACAAACCCCTGTATATATACTTAATAATAACCAATCCACAAGTTACTTAATATTACTTATATATATATATATATATATATATATATAAAAGATATGAAAGAATGACTGTATACAAGCCCATTTATATACAATACCAAGGAAAAATCTAAATTCAAAACTCCCTATAGCTGGTCACTTTATACATCATTTTAAAAGAAATAAACAACAATAAAGAATATCAATTCCTTTAAGGAAAAGAACAAAAAGATGATTCTTTATATTTGTTCAATCTCGCCACTGGCTGAAAGGAAGCTTCATCACCAACTAAAGATAGTTAAACCTGCCAAAAACTCAGCATCTACTCCCATGCCAAAGACGTGATCATCACAAGCACGAACCACACGTGCATACAATGCAATGGTAAGCTTACTTAAAATAATAATGATAACACTAGTACAACCATTACAACAACAACCTTTAACACAATAACAACAACGATATTAACAACACCTCTATCACCACCATCGCCAATCATAACAATTACAAACAACCATAAAAATCAAGTAACAACAACAATACTACCCCCGCTACCAATACATAACACAACCATAATAACAATTATCAAGTAATCATAGCAACAACGACAACATTACCATTACTACCACCAGCAACAACCACATCGGGTAACAATCAACATATAAATTTAGAATCCCATTTTATCAGAGAATGAGTTTACATACGTACAACACAACACATCATGCCTTCAACCCCAAAATGTCAATGTATGAATGACACGACTCTCGAGAAATTTCTACATTTCGGGTGATCAGTCAGGTCTTATCCCCTACCATGGCCATATACCATTTAGGGATTGTTAAAACTCTGATCAGTTGGATAAGCTTATGGTTGTCAAGATAAGTAAATGTGGGTGGTGGTATACCGCGACACAAGACCTGCACTACCTTGGCCCCTTGCGTGATTTACCCATCCACTCATCCCCTAGGCCCAGCTTTCAAACCCCACTTCTCATCCAGGCACTAGGTTGGAGGCTCGTCTAAGCCGCAGCTTCCGTTCACCCCCAACTTCCATGCCTACCCGCATACGGCATGAGGCTCATACTACCTTAGTCAACAACATATGCATATATACATGAGCCACAATACCACAACAAAACAAATTATATATGTGTATCAACACAACAACAGCATCACACTACCACGTGGTCTACTCAGCACCACTTGTGGTCCAACAACGATTATCAACACCATGCAGGCCTATTCCAGCCTCCAACATATTAATAATATCATACACCACAAGTGGAGGTTTTATCTAAGCAACCTTTCACTTCACAACCAATCCAACAATCAATTACAATTTAAAAACCAAAACCTTTTTTTTAAACCATTTGGAAAATAAGTAAATCTGGAGATTTGCAAAAACCTTCGAAACAATTTGTTTCTTTAATCTAAAGAAAATAGTATCCCAATTTGACAACTCTCCATTTTTCTCAAATAGAGCTTTTGAAAATGTATAATACTCTTTTTGTATGTGTATATACAAAATACTTCACGTTTTGAAATGAAAATTGTGAAATCTTAAATGATACATTCAGTTCTGAAATAACAGATTATGTACTGTAGTAACAGATTATATCCATTTAGTAAAATGCACTAGATTTCGTTTTTCAGCAGAGATAATTGATTATAGGCTTCCATAATTGATATTTCTGAACCAAAATGCATCAGATTTCATTTTTCAACAGAGATAATCGATTATGAGCTTCCATAATTGATTATTTCTAAACCAAAACCAAAAGAAATTTTTCTGAAACCTAGATAATCGATTATCAAAGGCCATAATCGATTATTTCTGAAACGAAATTACGAAAACAGTTTCTAAAGCTCCAGATAATCAATTATGTGATCCCCATAATCGATTATTTGCTACGATTTTCAACAAAAATGTGATTTTCTACATGGAAGCTCAAACTTTTCAAGCAAATAACCCAAATTTTCGAATCAATAGGGTTCCAACAACATTAATCCAGTTCATATACATCAAATTACCAAACAAATTCAACATATCAACTCATAAATCATAGTTTCTCATCCAAAATCTCCAATTTTCCTCCAAAAACCTATTTTCATCTAAAACCAACAATATAGCGACACTCACAGAGATTCAACCAATTACAAAGAAAGAAATTCGCATATCATCAATCATTAACACAAAACAATCGATTTGTAAGCTTCCCTTACCTCAAAGCTTCCAATCAATTTTAGGTTCTTTGAGAATTTGATGTCTTGAGCCAAAACTTTAAGAGATTGATCCTCCTCACATCCAAAGCACTGAACTAAACTTGGAATCCTCTAATACCCGTGCTAACTTGAGAGATTCTAGAGAGAAATAGAGAGATATAAGAGAAGAGAGAGAACTGAAGAGAGAGAAGGAGAATGACAGAATGAGGGGCTCCCCCTTTCCTCCTTTTATATCTGAGCTCTCTAGAGCTGTTACACGGACTTTTGGCCAATTGAGGCCCAAACCTCACCAAGCCACTCGTCTTGTCCCAAAACTGATTTAACTCAACTGTTTTTCTCTCAAAATCCAAAATCACTCTTGCAACATATCCAAATTGACTCAAGCACATATCTCAAACTTCCTAAATTCAAACCAAAATTCACATAAATAATTCACAACTATCACCACATACAACAAACCATACACAACAACAATTCATTTATTTCTTTTAATCATCTAGATTATATATTAAATTTCTACTTTTTAGTTATTAAACCACTAAATCACATTATTAGGAAAAACAAGACGTTACAACCAACGCTAAAGTGGAAGGTGTGACTAATTAAAAAATGGTTGACGATAACATTAACAACTGCTTGGATGATGCTAACTTAATTAAAAGGCCTACACTAAATTTAGTTGTCTGCAGTTAACATCGACCTAGTTGACACTAACATTAGATGTGAATAGTTAGCGCCAATTTAGCTGACACTAGCTTTAAATTTTTTAAATCAATTATTTATTTATTATTAATATGTTACAAAACCTGGACATATAAACTAAAATTATAAAAAATCAATAAATATATAATATGAATAATAACATATAAATAAATAAAAATAATCGTCATATATAATTATCCTTATATATGTCATACAATAGTCGAAGTATATAAGAAAAAAAATATAAAAACAAAAAAAATATATCTCTAATTAGGTCTCATCATCATTCAAAGATTGATAGTCCATATCATCATGATAATGAGAATGTTTAGGCGCCCTACTCTTAGTAGTACAGGAGCCTAACTAACGCTCTAAAGTTGTCATGTGCTCCATTATAGCTTGCATTTGTTGCTCCAAGGTAGCAGTCCTCTACTCAACAATCGTAGCCTTATGCTCAGAAGTCCTCTCCTTAGAAGTTGTAGCCATTTGCTTTGCTCTAGTGGCTCTCGTTAGATACATTAGTGCTCAATGAAAGAGCTCAAGATTCTTAAGTCAACAATGACACACCACAACAAAAGTTCACAGACAAATCTACGGTTCTATAAACTTAGCCTCGGATCATGCCATCAATAGCCTCCTGCTAAATGCTAAGCTTGGCCAACCTAGCAACCTTTTGTGTCACACTCACAAAGGCCTTACCAATTTTCATTTACATATGGCTAAGACGCGCTATCGAAAATCCTCTTGTTCAATCTCGAAAACATAAACTAATAAGATACTCATTTTATTTGACAACCAAGTTTTATAAAAATAATGTACATGATTTACAACTTACATATGTCTTATAAAAACATTCATCAACACAATCATTAAAACTATTCTTGTGGGTGGCCAAGAAGAGATCATCAAGGTCTACAGAGAAAGATATAAAATTTATAGTTAAATTGTGTGCGTGCCACTAAGAATAATTGCAATGAGTGTGGAGGCTCCCATTGAAAATGGTGAGCATAGAGGCCATCATTGACGATGACAAGGCAGGGAGAGAGAGACAAAGTGAGAAAAAGAGAATGGGGCTTACCAAGATGGCATCGACAGCAAAGGTTTTCCACGCGAAAGGTGAAGACTGGGGGAAGAAGGAAAGTGAAGAAACTAAGCACCATTTTTGCATAATATTTAGACTTAGTATTGGCCTAATTGATGTTAAGTGTAACATTAAATACACATTTATTATGTATTTATTATACCATTAAAGTTAGTGTTAGTCTAACGAACATTGACTTGAATATCTTGCTTGGTGTCAACATAAGCCATTACTATGTTCAACTTCAGGATCGGCCAAGTCGACGCTATCTGTTTTAATATTGAAAAAATTAAAACGAAATAGGATTTGAAAGGTTTCATCCATATAGCGTCAATGTCGTGGCCAACACTAATCTTTTGACTTTATTACGACCATTTCTTGTAGTGAAGGAACTCACATGAAGCAAGTTATGAAGCAATTATCAAAGATTAAGTAGGCCATTTTCTTAGCAGTGAAACTTTGCCAATGTTTAGTGACTCATGCCAAGCTATGGGTAATTCTCCACAGACTTCGCCTTGCTTAAAGTAAGGGCTACAAACACATTCAAGTGGAATCTAACCTTCAAGCTACAATCAAATTGATAACTCGTGGCTACTCTCTAAGGAATCCATCTTTTGCTCTACTCTTTAATATTCATCAAGTGTTCACCATCCTTGACCAAGCTCAAAGGCTTTGCACATTTAGGGAGGCCAACCGAATAGTATAAATTAGCCAAGCATAACCTATTTCTTCTGGTAGTAGAACACTTTTTTATTTTGTTCCTAATTTTATCTCTAATACTTTATTAGCTGATTTCACAAGTGTAACTTTCCCTCATCGATTCTAGTTTGTTAATATATTCCTTATTCACACACACAAGAAAAAATATTATGGGTATTCATGGGCACATGTATCTAGTTACCTGCCTCTGCCCTATTAATAAGTGGGTAAAGAAAAAATATTTCTTTCATTTTATTCGCAGGTACTTATTAAACTATCAATTTTCAATCCATAATAAGTTGTATCCAAAAGTATATAGATTTATTTGCTATCTCTACTCATAAGTGAATTGTTTTGACTTTTATCATGTGATTTTTGTTTTAACAAATTGTGTCACACAATTTAAAAATAGAGTGGTGAGGTAAAATCATTCTTAATCACCTCTAAGATCAAATATCTAACATTGTAAGTGAAATTTTGTCCAAAGTCACAATTTATATTAACTACAATTGTGTTGATTTTTTGGATTTGCAATCAATTAAGGACTTGTTTGGTGGCTAAGATATGATACGATTGGATACGATAATTATTATATCCTACTGTAAGCAATTATTTAGTGCACCACTAGGATATAATTTGCTTATCCTATCCTATCCTGTTGGAACAATGGATTTTTTATCTTGAGGGGGAAGCTGAGTTAGAAAACAACAGGATAGGATAGTCTTTCCCTCCCTCCCTCATTCCCCCTCACCACCCCTACCATTACCACTGTTGTCGCCACCACTGTCGCTGCCACCACCACCACCACCACTGCCAGACCCATCACTATTGCCACCATAACCCCCACCACCATTATCACCACCACCACCACCACCACAATTACAATTGTCGTCGCCACCATTGTCACCATTACCATTGGTGCCACCACCCTCGTCATCGTCGTCACTGCCACCATTGTCGCCACCACCATAATTATTGTGACTACCACCATCATTGTTGCCACCACTGTCGTAGTCACAACCACCACCATTACCATTGTTGTCACTACCACCACCATCATCGCTACCATTGCCACCGCCACCATTGTCTTCACCATTATCACCGCCACTGTCATCGACACCCCCGCCCTTGCCATCACTACCACCACCATCACTGCCACTATAGTCGTTTGAAATAGAAAAAGCGCACAAGAAGGGGGGTTGAATTGTGTGTTTAAAAACATTTTTCTTTTTCAATGCAAGTAAAACAGTTTGAAAACATTTTCAATCTTAGGGATAGAGAGAAGAAGACCACAAAAAGTTTTTATACTAGTTCACTCAACTTGAGCTATGTCTAGTCCCTTCACCCAGAAGGTGTTTACTAACCAACCTTGGTTACAAGTATTGTTCATGGCCTCTTCAGGCTTTACACAGCAATCACCCCAGATTGCTTAATCCCAAGTATTCTTTTACACTAAGCCTCTCCAGGCTTTTACAACACAGACAAGTGTTTTTCTTTTACAAAGATATTAACTCACGTAGTGAGGATTTGAAAGATAAGGCTCAAGCACACTCTGAAAATCTTTACAAGATTTTTACTATCATCCATTGGACACTTCTATCAATTATTTAGAAGTTTTTTTGTTAACTTAGAATTTTTACACCAGGCATGTATATCTATTCGTTCTTCCTTGGTGCATATATATATTCTTCAGGGAAAAGATCCGTTGTGAAGACTTGACTTCATTATGCAAGGAAGGGCGTGCAAACTATCTTTTCAGAGTGATCAGGCGCGGCAGCTTTTAGACTTGCATTAAAGAGGAAAGCGCATGACTGTGCTGACGAACTGCTTTTCTAAACATTCTTCATTCGGCATGGCAACTTGATAAGTTGATTTGCTTTATCTGTTTTTGCTGTGCTCTTGCACTAGAATGATTCTGATACAATTAAATGCTTCAAACAATTTGAACGTTAGATCATAAGATAGGTAATATGTTAGTTTCAAGAAAAACTAGCACAAATAAATTTGGACGTTCAAAATAGAACTTAGCCGTTTGAATGTTTGTCGTTGGAAGCTTGCATCAGATATTTGAATTTGTTCTTCAGACGATCATCTTAAGTTGTTCACTGGACGATCTTCTTTAAGCACGTCTATTGGACGGTCTTCCTTAATACGTCTACTGGACGGTCTTCTTGACACGTCTAATGGACGGTCTTCAAAGGGAAGCTTGTATGCTGTAAAGAGTTCAGTTCTTTGGCAGAAACTTGAACATTAATAAGTTTGTTATCTTCAAAACTTTGAGGGTCTAGACGTTTCTACATCTTTGGTTCCAACATCATTGTTGCAACTACTATCACCACCACCGTCACTACCACCACCATCACTGTTGTCATTACCATCACCACCGTCATTGCTGCTATCCTCAGCATCACCATCTATCATTGTTTAGTTTGTGTTAAATACAGGACAAGATAACACAATAATGTTATCTAGCGTGCACCAACTATTGGATAAGATTAAAGCTTATCATGCTCTTATCCTATCACATTCTTATCATGCTCTTATATCTTATCTTATTTTATTATATCTTGACCACCAAACAAGTCCTAAAAGTTCATAGAAGTCTTTATGTTTTGTGTTGTTTCAAAAAAATTCCTTAAGAATGTTAATGTATTTAACATATTTAATTAAATACTTTTAATTATTTTAAAACATAAATGCTAAATATTTAACTTTCTTATATTTTTATTTCCTTAATGTCTTTAATAAAGGTGTTCATTGGATAGGATTTATCCAATGAAACCGACAATCCAAACCAAACCAATTAAATTGGTTTGAATTGGTTCAATTATCAATTATTTTCACTTCAAATTCAAACCAAACCTATCATAATTAGTTTGGTTATCGAATTTATCTTTTTTCAACCCAACCCAATCCAATCAATTATGTTTTAACTTTTATATTAATATATTTTAAACTTAGAGCTTAAATTTTACTTCAACTTTTGTATTTTCTTTCTTTTTCATTTATTTTAATTTTCTTATGATCTTATCTAATGTTATCAAATATTTTAATTTGGTCATGTTTATTATGTAAATTTTTTATTATATTTTAGGTAAAGAAATTAATGATATAGTAAAGTGATAATTATATAAAAATTAAATATTTAAATAAAATAAATAATAAGTTGTTAAAAAACAAGGAACATTTTTACCTTGCCTTAATTTAAAACTAAATATTTGTAGAAAATAGACAATAAGTAGAAATAAAAGCTTGAAAAATATAATAATTCATTTTTCTATCATAACCTGATAATCCAAATTAAATCAACCCAATTTTAATCGGTTCAGTTCGCATTGTTTGAAAAATATTTCAAATCACACAAATCCAATCAAATATAATTGGTTCGATCTAATTTTACCCTAAATCCGAACTAATTTAACATATGAGCACCCCTAGTCTTTAATGATGCTCGGTAATATTCTCTTATTTTTATTATTTTTTTTCACAATGCAAAAGTAAATATATGAAATCTATTGAAATTCTCTTACTAAAAAAACTCCTGAAATTCTTTTGTGAATGTGCTTTTTGGTTAAGAATCTACCGAAATTAGTTACTCACATGATCACTTGATGAGCTAAATTTATGGAGAGGAAAAAGGGTGGTACTGTTGTCTAAGTGGTCTCGCGGGGTCCAAGATTTACGGTTGTCCATTTGCATTTGCAACTTGCAAGTGATGGGGTGAGTGCTTGACGACCTACCTGTTTATTCGCACCGCAGAAAATGAAATTAAAGAGAGGACCAACCAAATTAAAACATTAGCAGTTTACTAAGGTGTAAATGCGTTGACTTAATCATAAATAATAATAAATGATCAAGATTTATATATATATATATATATATATATTCAATTGATTAAGTTGATAAAAGTACTAAAAATATATTTGGCAATTAAAAAAAATAATCAAATTATTATAAATAACATAAACAAGGTTAAGTTCAAGATTTATATTTTTGGTCAATCGATCATGTTGAGCACCGTTTTTATAAATCATATTTAAATTTTAAATATTCAATTAACTCGACTCCTTTGTACTTGTGTCGTCCACTTTCCCATATGGACACTTTCCATTGCAACTTCAGCTAATAAAATCGCAGGTTATTTACCTATGAAGTGTTATGTGGATTTGTTTTAAAGATTTTAAGGTAAAATGTTAATGAAATTTAAAATCTAGTTACTTATAAAATATTAGGTATTCCTAAAAAGGTTAAAGCTTAAAAATAAAGTGTTTTTGAAAATTAACTTGAGATAATCGGTTATTTCTTGGGATAATCAATTATCCATCAACATAATCGATTATTCAAATAGACAATCAATTATTCCTAGCGAAAAAATACGTTAATAATTGATCGACTATCTATTTAGATAATCGATTATTGATTGTGATATTTGAAATTGGACTAATTTAGGTTGTTTTAATTATTGATAACACTTTTATATCTTTTAGCCAAATCAAATCAGTTAATTGAATCCTTTTGATTAACAATTAATTGAGAAATTATCATCCTTTTGAAATTCAAATTTTTAATTAGGCTTTTGAATTAATTGAGCTTTATATCTTAATACCTAACATATATAAAAGTTTATTTCTTTTTCTTGGCAACCTAATTAGAGAAGGCAATCTAAGAAAGAAAGAAGAAAGACTAAGTTTTAGAATAGGTTAAATATATTTTTGGTGCTCGAAAAATTTGTTGAATTTGGTTTTAGTCTTTAAATATATTTTTTTATTGGTTTAAGTCTTCAAATTTTTGAAAATAGGTGGAATTGGTCTCTCGTCCTAATTATGTTAACATTTTTGTTGACGTGACTAACGACTGCCATGTGGCATCCACAGTGTGACGTGGATGCCACTGTGGTATAAGGACCAAAACCATGATTTTTAAAAATTAGGGACTAAGACCAATTTTGGCCAAATCTTCAAGGACCAAGACCATAGGTTTTAAAAAAGTAAGGACTAAGGCTAATTTTAATCAAATTTTCAAGGACCAAAAACACATTTTGTCGTCATAATATAATGATTTCTTGACACACTTGTCAATTTTTTTAATATTGAGAAAATCTTTAGGAACCAAAAACACATTTTTAATGTAATTTTCATGAGAAATTTCTTTAATTTTTATAGGAAAATAAAGTAAAATACTTGCAAATAAGTGCAATGTCTAAAGTGTTAGAATGGTTGATAAATCTACATTTTATGTGAATTTATAGAGCAAGTTTACATGATTTTTGCATTAGCTCATAGAAAATTTGTGAGAAAATGGACCATTAATAAAATATTTTGTGTGCTATGCATTTCTAAGCTTTCTATTTAAAATTTGCATGAATAGTCTTGATTTTGTTGGATTTTGTGAAGGAAAGTTAGATGAGTAGAGAGAGAAAATATAGTCCACAGGCTCGGACGGAAGCTATTCTAGTTAAAGAGAATCCAAAAGAAACAACAATGAATTAAAGATTGCAAAAGGAGTTCACATGCCTAAAAAGAGGCAAGGAAGAGACTCAAACGCGCATTTTGGAGTGGCCAAGGTCACACCTGCCCGGTGGGTCATGCCAGGACTCACCCTACCCGACGGGTTGTGTATCCCGTTTGGCAGGTCATCACGACCAGCGATGCAATCACCCGGTGCCAACACGAAGTCTAGTTTTCAAAAAATAGTCGTCCAACAACTATCTAACCCCGCTAGGCAAGTTCGAGGTCCACATTTTAATTTGTTTTTGCACACAATGGGCTTGGATTGCGTTAATACTTGACCAAGTTGAACCCCCTACTCCTACACTTCAATTCCAAAGTTTAGCTGCAAATAGAAAAGAGGGGGCCAAACTTTTTATTTTATTTCTATTTTACCTTCGTCTTTTCATTTTTTGTTTTTCCTTTTGTCTTTGGCTTTTGGAGAAGGATTATCGAAGGAAAATTGAATATTGAAAGTCAGAGATAGGAGGAAACCTTTTCTTGTAAAAGATTTATTCTTCTTCTTCTTTTTCTTATGTATTTACCATGAGTAGCTAAATTTTTTGTTAGGGTTGTGGTGTACTTTGTGCTTGGAACTCCTGAATGTTTAATTTTAATTGAAATTTGTTTTTATTGAGTCAATTAGATTGCTCTACTGTTTTCATTTTCTTACTCAGAATTGATCGTCCCTTGTATGCTTTGAATCGATTAATTGAACGGTGGCCATATCGCAATTAATTGGTAGATGTGTAGGGTAATCAAATTGGATTTTGTCATATGATCAATCTTCATTCCTAATTTCCAATTAGATTAAATAAATAATTAATCCCCTTTTGTTCTTCATGCCTTCCTAGGTTTTAATATCCCATATGATCAATTGGGAAATTAACTTAGAAATGACTATTGCAATTTATGATCAACAATTGACAATAAAATGCATAGGAAAATATTGATAATTGATTAATAGTACGAGGTTCAGTAAAAATTAGATGTGAAGGAACTTAAAAGCACGACGGAAACCACAACCCTAAGTCTATTTCCTCTAAATTTTTCTCCACTTGTCATTGCTTGTTTTGCAATTTTTGTTGCACGTTTATCATTATTGAATCAATCTACTGTCAATTTAATTTCACCTAAATAATATAGAATCTCAAAATTGGTAATCATCACTTAGTCCTTTGGGTTCAATATTGGGACTTACGTCCTTTTGTTCCTACTGCGAGAAGGGTACGCTTGTCCTTAAGCGTATTTTTAGCGCATCAATGGTGTTCCACGCTCTATTGAAGGAAGCAGGATTTTTTCACTAAAGACCCAGTGTGACACATTGATCCCAAGATCCAATGCCAGGAATTGTTGATTTCCACTAGAAGGTATATGTTAGAGATGCCAAAAAGAATCCATGTTGGATGCAACGTTATGTCACAAGATTTTTACTGGGTACTCAATGTCTGAGACACTGTATTGGCGTCTACTTTTGAGGTCTTCCTAGATACTTTTAGTCTAACATTGGACACGCCTAGCCAGCGTTGGACATTGGCGACTAAAATATTTATGCATTATAACTGATTCTATTATGCGTTTGGACTCATTCTAGCTACTATAGAAGCTATTTTGTAAGGCTCATTGCTCAAAATGCATTGGGAGACAACTTCTTACTACACTCATCTCGTTTTCTCTCTGAGATTTCTTTATTTCCACCATTAAGGAAGCAACCCTTGGAAGAGGTGCTTGAAGAATTAATGGAATCACCATCATCCATCATCATTTCTAACTCTTTATAATTATTAGATATGTAAGTTAATTACTAAAATAGTAAAATAATTTAAATTTTAATAATAATAGGATAAAATGAGTTTTTTGATCCTTGAACATTTGGTCAAACTTGGTCTTAGTCCTTACATTTTTTAAAAATCGTGGTTTTAGTCCTTGAATTTTTGAAAAAATAAGTGAAATTGGCCCCCAAATGCCACGTGGCATGCAAGTGCCTACCATATGGCTAGTAATGTGGATGCCACGTGGCGACAATTAGTTACGTCAACAAAAATGTTAAGTTAGGGTGAGGACCAATGTCACCTATTTTCAAAAATTCGAGGACTTAAACCAATGAAAAAAAAGTTTAAGGACTAAAACCAAATTTGGTGAATTTCTTGAGGACCAAAAACATATTTAATCTTTTTAGAATTCTCTTGAGCTACCATACTTTACATTAAGTGTCAATAGTGCTTCAAGTTGTGATTATCTTAATATCATAGAGTGATTCTTGACTTTCTATTTTCTTTGTTTAAGAACAAGGATGGTTTCCCTTGGTTGATCTAAGAAGGGGGTTTCCTAAGGTTTTAACGGTTATTGGTCCCTTAAGTTTTCTAGGGTGTGTGATCCCTAGAGGATAATTGGAGTGATTTAGTGAGGAGCATTTCGAGGGGGATTGCCAAGGTAGGGTTCCCTTGAATGTAAAATATTTGATGTTGTATACTCTGATTGGACAGTGAAAAACTCTCAAGCGCGACTTAGGGACTAGATATAGGTCACAGTTTGGGGCTGAATCAGTATAAATTCTTGGTGCACTCTTCTCTATCCCTACTCTTTTTTATTGCTTTATTGTGATTGTTTAATTGTGTTTTTTTTTTGTTTATTGTTAACTGGATTGCTTTGGGGTTTTCTTTTCGTCTCTCTATAATTGAATCCTTCACAATTAAAGAACATTGATTTGCGAAAAATCTTTTGACAAACTCAATTCACCCCTTCTTGAGTTTGACTGAACATTTGGGTAACAGTGTAAAAAAGCACTATAATTGACAACTAACTTTTTTCAATAAGCATTAACCTCTAAATTCAATTTGTACTAGAATGACTTTGTGTATCAATTTAAATCTTCATTATCTTTCAAAGATGAATAGAAAATAAAAGACCTTTTTGACCATTGAAGAGATTAAAGAATTGAGCTAATTTTTGTGATAACTTATAAATTAAGTATTATTTTCATATTGTTTTAAAGTTTAATTTAATTTTGTATTTTGTTATCATTTATTACTTTTCTTGCACTTTGTTCGCATACTTTCAAAATATTGCATATTTTTGCATGTCGTCTAATCACATGTTATCACACTAATGTTACATCATCACCACGACATCAATCCATGTCAGTGCCACGTGTACTGCCATGTCATCATTAGAGTGTAACCTCAACAGTCCATTACTGATTTAACAAACAATTGACAAAAGGCCAATATTAGCGACTTTTTGAAAATTTGCGAGAAAGTAAAACTTTGGGAGTAAAAAGTGTAATTAAGCCTTTAATATAAGAAGGGAGGACAGTGCAATACTCACCTCTCTTAGGAAATTTAAGTGTAATTTAATTTGACGATGTTAAGTTAAATTGACTAAATTATATATTTGAATATAAGATGAAAAGGCAATAGAATATTTGTATTTCTTAGGAGAGAGAAGTGTAATTTACTCAAATATTTATTTATTATGAATTTTAATTATATAAAAATAAATATTTGGGTTGTGTAATGCACAGGCTAATAAAATTCTAGTAATAAAAACAAAATTTAAAAGTGTGTTAAAAATATATTATTAATATTTCTCCACTTGATTGATTAAACATGCAAAAATTAAATTAAATTAAATGGAAATGTTTTAAATAATTTTCATTAACATTTGCAAGAATAAGTCAAAATATAATAATATTTGTGAATAAGTTAAAATATCATTGATCTATATTATATTAATATACTTTTTTCTCTACTTAAAATCGATATATATATACGTAATAAAATATGTATTTTTTTATTTATGAAAAATAATATTTCTTCAATTTCTATTTATTTTTAAAATTAAAAAATTTATATATAAAGAATTTAAAAGGTTGAAAATATGAAAAGTAATAAATAATATAAATAAATAAAATAATAAAATTAAAATTAAAAGTGAAAATGTAGGAAACAAATAATATATGACAATTACAATGAAATAAACTTAATTATATATATATATATATATATATATATATATATATATATATATATATTAGTTTTATAACATAACAAAAAAATTAAAACGAGAGGATCCAAATTAGATGAAACGCGTGAAGACGGAAGCGGATAAAACAAAAACGACAAAAGGAGTACAATATAACGGTTGTTATTGGGGCACGCACGCTCGCACTAACACACGCATGTGCACACATGGAAGGGGCCCAGCATGTCCAAACAAAGGTTTTCCGTTTACACACTTGCAAGTTTCAATGATGGGTCCTCGCATCATCGCCTATTTCCATTCTTGGTAGGTCCAAAATTAGGTTATATATATATATGAAATTTGCTAACATACACTCACTTATTTTTATTTTGAGTACGTTAGCCAGCTATACTATTAATGTATTTTAAAATAATTCTTAGTTATAATTTGTTAACGTACTCCAGTTAAAAAACAAGTTAGTGTATATATATAGGATTTGCCAACGTACACACATTTGTTTTTTAGTTAAAGTATGTTAGTAAGCTACACCGTAGGTGTATTTTAAGATACATTATAATTATAGCTTGCTAATGTACTCTAACTAAAAATAAGTGTGTGTACGTTAGCAAACCTCACAAACATTTATTAATGTACACACACTTATTTTTTAATTGAAGTATATTAACAAGTTACATTATTGGTGTATTTTAAGATACATTATAATTATAACTTGCTAACGTACTCTAACTAAAAAATAAGTGTGTGTACCTGATAAGAAAAACCGCAAGTGCATTGTTATCGTCAAGTAATAATATCAAATCCACAATGACTGCGCGTTTGGCTTTATGAGTATCACGTTTTAATGATAATTAAACAAAAGGGAAAAATTTAATTGAGTATAAATTCAATGATAGGAGATTGCAAATTAATTTGGAAACAAACAAGTAATTAAAAAATTAGAGAAATTCGATAATTGAAAATTTCTAGGATTGGGGATTCACACCAAGACTTCTTATTGACCTAATTTATTTATCTTAATGCTCTTATCGGTTCTCTTTGAAAGTGAATTAACCTAATGTAATCTCCGTTTCCTTTCAAGATACAAAGATGTACATAATTGAATTGACCCCTACTTTTCTGGTAAGTATGTTCAATTAATCTCGTTAGGTTCTCTGTTAATTCAATTGTTCCTCGGATGTTTCAACCTACTTTCATGGTTTAGACCTAAGTTCCTTCCCTATATTTTCGATACCTAGGTTCACCTTTCAGTTCTTCCCTAAGAATCTATGATCATGAAAAACATAAGAAAGATGCTTCGCATAGAAAAATATAATAAAGGAGAAATTAAGAGAAGATACCAAAGGAACATCAAGATAAATCAATTAGCACCAATAATTGTCTAGGGCTAGGCCCCAATCCTAGAAAATAGGGTTCTACTCACACATGGTCATGATAGAACCCAAAGTGAAAATACAAGAAAAAGAAAGGCAAACTAGAAAACTTAAATGGAAGATAATCCTCGATCCTAAGTCGTTTCAAGTGTGTCAAGTTCAGAATGCTTAATCTCTCCTAAGAGGTGTTTTTAAAGCTAAAACAATTCATGGTTCCAAGCCCAATTAAAAAATAAGGTTTAAAAATTCGCACACAGAAAAGTAGGCGTGCCCACACCTGATGTGGCTAGACCTACAAAGGTGTGGGGAAGGACGTTGGGATTAAATAGCAATTAGGGGTCTGCCCATCCCAGTGTGGCCAAACCCACAATAGTGTAGGGATGGCGTTGGATGCAAGATGACCATAAGGAATTCGCCTATAGGGATGTGGCTGTGCCTACACCAGTGTGGCGAGTTCACTAGAAGCAAAATAGGGAGCTAGACACACCCACATTGATGTAGGGTCCTCCCATAACCTTATGGTCGACACTTTCTTCACTGCTTCTTTAAGATTTACATGCTAAGTTAGCTTCCTCACTCCTTTATGAAAAAGCTTATGCCTCCAAAGGTCTTTGAGATTTTCCCACAAGATTCTCAACTCTTCAAACTTGGTCCTTAAGCCCAAAATAATATGGATATTTGCTTCCTATGACCAAAAACACACCAAAAAGTGTAACAAAGTCCTAAAAGAAAAAACTAAGAAATTATGCATGAGACTAAGCCTAAACCACTAAAAATGCATGCAGATTAACAAAAAAATCAAGCAAAATTTAGTAAGAAATACAACGCATCAATATGTTACCAAATTCATATACATCCACACACACACACACACATACACATTAAATTATTGGTATTATCTTTGTAATCATGCATATTAAATTTTATATAATTTGGACATTTGTTAGTATGCTGTCTAGCAATGGACATTTACTTATATTTCAAATAACATATTATCCATCAAAATAAAATATTGTGAATTATTAATTAGTTTCTAATTTGTGAAAAATTTTATAAGCTTAATCCACTTTATAAAAACTTTCAAATTTATAAGCATGAAATATCAAATTGCATTACTATACATAACAATGGTAAAATGAGTCAACCCAAACTTACAAAAAATAGGATTGGTTAACCTACTTTTGTTAAGTGGGTTAAAAATTCCAACTTAGCTTGCTTTTGTGATGGGTTAACCCACCAAAAATAAAAAAGAAATGAGTTGATGTGTTAACCACTAAAATATAATAAATAAATAAATGAAAGAATTTAAACATACATTCATACAAACATTATTTATCATCTAAAACATTTATAATATAATTAAGACTGATAAAAATTATAAAGTGCTATTAATATAATAACTATTAATTAATATTAAAAAATAGGTTGACAAGTTGACTAGTCGTGACCCATCTCTAACTTGTTTTCTTGGTAGGTTGGTCAAGACAGGCCAAAACAAGTTAGTGAATTGAACACCCCCCCCCCCCCCGCCCCCCCTCTCCGCGCAAAAAAAAGGTTAAACAAATTGGTTTGACGAGTCTAACCAATTTTATCATCTCTAATTATAAGTTATATTGACTTTCACACCATCAATAGTTTATATAAAATGTCATTTTTTTTATCCAACCATTAACTTATAATTATATATTACATAATTGTTTGTGCCAAATTTTATCCAAATTTAACAACTATAAGTATATAATCAAAGAATTCTTATTTTTACATATTTTATAAGTACATGTTACGATAATTTTGATGCATATTAATAGAATATTAAATAATTCATATCAATATAAAATTTTGTAGATATAATTTATATAATATGAAGTTTTAATCCAACAGTAATTTTTTAAATAAAATCATATAATTTATATAATACGAAGTTTTAATCCAACAGTAATTTTTAAATAAAATCATCCAATAAAAAATTATTAAGTAGTGTATTAATTGATATAACTTATAATGATGTAATTTAATTTTTCTACATACACTCACACAAAACGATATGAATAGCATCAATTTTTAACATTGATTTTAAATATCTAAAAGTGATAAAAAAATTATTAAAAAGTATTTATTATATAAAAAATAATAAATATTTTCAATAATTTTTTATTATTTTAATTACATAAAATTAATGATAATAACTTATGTTAACATTTTTTATTTTTTATAATAAATGTAAAACGCAAAGATAACACAAGAAGGGTGGTTGAATTGTGTTATAGCAAATTTTCGCAAAACCTTTGTTAAAGACGTATCGTCTGAAAGATATGATCAAAGAGTTTTTAAAAACGTTTTAAAAGACAGGCAAAAGTTGAACGACAAACTGGAATGCACACAAGATTTATATTGATTCGTCTCACCCTAGAGACTACGTTCAGTTCTTGGCAACAACTAAGTTCTACTAACTTTTTCAAGTTACAAGTATTCTTTCCAGAAGCCTCTTCAGGCTCAACCCAAGTAGTTTTTACTTGCCTCTCCAAGCAATAACCCAAGTAGTTTTTACTTGCCTTCCAAGCAATAACCCAAGTATTCTTTAATCAAAGCCTCTTCAGGCTTCTATCAATTTCTTTGGAAAACGGTTTACACGTGAGTTATCTCACTGGGTTTAACGTCTTAACAGACAAATATACAATGAAGTACACACAAAGAATTTTACAATTAGAGTATATAAGAGTTTTTTCTTTTCTTAAAAATGTTATGATTTTTCAACAACAACAACAACAAATGAGGTCTCTTCTTCTATATATAGGCTTTCTCCAAAAGTATCCGTTGTGGGGCTTTGCGAGAGATGGCCTTCATCTATTGAAGAAAATCGTTGGAGCATTGAGATGATCTTTCACCAACTTGTCATATGATAAGATAAAGCAATCTACTTATCTATTCTATTCTTGTACTCAATCTTGTAGCAGTTGTCATGTTGGCTTTCTCGTTCTGACATCCGCACATACATTCCTTCTTTTTCTCTTAAAAGAGTTGACTCTCCTTAAAAGTAGGTATGTAGGCTTTATACGTTTCGAAGTAGCTTACACTCTGATTGATGTGCAGAACATTTTAGAATATTGTCATTGTTTGTAAGATCTGTTAGTTACTGATTTAATTTAATCAAAGGATAAAGACAGTATAATTTTAAAGATATTAAGACGGTTGCTTATGAATCTATTACGGATGATTAGACGATTGCGTAAAAACATATATTTTAAATGTTTGTTATTATCAAAATATTTGAGGGTTATAAATTTGTCCTTTGTCTTAACAATAAATTTTTAATTTTTACAAAAGAAAGACCTTGCTTTATTTTTAAGTCAAAGCATATAAAAAAAACAGTTAGCGGTAACTTATCGCAATACTAATAACACTAATACAAAAAAAATTAATATTGGTTATTTTTTTTACTTTCTAAATCGGTTCCAGAGAGATGCAAAATTAGCCTATATAAAAAGTGAGTATTTTTTAGATTAATTTTGGAATCAATGTAGAAAGTCACATAGTAGATCGATTGTAACAATAACCAATAAAAGTCTATTTTTTACATCGTTTGTGATTAGAATCAATCTAGAAAATCCACCTTCTACATTTGTTCTAGTCATAATTGATTTCTACATCAATTTTTGCCACACCCTATGTAGAAAGTTTGCTTTTAAAAATAAAAATGTACTGAAATAGACAACTTTCCTAATATATTCCATATACTTGCCAACCCAATTTCACAAATAGTTCAAACGTAATAAACGGATCGTAGAACTACATTCTGACGTACCAATTCATATAATTAAAAATACTTTCTTTACATGTGTATGTGTGTGTGTGTGTGTGTATACACATACATACATACATATACACAAATTGTTGAATATTTGCAATTTTAAAGTTATGAATTGAAAGAATAAAACACACGATTCAAAAGTACTACCTCTAATCCTTTATATAAGAAACAAATAACTAATTTATCAAGAACAATGAAAATAGTTAAGTTAGTTAATTTTAATTAATAATATCATAAATTTAAATTTTATTCCAAAAATACAAATAGATTTAAATGATTTAAGTGGTAGTTATGTTGAATGACACTACTTGTAATTCAATAGGTAAGTTTTTCAACCAATAAGCGTGACTTATATTGTTAATAAGTCAATGAGTGCATTCACTTACATGAAAATGGGTGAGTGTCTCATTAATAGACTTCATAATAATTTAAGAGTATAAAAGAAAATTAACAATTAACACATCTCAAAATAGGTCTATGTTTCTTATAATTAATGCAAAAAAAATGCACCTATTTGTTTCTTATATAAAGGACCAAATATAGTATTAAACAAAACTAATTAAGTTGTGAAAGAAAATTACTTCAAAGAAATCAAATATACATGTTTGGATGATGTTCAGCGTATGTCTCGTGACAAAATAATCATACTAATAGTTTCTTCTTTGTTTATGACCTTATAAATGAAGACAAAATAACAAAAGAAAAAAAAAATAAACATAAACCAAAAAAAAAAAATGACCAAAAACTTACATGTGGCAACACCCATGTAGTATTCTTCACCTTCTTTGAGTGCTTACCTATCATTATCACTTGATAAATACCCATTGCTCGATATGATCAAATACATACATGAAAATTGTGGTATACACAAGGACATTTAACAAAATAAAAGTCTTCTAAATAAACACTTACCTTTTATCAAATTCTTCAAATCCTTTGTCAATTGATTTCAAATGGAGCATAACAATTTAACAACATTCTGCTTAGAACAAATAAAATCAATTGTCAATATTTCCTGTGAAATCGTGTATGAATTATTCAAAGCCACAAAATATAATACTAATTGCAAACTATAATATTAATTACTTACCCATAATGATACGATGCAAAATATCATTCTTTCTTGTCTTTGCATAACTTACTACTCAAATACTCATTTCTCATTTACTAATCGTTTCCTTGAATTTGGAAGTGAAGTGTGCAAATGAATCCATATATATCTATCATATTGTTTGACTTGTAAAGGCTATAGGTATACCTATGACATCAGGAAAAAAAAAAAAGGTAACAATACTTAGTTGTTTGTTTAAAATGATAAAAAAAAAAATTACTTACATCACATATACTTGAATAATGGGGATGCAAGTCACCTCTTGCCTGCCCATGAGTTCCAAGACATCCTTTTGGTACACTTAGAAATCTATCCCTTTGCCAATAACATCAATCCCCATGTGAATAAAAGTTAGATCTAGTATTTTCGTTACCAATACAAATAGACATTCAAGTGATCTCAATAGGTACTATGGCGCGATCTTTGGAGTGCATTCATTAATTGAAAACAACAATTTCTTACATAATTAGGCAAGTACTAATAATATTTTGTAGAGTATCAAATAATTTAATAAAATGACAAAGAAGAAAAGCATTTTCATACCTAAGATTGTAGGAGTAGTAGTCAAAGGAGAACATGACCATCATATTGTCCCTCTTGGCTGTCATATGCTCCTCCTTTATTGTAGTCATCTGTTGTCGCAGCTATTCCTACATCTCTTCCTTCACCTCTTCCAATAGTTGCACTCGTATTCATTCCTGCATCTTCATTTCCTTTCTTATTATTGTTCTTAGACCTGAATGTCATGCACGTCCACCAAAGAATTGTCAAATGCTAACAAAGTGTCCAACTTCTCAAACATGGTCAAAGTGCTTCAGTCTCCTTATAACAATGAAGAATATGTTGTTGTGTTCAAATTGTGTGAAACTTCCTTGAGAGTATTTCTCTTCAAGAGAGTCTTATTAACATACATGTAAGTAATTAACAATTAGCATTTTAAAGTGCAGAAGACAAATAATAATAATTAGCATTTACTTACAATCCTTTTAGTAAAAAATGAGCCCCTTCATTATGTACTCCCAAGTTGATTTTTGGTGCATCCTCCTCCATTTGTGCTAATGGGTTATAAGGGATAAAGGAGAAATAACAACAAACGAGTTAGATTGAGCTACTTCTCATCATTGTTCCAATTTCCCCTTCATCATTTGTTCCTTAAGCAATCCACAACCTCCATAAGACAATATGTGGGAGTATACATTCTTTGCTTGAATTTATTTTCCTTTTGTTCTTTTCCCTTTAACAATAAATCAATAAAACAAAAAAACCTATGAAATCATTTCATTTATCATTAAAATGAATAAAAATAAAATCAACTGACAAAAAACTACAGGTGCTACTAATTGTGGGCAAAAGCATCCTAAGTGTCCTTCTCAAGAAAAGGATACTCATCACAAGAATTAATGCCTTTCAACTTGCCAAAGATATATTTATTGGTGAGACAAGTCTTGAAGGCCTTTTAGCACTCCACAACATACTAGATAAGATTCCTTTATCATTTTAGAAATTGGAATGTTGTGAGTTACAATATACAAATACAATGAAGTTACATACATAAACATATAATAATCATAAATTAATTATAAATATAGTTACAAGTCAAATATTGTAATACTCTGCCAAATCTTTTTCTTTAATCGCTGTTCTATGTCATCCCATTTTTTTTTCTTAAGGATGCTTGACTTACTTTGTCCCAAAAAGGTCACAAAACTCTTAATTTTTTTTCTTATTTAGCCTTTTTGGTTTTCCATATTGATCAAAATCAATTTCAAATTTGTCTTCACTATTACCATGGTTGAGGACTAAGTCCTTCTATTGTGTGTCACATGTACCGTAATTTCTTGCAGGGATTGTTATAATATGTAGTGCGGGCCCAATGGGAGAGTGTAGATTAGGCTTAGCTATGTATCAAGGATAGGAGGTATATCACCCAAAAGATTCGAACCAATGGGTTTGATCTCTCTAACCTTATATACACTTTGACTTGATTTTATTTGTCCGATGTGGGACTTTAGTTCTCTAACACTCCCCCTCAAGTCTACTTGGATTGTTACAGTTGTGACTTGCGTACCATCATTGAGTAGGCCATAGATCAATTTTTTTTTAACTTGGCTTCTACCGTTTTACTTTTTTTTTGGCTTGTACTTAAGTCAGCCGCAGAGGCCTCAAGTCTATACTTTTTTTTTTGTTTACTGCCTGGGCTTGTGCTTCTTTATTCTCGGAGACCCAATTTTTTTTATTTTTTAAATTAGTACGGACTATTACGTTATGTGGGCTTTGATACCATGTTAGAATATGTAGTGCGGGTCCAATGGGAGAATGTGGATTAAGCTTAGATGTGTATCAAGGATAAGAGGTGTATTACCCAAAAGATTTGAATCAATTGGGTTTGATCTCTCTATCCTTATATACACTTTGACTTGACTTTATTTGTCCGATGTAGAACTTTAGTCCTCTAACACTCCCCCTCAAGTCCAACTAGATTGTTACAGTTGTGACTTGCGTATCATCATTGAGTAGGCCATAGATCATTTTTTTTATTTGAACTTGGCTTCTACCTTTTTACTCTCTTTTTTTTGCTTGTACTTAAATCAGCCTCAAAGGCCTCAGATCTATGTTTTTTTTTTTCTCTGTTAGCCGCCTGGGCTTGTGCTTCTTTAGTCTCAGAGGCCCAATTTTTATTTTTTTTAAATTGGTACGGACTGTTACATCATTTGGGCTTTGATACCATGTTATAATATGTAGTGCGAGCCCAATGGGAGAGTGTAGATTAGGCTTAGATGTGTATCAAGGATAGGAGGTGTATCACCCAAAAGATTCGAAATGATTGGGTTTGATCTCTCTATCCTTATATACACTTTGGCTTGACTTTATTTGTCCGATGTAGGACTTTAATTCTCTACTATTTTAAGAGATGGAATAACATCTCTTCAGAAAAGAAATCAAATAAAAACTAACAGTAAAAAAATAATGAAAAATAGAGTAAAATTATTTTTGTAAATGAAGATATTTGAAAATTTTAATTTTAAATATTATAGTATTATATTTGTATATCGATCATATGTATTATAAAGTGGAATATAATGATAGGCTAAATTTTCATTTTTGATCAATTTATTTTTTTCAATATGCAATTTTGGCCCCCTATTTTTTTAGAGACATTTAATTCTCTTATTTTAAAAATTTGCAATTTTGGTCTCTCTATCAAATCTCTTGCATTGACTGTTAGTGGTTTAAAGTTGACTTTATCATGTCAGTACTTAAATGACGTGTCAAAGTTTTAGTCAATATTAGAGTCAACATTGACAAGTTAGAGTTAATGTTAAACTACAAACAGTCAACATAAGAGATTTGACAGTAAAACCAAAATTGCACATTTTTAAATATAGGAGGACTAAATGTTTCTAAAAAAATAATGAGACTAAAATTGCAGATTAAAAAAATAGGAATATCAAAAATGTAATTTAGCCATAATAATATTATAAGTACTTTGCAGTATATAATATTTGACTATCAGATTTTTATATTTAAAATTTTAAAGTTTATAATTAAATATTTAAAACTTTGAAATATAATGAAGTTATATAACTGTTCTATTACTAAAGTCCTGCTAAAATGAATTAAAAAAATCAATAAAAACTTAATATTTTAAGGATTAAATTGTTAAATATTAATTTTTCAAAAATTTAATATTGATGAGAACATTAATGGATTCATGTGAAGCGTTTGTCTTTATTGCTTGACTCCAATGAATTAATGTGAAGTTGTTTTCTTTAATTATTGGTAAATTTAGTTTCTCCAACTTTTTTATTTTTTGATGTACAATTAATCTCTCCAAGTGTTAAACTAAAATTTCAAATAATAAATATATTTTCTACATATCAAAGTGAAAATTCTACTCTTAAAAAAAAGTGAAAATTCTAATGACAATATCAAATATAAGTTATTTAGACAACTCTTTTATATATAATATAAATACAGATGTCTACTGTTTAGAGTTTCAATGATGGACAATATATTCTTTTTCTTATTTTCAATTATCATACTAAATGTGAGTATACAACTTTTTAACGAAATTTGTCATATTCAAATTATTTTTGTATATAAAACAACTCATGTAGTGTGAAATAAGAGAGTAGGCTAAAATTTAGACAAAATAATTGGGTAGAATTCAAGTTTAAAATCAAGTACTTCTTTTAGGGGGGGAAAAATGACACTGAAATTGCGGGTTCTTTAACATGTAATTTTAAAAATTGCTGTAACGCAACACCATCAGATCAAATGCCCAAATGATGAACTTTTTCTTTGGTAAAATCCAAAAGAAAGTGGGTGATTTGGTCACGTAAGCCATTAATTGAGGTGACGAAGATCAGTGTTGGACATTTGAGCGTTCCATCAACTTGACAATAATCATGCATTTCATGACAATTTGACAAACGACATATATATGCTACTGATGATTTGGCGGCACTATACATATAGCAGCATGGTCAAACAGGTGTGAGTTTTTGTTTATTAATGTGCGAGCTTTACAGACAAAAACTCAACTAAAAGTGTTTCATTTGATTAACAGCGTCATATTCATGTGTTTAATTAATTGGTCAATCCATGATGATGGCCTTGAATCAAGGGTTTGGTCGCTTCTGAGACACTTTATCTAAATGCACCCTCCAAGATACTGGTCAAGCAAAGATCTCTTATATAATTGTTTATTAACTATATAAGAGATAAACAAAGCATCTACCTATTGAGTTTTATATACATCGAATCAAAACACGGTTGCACGAACCGATGGCATGTCTTTCCACATGCAATGAATGTTGGGTTCAATATTTATCTTCTTTTTCTCATTTTTATAGTAAAAAATTTAGGATATGATAATAATGTTCTAATTTAAGACACGAAAAATTTAGGCTCAAGAAGTACTTATAGAGTACTTATACTTGTATTTTTTTTTATTTGAAAAAGTAAGTAATTAATTCATTCATATCTTATAAATTCGAGTCATTAATTTTAAATGAGAGCGTCTTTAATTTATTTTTTTCTTATTAAGCCACATGACTTCTCATGCGTTAAGTATCTGATTTTTTTAAAAATTTTGTATTCCTTTCAAATACTATCACTTAGCTTGAATTAATCTCAATTTTAATTTGATTTAAAATTTGAATTTTAATATATTATATCAAATTAATATATTTTTTTTAGATATAAAATTATTGTAATATTAGAAAATCTTAATTTAAATTTAATTTTTAATTTTTAACTTTAACACATTAATCAGTAAAGATGATGTGTCTTAAATTTAAATAATTTTTTTCTTAATTTTTGAAGTCTTATTTCCCTAATTTATTTTATATAATAAAATAAAATATTTATTATTAACAATAAAAAATATCTATTGTTTTTAATTTATTTTATTTATAATTTTTATTTAAATCTACAAATATCTGTTGATGCTTGAGAAATTTACTAATATAAATTAAATTAGCTACGTACTCTATTGCCAGAGCGTGGCCCGACGGTAGTGGCCCATTACCGTGACACGCTCTTCACTTTGTGACCTTAGATGTGTGAATTCGAGTATTGTCGCCATCTTTATTTTCATGCTATCATATTTTGCGTTAAATTAAAGGCATGTTTATTTTAGCATTTAACAGTGTTTAAAAAGCTAGTTTAAAGGAAGATGAAAATTATGAACAATAAAAAAAAGATGAAAATTTTCGCCTCTGCTAAATTTATCTTATAACTCGAGAATGAACCATTTACAGGCGGAACCAAGCTATAAGTAGTAGGGAAAATCTTTTTGCACTGAGATTAATTAACAATTCCAACATAGTGTCAATGCAAGTTAGCTTAACTCAAGGATTTTGAACAAGGTTTTATACTTCTAACCGTATGAGCAAACGTGTGGGAAGCTCTTTCATAATTAGTGGTGTTAAAGTAAACATCTTTATTAAAATTTATTTTCAAAAAAAAAAATTATCATAACAAAATTACTCACTTTACGATTAAAAGAATTAGAGATTTTTGGAATTTTTTTTCCACAAAATCCTTGTTGATTTGATGGTAAACTATTTGGTCTCTTTGTTTACAGTATATATATTCGCACCTGTTGATAATATATAATATATTTATATAATTACATAATTTTTCATGTTCTATATATATTATAATTCATAAAAAGTAATAATTAATGTTTCGAAACTACCCCTCACGAATCTTTCCATGAATGAGTTGGCGCCTGGTTAATTGGTTAGGATGTATTTTTTGAAAAATACAAAATGGAAAACGATATGTATGGATGGATCTGGCCTGGATGGTTATGGTCCGGGGTGACGCCCGGATGATACAGTGTTTCTTTTGTTTTTATACTAAGTTGGCTCTTTGGTAACCTGAGATGATAGTAAATAACACAAATTAAGTAAATAATTAGGGCGCAAAATATAATTAGCAAGTCCTCTCCAACTCGAGAAACAAATATGTATAATGTAGCCTAACGACCATATTCGGTTTCATTTTAAATATAATTCAGATATTTTATTTCCTTTGACGGAAAAAAGTTTTATCTCCCATATTAAAAATTATTTTGATTAACATGTCATATTTGAAATATGAGTAATTAATATTTTCTTGATACCCCAAAAGTGCAAATACTTAATTGACATATATTATTTGTCTTTATCTTTCTCTTCTTGTCTCATCATATATTGTTTATTATATTTATACTTTCTTTCTTTTTTCTATCTTTTTTTCTTTCTAAATGTCTATTCGCATGAAGTGTTTATACATCATTTTCCTTGAAATATTTTATTTAGTGTAATTCAATAATAAAAGAAAGTACACTTGAAAAAGCGATCTTAAATATCCAAGTAAAATAAGAATTTTAAGTACCGACCTTTTTAACTTTTAAAAAAGGTTTTGACATATCTAACTTAACCCGAGTCTAATGAAGATTGAGCCATAAATTGTCCGCCGATCTAATTAATTTCTATTCCTAATTCTCAATTATTCATAAACTAACATTTTTTTAAAAAAAATTATTCAGAAATATTTTTAATTCTTTTACCAATCATGAAAACTTTTTATTTTCCCGTCACTTTCCCAAAATTGCTAAAATATATTAAGGTTAGGCAATATTTATTGGAAGGTGGTGATTTGCAATTGTAAATTAAGTATATAGTTGTGAATCCATATTCACTCAATCTCAGGCATGTTTTGATCCAAAAGATACAATACTACAATCTCTCCTTAAGAAAAGTATATATAAATAAAATGCAACAAGAAGCGATAAAAAGGCAATCCTAGCTTTTATTGTAGAATTTAAATAAAATACAACCTTATTATTCCCACCACACCCCAATGAAAGAAGCCCGGTAATGGTGTTAACCTTACCTTCACCCTTTCTCTAGAGCCCAGGTGGAGTTTTTTAATAGGTTGAGTGCTTAGGATCGAGTTTAGGAGTGTTATCTCCTTCTATACTCCATACAAATTGGACAAGCACCTTAGGACCGTCACTTTAGCTTCAAGTTGAAGTATGTATTTTTCAATGCTTCGGAACAAAGTGTGCATGTCCATTCCCTCACTCCCTGGAACTGTCCCCTGAAGCTCCCGAAGCTTCTTTTGCAAGGAAGGTTTCACGGCATTGTTGGCCAAACACAGTTTCGCCCTTTTCTTCCTTCCCCTTACATGTCTCGGCCATCGCCTTGTGCTCATTTTGCCTGCGACACTAGCTACACACAAGGAGAGAGAAATTAGAGATCAGAATAAACAGTACTGCCAGGACGAAGATAAATTAAGAGAGGTTTTAATAGCCAAGGAATTGGAGATGGCCTTATCATTCAAAGGGATTGAATGGATGCTTATATAGGCAAAGGGTGCGCAATTCTCTCACAAATAATTGAATTCACATTGGTAGAAAATGTTAGAGGTCTGTCAATTTCCAACAGTAGTTTGTGGTGGATACTCACACACTAGCATCTCTCCCAGTGACTAGAGCTTGTATCCAAATCCAATACGTGATCATGTCTTTTCAAGATATGACGAGAACTTAATTTTGAGCTTCCATGATTCTGTCTTAGATGTGCAATTTGTGAGTTGTGACTACACATCACTACATACGCTATGAGTTGAAACACAACATTTCTATTTCAAAACAAGAAGAAAAACAAAAGTGTGTTAGAGAGTGTGTTATTAACATTTCTCATATGCATAATATATACACGAGATATATTAAGTGGGTAATTATTTTTATATAGAGTTGAAAGTAGCAAATGTAAATCATATATATATATATATATATTGGAAGGGGTCCAATGTGAATTTAATTATTTTTATTTGGTAGAATTGCACGTAAAATATCCAGATAGTAATATATTAGCCCATTTAACGTGTCCATTCCTCCTTTTAAATCCATACGATCACGTAAATTATTTATGACATCAGAAATTAAGCAAATATTATTATTCCATGCTTTTATATTACAGATTGCATTACGTAATGTGATCTTGAATATTGCCTCCGTGTGTGCAATTGCATCCGACCTGCAATTACAAAGTGATTCTCATTTGAAAAAAAAATAAAAATGGTAGCCGCAATGCAATTTTTTTTTTTTTTGTAACCAAAAAAATTATGTTTTTTTTTTAATTTAAATTTTCCAAATCTAGTTATAGAAATGGTCCCAACTTTTGGAACCGATTTAACCGCAATGCAACAACGGTAATAGTACAATTTACAAGGATAAAAAGGATAAGACCATGGAATGAATTGTGAAATCTATTTTTATAGAAAATCTCGTTTATGGGAATAAAAATGAAGTTGTGTAGCAATTATAGCGTGTTTGAGGAACATTTTAGTTTCTTAAAATTACTTGTGGCATGTAAAATTGAGGAAAATGTTCAACTACATCCTATTTTTGAAGTGTATGGGAGTAGAAAGAAGAGAGAGATGGAGAGAAAAATAAAAGAAGAAAGAGAAAGTAATAAACATAATAGGCTTAAATATATTTTCAGTTCCTGTAAAATAAATGAATTTTAATTTTTGTCTTTATAATTATTATTTTTTATTTTCATACTCAAAAAAACTAAAATCTTTTGTTTTTGGTCCCTATTATTATATGACACTCATTAACTACTTATATATTTAACGAAAGGCAAGTAAACATATCAGATGGCATCCATTAATGTTTATAGTACCATATCAGCATGTGATATCTCTAAAATTTTTTTAGATCCCTAAAATAAATGTTATTTATCTACCGTAAAGTAAACTTTAGGAACCAAAAATAGATATTTTAGATTTTAGAAGGATGAAAATCAAAGAAAACTTTTTTATAGGAACCAAAACCAAAATTTGATCATTTTCTAGGGACAAAAAATAGTAATTTCAAATTTTAGAGGGATCAAAAATAAAGAAAAAATTTTACAAGGACCAAAATCAAAACTCACTCACTTTATAGGGACTAAAAACATATTTAAGCCAACATAATAGATGATGTGGTGAAAAAATGAAGAGAAAAATAAAAAGAAAAATAAGGTGAAAATAAGATAGAAGAGAAAGTAAATTTTATGATAATAATAACTCTATAATTAATGTTAACATGGTACTTGGTTGGATGGGAATGAAAGAGAGGAAATGAATTTTTATAATCTTTTAGGACCCGTTTGGGGTAATTGCGAGTTTTTGGTTTTCAAATGTATTTTTCAAAACAAAACGCGTTTAGCTAAAATGGTTTTTAACTCAATTTCAAAACACTTTTACATTCATTTTCGAAACCAAGAAAAAAGGATTTGTGAATTTAGTTTTTGATTTTTTTAAAAAATACACATCATTATATTTGACAATAGCCTTTCTTGCTGCTACCACCACCACAACTACCGCCATTGTCACCGCCACCACTACTGCTGCCGCCATCTCCGCAACCGTCGTCACCACCACCACCATCGCTACCACTACCACTACCACCACCACCATCGGCACCGCCACCACCATCACTGCTGCCATAACTACCACGACCACCGACATCACCTCCACTACCACAAGCTTCATCACCACTACCATCGTCACCGCCACCACCACGACCATGACCACGACCACCAGCACTGCTGCCACCACTATAGGCACTATCACCACCACCACCGACTCTGCCACCACTATGACTACTGGCACCGCCATGATCACCACTAGTACTACCACAACTACCGCCGTCGGCACTGCCACAACCGTTACCGTCAGCATTACCATCGCCACCACCACATCACCACTGTTGTCACCACATAAACATATTCTTAAAATAAATTTAACAGAATAAGAAATTTCAAAGTGAGTTTGTTTTGAAACCAGAAATTAGGAAAAAAAAACTAAAACTAAGTTTTAAAAACTAAAAACTGGTTATAGTTTTGAAATTTTCAAAACTCACAACCAAAAACCACCCTAAACAGGCCCTTAATGTTCGGTTTTAAAATTTGAAGAAAAAGTGTGGGAAATGGATGAGGTCACAAAATCTCTCCTCTATCAATTTTGGCTCTTCTCTAAAATTGGGAAGATTTGAAGAGGAAAAAAGGTTTTGCACTAGGTAAACTAAATTATCTTTAATTTAATAACTTTATTTGTCTATTTTAAAGACATAATAGTAAATTATTTTATTTTCCTCTCTTTCTTCTCTCTCTATCAAAATCTCTTCTTTCCATTAGAGATGGCACTCATATGGGTTTTAGTAGAGTACTATAATATCTATTCTCATATTCGTGTTTTGAAAAGAAAAATGTTGGTAACACATTTTTTTTGACACACTACTTTTTCTTATTTGGTGAAATTCATTTAGGTCTCGCTAAATATGTGGGTTTCATTTCTCATCTATTGGGTCCAATACCTAAATTAGTGGAATTTACATGAAATTCAACTAATGAGAGAAAGAGTGTATTGAAAGGAGAGTGTTAGAGAGCACATTACTAACACTTATTTTTTTTAAAAAAAAGGTTTAAATATGTTTTTGGTCCTTATAAAATATCACTTTTTTGGTTTTGGCTCCTGTAAAATTATTTTTTTTAAATGGTCCTTGTAAAATTATTTTTTTTGGTTTTGATCTTTTATTTTTTCTAATCCTTTTAATATATCCATTTTTTCATTTTAGTCTCTATAATATTTTGTTCATTTTGAATTAATCCCTTTGAAAAAATTTGATCAAGACTAAAAGCAAATTATTTACACATTACAAGGACAAAAACGAAAAAATAAATATATTACAAGGAATAAAACAAAATAATAGGGACCAAAATCAAAAAATAAAATTTTACAAGGACCATTTTAAAAAAAAAACTATAACGACCAAAACCAAAAAAATAATATATTACAAAAATCAAAAACATATTTAAGCCTAAAAAAAAAAACAATAGCCTTTGAATCCATACTTGAGCACGTAACAACTCTAGTGTCCATCTCTAGACCCCATAGGTAGCTAAATACTTATGTCAAGAACTATTATTGACACTTTTGTTAAACAAAAATGTTATTTCGTATCTTAATTATAAAGACGAAATTGTTGGACAGTTTATACTAGCAATACTCCTTGACAAAGGAACTTGAATAATGATATTCAACAACACAGTAACAATCACGAAGAGGAAGATATTAGATGACAACAATAAGAATTTAGGGTTTCCAATTTTAACATGAAAAGATTAATAAGTCATTAAAATATGATTTGGAAGTTGTAACTATAAAATTAGAAAAATATAAATATAATCTTAATTTTCATTTTAAAATTAATAAATTAAATACATGTAAGTGTGTGAGAGGTCTCATGCCTGCACTCATGCTCATGTGTTTTTTGTGAGTAAATATACTTATACTCGATTAGTAAATCCATTTAAGGAATATTCTCTTTCTCTTCATGAAAATATATACGGATATCTAATGGGTCCCAGTCCAATAGTAATTTCTATCCCTCATTTCTTTAAATCAAACTGGGTGTAAAAGGAATAAAAAAATTTCACTTTTTTTTAAATCATGTTATAGGTACAAAGTATTTACTGATTTTAATGATAACTAATCTTTGTCGAAAAACCTAACTAGTCATTTTTAGTGAGATCTTCTATTCCAACCACATTTGATAGGGATGTAAAAAAAATAATTTTTTTCACTTTTGAAGTGAGTAAAACTAGGTACGAAATGCATAATTTTTTATAAAAAAAGATATACTTATACTCTCTCTTAAAAAATAATTTTATTTTCTAAACAAAATCAATTTTCATTTTTTTTAAAATATCATTATTAAAAAACCAATAATTTTTAATATAAATTCTTTTAAGATTGAAATTTTCAATTATTTTTTTTGGTGAATATTAATTTTTTAAATTAAATTCTATTAAAATTTAAATCAAATGAATCAATCGGAAGTCTATGTGTTTGTTTGGAAGGAGGACAATAATGAACCCATACATATGCAGTCCTTTTCACAGCTGGGCTCGTGCGTCGCCTCGTGCACATTGTGAGGGATTGGTGTATCAGAGAAATAGGTACAGAAATCATGCTGCGCTGTTTGGTTTTATCTGCAAACGCATTGAAAGAAAAGATACTGATCAACCTAGGGAGAAGAAGAAAAAACAAGACATTTAAATTCCAGACCATTCTACAAATAGAAAAGGAAAGTAAGAATAATTTTAAAATTTTCTGTAACATCTTATTAATCTTCCCACTCGCCAAATGAAGATAATGTTAAATATATTTACTTTTTATGTAATATTTTTATAAAATATTAAAAAACTACTTAATTTTTATACAAGAATATAACAATACTCAAGAAGAGGGGGTAATATATATGGTATATATAAAGGCTCACTGAGAGAGACTTGGAAGACAATGACGTGTTTTTACTGAACGAAGAGTTGAGCTCAGTGCATTATTCAACAAACGGGGCGTCAATTCATTCATTACATCCAGAGCATGGAATCGGATGGTGACCAATCTTATCAAGAAAAATTCTTACACGTCTTTTTCTAACGTTGGGAGTATCTGAAACAAGCGAAGACACCAGCCTAGCCCAGATAAAGATTGGCACTGCACTATTATTGCTGAAAATAATGTTAAATTGTACATACATAGTTTCATGTACCTCTCGTACACGTCTGTCATTGGATTCAAATGCTATTTAAGTATTCATATATACAATTTCTCAATCATTGCGACTATGTTCAAAGCATTTTTTTAGAACAAAATTTCATCAAACTCGGATGCATTTGTTGTATATAGTTACATGTATACTAGGAATGCAACAATTGTGAGTAATATTTTTCGGGCATTTGCGACAGATGGCAATGGCACTGCAATTTTAAGGTGGGGGTATGCGTATTTAAAGGTATACACGTGCATAGCTTTGAAGGGGGCCTTTATAGGTGTCCACAACTAATCTTTCGTGATAAGGCTACAGCATATAATCATAAGGAGTTCAATAGACTAGTCTTTTCATTAGATGCATGTGGCCTCCGGATTTTCTGCCTTCAAGTTCCAGCAATCATCAACCCAACTCGCTTCTATCCATTTCGTAATTACCGTACGTAAATTTGAACCTCTTCGCTTTTCAGTGTCAGGCAGTTAACTGGTACATTATTTCTGTGTGATATGACTAATGGATATATATATTATATATATATATGCCAAAATTAACAGCATGGTGAGAAATTTTACTAGTGCAGGGTAAGAAAAACAAACCTAGTAGGCTTGAAAATACATGCATAAATGCACTGCACCAACCAGCAACAAGGAGATGTAAATCATGCATTATTTCAATCAATAGGGATGCTGTGGTCAAGAGAAGCATGATATATAGCTTTAAGGACAATAACATTATCAATTTGACAGTGGCAGACCAGATATGGTAGAGTTACCACTACGAGATCCTCGGGGGTTGTACTTATAAAGTCGCTTACTGGCACAAAACGAAAGTGACATTTCAGTCAGGTCCAATCCCGTCGAGTAAAATTTCTCTCGCGCATGCTAATGTTAATTCGCCTCATAGCATCAAGTTGTATCTTTACCTTGGGATTTTACAGCCTAGTTATCATATTGATGACATGCATGCCTTGAGAAAAATAAGAATCATTATACACATATCTAATGTGATATGTGTACTTCACTCATCCACAAATACATGCAACGCACGAGTGATGCTTATTGCTTCCTATGCTGCATCCTTTACGAAGTCAAAGCATCAACCATAGGATGAAGGGTTATATTCTACACTGGCCCCTATAGGGGATTGTTGGGACCAAATAAAAGGAGTCTAGTGCATGCGTAAGATTTTAGCTACATGTAATGATGCATGCACGTCTCTGCTCGAAAACCTACCTAGGAAATAGCCAGTAGCATTTACCACATGGAGTGAGAGTAAAATACATCACGCTCCAATCCTGTACTGCCCGAGTCAAAACTGGGATTGATCGAGATGTTACGTTTTAACAACTAAAGTAGAAGGACGATGACAGAAAACAGATGATTAAGTAAAAGTAGGCCAGAAAGACCTGGTGCACGGTTAGTCGGAAGTACAACTTTGCTTTTCAAAATCAAGATTTGACGAGAAAAGCTTTGAAGTGCTTACTTCAATTAGCCTTTTAACGACAATGAATTATGCAAATGGCTTGTCATCATAACTAGCAACTGTTAATGAAAGTGACAGTGGAGATGACTTGCACGTTTAGAAGAAATATCTCAACAGCAAACCAGCAGTGAACGAAAAACAGTAACATTACGGACAATTTCCCTCTCTGCCTCCTAAAAGTGGTACAATGATAAAGAAACAATGAACTACGAAGTCAAGAAAGTATATTTACATGCATATGCATGCATCAACTACTAAAGTTCTATCAAGTTTTAAAGAAAAAATCAATGAAAAAACAATATGCTTATCTTCATCTTGTAATTGGCAGTAAGCGTTATCCAAATTAATACAGTAAGCAACACCAGCTTCAAACACAGCACGATATATCAACCAATACCATACTTATCAAAACACTGTTTATTAAACTTGGAAGATACAACCAAGGTTCCAAAACTTAATCTGAGTTTTTATGAATGATACAGAGACAGGATATAGCGAACCAAAACAGGACTAATAATTAGATACTGGCAACCCTCACGATGCGCACCACTCAGGTGGATTGTATCATATCACTGGGTTCGTCCTCCCTAGCCTGCTCTACTTCCAGTTTATGGTTAGCTATTATAGAAATACTTTAAATGCTCGTTTAGTTTGATTTATATTTTCTATTTTTGTTATTATATTTTATTGATAATTATAAAAATACTATTACATCATTTCTTTCACAAATTTTCAAAATCAGAGGACAAAATGAAAACAAATGAGTGATTTTTGCATTTGTTAGTGAAAAAAAATCAATCAAAAACAAACAGAAAACAATTCGAACATCCTCTTAACTGATGAAAAAGTCTTCCATGTCCCGTTATTTATCCCCCCAATGAAAAACCATCCTTTGTATTTTAGCTGGCTGATCATCCAATGTAAATTCCAATAACCTAGAAAGTAACATGGCTGGTCTTCAAGTCATCAGTGTAGTCTAGTCTGGCTGGTCAAATGGTCATTTAGGATTTCGTGATTGCCAAAGATCAGTTTATACAAAATGCGATCCTTAGACAATGTTGATGATGGACAACCCACCGACCTGATTAGAGTAATTCTTATTTAAGTTCCAGCCCCGTGCCAAAGATTACCACATTAGGAAGTTCAAACTACCATTGAAATAACTCGAACATTACATGAAATGCATGTCAAAGTTAATACAAACAATGGCACTAGCATATTCTATCAAAAAACAAAGACGAAAACTAGTAAAATTCTACACATATTCATAATATGTACACCTAAAAGAACAACCCGTATAGTTATTATCTTCTATGTTTAGAGCTATATCCGAAAGTTTCAATCAACTATGAGCTCTCAGCTGCGAGTTGAGGGTCACAATTCCTGCAGCATAAATGTAAGCAGAGTTATAACTGTTCAAAACAATTCTTAATTCAAAGACATCCCCATATTCCTTATTTTAAGAGCAACTCCAATGCAGTTGCTTATGATGGTTCTTAAAGTTAAGCAACTTAAGAATACCATTAGAGTAAATGGGTTCTTATAGAAGTTGCTTATATTATCAACTACAACTAAGGTTGCTTAACAATTAAAAAAACAATTTTTCAAGGCAAAATAGGGGTTCTTGGGTGAGTGAAGAGATAAAAATAGGACCCACTAAAAATAAGTAAGAACTCAAGTTGCCATTTGAATGAAAATGAGTATTCTTAAATCTTATGTGGTAACAAGGGGCCCACTGAAGAAGAGTTAAGAATCCAAATTGAGTTCTTGCATGAAGATGCTTCAAGTCAACTTGGCACACCACAATAACCAGCAGAATCTAGGTTGTCAAACTCAAGTTTAGGTAAACTAATGAAGCTTCCATATACTTGTAATCTCATAAGAATTAATATAAAATAATATTTTAAAAACTAAGATAGTATTCAAACATAAGGTAAAAACTTATCACAAATCATAATATTGGCATGCGAAAAAGGACAAGTTGACAACACTAGGTTTGATGGCAAAAAAAAACTTCATACTACAATTGAGCTTCAATTGTTTAGCAGAAAACAATGGTAAGGGTTTTTGTGCAATTGATTAGAGGCTAGAGCCCTAGCAAAATGTGTTTAACGTTGCCTTTGAAAAGGGTGCATGTGCAGCGTAAAACATTGTCATTTTGGGTCAATTTGGGCAAAAATTACTTTTGATTTCAGAATAGCAAACTCGCTTCTTGACTTGAGAATGAGAAGTTTATCCAAGTTTCCATGAGTTCACCAAGTCTACCTAAGTTTATCTAGAATTGAGTTCGAAAGTGAGTTAACTTGCATTTTCTACCTAGAATTGTAAACTGGCCAATGAATTGACTCAATAGTTTGACAATAATGATCAAAATGGTAAAATTAGCAGGTCTCATCTTCCATCAAAAGTTTGATAAATCTATTATAAGTCATATCACGCCCACCAATAATTGAATATCATTTTTGGCAACAATTGACAAAACATAAACTAACATAATGTATAATGAATTAAAGCAGTTAACAATGCATTTGATGCAACAAAGACTTTTACTTGGAGTAGATGTTGAGCGACAACTTTGGTACACAGTATGCTTCACAGTTTCTGTGTGTCCCCAAGTAAGCTGATCAGAGAGGTCTGTTTGAGGAAGATGACTTTCAGGACTTTGGTTTGCATTTCCTAAATGATCAGGTCGTTGATTAACTTTCATTGTCAACCTTCTAGTTGAATCATCCATCCTTATCATTCCACAGTCCTGCACAGCTTCTGCAATTTGGCAGATCAACACAAAATCAATGAATAATATAATCTGTTAAGTTACAAACCAGAATGCAACAAATGAGGAAAGGAAGATGGTTAAAACTTAAAAGACAACTTTTTTTCAAAAGAAACAAAAAGGGCAAGAAGAACATAAAATAAATCAAGAAACAATCAAATTGAGATAAATCATTGGAAAAGATGTGTTTAACCAGTAAAATCAGGTGACAGCAATATCATCATATCCTCAAATTTCATTTTCATCTTTTTGCATGTCACTGCTCAAATATGAATTGTCTCAAGCAAGGATGACATCTAAGAGTATTACTGAGAGGACCACAATGTATATGCCTCCAGGACATAGTAGGACATCGTACCAAGAAGTGAGACAAGGCATCAGTATTTGTGAAGAGCAAGAGCAAGCAAATAAGCTTGCCTTGAGTTGTTTACTCCTTTATGTAGCTCTGACTAATTAATACTACATATTTTATTTTTCAGGACTTGCCTTACTCAAGGATTAACCTTTCCATTCTTCCAATTCAACCAAAACATTTATAATTGGTGATTTGGTTACCCTGTATGTTCCAGTTTCCAACATAAAGCTACAAATTTATTCAATAATATGATGCTGAATAAGCTACCAAATATAGCCATATAGGTCATCTTTAGATAACCTTCCCTCTCCATAAGTACTTATGGAAAAAGAAAATAAAATAAATTGAGCTTATCCCACAAGTTAAAATCAACTTATGCACCTCAACTTTTGGATAAGTTAGATGAGAAAGCTTTTATAAGAGTTAAATATATAAGTTGATTTTAGCTTATAAAAAAAGCTCAATTCATTTTATTTTATTATTTTCTTCTCCTAAAAGTGCATATGGCGAAGTTTATCTAATCAGAACCATATTCAGTACGATGTTGGAGGAACTAATAAAACACTACTTTCACGCACCGAAAGCCATATTAAATCTAAATCTCAAGCTTCTCTTCTTGAATTTTACACTTTTAAATAAAGATTTTTCATTTTTATTCCTTAAGCATTGGCCTTAGGAAAAGCGCTGTTCAATTCAAATACAAATCTGTAACCGTTCATCATAAAGCTTGTCACGAAATTTTTACAATTTTAGCAGCTACAATTACAAAGAAGTGCACACTCATATTCTACAATAGGTAACAATTAAAGTTGAAAACGGCGAATAAGTATTTACAACAAGCGTACCTTGAGGTGAATGGGGAACATCAATGAGCGGATCATACATATAAACATCAGATTTGAGATACTCCCCAACTTGTTCCCCAAACCGCTGGTTCTCTTTTGCAGGTTTTTTAAATTCCCCAACTGAGACATCATAAACAACCAAACCCATCAAACAAAACAACAGAAGAAAAAGCATGGTAGTTGAAACCAAAAAATAAAATTAAAAAAAAAAATGAAAATTTGATGGATAAGAGTCAAACCTTTAGCAGGGGAAGAAGGGAAGGCGTTGAAAACATCAGATGGTAGAGGAGAGAGGAGAGGGGCATACATGAAAGTATCAGACTTAAGATAATCCAACAAATTTTTCAGTAACACTTTCCTTCCGCTGCGCTTAATGGGTTTCTTCTTTTGAACTCTTAGGCGCTCTCTGTTTTCCATTTCTTCTTCTGCGAAAATGCAGCTTCGGAGTTGAAGGAATAGTATAATTGGGTTCGCGGTTTGCGAACTTTGACAACGGGACACGTGTCCTATTCCGAGGACCGCTACTGTCACGTGTCATGTTCGGCTGGTTGCTTTGCGCATTGTACATGCAAGCCGACGTTTGTGCTTATTGGGCCCAGATCCAATTGTTAGACAGCTTCCCTGTGGGCCGGAGGAATATTTCATGGGGGCTGCTATTCTCACTGGACTCACCCCAATTTGTCGCTAATTTTATTGGTTATTTTTTTTCTTGAAAATATTTATGGGCGAAACATGTTTTTATTGTATATTTTATTTAGAGTTTAATGGTCATATGTTATCAATGTAAAAACTTTTACACTGTCAACTAATTAGAAATCACGTTAGTATGATTTTTAAGGTATTTAATATAAAAAGTCAACAAATTTATCATACATGAGGGTTTGTGATTAGATGACAGTATAAAATTGTTTTACACTGTCAATACATAGCCTATTGTCTCTTTTATATAATGAAATGTGTTTCAGTTGTGTATGAAAGTCACACCCCACATTTTTGTTGTGCACAATACACAATTGAAACACATTTTCATTGTGTATTGAACTTCAATACACAATGAAAACGTTTTCGTTGTGTTAATTTTTTTTAAAAATAATTGAAATATTAATTAATTACAATAATTTACTATTTTTAATAGTAATCAAAATAATTATGATGTGAATTTCTCTTTTTAATAATAATCAAATTAATTATGATACAATTTTAAAAAATATACAATACAAGTTACCATTTTTAATAATAATTAAATTAATTATGATGTAAATTACCATTTTTAATAGTAATTGAATTAATTATGATACAATTTATGATATTATTAAAAATGGTAATTTGCATCATAATTAATCCGATTACTATTAAAAAGACTAATTTACATCATAATTAATTTAATTATTATTAAAAATGGTAACTTGTATCATATATATTTTAAAATTATATCATAATTAATTTGATTAGTGATTACTATTAAAAAGAGAAATTTGCATTACAATTATTTTGATTACTATTTAAAATGATAAATTGTATTGTAATTAATTTAATTTTAATTAAAAAGGGTAATTTGTATCATAATTGATTCGATTAATATTAAAAGATAAATTATATGATAATTAATTTTTTTTAAAATTAATACAACAGAAACACGTTTTCATTGTGTATTGTGCACAATGAAAACATGTTTTTGTTAATAAAATAGAGATGAGAAGAAAAGAAAGAGAGGGAGAGAGAGGATAAAATAAAATGTATATTTTACACTTTTTTATAGAAGAGGTGAATAAAGGGAAGAAAAAAAGTTGGAAATACTGAAATAGCAGATCCCATATTTCATGGGTTGCGTGAAATAAGAAAAAGCGCACAAGAAGGGGGGGTTGAATTGTGCATTTAAAAACTTTTTCGAAACAATAAGATTAGTTTGGAAAACCTTTTTTAAAGGGTAGGGATAGAGAGAAGAAAACACAGAAAGTTTTATACTGGTTCACTCAACCTGAGCTACGTCCAGTCCCTTCACCCAGAAGGTATCCACTAACCAACCTTAGGTTACAAGTATTGTTCGTGGCCTCTTCAGGCTTTACAACGCAATCACCCTAGATTGCTTAACCCAAGTATTCTTTTACACTAAGCCTCTCCAGGCTTTCACAACACAACAAGTGTTTTTAAAAAGAAAGGTCAACTCACGTAGTGAGGATTTGAAAGATTAAGCTCAAGATTACTTTAAGGATCTTTACAAGATATTTGCTACCGTCCACTGGACGCTTCTATCAGAGTATTACAAAAGACTCTATGTACTTGTCCTTTTTCACAAACTTTGCCTTTTCTATCACTTCGCACTTCTGTTCTTCTTCGTTGGTGCATGCATATATATATAGTCTTCAAGAAAAAGATCCGTTGTAGAGGATTTTGACTTGTTATGCAATGAGAAGCGTGCAGACTATCTTTTCAGAAAGGTCAGGCATGGCAGTTTTTAGACTTGCACTAAAAAGGAAGGTGCAGGACTGCACTGTCGGTCTGTTCTTCTGAACATTTTTCATTTGTCTTGGCAGCTTAATAAGTTGACTTGCTTTATTTATTCTGCTGTGCTTTTGCACTGAAATGATGTTGATGTTATTTAATGTTTCAAACAAATTTGAACGTTAGTTCACAGAAATAGTAATATGTCAGTTACAAGGAAGATTTAGCATAAATCAAATTGACGTTCAAACTAAAAAACTTAGCCGTTTGAATATATGATCTTGGAGGCTTGTTATGAGTTTATTCATCGGACGGTCACCTTCAGTTTCTTCAACTGGTAGGTCCTCTTTAGCGAGTCTTCTAGACGGTCTTTAACACGTCTACTAGACGATCTTTAACACGTCTACTGAATAGTTGTTAACACGCCTGTTGGACGATTTTTAGCATGTTTACTGGATGGTCTTCTTAGTTGTGACGAGGTTAGTCCATACGCACAAGATTTAAACATTAATAAGCATGTTATCTTTAAAACATTGAGAGTTTAAACGCTTCTACGTCTTTGGTTCCAACATTGTGCAACAATAAATTAGCAAAACCTTCAATAAGTTTATGTAGCACATTGGCAATTACTAATGTTTGTGATTACTGTACTTTGAAAAATAAAAATATTAATTAAAGAAAATTATTTTTTTATTTTAAACGTGTTAAATTATATATATATATATATATATATATGGGTGGAGATCAAGTTACTCCAAGAGTAACTCTTAGTAGAGTTACACCACTCAATAACTCTTAATATGTATTAAATTTTAATGATCCAACCGTTGAATTAAAAGATTATATGTCAATGATCATGTATACCAAATTTTAGGTAAATCGGACATTTGTAGGTAGTTAATCTTATTATCGACATTTACTTGTAATTTAGAAAAGTATATTATGCGTTAATTTGAATCTATTTAACGAAATATCAAATAGTTTTCAAATTTTATAAAAAATTTAGATTTGATCTACTTAATATAATCTTTTAATTCAACTGTTGGATCGTTGAAACTTAATACATATCAAGAGTTATTAAGTGGAGTAACTCTACCAAGAGTTACTTTTGGAGTAACTTGATCCCCATCCTATATATATATATATATATATATATATATATTACTATGTTTCTACTCATTAATAATTCTCCTTAGAATGTTTATTAGCAATCCTCCCTATATATTAAATGAGAATAGTTATCTTGAACGAAAATGTTTTTAACTGTTATTCTTCGACTGAGAGAATTTTAGCTGTCATTCTTTAATGATAGCGTTTTTAGGAATTTTTTAACCTCTTATCTCTTTCAATTTATCATTTTCAATGTCTTTAGTTCTAAATTAAATTTCAATATTTTTTTGAAAGAAATTATCAATAATTAAAAATTAACATTGTATATTGTATTGCAATAATTATTTATTATAAATTTAAAATATAATTTATATATTCAAAAATATTTATTTATTACAAATTTTAATTATAATATAATTTATATATTCAAAAGTATTTATTTATTATAAATTTAAGTTATATAAAATAAATATTTATTTTGTGTAATGCACAAGTTAAAATACTAATATCTTTATAGTCTTTACACACACACATATATATAGTTAAATAAATTAAGTAAAAAATAATTATGTAAAATAATAATCTTCAAAATATTAGAAACATAAAATATTAAATGTTATATTTTTATATCTTAACAAGAGTAGTTATTTTTTATGTGAAATTAAGGAGCAGAGTGAATTTTGACCAAGAAATGCTGGTAACAAAAAATTTGAAACTATTTTAACACATTCTTTATTATTAATTAAAATTCATGTGAGTCTAATTCTTTATTTGTGTTCTTCTATCCTTATTTAATTACGTTATTATAATTTTAATTAGTAATAAAATGTCTGTCGAAAAAAATGTGTTATTGATATATTTATATATATTAAAGAAAGATTTTGTAGCGTTTTAAGAACTTTAATTGGCGACATTAGGCTTTCAATAGCATTGATTAGCAATATTAAGGTTTCAGCAGCTTTAAATTTGTTTCTTTAGGATTTTTCTTAGGGTTTCGCAATCAATCAATAATTTATATTAAATTATTTTTGAAAATAAATTTATTGATTGATTATTGATTAATTAAAATATATATATAAAGATATAAAGATTTGAAATAAATTTAAAATAAATATTTCAAATATATATAAAAATTTCAAATATATATAAAGATTCAAATATATATATATGAAAATTCAAAATAAAGTTTGATTAAGAAAATATATATCTTAGTAGTTTTGGTTAAACAGATTTGCACAATAAATTTAATTTTGGTGAATTATTTATTAAATTAAATATTGACTGATTTCTATCAATAAAAAATTGATGTATTTGAAATTAGTGTTTTGAATAAATAAGAATACTCTTAAACAAATAATAAATTAGCATTTTAATTTATTAGTATTTTAATCTATTATATAAATCTTTATCTTTATATATATATATATATATATATATATATATATATATATATATATATATATAAAAGAAAGGTTTTGTAAATTTTTATGGACATTAATTAGCAACATTAGAATTTCAAGGACATAAATTGGCGACATTAAGGTTTCAGCAGCTTTAAATTTGATTCTTAGGATTTTCATTAGGGTTTCGTAACCAATCTACAATTTCATATTAATTATTTACACCAAAATTCAAATTGATTTTTATGACCAGTAATAAAAACATATCTTTTTACGTTATGGTAACTAAAACATCTCTTTTGTTTTCTATTAGATAATTTATAATTATTTATATTTATATAATGGATTAAAATACTAATAATTAAAGTGCTAATTTATTATTTGTTTAAGAATATTCTTATTTCTTCAAAACACTAATTTTGAATACGTCAATTTTTGATTGATAGAAATCGGTTAATATTTGATTTAATAAATAGTACACTGAAATTAAATTTATTATGCAAGTCTATTTAATCAAAGCTACTAAGATATATATTTTCTTAATCAAATTTTATTTTAAATTTTCATGTATATTTGAAATCTTTATTTTAGAGTTATTTCAAATCTTTATATCTTTATATATATTTTTGTAATCAATCAATAAATTTATTTTTGAAAACAATTTAATATGAAATTGTAGATTGATTATGAAACCCTAATGAAAATCCTAAGGAATCATATTTAAAGCTACTGAAACCTTAATGTCGCCAATTCAAAAATCAATTTGAATTTCGATGTATAATATATATATATATATATATATGTATACATACGTACATATACATACATACATGTATATATGTATAGATATACATATATACATACATATGTATGTATATGTATGTATGTATATAAAGAAAGAAAGAAAGAAAGAAAGTTGGAGCAATTTTTCTTGCCTAAACCAGAGGAATGTAAGCCATTTCAATTTTTTGCATTTAATATAGTTAAATTAGTCTTTTAAATTTTGTATTAAATTAAAATTATAAAAAATTTATTTTAGTGGGCTAGCTTTAATAATTAAAGTTAAAAAATAAACTAAAGGGTCATCATTTTTCCTTTGTTGATTTTTTTTTTTTGCAAAGCCCAGTGTACTATTTTAGGTCTAATTAATTCTCTGATTCAGTTTCGTAAAACTTAATAAATACTTGAATAATCATTGTGCCGTTATTCTCTTCAATATTTTCTTCCACTGGATTTGAGGTTGACTAGTAGATATATTTTTTTTATTCTTTATCTTTTCATTTGCTTACCTCAGTTTGATAGAAAGAGAATTTTGCTTAATATGTTTTAATTAACTTGCAGCAATAACACTTTTTGTGCAAATAAGAGAAGAAAGTTCTTAGCAATGCATCATTTGATGAATTTAGCAAGGGATGAAAAATGAGGATTTAAAACCAACATTAGGTATATCATCTTACTCTGTAACTTTTATTATTTCTTGTGTTCTTTTTATCGATATCATCTTTGTGCATTTTTTTTCTTTTATTTTCAATTTACTGTTATGTTATTTTATGTTTTGATTGTTATTGTTTAAGTTTTTCATATATGTTCTGATATTTTTCCTTTCACTATTATATTATAAATAATATATATATTATTAGTCTTTCTCATTTTGAGTAACAAAAAATCAATAATATTACTTTTACTTTATATCTTCAACTTACATTTTTTTTTTGTTAAACAGAACATAAATGCAACATATTATTGTTACAACTTTACTTCTTATTCATCGATTTTATTCTTTGTTATACTTTTATGTAATTCACTTAACACAATTTAATGAATTTTATATAGTTAAATTATCTAATTAATTATTTTTTTTTCTACTTCATTCAATTGTCTAATTATATGTTTATGCATGTTATTTATATAGTTTATTATATACTTTAATGTTTATTAATTGGTCCAAATGAATTATGATATAAAAAATAATTAACTATTTTCATAAAATAAATTAATTATAGACTAATCTCTCAATCCCTATAAGGTTTGTTTTTAATAAAGAATTAAATTGATTACATTAATTATAATAATTGCAAAATTTTTATAATTATAAGTTAATAATAATATTAACAACAACAACAACAACAACAACAACAATAATAATCACCAATAGACTCCTTTCAAAATTGTAAGAGTCAATTTTAATATTATAATTTTTTATTCTTATAAATTCAAACTTTAATAATAATAACAACAACAATAACAACAGTGATAGTAAATAATAAGGTTCAGTTAATTTTATTTCATAATTTTTTTCCACATATATATAACACTTTAAAAATGACAATTAAATTGATGTAAAAGCCTCATAGGTATAATTTAATATACAAATAAGACAATAATAATAATTAAATATAATAATAGAGTTTTTCATAATAGTCAATTTATGATTTTTTTATACATTCTTATGAATTTAGACCTTAAAGAATAATAAATACCCATTATATATTGTAAATATAAAACAATTGTAGAATATGCAATACTAGTGTAATCATTATTATTAACAAAATTGTCTTTCTGAATTCACTTAGAATTAGAAAAAAAATTAACATAAGCAAAGTAGTATGTAATACTATTAAAAAAGTTAGTAACACACTTAAATAATAATTCTTATATATAAATAACTTTAAAAAATAGCAAGTAATGAAATTAAAATTAAATAATAAATAACAACAACAACAACAACAATAGTGATAGACAAATCTCATTGTACTTATCGAGAGTGTTCAATTTATGTTACGTTTAGGTTAACCAACTCAAAACTTTAACAATATCACATAATTAAAATTAATATCTTCTAAATAATTAAAAATATTATTTTAAAATAATATATATATATATATATATATTATAATAATTCTTATAGATAAATAATTTAAAAAAAGTAACAAGTAATGAAATTAAAATTAAATAACAACAACAATAACAATAGACAAATCTCATCGCACTAATCAAGAATGTTCAATTTATGTCGCGTTTAGGTTAACCAACTTAAAACTTTAACAATATCTCATAATTAAAATCAATATCTTCTAAATAATTAAAAACACCATTTTAAAATAATTAATATCTATATAAATTTAATAAAGATCACACTATTTCAACAAATTTAAAATAAATTTTATTTTTCACACAAAAATCAAATAGTGTTAACATAATATTCACAACAACAAAATTGAACATTCAAATTTAAATACTTATATATTCATATTTATCATGCTTACATTCATTTTTAATTTATGCATTTCATGCAAGTATCACAACACTATCATTACTTGAAGAAAGAACAAATCATAATAAATTTTAATAAGCTTAATATTTTTGAACACGACATTTGCTCAATTAAAAATATAATTAATCATTTTCCTCAATTTTAGTGTAATTATATTTAATTTACTATTAAATATTTTAAAATTAATAATTTTATTTATGTACATATTTTTTTAAAATAATAATACATACAAATATAAAAAATATATAATTTAAACAAATTTGTGCAATGCATGGGTTTAAAATCTAGTTTTAATTAGTAATAAAATGTTTGTTGAAAAAAATGTGTTATTAATATTTTTTTCTCTTGACCTTATAAATAGCTTAAGATTAAGTGATTTAAATATTACATTATCACTGTTGTCCTAACTCTCTTATACTCTATTTGGACGAGAAGTAAAATAGAAAAGAAGTAAATAAGGGAAAAAAAAAGAGATGTAAATAAAAAGAAAAAAGGAAAAAAAAAAGATATATTATTTAGATGAATAGAAATAAGAATGAAAATAAAATGAAGAAGTTTCTCTTTATTTAATTGGATGAATGAAAGAGAGAATAGAAAGATATAAATCGTTGATGTAAGAAAACTTTTTATATTAATTAAAAAAATTAAATTTAGCTTTAAAAATAAAATTTATATTATATTATTTTTCTTATTATAAAATTATTTATCATAATTTTTTTTTTATTCTATTGAAAGTAGTTTTGTTTTTTAAACAATTAAAAAAATAAAGCCCCACCACTCCTGCGTTTCCCGCCTAAGTGAGAGTTCTATTTTCCATTTTTTTCCTTATATTTCTATCCAATCAAATAATAAAAAAGTAACATCTCCTTCATATATCTTTGTCCATATTTACATTCATCTAAATAGACCATTTTTTGAGGGTCACCTAGATAGACCATTGATCAAGTTAAATTTTCTTTTTTCTCATTCTTCTTAGGATAATAATGTAAATTTTTCCTCAAAAAAATGACGTAAATTGAAAACTCTAATTTTTTAAGCTAATGTTATGATTACTGATCCGGTGCTTATATTACATTACTGCCTACTGTTTAAAGTGATTTTTTAGAGGTCGCTCCTTTTCTTTTATGAACATTAGTTGTTGGAGGCTGCATAAAGCTTAGAATGTTGCAATAGTTACTTGGATATAAAATATATTGGCATTTTCAGGACTAACTAGAGTTCTGCTACTTCGTTGACTGAAATATGTGATGATTACTGTCAAAAAAAGAAAAAAAAAATTGGTTTGATATGACTATAGACATATCTGTACCGAACAATTTTATTTTAGGAAATAAAGGAAGTATACTGGTTTAACACAAAACATGTATTACTTTTTTTTTTTTTTGTTAATATATCTTGGGCAGATAGGATCATTATGTTTTGCTAAGTTACCTTGTTTGTATGATTGAAGCTATTTTTACTACGCTAATTAACAATGTATCTATTCTCAAGAGTTGGTTTAACGTATGATGAGACTAGTCTCTCATAATATGGTGAACCTAGTTTTGAATTATTGTTTAGAGAAATATGTACATTTAGTGTCGATAATGCCTTGAACAAAATTATTTATGAAAGACACCTATGAATTTTTTTAAAAAATCACAATATATCTCTATGAGGATATATATATATTTATTTTGTGGATGCTTTAAGTAAATTGTACCAAATACACAGTACAATATATGTGTTTATATAATTTATAAACAATCTGATATACTCGTTTGGATACATTTTTTTATTATTAGTTGAAATTTATTAAAAATCACAAAATTTTATAAACTTCACTTCTTATTTAATGAGTTTCACTCATAATTTTGTGGTTTGTAATAAATTTTAATCAATAGTAAAAAGGTATATTAGAAAAAATGTGTTAAAAAGTATATTGCTAACACTCCTCTTTACAATATATGTCTTTGGAATTGAGAAAGCTTTTTCCAATAATAATATATGCATATTAATCTTTACTTCTTCTACTACTGTGGTTAGACACTACTTGATGACCTTAACTATGTTTAGGGCAAATTTTATTTACTATATATAAATGTTAAAATAAAAAATTTATATAATTATTTTTTAACAGTATTCAAAAAATTAATAATATATTGATAAAAAATAATATGACAAGTGTATAGTAAAATATCTATTTAAATTAGTACACTTTAGAATATGTTACATTACTTTTTTTTTTTTAAATATTTCCTTTTCCCCTCTTTCTCTCCTTCTCTTGCTCTATTTGACTTTTTGTCTCTCTCATTTTTTTTCGGAACCCATAATAAAATATAGGCATGGTCTGTGATAATTACAACTGTCAAGTTGAAGCCTTTCAGGTTATACTATTTAGAGCATAAAGAAGAGATCAAGAGAAAACATGCGGTGGGAAAAGAAATTCTCACGTCCATCCATATTCAATGCTTTTACATTAAACAACAACAATGTAAGTGAATAAAACTAAAATTTATATCACAATTGCTTATTAGAAAATAGATTTCAGCTCACCATATGATCTCTTATATTTCAAACAATAATAACTTTCATGGTTGTTTTTATAATCAAATTGAAGTTTAGTGTTCTCAATCTTTGGAACAAATTAAAGGTTTAAGTTGAAGGTTTAAAATCAGCACTCAAGTGCTATTATTTCATCTCATTGTTATTTACTTTATAGATTATAATTTTCTGTTTTTATTTATACTTGTTGGCTAATTGTTTAAACATGTTGCCTTGAAAATAACTTTCTAGTAATCTAAAACAAAAAAAGAAATGAACAAATTGAAATCGATATTGAATCTCAAAAAGGTGGAATTGGCTCACTTAATAGAATATTTGAGCAGTACAGCATATATGAAGAGATTTTTGGATATTTGTTTAGTATTGAGAGGCTTAAGTCATTCTCTAAGAAGGACTTGAATTTATATTGCAAACATCTTGAAATTTATCTAAAGCATGATAATTCTTCTGATTTTGATAGTGAAATTCTATTTGAAGAATTGAAAGTTGTTAAAGAGGTTTTAATAGATGAATAAAAAGCAAGGTATATGATATTGAGTTCTTTGAAAATATTTAATTATTTTTTTAATGCATGTATTTACAACTTATAGAATAATATTAAATATCCTTGTTACTGTTGCATTTGCTGAGATAAGTTTTTCTAAATTGAAACTGTTAAAACCTTATTTATGATCTTCTATGTCACAAGGTAGATTAAATGATCTTGCTTTGATTTCTATTGAAAATAAATTTTTAAATAACATTGACCATGTGTCGCAACCGGGGTCACGACGAGTTGGCGAACAAAGAATTAAAACAAAAGAGTCACCACTATGGTTTATTACGGGCAAACACATAGAAAAACCCAAAAGAATATGGTCTTAAACCAAGAAATTGATTTGGGAGTTGGTTACGTGTAAGAAAGGTGCTAGCACCCTACGACTTCCATTAGAAGATGGTTACCTTTTTTCCTAATGTGTGAAAGTTTTATCCCTTGCTTAAAAAAGATTATTATATTTTTTAATAAAGGATTATTATTATTTAAGGTTTTTGAGATTGACAGGAGTGGGCCTTTGTTCCTATGTATCCTCTGGTGCAATGAGAAACTCAAACTCGCATAGTTCTTTAGGTAGAAAATTGTTTTGTGGGTTGATTTTTATTATTATTATTATTTATATTTTTAAAGGCTTATTCAATAACCAAATAGGAAGTGCATCCAAAATGGTTATCAATATATCTTTTGCAGTTCTTACAACACCCAAATAGGAAGTGTATCCAAAATAGATATTACTAAAACCTTTATTAAAAAAAATTATAATTTTAAATTAAAAGGCTTTTACAATAACCAACTAAGAAGTGCATCCAACATGATTATCGTTTCACCTTTTAAGATTTTTATAATAGTCAAATAAGAAGTACATCCAAAATAACTATCATTAAAACCTTTGTTATGTGTTTTTATTAAAATCTTTGTATTATACATAAAAAATGATAACCAAATAAGAAGTGCATATAAAATGGTTATCATTAATATTTTAAAACTTTAACAATGTCCAAATAGGAAGTACATCCAAAATGGCCATTATCAAGTTTAGTAATTTTTATTTTTACTTATTTATTTATTCGTTTATTAAAGAAAAAACTAAAAATACGGATTAAAGGTCACGCTCATTTACTACTAATTTTAAGAAAAGAATTATTATTATAAGCAAATATTTAATAATTATGCATAAAATCTGATTATTACCATGTTTCTATTTTATTGTAAAAGGATATAAAAAAACTAGAAGCCTAGTAGCATGAATGGGCCAAGCCCATATTTCTTAAGACTCCTCAAAGAAAGAATGAGGAAAAACGTTGGGCCTAAGCCTACTTCGCTATTTGCAGGAGGGGTTTGGGGAGCATGTTGGGCGGATAGGCTTTTCCCCCAAGACACGATTCGAGAACCCTAGAGAAATTCCTCTTGCAACGCCGTTGCAAAGGTTGCGAGACGCGCGGGGGAAAACAGAGCAAACGGAGCTGAGGGGAGCAACGTCCGGCGGAAACAAGGCAGTCGACGGCGGATCATATCGTGGCGGTTGGGTTGTGTTGACGCCGCGGCACCGTCGTGCTAACTAGGAGGCGCGAGACGAAAGTGAACGTGAGTGCTGGAGTGTCGACGCAAGCTTACATATCGACGACTGTGAGGGAAATAGGGAGATGCAGCGATGGTGGGATTGCGGATTTGGGGCTTTGATGGTGGTCCTACTGGGGGCGCCATTCGTGAGAGCTTCACGTCTCTGCGGCGTATTGGAGGTGGTGCGAGTTAGAGCGCAGCGGAGGCGCAACGGAGAATCATGACGCGCCACGCCGGTGTGGCGGTGGTTTGCAATGGAGATTCGTTGAGACGTGGAAGCCGATGGTAGATCCAGTTGCGGCGGCGCAACGCCTCTCTTGGAGACGCGTTTGGATGCTAATTTGGACGGCGCGGGGAGAACACTGGGCGGTGCTGCTTCAGCCCTTTTTTATTATTTTTGCTATAATTTTGTTTTGATTTATTCCTAACTTCATGATGAATGCGTGTGGTGGTTCTGAATTTGGATATGCGTGGATCTGTGTTGCAATTGTATGATGCTTGTGATTTTGAAAAAAATAAAACGAAATTGATGCAATAAAGACCAAACAGTATATGTGATTTTGAATTGATGTAGAAATTATGAAAACAAATCGAAACAAGTGTAGCAATCGTATAAGTGTAATGAGAAGAGTAAGGGTAATGCCATGATCACTATTTATTCTGTTTTTATGTGTTTGAATGAAACCTGTGTGCAGAAACTAAACTAATGTGTAATAGCAAGCCTACTCTGCTTCCTCAGCCTCTGTTGTGATTCATTGACAGAGTGTAGGACTACAAATAACAGAGAATAGTCAGAAGGAATTCAAGAGCAATTTAAACACACATAAGTAAAGTAAGATTCAAGCAAGCCACACAACTTTGTATTGATGCATAGTTAGCCGAGCGAAGAAGAAAAGGATCTCTGTGGCTTCCAATGGAGTAACGAATGAACTTTCTTCTTGCCTTTTCTATCTTTCTTTCTTCCACTTCCACTGTTCCTCTTCCTTCCTCTTAATTCAACAGCATTCCATTCTTTCCTTCTCTGTTTTTTTCCTCCCCGTCCTCGTACTCCTTCCCTCCTATTTATAAATTTCAAGAATCTTGTTTTCCAACTCTCCTCAATTAGCTAGCCCCTTTCACGTTTTCTGCTTTTGTCTTTTCTTATTTTATGTTATATTACCCTCCATGATGGAGGCTCCATGTACATGCATTATTCTGAGTAAAACTGAGCGCATGGGTTTTATGTATTATGAAGTTATGCAAATGCAAACATGAGATGGATGCATGATGTGGTAATGCAAATGTGAGGTATGAATGAAAAATGTGAATGAAGAGCACCAGCAAACACAATTTTACGTTTTGACCTATTTCTTGTTACTATTGTTTTATTTATTTGTTTATTTTTTTTTATTACTCTCCCTTATCTTTTTTTATTTTTGGGCCTCCTTTCCTTCTTCTGGGCCTAAATTATACTTAGCCCAAAAATTACCAAAGAAAGAACTTATACACAAAAACCTTATAATTATTATTATTATTAATCAAATAATTTATTATTATTATATATTTATTTATTATTATTTTATTTTTATTTTTTATGAATTACCTCAATAAAATTGAGTGTTTAGACCATGAACAAATTATTTATAATTTTGCAACAAAAAATCAAAGAGAATAATATTCAAATATTTTTTTGGTGTATAGATTCAAATAATTACGAGATAATAATTTTTTCAATTCGTAATAGGACACCCAAAAATCTTAAGACTGACACTGTGTGTAGATGTTGCATCTTATTATTCAAATATTATGTTACTTAATTTATGTATCATTACTTGATTAATGAACTTGGTGGTAAGAATATAATAAATTTGATTTAAATTTACTTTTTTATGAGATTTTTTTTCTACATTATAGGTGCAAAATATTTACCGATTTTATCAATGACTAGGACCAACTTTTTACTTGAACTCGATACCTTGTTTAAAGAATTCGAATTTAGTTCCACTAGGACCAATTTTTTTATGAGATTGAAAGAACTAAATATTAATTAGACATAAATAATCAAATTTAATGACCACTTATTGGGTATATGACTACTTAAAAAATCACATTTTATTGTTTTAATCTTGTTAATTATCTAGTATGGTTTGCATTTATTCGTTTTATAAAAACAATCTTCTTCCTTAATATTAGAGATTAATGTTTTAAAAATTAAACTGAACAATAAGGATGTGTTTGGTAAAAATAATTTATAAGCTAGCTGAAGTTCATAAGCTAGAAACTGAAAAGTTGAAAATTTATAAATTAGCTAATTGAATTGAAAATATTTGGTAAGATTAGTTGATAAATGTAAAATGACATAAAATGATGTATTTAATTATTTGATTAAAAAAGTTAAAAAGAGAATTTCAAATAAATTAGTGAGAAAATTTTAAAAAAAAAACTAATAGCTTATAGGCTAGCTTATTTTCATTAGTTACTTTAAGTAGTTTATGAAAATAAGTTAAAAACGACTAAAATAAGCTCGTGTATCAAACAAGTTTATTTTAGTCAAACTAACTTATAAATTAATCAAAGTAGCTTATGAGGTCTAGAATGATTTACCAAACACATTCTAAATCAATGGAGGCATTAATTTACACTTTATTGGTTTAATTTTATTTTTAAGTTTGGTTAAATTATGGCTAAATTATAGCTATTCAATAATAATATTTTATTCTCGAAACTACCTTTCTTTCTTTTTCTTTTTTTTTTTTCCTACTAGCTTTTCCAGTTCTACCTTCCATCCTTGTCTCATTTTTCCTCGGCACTTATTCCTTTCATATTTTCTCGTTTCTAGCTTGGTGATAGAGCTTCGCGACAGATGCAGGGCCATTGCATTTAATATTCTGCGTTGCTTTGCCAGCCTGTTGCTACCTTAATTTGATATTTTCACTGTGCCTTTGTGCTTTACCGGTCTTCCTCGGACACTCTTTCAGTAAGCCTCGCCAGAGTTTGGGTCTTTTGAAAAACGAAATCTGCTTCAAACAGTTGAACCATCGCTTTTAACGGTTTATGACCAATTTCCACTTTCCGGTGCTTTGAAGCTCTTAATTTCAGGGTCATTTGGACCGATTCGCCGGTTTATGACTCGGATCGGACAGTTTTTAAATGGACAAAATTTAGCTAGAGTACCTTAGATATTGTTAGTGCTATTTTTAATCAAAATTGAAGATTTAACTTAATAATCTGCGTAATAAAAATATGTATTAAAGAATTTTATAAATTACTGAGGTGAATTTCCAATTCTAATTGAAGAATAATACCAATAATACTTAAGATACTGTATGTAAATTTTGTCTTTTCTAAAATCATTATAAATGAGTGGAATTTGGATGTCACAATTGACAAGATTTTCAATAGTTTAATTGTGATTTGACTATGATTGAATTAAGACTTAAATATATTTTAAGTCTTTACAAATATGATTTTGTCTGGTTTTAATTCTTGCACAAAATTTTGTTATTTTTAGATTTCTAACATTTTTTAGTGTTTTTTTTAGTCCTTATCATTAACTATGGTTAATTTAGTGTTGACATAGCTAACAAAATAAAAAATATTAATTAAAATAATTTAGGTAACAAATAATATTTTAAATTAAAATAATTAGATTATTTTTAGGTGTGTAATTCAATTAAGTAATACATTTATTATTTTATATAAATAAGGTTATGATGTAACATCGTGTTCTCTTAACGTGTGATTTAAAAGTAACTGAAATTAATTACAAGAAAAAATTTAAATTTAGTTTAATTGAGAAAATTTAATTAAAACACTTTATATGATTTTATGTGGCAAGTTTTGATGAGGTTCTAATTAAACTAGAATTTTAATTGTATACTGTCAATGTAAAATTACATTGTGCAAATGAACAAGTAGTCAGAAATTTATCATAAACTAATCCTGATGTGTCATTAACACATTTTTCCAAAATAATTAGCACCTATTTTAAGGTAAATTAATTTTTTAATTTACTAATTTTAGTTAAACCTTATCTTCCTTTTTAAGTAAATCACCATAACCATTTCTAGAAAAATTTTCAAAAGCCAAATTACCCAAAAGTGGGCTTGCTTGGCCAGCCACACGTAACCCACATCTGCCCAACGTTCAAATCAACATATTACCTATTAACATATTGGTTTTATAAGCCCCTGGATTTCATGTTGATCTTAAACCTCTCCCTTAACTTGTTTCCTTTTTAAAACAACAAAAAAAATATACAAAAGACCCCGAACGTGAACGTAGAAGTGTATATATATATATATGTATAAGTGTATATATATATATATATATGTATATATACACACACACACACCCTTATACATATATATATACACTTCTACGTTCACGTTCGGGGTCTTTTATACATATATTTTTTGTTGTTTTAAAAAGGAAAATATATATATACACACACAGCCTTAAACCGTTAAACAAAAGACCCCCCTGAATGTGTTTTGGAAACACAACGTAGAAAACAAAAATAAATAAATTTATAGCTACCTTTATAACCCGTCAAACAAAAAGGAACCCTCAAATAAATTTGCACATTAACTTTTTTTTTTGTTTAAAGCCCCCTGAATGTTTGCTTTAAACATCCAAAACGTAGGAACAACAAAAATAGACCCTAATAATAACCACTAAATCAAAAGGAACCCCCCTCCATCATAAACCTGGCCTACAAATATCAATGATGGAGCAAAATTTTTTGAATCCCTTTTACCCTTCTACTGGTGCAAGCTTGGAGCAAATTCTCCCACACCATTTTGAGTTCATCTACTTCTATTGATCTTCATCAAGTAAGGGGGCTTATCCATCTTCTTGCTTTCTTTCTTTGTTAATCTCTTATATAATCACATTAGTATGATGAACTTTTTTTTGTGTTTGTTCACTATTAGTTCTATGATACTTATCAATGCTGTAGCAATTTATTTATTGTTGTTTTGTTCTGTTTTAACTATGAAAATGTGGTATATTGAAATATGCTAGCTGCTATTTGGTGTGAAGGAAATATGGCTCTATGTAATTCTTGTCACGATATATGATTAGTTGAATTAATAATGTACATTATATATATACTTGTAGAAATTTTATTTGGCCTCATTTTGACCTACATTATATATATGCTTGTAGAAATTTTATTTGGCCTCATTTTGACCTTTATGTTATTACTACTACTACTACTTTGTTTAGATTAAAAGAAAAATGCACATGATTTTTTTAAGTAGTCATGTAACCATTAAATAACTTTAAATATTGACTATCCATATATGATTATATGACCCAAATTTAAAGTTCACACATCTAAAGATATAACTTATGTTAAAATAATGAAATAAAAAAAAACAAAGTAATAAAAAATATTACTTATTACAATCAATTGAATTGATAAATAAGATACAATGCTAAAACCCACCAATTGACTTTCTGTAGTAGTTAAGTAGGTCAACATTACCCTAAAATTTAACAATTGGTGTCTATAAAAATATGATGATATAATAACTTCTTGTATCTAATAATATGCATGTTTTCCTTCTTATCAATTAACTTTCACTCAGAAACAAGCTCCCTTCTTATCAATAAGTAATAAAATAACAAATACTAATAATCAACACCACTTATATATCTATGTTATGAAATTAGTATAAATCTTATGAGATTTCTTAATTTGAATTAAAAATATATATATATATATATATATATATATATATATAAGTGTTATTAATTAATTTAAATATATATATATATATATATATATATATTTTATGTTATTAATTTGAATGTTCAAATCATGTTAATCATTTTTACCTTAATTACTATAATTATGATTTTTTTATGAATTAACATAAAGAAATAAATAATCTAGTTATAAAAAACCATTTTCGTAATTATAAAAATCATAAAATTTAATAAACTAAATATTATATTATATAAAATCAAATTTCATATAAGGTTTAATGATTTAATTGATCGATTTAATCAAAATATATTCGTTATAATCACCTTAATTATTATAATTACAATAATTATGTATTTTTAAGAATTAAAAAAATAAAAAAAATTAGTGACATTTTGACAAAAAAAAAATCAATATGATATTGGCATATGACAATTATATACACACACACACACTAGTATTTTAACCCATGCAGTACACAGAATAAGTATTTATTTATATAACTTAAATTTATAATAAATAAATACTTTTGAATATATAAATTATATTATAATTAAAATTTTTAATAAATAAATATTTTTGAACATATAGATTATATTTTAAATTTATAATAAATATTTATTGTAATACAATATACAATGTTAATTTTTAATTATTGATCATTTCTTTTAAAAAAATATTGAAATTCAATATAGAACTAAAGATATTAAAAATAATAGATTGAAAGAGATAAGAGTTTAAAAATTCCTAAAAACGCTCTCATTGAAAAATGACAACTAAAAACGCTCTCATTGAATAATTGCAGCTAAAAACACTCTTGTTCAATATAGCTATTCTCATTTAATATATAGGGAGAATATATATATATATATATATATATATATATATATTGTTTAAAGGATTAGGATCCGTTGACACTAGGTGTCAAAGTTAGTCAAATTACACTTTTAATAACTTTTTATAGAATGCAAATTTAACCAATCCAACCGTTGAATTTGATGTTCTTATTAATTAGATTAAGTATAAAAAATTTCATATAATTCTAAAATTATTTAGTAGTTCATCGCATCACTTTGTTTTAACATACAATATGATATTAAAATATATGTAAATACTCAATGTTAGATGACATATCTAGAAAAGCCCAAATTATGTGAAATTTGATATACATGATCATGATGATAATATCATACAATTCAACGGTTGGATTGGTTAAATTTGCATTCTACAAAAAGTTATTAAAGGTGTAATCTGACTAACTTTGACACTTGGTGTCAACGAATCCTGACCCTTGTTTAAATCACCAATTATATATCTGTGTTATAAAATCAACATAAATCTTGCGAGATTTCTTGATTTAAATCTGCTATAAATTTGAATCAAAATATATACTAATATTTTCAAATAATTTGAATTAGAATATATAATTGTATTATTAATTAGAATGTGTAAATATGATTGCTTATCATAATTAAATATATCATAATTAAATCAATTATTTTATTCATTATTTTCATGAATTGATATTTGATTACCATTATTATAAAAAAAATCTATAAAATTTAATAAATTGATTATCGTATTATATAAAATCAAAATTCATATAAGATTTAATGATTTAATTGATTGATTTAATCAAAATATAAACTCATTGCAATCACCTTAATTACTATAATTATGTATTTTTATGAATTAAATATTAAATAAAAAATGCCAACGATTTTTCGACCAAAAAAATAATCAATGTGGTACTGCCACGTGGCATCTACCTACATGGCAAAACTTTCTTTTATAATAATATATTTGATATAATTGATATGTATTAGGATGGTTTTGTGCCTCAACTTAAATCTTCAAAATCTTTTAAAAAGGAAGAGAAAGCAAACAACCTTTTTGATTGATGAAGAAAAATAAAAGAATTGAGCAAGATTTTATGGGTATTTATAAATAAATGATATTTTTTGTATGAATTTTAAATTAAATTAAATTAATTACATTTGCAAAATATTCATTATAAATTACATGATTGGTAATAGTAACAATAATAATGTATATATACTTTAAAATAGTCAAGGTTGTTTAACTATTTTAAATTACCATTTTTTTTTCACTAAATATGAATTGAATGTTAGCGGTGTTGGAACTAAAGACATATGAAGCGTCTAGTCCCTCAAAATTTTGAAGATAACAAACTTATTAAAGGTTAAGTTTCTGTTTTGAAGTTAACAAACTTACAGCGTCCAAAACTATGGCGTCCAATGCGCCAGTTTTTAAAGAGCGTCCAATATACTCGTATATGACGACTGTCCAAAGAGTAAGTCTTTTTCCATGGACTAAGTGTCTTAAAGCTTAGTCGCTTGTACTAGACTCGTCCAGACATAAGTTCTTTTAACGACTAAGTATTTTAAATACTTGTTCAATTTATATGTCTTTCATATATATCTCGAAGACTAATGCCTTACCATTTTAAGAGATCTAACGTTCAAACATTTCAAGCATTAAATGAAAGATAGATACTTTTTGGTGCATAAGTGTAGCTATTCAAAAAAAGGAAGTTAACTTTTCAAACTATCAAGCCAAATGAAGAATGTTCAGAAAAGCAGATCTCTAATGTAGTCCGCTCTTTCCTTTTTTTGTGCAAGAACAAAAGTCGCTTTTCAGACCTATCTAAAAGCTTGATTCATGCGTTTCTTCTTGAAGACTGAAGTTGAATCATCCTCGACGACTCTTTTCTTCTGATGACTATATATATCAAGAGAGAAGAATGAAGATGGGTAGAGACTAGGGATGGCAAAAATACTTGTGCCCGCGGATATTCTAAACGGGTATACCCGCTACCCATTTATTAACGAGGCGAGTACGGATATCATGGTACCCATACCCGCAGATACCCGCTACCCGCAATTATATATTTACTTAAATACCCTTACATATTAATATAGATAAAATTACATAAATTTATTCAAAATTTTCAAAAAGATTGTTCATTACGAGAGAAATCTTATACAATTATATTACAAGAGAAAAAGAACATAAATTTGTGAGCATTTAAACTATATTCTTTTTAGAAAAATTGTTAGAATAATTAAAATTTATGTGTAAAGTGATTATTTTAAATTATAACTCTTTAATTTATAAATTTAAATTTATAAATTCAAAGTGATATTTGTAACACTTTATAATTGTCCACAACACATAAAATTATTTATTTATTTATTTTAAATACCCGCAAATATCCACAGATACCCGCAGATATTAAATCTGCTTAACGGATACCTGCGCGGGTAATGGGGCGGGTAGCGAGTAGCTACTACCCGTACCCGCCCCACCCCGTTGACATCCCTAGTAGAGACACAACAAGAAAGACTTACGAACATCTATTACATTCTTGCATTTACTAGACGATCTTTAAATATTCTATGAAATAGCTCTGTATTGTGCTTAATCTTTTACATCCTCACTCTGTGAGTTGAATTTCGTTGTAAACAACTATTTTGTTGTAAAAGTCTGGAGAGGCTTAGTGAGAAAGAATACTTGGGTGGTTAAGCAATTTGGGTTAATTATGTTGTAAGGCTTGAAGAGGCAGTGAAAGAATACTTATGTAACCTAAGGTTGGTTAGTCAATACCTTCTGGGTGAAGGGACTGGACGTAGCTCAAGTTTGAATGAATCAGTATAAAACCTTTGTGTTCTTGTTCTCTCTTATCCTTTCTCTCAAACTGTTTTTACGAACTCGTTTTGCTTAAGTGAAAAAGTTTTTCAAAAACACACAATTCAACTCCCCTTCTTGTGCGATCTTTGCTCTTTCAAGTGGTAGTGATGATAATACTCTATTTATTTCATTAGATTATACTAATGAGTGTTTATAAAAGCATGTTAAGAAATCGAAAATTGAATTGTATCTAATTAAAAAAAACATAACATTTAGTATATTAGAAACTTTAAAAACTAATTTTCATTCAATATTTCCTACTCTTGAATCCTTAACAATTTGTTTCTTCCATTTTGAAATAATTTTTTTTTCACATTTTTTATTTTAAATTATTTTATTTTAAAATATCAAAAAATATTTATTACTTTTTCTAACTTTTTCCTTCTCTCTACACGTTGTTTTAAATATTATGTTTTGATAATCATAAAAACCATTTATTATCTTTTTTAAGAGATAAAATATTAAGAATTATTAGTCCCAATTAATAAAAGAATAATTTAGTCTTCACATATTTTTAAATTTTAGGAGAATTACCAATTGTTTAATCCTTATATACCATTTCAAAATGATAATTATTTCATAATAGAAAAATATTCCATTTAACAATATCATTGTTATGATCAATTTTAATGAAATATGAATGATTTTACATTAGACTTAAAGCTTAATTTATTGAATGTTGTAAAAGTGTATTGGTAGCCTTGATCTCCCTTGAGTTAATTCAATCCATCAAGTTATAAGACATATATTATAAGTGTGCAAGTTTAAATTTCTATATGTTATTTTTCTTTTTTATTTTCTTATCTTTTATTTTTCATATCTTTCTTATAAAGCTTACTCTAAGTCTCTCCTTAAATTAAAAGAAAAACAAAAGAAAAATAATTTGGTATTCCTCATTTGACATGGTTTACTAAAGAAAAGACTAACACAATTTCATATAATATAAGCTATTCACTTCTTATCTTGAGGCCAAGTGAGTTTTGACCAAGTTAATTTTTCATGCATCACCATCTGTCTCGCTACGATGCATTTGATTTTACTTTAAGGTGTCTAGAGTTTGAGAATGTCATATATTGAAGAAAATATATTAAAAAAAATACAAGCTTATTTAAGAAGAAAAAGACAAATTAAATAAAAAATAATGAAAAGATAAAATATTTAAAGAAAAGTAAAGTAAGAAATACCTCGAGTAAAAAAATATAGATAAAAATTATAAAAGAGCAATAAAATAAAGACTTAACCTTCTTTTGATAATATAATAGAACTCCTCGGATCTTCTATAAACCCCCTCCTTTAAGTCTTTTGTATTATTTCAATAGTTGAAAGTGAAGAATTTGTAAAATTAATATCAACAAACAAACTTTTAATACTAACTATTAGATAAAATATGTAAAAAACATTCAAATAAAATTGAAAAGGATAAAAACATACCTTAGAGAATTTATCCGTCTATTGAAACTGAATAAAAAAAATAAAAAAAATGTTAGCAATTGACTACTTCAAATAGAAACGATGAAAATGAAAATAACAATGCACATAGGTGTTTATAGGTGAGTTGATCATATAGATTTTTATTTCACGAAACTTAAATCATGCAAGATTTTTTAATTTAAATATGCTATAAATAAATTTGAATATATATTCGTATTACCAATCAATCAATTAATTGAATTAGGATGTATATTTGTGTTATCAATTTGGATGTTGAAATCATGAAAATGATTATAATTATCTGAATTAATATAATTATGTATTTTTTTATGAACTAAAAATGGAAAAAATTAATCTCTAGATAATTGATTGCTGTAATTACAAAAAAAAAAAACCATAATGATTAATAAATTATATATTGTATTAAATAAAATCAAAAAATATATAATATTTAATGATTTAATTGGTTGATTTAATTAGTATATATAATTGTTATAATCACCTAGGATACTATAATTATATATTTTTATGAATTAAAAAAAAATAAAAAATTACAAAGACATTTCAGCGGGAAAAGAATTAATGAGGTGTTGTCACATGACATCTACCTACGTGGCAAAATCTCCTTTTATAATAATATAATTGATAATTGACATAATATAATAACTTATTATCAAGATTATTATTATAATACATATAAATATTATAAACTATTATAAATCAATAAAATAATGATAATAACTATAAAATATGACCATAAGTTCTATTATTATTATTATTATTATACAAATTTATGATAAATTATTATAAAACCGTGAGAATAATCAAAAGTTACCATGATCATAAAAAAATCCATAAAATTTAATAAATTGATTACTATATTGTATAAAATCAGAATCCATTTAAGATTTAATGATTTAATTGCTTAATTTAATCAGAATATATAATTGTTATAATCACCTTAATTACTACAATTAAATATAACAATGTGTTTGCATGGATTAAAAAATAAAAAAATTGATAAGAAATTTAGGCAAGAAAAGAATGAATATGGTAATGTTACATGGCATCTGCTTACGTTGCAAAACCTTCTTTTATATATATAATAGATAATAGATAGATAACAAATGGATAATAGATAAAATTTGAAAAATTAATTTTCTTGTTATATAAAATCAAAATCAATTTAAGATTTTATTATTTAATTGATGAATTTAAATAGAATATATATGTATTATAAACACCTTAATTATAAATGTCTTAATTACTACAACTAAATATAATGATATATTTATATGAATAAAAAAATATATCTATAAAATTTAGGCGGAAAAAAATAAATATGGTATTGCCATGTGACATATTTCTATTTTATAAAACCTTCTTTTATAATATATAATAGATAGATTTGAAAAAATAGGCTATGGATTGATAACGTAAAACAATTTTACATTGTCATCTAATCATAAATTATCATATATGGTAAGCTTATTAATTTTTACAATAACTACCTTAAAAGTCATATCAATGATGATTTCTGATTGGTATTGAAGTGTACAAGATTTTATATTGACAATGCATAGTCATTGAACTCTTTAAATTTTATATTAAATAAAGATATTTTAGACTAAATGCATTAATATTTTACACTTATTAAATGTTTCTTAATTTGTGTGTAATAATCTTAAACATAAATAGTTTTTGAATGGAGAGAGTAATTAAATAATATTATTTTATTTTTAATATAATATATTAAATAGTATTAAATAAAAAATAATATAATATTTATAATTTCATGACATTAAAAATTAATTTTTAATTAAAAACGTCATAATTTATATTATATATAATATTTAAAATTAAATATAAAATTAAATCAAATATGTAATAAAATTTAAATTTAATAACATACAATAATTATATTACTTGTTATTATATATTATATTCTTTATTTATCATTTTCAAGTTATTAATTATTTTCTTAAAAACAATGGTTAGGATGTACCAAAAAAAAAAGTTAGCAAAATTGATTTAGAAATATTTGTGTAATGCGCGAAAAATTTGTTATGATAAATTATGTAGTGGGAAGCTTTGTTACGTATTGTATTGTATCATGTGGATAGTACTAATAGATTGAGTAAATCCCGCCGGCTCCCCCGTCGTTTTAAATTGTTCTGTCATTGACTCATTCTCATTGAGGTCGAACTGTCTACAATCCAACCAATAACTACCCCTGGACATTAGCTTTTCATAAATAATAATTGAATGAGTTATTAATACGCCAGTTTAAAATAAATGCTAACAACCATATATTGGGAAAGCTACATGTAATTAATTTCTCCACTGTTTGCCGTGTTTCAAACAGCTACGAGGCCCTTTCACTTTCAGACCTTCTAATCGGAAAAAAATGCAATAAAGATTTGGGTTTTGCTAACCGATATTCTAACGATACTGGTTAAGAAATTTAAAATAGAAAGTTTTGTTGAAATTCACATTGAAAATGCATTGGAAATCACAATACAGTTTAATTGTTATACATTATTAGTGTAAAATTTTTATACCATCAACTAATTGAAAATCAGCTTTAATATAATTTTTAGAATAGTTATTATTAAAGTCAACAAACTTATCATACATATTAGGTTGTAATTTGATGACAGTGTAAAACTTTTTTACACTGTCAATACATAGCTTATTTTCTCATCACAATAAAGATGCATTAATGACATTTTTTTAATGAAAACTTTTTATTTTAAATTTTTTAACCAGTGCCTTAAGGGCATTGGTAGGCATTTGCCTAAAAATTTATCTAAAGTCTTAATCAATATGGATCTATAAGGTCAATTTATTTAAAGTTTAATGGTCATGTAATCTCAGTGTAAAAAGTTTTACATTGTCAACTAATTGAAATTCACCATTGATATGAATTTTAAGGCTATTATTATAAAATCAATAAATTTACTACACATAATAGTTTGTTATTAGATGACAATGTAAAACTGTTTTACACTATCAGTGTATGACATTTTTTCTCATTTATTTATATTATTATATATACAAAAAGAATTGTTTATCATTATTGCCATATGGATTTTAAATTTATTTGATTTAAATTTTAACTGTATCATTTAACCAGAGTTAACATATTTTTTAATTGTATAATTAATATTTCTTAAATTTCCAAAATCAATATCTATTATATCTATTACGTTTTATCTATTTTTAAATACTTCTTAAACTTTAGGTATTTCTTTATTTATTTTCGGGATAATACATCTGTAGGTCCCTTAACATTTTGGATTTTTTAAAATAGGTCCCTAAACTATAAAAAATTGTAATTGAGTCCCTAATTTTTTGCAATTTTTGTAATCTAGTCCCTGGGGTTGATGGTCTGTTTACAAACAGTTAAATTACATCCAGGGACCTAATTACAAAAATTGGAAAAGATTAGGGACCTAGTTAAAAAAAACCTCAAAATTTATTTAATATGAAAATTTTGTGTGTTAAAGCTTTTTTGTTTTGAAATGTAGGAAATAATATTTTCTAAAATAATCATATATAGAAAAATTAAAAAAAAAGGAATGTTATAACCCCATTTTAAAAACTAGAGTTGTCAAAATTGATCTGACTCAATAGCTTGGTAGGCCAAACCAGGTTGGGCTAGGCTCTTTACTTTGAGGTACAAAAAGAACAAGGCCAATTTGGCTTGGCTTGATGGGTCAAATGGTCGGGTTGGGCTATAGAAATGTTGAACCAAAAGTTACGAAGCCTATTTGAATAGGTATTTTTATTTTTTTCTTATATAAAATATATAAATTTATGCAAAAAAATGTAGTAATTTGGCCCAACCTAGTAGGCTAGATAGGCAAAACAAAATAATCTATAGCCTATATGAAAATCATCCTGGCCTGGCTTGCTTTTCAAACTTTGGCCTGTCGAGTTGGTCTGGGTTGAACGATCTATTTTGACAACTCTACTAAAAACACAACTTCGTCCATGAATGTTAGTTAATCTTTCCTATATAATTTGCTATATATATATGTGCGTGATTGTACAGGGTAACTTAGTGGTTCTTTTAAATTCTAGGACAAAAGGAACCTTGGAAGCAGATTTATAGGGTGCACAAATTATAGGACATGTCTCTCATTACTAAGTTTAATCTAGGGATAATATATCCGTAAGTCCCTGAACTTTTGGATTTTTTTAAATAGGTCCCTAAACTATGAAATTTGTAATTGAGTTCTTAATCTTTTCCAATTTTTGTAATCAAGTCCCTAGGGTCAGGAGGGAATAAAGAATATTCTGTGAAAATTAACGGTCTGTAAACTCTAGGGACCTAATTACAAAATTAAAGTTAGAAAAGATTAAAGACTCAATTACAATTTTTTATAGTTTAGGGACCTATTTGAAAAAAATTCAAAAAGTTCAGGAACCTGCGAATGTATTATCCCTTTATTTTCACATTATTTACTTATTTTTTTATTTTTTTTCTCTTCCTATATTTTTCTTCTCTCTCAAAATATGTTTGCGTAAAATATTGTGAAAAAATATTTTTCTAAAATTTACTTAGTACTATTAGATTTTTCTTTAACAATAAATAATTGATAATTATATTTATTTATTTGTGTAATAATAGTAAAATAATATTTAATTGATTAAAAAGATAACTTAAGAATTTAATCAGATGTTTACCTTGCATTAAAATAACTATTGATCACATAGAAGATATTCATTTTTTTTCATTTTTATTAAATATATAAATTAGATATAATAGTTTTTCAATCTTTTTAGCAACATTTTTTTTGAAAATATTAAATTAAATAATAAAAATTATATGCATTCGTGTTGAATGTTTTGAAAAGAACATTATAATATTCCTTAAATAATTATATGATTTTTTTAGTACAATACAATAGTTATAAGTTTTATTATCTCTTTAATATCATTATTACAAATTTTAATGAAAAATATTTTAAAAGAATTTATTAATTATTTTTTAAGTGTTTAATTAATGATATATTTTAATTTTACATGTCAAAGTTTTTATAAATATCTACAAGATAATAAATTGAATAGAAATCTCGTAATATATATATATATGATGGTACAATTTTTTAAATTTTAAATGTAATATTTAATTGAAGTTGAATTATTTTTCTGGATGAAAATTATTTTTTGATAAAATAACTAAAAAATGTTCATATTTGAATATTAAAAATGTAATTTAGCTATATATATTCATAAATATTAGATTTACTTAACTACCAATGTTTACAAACAATTATTTATAAGGTCTTACTTAGAAGTATAAAGGGCCTATTTGGAAGAACTTATTTACAATTTATTTAGACTATGATATAAACATTTGTTTAGGTATTTGAAATAACTTATAAAAATAGCTTATGATATGTTCATAAGATGTTTTCAACTTATTTTAATGAGCTTAATAGTCATACACTGTCAGTGTAAAAGTTTACACTGTCAATCAATCAAAATCACTATTTATATGATTTTTAAAGTATTGATTATAAAAGTCAATAAACTTACAATAAATGGTGGTTTGTGATTGGATAACAATGTAAAACTACTTTACACTGTCAGTACATAGTCTGTTTTCTCTATTTTAATAAGCTCTTCAAGATAATTTATGAAAACAACTTACAACTTATATGAAAATAATTTAATCCTATTTTCTTTTCAATTTTAAAAACAACTTATACATAATTTACATAACATGTACTTATTCAACAAGTTCTTAATTATATTGTTTACCCAAATAGGTCTAAAATGTCAAATAGATTGCAAAATAAAGTCCTACGTACATTATTTTAATTGAAAATCATGTACGAGTATTACATTATCAAAATTAACCAATTATATTATTAGAAAATTTAATTTTTGACAGAAGATTTTAAATATCACCAATAATTAAATACATAAAAAGAAAAAATGTTTATTGAATATTTGAATAAAATCTAATTAATCTGATTTAAGACATACTTTTTTATCTTTTGTATAAATGACATTAAACACACACTCTTAAATACTTTTCATTACATAAAACGAAAATTATTAAATATTTTTATATATAATAATTTTTTCAATAAAAATTATATTTTATTTTCTCAACCTATACATTTCATGTGTAACATAAAAATTGTTAATAATTTTTATCTATGAAAAAATAAAAAAACTTAATTTTTTTGCATGAAAATTTAAAGATCATGCTGTTGGAGTACAAGAGTGAATATGAAGTCTCACATTGGGTAAAAATGAATAAGAATATAATGTCTTAAGGTTTTAGGTTAGATGTAGTTTCAAGTTCACTTGAATCATAATATATATCAAACACATCAATTGATTTAAATCAAAATAATATATGTGGATCATAGTTATATTAATTAATTAAAATAAAAATAAATATTAGTCATAATTACTTTAGTTAATATAATTATGTATTTTTATGAATTAAAAATAAAAAAACTTAGCTGTATATCTAGAAGATAAATTAGAATGTATATTAATTGTATTTGTCTTAGTTAATATAATTTTGCATTTTTATTTAAAAAATAATTTTAAATATACTTTTGATCTCTATAAAATTTAAAAATATTTTATCACTAATATTATAATACCATTGTTCATTTTAAAAGAATAATTATTTTTAACTATTTTTTAAAATTATTATAACTTAAAACTAAATAAAATAAATAAAAATATTACAATCAAAACAAACGTATATTAAAAAATATTTAACTAAATTGTAATTTCTGTAACAATAATTTAGATATTAAGGTATTTTTACGTAAAATATTTAAATGTTGCTTATATATTTTAAATTTGTATTAATAAATAATTTTTGTTAAATATGGATATCTTTTGAATTTATCAAGAATAATTTAAAAAACTAAAATAAAAAAATTAATTTGTATTATTAGAAATTACTAGATCATGGACCTGTGCAATGCACGGTTATTGTATATATATGAAAATATATTGGCAACTTCCTTAATTTCTTTTATTGCTAAAAATAATGTAAAATTGGTTAAAAACTATGCAATAAGTAAAACCAGTTGACACTTATCCCTTTGGTAAAATAAATATTTCACTTTTGAACCAAACCCTTCTAAATTATTTTTCAAACAGGCCATGCAGGCTATTAAATAAATTTTATGAGCTATGTAAAAAACCACAATTGAAGAACATTCACAAAGTTTAAATATAATATAATAGGACAAGACATATCACAGCAATAAAATTGTCCCAAATGCCCATAGAGTATTTATAATTATTTTAGATAATAGATTAAAATAATTATAATTATTGTTTATGAAATAGAATAAACATCTATTTTTATGTCATGGAAACAAAATATCTCTTTTATTTCCATATATAGTTATTTATATATGAGTAATTTATAATAATTTATATTTATATAATATATAATAGATTAAAATACTAATTTATTATTTGTTTAATAATATTCTTACTTATTTAAGAATATTTGATATTAAATAAAATATAACTGAATTTCTACTAAGATAAATTAATATAAAATTTGTACACCACTTTATTTTTGTAAACAATTGAATATATAATCAATTTGAAATTATTGATTTATTAAAATCAGTCAATAATAGAAATTTTTGATTATAAAATACAAAACCCTAATGTTGTTAATTAATGACCTAGAAACCCTAATGTCGTCAATTAATGTTCCAAAAATCCTAGTGTCACCAATTAATACCCTAGAAACCCTACAAAACCTTTCTCTCATATGTATAAAGACAATTTATTATTTGCTTAAGAATATTCTTATTTATTTAAGAATATTCAATATAAAATAAAATATCACCAAATTTTTACTAAGATAAATTAATATGAAATGTATACACCACTTTATTTTCGTAAACAATTTAATATGAAATCAATATGAAATTATTGATTGATTAAAATCAATTAATAATAAGGGAATTTTAATATAAAATACAAAACCCTAATGACACCAGTTGAAGCCCCAAAAACCTTAATGTCGTCAATTAATATCCTAGAAAGCCTAATGTCGCCAATTAATATCTCAAAAATCCTACAAAACCTTTCTTTTATATATATAAAGACAATTTATTATTTGTTTAAGAATATTCTTGTTTATTTAAGAATATTTGATATAAAATAAAATATCACGAATTTTTACTAAGATAAATCAATATGAAGTTTGTAAACCACTTTATTTCTGTAAATAATTAAATATGAAATCAATATGAAATTAGTGATTGATTAAAATCAATCAATAATAGGAAATTTGAATATAAAATACGAAACTCTAATGTCGCCAATTAATGCCCTAGAAACCTTAATGTTGCTAATTAATGCCTAGACACCCTAATGTCACCAATTAATACCCTATAAATCCTACAAAACCTTTCTTTTTATATATAAAGATTATAGATATTTAAATTCACTTTCTCTGAGATGAAGTTTAGTACTGGAAATTTATCTTTTTATGTTTATTGTCTCCACCTTTTACGTCATCAACCGGTCTATGAACCATCATTATGACTTTTTAATTGCATAGAAAAAATTAAAAAGGGAGCGATATGTGTTTTTATTTAATTTTTTCTCACAAGAATGTTAGAATGATAACCACTTTTAACACAACATATAATTCCTGTATTACCAAAAAGCAAGAAAGATTATTTAAATAAAATGGTACACAAGAAATAACAAAGTAAAAAAAAAAAAACTATGTGGAAAATATCAACTTGAAAAATTCATATGTCAAGAGATTTTATAAGACAAGAAAAAGGTAAAGTAAATTTTAAGAAATGGACATTAATAATGCATAAATAATAATAATAATAATAATAATAATAATAATAATAATAATAAGTAGTGAAAAACTGAGAAATTAGAACAATGTCTTTCTATCAATACCTTTGAAATTATCTATGATACACAAAAGAGTTTCGCGTACCTGCAAATATATACCAACCAACAATGATCAACTTCATTAGAAATAACAAAAAAAAAAAAAGAAAGAAAAGAATTACAATTACATGGACATAAGAATTACTAACGAAAGAACTAACTCTAATAAAAGAAACTAATTTGTAGAAAAAAAAAACACAAATCAAAACATAGAGGAAGTAAGAAAGTCGATTTGATAATAAAAAATTGAAGAGTCAATTTGAAGGGATAATGAGAGCAAAAAGATAAGATCAATCAAAATATGAAAGATAGAGGAAAGGATGCATATCGAAAAAGGAAAAGTCTACTCAAATAGAAGGTGAAAAGGTAAATAATGCAAAATTGTCATTCACATACACGTATATAAAACTATTGTTTAATTGTTTAAATTACCAGTTATATATTTGTATTATGAAATAAAAATAAATCTTGCATGAATTTTTATGACAAATATGTATACTAATTTATTATATTTTTAAAAAGGAAATTATAATATTTCTCTTTAGTGACAAATATGTTAAAAAGTAAATTAAAAGCCTAAATCAATAATCTATTTTTAAAATATATAATAGATAATAGATATAATAAACAATAATAATAATAATAATAAATCAAAATTTATATAAGATTTAATGATTGATCAAAATTACAAAAAAGCATGACAATCATATCTTTTTTTACAAACATGATAATAATATATTATCTCATATTACAATTTGTAGAGTGGTCCATTTTTTATTTGGAATAAAAATGGTAATTTAATGATTGTATTGGAAGTAATCAATCAATAAATTGAATTTTTTTATTATATATTATAAATGCTTTAATTATTATAATAAAAAATATTACCATAATTATCATAATTACAATGATTATAAATAACATTCAATAAAATTTGAAAAAATAATTTTCTTGTATATAAATTCAAAATTAATTTAAAATGTAATTATTTAATTGATGAATTTAAGTAGAATATATAATAGATTATAAACGCCATAACTATAAATTCTTTAATTATAATAATCTTAATTACTATAATTAAATATAATAATGTATATTGTATTTATATGAATCAAAAGAACAAAAAAAATATGTAAAATTTAGGCGAAAAAAAATGAATGTGGTGTTACCATGTGACATCTTTTCATGTTATAAAACCTTCTTTTATAATATATAATAGATTAACAAATTAATTTTTTTGGAAAATCATTTTAGTATTAAATAATATTTATATATATTTATGATTTAATATAATAATATAATATAATATTATAATTAAGTATGATATATAACTATAATATAATGATATGTCAAAATTAACGTAATTGATTGATTAAAGTTAAAGCTAATATATATTAAGCTTTTATAAACCGTATGATTAATATGTCTTGAGGGTTTAAATTTGGAGTAGGCTTTTAGATTTATATATATACACACACACACGACAATTTTGTCACGTATGCAAATGTCACATGATAATTCTTATTATTTCTATTAAGGTAAATTAGAGTAAGTATTATCATTATTATATATTATTAAAGTAATCAAATTATGTATGTTGATTTGATAACAATGTTGCTATTCAGTACAAAAATCATATGCATGAAATGCACGAACCACAAATGTAACTTGACACCCATTTTTAAAATAAATATTAATTTTAAAAAATATCAAAACATATAAAATAGATTTTGAGAGAAATCACACTTTGTGTAAATTTGACTGCAAAAGAATTTCGTATGAAATAGCATTTTTCAGTTGGGAATGACTGTGATTCCAATTAGCTATGTTTATACTTGAAACATTCAATCTTTCTTTAAAAAAAATAATTCTTTTTGTTATAAATAATTTACTCATTAAATTTCATGTGCTAAATATGAATAATTTCAAATTTTAACTTTTAATTTATATTTAAACTTTCTAATTATTTAAGTTCAAATATCAAAATAAGATATTTATTTTTATTGTAAGAAATGCAATTTAGTATCATAGTAACAAAAAAGATAGAGAGATTCAATTAATTTGTCACAACACAATTTTAATATCATATTGGGTCTAATTATATTATTTAGACTTATGATTTCAATTCATGATTCAATCATGATTTTAATATTTCCAAAATAAACATATCATGGTTTTAATACTTATGATTTAATATTACAATTTTAATATCCTAAAATGAATAAAATAAATATATTTAAAAAATGACAAATAAGAATTTGAAATATAAAATGTAATCTAAGATGTATGATTTCTTTATCAATAATAATTATTTAAAATATTTTGAACATGAGGACAATTTTATCATTATTGAAATATATAAAACATAATTAGAAATAAGAATTAAAATATATAACTATGTAATATAAAATTTTACCTGAAATAAACTTAGTTATTAGAAAATAAATAAGAATTTAACATAAATAATAACAGCAACAAGGTTAGAACCTAGGACTTTATACATACTACCTAACCTCCCACTACTAGGCCGACCCTAGTGGGTTAAATAAGGATATGCATATTGTCTTATTTTAATTGAGCAATTAATATTAGGGTTAAACATCCTTTTGATCCTTATAAATATGTAAATGTTCGCCTTTAGTCCCTCCTTTAATCAATAACTTCGTCAATGCAACTAATCATGGTGCCATGTCAGCATTGTACACGTGGACATTTTGAGTGACGTGGCATCCACATGGTTGCCATGTGACAAGTGTGTTTTTTGGTCCCTAGAACATTTTCAAAGTTTGGTAGTCCCTATAAACTTTAAAGTTTAATTTAAACCCTATAAAATTTAAAGTTTGGTTTTAGTTTTCATAAAATTCATAAATTTGATTATAGGCCCCATAAAATTCAAAGTTTGATTTTAGTCCTTAATTTGTTATCTTATAACTCAAGATGCAAAAATTCTTCAAAAAATGAAAGAATTGAATCACGTGTAAATAAGAATCAATATCTTAATTAAAATCAAATTTTAGATAACTTCCTTTCTTGGAATATAATTAAGATCAAATGTAATATAAATAACACTTTGTACTTAATATTATAAAATAAATACATGAATGTTTGCTTTAATATACCACAAAAATTAAGGTTAAGACTATTGTCTATTATATATTATTCAGAATTAGGTATTAGTGTCATTTAATTTAATATAAAGGTTTTTGATAGGACCAAAAATCACAAAACAAATGTCAAAAGTCATTGTAAAATGTTCTATTAACATATATTTTTGTAAATTAAAATGATATAAAACATGTGTGAATATACAATTACTTGAATATATATCGATATTTATTATTATTTATATACATATCTACTAATATATATTTTTGTAAAATTAAAAAATAATTTAGAAACATATTCAAAAATATAATAATATATAAGATTTATAAATTATAAACTTAACACTCGTACAAGTAGAGGTTATTAAGCTAGTGGCTTTGCTCCCCCCGATGATGAGATTGCTTGGGAAGGGGAGCGTGATGGAAGGTTTTCGGTCCCCTCGGCTTATCGGTGCTTAACTAATCAAGAAAAACCCCTGCGGAAGGGAGGAATATTTTTAAAGGGATTTGGCGGTGGAGAGGCACTGAGAGGATCAAAATACTTCTGTGGAAAGTAGCCAATGGTGATTTGGCAACAAATTGGTTTAGGCATCGACGGCATTTTGCAGATGGCCCTGGCTGCCCTAAATGTGTGGACAACCCAGAGACTTTGCTTCATGCAGTTAGGGATTGTCCCATTAACAGATGTATCTGGCAACAGCTCATGCCTTATAGGTTGTATCCTTCCTTTTTTACCGACGGTGTGTATTCTTGGCTTTGGAATAATATGAATATTCGGGGTAGTAGTGAGGTGCAGTGGCCTCCTTTCTTTGGAATGAAGAGGTGTTTTTAGGGGAAAACTAGGTGGGTAGCATTTGTTTATAAAAAAGTTTTACTTTTAATTCTTTCATCGAATGTGCTGGGTAGCATTCACTGTTTCGCAAGAGGTGGAAACACATTTTTTTTTTCCTTTAATAAATTTCTATTTTTCTTCGTCTTTGGCCATTAATTTGTTAATTTTCTCTTCTATGATAATATATGCATTGAATGAATATAAAAGGAAATCTTTAAAATATCAAAGCAGTCAGGATGGTAGCTCGCTAGCTTGCTTAGGCCTGATTTATGCTATGAATCACTATCAATGTGATCATATGAACATACAAAGAAGCATTACATTAATTAGTAGGGGGTAGTACATCGACTTCAAAGAATATATGTATAACCACACTTAGATATCGCCACTGTGATGTGCAATACACCAAAACAAAGAAGAAATTATAGCTTTAGAAAAATACTGACTGAAAAATTTAATATCTTTTACTGTGTGGATCTTGACGACACTGGTCTTAGGCCATGTTTGAATGCTGCCTCCCACACAAGATCAATCCTGTTAACATCTATGGCCCCAACTTCGTGATGAGACCAACCTTCAAGGCTATGTACCACTCCTCCTGCATGGCAAGCGTGTACTACTCCCCTCTCCATCGTGTACTGCATATATCAGACAAATAGAATGAACAATTGGTATGTAATTACTAATGGGAACAAGAGCTCGATCATATCAATTAAAGGAAACGGTAGAAAATGAATGAGACAGATATTGCTGAAGTTTATAGCTCACCTCACAACAGCCAAGGCCTTCCACATCTTCTGGTAATCTCATGGCGGCTAGATCACCATAAGTGCAATCTTTTCTAAATGACAAAATGGGTGGGACAACAAATTGATGAAAATGGGTTCCACGTGGTGCCCAGTATTGCTCTCTTGGTGTGATCCACTTGCCAACAATCCAGGTCTGCATGGATTAAGACAAGTAAGCACGAGGTAGATTACTTTAAATTTATGGTACACAATAATTTGGACTTAAAAGACTAAACCATAATTCAATTTCCAAAGTTGTGTACCAAAAAAAAATTAAAAAAATCCAGAGTGTGTGAATTGTGATGTATTATGGAGTATGTTAATCATAACAAGTTAACAACTAACATGTGATCATTTGTGTTTTTTTTTTGAAGTGAGTGTGAGTAAGAAACCTTGTTAAGCTCGAGGGATGGATATTAGCAGTCGTAAGTAGCATTACTAACATTCGTGTATAAAGAACTAGTGAAGGATGCACTGTTGTACCTTGCAGTTTTGTGCGGCTTGGTATTTTGTCACCTGGACAAGGTAGCTTTGATATTCAAGTGGGGCTTCCTTTTGAATCCTCTGAAATCTATCTGTTGAAAGAGTTAACATCTGCAAAGTAGCCCTTGGCCCATTAGTAACTGTAACTAAATAAACCAAAGAATCATGACACTCTACATTATGAGAACTTCAGGAGAAATGAAAAATAAAATAAAAAATTCCACCACTTAGAATCTATTAACTTACTCTTTTTACTTCATTCTTTTTTTTTTCATGTTCATTCTTTTTTTTTTTTCATGTGCCCCTCCTTAATTTTTATCCCAGTACCACCGTGATCATGACTTCTACATCATGAGAACTCCAGGAGAAATGAAAAATCAAATAAAAAATTCCACCACTTAGAATTTATTAACTTACTCTTTTTACTTCATTCTTTATTTTTTTTCATGTTCATTCTTTATTTTTTTTTTCATCTGCCCCTCCTTAATTTTTATCCCAGTACCACCGTGATCATGACTACTAATTCAGCTTACGTACTTGAAAGAAAATTTCTCATCATTAATGAATTTACTTTTCTTTAGTTCCTGATATCAATAGGCAACACAATAATTAAACTTCCCTCAAGACTATTTTCCTTTGCAAGTTGCGACTATGTGCATAGCTTGGTAGCCATTAATAGTTTAATTTGATTAATTTTTTAAGCCAAGAAAAGGAAGAAAAGAAAGCAAAAGTACAATGCAAGAAAAATGGTGAAAAATGGGGAGTGTGAGAAAAGTTACCAGAACTTTGACTTTCTTTTGGCAAAGGTAGAGAGCAATTGCTCTTCCAAGCTTGGAAGTAGCTCCTGTTAGGAACACCTCTTTCACATCTTGAGGGATGTCATTGAGTATGACAGCAGCAGTTAACGTGTTCCCATGAACAACTCGAACCCTAAGGTTTGGGTGCTTGTCCACAAAAAGCTTTCCACCCCCGTTTAGCGATTCATTCTGCGTTCAGTGAGAAATAAGATTTGGAATTAATGCATGCGTCAACCATCCCAACTAATGGTAATGTTAAACCAACCCTTTATGGAGATTAATGATAGCACGTATTTCTTTATAGGTTAGTTACTATATAACAAATTTCTGATAGTTACTACTAAGCTGAATGTGTGATAAAATCATTGATCTGTCATGTACCTTGGCCTATCATTAGATAATTTATTATTCTTATTATACAACACACCATGGACTTGGTAACATTTAAGTAGTTAGAAACGGCTGATCATTTAATAGATATTTTCATTTCATGTGTAGCTAGACTAAAAATGGAGGCCATGTTCAATTTGTTTCAGAAGTTACAAAAGTGGCCCACCATTCCTATGCAGCAATTATGATGTACTATACTACTACTTTACAAGGCATTCAAACCTTCACCAACTATGCTCAGAGAACGCCAGATTTCAATTAATTAACCAAGTTCGTTCTATTATGCTTCTCAAATTAAATAGCAAGAGAAAAAGTTCAATATGTCAGACCTTATTCAATGCAGCAAGGCTAATGACTTTAACCCCAATTTTATCAGCCCTGAGGATAGCTTGCTCAATTTGCTTATTGATTCCCTCAGTAGCAAATGGCAAGAAATACTGTAAAAATGTTGAAAAAGAAGAAAAATCAATACTTGTTAATTGCTACTCTTTTCAGCATTCACGGTGGGAAAAAAAGAAAAAAGAAAAAATGGATACGAATTTCTGACTGATGAATGTACTATGGACCTACCTGAAAGCCACATCTAGGTACAACCCACGTTTGGTGCAGTCTACCTCTGAGGTAGTAGAAACTAACTAAGAAGGTCTTGGACCAAACCCACATTGCTAGTAAAACTAGAAAAGCAACGGGCAAACCTGGGAGCAAGAAGAGCCTTGTTGTGTATGGCAATGAAGCAAAGGACCGCAGGACGAATTGAACATGCATACAGGAGGACACATCAACTACATGTGCCAGGAAAACAAAATGTGGTACCGTGTCGCTGTTTCCTGCAATGATAAGTAATGATTAAATTTAACATATATATCAGCACTTCAGCCAAAAATGGGAACGTATAAGTAATGGTAAAATTTTACATCAAAACACAAATGCAGTTTTTGTGAAGTTCTATTCGGGATGTTGAGTACCCATCAAGCATTGAAGTCAAAATGGAAAATTAAAAATTGGATGAAGTCATTAAATCACAGGACAGCTTACCTGAACCTGAACTTAATATTTTGTGTGATTGCCATGATTTTTTGTTGAGGGTATTGCCTAGTGCGTCAAAGAGAGGCATAAAGAGGCAGAAATTAGTGTCCTTATTAGAGTGGTGTAGGTTGTGATATCTGCATCATAGCATGGAAAGCAAATAAATGATACATACAACTGCGTAAGAAATGGACGTGTACAATAGAAGCTTTGGAATCAAATTTGAACACATATAGCTGGACCACTATATAGAAAATGCATGTTCACTTCTTATGTCATTCTCTTGGCAGATGCAACGGATATGGAAGAAAGCTAAATAAATTATGTGGCAGAATTTAAACAAGCTTCAAGCCAAACATCTTTAGCTGTTTGATCCTCGAATAATTTAATAGTCTCCAACTTGCTATCGACCAAAACTTGTTGAAATTCAATTCTCGTGGCCCACTTGTTTACTTGAACTTCTCTCTTCTCAAGAGAGAACCTTAGACTATTATCTTTAGGCCTTTCTTTTTCCATTCCCCTCTCTCTTAATGGAATGCTTGTATGGAGAAGGAGGGACTGAGGGAGAGAAACAGAAGCACTTAGCATTATTCTTTAGGTAATCACTGATGTCGCTTGAAAGTTTTAGACAAATAGGAAAAAGAAATAAGGATTTTCATGTAATTATCTAAGATCAAAGTTCCTCCAATTTATATGAATTTTGAAGGAGTTTAAACATCCAAATAAAAGGAAGAAAATCATTTCCGCAGAAACAAAAAATTGTTGTTTATCCCCTCATTTTCTTTCCACCTCCATTTTTCTTGACTTGTTTCTTTATCAACATTCAAATATGCCATAAAGAACCTTAAGTGCCACAACTATTCAGGTACGGTTTCATTTGTATTTAGGTCACACATAAATGCTTTTCACATGCCTTCCTAAAAATCTGACAGAAATCAATACGAGCTTTCTTATGTACAGTCTGACAATTAAATATGTGATGCAAGTAACCGTGACTTATATTTGGAACTTACGGATGCATTAACTCTAAATTAACTTACGTCGGTGTGTATATCACATATCTAAGAAATGGGAATGTCTCGAACAACTTATGAGGAACAATTTCAACATTGCAGTGGCCCAAGCATCTCAGGAAGTCAAAAATCAAAACATAACCATATATCAAGCTTGCTGATCCATATCCCATCAAAGAAGCCCCAAGAATAGGGATTCCAATGACCACCGTCAAAATAAGATGCTCCAAAAGTGTTGCATTTCCAGCTGTAGGAAAACAAGTCATATTTGAATGACCAACACAAGATTAACAAGTAGTTCGAAATGTATATAACATATTACGATGTTTGAACAGAATAAAAATCTACTAGTCTTCCTTTTGAGGCTTAAAATGAAGAAGGACAAATATGATTCTCACCAGTAAAAGACTCTGGTACGGGAGATGAGTGATGAAGTGAATGATAATGGGTGAAAAGATAATCTCCATGGAACCTCCTATGCACCCAATAATAAAGTGGCTCCGAGACTCCCACATGGAGAATCAAGGCAACAATAAGACCTTTTACATTCCAGAGAGGAAGATGCTGAAGAAAGGGAAACATATAGCAGGCCAGGGAGGCCACTAGTGCTTGAAGAATCAAGAAATTGTCCCTGTTTGAAAAACAAATATTAGGAGACACACTAATAATACATGTATGTATGAAACCAATAGCAAATGTTATTTTATCTAAATAAAGAAGAGAGAAACAAATCCATTGCCAATTATTTACCAGTCCCATTCTTTGTCAATCTGCTTGAAATCAACACCCTGTTGAAGAATCCGTCGATTTCTGGTGAGAAAAAGCATGTGACTATAGGAACCCCAAAGCACATGAATTAGACCTCTGAGACCACTTAGTATGAGCAAATGAAGGCACCAGCTCAGGTTGTAGATGGAGTGTTCCTCATCATAGAACCATTCATACAGGACTTTCGCCACAAACGGCCCATATAATACATACTAGCAATGGAAAAACAATTTTAGATCACACACATAGCCCATGTCAGTACCATAAAAATTACCATAACAAAGAAATAAGCACCAACATGCACATCACAGCTAGATTTCTGTACCTTGAATACTCCAAAGTTCTCCCAAGGCCATGCTGATAAAGGAGCCCCCATTTCAACTGCACTATATTGTAATTAAGATACTTAAAAATCTTCTATGCTATCCGTTGCACCTTTTTCCCTTGTCAAATGAAAATGCTCCACACTATATTACCTTTCTTCTAGGCACCTATACTTCTTTTTTTGTTTTTTCTGTATTTACTTAAATCACAATAGAGTCAAAAAAGTGTATGACAGCATAGAGCAGCAACCCAATACCCAAAAAGAATATCAGAAAGGAAGAACAACCAACGGCCGGAGAGGTCCGTTTAATTTATGTAACCAAGCTGTTCCTTTATCCTTTCTTAATTGCTAACTCAATGAGTTTCAGCCACAGCTTGAAGAAATTATTCTTTCGTTCGATCACCCATTTATAAGTGCAGTGGATCATGCGTTGAGCCAGGCCTACACAGTAAGATAGTCTCCCAGCTGTCTCCTCCTAACTGTGATATAAATTATTAATTAATGTATTGTTGAAAAAAATATTTGATTCGTGTATTATTAAAATTATAATATTTAATATTATCAATACATTTTTATAATAATTTTTAATAAAGATATTTTATCTATTTAATTTTTTAAATGTAATGATTAAAAAAATTGGTTTTATTATAATCCCTTTTATATTCACGAATTTAATTTATGTACCAATTAGTGTAAAATAGTTTTAGACAAGCATTTAATAAGATTTGACCATATAGTTATATTATCTTAATTATAAATATAATAAATATCTATATAAAAAATATTTTAGAATAACGAAATATATAAATTAAACTCTATATATTTATCATTATGGTAATAGCATCATTTTATTTCATTTCACTTCTCGTGTAACAGAGCACTCCTTCTATAGAAGGGCAAATCAATCAGGGAACTGTATTTGCGGGGATTATTATCAGGTACATTTGTGTAAGATATTACACATTACATAATGTTTTTATTACAGAACTTCTTGGGTTGGTGTGGATTACTGGATTATTATTATATTTTATTAATTACAGTGCATTGTAATTATAATTAGAACTTAAGAAAATTTAAATCTACGTACGCCTTCTGCTGCCGTAGCGTGTAATTCAGCAGATCTAGAGAGTAGTAAATGCCTTATACAGTTGGCAGGTGACACAGTGCCTCGCAGATGTTAGATAAGGTAGGTTTGGAGTTGCCCCAAAATGCTGTTTTCATTATGAGAGCATTATAAAGTAATCTTATATTTGGTTTTTTAACTTCAGAGGATAGTTTTTTTTTTTAAATTACTGGAATAGATGTTTTAAAAAAAAAAAAATTAAATTGAGACAAGTCGTGTGTTTCGTAAAGAGGAATCCATGCATGTGTAACACAAGCAAATTAAGTCCATTACTTTTGTTCAAACTCGACTTCAATTTGCAATTAAAAAAAAAAAAACAAATGAAGCCTAGCATGTGAAATACGGCTTCAAGTAAAAAAATAAAAAAATAAAGTCTTATATCTGAAACACAACTTTAACAAAAAAATTTAAAAAAATATATAAAAATGAAAATCGTATGTGAGAAGTATGACTTTCTTTACAGCTTTAAAAAAAAAAATTAGGAAACACAACTTCTTTAAAAAGTCGTAAAAATGATTTTAAAAAGTGAAGTCTTGTTTTGTAAGCGCGACTTTAGATTCAGAAGTCGTGTTTATAAAATACGACTTGTCCCAATTTGAATTTTTTTTAAAAAAATGCCTATTCCAGTAATTTAAAAAAAAACCTACCCCTCTGGGGTAAAAAAGCCCTTATATTTAATCTAAGAAGGGCTATATTATTTTATTTAATTTAAAATACTATAAGTTTAAGTATTTGATTTTTTTTTTAAATTAGTATTAGTATTCAGTTATTTACTTAAAAAATAAATTCATATTAAAAGTTCCTTATTATGTTATCTTAATATAAGAAGACGCAAAATACATATAAAAAATGTAATCCAAACCTATAATATAAGTTTGAATATTCATTTTTAAATTAAAATAATTTTTATATGTATATTTCTTGTTGCATAGTTACATTTTTTTTTTTCATTGTATAACACATGTTTTATAAGTTTTTATATCAAATGCCATTATTTTTTATTGAAATAATTATTCCATCAAGAAATAGTTTTAATTATCTTATTTTAATTAATACCTACATTTTTCAATTAATAATACATATGATAAAATATTTATAAATAATTATTTAAAATAATAATTTCAATAATTAAACTAATTTTGAAAAAAAATAAAATTAACTGTTTCAAACAACGTAATTTGAATTTTTTTTATGACTTGTGAAACAATCTTTCGTTGAATATTTTACAAATTTATATTTCTTTCAAATTTTACATGTATTATAAATATTTGAATGATAAATGAAAAACTTTCTGGTAACTTATGTACGACTTTGTCTCATAATTGAACATTTCTGTACTCAAACAATGTTTATATTTTGGTTCAAGAAAGAAAAAAGAGTATAAAACAAAATAGGTTAAAACATATATTATCTTCAAATTTTTATTATTTTATTAAAGGAAAAAATCTCTAAAAACAAAAGAATTAAAAAATTTTCCTTCAAAATATTACTTTATTTTAATTTTTCAGATTTCTTTTTCTTTCTTTCTCTTTCTCTCATTCAATTGATAAAAAAATAAGATTTGAATTTGTAATTTCTATGAATACATTTTAAACACGTTTTTACTAGAATTGACTTTTCGCCGCTGCTTCCTTTCAAACTCAGGACAACGGTCATTAAATGAAGCAATTACATGTTATCTGAAATATATATATATATATATATATATATATATATATATATATATATATATATATATATATATATCTTTTAATTATTATATTTATAAAACTACTACTATTTTTATCTCCAATATAAGCAAAAATGAAATGTTTGTTGATCTCAAAAACAAGTAAATTTCAACTAATTTCACCCTATTTAATGAACTTATTTCCAAAATATCCTTCATTTAATTGAAATTGTATTTCCAATGTTCCTTTTTTATATTTGATATCTAGTTCCAATGAAGGGTAATTTAGAAAAACAGTTTACTTTTTGATTGGAACTAGTAAAATTAAATGATGTTAACTAACACTTTTTGATTAGTGTGAAATTAGTTATTTTTGCTTTATTTAAGACCAGAGAGAGCATAATTTAACCCTCAACAACTTTATTTCTAAATTTATTATCTACACAATATAATCTAAACTTAATTTTTTATTTAAAATATTAAATATATATACTTTTTTCTATATATTAGGACAATTATTAAAAGATATTGAATGAAGATATATTGTTCAAGTAAGTATAGAAATGTAGGTTGGTTTTATGGCATGATTTGGTTGGTGCTCGCTTTCCTTAGGTTGAACTAATTGGTTAGTGGCCTCTGGGCTTCTTCAAAACTAAAAAATAAAAAATAAAAAATGAGTAAAGAAATATTAATGAATATCTTCATGACTAGAAATTTAAATAAGTTACGTCAAATATTGTAAATTTAGCCATAACTTATGAAATACATATGTTACTCAGATTAACTCATGTATTTAAATGAGTCACATAAAAAATAAAGACTTTGATTTGCTTAAAAATATGAGATTTAAGTTTAATTTTAACTTATTTGTAATTCAATTATTTTTTATTAAATTTCTTCTTAAATTTATTTTCAGTATATTAGTTTAATATTTAATAAATATTTTCATATTAAAAGATGAATTAAAAATAAAATAATTGAACATAAAAATCAGAGATCAAGTTACTCCAAAAACAACTTTTTATAAGATTACTCTACTCAATAACTCTTTGTAAATATTAAATTTAAACTATCAAACTTTCCTATTGAATATCTTAAGTTTATTAATATTCATAAAATATTGAAATTATTTGATAATTCATTAAATAAATTTTATTTAACATATAATATATATTTTTTAAATATAAATCAATGTCGACTATAAGATTATCTTTTTTTTTTAAACGTCTATAAGATTATCCTACTGTAAATGTCTAATTTGTCTAAGATTTAGTATGCATGATTATTGAGATAATATTAAAATATTTAGCTCTTGGATCATTGAAATTACACACGCACACACACACAAGGAGTGCATATAGTAAAAAAGCCTTTTTTATGGAAAAACTAGAAGAATAAATATTAACCATTAGATTTTAACACGAATGATTGAAATTAAAACTCACAAATCATGCGAGTTTTCAAAAATCACATGACTTTTTTAAATGACCATATGATATTAAATCTTGACTATTCATATATAATTATTAATAAGACTTAATGACTCAATTAATAACATAATTTGCTTAAATGAGTCACATCAAATATAGAGACTTTGATTTGCTTAAACATATGAGATTTAAGTTTAATTTTAACTTATAATTTCATATTTATAAATGAATCACATCAAACATAAAGACTTTAACATAATTTCATATTTATAATGACATTATTTGTTATTGAATATATACTATAAAAAATACTTTAATTTTGCCAATGAGTGATTGGTCCAGGTGTTAAATTTTCAATCTCCTTACATAAAATTTTAAGTTTGAATTTGTTATATGGAAAAATTTATTTACTTAAAAAATAAATTCATATTAAAAGTTCCTTATTATGTTATCTTAATGTAATAAAATGCAAATACATATAAAAAATTAATTTGAGTAATCCAAACCTATAATATAAGTTGAGAAAAAAAGGCTACGCATTGACAGTGTAAAGCTGTTTTACACTGTCATCCAATCACAAACCACCATAAATGGTAAGTTTGTTGACTATTATAATAATTACCTTAAAAGTCATAATAATGGTGATTTGTAATTGGTTGACAATATAAAACTTTTTACACTGACAGCGCATAGGCATTAAACTCATATAAGTTTGCATGTTCATTTTTAAAATAAAATAATTTTTATATGTACTTTTATTGTTGTATAGTTACATTTTTTTGTTCATTTTATAACACATCTCATTCAATTAATAAAAACAATTGAATTTGTAATTTCTATGAATACATATTTTAATCATATTTCACTAGAATTGACTTTTCCCCATTGCTTCCTTTGAAACCAGGACTAGGGGTGATAAAGTGAGCTGGCCCGCCCCGTTTTGGCCCACCCGCTGCCAGCTTGCCAAAAACAGGCCGAGGCGGGTCGGCCCTTCTATTGATAGTGGGTTAAGTCTTTTGACCCGTCCTGTTTTAGGGTGGGTTGGCGGGCTGGCCCATCAGAAATTTAAAAAAAGAAAAAAAAAAACTCCTTAATGCTTCCATGAAATAAAAACATCAAAAGAAATAAAAACTTTAATTTAATTATGATAGATCCAAGCGAAGTTGAGAAGTCCTGATGGACAATTTTGATACTCTATCTTTCTTCAAAATGCTAAAATAAAAAACAAATTGTTCCTTTTTATTCATATATGTTAGAACCAATTAATGGATAATACAACTAAAATCCACAAGGAGTGAACGGAAGAGCAATATAAACAATAGAAAGTTATAATTAGAAATCTAAAACTAAAAGTAACATATATATATATATATATATATATATATATATATATATATATATATATATATATATATATATATATATATATATAAACTGGCATGGTGGGCCAACCCGCCCCACCCCACCAGTAGCCCGTCGAGTTAGCGGGGCGGGCTGAGGCGGATTGGTGGGCTAACCTATCTAACCCACCCTGCCATTTTCTAGGCGGGCCGGCCCGACAAGCCCAACACACTTTACCACCCATAACCAGGACAATGGTCATTAAATGTTATCTAAAATGAAAAAAAATCTAATTATAACATTTAAAAAACTATTACTGTCTCCAATTCATAAGAATAATAAAAATAGTTAATTTTAATTAATAATATCATAAATTTAATTTTATTCCAAAAATACTAATAAAATTAAATAATTTAATTAGTGATTGTATTTATTAACACTACTCATAAATTAATGGATAATTTTTATCAATAATGAGCGTGACTTATATTGTTAATATGTCAATAAATACATTCACTTACATGGAAAATGAGTGAATGTCTCTATAATAGACTTAATAATAAATTAAGAGTATAAAAAAATTAACAATTAATACATTTAAAAGTAAGTTTATGTTGATTATAATTAAGACAAAAAAAATACCCATTTATTTCTTATATAAAAGACAAAAGGAAGGATAATTTAACCCTCAATAACTCTATTTAGTAAATTTGTTATCTACACAGCATTATCTAAAATTATTTTTTATACTTTTAAATATTAAATATATTTACCTTTTCTAAAAGGTATTAGGATAATTATTAAAAGATTTTGAATGAAGATGTATTGTTCAAATGAGTAAATAAATATTAATGAGTGTCTTCAAGACTAGAAATTTGAATAAGTTAAGTCAAATATTTAAAATTTAACCTTAACTTATGAAATAAATATGTTATCAGATTAATTCATTTATTCAAATGAGTCAAATCAAAAGTATAGACTTTGGTTTGCTTAAAAATATGATATTTATGTTTTAATTATAACTTATTTTTAGCTCTTTTTAAATCTTTTATTAAATTTGTTCTTAAATTATTTTTAAGTATGTGTTAAGAGTATGTGTGTGTGGAGGGAATTGGGATCCAATTATTTCAATAGTAATTTTTGGTAGAGTTGTTCTACTAAATAACTCTTTGTATATATTAAACTAGTACTTGTATAAAGATTTCAAGAATCTAACTGTTAAATTAAAAGTTCTTATGAATAGATAAAGTTTACTAATTTTCATAAAAAATTAAAACTATTTGACAATTCATTAAATAATTTTTATTTAACATATAATATATTTTTGAAATATAAGTAAATGTTGACTATAAGATTATTTAACTATAAATGTTCAATTTATTTAAAATTTAGTATGTATAATCATTAAGATAATATCAAAACACTCATTGGTTAGATTGTTTAAATTTAACATATAAAAAATAGTTTTTGAATTGAGTAATTCTGGTAAAAATTACTCTTAAAGTAACACGATTTCCAATATATATATATATATATATATATATATATATATATATATATATGGGACGTATCAAATGAGAGGTTTTTTTATATGAGAGTGAGGAAAATGAATATTAACCATTAGATCTTGTCATAAATGGTAAAGATTAAAACATACAAAGTGATGTGAGTTTTTTAAAATGTCACATGACTTTTTAAGTGGTCATATAACTTTAAATCATGACCATCCGTGTATGGTTATACGGTCCACATTTACTCTTCTCACTATCATATAAAAATGATCTTCTCACTAGATATGCCACATATATATATATATATATATATATATATATATATATATATATATAAAGAGAGAGAGAGAGAGAGAGAAGATGTATCAAATGAGAGGGCCTGTTTATATGAGAGTGAGGAAAATGAATATTAACCATTAGATCTTATCATGAATGGTCAAGATTAAAACATACAAAGTGATGTGAGTTTTTTAAAAAGTCACATGACTTTTTAAGTGGTCATATAATTTAAAATCATGATCATCCATGTATGGTTATATGGTCTATATTTACTCTTCTCATTCTCATATAAAGATGATCCCCTCACTAGATATGTCCTATATATATATAATTTGTTGATCATGTATATTCAATTTTAAATAATTTAAATTTTTTTAGATTTGTTATTTAATAAAAAAATTGTTGAGAAATATAAGGGGGGTAAAACACTACTGTTAGCTCTCATCAACGGAACACGCTGTCTGACCTCCACATTGCTAGGAAGACTTTTGATACTAAGGATCTTCATACATAGATCCACTGTCACCAAGTCGCACCATCGGCATTGATATCACTTGTTGGGAATATGAAGGGGTGAAACACTGAAGAGAACTTCATCAATGAGTCACGAGTCAACCACACAAGTGAAATTGATACCACATCCAATCCAGAACCTTAAGGCTTTAGAGCATAACACTATCGCTAATATGCTCTGATACCACTTATTGGGAATACAAAGTAGGTAAGACATTGGAGAGAATTTCATCAATGTGCCACGAGCCAATCACACAGGTAAACTTGACACCACATTCAACCTAAACTTAAGGCATTACACTATCTTTCTACTTCTGGTTTTCGACTTTGAATTCCTCCTCACAGAAACGGCTTTGCCTTTGTCCTCCCACATTCTTGATTCCCCTTCATATACAAACCCTCGCTTTGAGAACACTCCTCTACATTTTGTTTCTGCTGACAATGAGACATAAGTGTAGTAGTGATCTCCTCTAGAATGCTTGAAGGTTTTGGGTTGGGTGTAGTGTTAAGATCACTTTTGTGATTGGCTCGTGGCCCCATTGATGGAGTTCTCCCCAGTATTTTACTCCCTTGAATTCTAAACAAGTGGTATCAGAGTTGATGGTGTGACCAGGTGGCGGTGGATCTATGTATGAAGATTCCTTGTATCAAAAGTCTTCTTGATAATGTGGAGGTCAAGCAGCGTGTCTCGTTGATGTAAGCTAACAGAAGTGTAAGTATCTAAAGCATATTGATGGCAATGGCTAAGTTCCTAGTGCCACCATGAATACTCATGGACGGAGAAGGCTTCTATTTGAGGGGGAGCCATACCATGTGGAAAAGACTCACACTTGAAGGGGTGATTGTTGGAGTGCAAATGTGAATATGAAGTCCCACATTGGGTAGGAATAGCCAAGTTGAACAATGTATAAGTGAGAAGGACCTGCAAACCTAATGTCTTAAGGTTTTCAGTTGGATGTGGTGTTAAGTTTACTTGTGTGGTTAGTTTGTAGCTCATTGATGGTGTTTTGTTCAGTATTTTACCCCCTTGAATTCTCAACAAAAATCCAATATGTTGCCCTATGTATTTACATGAGTTGCGTTTATCTTTACATATATATTAAAATAAAATGTAAATATAATAATAAACTAACAAACTCATCCATATAATTCATATAATTTATGACTATCCATTGTCCATATATTAAACAATGTCCTTGTAAAAATAACTTGTATTAGTGTTTGTCATTAATATTTTGTAGTAAAGATATAGAAAACTTATTTAAAAAAATATTAAAATATTTATCTTCCAGACAAAAATACAAAATATAAAATACATGAAAATTAAAAAAATCAATGTGTATTGTAGAAAAATTAAAGTTGTGGAATGTATAAAGTTTTTATATAAGAAAAACATGATGTGCGAAGAGAAAATGCTAAGGCCTGTTAACTTGTGCTTTCATTTTCTATTTTCACATTTTATTGATAAAATTGCCACATTATTTTCAACCTGCTTCTTGTTTTTAAAGATTTATACAGGAAATATTGAAAACAACTATTTTTGTTTTCTCTGTTTCTTGTACAAATATTTGAAAATTGAAAACAATGTGATGGTTTGGTAATTAAAAAGTAAAAACAGAAAATAAAAATAAGAAATGAAAACATAAGTAAACGGCCCTTAAGTGTCCCTTGATTAGCATAGATAAAGTGTCTTGTTTTTTGTGCTTTTGAACGAAAATGTAATTCAATTGTAGAATATTATTTAATATTAAAATATTTATTAAATATTGAATTGATAAAGTTGAAAATTATTTAAGAAAATTTTTCATAAAAGCAAAAATAATTAAGTTTTAAATGAATTAAACAAGGCAACTTAAGATTTTTTTTTTCTAAGCAGGTTAAGTTCAAGCTTTTAGCTAGGCCTATTTAAATAAACGAGCCAAGCTTGAACAATTCATGTTTTCACAAGCCAAGTATAGACTTTTAGTGCTCAGTTCAGCTCGACTCATTTACACCCCTATGTAGGGGTACCCTCGCAATGCGTATAATCACCCCTTTGCCCAAAGTTAAACTACTCCATCCCTCAAAGGCACAAGCAAAATACACTTTTGGAATTTATTGGCCATAGAGAATTTTTGAGGGAGGTCTTTCATGACTAGAATATTATGTGTATAGAGATACATTATCAAATATCATAAAATATTATCTTAAATAATTTGTTCCTCAATTTACGTAAAAATAATTATATTTTCAACTAAAACTTAAATCTCATACAATGTAAAAATAAAAATGTTGTTAAGGTGTATTCATGGAAGGCATGAAGCAATCAAAAAAATACTTTATTTATGATATTGGTGAAGAAATAATTTAAAACTATTTTGGAGTAAAAAATTTAAGGTTTAATTGTATTTTTGATCCCTTTACTATCATCAAAATTCAAATTTGGTTTCTCTATTTTTATTTTATTTTTTGCGAATTTGATCCTCACTATTTTAATTATATAATTTTAGTTCATTTATTAACTTGACATCTAATATTTAATAGAAATATTGATGTGACAGTTTACAATAGAGGTAAAAATCATAATTAGTCTCATAACTATGCCTACATAGATACCTTATCAAATAAAGAAAAATATTAAAAAATTATTACTTCAATGTATTTAAAAACAATTATATTTCTATCTAAAACTAAAACATGTTACAACGTAAAAATAAAAATTATTGTTGGGGAGTATTTACAAAAGGCATGAAGCTATGGAAGTAATTAGAAAATATTTTATTTATGATGTTGGGGGGAATTTTAAAACTGTTTTACGATACAAATAGGTTTAATAGATATATTGTTTATGAAATTTTAAAACAATATAATTTTTTTTTTGTATAGACTACGTTTATCTTCCACTAAAGGCAATCTTACTAAACTCGAAACTACTAGTTAAGCTAGAATAATTCTGCGCCAGTTGATCTACGTGCTCGGTGGTATAAAAAAATCTTATTGAAAGTATTACATGAGGATGATCTTTTTAATTTAGGTAAATACTACTTGTTCAAAAATAAAATATGGATATATTTTTTTAAAAAATTATATGCTGACATAAAAATAAATGAATTTAATTTTATAGTATCATAAAACCGTAAACATTAACAAAAGATTTCTTATATTATCTAATTTTAAAATATTATTAATTCAATTACTCATATAAGTTAGGTTTGATTAGTTTCATTTATTTATATATAAATTATTTTTCCGTAAAATGTAGATATTAAAAAAATCAATTAGCAGAATTTTTATTTATAAACTAATTGAAAATGATTAAATAAATTCATTCAATGTAAATAAGAACATATTTTTGTGCCATACTGTGTATGTGAATATATTAAATATTTTGAGCAAAATTTGAAAATCACGTTATAATGATTCTTTTGTTTTATCACTGATTACATATGTTTAGGAACTATAAATTATAATTTTTCATATATTTGTATGTATATTTAACCTGTGTTATGCATAGGACATGCATTTGATTATAGATTCACAAATATTTTTTATTTTATTTAAAATATTTATAAAAATTTTAAAAAAGATTTAAATTATGTTAAATTTAAATGTTTTTGTATTTTTGAAATATGAAATGTAAAATAATTTAATTATTTTACATAAAATAATTCAATTATTTTATACTTATATTGTAAATAAAATAAATTTTACTAATTTTATAATATATAAAGTTTATAAACAATATTTTGAATAATTTAAAATACAAAAATTAATTAAATTGGATCAAACTATTAAAATCAAATATTACTTAAAATAAATTAATCATTGTTTTAATCTTTAATATACCTATGCAATATTAGCTAATCATAGAAAAGTATATTTTCTCCTTAATCAACATACTCAAGCAATATTAGCTAATCATAGAAAAGTATATTAGTTGTAATAAATACTTAAAGAATGATATTTTTGTCCAAATATTTCAATCAGTTTTCAAGTAAGGATTTCTAATAATATTATATAATGTTATATGTCGTAAGTATATTAAAATTTACATAATATAAAATGAAATGAAATTTTAAAATAAATATTTTAATTTACGGTAAATTATATATTTTTAAAATAAAGAATAATATATTACAATATGTGTAATTATAACAAGACACGAGCTTAACAATTTTTTTATTTTTTTAAAATTATATAAAATAAATATTTTTCATTTATTTAATTATAAAAAATATTATATATTTTGTATTATATAGTGAAAATTATTATACACCTAACTTTTATATAAATTGTGCATGATATAAATATTCATACAATTTTAAATGAATTACCATTTCACTATTACATAAATATTAAAATCATATAGCATATATCAATATTAATATAATCAATAGCAAAAAATAACGTTATCTTTAATGGGAAATTATTTAAATTAATTACAATATATTTACATGTGACAAATTCACTCTACAACATAATGATGAATATAAATTTTTTTTCATATCATTTAAATATTGATTTTTTTTTGTGTAAAAAAAATTTACTAGAAGGGGATGATACCTCAGTCCAAGACAGGGAAAGTCTCTGGCTCAAAGAGTACTTACAGAAATACTTATGTCTATTTCACCCCAAGGAGACAAGTGAAGGCTCGAACTTGCAACTTGCACCATTTGTCTAGTGGTAAAATATTGAGTATAACAAAACCATAAATTTAAATATTATAAATAATATAAAAGTTTAAATGATTTTCCTATTACTATTAGATGTTAAAATAATTAAATATATTAATTATATTTTATATTATAGTTAAATTTAAATGTTATTATAAATTTGAAACATAAATGATAAAATAATTCAAGTATTTTACAATGATTTTCCAAACAAAAGTAAATTGTTACAACAACATCTTACAATTATTTTATAGTGCCACGGTCAAAGCATCCGCTGTAGAACTGTAAAATAATTGTAAAATACTGTTGTTTATAGAACTATAAAATTGTTTATAGTACTACAAAGTTGAACATAGACTATAAACAACAGACAAATGTTGAGCATACAGTAATAGCATAGGACTGTAAACGACGAAGTGATGAAAAATGCTAAACATGTTGTAAAATGACTAAAATTTGAGTGAGTAAATTTTTTTTGTAACAGTGACATTAGGCGGTCTAGACTTTCTTTTTATATATAGTAAATTATATTTTCCTATTATTATTGAATGTTAAAATGATTAAATATATTATATTATATTATACCAGTATTTAATATTACACTTAAATTTAAATGTTATGATAAATTTAAAATATAAATGATAAAATAATTCAATTGTTTTACAATGATTTTCTAAACAAGAGTAAATTGTTACAACAACAGTTTACAATTATCTTATAGTCCTACAGTCAAACATTCGTTGTAAGACTGTAAAATAATTGTAAAATGTTGTTATAGGACTATAAAATTGAATATAGTACTATAAACAACAGACAAATGTTGAGCATACAGTAATAGCAAAGGACTGTAAATGATGAAGTGATGAACAAATGCTATATACATTGTAAAATGACTAAAATTTGACTATGGCTAGCATGGACCACGATAACATGTGGTTTATGGTGGTTCAGTACTTAATGACTCTTGGATATAACATTACAATATTAAATGGTGGAGACGATTCCTGGAAACCTGTTGAGAGAGTTTTTACTTGTTGAATTTTTTTCATGTTATTTGTACTTTACGAATATGCCCCTTATTAGTGAATAGCCATTACAGTGATCAAAACTATTCATCTCCTGTTGTTCTTTCTTCATTCTCCCACCCTCGAATCGCGTGCTAGTCAGGGTTTTGCATTTTTCATTTATTATATATATGTATATATGTGTGTGTGTGTGTGTATCCTCAACAGCATGGATCTTCTTTATTATGATTTTAATTTTAACTTTAATGCTTTTGTTGTTTTGGTGATAATTTCGATGGTGCGGTTGTGTTGTGTGTTCTGTTGCCTACTGCACTATATGCTTCCTAGAAAGAAAGCGAGCGAAGAAGGAGTGGTTGTAGAAGAAGAGTGACACCACTGCCAATGTGGCGTTGTTTTTGAAGAAGTCTCGAATCAGGTGCTTTGCTGCCTGCTTGGCTGTTGATGTTACGAAATCAACGAGAAACGACAACGATCAAGGATTCAGTAGTTACAACGATGGCAAAATAATTTTGTTCTAGGGATTTCTACTTACTACTATTCTTTTACAAATGGCACTTACATCATTTCACATTTATAAAATTTAATTACTGTTATATGAAAAAATAAAAACCAAATGACTTGTTAAAGTCAATAAAAAATAAGGGTCCACGGTGAACCACATTCATGGGTGGTTCACTAGAGCATCTATCCTAAAATTTGAGTAAGAAATTTTTCTATAATAGTGACACGTGGCAGGATCTATACTTTCTTTTTATATATAGTAAATTATATTTCAAATATCATATTACGCATTAAAATAAAATAGTACAATAAAATATTGATTAATAACATTGACTCAATCAATAACATGTTGTATCACATAATTTTCATATTTATATTAACATTATTTGTTTTTGAATATATACTATAAAAAATACCTTAATACTGGGTAATTGGTGGAGGTGCTAACTGTCCAATCTCCTTAAATAAGATTTTAAGTTTGAATTTTGTATATGAAAAAATTCTCATCAAGATAATTGGTTCTACCATATTATAGATGTTACTAACTCAAAAATAAATACTTTCCATGGAAAATACTTCTAATTCAAGACAAAAAAAATACTTAACTTTTGTTTCATATTTCTTTAATTCTATAATTTAACTATAAATATTTTATATTATGTAAACAAATCAAATTATCTTAATCTTGTTCCAACATTATCAAATCTCGATTAGATTGACAAATAAATGATTCCATTAAAAAAGTTAAGGAGAAAGTAAGCCAAATTTGTTGTATCTATTCTTATCAACACCTTTAACACAAACTATGCACAAGTTATTAAATCAAGCCTATAAACTTAATTTAACTTATTTATATAATCAAACTAAAAATCAAATTTGAAGTTATTTATTAAAAAAAATAATTTAATGAGATATTTAACAAGTAATAACTCATTTACATTCCTACACTTTTAAATATTTAAAAACAAAAATATTTTTATGAATTCTTTCTCTCTTTTCATACATCTGCTTTTAAAAAAAAGTTGTTTCTATTTATTGCTTGATTAAAAAATTAAGTTAAATACATTGATAAAGTAAAAAAAATTTACATAGTCATCCAATCATAAATTGTTATGTAGAGTAAGATTATTGATTTTTGTAATAATTATTTTAAAAGTCATATCTAAAATAATTTTTAATTGGTTGACAATACAAAATTTTTTATATTGAGTTCATGTTGAGAAAAGATATTTTTAATATAAACAAAAATATTAATTATATTTTTTAATTTATTTATTATCTTTCTAGGTTAATAAATATAAAAACTAAACATGTTTAAAAAACCTTTTTCAAATAACTAGTTTTAGAAAAGTTTCTTAAAAAATAAAATTCTAAATAAATTAAATCAAGCAAGCATTAATATTAGTTACCAACACATATTTGGTCTGATTTCAGAACTCCCAGGGTGCATTTGCAGGCAAAACAAAGGGCAATGCAAGGAGAGAAATCAATGTGGGTGGTGGGATTATCTTGAACAGAAAAAGAGGAATGGAAACGAAAGCAAGTTGAGTGTGAATGGTACCCTTCCAATTCTCTTCCTTCTGTTTCTCTTCCAACAGGAAAAGATGGTCCAATTTCACGGCAGAGTTTGGAAACACTTTAGTGCCGCCTAATAATGAAGTTAGGGGGGAGTTATGGGTCATGTCTGCCTAGCTAGTAACTGATCGAACATGAACATGGTTGTTGTTCTGTCCAAGTTTAACTGCCACGTGCCTCAACAGAAAGTGGTAGGTCAGCATGTTTTTATTATTTTATATCCTCTTAATTAATGTTTTTATTTAAAACAACAAGTATGAAATAAAAAACTCTAAGCTTTTAATATTTTAAAACTTAAAAAAATTAGTTACATTTTGAAAATTTAATCGAATTGATTAGGATGACTTTCAAAAAAGTATCTTCCACCGCATAATTTCCTAACTAAAGACATTATTGTGAGAGTGACTTGTTACTATACATTTTTTAAAAAGGATTTTGCGTGGTACACAGTAGAAATATTAAATAATATTTAATATATTTGAATTTTTAAAAATATTTTCATTAAAATTTATTATTATTTATTTAATAAAAATAATTTAGGACATTTATTAGATAAAACACTTTAGAAAACATATGGATAAAAGAATGCTTTTATTAAAATAATTATTAAATAAATCTTTTTTGAAAAAAATAATTCTGGATTGTTATTTAATTTAGGAACTTTACATTTTTTCTTTCATCATACCCGAAATATTAAAGAAGGAAGAATTAGGTAATCAGAATTTAGGGCAATAAGTGAATGCTGATAAGTGGTCACTCTTAGTGAAAGTGAAACGTAATGTCTCTTCGTGATCATTATTCTCAAACTAATAAATACTTTGTACAGGCTTTTTGGGATCGTTAAGCATGATACATTTCGTGGCCTAAATTTGGAATCAATAGTTGATTAGAACTAATCAAGGTTATTAAAATCACGCAGATTATTGAATAAATGAAAATAGTGGTTTAAACTTTAATGGTTTAGTCGAAACGATAATAATTAAATAATATTATTTTAATTTTTAGGTTAAAATATAATTTTGGTCATTCAATTGAATTTTTTGTTTTAGTTTAACCCCTTAAATTTAAAAAGTTTTACATTAATTTCTTAAAGTGTCTTTGTTAGATCAAAATAGTCTTTTCGTTAGTTTTTTGCACTAACAATGTTAATTTTTACTGACATGGCATTTCTTATAGTTTGTTATGTGTCACTACGTTAACCAAGTTAGTTTAGAATAACAGAGGGATCAACTTGGTTAATAGAGACATTTTAAGAGACCAAAATGCAACATTTTAAACTAAAGGGACCAAACTGAAACAAAAATTTTAGATGAGGGACCAAAATTCTATTTTATCCTAATTTGTAATAAAATAGATTAAATAATATTATGCAAAAAATAATATAATATTTATAGGGGTAAAATATGTTTTTTGTTGTTATAAAATATTAACTATTCAATTTTAGTTCCTCATTTTTATTTCAATGTTTTTTCGTCCCTATAATTTTTAAATATCACGTTTAATCTAAGTTGCCAACTCTGTTAACTTAGTGTTGACTTGGCTAACAAAATTACATGTCTGTATTGTACACCTGGGCATTTTGGGTGATGAGGCAACCATGTGGCATTCATATGTCAAGTGCTGTGTGTGTCATTTTAAAAATGTTTTTTCCGTCCTTAGAAAATTTTCAAAATTTGATTTTAATCCCCATATAATTTAAAGTTTGATTTTAGTTCCAATAAAATTTAGAGTTTAATTTTAGGCTCCATAAAATTCAAAATTTAATTTTAGTCCTTAATTAATTTTTTAATTTGTTTTAGTCATTTTGAAAATCTTTAATTTCTTTTTCATCTGCCGCAACTTGTCAGTATAACTAATACTATACAGTTTTTAATCCAAGAAAGAAAAAAAAAAGGAAACTCTCACAATAGAGAAACTCAAATTTCATTAGTCCAATTTTTTGTGTTATTGTACAAGAGGTTTTTACCTATATACTAAGTCATAAGCAATCGTGAAGTACCAAAACAAAGAAATAAATTCCCACTTAATATTTCATTAAAAATTAAATTTTACTAGAAATAAATTTTCACTAAATATTCCATTAAGCATTAAATTTCTATTAGAAATGAATTCTCACTAACTATCATAATGATTCAATAAGTCTCACTAACCATCATAATGGTTTAAGAAATATAAAAATAATAAAATTTGATTTGAAAAAATATCAAAAGACATTTGAACTTAGTTACTCCATCAAAATTAAATGCAAAAATTACATGGAAAATACAAAATTGGGTCTTAACTAACTATTGAACCCAAAATTAATTAACCCAGCTAATTAAACTCCAACCCGTGAATGGTTCTTGATAATGTGAATTTGTGTTTTCTATGTTGTTTTCAAATTGGGCTCAAATAATCATCAATTTGTAGAAAAATAACTCATTTTGGTGCAATCTCTAATCCTCTTTGATATGAACTCTCATTTATCTCCATACTAGTGGAATAATTTGTGCCCTACACGGGGTATTAATTCACAATTTACAAATTTTTTATATTATTATGATTTTTAATATATTTTCTAGTTTTTTGTAATTTTATATAAATATATGTTAGTCATTTTATATAAATATATGTTAAAGTTTTAGAAGTAGCTTCACAGTAAGAATCTCTTAGCTATTTTTATATTATATATTGTTTATGTTATTTTTTATTTATTTTCTATTAAATAAAATTATTTTAGACAATGTGTCTATTTATTATAATTTTAATTAAGATATTCAATAATTTATCTATTTATTTATGTTAGATTCTTATTTATTGTACATAAATTAAACAAGTTTATTTTAGGCAAATCAGATATGATTCAATAAGTCTGGCTAACCATCATAAAATTTAGAAAGCCTAAAAATAATAAAAATTGATTTAAAAAATATCAAAATACATTTGAACTTAATTATTCCATCAAAATTAAGGCAAAAATTATATAGAACATACAAAATTGGGTCTTAACTAACTATTCAACCCAAAATTAATTATCCCACCTAATTAAACTCCAACCCATGAATGGTTCTTGATAATGTGAATTAGGGTTTTTTAAGCTTTATTTAAGTTGGGCTATAATAATCATCAATTTGTAGGAAAATAATCCATTTTGGTATAACATCTAATACCCTTTTATCTCCATAATTAAGCTTGATAAAACTTGCTTCATTATCTTAATCTTAGACTTAGTCATAAAACCTTTAATGTCGCAGAAAAGATCTTTAAGTTGATTAGTTGAATCTCTATCACTAAAGCTCAAGTCTACTTTACAAATATAGATAGATTCTTATTTTTGAAAAAAAACAATATTTTAAAAAATTATAACTTTTCATTGTTAATATAATCTAGAAAGTAAAACTTCGTATATACTCCTTTTAAAACGTGAGAGTATAGTAACAACCTAAATATGCGTGTGATCGATGCAAGTAGTATGGCAAAATATCATTGAAATAATTTTATTTTAATGAATTATTGATTTAAAATTTCTGTATATTTTGATTCAATCATATATTGTCAAGTCATGAAGTATGTTTGATCATCACAACCAATTCATAAAGATTTAATTATTATTATTTTTTTATGTAAAACAAAACAAAAGTTTGGATTTCCATGCAATATTAGAGAAGATCACCAACTGTAACAAGAATTTGTAATAAGTGAGTCAATACTGTTGAAATAAGTTTAATTATTTTAAGCCAAAGCTTATATAACTAAATAATAATATTAAAATTTTTATATTAAGGATGCATCAAATTTAATTTTCATACAGTTTATGTTTGAGATGATCCTTTTATTCGAAATACTCAAGTTACCGTTTCTCATATGTTAAAACGCTAGTTATAATTTATTATTCCTTTTTCATGTTTTAACAATATAAAGGCCTTATTATAATTTACAGTATTGGTATCTAAATGATGCTTTAAGAACAATAACTCCACACTATGAAAGAGTGAAAATGAAGTTTGGGTGATAGATTTCCTTTTCATTTTGCCAAAATTGAATAAGTCCATGATATGCTAATAATGAATGTAATAGTATTTTTGTTATTTTATTTTGTTTGCTTGTTGATGTTCACATATATATAGCGCTGGCTTTATCGCTTAGTTGCAGAAAATCATTTGAGTTCTAAACGGGAACCGTGCTCCAATCACATCCACATGTGAGGATTTTAATATAGCAAAGTTGAGAAATGGTGTATCATGGACCGTCTACGAAACCATGGGCAGCAAGAGATAATTGACTTCTATAAAATATTTGGTATTTGTTCCCTTTGAACAAAATAATTTCGATTTAATACATACCATTCCCAATTTAAAAATCATTTATCAATAGTGCTAACAAAAGTTGGTTGAATCTGTCAAGTCAATTTGTTTAATCAATTAAAAATGACAAGGTGAATTAAGTGACTCAACCTATGAGTCTACTAAACCCTCCAATTTAACAAGGTAAAGGCAAGTCAGGATGAGTGACTCATCAGCCTCACATGCCTAACTCACTAATATTTAAAGTATGTCCAAAAATATTTAGTAATTTTTAAATAATTCAATTGTTTATAACCATAATTAATTAAAAATGTATGAACATTATACTATATAATAGTTATTCCTTATATATAGTATAATATACAATAACTTATTAATAATGTCTCTCGGTATAAAAAAATATATTAATAAAAATTATATTTTAACTTGTGTTTAGTGAGCATCACTTGAAAAAAAAAAACTTTCGTATTAAATTTCATTTAAAATTTTAATTTATACTTATGTGAAGATACTAAAATTATTAAAAAAGACATTTAAATTGATTTCATTAAAAGACATTGAAATTTCAGGCTTCCAACATTTCCATTAAAGTGTGGCTTTTCAATAACCTTGAGGGGAAAAAGAATTTTATTTTTTTTGGTGACCAAAGAGACATTTGTTATGATAGAAGAGAAAATTCCATTTATATACTAAATTTATATTTTCTATATTAAGAGATAATGTGTGTGTGTGTGTGTGTATATATATATATATATATATATGAATTAGAATCCATTAATATCAGATGTCAAAGTTAATTAAATTACACCATTAATAGCTTTTTTTATAATGCAAATTTGGTCAATCTAACCATTGAATTTGATGTTTTTATTAATTAGATTAAGTATACAAAATTTCATACAATTTTAAAATTATTTAATAGTTCATCACATAACTACAATATGATATTAAAATATATGTATATATTCAATGTTAAATAACATATTTAGATAAATCCAAATGATGTGAAATTTGATATACTTGATTATGAAGATAATATCATAAAATTCAATTGTTGGATTGGTTAAATTTTCATTCTACAAAAAGTTATTGAAGGTGTAATTTGACTAACTTTGACACCTGGTGTCAACAGATCCTGACCCATGTATATCAAATTTCACATCATTTGGATTTCTCTAAATATGTTATCTAACATTGAATATTTACATATATTTTAATTTTATATTATATGTTAAAATAAAGTGATGCAATAAACTACTAAATAATTTTAGAATTGTGTAAAATTTTGCATATTTAATCTAATTAATAAGAACATCAAATTCAACGGTTAGATTGATTAAATTTGCATTCTACAAAAAGTTATTAAAGGTGTAATTTGACTAACTTTGACACCTGGTGTCAACGGATCCTGACCCTATATATATATATATATATGTCTAATTAGAGTATGTTAGCAAGCTACACCGTAAGTGTATTTTAATATATATTTTTTTTATAGCTTGCTAACATACTCCAATTAAAAACTAAGTGTGTGTATGTTAGCAAATCCCATAAACATTTGCTAATGTACACACATTTATTTTTTAGTTGGAGTACATTAGCAAGCTACACCATTGGTGTATTTTAAGATACTTTATAGTTATAACTTACTAATGTACTCTAACTAAAAAATAAGTGTATGTACGTTAGCAAATCTCTCTCTCTTTATATATATATATATATATATATATATATATATATATATATATATATATATATATATTGAAATAAAATAAGTTTGAAAAGAAATGAATTGATATTTTTCTTATTTTTATTTTTAAGGTGTGTTTTGGCAAGTCAGTGTTATAGATTATTGTAAGGGTGTTCTTGACTCGTCCCACCCTACCAACCTAATCCAAAAGGGACTTTTAACAAGTTACAGTTTAAGAAATTAGGCCCGATGCACTTTGAGGATGAGTTCAGGTTATATTTTGGGTCGTTCCATCCCAATTTAACGTTATGTATTTTTTTTAAAAAAATATATTTTTAAACAATTATGTATTAATAATATAACTTTTTGACTTAATAAATAATCTTTTGTTTAACATGATATTATATTGATATTGATATCATTTATCTTAAAATATATATTGTAAAATATATCTTAATTGTAATTGTATACTTCTTTAATTCTACGAATTAACTATATATAAAGTTAAAATTAATATATTGTGCCAACAAGTCTCATTAACATGGTCATGTCTCAAGTGTTGTCGACTCTTGATCGAGTTGGGTTCATATTCACAAAATTGGCCCTATCAAAATTTTGGGCTAGGTAGGGACATAGGAAAACTTGTCCCATGAACACCCCTAGATTGTTGCACGAATTTTAGGAAAGCATTTTATTATTAAAATTGGACAAGGTACAGGATCGTGCATGAATTGTATGTTAGCGTTATAAACCATTGTATGAATTTTAGAAAAAAAAATTATTAAAATTGCACAAGGTACAGGATAGCATAAGACTATATGTATACCTTCACAATTCTCATAACAAATGAATGTTGTAAACTACACATGAACGTTATAAATCATTGCATAAATTTTATTAGAGATTTTTTTTTATTTTGTAAAATTGAAAATAATAATATATAACAACAATAATAATAAAAAATAATAGAACATAAATAAAACATAGAGCAAAAGAGATGAATAAATTTACCTTAAGGCAACAACTCTTGATAGACACAATGCATAAAGCAAACTAGAGCATCTTATGTGCCTCTAACATGAAATTGCAAAAGCAAAATAAATAAATAAAATTTTAAACTAAATGATAGATCTTATGTTTTACCCTAGGTTTGTACGATCCATTTTGGATCTCCATGTGATCCATTTCATTTTTAGATATTCCTTATTGTTTGGTGGTGTTCTCTTTATATATAAGAATAAGAAAGTGCAAGGGAGTAGTTTGCCTAATGTGAAACTTATCAATCGAGGTTAAGAGAAAGCTTCTACAGTTATACCATGGCCAAATATCCTACTTTTCGGTTGCTTTTCATCATAATGGAGATTGTTTTTGGTTTATAGGTCAATAATAGGAGTTGTTGATTTTTCTCTTAACTTCTTAATTACACAAAAAAATATATCTTAATTGAATAAGTATAACTAAACATATGACTTCATCTTTTCATGCTACCCAACATTAAAAAATGGAGTCACTACAATCTTTTGTCTTCAAAAGTTCTCCCTTTTTTTTTTCTCTTCTTTTATATTTTTATTTTTATTTATTCAAACAAAATTGAGTATTCACACACCTCAATTTTATATTTATCTTATTTTATGATTTTTCATTAATTTAGTATTTTTTGAAATTTGACCACAAACCAAAAAGAAAACCAGTAAAACTATATTTTTAGGGTTCTATGCTAAATTGGGTCAAAGAAAATGATAATTATAGATTTTATTAATTTTTTTATTATTAATTTTTTTATTCTTTTCTCCAACTTTTCATATGTTTTACTTTTATTTGATAAAACTGAATACTCATAATGATGTATGGATATTTTTTCCAATAATAAATAATCTCTATCACAACATATTGTTTTTTTTTTGTCTAAAACTTTGGTATTTGGAAGTTATTGTAGGCTACAATTCATTTGAGTTGAAGTGGATAAAGTTTTCTTAATCCTCAGGGTTTATTTTGGATGGTTGTCAATTTCAAGTTTTGATTTTTTTTAGAACTAAAACTAATTTTTAGTTTTATGATTTTGGTTTAAATTTTTAGGGCTTTTTTAATTTACAAATTTTAATACTAAATATTAAATCTAAACTATGCAAATCACTCACTACTTATTTGGGCTTGTTTGATAGTGACAATGGTTAACTAGCAACGATAATGATAGTGTCGCAACCGGGGTCACGACTGGACAGCAAAAAAAAGTTAAAAATCAGAGGAGTCGCCACCAAAGTTTATTAAGGAAAACTTTGGAAAAACCCTTTAAAAATAAATGTAGTCTATGAAACCAAAATGGGTTCGGGAGTCGATTACGTGTAGGGAAGGTGTTAGCACCATACGACGTCCATCATAAAGACGATTACCCCTAATTAAATGTGCAAAATGGATAGCTTCTAAAATATTTATTTTACCCCTAAAAAGAAAATGTCTTTATTCTATTTAAGAATTTCATTTTTAGAAGAAAACATTTTATTTTTGGAAAGTAATTAATTTTTTATTTTTTGAGATCGACAGGGGTGGGCCCTTGCTCCTACGTATCCTCAGGTGCAATGAAGAATCAGACTCACGTAGTTCTTTGGTAGAAAATCGTTTTGTTGGTTGATTTTTATATTATTTTTTATTTTTTAATATTGTAAAGGCACATTTAATAACCAAATTAGAAGTACATCTAAAGTGATTATCAATATACCTTTTAAGGTTTCATAATAGTAAAATAGGAAGTGCATCCAAAGTGACTATTTAAAATCCTTTTAAAAAGAGAAAGTTTAATATTGTAAAACCCTCAATATTGTAAAAAGATTTAACAATTTTATTTGATATTATTTTTATTTATTTATTTTAAAAGATGATAACCAAATAAGAAGTGCATCTTAAGTGGTTATCATTAATATTAAAACTTTAATAACATCCAAATAGGAAGTGCATCCTAAGTGGCTATTATTAAGTTTAAATTATTTTATTTCACTTATTTATTTATTTATTAGAGAAAACCAAGTAGTTATCAATAAAAAGAAATCGAGAATATAGATGTAATCTTTTGATTTTTTGTTGGCCACACAAAGGCTTAATATGCTATTATTATTATTATATTACTATTTTTTATTATTAAAAGCTTATGATAAATGAGCCTAAAAGAAACAAATTGTAACTAATAGTATGAATGGGCCCCTGCATCATCGTTTCAAGGCGATTGAATGAAAAGAAAAAAAAACAGGCTTGGTATGAGTCCAAGACTGTTTCAAATTGCCAGAGAATCCCGTGGAAATATGCTCAGCATTTTCCCCTTTCTCGCGCAGAAGAGGACTCAAGGGAGCATCGTGCCACCGTTACGGAAATGGTGGATAAGAACGGAGATCCAATACAAGCTATCGGAATCACGGCAGAGGAGTGGAAAAGGGGGAGCATGGTGGCGGACTGAGGTATGGTGCCGACGGCGACTTGCAACGGTGCACAAAAGGGGTGCCCGGTGGTGGTTGGTGGATTTGTGATGACGGTGTGGTGGTAGAACTCCGACGTGACGTCGACGACGGTCGAAAACAGGTGCGATTTTGGAGACTCATGGCGACACCTCACATCATGACGGTGGTGGTTTGTGGATCTATGGCCGCAGTGAGACTTACACATACGAAGACTATCTTGTTTCAGTTTTTCGCTTTCCTTCCTTCTCGTTTTAATAAAAATTATTTAGATTCATCCCTAATCTATAAGTGTTTGCAGTAATCCTAAATCTGTGGAGAAATGAAATCCTAGATGTGTTCATTACTGTGAAAGCGTGAAAATATGCATGAACGCATAACATTTGTAATTTTGACAATAGAACAAAATCACTGCATAAGTGAGATATTCTCCATCATTTGTAATTTGGAACTACGCAGAGATTAGTGCATAGCACAACTCAAGGATAAGAAATAAATAAATAAATAAATAATTCTGTTACATTTTAAAAGTTCAAGAAACAATCACTAGTCATGAACGCATATACGATGATTAATCACGCATGCTTAATCGGAAAAATCAACTGTAAATATAATGGAGAAAGAGTAAGAAAAAGACCTTCGCAGCTTCCACTTTCCGAACGATGATTCTTCTTAGTTTTGTAATGGTTCCCTTTCCTTCTAACGTTCTCCCTCTCCTTTTCTCTGTTCTCCGACTTTCTCTTCAAAAAAATGACATCTCCCCTTCTTTTCAATTCTCTCTTGGATTTATGGGAGAAAGAAACTTGTATTGCAAGTTTTATTTGATACCCCCTCCCATTCTTCTTCGTTTTGTCTGTTTTTCGTTTTGATCATAGGCCTCGGGTCTAATTCCTTTATTTTATTTTGTAGGCCTAGTAAAAAAAACCTTTAACTATGTTTATTTTCATCCATTTAAGGGAACATTTATTTTTATTATACCTGCCTTTATTCTTTATTCTTTATTTTTATTTTTTAAAACTGAATATTTATTTGTTTTCATTATTTATTTATTTATATTATTTTTTATTTATATTTTTATCACATAATTGCCTAGATAAAATTGGGTGTTCACAGATGGTAGCAATGATAAGTGGCTGGGGTGACTTTAGGAGAAGGGAGAATGGAGCCAACACTTAGTGATGGTAATTGTGATGGTTGCAATAGAGATGATAGTAATGGTGAAGGTTGTGTTGGTGCCAATTATGATAGTAACACAATGGTGGTGGTACATAGTTGTAGTGGTGACAGTGATAATGGTAGTAGTAGTTGTTGATGACGATGAGGGAGGTGGTTTAGCGATGAATATGGCAAGGATGGTGGATTGGCAATAACTATGACAACAATAATGGTTGAGATAGGTAGTGGACAGGACAACAAAGGCAACAACAATGGTTGTGACAACAATCAACAATGATAGTCATGCTCGCAGCGACAAAATGATGACAATAATGAATAATGGTGGTGGTGATGATGATGATTATGATGGCAATAACAGTGATTGATGATGGCAAATTGATGGTGGCAATAATGGCAACAATTGATGATGGTGATGGGTGTTGATAGTGGCCGTGACAATGTAGTTTTGCTAGCAAAGATGAAGGGGTTGAATGAGTTACTTTTACAATTGAAAATTAAAATTAAAGCAATTTTTTATTTTGAAAATTAAATTAAAAAGTATTTCCTTGTGGTGCAATGACATTATACTATTGTTTTATCTAAGTGGTAGGTAACTTAGCATCAGTGGTGGGAGAATACCACAGTGTTGAATGTCAATGGAAGAAACTATGACAACCCAGTCAAGCTAGATTCGGAGGACTTCTTAGAACGCCAAAAGGAGGTTGGATCTTTGGTTTCTTTGGATATGCGAAAATTACTACCAAACAGTTATGTGGAACTTCTTACAATTTAGCAAGGCTTGAAACTAACTTGGAATTTGGGCTTCTGCAGGCTCATTTGTTACTCAGATTCAATTATTTTTATTGGATTGATTAGAATGACATGTCCCCCTTTCACTCGTTCACTGCCTTGATTCGCAAGCCGAGAGACTTGCTTAACTAAGACGGGGAGGTTTTTATCCTTCACATTCTTAAAGAAGGAAATCAGTGTGTTGATTACTTAACTAAGTTTGTAGCTTTAAAAAAGAAAAGACTTGTGATTCATCAAGCCACTCCACTTGGTGTTAGCAACTTAGCATCCCTTTAGTAGTTGATACTTCTAGGGTAAATTTTCTTATATTATAATTTTGCTTTCGTTTTTTCTTTGAACTGTAGAAAAAAAAGAGTATTTCAAAAACCAAGTTTAAAACTAATGCAATTCTAATTTAAACAAACACATCTTGTTTTAAAATTTGTATTTGAAAATAAAAAGGTAAAAGTTTACAACCACCCAAAATAAGTCCTTACTTTTCTTTATTTTTCATTTACAAAACTAGAGATTCAGACGGCCTTATTAACTTAAAAAAACACCAAAATGTGTTATGAAATATGTTGTTGATTTTTTAAAAAATATTTTTGTCTCATTGTATGGTTTGAGAAGTAGATAATATAAAATTTTTTATTTAAGTTTGGTGTTTTCAATATTTGTCTTCTTTAGAATTTGAATTTTAGTAATTTCCCATGGCAATGGAGACTAAAAAATATTTTGCACTTCGGCAATGATTAGGGATGGCAACATAGTACCTGTTCTCGTACCCGCGTTTGAAAAAAATCTCCGTACCCGCGTGGGTAGCAACTTTAATTCCCATCCCCATACTCGCTGGATACCTATATACTCATACCCGCACTCGCTACCCGCACTTTACTTAAGTGTAAAGTCATGGAAAAAAAAATTGAGGCCTTATGCGAGATTTATATTCAAAATTTAATTTAATACAGTTTGATAAATCTCATTTTATTTTTGTATCAATTATGAAAGTATTGATCAAATTTTTATAATTAAATTTTTTCAATATTTCACTTTCAATATATAAAGGAAAATTAATTTAATTAATCCTTTAACATAGTTAATAACAAATAAAATTTGAATAATTTTACTTTCAAAAAACCTATATTTAACCATAAGAATAATTACAAGTATTTTAATAATATTTTAGAAACAATGCGTACATTTGAAAAAGAATATAATCTTTTGATATAATTTATTTTTAATGGAGTATAAATTATTTTTGAAATTTAATTTATATACAATTGTAGTGCAAATTTTTTATACACAGACGTCTAATAAAATTTAATTATTTAATTATATTATCTCATTTATTAATATGATGCGGCAGTATGGTGAATTTCTAGCTTACATATATGTAAAAAAAAAAGTTTTACACTAACAATGCATATAAATTAAACTCTTATTTTTGTTTATATTTCTCACAATGTCTTTTTTTTTAATGAATCAAGATTTTTAATATTGTAATACTCACTAGAACTTTATTTTTTAATATATTATATGAGATATTTTAATATATATATATATATGTGTGTGTGTGTGTGTGTGTGTGTGTGTGCGCGCGCGCGCGCGTATGAGGCAGGTTGGATAGTATAGTATCTATGCCTGTACCCATCCCCATTAAATTTTGTGGGTAAATTCCTACTCCTGCCTTTATCCCCATTGAGCGAGTATTTACTCTACTCATTGTGGATAGTTTTGGCGGATACCCATAGGGTTTGGGTAGAATTGCCATCCCTAAATGATGAACAGTTCATTCACATGTAGGGTTGGGTAGGAGGGTTGATGGTAGATTGATGGCGGTTGGCGACAATTGTGCTCATTGGTAGCTCTACGAGCAATGGAGCAAGTGGGCTTGGACAGAGAAAACAAGGGTCTCGTGTTGAGAAGTGGGATTTGAGAATTGAAGATGACATTTCACTCATATGGATCCTAACGTAGAGAGAAGAATGTGTTGTCGCTTTAATTTATATATTTTAGGAATCAAATTAAGGTTAACTATTTTGTCAATAACCAAACTGATATTTTTATTTCTTTTATTTTTATCATATTCCCACAATTTTTGTTTTATATTTTATTAAAATCAAAATTAATTAAAATTAGAGTTGGAATAAAAGAACTAAAAGGAATACGTGAAGGGGACTGCTATTCTCATTTCATTTTCCTCCAAGTTGACCCCTTACTTTGTTTGGTATTTTTTTTTTACAAAAATACTATTGAAGATAATACATTTTCGTTGTACAAAATACACAATAGAAACGTGTTTTTATTGTGTTAAAGCAATGTGCCCTTAATAAACAATAAAAATATGATTCTGTTGTGTATTGTGTATAATTTCGTTGTGTATAAGGCAAGCACACTGTTATAACACAACAAAAGCACATTTATGATGTGTATTATTTTACAATACACAACAAAAAGGTATTTTTGTTGTGTTGATCTTTTAAAAAAAATAAAATAATACAACGGAAATATATTTTTGTTGTGTAATTAATTTGAAATATAAGTTAGTTTTTTTTTTAAATTACTTTTTAATATCAAATTAATTATAAAAAATAAATTAAAATTAAAATTAAATTAATTACGATGTAATTTATCTTTTTAAAAGTAATCAAATTAATTGTGATACAAATTACCTTTTTTAATTGAAATTGAATTAATTACGATACAAGATTACAAGTTACCTTTTTTTGATAGTAATCAAATTAAATAAATTACCCTTTTTAATTATAATCAAATTAATTATGATATAATTTAAAAAAAAGATATGATACAAGTTATTATTTTTAATAATAATAAAATTAATTATGATGCAAATTAACTTTTTGCTAATAATTGAATTAATTGTGATGTAATTTATGATACTATTAAAAAAAGGTAATTTGTATCATAATTAACTTGATTACTATTGAAAATGATAACTTGTAACGTAACTAATTTAATTTCAATTAAAAAGGATCATTTATATCATAATTGATTTGATATTAAAAGGTAAATTTTTAAAAAAGGTAACTTATATTACAAATTAATTACACAACAAAAATATATTTCCATTGATAAAATAAGGAGTGGGTGAGAAGAAAGAGAGTAAAGAGATAATGAGGACAAAATAGACATTTCACTTTTTTTGATAAAGTAGGGGATAAATTTAACTAAAAAGGAGTTGAGAATAACAGGGCCCATACGTGAAGTATAGGTTTTCGGCCCAAAATTTGGCCCAAAGCAACATAATCCAAATATTACAAAAAATATCATGCAATAAATTTATTATATATATATATATAGGGGCAGGATCTGTTGACACTAAGTGTAAGAGTTAGTCAAATTACACCTTCAATAACTTTTTGTATAATACAAATTTAACCAATCTAACCGTTGAATTTGATGATATTATCTTTATGATTACGTATATCAAATTTCACATCATTTGGACTTTTCTAAATATGTTATCTAATATTGAATATTTACATATATTTTAACATTATATTGTACGTTAAAATAAAGTGATTTAATGAAATATTAAATAATTTTAGAATTATATGAAATTTTGTATACTTAATCTAATTAATAAAAACATTAAATTCAACGGTTGGATTGATTAAATTTGCATTATACAAAAAGTTATTGAATGTATAATTTGACTAACTCTTACACCTGATGTGTGCTCCATATATATATATAATTACATTAACTTTGACGTATTTTATGGTAGTTAATTCAATAATTTCTTAAATCAATCAATTAATTAAATCATTTGAGTTGAGTTAATTGAGCGCTTGATTTATTAAAATTTCTTGTATTAATTATTTATAGATATTGTTAACATTTTTTTTATTTTATTACAATTTTCAGCAATAAATAATAAAAAAATATAACTACAATAACTTTGACATATTTAATAATAATCAATCAATTAAATAATTAAAATTAATTATTTGCAAGATTGATTAAAATTTCTCACGTTAATTATTTGTGAAAAATATTAATTGTGATATTTTCAATAATAATAAAATTATATAATTACGCTTAGTTTGACAGTTATAATAATCAATCAATGATTTTTTAAATTAAATCATTTAAGTTAATTAATTACATGATTGATTAAATTTTGTTGCATTATTTATTTATAAAGTTTTTTGATACCTTAATTTTTATATTTTATAATTTGTTGACGATAAATAATATATAATTTTATATAATATATTAACTTTTTAAATTGAATTAATCGAATAAATTATTTGAGTTAATTTATTGTTTGATTAATTATATAAAAGAAAGTTTTACCAACGTAGACTGCATCATGTGGCAACATTAGAATCATTTTGTTTTTAGTAAAAATAAAATATTTTTTAAATTATTTTTTAACAATTACAATTTTAATAATTTGCACAAGGTCCTAAATTTAAACTTTATTGCTGTCATTATACACACAAAAAAAAGTCATAATGTCTTTAATATTAATTATATAATGTGATAGATACTATTAGGGAGAAAGCATTTGTTGTTACCTTCAATCAATGTTCTTCAAATAATTATTTTAATTAGTCCAAAATCTCTTAAATCATATCAATTATAAGAAGATTCTCTCAATTAAATAAATTCATCAAATATAGTAATTACCTTGTGTGCGTGAAATTTGTCAAGTGTCAAATATTTTGACTATTTTAAATGATATTCTAATTTAAATATATAAAAACTTCACATTGTATGTAAGTTTTTTCATATAATTTCCATTCATTCGTATTAGCCTTTTGATTTACGATTCAATCATTTTCATTGTAATTTAAAAAAAAATATTCTTTTTTGCTTTTTTTTTTCTTTCTAAATAATACTTTTTTCATTATTATTTAATTATATTTTTCTATTTTAAAGTTTGTTTACAACTTGTTTGTTTTCTTATCTATTTTTCTCCAAGGTAACCTTCAATCCTTTTCTTTTTATTTCCTCTGAAAATTTTGTAATTTTCCTTTAATATTTGGCACGTGTAATTTTCTTACTAGAATAATTTTGCAACCTTTACATTCCCAATTATTGTGATGGCACAGAAGCCTTAAAGGTTTCATTCAGTATCACAAAAACAAGGTTTAATTACTACAACCTTTAATTTTGAAGTTTGCCTGTATTTTACATTTCTGTATTTTCGGTTATTGAAATAATGTAAAAAACTTTAAGAAAGGAGATTCACAAGAGAAAAAAAGAACATATGCTATACTACAAAAATTGCCTTAATTTTTTCATACATCCCCTAATAAATTTATCGTAGTCTGCAACTAATGTTTTTTAACTTTTTGTATTTCACTTCAAGAAATGAGTATTGAATAATAAAAGTGTCCAAAATCAAACTAAATCATTTCAAACAATTAAAAAAATTGAAATTTGATAACTAAAAAATTGAAAATCAAACAAATCACATTTTTTTTTGGGTACATTGAGAAAAAGAAAGGAACCAAAGAACAAAAACTAAATATTGCCAATAAGCTGCAGATCACGCTGCAGCATTTCTAAGACGCCACAATGAGGAGATTTCCACCGGTGATTATATTAGAAGCACGTGCACCCTATTGGCTTGTCTAGGAACTCAAGCTAGTTTCACTTCCCATTGACGATGAAGTAAACTTCATTGACGTCTAACCAGCCCCATATGAGCATGTAGACCAATCATACTTTCCTGCTGCTGGCTGAGAATATCCACTGCAGAGCGACAATTCGATTCCGCAACCACCAAACGGTATCTAAGCTCCAAGCAAAACTCCAAACCTGTCTCCAATGCTAACAGTTTCACTTGCAAAGGATCCCCTGACCAAAACTCTGAGAAGTGAACAACCTCCATCCACATTGAGTTTGATTTGGTTATCTTTAGGTCGTAGCCAACATTCTTGGGTAGAGTGATGAGTAAAGCCTTCATTAAAAGCCTCATGCTCAGCCAAGAATATATAGAACATGTGTATGACATACTGGATGGACCAATTTTCACCCCCCAGAGCAGTTGCATTTCTTCATCTCCAAGCCCACCATATAAGATTTGCAACCATTACGGCCTCCTTATAAGACAGAATATGAAGCATCCAAGGATATACCTCTGTACATGTAAGGAAATGACGGGAATTAATTCCAACTCGACTCCACAACTCCTTCGAATAAGGACAATCCCGAAGCACATGAAAAATATCTTCTACTTGAGCAGAACAGCGATTACAAGCAGTATTTGAAGCCATATTGCAAAGAAATCTGCACCCATTCATAGGTAACGTTGAATGGCAAATTTGCCAAAGCAAAAGGCGAATTTTTTTAGGCACCTGTAACTTCCAGATCTTCTTCCACATAGAACCCTATTGTGATGGAGTGGAATGTTAGGAGCAAAGTCCCACATTGGGTGGGTCTTGTTAATGAGGTACCTTCTAAGCCTATATATAGGAACTTTGGTGGATCCTTTTTTAATCATCTCAAAAGTTTCTTCTTTTTCATACATTTGTGTTGTTTATTTAGAAAAAGAGTCACAGAAAAAAATAAGTTCTCTTGTAAGTTTTCTTTAGTAGTGATATTCTTTTATTTTCTAGAGAGTGTTTATGTTCTTTTCTAATGTTTAGAGAAAAGTGTTATAATTTTTTTCATATTGCGAAATTTTTTTTCTTGTCTATTTGTTAGTCCTTTTTTCATCCCTTATATTAGCTGCATTACATTATTCTATCACTTTGGTGCCTAATAATGGTATCAGAGCCGATAGGTTACTGATACTATTCTGCTGCTACACGTTAGTACGGTGCCAGATTCTAAAAAAATTTCTTAGTATGTTCTGTGGTTGTAGCATAGTCTGATATTCCACATCAGAAAAGAATTTTTCTTGTTACTAGTACTATGATGTGGTAATATGAAAGTGCATGTCTAGGAAAGTTCTGGCTAGGAAAGACTGGGTATTTAAGTTTGTCCATTGATGACCCACCTTTCTTTCCTCTTGGTGTACTGATTCACGGACTACGGTCACTATTTCAGTATACGGTACCATTCACGTGGAAATTGTGCAAGCTAGTTCAACTAAAAAAAATTATTTGGTGTAAAACTATGGCAGCAAAATATGAGATAGAGAAGTTCAAAGGGAGTAATTTCTCCCTGTGGAAATTGAAGATAAGGGCAATTTTAAGGAAAGACAATTTTCTAGATGCAATTGAAAGTAGACTTGCAATATCACTGATGAAAAGTGGAAAGAGATAGATGATAATGCTGTTGCCAATTTGCATTTAGCAATGGTAGATTCAGTTTTGTCCAGTGCTGGAGAAAAGAAGATTGCAAAAGAGATTTAAAATGCTCTCTTCAAATTGTACAAGGTCAAGTCACTTCACACCAGAATATTCTTAAAGAAGAAACTCTACACTCTTCGAATGAATGAGTCCACATTGGTGACGGATCACATCAACAATCTGAATACTTTATTTGCTTAACTTACAGTTTTAGATTTCAACATAGCAAAAAATGAACGTGCAAAACTTCTACTTTAGAATTTACCAGATTCGTATAATCAACTCATCATCAACATAACAAATAATAATATTATCGGCCGTCTATCCTTTGATGATGTAGCCGAAGCTATTCTTGAAAAAGAATCTAGGCGAAATAATAAGGAAGATAGGTTAGAAAATTCAAAGCAAGCAGAGGATTTAACGATGACGAGAGGCAGATCAATGGAACATGGCTTCAGTGGGAGTCAAAATCATGGTAGGTCAAAATCTCGAAAAAGGAAGAATCTCAAATGCTATAATTGTGGTATGAGAGGACACTTGAAGAAAGATTGTTGTCACAACAAGAAGAACGGAGAAAAAAACTCTGAAGCATCAACCTCTCAAGGTTGTGTTACAAATACCTCAAATGATGGAGAAATCCTGTATAGTGAAGCTGCAATTAGTTCTAAAGGCAAAAAACAACTACATGATGTTTGGATAGTGGTTTCAGGTACAACTTAACACATGAGTTCACACCGAGATTGGTTTTGTACTTATGAGCCTATCTCAGAAGGATTCGTGCTTATGGGAAATGATCATGCCTTAGAAATTGTTGGAGTCGGTATTGTCAAATTGAAAATGTTTGATGGTATTCTGCGCATAGTTCAATGGGTACGACATGTGAAAGGCTTGAAGAAGAACTTATTGTCCATTGGACAATTGGATGACCTTGGGTGCAAGATCCATATTGAAGGTAGGATCTTAAAGGTAGTAAAAAGCAATCTTATAGTAATGAAAGAAAAGAAGATCATAGCTAATCTATACATGCTTTTGGGAGATATGTTGTAAGAAGTGGATGCATCAGTTGCAGCAGCAAGCCAAGAAGAAGCAACGATGATGTGGCATTGTAGACTTGATTATATGTCAAAGCGAGGCCTAAAAGTCCTTGTGGAACGTAATTTCCTGCTTAGGCTCAAAACGGTGAATTTACCTTTTTGTGAGCACTATGTGATAAGCAAGCACATAGATTGAAGTTTGCTAAGTAAATACTAGTAGTAAACACATACTTGACTTGATCCATTCTAATGTTTGGGAATCACCAAAAATATCCATGTAAGGAGTAAATATTTTGTATCATTCATTGATGATTACTTCAGGAGATTGTGGGTGTACCCAATCAAGAAAAAGTCATATATGTTCCCAATATTCAAGGAGTTCAAAGCACAAGTGGAGCTTGAAACTGGAAAAAGAATTAAGTGCTTAAGGACAAATAATGGAGGAGAATATGTAGATGGTGACTTCTTGGCATTTTGCAAGCAAGAAGGTATTTTAAGATAATTCTTTGTTCCACATACTCCTTAGCAAAATGGTGTGGCAGAGCAGATGAACGGAACTCTCTTAGCTAGAATAAGAGCTATACTGAAAACAGTGGGAGTGGCCAAATCTTTCTGGGCAGAGGTAGTTAAAATCGTCTGTTACGTGATAAATCGATCACCATCAACAACAATTAGTTTAAAGAAATCAATAAAGATGTAGAATGGCAAACCACCTGATTATTCTTCTTTACATGTGTTTGGATATCCTATGTACATGATGTACAACTTCCAAGAGAGAACAGAGCTGGATCCAAAATTTTGGAAGTGTATATTCTTGGACTATGCTGACAATAAGGGGTATTGCCTGTGGGATCCTATTGCCTACAAGGTTGTTGTTAGCAGGGATGTAATCTTTGCATTAAATGAACTGCTATCATAGACATTACTATAGTGCAGATAGAGAAGAAGTCTAGAGAAGATGACTTTTCTGAAATAGAACAAGAGCACGAAGTTTAAGAGCCAAGTGAGGTTAATGATAAAGAAGCTCAACAAACAAGACGTCAGATAAAGAAACTATCTTGGCACTCAGATTATGTCATGGCAAGACATGATGCGTACTGTCTCCTAACTGAAGAAGGAGAACCATCAACCTTTCAAGAGGCTTTAAGGTGTTCAGATATCTCTCTATGGATGATAGCAATGTAGGAAGAAATAGAAGCCTTGCATAAAAACAAGACATGAGAACTTGTCGAACTTCTACAAGGTCGAAAAGCCATCAGAAACAAATAGGTATACAAGATCAAACAATATGTCAACGATCAAGTGAAACGATATCATGCAAGATTGGTGGTCAAAGGATATGCTCAAAAAGAAGCATTTGACTTACATCTTGAGCAACTAGATGTAAAGATTGCTTTTCTCCACAGAGAACTTGAAGAGAAAATATATATGCTCCAACTAGAAGGCTTTAAAGAAAAAGGAACAGAAAACTTGGTTTGCAGGTTAACCAAATCTCTATACAGTCTAAAGCAAGCGCCATGATGTTAGTACAAGAGATTTGATTCCTTCACTATTAGCCTTGGTTACAATAGACTAAGTTCAGACTATTGTACGTACTACAATAGGTTTGATGATAATGATTTCATCATTTTGCTGTTGTATGTGGATGACATGTTGGTGGTAGGCCCTGGCAAAGATCAAATCCAAGAATTGAAGGCACAGTTGGCTAGGGAGTTTAATATAAAGGACTTGAGACTAGCAAACAAGATTTTGGGGATGTAAATTCACCGAGACAGAAAAGATAGGAAGATCTGGTTTTCTCAAAAGCATTACTTATTAAAGGTCTTGCAGCGCTTCAACATGCAAGACAGTAAGCCAATTTCTAACCCACTTCCTGTCAATTACAAATTATCTTCAAGTATGAGTTCTAGCAATGAAACGGAGAGGATGGAAATGTCTCAAGTACCATATGTATCAGGGGTGGGAAGCCTTATGTATGCCATGATTTGTACAAGACCATACATTGCACAAGCAGTGGGAGCAGTTAGCAGATTTATGGCAGATTCTGGTAGAGAGCATTGGAATGCTATTAATATGATCCTTAGATACATTGAAGGAACCTCAGGTGTTGCATTATGTTTTGAAGGATCAGAATTTATTTTCAGGGGCTATGTTGATTTAGATTTTGCAAGTGATTTTGATAAAAGAAAATCTACTACTGGCTATGTGTTTACACTTGTAAGAGGGGTAGTAAGCTGGTATCCAAGTTACAAACTATTGTAGCTCTATCTACTACAAAAGCTGAGTACATGGTAGCTACTCAGGCATGCAAGGAAGCTATTTGGATTCAAAGGTTAATGGCAAAAACTTGGGCATAAGCAACAAAAGACTACTGTGTATTGTGATAGTTAGAATGCTTTACACATTGCAAGGAATCTAGCCTTTCATTCCAGGACAAAGCACATAGGTATATAGTACCACTTTGTTTGAGAAGTAATAGAGGAAGGAAGTGTGAATATACAGAAGATTCATACTAAAGATAACCTAGCAGATGTTATGACAAAGCCAGTCAATGTTGACAAGTTTATGTGGTGTCGATCCTTCTATGGCCTATCAGAAACGCAAGCAACATGGAATAAGAAGAAAGAGTGGTGTGAAGATATTATTGACTCAATCAAAATCTTCAAGTGGGAGAATTGTTAGGAGCAAAGTCCGACATTGGGTGGGTCTTGTTAGTGAGATACCAATTATCACAAAAGTTTCTTCTTCCTCTTATATTTGTTTTGTTTACTCAGAGAAAAAGTCATAGAGAAAAATAAGTTCCCTTGGAAGATTCTCTTAGTAGTGGTGTTCTTTTATTTTCTAGAGAGAGTGTTAATGTTCTCTCCTAGTGTTTAGAAGAAGTGTTGTAATTTCTTCCATATTGTGAAAGTCCCTTTTCTTGCCCATTTGTTAGTCGTTTTCTTGTCTCTTATTTTAGTTACGTGATATTATTTTATCACTCTAGTGCCTAACATGGAAGACACTAGCCACTTATAAGTTGACGCTAGTAAATATCTACCAGATAAATCTCCAAGCCAAATAATTGACTCTGACCCTTCCTTATATTGGGGAATTTGAATTTGCCCAATGAAAGTGGCTATTTAGACAGGTAGAAGATTTTGCAATTTGTCCATATTCCAACTATCATTTATCCAGAAATCTACCACCACCATCTTAGTATCCTTAACATGTAAATAAAGAACTAGATGACAAAGATTACCTTTACCTAGCCAATTAGTGTACCAAAAAGATGATTGACCAACACCCAAACGGACTCCAAACCTTTCTTTTAGCACCTCAACAACCTTCAAAATGCTCTTCCAAACATAAGAACCATTTGACTTTTGTGGCTTCATCAATAAAGTTGCATTCCTCAAATACTTATGTCTAATCACCCAAACCCATGGTTTTTCATGGGAATGAAGCAGATGCCAAATTAACTTCTCCAATAATGCATTATTGACCCATCTAGTCTGTCTAAAACCCAAACCACCCAAGGATTTTGGAATAGTGAGAGTATTCCATGCCACCAAAGACCACAACCTTGTTGCACCAACTTGACCAAAACATTGATCTACACATCTAATCAATATAATTACACACGCTTTGCAGTAACTAAAAGGGTTGCATAAAGTAGGTAGGGATTGCCGCCACAACAGATTTAGCTAGGCACATTCTTCCTACTTTATTCAATAACTTCTCTTTCTAGGATGCAAGCCATGATTGAACCTTCTCCATAACATCATTAAAATTTGACTTCGTCACTTGGCCTTGCATTACCTGGAAGCCCAGGTACTTGCCAATATCCTTAATGCCCCTAATATTGAGGACACAACTTAGAGAGAAAATGTGCTACAGAGAAACAACTTTAGAAGATATAAATCCAATTTCTCAAAGTTTATTCTCATCCTTGAAGCTGCACAAAAATTTTGCAAAGTATCTGATACAATCTGCTTTTGCTCTATAAAAGCCCTGCAAAAAAAAATAAAATGAGACAAAGGTGGGACCTCTTCTAGAAATATGGATGGGTTTCCAAATATCTTGACGAGTCAACTTGTGAATACGAAGAGCTAACCACTCCATGCAGAGGACAAACAGATAAGGTGAAAAAGATCACCTTGACAAAGGCCTTTGGCCGTTGAAAACTCTTCCTGCTTGGACCCATTCCAAAGAATTGAAAGGTGCGAGCCCTCCACACCCCACATGACCAAATTGATCAAATCTATAGGAAACTAAAAGCCGGCAAAGTATCACGAAGAAAACTCTAGCTCACTCTATCATAAGCCTTCTCCAAGTCCACCTTAATAGCCAACAAACCTCCTTTAGTCTTGGACTTTTGGATGTAATGCAGGGTCTCCTGAGCTAGGATTGCATTATCAATAGTCCCTTTACCCGGAATAAAGCTACCTTGAAAAGGCTAATAAGGTCATCCAGACAAGGGCGAAGCCTCGACACAAAGACAATGAAAATAATTTTATAAGCCATTTACACAAACTGATAGGGCAAAAATTCGTCAAGCGAATTGGATGATTTATCTTGGGAATTAAGACTAATAGAGTTTGAAGGAGGCCTGGGTCTGCAGAACCTAAGGAGAATGCTCCACAAACCAAATGCCAAACATCATCCCCTAGTATAAGCCAATACTGCTTGAAGAAAAAAGGTTGGAATCCATCCAGTCTCGGTGCTTTAAAGGACTCAGTGCTTATCACTGCCCTTCTTACTTCATCTTTAGAAACCAGAGCTAAGAGAGTGTTATTGCTTTCATCACTCAACTTGTTGGGAATACCACCTTGCATATTGTAATTAGGCCATCTCCAACGTAGTTCTTATCAATGATTCTTAAACCATAAGAACTGTTCTCAAATTTCTTTAGCATTGGCAGAGATAGAGTGGATGCCACCGTGTAAAAATTGTTCTTGGATAAGAACGCACAAGAACCTTGCTTAACAATAAAATATTATTTTTTTGCACAAAATTCGTACAACCGCACAGATTCAAGAAGGAAAATAACAGAAGGAAGGAAGAAGAAGATCAAGATAAAAAATAACAAAACGCATTCTTTTAATGGCAAAATCTGGAAACCACAAAACCAGGAACCAAAAAAAAACAATTAGCCCAAAGACATGTGCAAAACATTTTTTTCTTGCATTATCAACATTTAATTTTTTTAGGGGAGTAGAGAAAGATTACATTAATATCCAAGGAGAGGTGGGTTGGTGAAAAGAAAAGGAAAAACTAGGGAAAAGGTAGCGAGGAGGGGCACTTTGGAAGGTTACGATTGTGGTGTGGGGTAGTAAAAAGAAAAGGAAGAACAGGGAAGGGGGTTAACATTGGAAACAAAGCTGGGGGGAGATAAAAGAAAAAGAAAGACACAGAAGGAGAGGGAGAGGGGGAGGGGGGATAAAAGAAAAAGGAAGATGGTGGGGGGTTAGGGGGATAAAAGAAAAAGAAAGACAATGAGCGATAGGCAAGTGTTTGCGAGAAAGAGGAGAGTTGGGGAAAAAGAGGCAAGTAGTGTAAAATTTTTGAATTCTTTTTTATTGTTGTAGATACAAAATGTTAATGTTGCTTGTCAGTTTAGCTGAGCACATGAACGTTTCCTACAAAAAAATTATCTTCGTGAAAGACGTATTCACCAGCAACTTCAAGCAAGCTTGGTGGAGTATATTTGGAAACGTTTCAGACATGAAAATAATGAAATGTAATTTTTACATTTATCTAACATTTTGTATTTTGTCATTAATTAAATAAATTAATTAAATTTATAATATTTTTGATTTTTTTTTTACTTTTACGTATTTAGTTTAATTTAATTAATAATATTTTTTATATATTTCTTTTAATTAAAATTTATATAAATAATTATTATAATTATTTTAATTTTCAATAATAACAATTTTATATAAGTATATATAAAAGTGGGGTCCATTGTGGGACCTACAAAAACCCAAATTGAATTCTACCATTGGAGACAAAAAATGATTAACATTCCTAATCCTACACGACATTGCAAGACCCACAAAAAGTCACTTTAAGAACCCAAAATTGGTTCTTCCATTGAAGATGCTCTTAACTTCCAAAACATTAATTGAATTTTTTTTTTGAAAATACTTATTTGCCTCCTGTTTAAGCACAAAAGGATCTGTACTCCAAGAGCCATCTTTTAGGAATAAACCATGAATTTTATTCCTTTTCTGTCTAACTAGTGTTTGAGTATGGAAAAATCTGGTGTTTCTATCACCAAAATGGACTCATTTATTTCTTGACTTCTGGAACCACAAAAACTCCTCCTGAAGAAGAATATCACTATATTCCTAGTGAAGTTCTTTCTTCAAACAGGCCAGACTCTCAAAATCCTTTTCCTAAAGAGCAGTCTGAAGCCCTTTAAGTCTAGCCTGAACCTTGTGTTTTCTTTTAAGAATATTCCCAAACACTTCCGTATTAAATTTAGTGGCATCTTCTCAGAACTCAATAAGCTTCTTGGAAATAGTAGGAAAACCTCTATTCCAGGCATTTCTAACGACATGCTCAAACTCTCTATGATTAGCCTAAGCTGTCTGAAAACGAAAAGGTCTGTCAGAGGGATTCACCGGGAACCCACCATAAAAATAAGCATTGGTTAATAGTCCAAATACACCATACAAAGATTTTCCACGTAAGCCTAAGGAAATTGTAACCTTTAAGCTTGATTATAAAGGCCCTATCCAGACGCTTTGCGATATGAGATACATTTTGCCTTCTGTACTGGGTAAATCAAAGACCCACCTCCCCCATATCCAAAAGACGATAATCATGAATCATATCTAAAAAATAAGAAGCTCTTGAAAAAGAGAAATTCCCTTCCTAAACTTGTAAAGGGCTTATAAACTCATTAAAGTCCCCTACCATGAACCAAGGAACTGTGACAGACTGGACGCAAAGCCATCAGATAGTCCCAAAGTGAAATACAAGTCTGAGACTGGGGCTTGCGTAAGTAGCCGTACACATCCAAGACTGCAAGCCCTCGATAACTGTAAAAGAAATAGCTTGCCGAGTAATCTGAATCTCCTTTGTTGTGAACGTTCTATTCTTAACAGCTAGCACCTAAATACCACCTGCATGACCCATGACATTTACAACATGACAAAGTTCAAAATTAAGATCACTCCAAAACTTTTCCGTAGCTGCAAACACACAATGTGTTTCATGCATAATAAAAAGAGAAGGTTGATAAACCCGGAACAACTCACGAACTCTTCTTCTCCTTTTTACATTCATAACACCTGTAATATTCCAACTAATGATATTTAAATCTTGGAAACTATTCATAGATAACCAAGGATGAAAGAAAAGGCAACGAATCAATTTGCCATATCCACCTTGGCTACTGCCACGGAACCTTCCCCCTCTACAAACTCATGAGGACAAAAGCCCTCCTTCCCATTTTTCTTGCCAGTATCAAACAATTTTGAAACATCCCCATAAAAAGAACCAAGTACTCCAACGTCATTGGTTTGATCCGGTGGTTCAAGTTTAACAACACGATACATGCCTCCTAACACTTGCTCAATGTTTATAGCCGACTTGAAAGCAAGAGTTGAATTCCCAAAGGAAAAATTGCCATGAGATAAAGGAGTGAATCTCTCTAGTGTCTTAGCCCCCGAGGGTCCCGCAGCACGAACGTCAATATTTTTGTTCACAATCTTATTATTAAGCACCATAAGATTGTCCTTATTTTTAGCATCAAACCGATTCGTTTTTTATCATTTCGCCACCCACCATGTCTTGATTGGCTATGAATCACTAAAGGATTATTTTGCTTAGAAATATCCTCTAGGGGACTAGCTTGAAAAAGGACGTTGTCCAAGCTCCGAAATAACTGCAAACTTATTATTTCTATCCAACTGCCGCGCGCCCCCCCCCCCCCCCCCCCCTTACGTGTCAAATCCAATGATTATGGTGACTATTCATTAGCATTCAATTTCTTATTCCTCCATTTCATCATAAGCCAATCACCATGGGTAACAAGGGAATCATCATTAATGCTAGATTTGCCGTTTTTTGAAGGTGGATCCGCCAATGATTGTGACGCCACCTCCTTGTATCCTGTCACTGGAATTGGATCTCCTTGGACCTCCATGGCTACTTCAGGAACTTTGGTGCAGTCACGTGTAACATGACCATAGCATCCACATGACATGCATAGCATATGTAAACCTTCATATTCAATATGATATATGCTACCATTCAAACAGAATTTTACCTACCACCGAAACTCCCAGGTTTATCTCAACGCATACCCTCACAAATGACTCCTTTCATATTCAAAGTTTTAAGGTCAACTTTAACTGGTCGTCCTATCGCTGAGGCTATCGTCAGAAGAACACTCTCCTCATAATACACCATAGAAAACGAACCCAAGCAAGAGTTTATCCACCTTGGCCTCTGAAGCAACAAAATCAGGTGTACATAGGGATGGCAATGGGTAGGGTACTATAATATCCGTCCCCATACCCGTATTTGAAAAAAACACCCGTATCCGGTCTCATACTCGCGCGGGTAACAACTTTAATTCCCGTCCTCATACTCGCTGGATACCTATACACCCCTACCCACACTTGCTACTCACGCTTTACTTAAATATTGGTAAAACATTATGAGTCCTTAAAGAAAATTTATATTCAAAATTAAGTTAATATAATTTGTCAATTCTCATTTTATTTTTTTATCAACTACAAAATTATTGATCAAAGTTTTATAATTAAGTATTTCTAACATTTCACTATCAATATATAAAAAGACAAATACATTTAATCAATCCTTTAACATAATTAATATCAAATAAAATTTAAAGAATTTTAATTTTAAAAAACTACATTCACCAATAGCAATAACTATAAATATTGTCAATATTATCTTAGATGAAATGCATGCATTTAAAAAATAATTTGATCTTTTGATATAATTTAATATTTTTTGTGGGGTATGAATTATTTTTAGAATTTAATTTATATATAATGTTAGTGAAAAACTTTTTTACACATATGTCTAATAAAATTTAATTATTTTATCATATCATTTTATTCATTAATATGATGTAGTGATATGGTGAATTCCTATTGAATTTGTGCATAAAAATATTTTACACTAATAATACATATAAATTAAATTCTTATTTTTGTTTCTGTTTCACTATTTCTTGCAATATATATGTGTGTGTGTGTGTGCGAGTATGGGGCGGGGTGAGTACTATAATACCCATATCCGCACCTATCCCTATTAAATTTTGTGGGTAAATGTCTGCCCCCACCCCATCTCCATTAAGCGGGTATTTATCTTATTTATTGCGGATATTTTTTTGCGGGTACCCATAGAGTATGGATAGAATTGCCATTCCTAGGTGTACACGAACACACCGTGAGATAGTGATCAAACATCATCCACCGTCCACCATTAATCACTTTATCCCTGTCCGCCTCTAGATCAAAACTTACCATACAATAACCGTGAGTTGTGTCCATAAGGTTAAAACCCCCCTCTAGTTTCCAAAGACATAGTTTATCCCTCATGGTCACAAACCCCGTAGATTTCCTCAAGAGTTTGACCACCAGGCACTTCCTCCATGGCATGCAAAGATGATCAAAGGCTAAAGGCTCAACCATAAATTTAGGCAACAAAAGATTTCCTTTTGCATGCTCCAACGTCATGGCTCCTTCAAGAAGCAAGTTTCTCGGTGCTCTTGATGTAGACTCCTTCCCTAAAACTTTATCCTTAAAAGACTTCTTAATGGAATCCATTCCCCCTCTCCCATCTAGCGACTTTGGGGGAACCTCCACCTCAATGTTCTCAATCCTAATGCCTCCACTCGTGTTCCCTCCTATCCTAATATAGTTGTTTAACAAATAATTACTATACATTTATTATTAAAATGGTCATTCACTGTTAGTATAAAAAGTTTTACACTATCAATCAATTAGAATTCACCGTTTGTATGACTTTTAAAATATTTATTATAAAAGTCAACAAATTTACAATAAATTGTAGTTTGTGATTGGATGAAAATGTAAAACTACTTTATACTATCAATGCATGACCTATTTCTCTTCATGATTTTAGTTTGATAGATATTTTTATTTCTTTTAATAAAATTGAATCAAATCGAATTGTTGTATATAAGATCCAATGCTTTCCTTGGACCGATGTTTTTGGCTCTAAATGCAGGTCAAATATTTAATTGTAGATATTTTTAATAATAATAATAATTATTATTATTATGTGTGTTTTTTTATTATTCTATTGCTTATGGTTATATAAATGTCATTTTCATTAGTTGATCAGAACTCAAATGATTATTAGATTTTGTATTGTGTTAATATATTTTATTAGTCATCAAATTAAAAATAATTTAAAAAATCATATAAAAATAAATTAAAAAAGTTAAATAACCAATCCAAATTAAGTTGTAAAAGATCGATTTATTTTGGTTCAAATTTAATGTTGTATTTAAATTAAATCAAATTGAACCACATATTATTTTTCTTGGTTGGGATACTTTTAGTCTGAAAATCTAATCAAACCAAATTGTGAGTGTCCTTATAGAATAGAAATGCATGAATCATTTTTATCATGAAATTTCCTTATTGTTTGAATTATTTTTTAAATATAAAAATATATCAACTTTGATATATTATCAAAAGTAGGATTGTACCGTTTAAGTTTATTATTGTGAACACTCAATTTTATCCAAGTAATTAGAAAAATCACAAAAGTAAATATAGAAGGAAAATATAATAATAACAATAATAATAATAATATATTAAAAAAAGTAAGTAATTAAGTTTCTAATTGGGTCATTCTATTTTAAGCTCATAAATGAAAATGAGAGAAAGGAAAAGATATAAATTAATAAGAATAAAATTTGGGCTAACAATTATGGTTCAATAATAAAATAAAAGAGAAAATTCTAAATAAAAAGATTTGGGTTGGTAGCCCTTAGCCCAATTTTGTAAAAGAAAAAGAAAGAGAGAAAAACATAAACAATGAAAATTTTAAAAAAATTTCTAAAGCAAATTACAGCAACTTGCAAAGAAAGTTTCAGTTGAAAAACTAGAATGCTTATAAACAAAACATTAGGAAATTTTTGAACAGATTACATTTCTAAAAAACAAAAATTATACTCACTTTCATTCCAATTTTCACCTCACTCCCTCTCACGCAATCACTCCATTGATTCTTGCAAATTCCACTCACGTCGTTACTCTACACAAAAATTCGTGACTCACTCTCTGCTAGCAAACTGTCAGAGGAACACAAGAAATATTCGTTGGAAATTATACTCTCACGTCACTCTACATTTCTCTTACTAACAGAAGTTTGGAAGGTCCTATTGTACATACCTTGCAGTTATTTGCACCATGTAATAGCTAGCTTTGAAATGAAATCATATCTGTAGCCAGTTTTCTTTTTGATTTCGTATATGAATCCTTTTTGATTGAGTTTTGTTTTGATTATTTACCTGTGATATTAAGCGAAACTTGATTGAAGTCTCATGGTTCATTTTTGATTGAACAAGTCTCATCACTATTTTTCTTCGTTCGTTGTTGTGTGCGTACTCGGATAGTCGTATCTCACATTCACTATTCATTCACGCCGCACACATTCACAATGGTATTTTTTGGCATACCTAAGTCATCATTTCTCTGCATCTCACCATGGACACACTCACACACATTCCAATCGACAACCACTGCACGCATTTGTCACAAATTGGAGAAGACTCAAAATAAAAATTATAGCAAAAATAAGAAAAGGATGAAATAGCGCCGCCCCCGCGTTCTCGTCGCACCACCGCGCTTCCTTGCGCGCGCTTCCGCCGCTGGACTGTCACCAGCATGCCGCCGTCTCCAGTACGAGTCCACGTCGTTTTCTCCGCCCAAATCACTGCACCACCGTACCATTGCCACGCTATTGAACGGCTCCACCGTACCACCGCCGCGCTACCGTTGCGCGAGCTACCACCGTCGCGCCACTGCGACGTGGTTCGCCGCTGACCGCCACGTCTGCGCAGGTCTCCACCGCACCGTCACCGCTGCACCGTCACACCTTCATCTTAGACCACTTCACAATTGTCGCAGCGGCGCTGCGAGAAGAGTTCCCCTGGGGTTCTCAAATTTCTGTCTCGAGGGGAAGGGCTATGTGTCCTATGCTCTCCCCGGACCCCCGTCTGCAGTAACGAAATGGGCTTGGGCCCAATGATTCTTTTGTTTGTTCTTTTAAATGCGTAAGAAAACAGGACCTTGGCCCATTCGTTTTTAGAAAGCTTCCTTTTCAATTCTGATACGTTTTTGGACTAAACTCTTGTTTTAGTAAAATAAAATACGTAAAACAATAAAATAAAATAAAATAAAATACAGTAATAATGTTTAGGCGTCATTGCTAAATGTTTGCTTATAATAACTATGTCTTAGGACTAATGGTAATTGTAATCTTTAAATCCGTTTTTTCTTATTAGTTTTCGTTAGTAAAAATATAATAAATGGGTAAGTAAAATAATAATTAAACTTGATAATGGCCATTTTGGATACACTTCTTAATTGGACATTATTAAAGTTTTTAAATATTAATGATAACTATTTTAGATACACTTCTTATTTGGTTATCATTTGTTTTAAAATATTAAATAAACCCTTTTTTTAAAAGACATAAAGTTTAATTAATTTAAAGGGATTATGATAGTTATTTTGGATGCACTTCTTATTTGACTATTATGAATCCCTTAAAAGGTATATTGATAACCATTTTGGATGCATTTCCTATTTGGTCATTAAGAAAGCCTTTTAAATATTAACATAAAAAAACAATCAACCAACAAAACGATTTTTTACCCAAAGAACTACGTGAGTCTGAGTTCTCATTGCACCAGAGGATACGTAGGAGTAGGGGCCCACTCCTATCGATTTCAAAAATAATAAAATTAATTTCTTTCAAAAAAACAATAAATAAATATTTCCTTCTTAAATTAAATTCTTTTGATAAAGGGGTAAAATAAATATTTTTGAAGCTATTTAGTTTTGCACATTTAATTAGGGGTAACCGTCTTTATGACGGACGTCGTAGGGTGCTAACACCTTCCCTACGCGTTATTGACTCCCGAACCCATATTTGGTTTCAAAGACTATTTCTTTTTTTTTTTTAAAGGGTTTTTCCAAAGTTTTCCTTAATAAACTTTGGTGGTGACTCATTTAATTTTATTTCTTTTCGCCAGCCAGTTGTGACCCCAGTTGCGACAATTATCTCTCTCAAAAAGATTGATAATCGTTATAATGTTATTCTTAAATTGATTTATTAACATAAATTAATTTTTGAAAGATAAAATATTTATTTTTCATGTTGAACTAAATATTTTGTTTAAATAAAATCAATTCAATCTTTTTATATGTTATATTATTTAAAAGAAATTTTGTCTAACAAAAATTACAACACATAACAATATTACAATAATTTCAATTCTTATACTTAAATATTATTTAATTATTTTCAGTAATCATAATTCAACCATTAATATAAATCAATTAGAGTAAATATTTACATTAAATCAAATTACATTATTTTTTATTGAATATCTAATCGGTAGTGAATACTGAAATTAATATTTACATATTATTTAATATAATTAACAACATAAATATTAATTTTCTTATATTATTAATTTTAACCAAAATTATAAAAAAATAATTCATATGTAATATGAAAAATTACATAAAAAATAGATTTAATAAATTAATTTTTAAAACAATATTTTATTTTTAAAAATTACATTACATGACCATATTATATTTATTTTCTTTTTATTACATTAATTATTTTTATTATAAAATTTTATATAGCATGAAATATTGATCAAATATTTTTTATAAATATTTCATAAATTATTAATTAAATTATATTTTAAGTTTCATCTATTAAATATTAATCATCGTAATTGCATGTTACACAAATCGATCCATTAAATTAACTTGTAATCATACAAAGCTGGGGTGGAATTGAGACAGATTTGGAATTAGCTGCCTAGAAATTCTTATATGAAAATGGTTGTGATCAAACCTCCTACTTTAGGACAGAAGGATGCTCTCTGCTAATTTCTGACTTCTTATGGTAGCTTCACTCTTAAATTTGTTTGCTTCTTTTTAAATTATATGGGTAATATGTCTAACCATGCTAAGTTGTTTTTCCAAAAATTTTGGAAGTGGAGCAATCCTTAACGTATTTGTACCTTTCTTTAGAAATTGGGTCATAGTAGATGCACAAACAATGAAGATCAGTTATAGGCATGACATGTGACTTGGTATGTCCTGATGCCTCAATGAAGTTAACATTGTTGTGCATGTGTTGAGAGATTGTGAGGATGTCAAGGACTACTAAATATTGGAGTCAATTTTTTTATCTTGTGTATAAAAGGGTGGCTGGACTTCAACCTGACATATAGTAACATTGATAAAACTCAATTTTGTTAGACTACTTTTTTTAGAGTCTTTGTTTAAGCCTTGTGAAAAGATTGCAATTTTCTTGTCTTGTTTAAGATGACGGAGTTCGAATACAATATTTGGTATATGTTATTACTAGCCTAATCCGTGTGCTTGAAACGGAAAAGGCTAAAGCTATTTCTCCTAGATTCCAAATCAAGAAGAACTTTCTTTACGTTTGCTAAAGACCTATCCCTCCCAACTCTTTTAAGGTCAACATTGATGGTTCTTGTCGGGAAAAAGGTTTATTTGTGTGTGGTGACATTGTCCATGATTCATATGGTGCCTTTTTAAAAGGTTTTTATTTTGAACATGGCCTACGCTTGGTTATTCATACCAGCTTGAGTTCAACCACAACTTAGTCCCCAACTCAATTGCTCACCACCTCGGTATCGACATCCTAACCTAAACCACATACATGGATGGCTTTCAACCACGCACCTTGAACTCGAACCACTTAAGTGCTTTTCTGACACAAGCATAGTTTTGTGTGAGCCACTTACCAACCTCCAACCCCAACATGGTCTTTTTGACAACACATGCATTGCTAGTGTATGTGAATCACCTAACATGCCACCTTCCTAATGCCTACATATACACCAACACACCCTTTCATTCTCATGTACATTCTCTTTATTACATTATTACCTTGTTAGTTCCTAATGCATCACAACAGGTGTACGGTGTCGTCGAGTAATAATTTATCGTTCTTCCATAGGGATTGCATGTTTGATTTTGTAATTATTAAGGTATGATTAAAATTGAACAAAGAAAAAGATTAAGAAAGATTGTAGAGTTAAAGATTGAATTGGAGATTGAGATTCAATTGAACATAAAATAAATCTTTTAGATTGATAAAATTAAAGATAAGGAAGGTTCTAGGATTGGGGGTTCACATGATGAGTTCCTATTTGATCAATTTCCTTACCTAGTGCTTTATTTGGTCCTCTTTGAAGGTAAATTAACCCAAGGCAACCTCTGTTCTTTTTCAAGATATGAAGATGTGTTTAATTAAATTTACCCCTGCTTTTGTGATAACTATCTTCAATTAAACCCAATACATTCTATATTCAATTAAACCTACTTTCGTGGTTTGAAACCTAAGTCCTTTTCCTATAGTAATAAGAAAAAGGATCAAGAGGAGAACTCAAATAAATCATATAGGTAATTCAATTAATTTAAATAGCTTTTAAGGGCTAAGCCCCAATCCTAGTAAAAAGGGTTCTACTCACACATGGATATGGTATAACTCCAAAAAGAAATTAAAGAAACAAGAAAAAACAAACCTGAAAGAATCAGAAGAGAGAAAGTATGTGTCAATCTTTGATCCTAAGTAGTCATGAGAAAATAAGGTTCAAAATACTTAATATTTCATAAGAAATTATTTTTGTACCTAAAAGACATAATGGGTCTAAGCCCAACTAAAAACAATATTTAAAAATTCACAAATAAAATAAATGATGTGCTCGTGGCAGTGTGAGAAAGCCTACACCGCTGTGGGAAAGGCATTAGGAGGAATTAAAGTGTTAGGGGTGCACCCACACCACTGTGACCACGCCCACACCACTGTGGTGCACTCATTAGAAGAAAGAAGAGTGTTTAGTGTGCCCACACCACTTTGGGGACTTGCCACACCTATGTGGCCATCACTTTCTTCACATTTTCTTCAAACTTTTCATAATGTCCATGCTAAAATGGCTTCAATACTTCCCCATGAAGAATTCCATGTCCCCAAAGGTCTTTAAGCTTTTCCAAAGGCTTTCAAATTTTCAAGCTTTAATCCTCTAGGCCAAAATAACTTGTATAATGGCTTACTACGACCAATGACACACAAAAGGTGTGACAAAGTTCTAAAAGAAAGAACTAAGGAATTATGCATAAAACTAAGCCTAAATCAACGAGGAATGCATGCAAACTAACAATGAAAATGATGCAAAAGATGTAATGAAATGCAACACATCAATTCCTAACTTAGGTGATACAGTCTTTGTAGGTGACCACTATCTTCGCGCTACTCTAAAATGAAGACAACGATCACCATCATTCGACCTCAATTAGGGGCCACATCATTACCAAAACATATCAGTTTATGTTGTAATATTGGAGCTTAAGGCTAAGTAATGGGGCCTTTACCTTGGTATAAAATTTACTAGGAGTCTTTCCATTTATCAAGTCATTTTCGAAATGGGCTCTTTTGTTAGGGTCAACCTTGTTCTTAAAGGTAGCACAAACTTAAAGTTCTTTCATCCTCTTTTAAAGGAGGTCCTTAAACTTCTTCATCTGTGGGATTTGTTAGCCTTAGTTGCTCACACATAGGGAAGCAAATTGCTATGCAATTTTTTTGGCAAACTTTAGTCACAATTGTGATTTAGAGCAAAAATTATGGATAAAACTCTTTCTTGCTTAGGTTCAAATTGGATAAAATTTTTCATAAAAGAAAAAATAAAAAAGTAAAAATAAACTAAAAACCAAATTAAGCACTTTAACTTATATAGAAATTCTCATGTAACTTTTTCAAAAGCTAAGGTAATAAGTTGATTTTAATTTATACAAGAAATTTAATTTGTTTTACTTTTTTATTTTTTTTATAAGTATTTATGAAGAAATTTATTCAAACAAAATTTTATATATGTATATAAGATGTTTACTTTTCTTTTGGGTTCACATCCTCTGCAATGATATTTTTACTGCATAAAATCTCAACCATTACTTTATTTTTAATATTTGATAATTTTAATATATAAAGAAAAATAAAATTTGATTGAATGGTAAGGTTAAAAACTTCACACAGTACACTTGTTTTTCACACTGCAACTGATCTATTTCTCTTTTCTGAATGATAAAAAAAATCTATGTATTCAGGATGATGCGCTGGTTTGCGGCACTTCTCATTTAATTCTTTTCTGTATCCTACGTGTGCGCTGGGTTGCGGTAGTGTTTGGGAAGTTTCTAGAAAACTCAGGAATGCTCCCATAACGGTGCCTCACGACACGTTTTGCACCAGCAACGGATTTTACAACTGCAAATACAGCCACGGTCGACTTCCCTTCTTGATCTGCATTATCTCAATTCGCTGCCGGTGAACCCGCGAGATCGCGCAGCCGTCATGGCTTTTAGCTTGTTGGAGTCATTGATGGGCGTAGGAGTTTAGTGTGTAAATTTTCAACCCAATTCAATTGGGGCCCAAATTCGGTTTGGATGTTGCGGCTGATTGGGTCATATCTTTTGAGTCTGATGCTTCACCTAAAAAAAATAAAAGGTCAAATTTATCACACTTATTTTCTATGGATCGTTACTCGAAAATTTATGCTTAAAATTAATTATACTTGGTGAAAATTTGTCCATTTTTTGTTTAAATTTTGAAATTCTAATTAGGATATCGCCAAATCAATTTTAGACCGAAAAACTAGCCTAACCAAAATAATAGGTCACTAGGTCAAGTCTAGATTGGTTAAACGTAAGCCACCTTACTCCATAAGCGTCGGTTTTTTTTTTTTGGTGGATAACCATGAGCGTCGTTGAATATATTTTTTTCTTAAATAAATCAAATGCATGGTTCTCAATGAATAAATGTATCATGAATAATTGTGTGGATGTTGAAATTAATATTCTTGAGATGGAAGTGGGATAAAATTCTCCTCGGAGTAATGATTTTACGAAATTACGATTTAAACATCTAATATTATAGATAAATGTTTGACTTCGCAATTTACTATTATTGAAAATAAATCTTTTTAACTTTATAAAGTTATACAATTAAAATAAAGAAAATTTTATTTTCTAAAATGGCTAATATTTCAAAATCGAAGAAATAAATTGGAAAATATTAAATAAAAAAGTTATATTATAATTATAAGAAAATTAAGTCCATGTTCTTTAAATGACAAAGGGTCGGTTTTAGATGGTCGTTAGTTTTAATTTTTAAAATTTTTAAAAATTAAAACCAATTTCTAGGTTATTTAATTTTTTTTTATAATTTAGAGTTTTAAATTGTGATACCAAATTTTAAATATAAATGTTATAAGCCACTCACCACTTCTTCAATTACACTTATTTAGTGTGACTAAATTGTGGTTGATTGGTGGTAGTAGTGACAATGACTATGGTATTGAATTAGTGTTGTGAGAGGTTGCCAAGTTGATCACCGAGGGCAGCAAGGCGATGAAGGTAGTGATGGTAACAATTGTGATAGCAATGACAATGATTGACTAGTGAGTATGGCAATGGTACATGTTGTGATAGCGGTGCTGATAATAGTAGTAAATGCGTCTTTAGGGATATGTAGGGAATTAAATAGTTTGTTTTTATAATCTACCCCTATATTACAAATTGGAACACACACTTTGAAAATCTCGCTCTTTCTAGTTTCCATTATCTCAATTAAACATTTTCAATACACTCTCTCCTCTCCCTTGAAGGTGCATTCACACACTATTCCTATAGCTACTAAAAAACTATCTTTTAACAATCTCGAACTACTTTCCTTGCGTCTTTATTCCTTTTAACTTTGTCTCTAAAGTAAATTTTAATAGTTTCACTATTGCAGAAAACATTTTTTAAAGCATGAATTTAACTTGGTTTGAAATGAACCGATTTAGAATAAGAATGCGGTGACATTTTTGAAATTTGATCAAACTCTTTTAACTCGGTTCATGTTCAACAGGTTTAAAAACAATATTTTGAATTTAAAAATGATAGTACGAGCCACAATTTAAACCTATTTCAGCTAAATCGATTTAAAAAGACACTTTTTAAACCGGTTCCAGTTGAACCAATTTATAAAATTGACTTTTAAACTAGTTCAAAAAGTCCCTTTTTATACGAGCACGCCTTCATTTCTACCTCTCCAAACTTCTTTTACTTCAAATCCTTCTTCCTCACCCATATCCCTTGGCCATTTTTGAAGCTCCTAATTTGTTTTCTACCCCATTTTCGAAGGTCCTTCTTCTTCATTTGGTGGTCATTACGGCATTTGCATGAGGTTCATTCTTCCTCGTCGAATTGCTAAATGAAGCTCCTCACGCATGCAAGTTGTTCAAAGCTCGTAACTCAAAGCTATTTATAAGTTTCCTTGTTTGTAGCTCTCAAACTCTCTCCAAGCTCGTAACTTGTGCAAAAAGGCAGCCATTGCTGTTGTTGGAGATCGCGCACTCATGGAAGGGGAAGCTAACTTTGTGTTATTGTGAGCAACTCAAAGCATACTCATGGGTTAGTGATTTTTGATTTGGTTCATTATGGTTTGCTTTGGATTGTATTTATTGTGATTTTTTTTTACACAACAATGTGATTTTGCCCTTGGAGCAAGTGTATGGACATTATTATTAATTTTTTATGTTAATTTGAAATTAATTTTTAATGTTAATTCTGTTGTTACATGGAATTAATTGCTAAAGGCTATGCTTGAACATGTTGTCAATATAAGAAAAAAAATTAGTTCCTTGTACTTATATGGATTTATGAATCTTGAAAGAAAAAGAAGAATTATTTAAGCTAGTTATTAACTTATATGAATATGTAATAAGAATTTTAAGTGTTGAGAATTGGATGACATAAGGTAGAATCAATTGAAGTTGATTATTTTAGCTAGTACTTACCTTGATGTTGCTTAGTAATGGAAAAGGATAAAAGTATGAAATTAATTTAACTATATGTTAGGAATTAATTGTCACCAAATGTATTATATTTTGTTTAAAACCTAAAGCTCTAGAGTTAGTGGATTACAAGAATCAAAGAATTGGCCTTAACCTAGATTAGAAACTAGTTAGGAAATTAAAAGACAATAAGATAAGAGAATGTATGGTCCCATTTATTTAAGGTGGATGTATCCTGTTGAACAATACATGAAGATCTTAAAAGAAAATGTCAAGAATCTATATCGTCCAGAAGTATCTATTATTGAAAGGTACATTAATGAAGAAGCCATTGAGTTTTGTAAAGAATACTTGTCACAAGCTGAACCTGTAGGGCTTGCTAAATCTCGTTATGAGGAAAGATGTTCGTGTAAGGGTACTCGAAGTGTAAACGTTAAACCAATGCGTCAGGAGGAGTTTTGCAAGCACACTTGTTATATTGAATAACACTGATGAAGTTAAATCTTACTTTTCTACTTACAAAAACATTGTCAAGAAAAAGAACCCTCGAATGCCTGAGAAATGATAGTTGAATGAGCATAACAAAACATTATTAAATTGGTTTTAAAAGTGTAACTTTTTAAATCGGTTCCCCACAGAACCGAGTTAAAAAGTGTTTTTAAATCGGTTCAAATTATGATTTAAAATGATAATACTTTCTATATTGTCTGTATCTAAATTGGTTGTAAAACTGATTAAAAAAGTCTCTTTTAACCGGTCTAAAAAGTGTTTTCTGCAGTAGTGTTTTTCTAAACAATATCAATAATTGAAATAATCATATATCATAATTTAAATTATTTATTATAAATAAAATATGATTTATATATTCAAAAATTAAATATTATGAATTTTAATTGTATAAAAATAAATATTTATTTTGTACAATGCACATGCTAAATAACTAGATAAAATTAAAAATCAAAACTACTTTTTATGTTTTAATAATCAAGCTATAAGTGTTTTAAAATTGAGTTAAAAGTTAATTCAATTGGATTTATCCAAATATGTTCTATTTTAAAATTTACATTTAAAAGCAGAAAATAAAAAGAGTGCGTTATGCAGGATTTTATAAAATAATTTTAATAAACATAAATTCATATTTTAAAAAAATTTCAACGGGCAATAATAAAAGAAACATTGTACTAAAAAATATTGCATATCTAATACTAATATTTATTAGATTATCACAACTAAACATTGATATTAAATATATTTGCATCGCAACTATAGTCAAATTTGTGTTCTTGTAATCAAGTTCGTATTACTATTTTAATGTTTAATTACACTCTTGTCATTTTTATTTTAGTTTTTAATCCTGTTTTTATTTAAGATTCTCTTTTAAAAAAAACTAAAATTATTTAAATTAACTTCCTTTATACATCATATATGAATTTAAAAATAATAAAACAATAAAATAAAATGAACATGAGTATATTTTTACCTCACATAAAATAAAAGTATCTATAAATATTATAGCATAATTTGGTTGGTGCAAAATTTATATAACATGTCTAATAAATAAATATTATATTTAATTATTATATTACAAAACTTAAACTTGAGAAAGGATATTTTTTTATTAATAAAAATATTGAATGCAATTTAAAAAATATAATAAAAATATAACAAACAAAGAAAAAGTGAGAAAGAGAGAAGATGGTTTATTTTTTCTTTTTTTCTTCTTTTAAATAATAATAGCACAACCAAATATAACTTTAATTTGTATTGATACAATACTAAAAATTCAAATATGTAAATATTAGACTAAATATAAAAGAAAGGTTAATAAAGGGTATTTTAAGTAATTAAAGTTATAAATAATCAAGAAAATGTGTGAATAAGAAAATGTGTTAAAAACTAATTTAGACTAGCATTTATTTTTAAAGATCCTATAGATATGCTTCAAGTAAGTGAATAAAGTGAGGGTGCTATCCAACAAGGAGTCGAAGGTGGGAAATATATGCAAAGGTACTTTAATGCTCAGCTTAGTACATATTTTAGCAGAGCAATGTATGGAAAGAAAATCTCCTTGGTTGTGCAAGAGATGTCCTATTTTTAGGGCTCAAATGCGAGTGAGTTATAGCCTATACATCCGAGTGCAACAACGAAGTAATTCCACCATGGAATGAGTCCCCTAACCGTTGAATATTCTAGAAGCCATGACATGAGAGGTTTGTGCTGGTGGCCTAGATTATTTGCGTTTGGGTGTCAAGAGCTCACATATTGTTGGTTGAATGGTTTGTTGGGCCTCAGATGGTTCCTCAATCCAATGAAGGATTTTGGCCAATCATGACCATATTAGGCCAAAATTTATTGGAGTGGGCCTAGTTGTATAGACCAGGAACAGGAGCCTTTCAACATGGTGCATTGGCAAAAAAGGTGTACCAACTTGGGAAAATTTCAGGTCCTTAGAGGAGTGCCTTATCGTTGCAATGATATGAATATTTGTGAATATGAAGACTTTTGTAATAACGATCTAAGTCAACCCTTTGTAAATCTAAGCATATTTATGATGACCAAGCCCCTGGTGATTAAAGGATATATGTAGAGGCGATAAATACTTAGGGATTATGTAACCATTGAGTAAGATGTCATTTTGCCTCATGTGTGGTTAGCGTTAGCAGGGCACGTGGTGCATTGCTATAAGTGCTTGACTCCTAAGTATCACACTTTAGTATCACGCAAGATTATGGGTTACTTATTACAACAGTTAACAATTAAGCAGAAAGACCAATATACTTTTGCCTTACCTTTTCTGTAAAAAAGATGTGTCCACATGTCGTAGCTTTTTTTGGATCTTACCTTTCAAAATTTCCTAAGGCATTACTTCAAGTTTCATTTGATTTCTTTTCGTCTCACATAACAAAACTTGACAACTTCTTCAAGTCCTTTTATTTGCACTTTTGTTTTCTCTCCGCCTTGCTCTTCTTTCTTTTCAACAGGGGTTCACTTCCATGACCATTTCATTTTCTTCTTTTCTACTTTGCAAGGCTTAGCACTTTGAGGTATAAGGTCTATATCTTTTGTTTGGCTTATGTTTTATGGTATTTTCTTTATTTTGTTGTTATTGGTATTCATGTAACCACCATGACTCGTTCTTCACAATGGGAGACTAAAGGAAGGGGAAAGGAGTGATAACTCCGTAGTGATGTTCGTTACTCCTTCTCCCTAGCTTGAACCACAAAAGTTGGAAAACTATATTCCCGCACCTCTCTGGGACCGCATATATTCACCATGGGGAATGGGTATAGATGTTTCCTTCTATTGTCCTTTCAGTGCCACTAAGTCAACGGGGTGTAATTTTTCTTAGGAACCTAAATACAAGGATCATTTTTGAATTGTTAGGTGTTTTTATTCTTATGACTAGCTCCTCAGATTCCAAATATAGTTTGAAAGCTAACTCCCAGCTATTTACCCTTAGAGGGACCCTCTAAGGTCATGGTGCACCAAGGTCGAAGAAATGAATGACGCAACTTTGAAGAAGATAACAACAGTTGGATAACCCCAAAGGTGCAGAGTACTAAGTCTTCGATGATTGAAGGAGAGATCTGGAGGCTTTGATCAATTTTGATTGACCAAGAATCGTAATCCTTTGATATGGTAGTCCTTGGTCAACATGACCGTGTTTGCAGTTGGCCTAGTTTCTCCTTGGACTACTTGTAATTTTACACATATAATTACATCTTAACTATGTTATTAAATTTTGAGATGGTGATATAAACCGTCTGAGGTTGAATCCATTCCCACTCCATCCCAATGATTGGACCATTATTAAAACTTTTAGCTTGATTTGTGAGTAACTAGGGTAAGTGTCCACTTCAACTATAATACCCTAACAAATAACGAGAGAAATTGTGTTTTTATTGTTAGATTTAAGATATTTGGTAGTCTTAATAAATATGACGAAATTTGATTTAATTCTTTGTAAAAAAATTGTTAGTTTTAATTTTTATAAATTTTAAAAATTTTGTCAATGATCTTTTTAATGACATGTCATGCATCTAGCCACTTCACATGCCATTTTAGAGTCATTGCTAACACAAAATATTTAAATGCATGTTAGACAATGATAGAGGACGGGTTACGGAGGGTTTGGAGGGTGAGGTTTCTCTTGTCGGCGATGGAGGTTTGTTGCAACCAAAACCACCAGATGAGGTTGGTCAAGGTGGTATTTCTAAAGCATCTTTCAAGGACAAAGTTCTAGGGGGCCAGTCTCCCCCTAAACAGGTTCGAAATCTTTTGCATGATAGGTTGATGCGACTTGAATTGGAGGGGGGGTAATAGACTCCTTCCGAAATTCTCTATGGACAGCTCTATGTTTGATCAGTTATGTCAGCCATGGAGGAAGTGCTTGGTAGTCAAATTATTAGGTAAAAATGTCGAGTTTATGATCATGCGTGACAAGCTTAAGGCCATGTGGAAGCTCTCGGGAGGGTTTTTTCATGGTCATTTTTGATTTGGATGAGGATAAAGATAAAGCTATCAATGGTGGACCATGGATGATCTATGATCATTATTTGGTGGTTCGTCCCTGGACGCCGGAATTTTCTCCTGTAGAGAACACCATTAACACTACTCTTGTTTGGATATGATTTCCATTATTGGGAATGATGTATTATGATCAGAGTGTTTTGTTAACTTTAGCCTCTGCTATAGGAAAGCCTTTGAAGGTGGACCTTAATACATTGAATATTTTAAGGGGAAGATTTGCTCGAGTATGCGTCGAGATTGATCTTACAGTTCCGGTGGTTGGCAAGTTTTGCTTGAATGGCAGATGGTATAATGTTGAATATGAAGGTCTTCACATTCTTTATTCTGCTTGTGGTTGTTATGGCCATGTTACTAGACAGTGTCCCATTGTTCAGAAGGCTACCATTGTTGATACTGAGTCCCCGGCAGTGGTTGCTCAGACCACCGCCATCAATGTGCCAATAGAGGGCCAAACGGATATCCAGCCACAATCATTTCCCATTATTCCTCATGGTGACTGGTTGACCGTTACTAAACGGAAGAGGAATAATTCCAATATTAAGGGCAATAAATCTGGGGATGGTAAGAAAGGAAAAGAGGTGAGTTTGGGAGGTAATAAATATGCGGTTTTAATGCAGGAACAATGACCCTTTATAACGACAGGTAACAATATTCTATTACCTGGGGATAGGGTGTCACTGGCTTCTCATGCGGTGGTTAATGACAAATCCACCAAGATTGTGCGAAGGAATGATAAAAAACGTGTTAGACTGGACAGGCCTGGCCCCACCATGTCAGTTGCTAAGTTAGTTGATAGTTCCATTAATTCTGAATCTGGTCCATCAACTCTTTCTTTGGTGGCTCATTCTCCTATGCTGCATGTTACTACTGCAAAGGATTTAGGAGGATGTTCCCCATATTTAGACGCATCTAATTTGGTGGAGGTGGTGCATATGGAGACTAATACACGTCTAATGGAGCCTGCCGAATTGCCAGCTGCCACGGAGGTTCATGTGCTGGAGGATAATTGCGGATTGCATCATTCTATGCCACCTAATATTGATGTTGCTATTTTTGGAAATATGGATGTCCACCGTCAATCAATCACGAATGCTCAACCAATGGATGTAGGTCCGTCGGGTTCTTGTTAATTTTACTTAATATTGTTTTCTCCTATGATTATGGACATGTTTAATGATATTAATATTATTGCATGGAATATTCGTGGGGCAGTGAATGCTAAAGGACGCCGTCGTGTTCATGAGTTAGTTAGTTTGTATAAGCCCTCAATTTTCCTATTGTTGGGGACGCATTGCTTATTTGCGGCTACAGATCAATTTTGGAAGTCTTTGGGGTATGAGATTTTTCATTTAGTTGAGGCTAATGATCACTCTGGTGGAATTTGGGTGCTTGTGGAGCAATCCCGCCAGTTTCAATTGGAAGTTTTGTACACTTTTTCTCAAGCGATTTCCTTCAAAATTGTCAGGAATTCTAGGTGGTGGGTCTGTACTGCAGTTTATGCAAGCCCGCAATCTAGTACTCGTAAGGACCTTTGGGAACATCTGTTGAGTGTAAGACGTAAGGTTACTGCTCCTTGGCTTTTGTTGGGCGATTTTAATGAGATTATCAAGCTTTCTGAAGTTCATGGTGGTTCTTTTTCTTTTTCCAAAGCTGCCAACTTTTTGGACATGATGGATCGTTGCCAATTGATGGATATAGGGGCTACAGGCAACTGGTTTACTTGGTATAGAAGACAGTTGGGTACTTCCATTGCTAAAAGGTTAGATAGAGCTCTTATTAATCAGCCTTGGAGGATGGCTTTTTCGGAAGCTTATGTGGAGAATCTTTGTCAGGTGTATTCTGATCATTGCCCATTGTTGGTGAGGTGTGGAGGCATGGAGGTTGACCGGAGACATAGACCTTTCAGATTCCAAGCTGCTTGGGCTACCCATTCTGAATTTAAGCAAATTGTTAAGAATGCTTGGAGTAAAGGATCTTCTACAATCTACGAAGGTCTTTTAGCAGTGCAGAAGGATTTCGTAGATTTCAATAAAAATGTATTTGGTAATATCTTCAAAAGGAAAAAAGTGGTTTAGGCAAGGCTTCGGGGAGGTCAACTTTCTCTTGAGAATGGAGCTTCTGAGAGCCTTTCTAGACTTGATCGCCAGCTGTAGAAGGAATATGATGATATTCTTTTACAGGAGGATTTTTTATGGTTTTAGAAGTCTCGTGAAAAATGGGTTCGGTTTGATGATAGGAACACGAAATTCTTTCATACCCAAACTTTGAGTCGGAGGAAGAAAAATAAGATTCATGGCTTGCTTCTAGAGGATGGGTCTTGGAGTTCTGATCCTGAGGTCTTGAAGCTTGAGGCTACCAAGTACTATAAGGGTCTATTTTCTAACGATGTATCTATTTCTCCTAACTTCTTACATGTGGATTTTATGCCTCAGCTTAGTGAAGAAGGTGGACATGCTCTCCTAGCTTCAGTGACCATAGATGAAGTTAGGAAGGCGATTATGGGAATGAAGTCTTTTAAGGCTCCTAGACCAAATGGTTTCCAACCTTTCATTTTTAAGCAATACTGGCACATTGTGGGGACGGATCTTTGGACTATGGTCAATAAAGCTTTTAAGGATGGCCTTGCTGATGATAGATTATTGGACATGCTTCTTGTGTTGATTCCTAAAGTTGATCATCCATTTAGTTTGAAGGATTTTCAGCCCATTAGTTTATGTAATGTGGCCTACAAGGTTATTACCAAGGTCTTGGTCAATAGACTTCGACCTTTCTTGGATAGTCTCATTGGTCCTTTCGAGGGAAGTTTTATACCTAATAGGGGCACCATGGACAATGCTATCCTTGCTCAAGAAGTCTTGCATCATATTCATAGGACTCGGAAGAAGGAAGGATTGGCTGCTATTAAAGTTGATCTTGAAAAAGCTTATGATCGAGTCAACTGGGATTTCCTTCAGGCTACACTTTTAAAGTTTGATTCCCTAACCAAATTGTTCGCCTCATTATGTGGGGTGTGCGAGGGTCGCATCTCTCTGTTTTGATGAATGGGTCTAAACTTGAGAGCTTTACCCCTACACGAGGTTTGCGTCAAGGGGATCCTCTTTCTCCTTATTTATTTGTTCTATGCATAGAGAAGCTAGCTCTTCACATTGATCAGCTTATGAGGAATAATATATGGCAGCCACTATCCCTTTCCTAGGGTGGTCCTCAACTTTCTCACCCCTTTTTTGCAGATGACGTTTTGTTGTTTTGTAGGGCTATTGAGCAGCAAATAGAGGTTGTTTCCCTCACTTTGGAAAATTTCTGTAAGGCATCTAGTCTGAAGGTGAATCTTGATAAATCCATATTTGTTTGCTTTAGGAGAGTGGACGCCCCAAGAATTCTTTCTCTGTCTAATATTTTGGGCATCAAGCATGCTACGAATATTGGTAAATATTTGGGCCATCACATGCTGACTGGAAGGGTGACAAAAGAGGCTTTTAATCATGTTGTGGACAAGATTCAATCTCGTTTGATCTCATGGAAGTCCAAGCTCCTTAATAAAGCAGGTAAGCTTTGCCTTACAAAGTCAATGTTGGCATCTATTCCTATTTATACAATGCAACCCTTTTGGTTTCCTACTGGAGTTTGTATGAAGATTGACTAGTTGTGTCGGGCTATGCTTTAGTCTACGAATAATTCTTTTCATGGTTGGTATTTGGTGAGTTGGAGTACTGTGACCAAGCCTAAGCTTTTTGTTGGGCTTGGCATACATGATTCAAGAGCTGTTAATGTTTCTTTATTAGGGAAGCTCATTTGGGATTTGTTGCACTCTTCTGATAAGTCGTGGGTGCAAGTCTTAATAGCTAAATATTTGGGATCTAAATCTATTCTGGAGGCCGACTTTATCCATGATGCTTCGTAGGTTTGGCAAAGTATTTTAAAGGCTTTATCGGTGCTTCGTTTTGGTTTTGGCCGACGGTTGGGAGCTAGAGACTCTTCTTTTTGGTTCTCTAACTGGCTTGGTTTGGGCCAACTTTTCCATAAGGTGCCATATGTTCATGTTCATGATTCCCACCTACAGGTCTATGACTTGTGGCTTGATGGAGTTTGGGATCTTTCTAGATTATACACATCTTTGCCTCCTCATATTGTTAATGTTATTCGTTCTATAAGGATTCCTTCTCAACCTATAGGCGTAGATGTGCTTGTTTGGTTGCTTAATCCCACTGGTATTTATACGGCCTCTTCTGCTTATAATTGGCTGCTAAATTGTTCTCCTGTAACTCATCCAATATGGAAGAAAATTTGGCGTGTTCCAGCCCCAAAAAGGTTAGATTCTTTCTTTGGCAAGTTCTAAACATGGCTTTCCTACAAACAGTAAGAGGTACTAATGTCATTTGGCAGAGACTTCTGCTTGTAGTAGATGTTCTTCTTCTTGTGAGGATGTCCTTCATGTGCTTCGGGATTGTCCTCATTCCAGGGAGATTTGGCTTAGAATGGGATTCCATGTCCCTCAGTTCTTCCATTGCTCTAATGTCTTCATCTGGATTACAGGTTTACTATCTCATTCTTCAATTCATCTTACCTTGGCTGCTCTTTGGTGGGTTTGGAAGTGGCTTAATAATATGATTTTTTCAGATGATTCTTGGAGTGTTCATTATGTGTGTCGCATGATTCGTATTTCTGAGGTGGAGTTTGCCAAGTTTGGTGCGATTAATCCTATGCTCTCCTTGCATGTTGCACCTAATCTTTGGTCTTCACCTGTGGGTGATTTTCTGAAGCTTAATGTTGATGGTAGTTGGTTGCTACATGAGAATAGGATGGGTATTAGCGGTGTTGTTCGGGGCTCCACTAGTAATTGGATGTTTGGATTTTCTTCCTCTGCAGGTCTGGGTGATGCTTTACTAGTAGAAATTCTTGCATTGAATGAGGGTCTTTGCAGAGTGAGGGATTTGGGATATACTTCACTTATTTGTGAGTGTGATTGTCTTGATCTGGTTAACACTATTTCCTTGTGGCAAGAAGAGGTTATGCATTTGCATGTGTATGCTGGCCACTTGCGTGATATACGTTCTATCATGCTTAGGTGTTAGAATGTGTCTCTTATTCATGTTTCTCGATATGCTAATTCTGTTGTGCATAATTTAGCTGTACTGGGGACAACGGCGGAGTTTTTGGATCGTACTTGGGTTGTTCCCCCATTGGAAGTACTTGAATATGTGTTACGGGATTTTGTTTTAGTCCCGTAGTGCTTTCTTTGTTTCTTTTATTTCTTAATGTACCAAAAGAAATATAATGATAGAAACTGATTTATAACACAATAAATTTATGAAGACAAACACCAATTTTCTTTTTGTAATGACTAAACCAACATTTATCATTTTTGCATGACTTAAAATCATATTTAAAACTCATCATCATCATCATCATTATTATAACAAATAAGAAAGGCAACTATCTGTGGATAAACTGTAATAATGTGCTTAGATGAGAAGAAAGAAAATGAAGAGAAAAAAATATTGATAACCACATATATTTTTTATTTGATTGAAAAAATAAAAAATAACTTTTAAAAACAAAAAAAATATTTTTTTTCTATTTTTCTTTAATGCAAAATTTATTTTTTTTTTCTCCTCTCACTTTGTTTTCTCTCAAACAAATGAAATCTAATCTGACACGTAACATTTTGGGTGTGTTTGACCAAATTAACTTACAAGCTAGCTAGAAATTAAGAGCTAAAAAGTTGACAACTTATAAGCTAACTGATTGAAATGAAAGTATTTGGTGAGATTAGCTAATAAACTAGTTGATATATATAAAATACATAAAATGACATGTTTAATTATTTAATTATATATAAAATTATATAATTATCATTTATAATATTTGAATTTATTTCTAATAACTTATCATCTTAAAAAATAGGATAATAATTATTAAATTTTATATTATAAATATGGTAAAATTTTGATGATTTTATATTGTAAAGGATAGTTGTAGTTGTTTTGTTTTTTATTTTTTGTGATGTGTTTTCTTTTTTCACAAAAAATTATAATTTAATTAAATAAGCTTATATTGTTTAAAATCAATTTTTAAATATTTTATTAAATTTTTGGATAATATTATTTTAAAACAAAAAAATAATTATTTTTTCTTTATAATTTTAAATTTTTATCAACTTTTGACGAGCTAGTTGTGGGTGTTGTCAAAACTGCACGTTGCCACTTTATGGGTGAGAGCAATGTTTTAAAACTTGGACTAGTCATCGACTCGGTCAAGATACTGGGTCACTAGGTCAATGGTCGAACCAGAGGGTCACTAATTGAACCATATGACTCGGTCTCTATTAAAAAATTTGAAAATATTCATGACATATAAATTTCATACCTATAAAATTTATTAAATTAAATTTCAAGGGTGATGTGTAGCCCATAAATAAAAAATCAACAATGGTATTTGAGATGGGGGTGAAGGAAGAAAAGATTGAAGGTTATGCATTTAGGTTAAATAAACAAAAACAAGTGTAAAAGCAAGTGTAGTTGTGTGATCAACACAAGAGACATTTATGTCATGCGAATACATGCATTTGGATTTGAGATTTACGATTTTAGTGATTATTCTCATTTCCATATGAATATTTATTTTTTTATAATTAAAATTCATAGTAAATAAATATTTTTAAATATATAAATTATATTATAAGTTGGAATTTCTATTTTTTTAATAGCTGTGGTTAAAACAACGTTATTTCACGCTTAAAAAATAATTCTTTGAATTAGTCTAGGTTAACTTGTCGGTTCATCGGTTCAACCGCAAAATTCGCTGAGTCAAATTGGTTCGTACAGGATTGATGACATGTCCAATCCAATTACCGGCTCGGATCGATTACACCACCAGTTTCTGGTCCAACCAGTTTGACCAGCCAATCCGAGCCGGCTTTTAAAACATTGAGTGAGAGTAAAAGACGTAACAGAAAACACTTGACATTACTGAGAGTAACAGGATAGGCAAAATTGCAAAAGGCTTTCTAAATTCAATAAAAAGGATAAAAAGGAATTGTAAGTAAATTAATAAGGATATAAATGGAAAAAGAAGAGAAACTAATAACTTATAAGCTACAAGCTACTTGAAGTAGCTTACAAAAATAAGTTAAAAGCTAATCCCTTGGTTCTTTTTTAATTGTTAGTTTTTTAGAAAATTTTTGTTTTTATTTTTCTATCATTTTCAAAGTTCAAGATAACATTAATTACTTCTTTGTCAATTATATCCTTACTTTTCACCTAATTTTTAATTAATTTACATATTTACAACTAGTATGTATTTATTGTGAAGTAAAAATGAAAAGGATACAATAAAAAACTTCAAAACTATTTTATAAAAAATAAGAAAATTTATTATATTTCTTGGTTTGCATAAAAAAAACCTTAAATGTCACTTAAAAAAAATGGAGATAGTACTAAAATAAACTTATGTATTAAATAAGTTTATTTTGATCAAATTAATTTATAAGACTTGTCATACACACTCTTTCTGGTGAGGATCGAGGATTATATTAGGTTTGCAATTCTCCTAACACACAACTAGAAGAGGTGACGTGGTGCGATAAGAATATGGTTGGATGGATCACACGGTTGAGAACGTTATGACTGCGAACATTTGTGGAAAAAGTTTGGTGAACATAAAACTCTATTGAACTTCAGAGAAAAAAATTAAAAAATAATATATATATATATATATATATATATGATAGATAATATAATAGGATAATTACAAAATAAAAAAATAAAAAATATTAACAAAGCATATTTAATATATAAAAGTGTTTATATTTTATTTTATTTTTTGGAAAAATATAAGTGTTTGTATATCATCTTTTTGACAGCAGCAAATCCGGTCCTTTTCATGAGACGTGGATTGCGTGCAGTTAGAGAGAGAAGGGAGCTAAATCTTCCTTGGCTCCTTAATTTTGCTTTCCAATTCTTATAAAATTAATAAAATATAAAAAGAAAAAATGACAACACTCAGATCATGACTTCAGGGTGAATAGCGTGAAACATGCCTGCTGGCAATCAGGTCCCTTCTCATGAGGTTGACTGGTTGAGAACGACTTGAAATGGTGGCAAGATGCGTTTGGTGGTCTGTGCTGGTGGAGATCTGTTGGAGAAGAAGGTTATGACAATGGTGATGGTTTCATGAGGTTTTTGATGATGGATTGTCTGTGAAGGCTGAGATGAGTTATTAATTGTTTTGCTGGTTGCAGAGAAGGTAGAAGTAGCCATGGAGTGGAGGAAAAATGGACATATGGATCTATGGAGTTGTGTTTTAATGTTGTTGTGGTAGATTGACTACCGATGATGGGTGGATAGTGTGTCTTACAGGCATAGGGAGAAAAAGATAAGACTAGGCAAATTTTGAAATCAGTAGAACTTTTTTAGTTTTTTTTCAATTGAAGATGTGATTTAATTTGATGTTTGTGTTAAATCTTGTTCTCCACTTTGACAAAATTTTCTGTTTCTTTTATCCACCAATAATGGAATGAAAGATAATTTGGTACGCATAGGAGGATTGGCAAGCATGAGTTTATAGGGTACGTAAGATGACATCAATAGTGGATTCCAATGAGACTATTTATTAAGATGAGAATAATGTGGAGAACTACACAGAATTTGGATTTAGCTGGAGGGATTAATTTTTTACAAAGTAATAAATTAAAGTTTGAATCTATATTAAGAAAAAGAAAAAATGTTAACTAGTATCTTTAGAGCACTGGCTAAGTAATCAAAAATAAAAAAAAATTATTAGAAAGTATAATTATGCATTTTTCCATGATTTTCAATACAACATTTCTGATAAAAAAAATTTACTTATTGATTCGTTAATTAGTATCCTTAGAACATTGATTAACAAAACCCTAAGAAAAATATCTTTTCAAAAAGAATTCATGTGGAAAAAAAATGTGGAGAACTGTTTTTAATTATTCCAACAATGAAAGGATTGATTAAACCAATCCAATTCAATCAAACATGACAATAATATCAAAACTTTCGCTCGAGCAATGATGAAATAATTCAGGGTTAACAGTCCGTCAGTTTGGTTGTGCTATTATGCTGCTGCAATAATGAATTTTATTCCTTTATTTAGTGCAGCGCTAGACCAATAGAAACCACTGTAGGTATACTACAAACCAACGACGCTTTGGCATGTGCTCGCATTTTGATTTGTTTTAGGTGCAGGTTGCTAAGAGTTACCCGTGAACAACTGGTTTGAGTGTCTTCTCTCTGACATTTCATGTGTGATGAACGTGTCAGGTGTAACACGTTGTCGCTTGGAGTCTGGCATTATTTATATAATAATTTTTTTAATATTTTTTCTTTATTATTTTCATTGATTTTCACTTTTCACTTTTTATCTTTTTATTATATTTGTCATTATACAAAAATTATATAATAATATAAATATCGATGAATGAGCACTAATATATCGATGACAACCAAAGTCACTTTTCACTTTTTATCTTTTTTATTATATAAATATATGTCATGACTGAGCACTAAAATATCGATGACAACCCAAGTCAGTGGAATCTTCAAGGTAACTTCTTTTAGGTGTGTTTGATAGAAAGGAAGGAAGGGGGTAAAGGTGAGAAATAGAATAGAAGTTAAAGTTGTTTGATTAAAAAAAATAGAAGAGAAATAAAGTAAAAATTAACTTTTTGATATTATTATTATTTTAATTATCTTTTTGAGATTAATATTATTTTTATTATTAATATTATTTGTATTTATTATTATTATTATTATTATTATATAATAAAACAAGTAAATTGATTCACATAGGGGAGGAAATTGATTTGCTCTTTGTTGTGAAAAAAAGGGAAAGGGGAGCTACCAAATCGATTTAGGGCTTGTTTAAATGAGTTTTTCTAAAAGAACTTATAAAAAAAGAGCTTATTTAGAAGCTCTATTATGAAAATATTTTTTTAAATAAGCTAATATTATGTTTGGATAATACATTTTTAAGTGCTTATTCAAAATGATAATTATTTGAAAAGCTAGAAATTTTAGCTTCACCATAAGCTCTACTGGGAGTTTTTACTTTTCTAAAATTAAAAAAAATGTACATCCAAACACCACTTTTTACATAACAAAATACTTATTCCAAAAGATAAGTTATCAAAAAATCTTTTAATATGTATCCAAACAGGCCCTTAGTATAACAAATAAATTGATTTGGTAGGGGCAGGTGCTATTTCTACACAAATCTTTGTGTTCTTGTGTGAAAAAAATTTTAGGTGAGTCCTACATATTTTTAAATATTTCTTCACACTTCTATCCTACCAAACAATTTAGTAATTTATATCCTCCACTTTCACTCTCTTCCTTTCTCTCTTCTTCTATTTTTACCATACCAAACGAAGCCTTAATTGATTGTCGGCAGTCGGGTTTTGTTACATTTTTACAAATCGTGGATTTCTTTATTATTATTTACATTGAAGCAAATTTGAGTATATCCCTTTATATTTTTTATTATTAATTTTATTTTTTTTCACCTGAATTTGATTGAGTCGTACGCTAAAAACTGCCACCGCTCAAAAAAACAAACAAACACTGAAAACGAAATATAATTGAAAAATAATCAATTATTCAATCGAAACCTATGCATGAATTAAAGATCAACATGAACTCTTGAGATGTCTCAGCGTTATGTCTGTCCAATAATTTTTGACTTGGCCAGCACTGCCGTGGACATCCTATCTTCTTAATGAAACTGATTGGATTTTGTCGCTTGTACTATATGCCAATTGGCATTATTCTTTTTTTGTGTGCGTGAAAACAATTGGCATTATTCACCTAACCTTTATGTATGAAATGCCGGTCTCAGGCTGCCAAAACAAAAATGATTCGGCATCATACATTAGGTCGAGTCGAGTTATTGATTTCTTACTGGAAGCTTCGCTTCTTTTATTTTTTCCTTCTTTTTAAGGTGTGTATGTTTATTTCATGTTTCCATGATCCCCAATCTTTGCGTATCCTTCACGAACGTGTAGAGCTGGCAAAATTGGCCCGGCCCGATGGCCCGACAGGCCAGGCTGGGCTGTTAAATGTTTGGCCTAATAAAAACTGGGCCAAAATGGCCCGGCCCGATTGGCCCGCTGGGCCAGGCTAGGCCGCAAAAAAACTGGCCCGAATGAAACCAGGCCTATTTGGCCCGGTACTATATTTGTTTTTTCTTTGTAAAATATACAAAAAACTAAGAAAAAAATAGTCACGGGCCATTTTGGCCCGGCCCAATAGGCCCGATGGACTAGCCCAGGCCACAAAAAATATAGCCTAATAAGAATTCGGGCCGGGCCGGCCCGCTTTCGACACTTGGCCCACTAGGCCAGCCTGGCCATTTGACAGCTCTACAAACGTGGATGTGTCTGTCTTCATTTTTGTCCATTTGGTCAAGTCTGAATTTTTTCTGTTTTGGAGTTTTGAGGCGAAAAGTTGTTCCGTTCTTTGAGTGTTTAACGGTAGTAATTGAAGTAGAAATCTTTTACATTTGTCTTTATTAGATATGGTATGTATGGTAGAAATTAACTTTCAAATTATCAATAAGTTTTCAGATTGAATTTTTTGGTAAAAAGCTATTTGATAATATAAATTTGATTTTGACTTGCATTAATATAAAAAAAAAACTATTCTTACATATATTTTGAACAACAATTTTTTAAATTCATTTTTATATCTCATTGTGTACCAACAATTCAATGAAAAAGATTAGTCCTCTACAACTTAATAAATTAACATGCGAATTCTCGTTGGCAGAGATGTCTATATTTAATGTCAAACAATGTTTCATATAGATTGTTTGCGAAAGAAAATATTAATTATGGAAAACCAAAAAACAAAAAATCTAGTTACAAAATGATTCATCTTATTTCACACATTTTTTATTGCTATCTTAACTATGATAAAATTATAGAAAAGTGGTATACAAATTGAATTTGCCTTGATATAAATAGATCCATCCCCCTTCTCTTTCTCTCCATATAAGCAATAAAAGGTGTCAAGACTCAAGACACATAACTTCATTTCTAGTTTAGACTCCATCTCAAAAAATGGGTGGTTTAGCTGGCCATCTTCCTCTAATTCTTATGATAGTTTTGCAAATTCATTATGCAGCACTTGCCATCTTCACAAGAGCCGCTCTGTTGGATGGGTTGAGTCCAACGGTCTTTGTAGTGTACAGGCAAGGCATAGCCACTTTGTCTTTGGCGCCTATGTTTTTCTCTCCTAAGCGGTAATAATTAGACCACACCTCTTCCACTCTTTAGCTTATTCTCATCCTTATTCACTCACTCACATACATGCTTGCTTTTGTTAACAGGAGACAATCAGTAAAAAATTCATTGGGATTCAGGAGCTTCACTTTGATGTTTGTGACCGCTCTTGTTGGGTACAGCTCGCCAAAATCACTTGTAACATGCTGTTGTTTTTATACCGAAAAGAAAAATTAAGAACTTACCCTTGGATTTTATTTTTTTTTCTTGCAGAGTCACAGCAAATCAGAATGCATATTTTAGAGGTTTATATTATGCATCTTCTACTGCAGCGACAGCAATGAGTAATCTGATACCGGCGTTAACGTTTGTAATTGCAGCAATTGTTGGGTAATGGCTCTAAGTATATACATGCACTCTACAAGAATGACAAGAAAAAAAAAGAGATTTAAATCACGAATTACTTAAGCTAAAACAGAATATAATTAATAAACAGTATCATAGCAAATCATATTCTTTTGCTGATATGTGTTTTTTTAAAATTTGATAATGAGTCAGATTTGAGAAAATTGATCTACGAAGCTTAAGAAGCATGGCCAAGATACTAGGGACAGTTTGTTGCGTGAGTGGAGCCTTAATCATGGCATTCGTCAAAGGACAGAAGTTGTTACACACAGAGTTCCTTCCTTCTATACATCTCACTAGCAGTGGAGGTGATGATTGGTTGCTAGGTTGTCTGTTGCTCTTAGCAAGTAGTGTTTTTTGGTCAAGTTGGATGATCCTGCAGGTAAATAAAAACCGAGTTATTGTTATATATTTACAATCCCTTTCATTTTATTTTTATTTTATCTTTTTTCTATCTCTTCATTTTTCAAGACATCATTTACCACATCTTTTAATTTTTCTCTTTTATATTTATTTATTTATTTATCTCTTCCTTCTTTCCGTTCACTTGAAAAAATGAAAAACATTATTACATAGCTCGAAATTACCTAGTCCCGATTAATCTTCACACAATATATTATTAAGTGTTATAATTTCCAGAACCACCATGAGTCGGGACCAATCTCTAGGACCACTATAGTACGGGATTGTATAATAATTTCTCAAAAAAAAAGGGTGTACGGTTATATTTTTCATAAAAAACCAGAATATTCTTGGATGATCCGTTTCTCCATCAGTGGAGATCTGACTAGACTTCAACTCAACAGGTACCAATTGCTTCATGCTGCCCCGACCATTTATTATCAACCTTTTGGATGTGTCTCTTTTCAACAATGCAATCAGCCATATTTGCACTGCTCTCTGAGCCGGGGGATCTTCAAGCATGGATTTTACACTCACCTCTACAATTTTCATGTTCTTTATATGCAGTAAGTCACAAGCCACTCAGCAACAGTTCAATTAGTAATTGTCGTACAATACTGACACTGTTAGCAACTTGTATTATTATTATTATTTTATGAAACAGGGAATCGGAATTGCTGTTAGCTTCTTTATTCAATCCTGGTGCATCTCAGAAAGAGGTCCGTTGTACTGTGCAATGTTCAATCCTTTAGCAACAGTCATCACTGCTTTGATAACTGCAACATTCCTACAGGAAGAGTTATACGTTGGAAGGTAATACTCTATTATGTTTCTCCCATTTATATTATACTTTGTTCATGAAGAAACTCAAACAGTATTATATGTATGGCCTAATCACATATGCATAATTCATTTTCAGTTTGATAGGGGCTGTTGGAGTTATTGCTGGTTTATATATTGTGCTTTGGGGTAAAGCCAAAGAGTTTGAGGAGGTTAAACAAGAGGCACCACAATCAAACTCGCAAGATGATGGGATAAATAGTAGGATAGATTTGGAAGAACCGCTTCTGTCAGAGAAGTCTGAACATGTAGCAGAAGCAGAGAACAAGGTGTAGCCACGGTGAATAAACCAATAGAAGTTTTGGTGAAATTTTGATCATTTCAGAATTGAAGAAACGGAAACATGAACAAGTGGCAGCTTAAACAAACTTGGCTTAAAATCTTTCACCAAGATTTCTAACGAAGAGAACGAAAATAAATTCAAGCTCTTGGCCTGGACTTAATTATGGTAATTATGTAAAAGTGATAATATGTTTTTGGAGAAAAAAATTAGAATTAAATTTTGTTTCCTTCCATATCGTTTTCTTACCAAACAATCCGTTCTTCCTTCCGATTATGCTAGGAAAATTAGGAGTGCTGCGCTCGTATTTTCATGTGATTATTTTTTCACTAAATTGCTCCCATCTCGTTTTCAGCAAATTGCAAACCACTTATTTATTTTGAAAATTTAAATAAATCTCCTGTATAAGTTAATAAAAATAAAATTGTGCAGCGAAAAATTACACAAGTCCGTGTTAAATTTTCTTTGAGTTTCACAAATCCTTTGATTTACTGTTTAAAGAAGATTTTTAAAATGAAATATAATAAAACAAATTCAAGATATTTGAATATAAGAGATAATTTTTGTAACATACTCTTTATTATGAATTAAAATTTGTTAACATTCCCGAAATTACAAAAGAGAATCATTTAATAGAAATATAGAATGAGAACCATCTTCATTAAAGGGGAAAAAAAAAAACAAAAATGATCCATTGGTATAAAATTTCATTCTTAATTCTGAAATTTGAAATGAATAAAAATCTTGACAAATGGAATTCGGGAATAACTGATACAAGAATAAAAAATGATTAGTTGACAGGATCGCTCTAAATGACACTCAGTGAAAGAAAGATAAAAGAGAAAGAAATAAAATAACAATAAATGATATAATATAATATGATAAGAAGAGAGATATAGAAAAATAATAATAAATATTAATAAAGTATTTAGAGTAAAAAAGTGTTCACCCATTATTACACTACAAGAATGTAGGAAAATTGACTCAAGCATCACCATGACACTTAATTTAAGACAACTCCTCTTTTACATCAATGTATCTACCTATGTTCCAAGGAAAAATACATTTCACTTTTATGGGTATGATGAGGTGGAAGGAATAAAGGAATAAAAAGAAAAAAAACATTAAAAAAATATAACTATAATAAATAATGTAATATTTATATATATATATATATATATATATATATATATATATATATATGAATTATCAATTATCAATTAGTTCCTCTAACTATGTGCACCTTCTGTGTTTGAAATGCTAATTCTCGATACATTGTAGGTAACTATTCATTCTCCAATTGTCTCAATCAGTATATCTCTCATTATTTGCATTGAAACCATTCACAGTTATAATGCCGACTCAACCATTGATGTTAAGACGAGTCCTTCGTTATACTAATGTATCTACCCTCATTCCAAGGAAAAGTACATTTCATTTTTATGAGTATGATGTGATGGAGGAAATAATGGAATACAAAGAAAACATTAAAGAAAATGATAAATCTATATCTATATCTATAGTATATAAATTTGAAAACCATTAAATGAAAAGTTTTGTCAAGTGTCAATTGTAGCTTTTTCCTTGCACTATTAAGACATACTAAATTTGGAAAGTTTTTACTTTTTACTATTTATTATACAATGAATTTTCTTTTATATCTTTCTTTTTAGATGGATGCTACAATGGACTAGCATGATATTGATAGGTGGTCACCATGCACCACACTTTTTAGTCCTTAGATTAATATCCTCACAGTATTGTGGTGCACCCTTCACACCATATTTTTTCTCCCTTCCTAGATCTAAGTCACCCCTCGCCGCCAACCACCTTGTGCCGTCGCCGAAGGTAATTTTCGGCAGTGTTTCTTTTTTTTTTTTCTCCTCTTTCCCCCTTTTTCTTCTTGTCTATGAATATACACCTTCTATAAGTGGCAACTTGCAACAACGTCACCATCCATCCATCTACCTTCTCAAACCTTCCCTCATGATTTCATCAGTTGCACGTGCCGCCTAATGCAAATGTGTTTGTCTTGCCATTGCAACAGTGCCTCCCACCGTGCATGCTTTGCTGGAGCTCATTGTTGTAGGTGTGCTTGCGGAGCATGTTGACTATCTCAGACTTGGAATGCAAGTTGAGGAACACGAATTCAGTGTCGTTGCAAGCGCCAGAGAGAGGCTTGAAGTTTGTGACGGCATTGAGGTCACGAAACCTATCTGCGACGATGTCGTAGGCTCTGGTGGCCTCGTCTTCCTCATTGAAGGTGCTGAGCCACACGCGCTGGTGCTTCTCGTAAATCTACACACCCCAACGACCATTCGGTTGCGTCACCACGCCTTTGTATTTCGATGATGAAAGTTTCCAAGATACAACTTTGTTGGAGCCACTAACAAAACGTTGTCGCCGGAGGCAGTGCAGGTGGTCGGTGGCAAAGGGTGGCTTAGATCTAGGAAAGGAGAAAAAGTATGGTGTGGAGGGTGCACCACAATATAATGAGGATGAGATTAATCTAAAGGCTAAAAAGTGTGGTGCATGGTGGACCACCTATCATGCTGGTCCATCGTAGAATTCGTCCTCTTTTTATACATATTTTCCTTTTTATACCCCACTTCTTATATACATTTTTCTTTTTAACATATTTATTAACATTAATATTTTATAAAAATATATAAAATAATTAGAAAGGGTATTTTTGAAATAAAATTATTTTATAATTAATTTAAATAATTTCTTATTAAATAAAAGCTATTTTTTGTTAATAGATATATGAATAATGATATATATGCTATACGATTTTAATACTTATATAATATTGAAATGGTAAACTCATTCAAAATTGTATGAATATTTACATAGTACACAATTAATATAAAACTCACGTGTATAATTATTTTTACTATATAATGCAAAATATATAATATTTTTACTAATTAAAATAAAAGGAAAATTTTTATTTTATAAAAAAATTTAAAATTTAAAAATAAGATTATTAAGTCTATGCATCGCTAGAATTGAACATATTATATTATGTTATATTATTTTTTGCTTTAAAATATCTAATTGTATTGTAAATTAAAATATTGCTATTATAATTATTAATATCATTATTATTTTATTTCATGCATTATATTGTCATATAAAATTGATATGTAATAAACTATTTTATTTAGAGCTATTAATTGTGTTGTCCAACCCTACCTGACTAGAGTTTGCTGGTCCAAATAGTAAAATCGGGTTAGACCAAGCAAGTCGTGTAACGCTTAACCGCTTTCAGGATCAATGACTATCCCCACAAACCAATGTAAGACTTTTTAGTGTGCTTTGTCCTCACTCACACATTTCTTAGGAAACTTCCCAGGAGGTTACCCATCTCAAAATTGCTCCAAGTCAAGCACGCTTAATTATAAAGTTCTTAAGTGATAGGCTATCAAAAATAATGCATCTTATTGTTATAAGCAGTACTAATTAATTCCTTTAAATTATCCTCAACTGTATAGTCTCATACTTGCATAGCCTTTGGATCCTTCTCATTCCAGTGTGTATTTGATTCATTCATGTGTCCCTCCGTTAGAAGCTTGTCAGGAGCTGCTCCTTGTTCGTGCCTCTTCTATTTTGCATCGACGATCACTCCCCGCCTTCATCAATGCCCAGGATGTTACATGTCTACTAGTTTCCTCTTGGTTCATCCTCGAACCACATCGTACTAGGAGAGACCCTACTCTCATACCACTTTGTAACACTTGGCCGCTTTAAGGATTGACGACTGTCCCCACAAACCAACACAAGACTTTTCAACGTGCTTTGTCCTCACTCACACGCTTCTTAGGAAACTTTTCAAAAGGTCACTTATCCTAGAATTGCTCCAAGTCAAGCACGCTAACTATGCAGTTCTTAAATGATAAGCTACTGAAAAGTAGAGGCATCTTGTTGTTATAAATAGTACTAATTAATTCCTTTAAGCTATTTTTAATTGTATAGTCTCATACCTGCACGGCCTCAAGATTTCTCTCATTCTAGTGTGTATTCGATTCATTCATGTGTCCCTCCCACTAGAAGCCTGCCAGGAGTTACTCCTTGTTCGTGTCTTTTCTCTTTTGCACCGACAATTACTCCCTGTCCTCATCAGTGCCTGAGATGTTACAAGTCCAAATTTCTTTCGGACTATAAATTTATTGGCCCAACCTAGCCCTATATCAGGCCAGCAAGCAAGATAGACTATAATTAAAAATAAACAAAAAACATATTTAATATACAAAATCTTAAGAAATATATATAAATTTAAAAAACATAAAATTAAAATAGTTAATAAAGTCGAACCAAATAGACTTGATTTTTTGGGCCTAAATTTTAGTAGTCCAATCCAACCTTAATTATGAATTGTTCGGGCTCGTCCATTAGGCCAAGTTCAATTTGTATGAGTTATTTTGAGCTCTCTATATGTATGTATTGTATGAGTTATTTTAAGTTCTACGTAAGTGTGTATTATTTAACTCAATTACTTGGAAAAATTATAGTAATAATTTGTTTCAAACAATATTCTTAACTAATATTTGATTTCAATAGTTTGCTTTTAATTTAATTGTTTTTTATACTTTAAATTATTTAAAGTGTTGTTTATAAACTTAAAATATTATGAAAATAACTATTTTTTTTGTTTGGAATATCATTGTAAAATAATTGAATTATTTTAACATTTCATATTTTAAAATTACAGTAATATTTAAATTTAAGAGTAATATTAAATATAATATAATATATTTAATCATTTTAACATCATTAGAAATCCTTAATGAAAAATTGAATGAAATATTTAGACAAAAATATCACTCTTTTAAGTATTTATTACAACTAATATACTTCTCTATAATTAGCTAATGTTGCATGATTATGTTAAAGAGGGAAAAAAGTTACTCACATTAGAGAACTTAACAATTGGTATATTTTCTTCTTACAAATAGAAGATACTATTAAACACAAATAACAACTCATCTTACAAAAGTGTTAATGAAATATAAATTTAGAGATTAAAATAATAATTAATTAATTTTAAGTAATATTTAATTTTAATAGTTTGAACTTAATTTAATTAATTTTTATATTTTAAATTATTTAAAATATTGTTCATAGATTTTAAATATTATAAAATTAATAAAATATTTCTATTTACAATGTAAATATAAAATAATTGAATTATTTTATCATTTCACATTTTAAAATTACAAAAAAATAAATTTAATATAATTTAAATATTTTAAAAGAATTTAACATAAATTTCTCATACTATTATGCAAATATTGTACATAAAATAAAAAATATCAAGGAGTATATAACTGAATATATGTCCCGTGTATAACACGGGTTAAACGCCAGTATAATAACTAATGTAATCTTTCTCTATATACGGTTGTCAATAGTTTCAGTTAATGTATCCCCCATTATTTGCATTGAAGCCATTTGCAGCTATAATGCGATAGTATCCTTTCCCAATTCCTCTTCTTATATTTGTACTTATTTTCATTAGAAGATAATGTGTTTATTCAATTCTATGCTAATATCTAATTTTTTTTCCTTATTCATTTGGAAATCTTATGCTTTCTTCTATCCTAACTTATTAGGATTGACCTAGTAGTGAAGGATTTAAATAGTTTGCATGAAGTTCTAAGTTCAAACCTCATTATTGTCATTATACACTCTACACTTTCTTCTCAATTTTCAAACATCTGTTGTGTAGTTTGCTTTACATTTTTCATTCTACTCCTATGTGATATGATTTCTCTTCCTCTATTTTTTATTTTGTTTTTCACCATTTTGCTGTCTTAGGATTTCTCAGCCAGAATTGTCTTCGGTTTTTATCGTAGCATTCCAATTTTGGGTTTGCGAAATTGCATTAAGGTATATCTTGTCCAATTCATGTTTGATATCTTTTCCCAGTTCTCAATTTGCTTTCTTCTTGGAAGAATATCTCCTACCGGTGACAACTTAGGCATAGTTGTCCTTAAATTTGTTTTAGGTACGTGTATAAGCAAGTTTTGGGGCATTTATTTTGGTCCTTAAATTAATATTATTAATTGTAAATTTCCTAATTTATGATATGGTTGATATAAAAATTAATTAAAGATATCTTTCTAATTTAATTTATTATTATTAATTAAACTAAATTTGTATCGTATAAATATTTTCTTAATTATACCACGTTAAATATGTAACAAATTTTTAATGGACTAAATTGTACTTTTGGTCCCTCTATAAATCTCAATCCATAATTTTGGTCTCCCTATTTTTAATTCTGTAATTTTAATCCTTCAATTTTTAAAAATTTGCGATTTTGGTCCCCTTATTTTTAATTCCTTGATGTTAGTTTTCTAATTTTTAAAAATCTGTAATTTTGGTCCCTTTAAAATCGCAAATTTACGTTACTTTTAAAATTTTAGTCTAAAATTGAAGGACCAAAATTGCAAATTTTTAAAAATTTGAAGATTAAAATCGTGGAATTAAAAATAAGGAGACTAAAATAGCAAATTTTTAAAATTAGAAAACTAAACTTGCGGAATTAAAAATAAGGGGATCAAAATTCGCAGATTGAGAATTATAAAGGGACTAAAAGTACAAGTTAGCCTTCTTAATTTATTCTCATCATGCATAGGGTAATTTAATATTATGTAAATAAGGAAACCGAATTTATGATTATCCGTCAAAATTTTATTTACAATTCTTAATCAATCTTAATTATATTACCAAATTTAAGTTAATCAAATTAATTAAAATTTCAAATTCCCCAGTTATCAACCATTCAACCTTTCATTTCCTACATAAGAATTAAGTTTACATTTTCGTAAAATATACAACATTTTTTGTCAAACCGAAAAAGATCTATCCTTACTCTTTACATAGAATACTTTAGGCATGTGTTAAAGTTTAATGTGATATGTTCGAATCAATAATATTCCCTTGTTCAAGAAAAAAAAATCAATAATATTACTCAAAACATTTTCCCTTGATTACCAAAATTCTTTCTTTTAACAGCTTAGCCTAAGGCTGAGCAAAGGACAGGTTGGGTTGGTTATGTTTGACCCTAATTCGTCTCTAAATTTTGACCGGATCACATTTTTAGATCTTAACCTGTCCCTAGACTCAAATGATCCCGATGATCTATGAGTTAAATTAGAACTAGGCCAATTTAAAATGGGACCGAGTTGACCTGAAATATAAGTAACATAAGTTGTTACTTCCAATTAATGTAATTAGGTTTTCAAGAATAAATTTAAATCTCATCATTATACAAGATATCATGTAAATTAAATGATAATTACTTATAAACTCCTTAAAAAATGATAATTTTAGCATTAGTCAGGCAAATATAGCCAAAAGAAATTAATGGACTAGAATTTTTTAGTGAAACACAAAATTGAAATGTACTGCAAAGAAATAATAATGGATAGTAGAGATACGGATGAGTAAAGGATATGTTGGGCGAAATTATGTTTGACCCTAACTAGGCCCTAAATTTTGACCCGGCCAATTTTTTAGACCCAAACCCATTCCTAGATCCAAATGAACCCAGTTATCTACGGGTTAAATGAGGCTAGGTCAAGTTGGGCCTTGCACACCCTTAGCTTAGCTAACCATTTGGATCTGCTCTGTAATAGAGTTAGAGAATGTGTATGGCAAGTCATTGTAGGAGTTTATAAGCAAGTTTTACTCGTTTATAAGTTGATTTAATCAAAATAAGTTTGTTTGATATACGAATTTAGTTTACTAACTTCTAACTTATTTTTATAAGCTACTTTTCAACTAGCTTATAGCTTATAAGCTTGCAGCTTTTTCCTTTTTTTTTATTCTTATCTTTACTAATTTACTTGACATCTCTTTTTATCCTTTTTTTATTTTAGAAACTCTTTTTATTTTAGATCTTCATATTTGGGGGAGGATTAAGTAAAATCATCAAATCTTTGACTATGTTTGGCAAGACATTTCAGCTAGCTTCTAGCTTTTTTTATTAGCTGACAAGCTTGTTTGACTTTATTAGTAATTTTTGATAAACAAGTTTTTTTTAATAACTTGTAGCATTTTTTAAGACATTACTTCAAGTAGCATCTTTTAAAACACTAACTTTTAACTTTTAGCTTCTAGCTTTTTATATTTATTTCCTTTTACCCTTAAAATATTTATTAATTTTCCTTTTTATCCTTTTTAAATAAGGTAAGATTTTATTAATTATTTGGTTTCTTTTCTTTCACTAATTTAACAATTACATTAATTAACATAATGAAAGTATAAGGTATACTTAAGTGTATGCTATTTTTACTTTATTTTAAACTTGATTGAAAATATTTTAAGATATAGTATAAGATTAATAATAGAATACACAATATGAAAAAAAATATAATAATTGAAACTAAAAAATGTAATTAAAATAATTGATTTATAAATAAAAAATACAAGAGTTTAAAATTAATTAGAAAACTAAAATTATAAATATCTCAAAATATATCTTTATAAATAAAATAAATTAATATTTATATAAAATATCATACAAACATGTCTATTTTTGTCATTTTATATTTATCAGCTACTTCAACATATAATTTTACCAAACCTTATAATCTAATAAGCTATCTTAATAGCTTTCAACTACCAACTACTAACTTTCAACTAGCAGTTAACTTTTCAGTTTTTAACTAGCTTTTCAACTAGTTTTGCCAAACATAGCCTTCATCATTTCTTTATAATATAAAATTTGTAAATTATTATCCTAATTTTTAAGATGATATTTTATTAGAAATAAATTCAAATATTGAAAGTGATATACACACATAATTATAATCAAATAACTATAAATATGTCCTTTTATGTTATAAAACTTGTATCAGCTAGTTTATTAGCTAATTTTACCAAACACTTTCAATTTAATTAGTTAATTTTTAAGCTTTCAGTTTTTCAATTCCTAACTTTTAGCTGATAAACTTTAGATAACTTATAAATTTTTATCTAACTTATAAGCTAATTTTGCCAAATACACGCTGAGAAAGGCATGCAATTTGGAAATCAAAAGATGTAGCAGTTATATCCTAAAAGCTTAGAAATTCGTTTAAAGATTGAACAACTTCACCGATAAAACTTCTAAGTTCTAATATAGGCAAAATGAGCACATAATTGACATTATCTATTTTTTCTTTCTTTATTAGGTAATTAGTTTAGAAATTGATTTGGTAACATAATCAGTAATACAAAAATTAAGTAAAGATACTGTTCTAATTTAAATTAATAAGTTTAATATATCAGTAAGTTCCTAAATTTTTTATGAATTTTTAAATAAGTTCCTAAATTAAAAAATTTTGTAACTAGGTTTTTTATCTTCTAAAATTTTTGTAATTGGATCCTAAAATTAGTTTATAAAAGCTTGAAACCATCATAAAGATAACAATTTGGGGCGGTTTTATTAATCTTAGGGACTCAATTATAAAAATTATAGAAGATAAAAAATTTAATTACATTTTTCTTTTAGTTTAAAGACCTAATTAAAAATTCTCAAAAAATCCAGAGACCTATTGATATATTAAACCAAATGAATATTATTAATTGTAAACTTCCTAATTTATGATTAGGTTGATACAGAAATTAATTAAAAATACCATTCTAATTTAAATTAATATTATTAATTATACTAAAATTGTATCATATAAATATTTTTTTGACTAAACCATGTTAAATCTATAACAAATGCTTGATTACTCATAATGGACAAGGTTAATTTAATATTATGTAAATAAGGAAATTGAATTTATAATTATCTTAAGTCAAAATTTTATTCACAATTCCTAATCAATCTTAATTGTATTACTAAAATTTGAGTTAATCAAATTAATTAAGATTTCAAATTCCCCAGTTATCAACCTTCCATATCCTACTTAAGAATTGAATTTATATTTTCTTAAAATATACAATATCAGCTTTTGGCCAAACCAAGAAAGACGACCTATCTTTATTCTTTGTATAGAATACTTCAGATATGTGTTAAAGTTAATCAAATTAATTAAAATTGCAAATTCCCCAATTCTATCAACCTTCCATATCCTATTTAAGAATTGAATTTATAATCTCTTGAAATATACATCATTTTTTGGTCAAATCAAAAGAAGCTTATATTTGCATAGAATATTTCAAGTATGTATTAAAAGTTTAATGTGAAAAAAAGGTGTATGGATCAATTAGCATGGATTGTTTTAACTTAACCGATGATGATATCAAGTTTAAGTTTTAGACATATAACTGCAATAAATATTTGAAGAGAGAGATTTAGAATATATAATAGCTCTATCCAACTCGAATAAGATTGTGTGTGTTCTCTAAAAAAAATGGTTATCTTGTGACATGTTCAAATCAATAATATTGCTTGGAGCATTTTCCAGTGATTACCCAAACTCTTTCTTTTAATAACTTACCCAACTTTTTACATCTGCTCTCTAATAGAGTTCAGAACAATGCATGCTATTAAATCATGTAATTTGGAAAGAGATGTGTTATTTCCTTCACAAATCATATAATAATTTATATAATATCATTTTTTTGTGCATATCTTTCCCCATCATATCATGTATTACATTTTATATTTTTTTTCTCTTTCTTCCTCTTAATTATAAAATTAGTTATACAATTTGTTGTACAGATAATATTTTTCATTTGGAAATCATAACTTGGGACGGTCATATCCTAAAGGCTTACAAAGTCATTTAAACTTTAAAGATTGAACTACTTCACCCATAAAACTTCTAATATAGGCAAAATGAAGGCATAATTGACATTATCTAATTTTTATTTTTTTAATAGTTAAATAGTTTAGAAATTGATTTGTTAAAATAATTAAAAAGTACTATTCTAATTTAAATTAATGTTATTAACTGTAAATTTCCTAATCTTTACACTATAAACTAATCAGAAATCATTTTAAGCATGAATTTAAAGTAATTATCATAAACGTCAATAAACTTTTCATACATAACAATATGTGATTGAATGACAATGTAAATTTGTTTCTATACTATCGGTGTATTTTAATTAAATTCATTTGTGTAATCCAACAGAATTGATTTTCTTTAATCAACAATTTATTCATAATAATTGCTACTTTTTAAATTATGACTAATTTCATGTGACTCAAAAAATACACATTACTATTCAAACACACCGAATCCTTGTACATCCCATAGGTACACAACTAATTTAATAGAAAGAGACTACATATAAACATTAATGAGACAATAAAAAAGGTAAAAAATACTATATACTATATAGGTACACAAATATTATTGTATCTAAGGACAAAGAAGAGAAAGGAACTTCAATAATGTTCTGTATCCTTCACGTGACGAAAATGCGGAAAAATGCGCACTGGACCACGGCAAACTAATCTAATTTCACTCATTGCTGTGTGGAAACAAGATCTTAAAGAATTTCTCCAAAAGATGGCCAATGAGCTCAGGCATCACTAATTCAACACTACTATCAAAATTGAGAATGATGGGGGCTTTCACCACCAACACACACGGTTCAATCACGGAAAAAATTAAACAGAGAGAATAATTTTTTTGTTTAATGGGATCCAAGGCCAGCCACATCTCATGTCCCATGTATCCATCCATATTTCGAACGGCTAACACAAAAATGAAAATTCTGAATATAAGGCGTTGGGAAAAAATGGAAATGCAGTGGAGAAAAATGTGTTTTAAGTTCTCGATCAAACGTGGTTAAAGTCTCCATACGTTCATCATATTGATAAATTTGATTTTCAAATTTTAAAAATATGTGGATTTAATCTCTATCAACCTTAAAAAACATGATTAATTTTTAAAGAGGATGAATTAAATCCACATATTTTTTAAAGTTTGAAAATCAAATTCATCAATATAAAAATATAGAGACCTTGAACACATTTGACCCACAGTATAGAGACTACAAACATATTTTCTCCAATGCAGTGTCCAAAAGTAATATCTGGAGGAAATAAAATAGCAGTAAGAGAAATAGTACCAGGTGTGTGATGATACTCTCACAATATAATTTATGAAAGATTCAACGGCTTCTTTTAAACGAATTTAGATGACAAAACAGCGAAGAATTAATTTGTTAACATAGTCTCAGTGGAGAAGGAGAAAGAGAGAGAGAGCGGAAGAAGAAACAAAAAGAAGTGATCATCCTTTTATAAGCAAAAATATTAATATTAAAAAGAATTAAATATGTTTTAAGTCTCTGTAACTATGGTTCTGTTTAGTTTTAGATTTTGCAAAAAATTTTGTTATTTTTATATTTCTGACATTTTCTTAGTGGTTTTTTTTTAATCCTTACCATTATTACCTTAAACACAACCTCGTGTATAAACAATCCAAAATCTGTTGCTCACGACTTGGGATGCAAAAATCGATTGTCATTGCTAGACTATAGATTATGCAACTTATACTGTGGCGGCCTAAAAAACCCACAACAATCGATTTTAGATAGAAACAATCAATTTTTTGAGTGATGCAATAATAAACAATCGATTGTCATTGCAAAACAATCAATTATCTAGCACTACAGTGGCGGGCATTAAAAAACCACAACAACAGATTATGAAAAGGGAATAATCAATTTTTGGGTTATGCCAAAAATAGACAATCAGAGAAGCACAATGCAGAGTGGACAAGCAAATAGGAGAAGCACAGTGTAGTGCAACGCAAACAAACGAGATGAGAAGAGGATTATTTTAGTAGTAAAAATCAAAACCTAATGTCACAGCCATTTCCATGCTACTTCTCACTTCATCAGCGTTTAAGTTTTTTTAAGTAGGACCCACCACTTTTTAATTTCTCTCCTTACTATTTCATTTCTACCAAACAACTCTCATTAATATTTTTCTACATAAAATTCTCAAATTATTATTTTCTATCCAAATATTTTAAAAGTAACAATTAAAAGTAAAAAAATTTAATGAAAAAATTAAAAAATATTAAAAAATTATAAGATGTGAAATTAAAATTTGTATAGAGAAAATTTGAGATTTTTTTTAATTTTGAGGAAAATTTGAGATTTTGGTTAATAATTTTTTGATGAAAACATTTTAATCTATTTAATTTATAAAAACTTTGAGAAGAATATAAAAACTTGAGACTTAAATAAAAAAGGGGGGTGGTGTGGGGTGGGGTGGGGACGAGAGACTAAATTTGTACACTTTTAAAAATAGAAAAACTTAATTAAAAAAACTTTAAAAATAAATTTCCAATGCAGCATAAATTAAAGAGATTAAAAAATACAATTAAACTAAATAAAATTCTTTTAGACCATCAATGACGTAGAGGGTAAATATAAAATATTCAGCACTGCACTATATATAAGATGTTGAAATAGAAGGAAATGCATTGTGTCCAAAAGTAATATCTACGTACAGATGATACTAGGAAACTGCCATATAAAATTGAGCAATTTACATAACAGACTGTCCTGATAAGGGTATAAGTCCAGCATACACATAAAGTCCATTAAAAAAAAAAATTCTGCATATAAACCAGATGGCCCAGCAAACTCATCTACAGGCTAAATGGCTAATAATACTGAATCTAATATCACTTCCAATTGTCGCTCCTGTTATTCCTGAATGCACAGCAACCTATGGAGTACACAATAATGAGGAAGATCAGGAATATGATGTTGACAACAGCCACCTTCTTCCAATCAGTCTTGAGGTTTTGCAGCAAGCCAGCCTTGCATGATTGGCAATCGAAGCACAGAACGCTGGGGTCGTTACTCCAAGCATTACAGTCAGGGTTGGTGTAAGTAGCATTTGCGCTCTTCGTCCAGGTCGTTGGATTCTCATAGGTAAAATGACATTCTTCTGAAGGCTTACAACATCCAGACTGCACAACATAACATCCAACATACGGAAATCCATAAGGCGTCTAAAATTTACAAACCATAGAACTCAAACCAGGCAACAAGTTAGTAACAAGACATAACACTATAAGCATAAGTACTTGTGTGTCACAGAGATATTCAATCGTAAGATATCCATTAAGTAAAGTAATCACAATAGCTTGCACTCATTTAAGCAAACAAATTAAATACATAAATCCTGTACAGTGTATAACTGTATATCAATATCAAATAAGAATATCTCATGTGGGAAAATTCTTATATGTCCTTGAACGCAGATATTTTTTTTGTCCAAGAAATTTTTGACCATGTGATGCCACCAAGTATGTGGATCCCACTGTCAGACCCAACTAAATTCAAGGGTGGAAATGCTCTTGGTGGAAGAATGAGCACATAAAAATCTCCCTTGTATCATTCAGTATTCACACCCTAATGCTATATAGGGACCGAGGATTATTTAATGGTAAGAGAAGCGCACGCTAAATCATGCAGGTTGAAGAGCAATAAAATGTAAAAAGTGAACAACTTTTAGCCCAGCAGGCAGTAGCAATAGCAACTATCAGTCCTATTAAAAAAAAAAAAGGCAAAAAGTCCGACAAAAAAATACACGGGGAATTAGAAAATAAAGTAACAACACAGCCTTTTCAGATGGAAGCCAATCCAAGTTAAAAAGACCACCTTTCAAAAAGAGCCCAACCTTGACTACGCAAGAAAATACTATATAAAAATACTACCAGTATCTCACAAAATTGATCCGACGAATGCTCACTTTTTTCCAGAAAACTAGTTGAATTGAAACTCGCGCTCGACAGAGTAAGGAGACAAAAAACCTTTAAACTTTAAAGGGGGTGGGCCAAAGGGCACAGATACCATCATCATGGCCGTGCTTCAATTTCAAGCAAACACAAACCCAACCGAAAGTCTATGGTCTAATTAAGCCAACAACCAAATTCTCAAGAAACAAAACATAAAATTAAAACCCCAACCAAAATTCAAGAACCATACAAAAACACCTCAAGCAAAAGTTTATGGTCTAATTAAGACAGCCAAATTTTGATGGTAACCCAGAAAAGGATCTTGATCGAAAACTAGATCCACCACGAACAAGCTCAAAATTTTGACAAGAAGCCAGAAAAGGAACAAAGTCGAAACAAACCTGAAGCGCGGACAGGTTCTCTGCGTAAAACTGGTTAACGGTGTCGTTGAGAAACCTGGAATTGAAATCAGAGCAGAGTTTCCCAGACTTCAAGCAACTCCTGATCCTGTTCCACGTGTTGGTGTTATTGACCCTCTTCTGAAGCCAATTCGAGTAGTCCCCGAGCCTGTACTCCTTATAGCCTCTGCCGGAAACGGCTTTGCCGGCGCCCTTGTTGGTGACGACGAAGGCGAAGATGGTGAAGGCGAAGAGGAGAACGATGAGCAGGAACATGACGAGCAGGTACAGCCAGAGGAGCCACGACACGCGGCAGCACGCGCCGACCAGGCCCGCCAGTGAGACCAGCATGAGGAAAACACCCAGCGCGATGACCGGCTTCTCCAGCCAACGCTCGCATTCAGTGCTGCCTTGCTTGCTCAGCCACACGCCGGCCACCACGATGGGGATCGACAGAAGGAAGGTCAAGAAGTTCAAGATTCCGATCACGTTGTTGCTGAACCGAACCATGGTGATGAATGATGAGAAATTGACAAGGGTGAAAGAAAGAAACTGTTCAGAGAACAATAATTTGTCGTATAATGGAGAGATGAAGAGAGAGGGAGGTGGAGACTTGTTTGGGTGTGCATATATAGGGGCTGGTGTTTGTTGTGAGTTGTGACTGTTGACAATTTGAGATATTATTATTGTTTCACACGCTACGCTACGCTACACGCGATTTCTTCCGTTCCAGGAAGAAGATACGTTGGGGTTAATTTGGTTAAACGCGTATTTTTTTTATTTTTATTTCCTTGAACCAGTAGTTACGGATGGTAATTCTAACCAGACTCTATGGATATCCACAAAAAATATCTACAATAAATAAGGTAAATACCTGTTCAATGAAAATAGAAGAGAGAGCAGAGATTTATCTAAAAAATTAATGTATACAGGTATAAGTATTATAGTACCCAACTCGTCTCATACACCCCTTCACACACACACAATATATATATATATATTAAAATATCTCCTATAATATATTAAAAAAATAAGTTCTAGTGAGTATTACAATATTAAAAATATTGATTCATTAAAAAAAGATAGTGCAAGAAATACAAACAAAATAAAGTTTAATTTATATGTATTTTTAGTGTAATTTTTTTTTTTTACATATATGCAAGCTAGAAATTCACTATACTGTGTCGCATCATATTAATGAATGGGATAATATGATAAAATAATTAAATTTAGTTAGATGTCTGTGTAAAAAAGTTTTGCACTATAATTGTATGTAAATTAAATTTCAAAAATAATTTATACTTCTATTAAAAATAAATTATATCAAAATATTATATTTTTTTTCAAATGTACGCATTGCTTCTAAAATATTATTGAAATACTTGTAATTGTTCTTATTGTTAAATGTAGGTTTTTTAAAAGTAAAATTATTCAAATTTTGTTTGTTATTAACTATGTTAAAGGATGGATTAAATGAATTTTCTTTATATATTGAAAGTGAAATATTAAAAAAACTTAATTATAAAAATTTGATCAATACTTTCATAATTGATAGAAAAATAAAATGAGATTTGTCAAACTGTATTAAATTAAATTCTGAATATAAATTTCGCCTAAGCCTCAAATTTTTTTCCCATGACTCTACACTTGAGTAAAGTGCAGGGTAGCGAGTGCGAATATGAGTATATAAGGTACCCAGCGGGTATAGGGATAAAGATTAAAGTTACTACTTCGCAGCGGGTACAATAATTTTTTTAAATATAGATATGAGAATGAGTATTATAGTACCATACCCAGACCCTACCCATTGTCATCCTAAGTATTTGTGCTGAGCTGGGCTCTTCCTTCAGTTCCTTGCGTGGCTTTCTTCAATTTGGTAAATTTTACGATGGAAAATAACAAAAGTAGTTTTTTTTTTACCGGAAAAGCAAAATTAGTTTGAAAGCAAAAAAAAAAGGAAATGTATTATTATTATTATTAAGAATTATTTGACAGATATTGTAATTAATTGTGCTATCTATATTTAGTCGTAAATCTTATAATTAAGCTGATTTACTGGTATAATTAGGTTGAAGTGTATTTCTCATAATTAAGTTGATTTGATTTGTATACTTTTTTATTCTCTTTTATTTTTTTAATTAGTTGACACGATATATATATATATAGGATCAGGATTCGTTGATATTAAGTGTCAAAGTTAGTTAAATTATACATTCAATAACTTTTTGTAGAATGCAAATATAATCAACCTAACAGTTAAATTTGATGTTCTTATTAATTAGATTAAGTATACAAAATTTCATATAATTTTAAAATTATTTATTAGTTTATCACATCACTTTATTTTAACGTATAATATGATATTAAAATATATGTCAATTTTTAATATTAGATAGCATATCTAGAAAAGTCCAAATGATGTAAAATTTGAATAATATCACATAATTTAACAATTAGATTGGTTAAATTTGCATTACACAAAAAGTTATTAAAGGTGCATATATGTATGTATATGATTCTATCATGGTATCAGAGTGATGACTATTAAAGTTAAGACCTGTTTGGTAGCCAAGATATGATAAGATAAGATAGGATAATTATCCTATCTTGTTGTAATTTGTTGTTTGTTACGCTAACAGGATATGATAACGTTATCCTATTTCTTATCCTATCTTGTTACTCTAGTGTTTTCTTATCTTGGGGGGGCTGAGTTAGAAAGTAACAGGATAGGATAAGCTTTTTTTCTTTCTTTTTTTCTTTCTCTCTATGTATATTATGTAATATATGAAAATTATAAAAAAAATTTATATATATACAAATATATTATTATATATAATTATTACAATATTTGTTATAATATTTTACATATTACAAATAAATAAATAAATAAATATATATATAATATATATATTATAGGATAGATAGATAGATAGTATTATAATAAATAAATTATATATAATATAATCAAATATAATTATAAAAAATATATATAAGTGTAATATATTATAATAACAATTATACATAATATATAAATATTATATAAATAAATATATATTCTATATATTATATTTATTATATACATTTTTATTATATATAATATTAAAAATTAAATAATTAATATTTTAATATTTTTAAAGAAAATATTTGAATAATAATTATAATTTTAAAAATTTAAATATATTTTTATAATTTTAAGAAAAGTAACTACATAAATAAAAAATAATATTATATAATTTAGTTAAAATTATATATTTTGTAAAAATTAAAAAATAAATTAAAAGTTACTTTCTATAAAATTATATGTAATTTTAACAAAGTAATAATTTTTTCATTTGAGCATGTTTGATGTTTTATCCTATCATTATCTAGTTTGTTATCTAGTGTACACCAAACATTAAATAAGATTATAGCCTATCATATTCTTACCCTATCTTGTCTTTATCCTGTGTTATATCTTATCTTACTTTATCTTATCTTGAACACCAAACAAATCCTTAAGTTGAAGGGGTGACAAGCTTTGTAGTTCAAGTTGAATTTAAGACCTTAGGGTCAAAGTGAGTAAGGAGATAAAAATATGATGTACAACAATTGTGGTTATTTAGGCCATGAAGTAAAAATATCCCATATAATTATCAACTAGTTTACACATTCGACAATAAAGGACAGATTAATTGCATTGATTAAAAACTAAAAGAATTAATTCAAATTATATTCATGTTAATCCCAAGTATTTTTTTATATTTTTGAAATGTTTTTTTTTTATTTTGAGGATTTTTTGAAATGTTGTTGGGTGGCTGATATACTTAAAAGCTTTACTTTAAGAGAAATAATATAATAGACAAAAAATAAAGAATACTATTCTTACATATTGTATTTAAAAATCACAAATTATAATACACTCTCTCTTTAATTTATTTTTAATAAAAAGTACAAAATTTAACAATTTAAATGTCCAAATAACATATATATCAATTCCTTTATTACAAATTTAAATTTTCATTCTTAAACTCAAGATCATTTTTTTTTACTGTGTTTTTTTTTTTCCTTTGTGATGCGTATCTTTATTATTATTTAGCACTTATTTTTATGATTGTTAAAAATTCTCAAATTATTAATTTTCAATTTTGTATACTTATATCTATTTTTTATATTGAAATTTCTTACTGGTGAAAATTTAAACTTTAATTATTTTATAAAAATCTTTTGATATTAAAATTTCCTTTCTTTTTCAAATCTTAATTACGTGTATTTTGAATCTAGTTCTTTTCAATTTATAAATTTACTTTTCCCCCTTAAATTTAAACTACTTATATTTGTTAGATAAATTAAAAAATATTCATAAAATTTACGAAATACTAGTTCAATGATATATAAAAGAAATGGAAACTACCTATTCTCGTAACAAAAATAGGTTTTACTATTTTTTTAAGAATAATATATAGTCAACGACTCAACAGTAAAAAGTACTTATTAAGAAAACATAGTAGTATTTCCACTCACCAGAAAAACATAGTATTTGATGGTATAACGTAGCTTCGACTTTATTTATTTATTTATTAGTCATTTCTCAATTTAAGATAATAGTTACCAAAATTGTATTAAAACGTAACTTTTTCAAAAGTTGAGAAAGAGAAATTGAAGAAGATTAGGTCACCAATTTCAACTGCCTCAGAAAGGCACCATACATTAAAAACAATAATCAAGAGATGTCTTTATACATTTAGCGTAATGAATGGCTAATGAAACTAGTTCATTCACGTTTGACTATAGAAGCACGAAAGTAATGCAATTTCTTCACAAAAATTACTTCCCTAACCAATTGTTCTCAATGCAATGAGTCGAGATGCGTGGGCCCTAGAGAATTAATTCGCAAGCACATTAATAGAAGTACGAAACTAATTCATTAACATTTACCCATTGCTCTAAGTCATCATCTGCGGGTTGACCGCTAGTGTGTTTTAGAACCTAGGGTCACCGACTCACTCACTTACGTGGCTTCCATAACATCTATTCTTCCCAATACGTATGATAAAAGTCATCGCCACCACATCGTTGCTTATACGCCGAAGAAATATATCAAATGGTTTATGGTGGATTACTTTTTGAAATTATTATATATGTAAATAAAAAAAATTAATAGTTGAAATTATTAATTAAATCAATAAATCTTAATTATTGATTTTTTTATTTATATATTTAATTGTTTAGAAAAGTAGTCCACCAATAAACTACCTATTTGGTAGTCCGCTGTAAAATTTGTCTATTTTTTATGATAAAAAAAAATCATATTTACAGAATTCACAACGCGTTAAGAAATGGGCTAAGGTTAAAATTAACAAATAATAATATATTTATAACTTTCAGAAAATTCCCAGATTAAAAAAAAATCCAAATAGAATATTTTCTTCCGGAAGCAGTTAATCATGAGTGTCAATGCTAATCGGGATCTATTTTTTGGCTCATTTGGCCTTTGATTGATTTAATGAAAATAAAAAAGCAAGAAATTGGAAGAAGAAAATGAGATGAAAATATTTTTTTTTTTTACCATTTATTTGAGTAAAAAATAAAAGAAGGAATTTTTTTTATGAGATATATACATAAACAAAAATAAAAGTTCCTCCTTTAAAAGAGAGAGACTGAGAGAGGAAAGCTATTTCTTTTTTTAGTTTTCTTAAAAATTAAACTAAAATCCTTGTTACAAAATAAATAATAAATAATTTTATGTTAAGAAAAATAATATGTTAAAAATTTAAAATTAATTTTTTAATTAGTATAAATTTTTTTTATACAATTTTTTTTAATATTTATTCACCCTTCTATTAACTTAAGTAGGAGTAGAGATTTTTTTTCCTTCTTATTTCTACTTGTCTAAATAATACATTCTTTTACTTTATTTTTCTTTTACCTTTTTATTATTATTATTTTTCTCTTTTCTTTTTCTATTTTACTCCTAATCAAAAATTTGAATCTGGAATTAGTGGGAATAGTAAGAAAAGGGTAATTAATTTTGTTTTTTATTTGTTGATTGCAACTATGCTTTTGGAAATAATTTAATTAGAATGCACAAACAACGTAAATATTTTTTATACTGTCATTCAATTATATATTGTCATATATGAAAAGATTGTTGATATTTGTAATAATTACTTAAAAAGTCATATATAGAGTGATTTCTAATTAATTAATAGTATAAAAATTTATACTCTATCAATGCATGAAAATTAAAATCTTTTAAAAATCATTTGTATTAAGTTTATACAATTCACATAAATGTGTGTGTGTGTGTAAAAAATAAAAATATTTGTGACATAGTAGTTTTTTGTTTTCATTTCTCTTGCGCTTGGTCTAGAGTTTACATTATTTTGAATTATATTTAACTATTACTTATTATCAGAGGTAGGTATATGGGTCAGCTTGACCATTTTAATGTTTGTTAGCATTAAGCCACTAATTCAATGGGTTAAGCCAATTCGGTCCATAACATAAATGGTTTTCATTTTCTTCATTTGTGTTCATCTCGCACTGCTGATGATTAAATGGGTTGACCCACATATCAATGATACAAAAAATAAAAATTTTTAAAATTTTTAAAATTAACTAAAAAACTAAATTACATTTTTTTTCTATTGTGGGTTTTTTCTTATTAATAATTGATTAAATTTCATAAAATGATGAATATGATAATAAAGTATAGATCAAATAATTAATAAAAAGTACTAACCAAACACTAAACATACAATAATTAGTGTAAACAAACGAAATATTTAAGCAAAACAACCAATATTGAAGGCTGAAGTAAATAACAAACAAACATTAGCCTATTTAAGTACTAACAAAAAACAAAGAGATCGTATGCCAAAAATAGAAAGAAAAGTTGAAGTTTGTAGGTTTAGTCACTAACTCCTAGACGAGGACCGTTGTACTTGTCTTTCATTTTCTTCTTTTTTTATTATATTTTCTTTTCATTTTTTTTTTCTAAAACATCACTAATTGTTAAAAAATAATTGTAGTCTAAAATATATAATATAATATAATATTAGTGATGTGATAAAAAAAGATAAAAATAAAATGAGATAAAAAAGAGGAGATAAAAGATAAAAGTAATTGTATATTTATATTTATTGTATGAAAAAATATATTAAATAATAAATTATACAATTTATTTATTAAAAAAATTTATATTTATTTTTCTTATATAAATTTATTATTTTTAAGCTAGATTTAACATTAAATAAGCATTTTAAAAAAATTTAAATTTATTTTTGTTATATATATTATAGTGTTGATATTATAATTCAAACAAACTAAATGACTTCGTGGCGTAGGTGGTGAAAGAGAAGAGGCAATCATCGGTTCAAATCTTTCTTCAATTACTTTTACCATTTTCTAAATTATAAGTTTCGTTGGCAGACTAAAATCACATAATTAAAAAATTAGAAAAACAAAATCGTGGATTGAATATTATAGGGGGATTAAAAGTACAATTTAGCCTATACTTTATACTTCATAAAAAATAAATGTACGAAGGTAAAACTTTTGATGTCTAGAAATCAACAAAAATATTATAATTCTTAACTTATATGTCTCACCTTACTTTTACTAATTTATTATTTTTAAATTTTAAAACTAATAATTATAATTTATAAAAAATAAATGTCTGAAGGTAACACTTTTGACTTATATGTCACACGTTACTTTTATTAATTTATTATTTTTAAATTTTTAAGCTAATAATTATTTTAAGAAAAAATTCTTATCCAAATACTTTTAACAATTTTTTGTCAAAAAAATTTATAAATTATTCAGTTATCTTACCCAACACATACTTTTCCTATTTGACTCTTTTAAAATAAGTAACCCACTTTTAAAAGATAAAATAAATCATCTTAACTATTGATGAAAAATAAAAAATCAATGTCACGATTACATGTATAATAAATTATAAATAATTAAAATATGAACAATTAATTTTCTTTAAGAGAGACAAATCCATTTTTTGTAATTCAAATCCATCAGCAGGCTCTGCCACCGCATGTCTCTTAAGTTACATCTATTACTATATAAGAATTGAAACTGCTAGCATATTTACTATTTTGACCTCTAGAACACACGTGTCAGGTTATAGAGAATTTTTTTCCCGCTCACCCCGACACACTCAATTCCTTCTTTCTCTTTCTTTTTTCATTTTTCTTTTCGTCTTTCCGACGTTAAGTTAATTAGGAAAATTAAAGGAAAGAGAAATTACTACACTAGGATTACTTAGAGAAGAGTTGTGCCGTTGAAGAGATTCGAAGAACTCATAGGAAATTATCATTGAAAGTTCATTCCGATAAGAACAAGGCTCCAAGTATGACGCGTTTAAGAAGGTTTCGAAGGCTTTAAATGTTATGCTTTTCATATCTATTAAGGTATCTTTGTTCTACATCATGATTCTGTTATCAATAGTTTAGCCATTGGTTTGTGGTCTGCAATCTGCATCTTATAATGATGGCTGTTTTGCAAAACTTTGGGTGAGGGTAGAAGCTTAGCCCCATTGCTTATCCTACTTCTCCGTTCATTAATTTCAAGGAAAGCCACCTGTTTCCTTATTATTGAGACACCACATGCTTTAACATTTTATACTAGAGAGGGGAATATAAATTTGCAGTGCAAATTTGTGAATCAGTTCTAGAAGGCAGAGTCTAGACGTTGTTTCTGAGTTTTGGTTATTTTAAAGCCTATAGGGATCCATAATTTCATCTACAATGTCATATTTTATGATCCTAGACAGAGAAGTATGAAAAAAAAAACTCAAACCTAGGTGTCTTTTAAGGGAGCCGTTAGGTGAAACTTTTGACCATTGGTTTGAGAGTACCTAAAAGAGCTATACCAATGGATCATAAAATGTTAAAGCATCTGGGGTTTCAAAAACTATTTATAAATTTTATGTGTAGTATGTTAATTTAGATATTTCTATATGGACCAATGTGTCACAAGTCGGGACTTGCAATGAATACAATAGAGAAGTAGCGGTGTCTTACAGCATTGCTCGCAAGCAGATTGACAGGGTCTGAAAATTAGGGGTATTTGTTTGGGTAAGTTTTTATTATTTTTGTAAAATTATGTTCATATTTTGAGTGTGTCTGTATGTGTGTTTTCTCATTATTAAAAAAAGTTCATGGGGGATTTACTGATTTTTGAGAATGAAGGGTTTTTTTTTGTAGAATGTGAATTTGATAGAATTAAGTCTCAATTAAATTGAAGGGTACTTTGGATAACCATTACTCAGTCATCACAACGGCAGGAATTATACATTTTAATATAAATTTTAGCTTGACAATTATTTGCCATAAAGACTAGGAATTTGACTCTAATGAAAAATATATAGTACTTGCTAATCAACAAATCAAATAGGTGCTACATCCAAAAGAACTCATACTGAAATTGCATAAAACATTGCCACTATGTATTGCTTATGACAAGATTAATTAAAGTGAAGGTATGAGATCATGTGTCTCCGAACTAACAATATAGTCAGTCATCTCTCAGCAACAGAGACTGAAAATATAACATCATTTACTGGAGAATGTAAGAGTGAATTAGCAGACCTGAAGAAGTGATTACTTGTAGGAAAGGCCAGAGCACTATAAAACTTACAAGACATGAAACAGTGCAAGAGGCTGGCTTTCAGAGCGATCAAATTGTTAATTGAAATGATCATGGGGGATTTACTGATTTTTGAGAATGAAGGGTTTTTTATGTAGAATGTGAATTTGATAAAATTAAGTCTTAATTAAGTTGAAGGGTACTTTGGATAACCATTACTTAGTCATCACAGCGGCAAGAATTATATACTTATTTTAATTATATACTATATTGTTTTTAATTATGTAACATCACACCCTGAAGATAGGGCACTAAATATTTTATATCAGTTCTGTTTATAAATTTGCTTCAGCATTATATGAAGTAACTGAAGATAGGAAAAGCCTTTGAATTTAAAGAACACTTATGAACATATTCCCATGTTGCAGCATCTCAAGTGAAGATATAACAACTTTTTCAGCAAACTTAATTACCATTTCGTATATAAAAGTAATAATTTTAGGTATTTAATAAGAAAATACTTAGTGAATATCTTATATGAGTTCTGTTTATAAATTTGAACTTTGGAGGTGTAGAATTTTTTCCTGCATAATCTTTACACACAATGCATAGTTATATAAGACAATGATTTTTTGTTGTTGTTGTCTTTCAATATACTAAATGATAGTTGTTAAGCTTAGAATTACTATGTTTTTTATTTCTTAAGTTTTTAATTCTTAAGCTTCTTGGTAGATATTTTTTTGTTATAGGAAATATATATTTTCTTGATATTTTGTTTCTCTTCATAATTTATAAATAGAAGAGTTTTATATTGCACTCTATCATGAATAAAAACAGAGTCATACATGAGTTTTTGTGCAGAAGTGGCTATAGAATTACAAATGATGATTTAAATTAGTATGTCGCAGTGTAAATGGAAATAGAGTCATACGTTGTGCATTGTATTTAGTAAATGAGACGCATTAAACATCTCAGATGGGAGAAATTGATGATTATAAAAATTTCCATTTTTTAAATTTATATAGTTATATTTAAAAAAAAAAGCCTGTTTGAGGTTGATTTTTCTTTAAATATGCATTTCTAAGTTGTTTGTTTGATTCTTCTTCTGCATAAAACATTTTGTTACTTAATATGTTTGCTTCCACTTTTCATACGGTTATTTCTACTTCTCTTTTGGGTGCTTCTTTTCTTTTAATCCATTTAAACTATGTAGATTCTGGAGTAAGATGTTATAGTTAGTTAAGCGTGGATCTGCACAAAGGGTACTTCTATGGAATCCAGCTTTCTCATGGTACATGACTATCACCAAGCCTAGCTAGATCATGTAAGTATAAAGTGAAAACAATACTGTGTCTTAATTATTGAGGTAAATTAACCATAGCTTTTCCATTATTTGTTTTAATCTTATCTTTTAATGTCTCGATCAAAATTTTATCAAAAAGAGGGTCACACAATTTAGAGACACTAAAACCTAAAGTTGTTTAAAATTAAAGTCACAAATGACAGATCAAGAAAGTAACAGAATTAGACACGCATCTAAGATGCTTTCAAACTTAGCATATTAAACCATGCTGTTAGCCTTTCTTTTGCTTCTTCCTGAAAAAGATGTCTTCTGCAGACTGTAAGAACAAGTTTCTGCTTGCATTTTTCTCCTATAATCATATCCTGTATCGAAGTGCTAAGACATGTTTAAACTGTTTAATCCTCCCACCCACATAAAAGGGAAAAAAAGGTGTTGGGTGTTTAAACTGTGTGATAAATACTCTACTCCCTCCACATGAGACATAACATGATAAAGAAAAGAAAATAAGAAATGGATTGGTGTCTAAATTTATATATATATGTAACCAATCAGTTTACTATTATGGAATGAAATCATTTGTTTCTAAACGAACTGTCTCAAGTGCTGCATAGCCTAGGTTGTGCCAAAACAATTGTCATTTGTTTAAGTGGTCTAAGTTGTCTTTTAAATGATGGCCCAAATGCCTATTAATTATTATTTCCAATGTGTTAAAACGCTACCATTAGGATATGATACTCATTATTTTGTAAAAATATCGTCAACCTTTCGTTTTTAAAGAATGTGAACAGCGTGATATATTATGTCCTATGAAATAATACTTGATAGGATAAAACTTAGGATGTGGTTTGGAAATGCATAACAATTAATCATTGTACTTTTGTGAAAAAAATTATTGCTGTGAAAATAAATTTTATATCTTATTTTATTCTAAAAATTCCCACTATGATTAGAAAGAATATCATCATATTCATGACATATTTTTATAATTTATTTTTTTTATTTTCATTAATCACTCATCTTATTTTATATTTCAACCTTTTTTATCTATTTTTTTATTATAAAATATGTTGTAAATTTTTGTTATATAAATAGAATTATCTCAATTAAGAAAGAAAATGATAACGTACAAAAGATGAACACCAACCACATAATTACAATATCATATAAAGAATAAGAAAATTGTGATGGAAGATCTATTTGATCCGGATTTGACACTTTTACGTCGTGTTGTGTTGCAGTGAATAAACTAGAGCTATTTAATATGTTCGCATAAGTAATGGATAGTAAATTATGCATCCATATTATTCATTGTTTTATTATAGTTTATTTTTTTATACATATATATTTCAATTTCTATAAAAAATAAATGCTTTGTCTGATTTACACTTTTGCAATTATTTTGAGTCTTGTGAATATTTCTAACAATGTTAGTCAAAAATTATTTTAATATACTCCATCAAATACTTTTAATTACTCAACAGGAAAAAAGTACTAAATATTTATTATGTTTTTTATATAATAAATATACTTTTATTTTCTTAGATAATGTGGTATTAAGACATTGATTAACATTTAACTTATTTTAATTTTCACCGTCTTAGTTATCCTTAAAATTTTAAAAGTGAAATTATTTTTATTTTTATATTATTGTCTATTAAGTTTATTACTAATTGTAATGATAATAATTATTATTTTAAGTAAATAAAAATATTTAATTGAACATATTAAATCCTTTCAACTAATATTCTTAAACATTTATTACTAAGATTTTTTTAAAAAAAGTTTTTATTTGAGATTTCTTTTAAATTTTTATCTAGTTGTGTTTTGGAATGATTGGTTTGTCCAATATATATATATATATATATATATATATATAGAGAGAGAGAGAGAGAGAGAGAGAGAGAGAGAGGAGAGAATGACAAAAAAAACATGTTCTTGGACTAGCACTTGTATTAGAGAAAACAGATACATTAGATAAAAAGGTTTAGATGTTGTTCGTAAGATAAAGTGACGTGAACACTGCTAAATTATTTTGATTTGAAGCTTTCAATAGTTTCTATAAAGTAAATAATTGATTTTTGTCAAATACATAAATAAATGAAAAAGTACATTTTGTAGAATACTTAAATTTTGGTATATTGTAAGCTTGAGTTATATATATATATATATATTATTTATTTTTTTCATTTTACATTGACAGCATATTAAAATAACTTTTTGAGTAACTCAACTAAAAATATTGATTAACGTGAAAATTGATGGAAACAAATTGAGACATAATCATACATTCAAGTAGCAATTTTGGAGGGGGTTACAAAACAAAGTTTGGAATCTTTCTACCAATAAATTGAACAATCAATTTCACTCATTTTGTGCTTGCTAAAGTTAAACTCGACTAGCATATCATACATTCAAGTAGCAATTTAGTCGCTAAACTTGATTATTTGAAAAGGTGAGTTAGTAACTTGACGTGTTACATTTTTCAATTGTCAAGTATGAGTTTGATGGATGGTTCGATTCCAATATGAATGAAGTAGGGTCATGATAGAGATTGAAGAAAAAAAATTGCCAACATGAAAAATTAGGATCCTAATAAAATGGTCTCTTTTATCTAAATTTTATATTTTAGATATTCTAACATTACATACCAACATGCCAAAAGTGAATTAATATAATTATTAGTCACATATTGACTATTTTAACACCTCACTTTTTGCTTAGTTGTTTTATTGCTTTTTCTCCACACGCATGGATAAGGAACAAAACATAAAAAGGATGTTGCAGCAGAAGCACGTTTAAAAAGGAAATCTATTTTGCAGGAAAGACATGCATATAGATCCAGAAGTGGAAGTCAAAATCAACACTTGCATCTTCCATCGAACAATGGTATAATTAAGAAGTTATTATTAATTGTAAATGATCAAGAATTTCATATTATTATAGTGATTTCTCAAATTTTGTATCTTATTGGGTTGATGGCACAGCTAATCATATCCACACCACTTGCCATGTGTATGGATGTTGCTAGAAAGGAAGTTGCAAGAGGATCAAGAAATAGTACACCATTGTTTGATATAACTTTTGGCATCCTCAATGAAAGGAACCAAAGCAAAGCTTGATTGAATAGCATGTTCAACACTAATTCCTGCATATATACTCAGCCAAGTGCAAACCAACACCTATCACAAAGAAAAAGGAGAGCCATTTGTATTGATTCACTAGGTGTCAATCTAATGAACAAGTTTTTTGAGATGAATCAAGATTTAGTCAATGAGATGATGCACATAATCCTTGCAATGTAGCATCCTCTTCATCAAACTAGAATGTATCCACGGCAACACTATGGCGTCCTTTGAGACCAGGTAGACATGTTATTAGAGCAAAAACATATGCTTCGCTTGAAGATGCAGAAAATCGTTATGGTATTGATCTTGACCCAATTGAAGGTAACAATAACAAATCTATTCAATAATTTATGGGCAAATTTAAGTATATTAAACTTTATATTAATCTAATATAAACATTTAATATTTTATTTCAATAGGCTTGACTTCTGATAGCAACTCAACTTCTAATGAAGAAGAAATATATGATGATGGTAATCTTACAAAACTGCCAATATTAGTCAAGGTACTATATAATATATTATAATATACATGATAATGACCATTGAGTACTACTTATTAACATTTTATTTACTTTATAGGATATTCTGATATTGGAGATCCACTCATTCAATGTGAACATTATCAAGCATATATGTGGTACCAAGAGAGATCAGAAAAACATAGACACACTTCTACTCCTAAGTATCATCTTTGTTGTGGTGGCAGAAAGGTTCAACTACCACTTTTGAGCACTCTGCCTACTGTGCTTCAGCATCTTCTATTTAATAATGATTCAGTCGATAGCAAGAATTATCAGCAATACATTCAAGTCTATAACATGATGTTTGCATTTACATCACCAGGGGCAAAACTTGACAAGTCAATTAATGATGGTAAAGGACCACCTTCTATTAGGATACAAGGTCAAACATGCCATCGAATTGGCAACCTGTTGCCTATGCCTGGTCATGCTCCAAAGTTTGCACAACTTTACATTTATGATACTGAAAATGAAATACAAAATAGGCTTCAAGGATTAAGGTGTGTACATGCTTTTTAAAGTTAATTTTTTTTTATACATACTATAACATATAGAGATTTTGCATAATATTTGATTATTAGTATTTGACCATCTTATGTTTTTCTATTCATTCTTAGGAATCAAAGCCATATAGATCAACAAATTGTGTGCAAATTGTCAGCCATGTTAGATCAATAATGCACATGCAAAATCCTTTAAGATGCTAAGGAAAGATTACAAGCTGGACTTGTGCGTGATTTAAGGCTAAAGCTCATTTCTGATAGAGCTACTGATGGTAGAATATATAATCTACTTACTGTTTCAGAAGTGGCTGCTCTTATTGTTGGTGATGTTGACACAACATCAAAAAGAGATATAATTATGGAGACGCAAAGTGGTGAACTTCAAAGAATAGATGAGTTGCATACAAGTTATCTGGGTTACCAATATCCCCTTTTATTTCCTTATGGTGAGGATGGTTACAGGCATGATGTGCCTCACAGAGATAGAAGCAGTTCTCAAAATTGTAAAAGGAATTGACTTATTATAAGAGAATGGCTTTGTTTTAGACTCCAATCCAGAAAAAATGAGGCAAAAACTTTACTGAGATCAAGAAGACTCTTTCAGCAATTTGTAGTTAATGGTTATACTATGGTGGAGTCAAAAAGATTATCTTTTATTAGGAGAAATCAATCAAAACTAAGAGTTGATTAAATACAATAGCTTGAATCAATCACATCACCAAGTCCAATCTCAAGGATCAAACATAGGCAAAAGAGTCATATTACCTTCTACTTTTGTGGGAAGTCGTAGATACATGGATCAATTGTACTTTGATGAAATTCAAAGGTCACTTGGACCAATGCATTTGACACCACCAGATCATCCTAATATAGTATCAAGGGTCTTTAAAATAAAATTTGATGAGTTATTAACAAATTTAAGGAAAAAACATGTTTTGGGAAAAGTACTTGCATGTATGTCCCATATTTCATCATGCACATAAATTTATTTCATTACTTCTTGGCAACCATTGCAATGTCATTCTACTCATAAACATTTGAAAAATTGTTTACTTTTAGATATGTACACAATTGAGTTTCAAAAAAGGGGGTTACCGCATGCACATATACTTATCTTTCTACATGCATCTAACAAGTACCCTACTGCAGAGGATATTGACAAAATAATTTCAACAGAAATATCAAATCAGAAAGGCGAGAAAGAGTTATATAACTTAGTACAAACCCACATGATCCATGGTCCATGTGGTTTGGCCAACAAGCCATCGCCATGCATGAAAGATGGTAGGTGCTCTAGGTACTATCCTAAGCAATTTCAAAGCTCAACAATTGTTGACCAGGATGGTTATCCTGTTTATAGGGGAAGAGACAATGGAAATACAGTGAACAAAAATGGCGTTTCTCTTGATAATCGTCATGTCGTCCCTTACAATCCAAAGTTGTTGTTAAAATATCGAGCACATATTAACATAGAATGGTGTAACCAAAGTACTTCAATCAAATACTTATTTAAGTACATCAACAAAGGATATGATTGAATTGCAACTGTTATTGTTTCGACAGAAGATGAAGGAGCATCTCATGGTGGGAACATTGATGAGATCAAACAATATTTCAATTGTAGGTATGTGTCACCATGCGAGGCATGTTGGAGAATTTTTTTTCTTTTCCAATTCATGGTAGATTACTAGTAGTTGAAAGGTTATTCTTTCACCTTCCAGATAAGCAGTTTGTGTACTTTAATGATCATGAGGACATTGATTCAGTGCTTTCAAAACCAAGTGTTAAAGAATCAATATTTACATCTTGGATGCAAGCAAACAATATATACTCTGAAGGCAAAAATTTGACTTATGGGCAATTTGTTTCAAGGTTCGTTTATGTACCTAGCAAAAGGTGTTGGAAACCACAAAAGAAAGGTTATACTATAGGTAGGCTCATTTGGGTTCCTCTAAGTACAGGTGAGCTATTCTATTTAAGAATGATGCTAACTGTTGCAAAAGGACCATGTAGGTACGAAGACATTAGAACTGTTGCCCATATCAAGTATCCAACTTTCAGAGAAGCATGTTTTGCAATGGAATTGCTTGAAGATGATAAAGAATATATTGAAGTTATAAGAGAAGCCAAGGATTGGGGATCAGGTCACTACTTGAGGAAGTTATTTGTCACAATGCTCTTATCAAGTAGCATTAATAGGCCAGAGCATGTATAGGAACAAACATGGCAATGGTTGGTAGATGGGATTCTTCATGATCAAAGAAAATTGTCAAATATCCAAGGTATACATGTTCCTTTCTTTTTATTTCGCACAAACAATTCATATTTTTCGTCTTAAAATAATCATAATACTTATCAAATTACATTTCTTCTCTTTTTAGACTTGCAGCTTAACAATCAAGAGTTGCAAAATTTAACTCTATTAGAGATTGAGAAGTTATTGCAAGCAAACAGAAAAAGTCTAAAGGACTATCCATCATTACCATATCCAAAGGGTTATATGACTAGTCAATTAGGGAATAGACTCATATACGCTGAACGTGATTATGATATATTTGATTTACATGATCAATTCTAGGATTTATTTAGTTCTCTTACAGGTAATATAATTAACATTGACTTTGCATCAAAATTACTTAATTTATTGATTAAAATTTAACAATATAGACTAATTTATTTGAATATTTTAACTACTTTTACAGATGAGCAAAGAGGTATATTTGACATGATTATGCAAGCTATGAACAACCAACAAGGTGGAATGTTTTTTTTATATGGTTATGGTGGTACAGGGAAAACCTTCATGTGGAAAACTTTAGCTTCTACCCTACGTTCTCAACGTCATATTGTATTGATTGTGGCATCCAGTGGCATAGCATCTTTATTATTGCCTGGAGGGAGAACAACACACTCAAAGTTCACTATCCCTGTTCCTACACTAGAGAACTCAACTTGCAATATTCACCAAGGAAGTGAACTTGCGGAGCTATTGAAAGTAACAAAGTTGATAATATGGGATGAAGCTCCAATGGCACATAAATTTTGTTTTGAAGCATTAAACAAAAGTCTAAGAGACATATGAGCTCAGACAATAATGTATTTTCTCCATTTGGAGGAAAAGTAGTTGTGTTTGGAGGAGACTTTAGACAAATTTTACCAGTCATTCCACGAGGAAGTAGTTTTGACATTGTCCATGCAACAATCAATGCTTTATATCTTTGGGATCATTGTCAAGTATTAACTCTTACAAAAAATATGCATCTACAGCATGGTTTGGATAATACTAATGCAACAAAACACAGAGAATTTTCACAATGGATATTGGATGTGGGAGATGGAAAAATATCTAAGCCAAATGATGGTTATGCATCAATTGAAATTCCAGAGCAATTTTTGATTACAAATTTTGATGATCCTATAGATGCTATAGTTCAAAGCACATATCCTAATTTAGTGGAGCAATACAAGAATGAGGAGTTTTTGCAGTCTAGAGCTATTTTGGCATCAACCATTGAAATACTTGATCAAATCAATGAATATGTTCTTTCTTTAATTCCACGTAATTTATTCAATATGTTGTTTTGTACTTCATTGATATCATAATACATTCAATTTGAGTTATTATATAAGTCAATTATAATGATTGTCAATGAATGCAGGTGATGAAAGGGAATATTTAAGCTCGGATTCTATTGACAAATCAAAAGCAGTTGAGACTTAAGCATTTGAGGTATTTACCCTTGAATTTCTAAGCTCTCTTAGAACATCAGGTCTTCCTAACCATAAGATAAAACTAAAGGTTGGAACTCCAATAATGCTATTAAGAAATTTAGACCTGATTGAAGGATTATGTAATGGCACTAGATTGATTGTCACAAGGCTAGCAAATCATGTCATTGAAGCAAAAATCAAGTCTGGAAAGAACATTGGAAAGGTGATTTACATTCCTCGAATGTCTATGTCTCCTTTTCAATCACCATGGCCTTTTAAACTTATTAGGAGACAATTTCCTATAATTGTCTCATATGCTATGACAATCAACAAATCTCAAGGTCTATCATTGGCAAGTGTTGGATTATACTTGCCTAGACCTGTGTTTAGTCATGGTCAGTTGTACGTGGCATTTTCTAGAGTTCAAAGCAAACATGGATTGAAGATCTTAATACATGATAAGGAAGGGAAAGCATTAAACACTACCACCAATGTGGTCTTCAAGGAGGTCTTCCAAAACCTCTAGCAAGTAAGTGTTTTAATAGTTCTATTATTACTTTCAATTATTAGCATTATGATTAAGTTAATCTCATCTCATCTTAATAAAACCTTCCAGTCACATAACACTTGCATTGCACATTTGACAACTTCTGTATATTATGCATATGTAGATATATTCTATCTAGTGGTTACAACAAAAATCTATGCATTCCTTCATACTTCAAGTGATGAGCTATCGTGCTTTACTTTGTTTTTATTGTTGTTGCACTTTAGTATCCTTTTGTTGGAATGAGCTTTATTTTGTTGTCATGGTGATTAAATGCTTTGGTTTTATGACTATACGAGAAGTGCATGTGTGAATTGTGATTTTTTTTTAATTTCTATCTTTAATTTGAATCATTTGAAATCTTTTTTTTTCTTCCTAATTTGCACTTATAGATAATATGGATACTACAAAGAAATTTGTAAAAAGCTGAAGCTTGGCCAAATTTTTACTACATATGTATGGTGCATGACTGATGCTCAGGTACTAAAGAATTCAGACTGTTAATATCTTATACTCTTTCCACTCCTTCAACTTAGTCTTATTTATTTTAGTGATAAAATTAATTGGTACACATAGAAATTGAGATTAGCAATTGGTTAATGTTAGATTGACCATATAGTGCCTTAGTATGATCCTTAATTTATGTATGAAGTTTTTATTAAGAAATTTTTTCATTAAAATTTGAATACTTTAATTCATTTTCTTTTAATTTTGGAATGCCAGGTGGAAGAAAATTATGACACGTGGTGGAATGAACTTCAACTATTTTGATTACTTACTTTGGTTTACTATAACAACTATTTGTTTTGGAGTCATTCAAGTATTTACTTTGGTTTACTGTATCTATAGTCTTAACCAACCATTGAAAATATTTCTTAAAGTTAGATTATTGTGATACAAAAGACTATTCTCATAACAAAGCAATGTCCTTTTTGTGCAAGTCCTATGAATAACTCTGAAGAACATGCACAAAAATTTTGGATATGTGTTTTACTGCTGCAATCATATACATGCCATTGCTTCGCTTGATAGTCCTCACACATCAACATCCATTGTTAGGCACTATTTTTTTTTTCATTGTCTTTTTTTCAAGTGCCAAATATTTCGTTCACCAAACATTCTATTTTCCATTGTTCTTTCAGCTACTTAATACGTAATATGATTTGTGGAAACATACTAAAATCAATCCCAAAACACATGACTTTCTTGGGTGTTTTTTTTTTTTTTTTTTTGCTTCAAATCAAGAAACACATCAATATGTTTTCTAAGCAATATTGTTTGCACAATTTAAATTCTTTTGAGTATTGATCGCTATATAAAATCATTGAATTTGTTAATCTTATTTGACATTCTTGCTTAAGTGGAACCAAATATTTGTTAGTGCAAGTACACACACATACTGCTTGCAAATATGCATACAAACGAACAAGACCCGTGCGAACACACGGGTAACCGACTAGTTTGGATTAAAGTTTGAAAAGTATTTTTGCAAATTTTAATACTCAAATAAAGAAGAAAAAATTATTGCTATAAGAGTAAAATACTTTTGAATTCTCTCAATTGAAATCCAAACATGTATTGAGTTTGTGATTTAAAAGACTTCATTTAGTATATAGGATTTTACATAAATTATTAGATAGTTTGAGATGGTTATGTCTATTAATCTTTATATAGTATGTAATTAAATATTATTATTTTTTTATAAATTAAAAAATTTAAATATATATCATATAAAAATTAATCAATATTATAAACATATAATGGTTTTATATTTCAAACCACCTAATAATTTCTTCCAGCATGAATGTGGTGTATATCAATTATTGAACGTGTAAGTAATAGGTGCTGGTGAATGGTGACGGCTGACAGCATGTGATGACTGATGATGGCGTGATACCATGGAATGCTCAATTGTTTTGCTCTATAAAATTTCACTTTATTTTAATGGAATAGTACTTGCAGTTATAATGGATTAGCACATGCTCTCTCCTGTGCGATGAAGCCAAATTAGCATTTTCATTAGAAGACAAATTAATAAATTTATATTTAGGTAAATTGTAATTTCAATATCTATATTTTTATTTATTGAGTATTTATATATTTAGACTTAGATTCATTACTCATTTAATTAATTTGAATATAATTTTGTATTATATACTTGTTTGATAAATTAATAAAATATATATTATTATAAAATAATATTAATGGTAAAAGCAATAAAAAACATTAATTAAAAATAAAATATATAATTTAAACAAAAAATGTTTAAAAGTAATTTAATTCTTAATTATAAAGTATTATAAATAAATTCTTCAAGTTAATTAAAAAGAATTTAATAAATGTGTAATGTTAATGTAAAAGCTTTTATATTATTAACTAATTAAAAATCGTCCTTATTATAACTTTTGAAGTAGTTATTATAAAAACTAACAAATTTACTATAATGACGATTTATTATTAAATGACAATATAAAAAAAAAAAACTCCAAGGGGTTGATCAAGTGGAGCAAAAAAGGGTCTCACACCTAATAGGTTGTAGGTTTGAGCCCCTACTCCTCTCCTTCGAGTAAGGTAAATGTAAATATATCTGTAAGTACTATTTGAGTTAGGGGGATTTTTCTGCCTTGAACTAGAACACCATTCCTTCTCCTAAATTTTATATACAAAAAAAAAGTGACAATATAAAAAGATTTTACACGGTCATATACTATTTATATATATATATATATATATATATATATTTAAATTCATTTAATGAATAAATATTCTATCTATTACAAATAATTTTTAGGCTAAATCATAAATTTGGTCCCTTAACTTTATTTTAGGTTCTATTTTGGTCCCTATTTATTAAAAGTTTTAAAATAGTCCCTTAATTAAATTATGACGAAGCACATTTGTCCTTCTGTCAAGGGTTGTTATGACAGTGGATGGAAAAATCATACATGTCACCTATGTGGACTATAACTCATTATGATTGCCAACGTGGCGGTTAGGTATAAAATGACATCATTTTATTTTTATACAAACGACGACATTTTGTGTGTGGAACACAAAATTGCAACATTTTGTAAGACTGCAAATTAAAGTTGGGTTTTTTTGTTAGTCATTCTAGATTTACTTTTGAAACCCTAGCAGAGCATAAGTGTGACATTTGAACCCTAGCAAAAAGAAGATTAAGGTTTGAGTGATTTTTGCTTCTTGTTTGAGTTTGGTGCACACACCCTTTCTGTTTGTAGTCACACTTGCTGGTAACATGCTACATTTATGTTATATTTTGTTTTGTTTTTGTACGCATTTCGTGTTGGGTTTTGGGTGCTGTGGTCCCACGATCAAGTTTTTTGTAAGCATTTTGTATTGGGGTTTAGGGGTTGTGGTGGTGGGCATGTGGGGTAAAGTGGGATTACTTGTTGGGTTCTATTTTTGTGGTCCCATGTGAGTGTATTGTAGGGTATATGTTTTTGGAGTGTGGTTGAGGTGCGCGTGTTGTTAGGTTTAGGGCTGTGGTTAAAGCAGACCCTATGTGTAAGTATTTTTTGCTTTTATTTTTGGCATTTTGTGAGCCTATGTCTATGTAGCAGTTTCCATGTGGTTGAGTTTACCTTTTTTGAGACTATTATGATTTTTTTTTTGTTGTATTTTCCTTTTGTGTGGTGGTTCCGTATGAAATATTTTACTGCATTTTTTTTTATTATTATCTGACCCCATTGTTTCTGACCAAACTAAATCTGAACAACTGATTATGACCCCATATTATGTGCATATATTGTATTTAATTGGTTTGCCAATAATGTTTATTTGATTTGATTAGAGAATTTTTAATAGTTCTAAGCCCTATTTGTTATTTGGTTTAAGGATTGTTTAATTAGTCTGAGCCAAATGTGTTAATTGGTTTGCCAATGTGCTTGAATTTGATTTACATAAATTGTAATTAGGCTAAGCCCAAAGTGTATTTTTTGTTTCATTATTGTTGCATAGGCCTGACCCTCATAACCCCAATGTCTGATTTCTTTTAGAATTGTTTGTTACAATGGAGAACTTCTTTGAGGTTGTAGTACATCATGGTGGATAGTTTGTTAACGGGGACACATTAAACTACTTAGGTCATGTTAGCACATAGAAATGTGACCTAGATAGGTGGAGCTATTTTGAGACTTTAGGAATTTTGAAGGATATAGGCTATCATAAGGTTCTTAGCATTTGGTATCATGATCCAAGCGAGTCAAATGGGTTGCCGGATTTAGGTCAGGGATTGATGTTATTGGTTAATGATAATGGTGTTATGGATATGGTTGAGTTAGCAAGGGCCAATAGGAAGGTAGGCATTTTTGTTATCCACCTTGTTTCTCAACCTCTTGAAATTATTGATGGGCCACCTGATCCGGTTGAACAAGATGTTGATAGTGAAGAGGTTCAGCCAATTGTGGATGATGATCCACTTGAACAAGCCCATGTGGGCGCACAAGAAGAGGTACAGGGTGAGCCCAGATAGTGTTAGGAAAAGGTGGACATGACTGAATTTGAACAAGTCCATCATGCTCAACAGAGTGAGCCAACACCCCAGCATGATCCACTTAAGCAGTGTGAGGCAAAGGTGGATGAGACTAAATTTGAACAGATACATGATGTTGAACAAAGCGAGCAAAATGTTAATTGTGAATCTAAAAATGAGGACAGCTTAACTAATGAAAGTGATGAGTATGAACCAAAGGAGGATTCAAGTGATGCAGCTGACAGTGCAATGGATGTTAGTTTTGTTGACTCTAATGAAGAGAATGATGTGGAAGACGTGTTGATAATAGAAGATAGGGTTGATGCTACAACAAAAAGGAAAATTGTAGAAACCAAAATGAAGAAACAACGGAAAACAAGTGGACAATCTAGAAAAAAAAAAAAAAGCTAAGGTTGCTGAGACTTTAAGGAAAAAAAAGGAAGACCCAAAAAGTGTAAGGTGCCTACATTTGGACCCCAACCTCAATATGTGGATTATGAATTTGAAAATGACTCATTATATGAAGGTCGAACTCAAAAGGGAAAACAAGCTAAGTATAAGGGCTTATCTAATAGCGAGTATAGTACCTAGGTCCTGGAACTGGGTTTGATTCAAGTTATAAGGACCAGGAACAGAGGCCAAAGTTCTCAATCTTTAAATTATCAAAGAAGATGACAGACTACAAGTAGGAATTGGGAAGTTATTTTAATTCAAAGCAATAGTTCATCTATACTATAAGAACATATGTAGTGCATTATGGTAGAAACCTTAAATTTAAGAAGAATGATGAAAAACGCATCAGAGTTATGTGCAAGAGGGGCGATTATGAATAGAAGGCATATTATGGCAAGGCCCCCAATAAGGATACATGGCAACTGAGGAAGATTGTTGATAAACACAATTGTAGTAGGGAGTATAGGGTGAACTTGCTTAGTAGCAAGTGCTAGAGCAACAAATTACAAACAAGTGTTAGGGAGAATCCAAAGATAAGATTGATTGACATCATGGAGAAGGTTTAGAAAAAATGGAATGCTGGGATTAATAAGACCAAGGCTATGAGGGCAAGAAACAAAGTAGGGGACATTATTGACGGGTCTTTCAGAGAACAGTATAGAAGAATTTATAATTATTGCCATGAACTGAAGAGATCAAATCCTGGGTCTACTGTGAAGCTATCAATGGAGCAAAATCAAAATGAAGAACACAACTTTGTGCAACCAGAAATATGTCTGAATCTTACATTTAAGAAGTTGTACATTTGCTACAAAGCATGCAAGGGAAGCTTCTTCAAGTAAAAACCCATTATAGGGTTGGATGGATACTTTTTAAAAGGTTATTATGGAGGGAAAATACTTGCTGCCATAGGGAGAGATCCAAATGAGCAGATGCTGCTAATTGCATTCGTTGTTGTAGAGGGAGAAACAAAGGATTCTTGGACTTGGTTTTTACAATTGCTGATAGATGATATTGGAGGACAACAACAGTGTTTGAATTACACATTCATCTTAGATCAACTTAAGATAATGTGTAATATTTTAATTAAGTTTATAATTATGGTTCATTTTAATTAATCACCTTTGTTGCAGGGATTGTTGCCATCAATAGATGAGTTGCAAAGAGATGACACAACATTAAAAGGGTTGGATTTTTGACCACATGCAATAGATGCAAAGCACATGGTCATAACAAATCAACCTGCAAGCTTCCTCCACCACTAGAACCTAAACTAACTAAAGCACCAGTTGAGCAGACTCAAACCACTGAAGCACCAACTAATTAGATTCAAACCACTGAAGCACCAACTATTTAGACTCAAATAAGTCAAGCTCCAACTGTTCAGACTTAAACAAGTAGGGAACCAATTGGAGACACTCAAACCAGTCAAGCACCAACTAGACAAACTCAAAATAGTGAAGCACCTACAAATATACCTGCAACAAACCAAGTGAAAGCTGCCAAAGCAAAAAGAGGTAGAATAAGAAAGCATGCAGTAGTTGTAACTGGACTAGTGCAAACTCAAGCTTTTGTAAATGTACCTGTTCAACCTAGAAGTGGACCTATTCAATCTAGACAACCTGTAACTGAAGCAGTATAGCAGCCAATAACTGCAACTCCAGTTGATCAACCTTTAATAGCTCCCCTTATGAGACAGAAGTTGCCCACAAAAAGAGGACCTTTTTGGAGGCCATGAAGTTGTCTATTTTGCCATTTCTTTTTTGGATGTAACACAATAGGGACCATTTCATTATTGGTACTTTTTTGGATATGTAAGATAGGGCAGGACCACATGTCTTTTAGGTTGGTTGTTTGGGATATTGACGTTAGGTCATTGTAGATAAGTCATGGTATTTTGGAATGGTTGTTAGACAGTTTATGGTATTTTAGGATGATTATTTGCAACATTGACAATTGCTTATTAGTTTATGTCAATGAAATGGGATAGTTGTTACCCATCTTGACTGTTTAGAATTGTTAGACACTATATGCTAATGAAATAACTTATATTATAATCCTTTGCCATAATATCAAATCTAATGAAGTTACTTCAAATAAAATTTTGTTAGATAAGATCATTCCAAATTAGGACATGTTACCATATTAAGTCAAAAATAAACAATATATCAAGTCAAGAAAAAATGATTCCTTCTAAAACAATATCTCAAAACTTGAGAAATAAAAGTCGCTTTCATTAAGTAGACAATGTAGTGTTACAATTACATAATACACATTCCTAATAGCTTTCATTACTTCCTAAACACCTAATACCTGAAATAAAGCCAAACCAAAAACTCCCAATCAACTAAATTTACTTCAAATACATTAAAGTTGTAGTTCCATCTTTCCCTACTAACCACAACATGGTCACAATTACATTAAGTGCAAACAGAACTAAACTACACATCTTGAAGAACTTCATCCATCTTCTGCAACTGTTTAAAGAACTCTAGAGTAAAACCAACTTTCTTCTTTGTCTCATAATTAAGAGATCCTTTTCATCAATAACTTCAATTGAGTACCACTCAAAAAAGTTGCAACCAACACCATCCTGTACTTGTTGTCAATAAAATAGGTCAACACGTTATATGAAATGGACATTATCAGTGGAACAAAATCCAAATGACTCAAACAACACTAAAATGTAATGATCTAAAATGTAAGGAGCTTCAATAAAGCATCCTACCTTGTAGTACCTACATCCCTAAAATTTTTGACCAAGATTAACAATTGTGAAAGCCGTAGGAAGTATAGCCATCTCCCTACAGTGGCATACAGGAGCCAATTTTCACGTTTCCCTACCAGACCCACGCGATTGTGTGCTTCCTTCTTGAATTCTCGAATTATTTGCACCACAAGAGCAGGAGGATGCATCCATTGAAGACAATTAAAGGAAGAACGTTATAGGGATGAAGAATTACAGAAGAAATTGGGGAGGAGATATAGTGAAACCCTAACCCTTGTTGTATTGGGGAAGAGACACATAAACCCTAACCCTACTTATATTTGGGACCACATGGGTAAAGCTCCAATGGTCACATACACGTGGATGCCACGTCAAACTCGCGTTTATAATTTTAACACCATTTAATTTAAAACTAACGGAAGGACAAACATGTTATCAAAAATGTTATTTAAGGGACCATTTTAAAACTTTTAACAAAATAGGGGACCAAAATAGAACCTAAAATAAAGTTAAGGGACTAAAATTCTATTTTAGCCTAATTTTTATAAATATCTATTATATCTAAGTTTAGTTATAAATTATAATCCCTAAATAAGAGTTTTTTTTTTTTTAGTATTAAGGAGAGCAAAGCCTAAAAACAAACTACAAGCGAATTCTACAGGTTAAGGACAAACCCATAACATCTTTAAGAAGGAACATAGCACTATCCACAAGTGATCTCTCCAGGAGGTGCAACCCCATAGCCTATTAGCTAAGTAATCAGCAACAACATTTGCTTCACGAAAAATATATGGTATTTTTACCTCCCAATCCTTGTTAAGCCATTCTTGAATGACACCCACCATAGGCCTATAAGGATGACTCCCACTAACTCCTTGAGTGATAAATTGGACAGTAACTCTGGAGTTGCATTCCACCCAAATTTTCTTAAAGCCAGCAGTCCAAGCTACTTCAAGAGAAGTTAAAATTCTTTAAGGGTGTGTTTGGTAGAGAGGGAGGAAATAGAAGGAAAGGAAGGGAAGAGGTGAGAAAAGAAAAAAAGAAATAAGTGAGAAATTGATTAATAGGGAACAAAACTGATTAGGGGACTTTTTGTTTTATAGGATTATAATTGCAACTAAATCGATTTAGTTGTCACTAAATTGATTTTGTTGCAGTGGATGAGCATTTCTGCGCAAAGCTTTGCTCATTTGTGCGGAGGTTTTTTCCTTTTGGTCCCACAATTTTTTTTAAAAATATTTCCTCATACTATCACTCTACCAAACAACCAATATTCTTTCACTTTTACCCTCTTCCTTTCTCTCCCTTCCTATTTTCAGGACACCAAAAGGAATATAAAGCTCGGACATGTTAACATTGGAAGATCCCAAATTTTTAAGGAATCCTAGTAGCCATTCCCAAATTTTTAAAATTCCTAAATAAGAGTTACATGGCGGAAACTCTAACCAGGAACAAAAATAACTAGAACATGCAACATGAAATACCGCTAAATTCAAGTATGCAAGCCGGCCTCACAGAATCAACTCTTTCTCTATCTAAACTGCAGGGATCCAAATGGAAATTTTATAGTATTTGAGTCGGTTATATTAAAATTAAGACAAGTTTTTATATCATTATGGAGAGTTTTATGAAATTAATTTCTATACACTATCAATATAAAAGTTTTATATTGTTAACCAATCAAAATTTATGATAAGTGTGACTTTTAAATATAGTTATTATAAAAGTTGATAAATTTAGGCTTAAATATGTTTGTAATCCCTATAGAATGAACAAGTTTTGATTTTGGTCTCTGTAAAATATGTTCTTTGTTTTTTATCCTTCAAAATTTTGAAATAACTATTTTTGGTCCCTATAAAGTAAGAGAATTTTGGTTTTAGTCCCTGTAAAACATTTTTTTTTTACTTTCATCCTTCTAAAATTTGAAATAATTATTTTTGGTCCTTAACGTTTATTTTAAGGTAAATAAATAACATTTATTTTAGGGATTTAGAAAAATTCTTAGAGATATCACAAGCTAATAGGGTATTACAAATATTAGTGAGTGTTACTTGAAATGGTCACTTGACCTTTTGTTAAACACATAAACAGTTAATAAGTATTACATAATAATAAGGCCTAAAAACAATAATTTTAGTTTTTTGAGGATAAAAATCAAAAATAAATAAATTCATAAGAACTAAAATTAAAACTCACTTATTTTATAGGAACTAAAAACATATTTAACTCATAAATTTATTATTCATAACAATTGTATTTAATAACAGTGTAATTTGTCAATGTATAAATTATTTTCATATTTTCTCTCTCCATATATATTAGAAGGAAAAGAAAATAATGAAGTACTATAATATATTACAATAAATTTTACCCCACTTTAATACAAACCATCCCAAAATCAAGCTGCAAAATAAGGTTACCCATGGGAGATGGTGCCAAAGTCAACTCATTGATTATTGCATCCGACATTGAATAGAACTTAGCGAAACGAGCACAACATGTACACAAGATCGGATAAGGTTGAAGAAATCAACGAAGCGATGTGTTTAGACTCTCTAGAGTGACATTTTCAACACACGTGTATCTATATTTTCACGTCAAATCAAAAACAGATGCTTAAATTATAGAGAGTAACTTTACACTCGACACACATCAAATATTTTGAAACGTCTAATCAAATGTGCACGAAATGTCCTGATATTTTAATTAAGGACTTTACTAATAAGTATTTCAATGATAATAATTAGTAAATTAAAACCAAAAATTATTTTAACATAGACTATTCATCAGCAAGGCTCATCTGGATATTTTATAGGTTTAGGGTAAAATAATAGATAAGATTTAAACACGTAATATTATTAAAAATAATAATATATTTTATTATATTAAGTGAATATAATTTTAACAAATCTTAAAAATATTATCGCATTTTTTATTCAAATTGTTTTTATATTATCGTCAATAATTAACAAAATATTTTTTTTACTCATAAAATTATCGTTTATTATTTGCAAAATAAAATACATAAACTATCATAAAAAGTAATTTTTTCAATGAGATGAAAAATCACTAATAATAACATCAATATTAGGAGATAGAAAGATATACTCTTTTTTTTAATAAATACACATAAATTATATTTTCTTTTATCTTATCTCAATACTTTTTCTTTTAAAATACAGAAATACGATAGGATAACCAATTAAGTTTATATAACAATGAGCAAAACATTTTTACCATGTGAGAAAAACAAAAAAATAACTATATGATCCACTATAGTTGAATGATTAGTAAGATGAAAATTTAAAAATACTATAAAATTGAGAGTTTAAAAACATAATTTTGACAACTTACACTACAAATTATTCTCATTGAGAAATTAAGAAGATGAACGACCAAATGAATTAATTAATTATTTTTTTCCGTCAAAGTTGCTTAGATTTTTTTAACCTCTTTTAGCTTAGGCCAAGACTGAGCCTTTTATTATTACTATTACTATTACTATTATTATTATTGAAAACTTACAAATTTTGTTACAATTATATTTCAAATTTTTAAATAATAATTTTTTATTTTTTATTTGAGAATTGGTTACTTGATGGTACACAATTAAATTCGTACCTTTCTTTTTTTAATTGGACAACATAACAATTAAAACTTATACACGATCTCAGTGTCCCCATCGAGATGTATGGTAAGGAGTAACTCAACATTCAGAGGCTTAGGAGAAATAGTAACACATTTTTAATATTTTTGGACATACTATTTTTTATTAGATGAAATTTTTATGAGTTTGGATCTTATTTTTCATTTGGAGGATTCTATTACCAAATTAATAAAATTCACCTAAATTTTAATCAATAAAAAAATATATTAAAAAGCGTTTGTTACTAGCACTTTTTGTTATGCAAAACTTATTTATACTGTACAGACTTAATTATATTTTTATTTTTTTAATTTAAATTATATTTGATTTTAGATTCTCAATTACTTTAACAAATTAAGTTCCCTTAGTTGCCTTTTTTTAATATTTTTTTTTACTTTAAACCCTTAAATTTTTATTTTTTTATTCAAACAATTAGGAGTTTGTAATGGATTTAAGATAGAAACTAATTTTAAAAGCATAATATAAAATTGATCAAAAATTTATAAATTTAGTAGGATGTGAAATTAGGATTTAAAGAGGAGGAAAATCGGATATTTAGTTAGTAAATTTTAAGTTAAAAAGATTTCAAATAATTTAATTGATTTGATTAGCGAAGATTTTAAGTAAAATTTGAGAATATGAAAATTTAAATATAAGAAAATTGATGGAGGGACTTAAATGTAACATTAAAAAAATCAAGGGATTAAATTTGCCAAAAAAAAAAAAAGGTAACTGAAATCATACATCGGCTATATTAAAAGGATTAAAAGTTTAATTAAGCCCACTATATATCATGATTATTTTAATTTGTTAACTTGAACTTAATTATACTTTTAGGTAATGTTTCACTTAGATTTTTTTTTTTTTAACTTTTCTTCTCCTTAAACAGAAAATCTCTATCATAAAAGAAAAAGGGGAATGAGTATTTTTAAGTTACATACCTGACATATCTCTTTCTCATCTTGAACACATGATGCAAGTCAATAATTGTGAGACAATGAAACATAAATTTTAGCTTGAAATGAGTTTCTAAATTAAAATTGTCAAATAACTTCTATGTAACTTTTAAATTAAAAAAACGTTGGGTTTTTAGTCTTTCAATAGTTTTCTAAGGGAATTCAGTCCCTTAATTCTTTCCTCTCTTTTTTTTGTGTACAATAAAGAGGTTTGAACCTATGACCTCATACAAGCTACACTAATCTCCCGCCACTAGATCGACCTAGGAATGACGAAAAAATTCACATTCACAGATATCTGTAGCTAAAATCCATCATGAGAAAAAAATGAGTAATTTTAATGGGTATCCGCTGATAGTTTAAACGAGTATATCTGCTACCTATTTGTTAACAGGGTAGACACGAGTATCATGGTACCCGTACCCACAGATACCTTTATCTGCCATTGTATATTTATTTAAATACTTTTATATATTAATATAGATAAAATTACAAAAAAATTGTCCTAAATTTTTAAACCTATTATTCATTACGGGAGAAATCTTCTACAATTATATTACAAGAAAAAAGGAACATAAATTTGTGGACCTTTAAACTATTTTGTTTTGAAAAATTGTTAAAATAATTAAAATCTATAGTTAAAGTAATTGTTTTAAACAACAATTCTTTAATTTATAATTAAATTTATAAATTTAAAGTGATATTTACACCACCTTTTGACTATCCACAACACACAAAATAAATTTGTTGGTTTTTTATTTTTTTATTTTTTAAAAAATATTCATGAATATCTGTAAATACTTGTAGATATTAAAAATATTCACGAGTATCTGTTAACGGAATACCATTGTAGGTAATAGGGTAGGCCAAGCACGAGGCAAATTTTTCTTTGACAGGACGGGTAATAGATAACTGCTATTCGTGTCCATCCTCCCCCCGGTTGCCATCCTTAGACGAACCCTTCTTGGTCCCTTAATTCCTTTTATTGTTACAAGTAAGTCCTTTATTACTTTTTTTATATTCAATACTCTCAAATTTTCATTTTTTTCACTTAAAATCTTCATAAATTGAATGAATTATATCATTTTAAAGCCCCTTTCATTCAAAACTTACCAATCAAAATACGATCAAGTTTCATTAAAAAAAAAAAAAAAACCCAAAATCACATCTTACTAAATTCTTCAAATTTTATCAAAATTTCACCTATGCAATAACTCATTTGAAAATTGCAAACCATGAGAGCATTTGAGCTCATCTGAACTGGGGAGGGTCTAATCTTAGAAGATAGAAACCGTCTGTTTCTTTTATATATTCTACACGCGGCGTGTTTTAGTGGGGAGATATCCTTTTCTCACAAACTTAGTCTGCGAAATTGACGCGGGCACGGCATCATTTTTGTAGCACTTTTTAAATGTTACTCAAAGTAATTGTTCCTCTAACAAGTTCAAACTCGTTAGTATTATGGAAGTGTGTTAATAATTGTGTTTAAATGTTCTTATTACTAGAATTCTTTATACTCCCACCATGCTGAAATATTTGTCACTCTATAACTTTGTATAAAACTAGTGTATTCATCCCGTGCATTGCACGGATGATATTTAAATGTCTTTGTTGTAAGCATATGAGAAGTGTTTATAATGACTCTTTATTTAGAAAATTTTGTCATGTGAAATTTCTATGAAAATGTGCATCGGTTGTAATTTACATATTAGTATATTTTTATGTAGGCTTAAATATTTTTTAGCTCTCTAAACATATGATAAAATTGGTTTTAGTCCTTAGAAGTTTTTTTCTTTGAATAAAGTCCCTCAAATATTACAAATACTCTAATAAAACCAATTTTGTCATATTTTTGGAGGACCAAAAACATATTTAACCCTTTTATGTATCATATTGAATTCTCTTCTGGTATAATTTTACACTATAATTTAATATAAATATAAATATATATTTATGTAGATATTAATATATCCATTTGCAGCTCATATAATTTTACCAGTAGGTTATCATTATTTATATTTATATTTACATGTGTATTTTGTTTTTTGAGATCTATATTTACATGTGTAAATTTATATGGTTTCATTTATTTATTTATTTTTGTTCCAATGTAATGTAAGTATTCGCCTCTAAGGTTCAACATGTTTTCAAGTAATTTTTTTTATCTATTTCTAAGATATATCGAAATCTTGTAATCTGTATATAAATAAATTTTCTTGTATAATTTATATCTTCATGAGATATAAACATTCACTAAAGTAATTTATCGCAAGAGATTTTCTCAAATAAAAAAATCTTAAGATTCTCAAATGTTTTGATCTCACTATTAATTCTTTTAAATATTTACTTTATAATAAAAGTATATTATATTAATAACTTTATTTATGGGTTAGAATTTTGTCTAGTGAAAATGTCAGTAAAAAGGATCCATTCTCATAATTTAGATACTATACTTTCCTATAAACATTTACTTTTATATTAATACACTTAAATATTATGTTTAAGTAAAATTTTACCTGATTATAATGTATCAAGAAAAAAAATCATATTAAGTATTTTTTTTTTAAATATTACATAAAGAATCATATTTTATTTAAAAGAATCGTTCCTTTTATTAATTATTCTCTTTTGAAGATTCATATATCTAAAAAAATGTATGTAAAAGGTTATGTTAACAATATGCACTAAAATATTTGAACAAACAAGTAAAAATAGAAAAACTGTATGTATAAGTTATTAAAAATATAGAAATTACAAACAAATTTTCAACAATTTTTTTAATGTTTAAAATAATAATATATGACAAATGAAAATATCATAAAACCACTCTTATATTAAATCTTAAACAAAGTGCTAAATGAGCGAAAAATTAACCCCAGAGTTGAAATTCAAAGTTTATAAAGATATCATAAAATAATTCACACGTAACAATAACAAACTCGTGTATGTAAAAGAGAATATTTATTTATAATATTATATCGAAATTTAGTTTGAAAATGAAATATTTTATCAACAATTATAAATTGATTTTTATTTTAAAATTTTAGTTAAATACATTTTCAAGTTAAATATATTCAAATTAATTCAATTTTATTTTTCAATGATTCCAAATGAAATGTAGATCTTATAAATCAAAACTTATTAAATTCTTTTTAAAATTAAAAATACCGTATTTTTGACAAGAACCCATAATATTAGAAGTAACATTAAATCTGGGTTAATTTCAATCATGTTAAGTGAACTCACATAATTTATTTATTTTTAAGAAAACTGACCAAAAGAGCATAAAATAATAATGTACTTTTATATACTCAACTTAAACAAAGCAAAAACTTAATACATCTATGAGGTTGGAAACACCGATAAAAAGATTCTTATCTCCATTGATCTTTATTATAATTTTATAGAAAATAGAAATCATCATTACCTCTCCACTCAAATAATAATCATTATACAATCTATTCACATTAATCTCGATATCAAAAGCCACAATTGAAGAGAAAAGAAACCTAGAAGGAGCTAAAGCATCACCTACAACGAAAGTCAACCCCTGGAGCATAGTACTTGAACATCTGAAGGTCCCTGCAGCACTAAGAACAATTCAATATATTAAAGAAAAAACACAAAAATACATTTACCTCCATTAAAATCAACTTTATAAGCGATAACTATTTAATTTATTCAAATTCAATTCTAGAACCAACCAAAGTCGGACCAATCTTATCTTGATTATTGTGTTTCAGTTATTATTTGAAATTTAAAAAAAAATTCAAAATTAAAAAAGATAAATATTTGTATATTAAAAGTTGAAAAAGATAACTCGTTATCTTTTTTAATGAAAAAGATAAATAAATCATTATTTTAATTTTAAAAAAATTAATTCAAATTTGACAAAGAAAAGAAACATTAAAGTATATTATTATTCTTTTGTCTAATCATCTTATTGCTGAAAAAAGATAAATTATTATCCTTTTTAATGAAAAAGATAAATATTTGTAAATCCTAATTTGTATAATTACAAATTTGATAAATACATAAGTGGCTTTAAATGTGAATTTAAATTTGATATCATAATTTATATTATATATTTCTATTTTTCTATTATTATTTGATGATTGTCATATTTCCATGTTTCTGTTAATATTTGAATTTGATATGGTTGTTATTTTCCAATTATCAAATTAAAATTTATAAGGGTTATATATAGACATATCTCTTGTATCCAAAAAATATAGAGTTGCATTCAAATATTTTTTCTTTAGAGTATGTGTTTATTTAAATTTCTATATTTTCGTTATTATTTGAAATTTTAAAAGAATAAATTCAAATTTATTGCTGGAAAACGATAAATCATTATCTTTTTTAATGTTTTCATTATTATTTGAATTTGATATGGTTGTTATATCTATATCTATATCTATATGGGAGTTGAATTTTTGTTTTTAAGTGATAATTAATAATTAATTTATTTTTATTTGTAAATATGTTTTAACGTAGATTTCTTTTTTTAGCAAGGTGTAAAGAAGAGTACCTTAGAAGACATTACATCGGGTGAGGACACGTGACAATAGTTTCCTCCAAAATGAGTTACAAATGTATAGCAAATACAGATATAGATTTAAGAAAATTAATAATTCTTTTAAAATTTAGAAAGAAAATCAATCATGAGACTAAGGGTGTGTTTGGGACAGCTGCAAAAATTAGATTATTTCAATAATTGATTATATGCATAATCGATTATAATTAGAATTAGTTTTCGTTTGGATAAGTATACTGAAAAACAATTATAATCAAAATCAGATAATTAATTTCATTTGGATGCAAAAAGGAAAAATAAACTTTTATATAGTAAATTACGAAAAAAAGGTATGTAGTTATTTATTTGTATTAATAATATTTGTTGGTTTTTTTAACATTTTGAAACTTATTTAAATATTTATTTCTTTCATATTTTGTCATCAATTTTTTTGTATTATAATAAATTAAATAAATTTGAATAATAAAATTGTGAAAAAAAATAAATAAAGAGAAGTTACTAAACAAAGAGAAGTTAAAGCTTAGTATAAATAAATGTTGTTTACATTACCAACTTGAAATTAGACAATCCACAAATTATAGAACAATAATGCACAAAATCTTAATTTTCTACAAAACCTTTAACAATTTCATTTCTAATTGAATCTCGAATACGATTCATGTACTCATAAGACATACTATCCATGCGCTCAGGTAGGTCATTGTCATCATTGGTAGCATCATCTGGTATGATTTCTTCATTCTCATTATCAACAATGTTGTTAAACTCAACATCCGTGATACTATTTTGTCTAATAAAGTTGTGTATTGCCATTGTTGCAATAACTATTTGAACTTGTGTAGAATATTTAAATTTAGGCATGTGATTCAAAATAACAAATCTATTCTTCCATACACCGAATGTCCTTTCTATGGTGCTCCTTAAGCTAGAAAGAAAATAGTTGAAAACTTCATTGTCATTGTTAAAGCTAGTAGTTCGCTTGAAATCTAGAAGATGATATCGCTCACTTTTATATGGCCTAAGTAGCCAATTGGGGTTGGATAACCAGCATCAACCAAATAATGTTTGCCTAACCAATAGTTAAAAAAATTTGTAAGGAACAAATATATAGAAACACGCAAGAAATTTATAAACAACTAGTTAGAATATCAAACCTATGCGAAGATGTAGAAATTTAAAGTTTGGATTACGTAGTGCTTCATGAAAAATTCTTGCATCATGTACTCTACCTTCCTAGCCTACTAACACAAATATAAAGCACAAATCCTAATCATATATAGCCATAACATTTTGACTAGTATATCCTTTCTGCCTTTATATTTTGGTTGTTCACTTTGAGACATTACACAAAGAACATGAACTCCATCAATTGCTCCTATATAATCTTCAAAAAAGGGTCAATATCTTTGATCATATTGAATATTTTATGAATACTCTTGAAAGATGGATCTTGCGGCTTAATCAATTTCATTGACAACTTCAAACAAGCCATAAAAACTTTATGAAAACATCTACTAATAGTTTCACCAGAGTGTTGGAATCTTTCTTGGATCACCAAAAGTTTATTACTTTTTTACCTTTCATAAATAGAGAGAAATAGAGTTAATAATTTAAGAGTAGTATATGCATTGACTAAGCCCAGCTACATCAATAGAATATGCTGGTATAATGGTTTGGTTCAGCAATGCAGGGATTAATGCAGATTGACATTGGCACATGTATGTGACTACCAAGATGTGGAATATAAACTAAAGAAGTAATCAATAATAAAGTAGTTATATATCATAACAATATCCAAATACACATCCAAAAAGTGATTTATACATCACCATCCATAACATATCCAAATAAACATTCCAAAAAGTGATTTATATATCACCAAGTCATGAATTATGCCTTCGCATTCCTCCACCCCTGTTTAGTTAAGCCACTGCCAATGTGTTCCCCTAAATTTGCTGGCTTTAAAGCACAATCAAGTAAGAACTCAACTATACTATCCTCCCATCTTGTTGATTTCTTTCTTCTTCATTAGAGAGACCAACCATTATAGCCTTGTTTTTCCCTTGAATATTTTTCATCCTATCTCTACACAAATCAAAATTATGGCTATAATCAAACTAAAGAAACAACTGACACACATTCGCATAGAATAAATCTAACAAGGCTATTTTATATTGTAGGCAAAAAGATTAAAAAAAAAAGGGTGCAGAAGACATGTTGTGTTAGAATCTTTATATAGGCTGTACATGTTTCAATTGGGATAAAAAAAAAAAAAAAGGCACACTGCACTGGCTGTATTCTCATTAATTTGCATGAAGGTATTGCTTATAAACCTTGTGCATTTTTGGAATCCATAACAAAGTGATCAATAGAAGCAGTCTTATTCCTAAAAGCACTTCATTATTTCTCAAAAAAGTTATTTTATCTTCTGAGTAAGATGTTTTGAGGTTTGGATAACAAACAGATGCAATCAAGCGTATCAGTTGTGCAAGTGAATTTTGAGGTGTCTGATCAAACTGAGTGTGACTCTTCTAACAGAAGTCTACCACTTTAGGACTTAAGACAGCCAGTCTTGTTGTTAAATTCAGTGGTTTGCATTGTAGTATAAGATAGTGTTAATAGTTTGTGGTATATGTGATTTCATTTAGGTGACTATGAAAGTGTGCTTGCAATAGCATTGATAGTCCAAGAAGAAAAAGGGATCGGATAAATAGTGAAATTAGAATTATTGGTAACTGTAATACTCCACTCTCCACCAAGTGCATGTGATTTGCTGGTATCTGATTATGGGTGAATTAATATGCTAGTCTCAATTTCTTATCCTTGTATCAAAATTATCTTTTTCTTATCAGCAATATAAAGGATGCGCTTCATGTTCCCATATGTAGAAGCAAGCATATAAATCAATTATGTAGAAGCAAGCATATATAGAAGTAAGCATATATACGTGATCAAATAAAAGATAACTTAACAGATCCAAGCATAAAAGATCATAAGTTAACGAATTGGAGCATAAAGCAGAGTTGACAACAGAGAAATGGAACAACAATAAGCAAAGCACAAATCGGAGCATGAACTAGAGAAATGGAGCACGAATCGAAATACAAACGGATTACACAATCAACGAATGACACACGCAGTCATAATGAAACACATCGACTATGAACCAACGTATCAAAGAAATGAAGAAATGGATGAAATGAATAACGCGAAAGAACTTAGGTTGAAATGAATGGAAACACTATCAGTAATGGGGGTTAGATAGGGGTTGGTGAGTTGTGACAAATGTTGGTGAGCAAGAGTAATGGTGGGTAATTTCGGGTTTTTAGATGGGGAAAAAAGCTGTTCAAAAATAATCTTATTGTTCACCTGCACTAATGCATAACTACAACTTATTTTTTCAAATTTTATAAATTTAAGCTATTGTGCCAAACAGATAGCTTTTTTTCAACACTTTTTTTCATAAAAATAGATGAAATAAGGGGGAAAAAAGGCTGTCCCACACATGCTCTAAATTACCCTTTTTGGGAATTAGGTATTTTTAACACTTATATCTTAAAAAGAAGACAATAACCTAATTTTACAAAATCAATACTAAGGGTATGTTTGGCCCAACTTTTTCTCTACTTAAAAACTAATTTTAAATTAAAGCTAGAAATAAGAACTTAAGAAAAGAAGTTGAAGCTGTTAGTTTTTATTTTTTTAATTTAAAAGTTCCTTTTAAATTTAAAGTTGTTTGATAAAAAATTAAAGCTTTAAATTTTATTTGAAATTAATTATCTTGTTCAATAAAAAAGTATATTTATAAAATAAGAAATATTATATAAAATTATTTTAATTATAATAAAAATAAATAAAATTTTAAAATACATTTCAAAATATCAAAATTTATGTTGATGAATAAAATTTAATTTTAATAATAATTTAAAAATTATATATATATATATATATATATAGTGACAAGGTTTGTATATATTAACAAATAAATATTATAAAGTGACAAATAATTTGAAATTTTGATAAAGTGATAACTATTTTAGAATGGAGGGAGTAGGTAACTTTTTTAAAGATTGCTGTATAAAAAGTTAAGAAATTATAAATAATTTTAATAATAAATAAAAATAAGTTCCTTTAATCAATTTGTTTGTCATTGAAATATTCGAAATTATTTTTACTTTATTAATTTTCTTCCTTACTTATTGTTATTAAGGGTAAACTTAGAAAATTATTTATTAATTTTTTAAAATCAAATAAAAATTACTAATCTAGAAAAACTGAAAAAATACAATAATTATTTTACTTTGTTCAACGTGTGCTCATGTAAATTAGTCTCAAAATTTGATAGAGGTGCTTAGTGGTACATGGCAGTGGTGGCCACTTGTAAAAACTCCAACACTCAAGTAACCAGCAAAAGTAATGAAATCAATGAACGGAAAAAAAAAAAAGGGACCTAAAAGGGAGGATTCGTTGGCGTATATACAAGCCCCTTGTAGGTAGCGTATTTGGCTAGTTATCAAGTGTTGATCATTCATCAACTATTACAGAGACTAATGTGAGAATCGACGGTAGGTGAGTGGATCACTCTACTTCGTGCAGTAATAGGATGCACGACTCATGCTAGTGTTAAAAAGATTCATGCAAGTAGCTAAGGTTGGGGGTGAGTATCCAAACGTTGGTCATGTCTGTGGTTGGGGTCAAGCTACATAGTTTACTAGCGATTGTGCTAAATAAAATGTGTAGTTCATCGCTAATAGGCTATGTTGGTTAGGCTTGGGGTACATGTCCCTATTGAAATTTTTTTGGATGCATTGGTCATCCTGTCAATAATTTTTTTTTTAAACTACAGAGTATGCAGTTCGCAATCCCACCATTGAAATTTATTATACCCTCCCTCAAGTTGGACTATGGATATCCATAAGTCCCAATGTGGAAATACATGTCTGAAATTGAGAGGGAAATAATGGTTTTGTGAAAACAACTGCCAGTTGATTAGTAGAATAAACAAGTAGCAAATGAACTAAGCTAGTGTTGATCTTCTCGTAAATGACATGACAGTCAATTTCTATATGTTTTGTTCTTTCATGAAAGGTTGGATTATATGCAAGGTAGATGGCAGATTGATTGTCACAATAAAGGGAAGCAGGAAAGGTGAGAGGAGCTTGAAGATCTTGAAGTAAGTAGGACAGCCACTATAACTCACAGGTAACGACTGCTAATGCCCTATATTAAGCTTCAGAGGAGGATTTAGAAACAGTAGTTTGCTTCTTAGACTTCCAAGCAATGAGGGATGGTCCAAGGAAGACACAGAATCCTGTAATAGATTTCCTGGTTTCTAAGCATGAGGCCTAGTCTGAGTCAGCAAAGGCACTAAGTTTTAGATCAAATTGTGCAAGGAAGAAAAGGCCTTTGGCAGGTGATGATTTAAGGCATCTAAGGATCCTAGTTGCAACATGATAATGATGGTCCATAGGATTAGCAACATATTGACTAAGTTGCTGTACTGAAAAACAAATGTATAGTCTAGTATTTGTGAGGTAAATGAGCTTTCCAATGCATCGTTGATAGGAGGATTCATCAGAGTAAGGAGAACCCTCATCTGGTTTGTGCTTTGTAGATGGGTTCATGGGAGTGGACAGCAGGTTTGGAGGCCAAAAACCTGTATCAGAGAGTAACTCTAACATATATTTACATTGGTTGATAATAATACCAGATTTAGATCTGAAAATCTCAAAGCCAAGAAAAAAGTGAAGTTGACCAAGGTACTTTATTTTAAATTTGGCATCCAAAAGTTGTTTAACAACTTGTATATAGTGAAGATTGTTCCTGGCCAAGACTAAATCATCCACATGGATTAAAATAGCAGTAAAAGAATCGCCATCTTTCTTAGTAAACAAAGAATGGTCAGTTGCAGATTGTACAAAATTAAGGGAAAAAAGAGTGTTAAAGAGCTTTGAATACCTAGTCTGCTAGCTTGTTTTAAACCATAGATGGATTTTTGAAGCTTGCAAACCTATTAGGGGTTAGAAAGAGACATGCCGGGAGGTAGTTTCATGTAGACTTCCTCATGTAAATCACCATGAAGGAAGGCATTGTTAACGTTAAGCTGTTCTAAGTGCCAATTTCGAGCTGCAGAAATGGCTAGAAGAACCTTGACAGTAGTCAATTTGGCAACGAGAGAAAATGTGTCAAAAAAATGAACTCCTTCCACGTAAGTGAATCCTTTAGCTACCAATCTAGCTTTATAACTTTCAAGGGTACCATCCGCATGATATTTTACTTTATAGACCCATTTACAATCTATAGGATCTTTACCAGGGGGCAGATCAACCAAAGTCCAGGTGTGATTCTGCTCAAGGGCATGTATCTCAGCATTCATGGCCTGCTTCCAACAATCTAATTTTAAAGGTTGAGAATAGGAAGTGGGTTCAATGACAGCAGAGGCATTAAGGCAAAATGTTTTATATGAGAATGAACATTTGGCATAAGAGAGGACAAAAGATATAGGGTATAGGGGTTGAGAATGGGAAGAGTTATTACCTGAAGATGGATTGGAATTAGAAGCAGAGGAAAGACTGTAGTGGTAATCCTAAAGATACTGAGGTCTCTGGTGAACTCTAGTTGAATGTCATTAATGTGGAGGTTGGGGATCACGTTGGGAAGGTGGTGCAGGACAGGGGATATCTGTTGTGGGAGAAGTAAAATCAATGAGGGATGGAGTGGGAGGATGGGTGATATCATTATTTTGGTAAATGTGTGTTTTCGAAGGAAGGTAATGGTGTATGATTATTAATGGTTAAAGGAGTATTGTTTGATTGGAAGGGGAAACAATTTTCAAAAAATACAACATTCCTAGAAATAAAAATTTGATTTGAGACCAAGTTGTATAAGAGATAACCTTTAGTTCCTTCTTTGTACCTAATAAAAACAGTCTTTACGGCTCTTGGGGAAAACTTTGATCTATTATGTTGCAATGTGCTGGCATAAGCTAAGCATCCAAATACTTTAAGATGAATTAGAGTAGGTGGATGTTTGTATAGGGCTTCATAGGGAGATTTATTATTTAATAATGGTGTAGAAATCCGATTAATTATATGGATGGAATGTGTAATGGCATAAGGCCACAGTTGGTGAGGTAAATGGGTTTGAAAAAGGCTCTACATTCAAGATGTGTTGATGTTTTCTCTCAACAATACCATTTTGTTAAAGAGTTTCAAGGCATGATGTTTGATGAACAATTCCTTTATTTAGATAAAATTCATGCATCAAGAATTATGGTCCATTATCACTTCTAATGGCTTTAATTTTTGTTTGAAATTGAGTCTCAACAAAGGCAATGAAGTTTTGAAGATGTTTCCTTGTTTCAGATTTATTTGCCATTAAAAGAACCCAGGTAAATCTTGAAAAATCATCAACTAGGGTAAGAAAGTATTTATGACCATCTATAGAAGGGACAGAATATGGTCCCCATATATCAACATGCACTAAATCAAATATTTGTATAGAATGAGTACTGCTATTATAAAAGGGTAATTTTTTTTGTTTTGAAAGCTGACAGATGTCACAAGGCAAAATTGCATTTTGTGGAATGAAAGGAAATTGAGAAGACATTATATGGAGATTAGATTTAGAAATGTGTCCTAATTTGAGGTGCCATAGTACAACATCTTCCTTATTAGCAGTTAAGGCATTGCAACAGTAATTCATGGTAGAGAGAGAGCCTTCGATCTTCGAGTGTGGAACTACCACTAGTAATCCTCCTATATGCTTAGCTAAACCAATCATCTTGCTGTTGGAAATCTATTTAATAAGGCATAAAGAAGGGTGAATTTCAAGATAGCAATTAAGGGAATTTGTGAGTTTGTATACAGAAATCAAATTGACTTTGAAATCTAGAACATATAAAACATCAGTTAAAGCAATGCTATTTGAGACTTGGATGGTGCCAGCAAAGGAGGCACAAACTTGAGAACCATTGGGCAAGATGATGGAAATTGGCTTAATTTTAGAAATAGATGTAAAAAGGGCAGAAATATATGTACTGTGGTCAGTGGCACTTGTATCCAGTATCCATTGATCATTGCCTTTACCTATCATTGATGATGGAGTAATGCTCACGGGATTGGTATTGGAATTGGCAGAGTTGACGGCATGAGTGTGGGAAGCAGCATTATTTTTAGATTGTTGAAGGAGGGAGAAAATCCTTTGATATTCTTCTTGAGTTAAAGTAACACTTGATTCTTGATTGAAGCTTGTACCCATGTGGTTCTCAGCAGGATTTTGGTCAGTAGTGCATGCCGCATTGACACTACTTGGAGTTCTTGTCATGTAACTAGGTGGGAACCCATGTATGTGATAGTAGGTATCAACAGTGTAATTAGTTTTTCGACAGTGAATGCACATATGATTAGGACCACCTTGAGTTCTTCCAACTTGGTTCCCATAATAGCCTCTGCCACATCCTTTGTTAAAGGATCCTCTGCCTCAACCACCATAGTTTCCATTGTTCTTTTGATTTTGCTTACTAGCCTTCTGGTTAGATTTGTTAGTGACAGCAAAAGTCTTTGAGCTTGGGACTAAGTCCATTTAAATCCCTGAATTGAACTATCTTTCTTGCTGTATCATAAGAGAAAACACCTTTGTGATGGGTGGCAAAGGATCAATCAACATAATTTGAGATCTAACATGTACAAATTGATCATTCAGTCCTTTTAGAAAACGAATAACATGATCTTGGTCTATGTAATCTTTTACTTGTTTGAAACCACCATAAGAACAAGGAGTAGGAGATTTGCACATAGAGGTTGGTCTGAAATTTTCCAACTCATCCCAAAGAATCTATAATTGAGTAAAGTAATCCGTGACAGACATGGTACCTTGATGTAATCTGTATATTTCTTCTTGTAAATCTGATATCCAAAAGATATCTCCTTGAGAAAATCTATCTTTAAGATCTTTCCAAACTTTTGAGGCTTTATCTTTCCACAGAATATATTGTAGTATGGATTCCTAAATAGACCTATGAATCTAGGATAAGACCATGGTATTGCATCGTTCCTAGGCACCATAAAGGGCATTTTCTGCCTACGGCTGATTAAGGAAACCATCGACAAAACACAACTTGTTCTTTGACATAAGGGCAACACACATGGCCCTAGCCCAGGTGTGGTAATTTTGTCCTGTCAATGGAGGGCTCACTAAGAGCTGTGACAGATTTTCGTTTCCATGTAGAAAATAAGGGTTTGAAGGATTTGTAAGAAAATCTGCATAAGAGCTCTAATTTGCCATGAAGAAAGACAAGACGGGAAACACAAAGATGGCAAGAAAGTATCAAATAAAGGAAAGAAAAAAGGGTTGTTAGATTCTTGGCAACTAGAGCTCCACATGGAGCTCTGATACCATGTTGGGAGAAGAAATAAATTGAAAGGAAAAATATTGACTTGAATTTTTGTTAATTTGACTTGTATGAAGACTTGAGGTCACTTTATATACAAAGATGAGAAGCCTATTAAGTGTGACTAACGGATAAAAAACAGCCTTCCTAACAAACTTATCCAAATTAAAAAAAAAAGAGGGGGGGGAGGGGGAACCGCATAACAATATATAGTAACAAAATTTGATTTTAAATGATAGATTTATCATTTAATAAAATTAATCAAAGGTCCAAATCAATGCAGATTTTCAGAACCGTAGAAAATATTAATCCATCCATGCATTATATTGCAGTAATTTCTTATTATGTGTGACTTTATGATTTGTTAATGTTTTGGACCGGTTACCCAACTCAAGACTTTACAAGGTGAACAAAACATGCTACATTGGCATCGGTGTCGACCCACTCCTTAGCTTCACATACTCACATGTCTTAATCGCTCACTTCTCCACAATCCAGTGCCTTTAAGGACTAATAATTTGTCCTTTATTGAACACAACCTGCCATAAATGTTAGATGTCGTCTTTTCCTAGTAACCCATCTTTCAAATAGTGAGTTAACCTAAAACGGTGACTTGAGTGTCAAAACGTCTTTACCTGTACACTCCTCATCTCTTTGCTAGAAATGTTTTCGTTCTTCTAAAGTAGATTCCCTATTGAAATCACAACACCTTACATGTATAGTTATTTTTCCAAATTAATTTTTTAAATTAAAATAAAAGAAACTGTTAAATTAAAAACTATGACTGTCGTGGCGGCAACTACTCAAGGGAAAGAATTTAGAGCTAATACCACCTGACACTAGATCTGATCCATACCAACAGTGTGGACTTGACTTCGTTTGAGATAAGTTGGGTTAAATATTCTTATGGGCTAGTTAAAAGTTACACAACGATAAAAGTAGTTGAGATTTTTCGTGCGGCAGACCCTTACACTAAAATTGTCATTCACTCTTTTCAAGTATGTGAAGTATTTTAAAGTATATATTACAAACAATAATCTCTAGTAAAATAATAAATTCGCACACATTGGTAACTATCTAATATTCGTACCAATAATAATAATAATTATAATTCGAGTACTTTACAATTTAACACAACAATTTTTAAATTTGATAAACAACCATATGAAGTTGTGCAAAATCCACGTCCACTTTCAAACATCATGTCATCATCGACTTTGTTTACTCGATTCAACAAACAGGAAACCCTGTACTCATCAGACTCTCCATTTATTTGACCAATTTCAGTATCAAAAAATTGCTGCGTAGTTTTACCAAACGTCCATGCAGTTCCCTTTTTTTAATTTTTTCTTTTTCTTTTTTCCTTTTTTAATTTTTATTTTTCCTAAATGAAGAGGTGTGCGACTGTAATAGACGGATTTGACTTATTTGAACTCTCAAGTGAAAAAATGTGTAAAGTAAAAATATTAGATTATGGTTTAAATAGTGCCTTATCTTTTTAAGAAAATTTGTTTTGATCTTTTATCTTTTTAAAATACTTTATTTTGATCCTTTCCGTCAGTAACGGCTAATTTTGATAACAAAAAAGTTTGATTTTTAAAAAGATTAAATATGTTTTTAGTCCTCCAAAATTAACTTCTTTTGGTTTTAGTCCTCAGAAAAAAAATTTCTTGAATAAAGTCCCTCAAATATTAAAAATACCCTAATTAGATCCCTTTGTTAAACTCTACTTAACTTTTCTATTAAATGATTGTCACATCAGCTTCCAAGTAAATATTTTATTACCTGAAGTGTCCAGTAATAATTTTTAATAAAAATTGTGTAATTACTTCTGCTTTAGGGTTAAAAAAACTGTGATTTAGGGTTAAAGATGTAATAATTTTATTCAAAAAACATGTTACTAATCTAACCTAGACATAATAGTTAACATGGACGACCACAACAGCAAATTAATGATGACTGTGATGTTGATGTGGCCATCATTCAACAAAAAAGTTAAACAGAATTTAGTACAGGATATAATTAGGGTATTTTTAATATTTGAGGGACTTTATTTAAGGAAAAAATTTCTAAGAACTAAAACCAAAACAAATCAATTTTTGGAAGACCAAAAACATATTTAACCCTTTTTAAAAAATAGTAGTTAAAAATCACCACAAAACATTTTCTCTTTTTCTTTCCTCTTCCTCCCCTCTTTCCGTCTTTCCTTTTTTCTTTCCTCTTCCTCCTTTCAATTGTGAACACCCAAATCTTCCTCTTTTGCTATAATCTCATGTTTTCCACTTACTACCACACTCTCTCTCCCTCTCCAACCACTCTCAAATCCTTCACTAGCAAGCCATTTCCCTTACAATGGTCGTGCATGGCAATAGAAAAGCGGAGTCAAGCAGTGATGGAGATGAGGTTAGGGTTTGCCAAGTGATTTGATTTTTCAGTGGTAGCATCCCAGTGGCAACTCCAGGAAGATTTGCGAATGGATTTCATTGTTGCCTTAATAGTGGTGGAAGGATTGATTTGTGCAACAACCACTGATGACAAAGGAAAAAGGAGAGCAATTCTTACCCATGAAATAGGGAGATTTCTCATTTTTAATTTGCAAAATTGTTTTTAAGATTGATTTTGGAGTTGAATTTGTTAAATTAATTTTGGACATTCTTATTTGACATTGCTTTGTCAAAAAAAAGGAAATTGATTTGTCATAGAAAAAAGAAAAACGAAAAAGGATCTAAGTTTTAAAATAATTAATTTTAACATAATTTCATTTCATTAAATTTTAAAAACATACACACTAGCAACCAATACTCGTAAAATTTTCTTGATACAAAAAGCGATTTACTACAAACTTTGAAAGCTTTTGATCATCTCTAAGAGACAAAAAAATACCCACAATCAATGTTTTAAAAAGTTGCTCCAATTGTGAACAATTAAATTCTTAGAAATTCTGTAATTGGTGACAGGTAAAAACTACCATTATATTTAAAATTAATTATTTTAAACATAAAACATTAATAGTGTTAGTTTTAACCTGACAGAAGGATTAACATAAAATATTTTAAAAAGATAAAAGACTAAATTGATGATTTTAAAAGATAAAAGATTAAAACGAAATTTTTTAAAAAGATAAAAAATCAAAAGTGTATTTAACTTTGATTAATCATCCTTAATTTAAATTTAAATACGATAAATGTACTCTTACTTGCATAGTTTAACGCTTTCTCACCTTAGAGGAAGCTAATCCATTGTAGGGCAGCTTGCGGGGATAGAGTTTATTAATTAATATTAAATTCAATGCTCTGAACAAAGAAAGTGCCACAGCCAGAACAATTATATGAACTTCAAAAGCAAAATGGCTTCCGCCACTTTTAATGAATATCCACAAACTGCCTTATTCACAATGACTCAACCAAATATAACTGAAGAAAATAAACCAACAGAATGTTCAAGACTTCTCATGCCATAGAAGGATATCCAAGCGGCACATGATTTCAAAGAGGTCCTGGAAAAGTCCCACTCTCCCTCTGTTCATTCCACCTCTCAACCTGACACAATTTAGCCCACACAATTCAAAATAGGGAAATTCTAATCCACCGAATGGAGATTATCGAATCAAAAATAAATAAATAAAAAATTCAACATCATCTGTCATGGTGGTTTGATACTTTGACTTAGTGATAATACTGTATTGCAAAAAGGTTGGCATATCTTTGTGTGGTAACTAACGACCTTCATGTGGTATAACACCAATCTTTCAAATTTGCAACAAAATTAGATATATAACTTGGTTTATGCACAAGAGGTTGAAAATATATTAGCAATTCCAGGAATGTCCAGAGATTAATTAGAAGGGCAGGTATAACAATGTATGCCAGGAAAAACACTTTTTCCTGTCATAGATGTGGTATAATATAGGTTCAAAAGACTGATATATGAAAGTATTGGCAAAGATAAACAAAAAAGATCACTCAACCAATTTCACTAATTCAAATTATGTAACCAGAATCTTGCCAGTGCAAAGCATTTAGACTAGTTTCAAGCAACTATGTTCTTGGCATCTTATCAACTTTGGATAGCAGCACATAGTGGCCATCTCTGAAAATGCTATAGCAGGATAGCCACCATTTTAAATATTATAATACAGACTAAATAATTTATACTACACGTATGAATACTCAAAAATAAAAAAATAAAAAAATTCATGATAAATAATAAGTCATAGTTTACATACACAATCACCATCAATCTAGGAGCAATAAGAACATAGTAATGAAGTTAAAAAATGAAAGATGGTGAAATTAATAGAAAAAGAACATAATAAATTAGATAAAAATTAGCAGAATGTAAACTGGGAAGTTTAAAGGAAGAAGAAAGAACAGAACACAGTGAAAAAAAGAAAAATCCTTTAAAAGTGGGAAGGAACAGAGGTAACTTTGTAGAATGGTCAAGGAAGAAAGGCTTTCAAATCCTATTATGTTTCTGAAGAAAACAATGCATTAGAAAATGGGGGAGACATCAGGATTTACCCGTAAACAACATTGTTTCAGTGGTAAAAATGGGTTTTGGAATCCTATATCATGGTAGCAGCACTATAGCATGAGAAAAGCCACTATTGCAGCAGCAATGGCTGCCATTGGAAACTGCTTTGCTCTTTGAATCCCATAGCAACCCAGGGCCACCGTGATATAGGCTTCCTTGAAGATAGATGAATGAGAATGATAAAAAGAAAACCTTAATGATATCATTAGTCAACATGAAACACAAATATAAATAAATTTGTTGACAAAGAAAACTATCTAATATGCTAAATCCCAAAGAACTAGACTACACAAGACATATTTATATACTTAAGAAAATCCTTGCTTGGGAAAAAGAAGCGGGGGGGGGTGGTGGGCGACGAGTTCAAAAAGAAAAAATCTACATGTATATACCAAATGCATATAGTCCCACCAAAGCTCACAACATTTAAAGCAGGGATGCAGGAGCATGGCTCATGCAATGGCTATACAGTATAAACTGAATAATAAGGAGTCACTCAAGTATATTTTTTCCTTTGCTCTTGTGCATTTGGTAATGCCTTATATCTGAAATAAACCAAACCACCAAATAAACATGATTTACATTCATCATATCTGAAATGTGTTCATCTTTGTATGTAATTGTTGAGACTTCACAATCAGAAGGCATTAAATTGGTTTTGAAGACTGTCTCAGACCTCCAGATTTGACTCCTCTAAAGCAAGAAAATATGCAAAGTAAGAAAGGGAATATCCACCCTTGATTTGGATTAAGGTGGATACACTCTTACTTTATGCACCCTCTCACTTTAGAAGACCTAAATCCCAAACTTCCAAGCAAGTGAACAACAAAATGTCGATATGACCTATAACCAAAAAGAGTCCCCATTCCCGTATCCTTATCTCTTGGCAGTCTTCAGACTCATACATATTAGTTCAGGGAAACAGAGAATCTAAAGAGTGATGATTTTTTATTGGAGATCACAATCGGAGGCTTTATTCTCAAGCACAAGCCTCAACTTCTTTCATCAACATAAAATACAAAATTCCCCAATTATTCTTCTTTTGATAAGTCCAGGATGCCATCTATCAGTATTATTAATTGTTATAAAAAAACTGAAAGTAATGAATCTTACAGAGCTTTGATTCAAAGGGCCAACAAATAAAATAACACAGTAGAAATCCAAAACCAATATAATATATCAGCAAAAGATTGTTAGAAAACAACTCTATTAAATTGATGTATACTAGCTTGTAAAAACATTGATTAGTGATGCTGTAAATAAGTAACGGAGAATCCACATCCACAGTACAAATAGAGAATACACACACGGGCACTGGGAATTCAAAGATTCCTGTCGCAACAAAAAAAGACAAATGAAAATCTCTATTTCCTAACTGTTTAAAACTTGCTGATGTTGAGGACTCAATCTCATGAACTATTGAACACCACAAATCACATTAACTTCAGCTATGATATCAATTTCCAACTAGGCATGTACAGTAAAGTACTTATGCAAACAGTTCCAAGTAAACCAATAAGCTAAGGGTTGCTTACCCATTCACTAGGGCAAAGGGAGCGGTAATATTTAGCAAATTTCTCACATTCACCTGAGTTTTCACCCTTTGCTGCCAAGCATCTGTAATTAAAATCAATATTAAGTAAAAGATTCTAGATAACATTTTCGCAGAACCAGATAGCCAATGTCAGGAAATCCACCTATGAAACTCTATGTAGCGAGTGAAACAATGTCTGGTTTGATTTGTTGTAGGAAAACGAAAATCAGCAGGTGCTGTTTTGAGTTCAATCTAGCAGGAAGTAACAAAATATTATGTTAGGGGGGAAGAAAGACTACAGATTTACAGAAGAAGATAGGAAGATACCAAACCAGTTGCATCAAAATTCAAATTCGAAACAAGAAAATATGTAGTACAGCAGAAAGCTAGAGGGTGATTTTGTATCAGGCCTCTAGTTTCAAGCAATGAAGATAAGCATGCCATAATTATACCCTCCTCAACTCATGAAGGAAGAATAACTTGTATGAATGTCAACAAAAACCAAAACACATCTTGATTCAGAATCATGAGTAAATTGCATTATAGGGGGTTCAATACTGACATTTACAGTGAAACCAACTTTAGACAGTTAACTCAAAATGTTAGTATTTGAATCTCCAAAAAAAAAAAAAAAATGCAGTTGAATTGCCGCATGGCATTTGGATGTAATAACTAAGATATGGGCAAAATGCAATCATAAGTAACAAATTAGCACTATAAAGCAAACATTCTTCTTGGAATCAAAATTCAAAAAAATTCTTAAAGGAAGCAGACACATACCAATATACTATCATCGAGTGTGTTTATTTATAAGAAACTCAAGCTAAATTAATCTGTAGGTCCTTGAACATTTTGGGATGTTCAAATAGGTCTCTATATCGTAACTGGGTCCCTATAGTTTCAAAATTTTCTAGTTGAGTCCCTACAGTTTTAAGAATGTATAATTGGATTCCTCCTGCATTAGAAGCTGAGTTCATGAACCCAATTAAATTTTTCTGAAAACAATATAGATTTCAAAAGCTTGCAACTGGATCCTATAGTTTTAAAAATTTGAAGTGATCCCCTTGATTGGGATCCCAGAATCGAAACCACCAGTGAACGATTATATCAGTGCTGATAGTACCCAACTAAAATGCGAAATTAGGAACCCAATTGCAAACATTTAAAAGACGTATTTGAACATGAGAAAAGGGGCTACATAATTACATATTAGTTTAACCTAAAACTATATCAAAAAAAGGCACCCCCACAATCTCCTTTTTTTTTTTTTATTCCCTTCTATAATCTCAATCATTGGCTAAAACAGCAACCTCAAATTCGAATGGTTGAACCCGATATGAATATTAACTAGCAAGCACCCTAATCTATAAAATCCAAAATGCTACATTATTACCCTTTTCACGTAGAGGAAAAAAAAAAGCAATTCACTACCTTATTTGTTGTAAGGAGAAATAGCCAGTGGTGAAATGATTCGATAGATCGGAAAGAGAATATAAATTTAATAACATATGAATATGCAAAACCTCAAAAAGATAACAAATCGGAATCTTGAATGGCGGAAATAGGAAAACGAAAAATATGAAAATGGAAATTAATTGAAAGAAATCGTCGAGTTGTTATTTAGCGATGGGAATCAGAGTCAGAGAAAATGGAAACTTACTTCCGCCATGAGCTAGACTCGATCAACAACTGAAATGTAAGAAAAGCGCAACTTAATAAATAAATAAATAATAACGAGTGGGTGACATGGGCCTTAGATTAGGCCCAATTAGAATTTTGATTAATGGGCATCACGATAAAAATCCAATTGGCTTCCTCAGGTGGCCCACTATGCACACTTATATAGTTATATCCGGTTATCCGCTGGCGGTTCCCAAGGTTGGCTCATTTTCTATGTCCTTACCTTAATCTACATCTACATCTATATCTATATTATATATAATTGAAAACTATTTCAAGACAACTTTTGCCAGGTGTCATATTTACGGTTATGCTCTTCATTTTGTTCCAATGATTCTAATTCATCCAACATAGATATTTATTCTCGATCACTGGATAAAATTTTTGCAAATCCTACAAAAACTCACACACTGTTTTCTCTTCATTCAGTCAAAATATTTTCTCTTTCTTCCCAAAATTTTTCAAATGCTCTCTCCCTTTTGGTCACCAGTGTCGGCTCCAGCACCATTTCTGAACTCTCTAGGTCATGTTTTGGAAAAATATAATGATTAAAACGCTTCTCTCCATGTCTTATAAGTTTCCCCTCAATAAATTTCAAGAAAAATCACACCTTGACCGAACCTTAACTCGTGGGTTGTCAAATAGTTATTAGAATTTTACAATTCACAATTCGAATCTTACAATTTGATACAATTTGGCTACTTACCGATTCATATCATAAGATGAATCTTAAATGACTTTGTATCTTACGATACATGAATGAATCTGTACAATTTCGTATCATCGATACGATTCACACGATTCATCATTTTTTCTTTTTTTTTCACCAATCCTCATGAAAAAATTGAAAAGACATATAAGCTTGAATTGTTAAATAAAAAGGAATTGAATGAACACATATGAACTTATCCTATTTAATTATTCCATTACTTTATTTGTCGCTCACTCATTCAATGCATGTAATTAGCTATTTAATTGCTTCCTTTTCATTCTTCTAAAAAAAGGCTATACAAACTTAGATATAACTAATAATTTTGTTTTGTAAGACTTCTACTTAAGTTGTTTTATCTATTTCTAGTTCAAATTTTTTACATTGAACACTATATATCATTTATATGATATATTTGAAGTAATTTTTCGTAGTCTCTGAATCTTACAATTTGATACAAATTATAATTCACGATTCAAAAATTAACTCAACAATTGATGATGCAAATCTCGATTTGATAACCTTCATCACTGCCGCTAGCCACCATGGCAAGATGAGTTATTCTTCTTTCCTATTTTCTCTCCCTTTTTTTTTGTCTACTTGTTTATTATATGATTTTGTTGCAATCTTCTATTTGTGTGGTTAATGCTTTGGAATAATGAGAAAAAAAAATCTAATATAGTGGTTCTGATATAGACAACCAATGTAAGTAGATTCACTAGAACGCGCCACTCAGCCTCAACTTTAATTTTATTTCTATTTGATATTTATATTTTGTAACCTGTAGGACCTGCTTTGATGAAAGGAAGAGGGAAAATTTTCATTAAAGTTGCTAAAAAATAACATAAATTATGATTATAATTGCAATGATTTTTTTTTTATAACAATAGGGTTTCATTAACCTCATTTAAATCTTAATCAAACACATGAAAGAATTTCATTTTTTTTAAGTGGTGTCTTCATCGTGTTAGGTCTATAAAGAAAATTATAGTTTGGCTATCCATTTCTTTCCCATTGCAAATATAGCTTTTACAAACAGAGCTTGGAGCAACTACCCATTTTAGTCATAAAATGTTTTGGACAAAAATACCCTTGACTCTTGAATTTATCTAGCAATCCCCCATTTCCCAGTAGATCTTATACCTGGTATTTTTCTTACTCGTTTTATGAAAATCACCTCAATGAACGTAGGTTAATGATAATATCTAACCCTGTACGAAAGGAAAATTGAACTCCTAGAGCAATGACCTTTAGACCTGTATTAATGCAAATGGTCAAGTAACAAACCATAAAATGTTACATTATTCATTCAATATTTTTATACAACATTTTTTACATTATTTATGTTCTATATTTCTCTTCATCACATTGACTACCTTATCCTACACTTTTCTTCTCTTCTTATCTCTCTCTTTGTTGTACAAATACAATTTAGGTTTAATTACTCATTTAATCCCTATACTTGCATCATCTTTACGTTTTAGTTCCTATACTTAAAAACTATTTTTTTTAGTCCCTATACATGCATTTTTGATATCGTTTTGGTCCCTAATGTCCAGTGTGTCTTAACTCTGTGAATCAAAACTATTACAAATGAAAATTGATGATGTAAAATTGTCACAAATTTTCTAGTGGTTATTAAACTACCATAAATTTTATGCGTTTTTATTTTATGAGACTAATTTGTGGCAATTTAATAATCGATAGAAAATTTGTGGCATTTTAATACCGCCAATTTCTATTTTGTGATAATTTTATTTTTGAGTTAAGACATACTTGACGGTAAGGACCAAAACAATATAAAAAATGCATGTGTCAATACTAAAACAGATAATTGAAGTATAAGGACCAAAAAGTAAAGATGATGCAAATATATGAACTAAATGAGTAATTAAACCTACAATTTATTTAAAAAGATGAGTTTTACGCTAACACTTGGAAATATTATTTGATTTCACTTGTTAGCATCAATATTGATTTGCAAACAGTTTCATCATGTTGGATGGAAAACAAAATGAGAGCATGTTTCATAGTGAACTGTCCGGCCACAGGTTGATGCTTGAGGAGCTGTGAACTGCCCAGCCACTACAGACTAACCCTTACAAGTGCTCACACCTTTTGGCTTAGCACTTGAGGGCCTATGAGTTGTTCAACCATTAAGGATCGAACCTTAAAAATGCTAACATCTTTTGGCTTGGAGCTTAAGGGTTGTGGGTCGTCTGATCTTTGCGAACTAACTCATCCGGTCTATTTAGGCTGACCCCACGTTGCGCCTATTCAAGAAGCTTTTGCTCACCCAATCACCTTTTGTGCACCTACAATCCTCCATCAAGTAGATCCACTCGGCATCCACACAACTCGGTTATCAAGCTGAATGTAACACAACCTAAAAAGGGAATGTGTATAACAACAAAGGTTGTACCACCTTTTGACATGTCAAAATGCGTGATGACTATAAAGAGCACACCATACTCTAACATGTCAAGGTTACAAGCGCCACCACAAATGTGCATATCAACAACGCGATGGGGCACTGCCACCTAACGTGTCAAGGAGTGGATTACCACCACTGTCATCTAATACCCTAATCGTTAGAGAGCACCACATTATAAATAGGTATAGTGCCCTCCTTACTACACCAAAGTTTAAGCATCTGAGTAATAGCTCGCTAGGATTTCTTGAGTCCCTCTTTGGCTTTAAGACTCCTCAACAAATGGTGTTCTCTAGCGTGAACACATGCACTCCAAAAATTAGGATTGCACTCTCTAGGCTAAGAACTTAAGAATAGTATCACATAGCTCATTAAATAGGCCATGCTTGACCAAACTTTCAATTCATTCTACCATTAGTTTTGTTTGAGAGATCGATCTTAGGCCTCTTCAATTTGAAGGTTTGATTAAACAATTCAAAAAATTGTATTATATTAAATGGAAAGGAACTAAAAATAAGGCCACCCAATCTGTGAGATTTACATAGAAAAGACCATCAGTTCATTTTTACCGGCAAAAGCTGAAGTCAAGTTGCATCTGATTAACTATTGTTAAACTTCACCTCCGAGCAACTGAGGGATCATATGGACTTGACCAACGAGCACCACTAACACCAGCACTATTAACAGCTGCTACTCCATTGCTGTCACCAACTGGCACCATACCCTCTCTTACTTGGCCATCAGCCATCTGACCATGAGCTCTCCCATAAGCATCAACAAAGGGACCACTGCTGTCTACAGGGGTAGCAGACCCAAACAGATTAGGTGCTGTTTACATAGTAAGAATGCATCAGAAACATATATGTATAAAAATATCCATGAAAAGACTACGACATACTGAAGCAAGAAAGTTACCATTTACTCTTTTCTCAGCATTCAATATCTCAGCTCGTAACATTTCAACTTCTCTTGCCATTGCTATTAGATTCTTCTCTTTTGCTTTCATGTAATCCACTAGCTCTATGTTTTTGTTCTTTTCATATTCAAATGTGGCACTATTACCCAACCAGATACAAAGAATTACAAGAGAAGTTACCAGAAAAAAAGAGATAATTAAGAACAACAAACTGCAACAAAGAAAATATGCAACTAGATGTGAAGGAATACCATATATTTAAGAATTTAGGCATATAATGGCACCCATGAATAGCAAATCCTGCCCTAAACGCATGATTTGATAGATGTTGGAAACAACTTCAGTACATACTCATATGATTCAGCCATTCAGGTATCCATCATACAAGTTTTGAACTAATAATTTTCATTCCATTGTATGGCAGTCTCACCCACCTTAAATATATCATGAAAATACAATAGGAGACTCACACTACAATATCACTCATGATACCCACTTCAAAGATAACATGCCATATCTTGAATGCAGAATGCAATCAGATTCCATCAAGTTTATGCCTTGTTTGCCTTGAGAAAACATTTTCTATTTTCATTTCTTGTTATCATAAATAATTACAAATAGCACCTTATTTTCATTTTGTTTCCTATTTTCAAATATTTGCACAATAACACTGAAAACAAGAAACAAAATGAAAATAAAGTGACATTTTTGTAATTATTTATGGAAACAAATGAAAACAGAAAACATTTTCTCAAAGCAAACAGACTTGACACAACACAGTGCAATGAAAGGAAAGGTTCTTGTCAGCAGCATGTGGGTCCTAAATTAGCTATTAGGGTACTTACCAGAGAAAAAACCAACGTAAATAATATGATTGTTTCTTCATTTCATTTTTCATATCTTATTTTAGTGGCTGTACAAAATATGCAACTTTGGCTTATAGAATAGAACGTTAGTGTATGCCATTCTTATGTTATGTCAATAACAAAAAAAGCCTTTTCCCTTGAGGCAGGATTGACTACATAGATCAATTGATGCCAATATGTTCTATCAACTACCTAGTCTCCAGAAAGGCAATTTAGACCCTGCTATAACAAAATTCACTAAATACCGTGAAGAGTTCAGTATCAGTTCTGATTTACATGCAGGTGGAAATAACCATACAACAGACTTCAATACTCACCGTAACCTCTGGTGCTCCTGCACTAAACTGTCCAGTTCAGCCTGCAAATCTGGAATACTCTTGACATCACTATGGGCCTTCTTCAGTTCCTGAGTAGCTCGTTGAATTTGGGCACTCAATTCCTGCCTGGAAGCTGCCAAGCTCTGTGCCTCAATATGGGCCTGTTGTAGATCCTTCTTCACACTATCACCAGCTCTAATATCAACCTCCCCTTTTGCCATCTTATCTAGTAGAACTCTGATCTGAATGTCACTTTCAGTCTGGATGCTTCTAATGTGTGACTTCAGCTTTTGCACATCCTGCGCAGCAGCGACAAGCGCCTCTCTTAAGGCCACATGTGAACTTGCCAGTGTCCGGTTATCCCCTGCAAGCCGCTCTATTTCTGCTTCCTGAACAGCAATTTTATTCTCCAACAGTTGAGGAGGAAGTGGACCATGCCGCATCATCCCAGGAACTTGCACAGGGCGCCCCTCAAACGATGGCAGACCCTTCCCCCTAGCAGCCATTCATCAGATTATGAACTCAATATTTATAAATATCAATACCCAACTCTCCCAAGGTACCTGCAAACAAAGACATATATATCCATGTTAATAAGTAATAACCATAATTTCAAAACTAACAAACGAGTTCGTACAAATCTCCAAAGACGGTTTCATTAGTATATGGCCTCAAGGTCAGAGCAAGCATTACAAAATATAACAGAGCTATTATTTTTCACTCCCTCTAAAGCCATTGGTTTTATAACATCTCTTTAGGTTTTCAAAATGCTATGCATCATACAGAAACGTTAATCGAGACAAGGACCTTGATTTAAAGAAACATTTCAGAACTCAATGGTGGTGCGGAGCACAATTTTACATAAATAATAAATACCAATCAAATTGGCAAAAGAATACCAAATCGTATCTGTATGTACCCAGCAACGAAGAGACTGACAATTCATTGCAAAATTGAAATGGAAAGAAAACCACAACCAAAAATTAATGATGCAAACAGAAAATTAAGCAATATTTAATTTAAACGGAAAGAAAAACGCTGGGGATGGATGAAAGAGAAGTAGAAGAAGATCGAAATGAAGAGGGAGAGGAGGGTTACGGTTTTGGAAGTGGAGAGGTATTTATTTGGCGTACATGGCGACGTCGATGAAACCAATGGCCGCAGCAGGCATCCCCTTTTCACTCAGCCGATGAAAGGCATCAAATCCGCAAGTCTCCTCCAATTTACAAATTTTCATGAACACAAGAAAACGTAATTGCATAAAAACAAAAGTAAACATATATGAAATAAAGTGAGGTTTTGATGACCCGTCTTGTTTCACTTATTCGGTTTGACCCGAAAAGTTTTTGATGGATTTGAATTTAAAAATTAGATTTACTTGATAAATAATATTTTATCTAATATTATATTATATTTATATTGATAATTCACCCAAAAATATATTTATATTTATACTAATATTGTTTATCTTAAAATAACCCACTAAAGTAGGCCTAATGATGGGAGATTTAGATAGTTTGTACAAAGTCTGATTTAAATAGTTTGTATAAAGTCTTAGGTTTTAAATCTTGTTGTCGCCATTGTACACAAAAAAATCTTAGAACATATAAAGAAAATAAACTGTGTACTGACAGTCTAAATCAGTTTTACACTGTTATCTAATCACAAACCATTGTGTATAGTAAGTTTGTTGACTTTTACAATAATTATCTTAAATGTCATAGTAACAATGATTTCTGATTGGTTAACAGTATAAAACTTTTTATACTGACAGTACATAACCATTAAACTCAAATATATATCGTAAGATATATCTTAATTATAGTTATATACTTTTTTAATTATATGATTTAATTATATATAATGTTAAGATTAATATATTATGCTAACAACTAACATGTAGTTGGTCCGAGTAGAACTGGGTCCGAATCTCTTACGTAAGGTTACAAGTTTGAGCCTTATGAATGAAAAAAAAACAGTTGGGAGAGAAGACCCTATTAAAAGTGACAAGTTAGGTTCTCTAGTAGAGATTAGTCATAACATAGTAGATTCTTCACACCAATAACATGGTAACCCAAAAAAAAATATCATGCCAACAAGTCAGGTTGACTCGATCTTATCCCATACATATGTTGTCGAATCTTAATCAAATAGGGTTTGAATTCAAAAAATTAACCATATCATAATTTCAAACCAAATAAAGACACAGATAACCTCGTCCCACAAATACTCCTAAAATGAAAGACCCATTAATTTTTGGTCATTTAAATTTTTTTTACGTGAATTTTGCTTTTAAATTAAAAACTAGTATTTTAGTCATTACATTGTAAGATATAAATGTTTATTGTTATATAATTAAAATTTATAATAAATAAATATTTTTAATATGTAAGTTATATTATAACTAAAATTTATGATATGTAAATAAATTTTGAATATATAATTATATTTTAGTTTTATTAATAATAATTTAAATTGTGATACAAAGTTATTTTTAATTATTGACATTTTTTTTACAAAACACTTATTGAAATTCAATTTAAAGTTAGAGATAAAAGAAAATATGTTAAAATTATAGGTGGCTAAAAAATCCTGTATATATTAGAAATAAAAGAATAATAATTTAAAATAATTGAATGAACATTTTTTTTAGTAGTAGGGAGACTAGTGTGTGAAGTGTGAACACTTCCAAAAAAGGGAAGAGAAAGGATATATATTAAAAATGTATAATTGAAAGAAAGAAAAATGTGAGAATCACACTCTTCAACTCAAGTATTCTATTTTATAATATAAAAACAAATTATATAAATATAAATTTTAAAAAAATATTAAAACTATGTTTACTCTTTAATCATATATAAACGTTAATATTTAATTCTAGATTGATTTGACCAACGCTTTTTTATTAAAATAGTTAAGATTTTTCATAAAAGTTTGACTAGTTTAAAAGGTTAAATTTTAGGTCATTAAAATACTATTTAAACGTAATAAGTTATTTTATTTGAATAAATGATTTATTTTTTTTGCAATCATTACTATGATTTTTTTATGATACTTTTAAAAAAAAGTTTAATGACTATACATTGTTAGTGTAAAAAAATTTACATTATCAATCAATAAGAAATCACTATTAGTATAACTTTTAAGATGATTAATATAAAAATCAACAAACTTACCATACTTAATGGTATGTGATTAGATTAAAGTGTAAAATTGCTTTACACTGTCAGTATATAGCCTATTTTCTCTTAAAAATATATTTGTAGAGTTATTTAAAATTTAACCTTCTTAATTTATATAACCTCTTAAGTTGTTAATATATTTAGATATAAGTTGATGGGCTATTTAAAAGGTTTTATTTTATATAAACTATTAAGTACTTAATCCATTTAAATACAATTTTTTGGTCTATTTAAAAGATTTTATTTAATAATAAATTTTTTCATAAATTTTTAGGTTAGGTTAAATTTTTTGAAAAAAAATTATGTTAAATCTTTGAAAAGACCTATAACTCTTAAAAAAGTAAGGTTTTTCTTTTTGGTTATATGAGGGAAAGAACAAAGAGAAAATAAAAATACAAAAACACCCTTAGCAACACCTATAGACCATGCTCATGGTGTTAGCCAACAACAGAGAGTCTATTCTAGCAAGTGCTTTATCTATAATCACTAGCCTCTCTTTAGATGTTGAGTCTATCTTGGCTAGATAATTGTTAGGAAATAATTCAAATTTTTAATTTTAAATCTCTAGGATTTTGTTTAGATTTAAAAATATTATTTTTATTTTAGGGATTTGTTTCCTTTTTTAATATTAAGATGCAATTGTATAAATAAGACTTCTTGAGATATGAAGAACCACTCGACCTGGAGAAAGGGTCATCACCCTAAGTGAAAGGAGGGTGATGTGAAGGAGGGTTTTGACAAGTTTGTCTAGAAAACTTGTAATGGTGTGAATTTTATTGTGAGATGAATAAAATTGAGACGTTTTGTAAACGTAGGCAAGAGGTGCCAAACCACATTAAATAAATTGATGTCTTTTTGCTGTTTGTAGTTTATTATGTGTTGTTGTGTGTGTGTCCCAACAGTGGTATCAGAGCCTGATGATTGTGCAGCCTAGTGACCTGTGAGGAAGAGTATTGAAGCTTGATGAAGCTAATGGTGGATTCATGTGGGATCCTTGTGATGAAAGTCTTCTTGGGAATGAGAAATCAAGCAACGTGTTCTGGTAGCTAACAGCAATGCAAGTACAAGAAGTGTCACCATCCAAAACTGGCGAAGCAAAGGCAGGGAACACACCAAGGTTTGCAAAGCAAAAGCGTGATTGGAGATAATTACGACAAGCATCCATGATGGCAAAAGTAAAAGAAGAAATTTGAAAATTTTAATTGAGGAAGGAATTATTAGGAAATAATTCAAATTTTCAATTTTAAATCTCTAGGATTTTGTTTAGATTAAAAAATATTGTTTTTATTTTAGAGATCTGTTTCCTCTTTTAATATTAGAATGCAAGTTGTATAAATAGGGGTCCTTGAAATGAGAAGAACCACTTGATTTGGAAAAGGTGTCACCACCTTAAATGAGAAAGGGGTTATGTGAAGGGAGGGTTTTGTCAAGTTTATCCAGAAAACTCATAATAGTTTGAATTTTATTATGAGATGAATAAAATTGAGACGTTTCGTGGACATAGATAAGAGGTGTCGAACCACGTTAAATAATTTGGTGTCCTTCCGCTGTTTTTAGTTTATTATGTGTTGTTGTGTGTGTGTCTCCCCAACAATAATCAGCACGGTGATTTCCTTTTTTCAAAGTGTCAGTAAGGGTGCAATCCTAGCTATGTTACATAAGGCTTTTAATTAAGGCTATCACATTTTCATATCAATTGCATGCATCAAATTAATTATGATCATAGAATCTATGTAGCACCTCACCTTCCTAAAGCTCATATCCTAACAAAGTTGGAGATGCAAAGTATTAAGCCATGATTTTAGCATAGAGAATATCAAAGACACTTAGAAATGATAAAAAAACCATTCCTGCGAATAAAATCCACTACATATAGAAAATGGTTAGGATAGGATACTCGCATGGGAAATGGATACAAGTATTTTTTCTACCCACTTATTAATAGGACAGAGACATATATCATTATATTGATATCCATAGACGTTGATACCCGCAACCCTCTAATATAAAATTATAGAAAATTACCTTTACATATATATATAAGTAAGTTACTCTAGTTTTTCTTAGTTCCCTTTTTTTTTCTTCGACGAATTCAGCGTCAGGCATGTCGAGTCTGGATCCTCTCCAGCGGAGTTGTCTCCAACCCCTCTCCAACAAACATATAGACCCTTGGATGTATCTTGTGGTTGACAATAAAACTTAAAAAAAAAAAAAACCAAAGTAAATGATGGCCATTAGATGAATCTGACGGTTAAAAAAAAAACTACTACTGTGTAAAATTTTATCAATCCTGCTTCTTTCTCGCGCCTTCAAAAAACAAAAGTTATTTGCAAAAATGGGCAGCCACCACTATTGATCTATGCCACCGTCGACTACTCCTCCAACACCTCTACCTCCGCCAGCGACTCCACCAACGCCTCTGCTGCAAATGGCTCCTGTTGTTTCTATTTAGGTTGCATAGTTCGCAAAATGGGGTACTCCAACAGTCATTGAGTGGGTGTAGCCGTGTAGTGGTTTGGAACGTATCAATGTATTAGTCATGATACTTTAACTAATTAGAATATATTTAGCATTACAATTAGAGAAAGAGTGGAAAAATAATGACAGAAAAATGTAGACAGCTCTAAAGAAACTCACTTTAAGGAATTTTCAAAGATGTCAAATTCTCCGCCACCATAATAATATTGTTGATATTGACAAAGATGAGGACAATAATAACAATAACTCAATGCAAAACGTGGATAATCAGATCAAGTTGGCGAAACTAAGTGAGCTAAAGCACATGAACATTAGTGCCAGTTCTTCGCTATGGTTACAGGTGGGAACCGGTTCAACCACCAAAGTGGCAACTGATCACAATTTTTTTAACAAAGCATTATTTAGCAATTGCTTTGGAGTTTTCTTTTCTTCTCTATTTCATAAACAAAGCATTTTGAGGATTGCATTTTGATTAATTCATTGGTAATTAAGAAGTTTCCTAAAGCCATTCTTTTGCCGCTGAGGCATTGGGGGAGTCGTCGTCATGTTCCACTGGTAGTGGCGGAGCCATAAAGGACGTGGCGTACATCAATGGTGGTAGTTACCCATTTTTGCAGGTTAATTTTGTTTATGGGTGCTGAAGGGAGTGTTTATGGATGGCTCGGTGCTGAAGCACATGAAAGAGAAGCCAGATACATCAATGGTGTTGACCAAAAAGATAATATTTTATACGTTTTTTGTTTTTGATCTTATATCCGTCAAATTCATCTAATGGCCATCATTTACTTTGGCTAATTTTTTTATCAAGTTTTATTATCAGCGACTAGATACATCTAAGGGTCTATATTTTTGCTGGAGAGGGGCTGGAGACAAACTCTGCTGGAGAGGATCCAAACTCGTTTTCATCACTTGGAAAGGTGGAAATAATTCATTCGGTGTCCTTTTTAAAATTAACGATGCCTGAATTCTGTTTAATTCATGCCCTAACAATTACACATGGGAGTTTTTTCAATACATTTAGACTTTCTTCAAAGGGGGCAATTGTTGTAGATGCCGTAGGCAATTTTTATTTTTTTAATTTCGTGTTGTACAACCAGATTTTTGGGCGTGCCGCTATTTTCATTTTTTGGTTTTTGTCATGGATTTGTACACGGAGGGTGTCGAATGCAAAAGGAGGGTTAAGGTTCGTTCATCAATGCCTCTGTTTTGAGCATTACGATAGCATGCTGTGGTTTCGTCTTTTGGGTGAGAGTCGTGAGACTGTCAAAATAATTAAAAAAAATGTGATTAAAGTGTTCTTAAAATATTTCTAACTTTTTTTCTTAAATATTCACAAATATTTACAGATATTTGTGCATATTAAAAAAATCTCCAAGTATCCACTTAAAGGATACCAACACGGGTAATAATAAAGGCAGATATCTATCCAAGGAGACAGGCAATAGGGGGCTACTACTCATGCCCGCCCCGTCTTGTTATCATCACTACTCCCAACATCTCTTTGTTCAATTTTAGTGTTCTCAAGTCTAAAATGCCAACTTTCACCCAAAAAAAAGTCTAAAATGCCAACTCCTAAAACACAAACACACCCAAATGTGTACCAAGTTCCAAAAAATGAAAAACAACAAAAACACAGAGAGATCAAGCTATAATGACAAGAAAATGCAAACTAACCTAACTAAAATGCTATGCAAAGATGATATGAAATGCAATGCATCATTATCATCAATATCCCAAGGGGTAAATGGAGAACAACCCGAATTAAGTGGAGAATATTTTTTGGATACTTCAAGAGAGTAAATATCTCATTCATATCCATTATTTCTCTTTATACTTTTTTGTCATATCACATCACTCATCCTATCTATTAGTATGGAATGTACATGCATCATTTTTTATTCTTTACTAGGATTGTTCATCAATGCAAAACATAAGGATATTTCAAATTTAGGTGTATGGAAAGATGAAACCTCAATTACCCATATGCATAAAAGAAGAATGTTTTATAGACATTTTAATGCTAGTCTACACTCAAAAAGAATGAAATAAAAGAGAGAAAAATAATAAATGTGATAAGTGATATGATGTAGAATAAAAGAGAGAAATAAGTGATTGTAACGGGGGTGTTTGTACTATTCCAATATTCAAAGTGCTTGCTTTTGGTTTGGATAGGAAAGAAAAGAATATAATTACTCTTATTGGCAACATTTTAAGATTGCTTCTACCACTGGTTCAAAAAAATAAAAAATAGAAAGAATCACAACTTAAAATATATTCAATGAAACTACATATTGTTGCACCAAAAAAAAAACCCATGCGTGACCATTAGCTAATGATGCAACAGAAGAATTTGGACATTAATTTGTTGTCCCCATTGAGTATATATGTCAGCCTAAGGAGAAAACCATTCTTAAACCCTCTCCTAAGAATAAGCTAGTGTAAGCTAGTGAGACAGCAACAACGTGAGCAAATCGTTATGCAAATTGGATATCATACAATAAAAATATTGATCGATACCACACCACCATATACTAAAATTAGGAGAGTGGCACCTCAAGCAAACAAAAAGCTAACCATTGTGGGTATCAACAAAAGCCCTACCTCACCCACAACCGGCCATGAGCTGGCCGCACAAAAAATCGTTAATATAAAATTAGACTTGAATGAGCAAAAAAACCATAGTCAACAATAAAAGCAGCCTTTCATCCTCCACTATGATGAGAGTGGCCATTATGGGTAGGTATTGCATTGGCACTTGTCCTGAATCATGTGATGTGCAGGACGCAGAAGCTATGTCAACCACAAGGTTTTGTCCATCAAAATCCTAGAATGCCACGCCATCATTCCCACTTTCTAGCCCCAAAGATAGAATAATCTATTCATTAGTTCACACCATCACGCCACTAACCCAAGCATCAACATCAACATTCAGCAACTATAAATACTACAAGCCCTTGAAGGCCTCTTCAGAGTAGCTATGGTGTCGTAGTACAGCTAGAGACATCACTACACCACCTTGCATGTTTGTTTTGCTATAATTCATTACCTACCTTCTTCGCTTTGTTACTTTTCAAAACTACATTACACACAAAATGGCCGCATCTTGGTCATGCTGTCTACTTGCACTGCTTCTTTTTGTGTCGGCTATTGTAGCAGAAAGTAGAGTGGCAAGGAAGGAGTTGGGCCTGGACCTTGGTGGGTTGGGGGTTGGACTTGGAGTAGGGGTGGGCCTGGGAATAGGAGGTGGAAGTGGCTCTGGGGCTGGAGCTGGAGCAGGGTCCGGTTCCGGTTCTGGTTCTAGTTCCAGCTCTGCCTCAAGTTCAGCATCTTCATCTTCCAGTTCTGGCTCCGGAGATGGCTCCGACGCTGGTTCATATGCAGGCTCTCGGGCTGGATCAGGATCTGGCAGAAGTCAAGGAAGGGGAGGTGGTGGTGGTGGCGGCGGGGGCGGTGGCGGTGGCGGTGGAGGTGGCGGCTCAGGCCAGGGCTATGGTCATGGTGAGGGTTATGGCCATGGTGAGGGTTATGGTCAGGGTGGTGGTGATTAAGGAATTATGCTGGAATATATAATATGGTTTACTCAAATGAAAGAAAATGATCTCAAGTGTTTTGTGTAATAATAAGTAGTACATGGTCTGTACTCTGTACCAAAATAATAAACATGTAAGGTGGTGGACACCATCCATTGTGTTTTATTAAAGAATCAAGTGAATTTCAGTTTGAAAACAGTTCCATGACTCTTTAAGTCTGCCTATTTCATGTTTTCCATTTCTCCTTGTAATATGGCACTACTTTAATTAATTGCTTTAGTCAAAGAGCTAAGGCACTGTTATTAAACGTGTTGGACACTGTTGGTTAAAATTATTCTGATTCATTATTTGATCATGTGAGACATATATAAATAGTTATGGAGTAATCATTCGTAAAATATATGCACTACACAAACACTTGCTCTTTGGGTTCTTCCTATCCACGAGTTTGCGATGAGAATGAAAGATGACCAGAAAAGGTCGCTGCTGCATGTTATGGAATGTACTAATTAAACTCATAGCATATATACGTGACGCTTTAAGTTTGCACTTAATATAAATAGTAGATATATACTTGCATGTATATATGCTAATCTGTTTAGTTAGTTAATAATAAAAGGTTTGCTAATTGCTATAACAAAGGCCCTACATAAAAAACTCTCTTTTTAATTCGGTTCTTCCTGTCCATGAGTCTGCGATGACAATGAAAGATACGTGCCTAGGATATCTACTCCACTTTGTAGCCATGAAGAAGAAAAGGTCGTTGCAGCACATGTTATGGAACGTACTAATTAACATATAGCATATACATGTGATGCTTTAAGTTTGCACTCAATATATATAGCAGGAAGTTCAACTAGCAAGATATATGCTAGTCTGATTTGTCAATAAAAAAGGTTTGCCATAATAAAGATGTACTACACCAAATACTTACTTCTTTGGTTCCTCTTGTCCTTGTGTTTGAGAAGGGAATAAAAGATTTCTAAGTGTTTAGAAGGAGCATCTATCTTTTCTACTTTCTAGCTTGAAGAAAAAAGGCCGTTAGTGTATAAACACAGCATGAAAGGTGAGAAAAATTAACCTTAATCATACGGATTAAAATCACATGTACCCAAACCGTGTCTCAATTCTTGTACCCTCAATAAAAATTTGACACATCATTTAAAATATGTAGTTGTATTTTTCAGTTTTCTTATATTGCCTTTAAACAAAAATATTTTAAATGACATGTAATTTTTTATTGGTGGGACAAGAACAAGGACACCATTAGGGAACAAGTGATTGATTTGGATCTTAATCTGCTCCTATATTATAAATCACTATTGCTATATGTATGGGAGTGTTGAGATGAAAAAGAACTATGAAACATGACAATCAATCACAGTGTGGTAAGAATACAAATGTCGTCCACACAGAATACATGGAGATGAAACAACTTTAACTTTGTCATGACACGTTATATATCATTCATTCTTTTTCGCATCAAATGTCTTTGTATCACCTAACATTTTTCATCATAAATTTGAATACAAAACTGGAGGTCTCTTTATTCTCTCAATTAGACATTAATTCTTAATATTTTCTTTCTTCGATTCTCTCCTTTGTTATGCACTTTACATATTATCTTCTAGTGAAAATTTTCTCTCTTTAACCATATCATATTACCCTCCTTTTATATATATTTGTACACTTTCTCTTTTTAATCATTTATCCCTTTCAATCTATCCTCTTTTATCTCTATTCTTAAATTAAATTTCAATAATTTTTTTAAAAATTGTCAATAATTAAAAATAACTTAATATAGCAATTTAAATTGTTCATTGTAAATCCAAAATAAAATTTATATATTCAAAGATTTTTATTTATTCTAAATTTTAATTATAATATAATTTATATATTAAAAATATTTATTTATAATAAATTTTAATTATATAAAAATAAATATTTATCATATACAATACACAAGATAAAATAGTTATACATAAGTAGTTAAAATTATTTTATTCTTAAACTCAATCTTTGACCTTTCATTTTAATTGTGGAATCAAGATTAATACGTGCAGGTGTGCACTTACACACATTCATGATGCTTTAGTGTGTGTGTGTGTATATATATATATATATATATATATATATATATATTAGTCTAATTAGTATTTTAATATGTATATTGCATAGAATAATATTTATTTAATATAATTTAATTTATAATAAATAAATATTTTTAAACATATATATTATATTTTAAATTTATACTAAACAATTATTGTAATACAATGTTAATTTTAATTATTGATAATTTCTTTTAAAAAAATATTAAAATTTAATTTAAAACTAAAGATATTAAAAATGAGAGATTAAAAGAGAGGTTAAAAAATTCCTAAAAATGCTCTCATCAAAGAATGACAATTAAAATACTCTTGTTGAAGAATAACAGCTAAAAACAATGTTTTAAAACCGGACCGGTCATTGAACCGGTCAAGGCACTGATTCAAGGTTCAATAGTTCAACTGGGTTGAACCGTGATCGAACTGGTATTAATAAAATAATAATAATAATAATTAAATAATACATAAAAAATTAAAAAAATATAATATCATAACTTTATAATATTAAAAACTAAAAATAAAATATAATTTTATAAGTTCTTAACATATACAATACTTAAAATAGTTCAACTTAAATATGTCATAATACTTAAGTCTAAGTTTTAATAATACACATGAATATTTATTAATAAAACAAGTTTATATATAGAATTAAAAAAAATGACAAATATTTTAGGTTAATTTTCATTTTTTAAAAGAAAAAACATTAAATAATATTTTATTAGACATTTTTATCGAACCGTACGAACCGGTTTTTGACCGGTTTTCACCGGTTTTACCAGTTTTGACCGGTTCACAAACTGGTTTTTTGCTTGACCGGTTCTCTGGTTTAATGGACCGGACATAGGACGGTTCACCGGTTTTCCGGTTGAACCGGCCGGTCCGGTCCGGTTCTGATAACATAGGCTAAAAACGCTTTCGTTCAAATAGTTGTTTTCATTTAATATATATGGTCGATTTATTGAAGACATATTCGTTTGGATTTATCTAGAGGTGACGATAGATCTAATCTACCAATTAACGTACCTAACCCCTGTTCAAATTAAAAAAATTCAGGTGAATTAGGTCGAGTGATCTAGTTAAATAATTTAAATTTTTATTTTTATTTGTCTGATCTAATCTGGTCCGTAATCAGTAGGATTTATCCAAAGAGTTAAGCATGACAACGATTTAGGTTTGAGAGAACATTGAAAACCTTCAGTCAAGCTCCAAATGTCGTTAGAAGGGTCTTCAACCACAATAGAATTCTCGGTGGTTAAGATAAAGCTAGGTTGCTAGTCTAGATTGTTCTCCTCGTATCCTTTACATCTTGAACATATTATAGTGGTTTTGCAATTACATATCCTTAATAATTTCTCTTCTAGAATTTGAACTACGTGCCAATCATATATCCCACTATACATTGTGCTTAAGTGAGTGGCATATGCTGCTATTAATGGCCTCATATCAATGATAAAATATAGTGTATAATCTGCATATCTATCTTTCTGCTATAACTTTCCACTTAGAAAAATTAGGTTATTATGGTACATAAAACAATGCTTAATTAATAAGGTTTCCCCTTGTGAGTAAGAGTTGATTCAACTGCATAACATGATCAAATAATATTAGAATAAAGCTCAGGATTCTAGTTCAGAATTTTGGGGGTTTTGCCCCTCCTTACAACCAAAAAAATTATCTTTACTAATATTTTTTTTTTTTGACAATTTATTTATTAGATCAATATAATGAAATGAATTCTTAGAATTTGGATTTGTAACTAACTTAACCTCAAAAGTTATCTCATGAAGTGATGATTACTCTTCACTTATATATAGTATTTTAGTTATATCACTAGTGAATATGGGATTTTCAACACACTCTTTTCATACTCAAAACTAGATATTTTGAACGTGAAATTTACAGAACTGAACATCTGCAAGTACTTTAATAACGGTCCAATAGACCCAATAACAATTGTGAGGATAGACTTTGATATTATTTTAAAATTTAAATTTAAGTCTAACTCAACCTCAAAAATAGCTCATGGGTGAGAGTTGTCCCCAATTATAAATACTATTTTGACCATATATCTGTGGGTGTTCAACATGTAATTTCCAACATCAACAACTATTATTGAAATTTTATAATTTTAAGACTAAATTACATTTTTGGTTCCCCTATTTTTTTAATCCGTAATTTTGGTCCCTTTATTTTTTTAGAGACATTTAGTCTCTCTATTTTTAACCATCTGTAATTTTGGTCCTCTTATTTTTTTTAGATACATTTAGTCCTCTTATTTTAAAATTCATAATTTGGCTCTGTCGTCAAATTCCTTGTGTTAACCGTTAATAGTTTAACGTTAATTCTGATGTGTCAACACTGACTCTAAAACTAATTTTGACTCTGACACGTCATTTAAATACTGATACGTCATAGTCAACGTTAAATAATTAACAATGAATGCAAGAGATTTGACAACAAAACTAAAATTGCAAATTTTTAAAAATAGATAAACTAAATATGTCTAAAAAAAAAAAGAAAACTAAAATTACATATTAAAAAAAAAAAACCAGAAATATAATTTAACCTAATTTTAACTAATGATCTGTCTCTGGGACAAAGGCTGCAAGTGACACCCCCACTTCCTAGTGTCCCAGGACGCACGCCTCCTGCTTTTACACATGCTTGCCAACCTCCCTAGCCAGCTATCTATCTATTCTCTACTATAAATAGCATGCATCTGATTATGCCTCTACAAAAATTTCTAACCACATAACCGATCTTAGCTAGCTAAGTCTCACACACCCTTGTGTTTCATTAGTTGTGACCTTTAGCTTTTATATTGATCCGTGTCAATGGCCGCTACTATGAAGGCTTTAGCTCTTGTTGCTTTGTTTGTGGCAATTAATGTCATAGCGTCTGAAAGTAGAGTGGCAAGAAAGGACCTGGGGTTGGACCTTGGTGGGGTGGGAATCGGGGTGGGTGCTGGGGTTGGAATTGGCCTTGGTGGTGGTGGTGGTGCAGGCTCTGGTGCAGGTGCAGGCTCCGGCTCTTCATCTTATTCAAGTTCTGGCTCTTCTTCTTCATCAGGGTCAGGCTCTTCTGGAGCAGGCTCTGAAGCTGGTTCCTATGCAGGATCTCGTGCTGGATCTGAGGCTGGGTCAGGTTCCTCTAGAGCGGGCTCTGAAGCAGGTTCATACGCAGGGTCTCGCGCTGGGTCAGGATCACATGGTGGTAATGGAAAGTGAAATCATGCAAGTGAACCATATGATATACAGACCGTGTGGCCAAAAGAACATGTCAGCGTCATTGTTAGTTCACTAGAATTATACTGTAGTGCGCAAAAATAAGTTGATGTCTGCTTATGAACGTGTCCATCCTCTTTTTTTTTTTTTTGGTCATGCTTCTCCCGGCTTTGTCCAATGTGTAACAATATCCTTGAAGGGTTGAATAGTTAAATCATGTATACGTGTCTGTTACTTTGTTACTGACTTTGTCCAGTGACAATTCTATAATATCAACTATGGCTCAATATAAGTAGTGCCTACCTAATCATTTATGATTCCTTCTTGTTAACTACTATGCGTGAACACTTCGGCTAACTACAAATTTCGCTTTCGGCCATAAGCTAGGATTTTCAATTTTTATGTGTTAGAACAGAGAAAGGGCATATATAAATTCTACTAATTCATAACACGAATATTTTTAGTGAACTTAAAATATGTCTGCCCAAGTTTTTTCTTCTCTCTTTTCTGAACAAGGAAAGAACTACTAGAGTGTTTGGCTGAATCATAAAGTAACATCGTTAAAATTTTATTGGACTTACTTTAAAGGGATAAATAAATCTATATGTCAAAGTTTTTTGTGAGACCTGAGAAATTATTATATAATTCGAGATTTCATTTTCTCTATGGTATTGACTAATTTTTACGTAACATGTAATCAAAATTTTTAATTTGCAAAAAAATAAAAAAAAAATTCAACTACATTATATGAAGAATAGCAGCAATGATTATGATGCTAGACCATATAATAATCTTTTGTAGTTCCAGGGCACTTTGATCTTCGTTGTTGAATTCATTTATGGAATAAAATTTTTTAACATTTTTTTATTCTTAAAACTCAAATTGATCATATTATATGTCAAATTATGTCAACACATTGTAGCAAATTGCTAAATGTATATGCAAAAAATAAATTTTAAAAAGTTCATTATAATAATCTATTAAGAATCATTTTTTATTTAGATCCACTAGAGTTGGCTTAATAGTGGAGGGTTGGGATAAGATTGATGAAATCATAAATTTTAACATCAATGCAATTATTGTATACAAAAAAAAAAACATTTTTGTTTAACTTGGTTGAAAGGTAATCTTCTGTTTAATAATAAGTGGATTGAACATGTTGAATTTATTTTGTAAAATAAGAAATCCTAGATAACTAAACCTCAATACACAAGCCAAACGTAGATCGTGCAGTTGTCACACGTCAAAATTTCACGATTATCCTGGTCCACCGTCCACCATTGCCGCCATCATTGTAAAACGAACGAAAACAGCCTTTTATTTGAGTGAACTTCAAGACTCCACTAGTTGTATTTCATTTCCAAATTCTAACTAGCTTTTTCTTCTTTTTATTTTATTGTCGGCAGGTAGGTGTTGGAGAGAAGGAAAATGTCGCGAGTACCCGGAGACGAAGAGTCTCTTTGTTGATTTTAATGAAATTAATTTTAAAAGAATTAATTTTGATAATATTGATTTTTAAAATATTATTTTGTATTTAGATTTGAAATTGTAAACGTAAATTGAAAAAAAAAATTATTTAGAAAATTGTTTTTAGAATGTAAATAAAATATAATTTATAAATCTCAATCAATTTTATTCAACGAAAGAATTAAAACATTTCCCTTGTGTTAAAATTAATTATAAGCATCACTGAATTAATTTTAAAAATAGAAAATCGTTACCAAACCAAATTAACTCTATTAGAATTGATTATGTTCACCGAGTACGAGATCAATGAAGCACTACACTGTTGAGTTCCATTCGTATGAAGCATGTGATGGAATCACCAATATTTTGATCCTTTCTGTGCATGAAAATCCACCGGCTTTTTACCAAAGTAGACTAATTGGTGTTCAATTTTATCAAAAAAAGTATAACTTTTGAATTATTTATCAAATTAGAGTAAGTTAGTTATATATAAAAAGTACAAGTTAGTAAAAGCAAGTTATATACGACTCATTAAATTTATTGTTTTCACACAAGTTGTATTCACAAATACAACTTCATACCATTTAATAATCCTTGACAAGAATTTACATATTAAATACAAGTTTCATATAGGCAGAGGTAGCATATCAGGTGAGAGATGAAAAGTTAAAAAGAATGAATCTCAATCATATGATTTAAATGAATGGTTAAAATTAGAATTAACTAAAATAATCGTGACTATTCACTTGTGATTATATAGCAAGTACTAAAAGATGGTAGATAAATTGAGAAGAAAATAGGTTATATATTGACAATGTAAAGCAATTTTATATTATTATTAAATCACAAATTATCATATATAATAAGTTTGTTGACTTTTATGGTAACAATCTTAAAAGTCATACCAACAATTATTTCCAATTAGTTGATAATGTAAAACATTTTACATTGATAGTACATAGTTATTAAACTCTAAATTGAATATGTTATTATGATAAGGTTGCTAAAGGAGACTTTTCTGTTTGGATAAATTTTTTTATAAACACTTATAAGAGATGAAAATAAGAAATTAAATGAATTGAGCTTTCTCATAAGCTAAAATTAACTTATTTACTTGAATTTTATAGAAATTATCTAATTAAACTTCTTTTATGCGCACATGATTGTCTCTTGACCAATCCCACTGTAGGCTTGAGCAATGGTTTTCATTTTCAGCATTAATCTCCTGGGATAGAGGGATAGTCTCAACGATGTCTCTAAACTTGGGGACATCTCTTTTGTTTTCCATCAAATTTGAATACTCCATGTAGTTCACTGGATGACTAGATTAGTGCATAATGGATAACTCCTTTTGGGGGCGTTAGATGAATGAGCGGCAATCGGGCAAGTTATACTCAGTACTAATGTATCTAAGTTCTTTATATTTTTGTCTTTGTTGATTGAGTTCTTTATAATGACATTATGCATATGCTAACGTGTGCAACAAAAGTTTGACATGATATATATAGCTTTTGGCTACTCACTGAGTATACGTATGACGGGACAAGAAAATGTGAAATGAGTCCCTCTTAAGGAAACATCGTATACACATGCACCATGTTAAATTAAAAAATAAAAACTATAGCCTTTGACAGAAATCAAGGCAGTTAAAGATTATAAAAGTTTTCATACGAATTCGTAACCATTAGCTTTTTTCTTATCAAATACCACAGCGTGGCATAGTTCGAAACAGTATTACAGGCTTACAGCTATACGAGTATTGGCTTATATTAATATTATAGGTAGTATCTGGTCGTAATAGTTTATTAGTTTTTTAGTCGTAAGACTGGATTTTCTTTCCACCACATAAACTATCTTAAGAAGTCTGGTCAGACAAATACAAGACATACTTAACGATAACAATGGTTATTAGTGGGAAAAGATCTTTGAAGAGTAGAAGATCAAAGAGTACAAGAAAATATGTCCAGTGTATTCAAGACTTGAATAAGTACTTTTCTTAAGCATAATTCGTCCTCACCAATAATAAGACTTGAATGTAATTTGAGTTTGACTGTAAATTTCCTTCATGATATAGAGTAAATTATTGAGGGAATTCTCCATCACATTTCATTAATACTGTAGAATCTTTATTTATTTATTTTCTTTTGCTGGAAGTAGAATCTTTATATTATCAAAAGTAAAGTAGTCTAAATTAGAAATTTTTAAACTTATCCCGCTCTAAGGATAATTTAGCAGTTAACTAATACAGGCAATCGAGAGAATTTGTTATATGTATTTGAATTTAAATTTTAACAATAAATGAAAATTGAATATTATGAATTTGAATCGGTTTGGTTTGGATTAGATTAATTTTTAAAATCAAGTATGAAATCTAATGCAATCCAATAAAATATTTCAATTGTTTTAATTTAATTTGCATTTATTCGATTAATAATTTTTAAATCTGTTTTTCTTTTCGTCTTTATTGAAATGAATCGATTTATTGAAACTCCTAATAAAGGGATAAGATACCTGGGAGGATCCCACTGTTAGCTTTGCGACGAAGTTATATGAATTTAGAAAAATAATAAAAAGTTAATAAAAAAGATCTTGGCAAATACTCATTACCAATAATAATTTAATAAAAAATAAAAACTGAATATTGTGAAGCTATATGAATACTTCTTAATTTCAATATTCTGCGATTTGTTTCTTTATTTAATTATGATTATATTAATATAAAGATAAGAATTGATTGTGCATTCAAATTTGAATTTTAATTCTAATAATTGATTATTCACTTTATTACTTTTTTATTTATTTACTCAAGATTACTTCTTAAATTCAATATTTTGCGAGTTGTTTCTTTATTTAGTTGTGATTATATTCATACAAAGATAAGGATTTGTCGTATATTTGAATCTGAATTTGAATTTGAATTATGATAATTGATAACTCACTTTATTACTTTTGTTTCTTTATTTAGTTTGATTATATCTTTATATTATTAAAAGTAAAGTAGTGTTGGGAATAAATATGTATGCCCAAGACTCAATCTATCATGTGATCAGTTTTTAGTTTTAATTTATTTCTTTATCATGTTTATTGTTTGATTAAACGGTTAATTTGACAAGGTCATTGGTTAAAATTTGGGACTTGTTATCATGATAGGGATTATGATAATGAGAAACAAGTCTTTTTATAATTTTAATCTAAATTGTTTTTGTTCATAGGGTTATTATGAATAGGACATCAATAATCCGAATAGATCAATATATATGTGATGGTCTTTATTGGTTAAAGATTAATAGATCTCATTTATTAATTTACATATATAGATGATGCACATGTGGATATGATCATTGAACTGACTCAATTGAGAATTTCTAATGGTTAACATTACCTTAAACTATCAATAGAAAATTCTCAAGAAGAAACGTAATAGTTTCCTTTGACCTGAAATTATCATGGTAATTAACAAGATATTTATTAGATTTTAATCTCAAACACCTAATGCCTTAGGGTACTAGTTGAATGGACATTGAATATAATTAAATACTTGTAGAATTAATGGTTAATCAAAAAGGAATCCATTAACTCTTGGTAATGAGTTTGAGCTCCATGATAAAATTAAGATCTTGACCGGTGCAATTGAATGAGTGAAGAAAAGAGTTTCTTGAGTCATTCGCTGAATAAACATATGGATTAATTTATTAGAGTTTGACATTAATATCATACTGAAGAGTTAATCTGGAGCTGTAAATGGTGGAAGGGAATATCATGTCATTCTTCTATTGGTTCTTGAAAGTAAAAAATATTGTTTCATACTATTTGGACGTTAAGGAGTGTTACTAGACTCCTACCTTGATTAGTAAATTAATTTGATTAATTTACTACCGACTTAGTATTGAACCTACAAGGTCACATACAAACGAGTGTGCTAATCTTTGCTAAAAAATTATTTTATTTGATAAATTAAATTAGAGAATTTAATTTTAAATCAAATAAATTTTTTAGGTGGAATATTGTCATATTCTTTGCTAGCACCAAGAATATGTGTGTGTGTATGGGGCAGGATCCATTGACACCAGGTGTAAAAGTTAGTCAAATTATACATTCAATAACTTTTTGTACAATGCAAATTTAACCAATCCAACCGTTGAATTTGATGTTCTTATTAATTAGATTAAGTATACAAAATTTAATACAATTCTAAAATTATTTAATAGTTCATTAAATCACTTTATTTTAACGTACAATATGATATTAAAATATATGTAAATATTCAATATTAGATAACATATTTAGAAAAGTTCAAATGATGTGAAATTTGATATACATAATCATAAAGATAATATCATCAAATTCAACAGTTTGATTGGCTAAATTTGTATTGTACAAAAAGTTATTGAATGTATAATTTGACTAACTCTTACACCTGGTGTTAACGGATCCTGCCCCTATATATATATATATATATATAAGGTATCATTTCATGAACATCGATGGGATTAGTTACTATAATCAATTAGGTGATTAGTTACTATAATTACAGCATATCTGAGACTATTTTGTGATTAATTACTATAATTAGTCATGTGAATAGTTACTGTAATTACCATAATATTTTTGAGTGAGCTTTATGAATAATTACTGCGTATGGAATACTATTATGTGATTAGTTATTGTAATTACCATAATATTTTCAAGTGAGCTTTATGAAAATTAAAAAGGGAAATTTTTGTCTTATAACAAAATCAAATCTATTTGATTTTATTAGATAAGATAAAAAAAAATGTATCTTTAATAGCTAGCTATTAAATAGCATCTTGATACACTAACAGAATCATCGATTTTTCCTCCTTCTTCTCTTTGCTCACAAGCACTAAAATATTATAAAAGGATAGCTTTGTTTTATGTAGTTCCACTGATCAAAGAGTTGATAGCTGAGATCAATCTCAGTGTGGATACGCGTAGAGTCTTCACACAATTGAAGACAATTTTGATAATTCAAGAACTGCTATTCGGTACACAATTTTAAATTTCCCTATATGTTATTGTTCTAGTAAATTTTGAACATAAAATAGATCCTTTTATTCCACTGTGTGTGCTATAAACACCCTTTTTTTCCCCCTAAGTAGTCTAGGCAAAAAAAATTTAGACTTATCGCACTCATAAGTGTTCATTAGGGAATTAAAAGGCATACATGAGTGCAACAAGTATTCTAATGCAGAGGATATTGACAAAATAATTTTAACAAAGATACTTAATGAGCACAATGATCTAGAGCTTTTTAAGATAGTGAAATCACTAATGATTCACGAACTATGTGGTTATCAAAATAAAAAAATCTCCTTGCATGCAAAATGGAAGATGCACAAAATACTTCTCAAAAAAATTTGTTAAGAGAACTTCCATTGATGAAGATGGATATCCTATTTATAGATGAAGAGACAATGGAAGAGTGATATAAAAGGATCAATTCATCATTAACAACAGATTCATTGTTCCATATAATAGGGATTTATTATTGAGATACAATACACACATCAATGTTGAATGGTGTGATCAATCAAGGTCCATCAAGTATCTATTCAAGTATGTGAATAAGGGTCATGATTGAATAACAACAGCCTTTTACGAGACTACTAGAAATGAAGATCCAACTAATGAAATAAAACTTTACTATGGTTGCAAGTACTTTTCTTTTCTCAAATTACTGTAATTTATTTGAAATTGCTATATGTTATTGTAAAACACAAGAATAATACAAGAAGGGGGGTCGAATTGTGTTATAAAAATTTTTCACAAAACCTTTTTAAAAAGCATTTCGTCTGAAAGACAAAAGATAAAGACTTTCAAAAGATATTTGTAAAAACAAAGAGAAGTTGTAAGCAAAGAAACACAAAGATTTATACTTGTTTGTCTCACCTTAGAGACTACGTCCAGTTCCTGGTAATCAACCAAATCCAACTATAACTTGAATAAGTTACAAGTATTCTTTTATCCAAGCCTCTTCAAGCTCAACCCAACTAGTCTTTCACTTGCCTCTCCAAACAAATACCCAAGTATTTTTTGATCCAAAGCCTTTTTAGACTTCCATCAATTTCACAAAAAAATGGTTAAGGGTAAGTTATCACATTAAGCTAGCTTCTTATCAGACGAATATGCAACGAAGTTCAGGAAAGTGTTATGCACGAAAGTTGTTTAAGATTACAGATTGAGAGAAAAGAAAAATTGCCAAGAGTTCCGTCGTTGTGACTAAGGTCTTCTCTTTTATTTATAGAGTTCTTCCCAAAGTGTCCATTGTGAGAGCTTTTACAGACATCTTTCGTCTAGTGAAGAAAATAGTCGTTGGAGTATTAAATGCAGCATTTAATACTTTTCACCAATGGATCACTCTAATAAGATAAAGCAATCTGCTTATCTAGCCTTTCTCGTACTCAATCTTGTTGTAGTGGATATATTTGCTTTCTATACTGACATCTATACACAAATTTCTCCTTTTATGTGTAAAGTTAACTTTTATCAAAGATAAGTACATAGACATCTTTTCTTTCAAGATGGTTTACACTTTTTCAAAACTACAGAGCTAAAAGATCAATATGTATCATCTGGAAGACTTAGATGTTATGAACCTTTATAAAAACGTGTGAACAAAAGATAGTAAAAACATGCAATAGTAGCAAGTGATCAGATGATTGATCATAAGACTGTTTATTATTATCAAAACTAATCAAGGGTCATAAATTCATCTTTTGTCTTAACAGTTATCATGATTACTAAAGTAATAAAAATATTGCAATCCTCTTCTCCTTTACCATGAACGCAACATTTGCAATAATCAATTCATGCATTAAATGACTACATAGTATAAGAGAAAGGCCTTGGCAATCTAAAAATATTTTAGTAACTATCATTATAGCTGAAAATGGAAAACCATTGCTGTAAACTTTGAAGTTATAATAATAATTATAAGCTTTGAATCAAATTTGTAACCTCATTTTTGGTTATATAATTCCAGTAGCAAATATGAACCGTCTATTTTATATTAAATGACTTAAGTAATTTAAAATTTATGACCAACATTCAAGTGTTTGTTACCTACATTATTTTTTTTATTTACAATAAAAGTACTTTGGCTGTTGTTTTCATTTTTTAACAATTGTTTGGACGTAGGACAAATAACTATGATATTAGTGGTTTATACTGTCATGTAAATAAATTCATATGAAGAATTGAGAAAAAACTTATTGTCATAAAAATAAATACACAAATTATTTTCTTTAATTATATCTTTAGCCATATTAAAGAAATGTGATTATTATGTCAAATATTTATCATCTTGCGAGACAACATGGAGGATATATGTATTTGACATCTATTTTAGAGAGCCTTCAGTTGAAAGGTTGCCAATTCATTTACCTGATGAGCATGTCATTGTGTTTGAAGATCATGATATAATAGATGAGGTTGTTTGCAAACCTAATAGTTGCAAAACTGAATTCCTTGCATGGATGGAAGCAAATAAAACATATTTAGAGGCTACAAATTTAACATATGCTAGATTTCCCAAAAAATATGTGTGGAAACAGTCAGAACATGAATGTTGTCCTAAAAAGTTTGGCTTTTCTATTGGAATAGTACATTTTGTTCCTCTAGGTGGTGGCGAGGTTTATTACATGAGAATTTTGTTGAACATGACTAGAGGACCATAATCTTTTACTGATATACGTACTATCAATAATATCACATATCCTACCTTCAAAGATGCGTGTTATGCACTTGGTTTGTTGGATGATGACAAAGAGTATGTAAACGCTATTAAAGAAGCAAGTCACTGAGGGAGTGCTCATTTTTTTAGAAGACTTTTTGCTTTGCCACTTTATTATTGTCAAGTCAGCTAACTACTCCATAATCTATTTGGGACAAGACATGGCAAAATCTTAGTGATGACATTTTACACAAACAAAGAACACTTAGCATTTTATTAATTAAAAATGATTTAACTTCTAAACCTAAATATATAAATTTAATAGTTAATATTTTGTAATAAAAATTATAAAATAGAATTTAAATAATTTTTAATCAAAAATATTTTTTAATTATGTTAACAGTAATAATTTTAACAAATTATTATATAATTTATATTTTTTAACTTAAAACAATTTTTTATAATATCTAAATTCCTCGTGCACGTAGGTTATCGCCATATTTCTCACGGGGTGTTTTAAATTGTAAAATATTCCTTGATACACAAAATATTGATATTTGATCGTTTGTTTTTTGAAGCACAAAAAGTGAAGAAATCGAAGTATGATTCATCATCCTGCATCTGTCTTCCTTTTATTTGTGTTAGTTTATTTTACTAACTACTACCTATGGCTACTCTGGATATTCGACCATAGCAATTTTGTTTTATGATGAATGTCATTCCTAAACTTAACCTCATTTCATTTTAAATTGATTTTTTTAAAAAAATATTTTTCAAGTAACGGTAAATGTTGGATAAACTGGTATTTTGTCAAGTAAAATGTAACTTTTGATAGAATTTAATTACACCAAAATAACCCTACTTTAACCTTTGCCATGGATTCATCTTCTTAGCTTTATTTGTGCTTGCAGTTCTTCTTTGTTGGATCGAGGTTCCTCATATTCAAGTACGTTTAGATTCTAGTTTTCTCAATCTTTTAGTTGAAATTTTTTTGTACAATATGTCAACTTGTTTAATTATTGTTTTGTTTGCCCATCATACTTCACGTTATGTTACTCTTCATATTTGATTTTGTCCTTTTTGGGTCTAGTGTCTACAAAGTTTTGATTTATTCCAGAAATGTTTCAAAACAACATGCTGCATGTGTATATGATGCTTCCTCAAGGGGGATTCCTCATTTCACATTTTCTTGTCTTGTTATGGTTTTTATTGTGATTGTCATGGTATACTTAGTACGTAGCTAACAGCTATATACAAGGACAAAGTGGGTTTGACGTTGGGTTTAGGAGAGATAGAGGTAAAAAAATTAAACCTAACCTTCTCTTTACTGGATTTGGTCAAATTCAAGGAAACTTGCAAAGAACTTGCCTTACATTTTTAGTTTAATTTACTTATATGAATTTTAAATAAAATATACATTAACTACATTTTAATTCTAATAATATATAAAAAAAATTAATAAACAATACTTTTAAAAACAAAAAAAACTTAAGAACTAAATTATATTTTTAGTATAATATGTAATTTTAACATTATTATTTATGTTTTTATTATAATTTAAATCATTTGGCTATTATAATAATTAATTAGTATTCAACGTAAATATATTTTTAGTCCTTTATCTTTTTACTAAAATTCATTTGAGTCATTTATCTTTTAAAAGATTTATTTTAGTCCTTTAACTCTCAAATTTGAGTCAATGATGTCCTCTCATTAACATTATAATAGTGATCATTTTTTATTTTGAAACATGATTTTGAACTCTTTTTGATCAATTCAAGACCTGAAACTTGTCTCATTAGATTTACTTACATGACAATTATGAGACCCAACCAATGTTTGAACCAAAAAAAGTCATAAACATGGTGAAAAACGCATAAAAAGTGAGTCTCACGAACAACTTAAAAATCTAATATTAGATTCTTTTTTAGTTGTTTGTGGGGCTTATTTTCATGCGTTTTTTACCATATTTATGGCCTTTTTTGATTCAAATAGTAGTTGGGTTCCATAGTTTTCATGTAGGTGAATCTAATGAGACAAGTTTCAGTTATTGAATTAATCAAAAAAGGGTTCAAAATCATGTCCCAAAATCGAAAACAATCACTATTAACGAAAGGACAACATTGACTCAAATTTGAAAGTTAAATGACCAAATGAATCTTTTAAAAGAAAAAGGACCAAATCGAATTTTAGTAAAAAAATAGAAGATCAAAAATATATTTAAGCCTTAATATTCTCTATAATTAAAATGAATGTGTGAGAATAAAATTGAAACACACACACACACATGAGTGCAAGGTGAGTTTAGGACGGGGGCAAGGATAGCTACATCTCCAAACCTAACCTTGTTTTTGTAAACCAGGGAAAACTCAAACTTGAATCTAGTCAAAACAAGTTTTCTCATTAAAGTTGGGTCGAAGTTAGACAAGTACGTATGAGTTTATATTTAATTGCCATTTTTTCATACAAGTCTCAAATGAGTCTTACGTTTTAACTCCTTATAAAATTGTCATTACATTTAGTTCTTATATGAATATATGTAATATTAAAGGGTTAATTAATAAGAAGGAATGAAGTAAAGCTTGTATACAACAAAGAAAATTTGATTATTATGTATAGTTTTTATATTGTACTAAGAAATGCTTCTTAACTAAGTTAACAAATTCTTTTGAACATCATGTTTTATTTGTTTGTAAACATTGTTATTGTATTGCTCTTACAAAAAGACATTTAATTTGTTTGTAAGCATTGTTATTGTACTGCTCCTATAAAAAGACATTTAATTTAGGAGCTAAACGTATAAACCCTTCTAATTTTATTTTGAGAGCAAGAATGGTACATTCAAGATTAGATAAAAATGATGATTTGATTCATCTTAAAATTAAGTATTAAATATTTTAAACAAGTTGGGTAAGAAAGTCAAAGAATATTCTAAAATACGTTAATTTATGCAGCTATTTAAGGCCTTCCATTTGTGACATAATGCTTATACACTTCAAAGAAAATAATTTGGGATCTGTCAAGAAATGAAATATAGGCAATTTTTACTTAAAGATCACAATGAATTTTTAAACAAGACATTCTAATTATCATATTCTTTGTTACAGACTCAATTCTTACTAGTTTGCATTATATGATAACTTCTAAATGAACTGAATATATATTTTTTAAAAGTATTAGCATGCTTTATTAACTCCTCACCACCACAACAACAACAGTTTGAGTGGTTTGGTTCAATTCTTTTGGTTTGTATTATGAACAACAACAACAAACTTACTTTATTAACTCTCTGTCACAACAATAACAACAACAAATTGAATGGTTTTGTTCAATCTTTTTGGCTTGTAAAATTATCAACAATAACACCACCACTACCAACAACAACAATAACATATGAAGATCCCTTCTACATATGAAGATCCACTGGCTATTTTACCAAAGTAGACAAATTAATGTTCAATTTTATCAAAAAAATATAACTTTTTAATATGTAATACTTCGTTGAGGATTATTAAATGGTATGAAGTCATATTCATGAATACAACTTGTATGAAAACATTAAATTTAATGAGTTGTATACAACTTGTTTTTACTAATTGTCTAACTTGTATTTTGTATATATAACTAACTTACTTTAATTTGATAAATATGAGTATTACATATTAAATACGAGTTTCATATAGGTAGAGGTAGCATATCAGGTGAGAGAAGAAAAGTTAAAAGAGAGTGAATCTCAATCATATGATTTAAATGAATGGTTAAGATTAGAATTAACTAAAATAACCTTGACCATTCACATAAGATTTTGTAGCCAATATTAAAAGATGGTAGATGAATTGAATATGTTATATGATAAGGTTGCTAAGGGAGGCTTTCTTGTTTAGATAAACTTATCCATAAACACTTATAAAAAAAAAAAGTAGAAAAATAAAATAAATTTTTTCTCATAAGCTAAAATAAACTTATGCACGTAACTTTTATAGAAACTCTCTCATTCAACTTTCTTCATGCATACATGATTGTCTCTTGACCAATTCCATCGTAGGCTTGAGCAATGATTTTCATTTTTAGCATTAATCTCCTGGGGTAAAGGGATGGTCTTAGTGAGGTCTCTATACTTGGGAACATCTCTTTATTTTTCATCAAATTTGAATACTCTTGTAGCTCACTGGACGACTACGGATTGGTGCATATTGGATAACTCCTTTTAGGGGCTTTAAATGAATGGGGGGAAAGTTAGGCTTAGTGCTAATGTTTGTTCGCTATGGTCCTCCTTCCGGTCTTATAATCCTCCCTTGGTATGGCATAAAGGAGGTGGAGGAATTTTGTCCAATTCTACTTCTCCTTTAGAAGCTATATGCGTAACTCCTTCATCAGGCTTTTTAGTCACGGATGCTTGAAAGCGTGTTATTCTCTTAGTTGAAACATCAACAGATTGTGCAAATAGATCAAATGATGGTGGTGGAATAAATGATGATGAAACTTTTTGTGTAGAAGGTGGTGGAACATGTGGTTGTGCAAGTGGGGCAGTCGACTTAATCTTCATTTTAGGCTTAGGAGCAGACAAAGTAGGTTGCACCTAACTTGGTTCAATCCATGCTTTAATTGACTTAAGTCTTTTTTTTTTTCTCGAACAAGTACCTCAAAGATGGCCAATTGACCCTCTAGGTCTTGTCTTTTCTTACTTCTCCTTTCTTCTTTTGCAAAAGGAACAAAAACAGGTTCCTTGACTTGTGCAACAAAAGGCTTAGAAGCTAGCTTAAGACAAATGATGACCTTTTTGGTAGGTGATTTAGGGATGATGGTGGTGAGATGGTCTGTTTTCTTTTCTTTTCTTTTCTTTTTTCCTTCTATTGGTTTAGTGGATTTGCGTTTTGGGTTGGTCTCTTGTGGGTTTCGTTTTGCGGGAAGATGATTATAGTTAGGGGGAAGATGGTTGAAAGAGAGCTGGAATAGTTGTTTGGCCAGATGGTAAGATGAAATGCTCTAAAGGAATATTAGATGTTTCAACGAGTTCAGGTTTCACAACTATGATACCTATGTTCTTTAGGTTTGTCACTGAGAATTCACTTCCAGGCTTTCCAGTGTTGTAGCCAAAGAAGTTGTTGTTTGATCCTCTCATTGGTTCAATAAACAGCATACTATTTAAGGGGAAAACGAGCATGATAGAGTTGGTACAATGATTTCATTTTAATCGTTGCTTATTAGACTATCCACGTGTCACTAGCCTGTGCCTTAGGTGTGCAAATGATAATTGCCGTTTGTGCTTACCTTTTCGGTGCATATTTAAGCAATTATGTTTTCTTTTTCATGATTCAAGACACTTGTTTGGCCCCTTTTAGTTTTGTTTTGTAATTAATTAGGAATAGATATTTTATTTTCAATTTTTCTATTTTCAATTGTTTTTTGTTGCTTTTATGTAGGAATAGAAATTTGGAAGCAGTTCTTTTCGAAGCCTAATTGAAGGCCCCAAGTTGCCTAATATTCGTGCAATTTCATGTTGTGCATGTTTGATTTTTCGTCAGAAAAAGTCACGGTGAGGAAAAACTAGTATTTTACAATTTTTATCTAAATTATGTATAAAGCTTTTCAACCAAAAACCAAAGTCTTCGCCACTCATACGTAAAACAACCATATGCAGCAAGTGTTAATGCGTTATCATGTTTATTAGATATGATTACGATAATATTTAAACAGTTCAAACTCTTTTAGTTATATATTATGTAGTTGGTTTAAATGTTACAAAAAAAATCATCTCTGTGAATCTGTTTAATGATTAAATTATATGGTATAAATTCTATATTAACCTACTAAATTCGACGTAAAAAAGAGAAATTTGGATAGCTTGTATATTGTTTTAGGTTCAATCTTTGTCGTTGTTGTACATAAAAAAATTCTTATAAAGCATTTTATCATTTTTTCCACTCTTTTATTTCGAATCTCCTTGTGTCTTTACTCTTTATTAGCCATATTATGAACCTCCGTAAAAAAATATATAGTAATAATGAGATCAACTTTCTTTCTTTCTTTTTTTTCAAAAAACAAGCTGTCAAGGGAGAAAAAGAGGGTAGCCATGCAAAGTTCAAAAATGATAACATCATCGATGCCAACCTTTTGGAACATAAACTTTCAACAAGTTATGAACCCCCAAATTGATGTTTGATTTTGACCATTGTTCTGGAAATTGGATTGGGCCGGTTGGTTCAACGGGATCGGAAATTGATTTAGTGACCAGTCTGTTAACTCTAAAAAATTAGAGCATTTTGAAACTAGTGAGAAACTGATAAAAAAATCAGTGCAAAAAAACATTTTGAACTGGTAATTTCTAATTTTTCAATTTTTTATTTATTTAATTTAATTTAAAATATTTTTAAGATAAATAAAAACACATTTAAAATTTTCACATAAGTATAAATCATTTTGTCAATTATTATTAATTTTTATCTTATAAAACATATAATTTACTTATTTATATTAATTTAAAATTTTTTAAATGTTGATTTCTCACAATTTTATATTATTTTATTATTTAAAATATTATATAATATTAAAAAATATAAATTCAATTATTACCAATTAGACAATGGTTGAATCACGATTAGATTTTGAACCTTGAATCAATGTTTTTACCGTATCCAATTTTAAAAGAATAAACTATCAATTTAGTTCATAAAATATTACTCTCTCTTATATAGTCTCTAAAATAATAAAATTATATAAATAGTCCCTCAAGTATTAAAAATCATAATTAACTTTTGATTGTCTTCTGCCGTTGTTCGTTTTTGCATCGCTTCATATTTAGAATATACAACAGCATTAAAGTATAAACATATGAAATAAAATAGAACTAATCATTTTTAAATGATAAAAAATAGATAAATATAAAAATTATATATAAGAATAATTTAAATTAATTAAAAGGAATAAAATAAAACAAAACATAAAATTTATTATTATTATTTAATTTGTTTAAAAGGTGATAGAAACACAATATAATACATCTCGTTTCAAATTATTTAATATTTTTATTTTTTCTCCTAGTTTAAGAATAAAGAATGGAATTAACTTGCTATTTTTTTAGTATCTTATGTATTCCTCAAATAATAAAATAAAAACTTTACTTCATTTAATCACAAGATATTTAAATAATCTGTGCAACCAGTGTCACATGATGCAAAATAATTTTAATAGAGTCGTCACTCACCACCAATATTTTTATTTAAAAAGAAAACATTGAAAAATTCTTAAAAATAGTCTTTAAAATCAAAAATAAATTCGGAAGTCGATTACATATATAAGAAAGAAAGATGTTACGCCTGAAATGTTTAGTCATCACCTGCAAGCATATCGAAAAAGCTTTTGTTATAAATATAGACATTGTGTCTCGCAGTTCCTTGTCAGCCTCGGGGCTCTTTCTATCCTCTTCTCAGAGTTGAGTTTTCCCCGGGTTCTGTCATGGGTCGGAGCGGATCAGCGGGGTAGTGTGAGGCCGCTTAGCAACTCATTTGCACGCATCTTTGGCCGTTAACGTTGCCTTCTAAGAGTTTTTGGCGGCATCCTTGGGTTGTCTTCTTTCGCTGTGGTTATTTATTTTGTGGGTGTTGGCCACTCTGCTGGAGCTTGTGTTTCCTTTGGGTCCCTTTCGGCCTGGGCTCTCTTGTTTTGTTGAACCAAAAAAAAAAAGAGAACACACTTTTCTTATAAAAAAAAAGAGTTTAAATAATGGCTATGCATGACAATAAACCAATTACAAATCACTATTGATAAATAGGGATGAGTATGACCCAACCCAACCTGCGAACCCGGCCCAGCCTGAAGTTGATTTTGACGGGTTCGGATTTTGAAATTAAACCCAATATATTTTAAGGACAAGTTCGGGTTATGTTTCAGGTCGTCTTACCCTGATTTGGTGTTTTATATTTTCTTAAAAAGTATAATTTTTTGAACAATTGTTATTAATAATAAAACTTTTTAATTTAATAGATAAGATTTTATATAACATGATATTATATTTATAATGATATTATTTATTTTAATATAGATATTATAAAATGTATCTTAATTTAAGTTTTATATTTATTTTATTTTACAATTTAACTATACATAATGTTAAGATTGATATATTATGTTAGAAAGCCGGATTGACTCGGTCTTGTCCTATATTTTTCGGGTCTTGATCAAGTCGGGTTCAAGTTTGAAAAAATGACCCATTCAAAATTTCGGGCCGGATAGGAACAAACATAAACCCTGTCCCATGCTCACCCCTATTAGTAAGTCAACAAACTTATCATAAATAGCGATTTGTAATTGAATGACAATATAAAATTACTTTTCATACCTTATTTTCTCATAAAAAAATACTAAATAATATTTTACTATACTGTCTAAAATATTTAAATTATTGACATCCTTTACATTTTTATTATGGGACAATAAAATAGAAATTGTCCATCACACCATCGCATCTTTTCACCTCTTTTAATGAAGAAAGTTTCGCTTAGACTTAATATAAACATCATGTACAAAGTAAGTCAAAGTCAATTACACATTGACACATTATTACTTCACAGTAAATCATCATAGTAATGTATGAGTATAATATGTTTGACAATAGTTTTTTTAAAATTAGAAAAAAATAATTTTATTTGAATGGTAAAATAAAATTGTTTTTAAAGTGTAAATATAACTACATGATTTTTTTTAAATTTAAGGGTCTCACATATATAATTAATTTTATTCACTGAAGTCTTTAAAATTGTTTACTTCTTTCAAAATCAATTCTACTCAATGTAAAGTAATTCTTATTCTTTTTACCCAAAACAATTTTCCAAACCCTCGTGTTTCTATTTAATCTATTTTTATTGTGGCAAACGTAATTTTAGTATTATCTAAACAGGCTCTACGCCTAACTAAGAATCTCATATCCTCGCGTGCATAGCAATTCATCTCTTTTATTTTATTACAGTGGTACTGCATATTAGTGTGTCAAAATTTATGATTAGGCATAATTAGGTTATCGGTTTTTCTAACCTATTTTGTCATATTTGATAGTGTTTTAAGTTATTTTAATATTTTTACTTTTGGTCTTCACTTTTTATTGGACTATTATATCTATTATATTCTTTAATTATTCTCTAAATGTACCCACTACAGTATCTTTCTTCTTCTTTTTTTTAGAAAATGAAGAGAGGCTAGGAGACCCTAATTAGTTATAACATGGATTGCAACCAATGCCCATTGTTGATAATGATAAAAGAATATCGTGTTAACTCTTACGCTTTTGTTTGTTTTCGAGTAATAGAGAGGGACTGATTAAAGAGGGGGGGAAAGTAAAATAATAATAACAATAATAATAATAATTCTTTCATTTGGTGGAAGGAGACATGGTAAAAGAAGGTGTTCTATAAGTGGGTCTTATTACAGTTTTAAGTTTCTTCCAATTTTAGATAGAAAACAAAGAAATAATTTAATTGATATGCATTGTTAATCTAGTTACAGTGTTAACCAATTAAAAATCAGTATTGATATAACTTTTAGATGATTATTATCCAAGTCAACAAACTTATCGTATATATACTGGTTTGTGATTAAAAGGGTTGTCTAACTTATCTCAAGTAAAAATGGAATTAAATAATCCTATCAAAAATGATTGATGTAATTTTCTATATATTTAAATATGGTTGGTATAACATAAAAAACTGCATCAATTATCTTTGATGGAGTTGTTTAACACTATTTTTACTTAGGATAAGTTAGACAACTCCGTGATTAAATGACAAGCATAAAAAAACTTTACATTATGCATACCCTTTTTTTTCACAAAGAAAACGATGTCTTTATATAATGACAAAAATATCTCTATTATATCAATTTTATCTTTTTCTTTTCTTTCCTTTTTTTTTTCACTTTCTTTCTTAAACCAAACATATCATTAGGTTTTAAAGCAACAAAAGCTTAGTTATACATTTGGTTCTCCTACTATTGTTAACTATAATGCTTATGTGACAATGTGGGTGATGACGTGGACCACCAACTTGGCTAGGGATATATAGTTTAAAAATTGGTAAAAGTATGGGAGGCAGGATTTGAATCCATAAATAATGCATAACCACTACCATCTAAGTCAATAAGTTATTTGACATATTTGATTTATAGTTAAAAAATATATTATATACAACATATTGCTTGGGTTAATTGCACTTTTAGACTCTTAAGTATGATCATTGTCAAAATTTATTTTTTATTTAATATTAAATTTTATTATTTTAATTAAAAAAAATTATGCTTTAACAATTGAAATAAGATACTATTATTGATGTAATAACTTTTATGTATTTTACTAGAAATTAAAATGACCTTTTTAATAATAACTTGAAAAATTATTTTGTATTTCAATTTTCTTGTAATTAAAATCAATTTTTTAATAATAAAATTTTTAATAAAATCTTGAAAATTATTTTGTATTTCAATATTGTTTGGAGGCTTTTATAATATTATATTATTTATTTAGTACCAACAAAAATATATGCATTATTATTGCATTGTATCATCTTTCACTTTCTCTTTATTTTTCCTTTTTTCCTTCTATTTTTATCTTTTTCTTATACAGATTCACCTAAAATGACGTGTACTTTTATCATAACTCTTACTTAAAAAATAAATTCAGCTAAAATTTATTTGCAACTTTTGAAATTTTTGACAAAATTTTCTAAATCAGTTTATACTAAAAATCGATTTAATATTTTCTAGATTAATTTTTAGAATAACACAGCTAAAATCTAATATAAATTTTCTGATTTCATATATGCGTTTATATTTTTGTTTTTATTCTAATTTCCAAACTTTCATTCTATATTAAAACATAACATTAAAAAAAAAATCTTAAAAACGCCTTGAGAACATTGTTGCTTCATGTCATATATGTATGACTTTCCTCTAAATATTTTTTTCTCGTACTAAAATTAAACCAAAATTCTAAATTATATGAAACACCGCCAATCATAAATGAGAGAGCCACCATCTCAGTGCAAAAGATCACCAAATCAATATACCCATGAGATTGAGAGCCAAATTTAAAATAGGTTAAATGCATAATTTAGTTGCTATACATGTTGTAAATTCTCAATTTAGTTCATATACGTAAAAACTTATTAAATCAGTTCCTATACATGTCGCGGATTCTCCATTTGATCCCTGCCGTCTTGACACCATTTACACATTTTTAATTTAGTCCCTATACATATAGCACATTCTTAATTTGGTCTCTATATGTGTAGCACATTCTTAATTTGGTTTCTATAATATAAGGATCAAATTAAGAATGCACTGCATGTATAAGGACCAAATTAAGAATGTGCTGCATGTATAGGGACTAAATTAAAAATTTGTAAATAATAGAGAGCAAATTGAGAATCTGCAACATGCATAGGGACCGATTTAATAAGTTTTTTCGTATAGAGACTAAATTATATGTTTAACATTTAAAATATAGTACTAGTATTTCACTATTTCCTAATCCTATTGCTCCATGAATATAGTCTCGTAGATATATCATGACATTAATTATAATTAGAGTTTAATTGTTATGCATTATTAGTATAAAAACTTTTACATTGTCAATCAATCGAAAATTAATTTTAGTGTAACTTTTAGGATAATTATTATTAAAGTCAACAAATTTACTATACATGATAGGTTACACTATCGATGCATAGCGTATTTTCTCTTACAATTATACACCTTTAGGTACCTTGCCGATTTCACAAACAATAACATGCGAGCAAATAAATCAGTTTGTTTTTATCCTATTATTTAAGCAATAAATGTTCCCCTAAAATCTTTATTCTGGATTCAGCTTGGCCAGAAAGCTTGGTTGGCATAATTAATCTGAGAGATCCGATTTTTGTTTTATTTTGGGATTTCAATAGAAGAACCACCACGGAAAGTTCCATAGTACAAACCGGAAAGAGAACATGTTCCCATGATCCGCCAGCTAACATAAAATTATCAACCTCACCGCCTTTTCTCTCTGTTGGCAATTGGCATATGGAGGATCAAGGAGCCAGTCCAAGGAGCAACTAAGTCAAAGAAACGCATATTCCATTTTTTAAAATTTAGTCATTTAATGAATTTCTCTCTTAATTTAGAAGTGTGTTCACATCTTTTAAGGAAAAAAGGTTGCTTTTTAAGATTAACAAAAGGTTAACATTATATTTTTGAAATCTTTAAAAACAAGAAATTAGATTTGATTTATTTAAGGAATTAATTTTATATTTAGAACTATTACAGAAAAATTATATTTTTCATTTAAATTAATTAAATTGATTAAATAAATAAGTTAATAAGGATAAAATATATATTTATATAATGGGGAGAGATCAAATGATACCAATGTGACTTATACCAACTATTACACCATTCAATAAATAATTATATTCAAAATCCAATTAGTTACCTTTAAATCTTTCCATATTTGTCAAAGCCTATATAAGAACAAAAAAACATTAATATAAACCTAAAACTTAAATTATTTTTTTATCAAATGAAGTATTAACTATCTTTATTGATGACTGATTTTCATCAAAAAACTTGATGACAACTTTTAATAGAGTTTTTTCTCCCAACCACATTCTTTCTATCTACAAAATTCGAACCCGAGCTCTTACTTAATATTTTCTTTCAACATTTTTTTGACATTTCAACCACAATATTTGATTTATAAAGTCAAATCAATTTATAGTTTTTAACTTCTCCAAATATACTTTTACTAATATTTTAACATGTGCATTGTACAGAATAAATACATATTTTATATAACTTAAATTTATAATAAATAAATACTTCTGAATATATAAATTATATTATAATTAAATTTTGTAATGAACAGATATTTTTGTACATATTGAATATATTGTAAATTTATAATAAATAACAATTGTAAAACAATGTTAATTTTTAATTATTAAAAATTTCTTTTAAAAAATATTGGAAATGAAAAATTGAAAGAGATAAAAGGTTAAAAATTTTCTAAAAACTCTCTCATTAAAAAACGACAACTAAAAACACTCTTGTTAAATAATAGTAGCTAAAAACGCTCTCGTTCAAGCTAACTGTTCTCATTTAATATATAGGGTAGATGTTTTAAGTGTCAAATTAACAAGTTTTCCATATATTAAAATACATGGATATTTATAAACTTAAATAAATCTGGTAATTTTATAAATAAAAACAAAATTAAAGAAAATGGTATCTTTATTATTAATAATGCTACAAGTAAAAAAATTAAAGAGAATAGTAAAGATTTATTATTAGTAATGAATATTTTATTTTATAATATAAGAATAAATTAAAGAGAAAAACATAAATATATTATATTTAATGAAAATAATATTTAATCATATCGTTTAATTTAACTGTATATATTATATTTAATAAAAATCATATTTAAAAATTTATCAATATTAAAATTAATTCCCTGCAAATATATATTATATTTAATAAAAAATTAGTACATATTACGTTTAATAAATACAATATTTAATGTCGTTGGATAGTCAATTTTACTTATAATCTATACCTTATAGTAATTATCAAATATAATATATAAATAAGTTAAATAGTGTTATTAGACATTATATTTATTAAATATAATAAGTATAATATAATTTAACAAAGCTTTTTATATAAATTTATATATTAAAAACATATTATAAAATAAAAATTAATTATTAAGAATTTAAAACATACACACACACTATAAATTTTATTATTTTTATTATTGTTTGAAACAATTAATTAATAAACATATTTTAAAAAATAAAAAACTTAAATATATATCTTAATATAATATTAATAAGTTCATAAATATATAATCACATATAATAATTTTCACTTAATTTCTATACTTACAAATTTAACTACATATTCTATTGAAATATATATATATATATATACATACACACACACACACACATATGAGATTTGCTAACGTATACCACTTGACTTTTAATTTGAGTACATTTGCAAATTATAATTAGGGATTATTTTAAAATACACCAACAGTGTAGCTTGTTAATGTGTTCCAACTAAAAAATAAATTGGTGTACTTAGCAAATCTCTCTCTCTCACACACACACACGTGTATATATATATATATATATATATATATATATATATATATATATATATATATATGTTATTGGCAGTCAAATTTACTTAAAATATATTAATCATAACATTTTTTAAATATAAACATTTTCATTAAATTTAATAAATGTAATATATATATATATCTAATATTAGTAAATTGATAAATATATGAACACATGTAATAATTTATCTCTTAATTTCTATGCTTAGTAATTTGACTACATATTATATTTAATAAATATAGTATTTATTATTATTGGGAAATTAATTTTACTTATAATATATTAATTATGATATTTATTTAATATAATATATTCATAAAATTTAAAATATTTAATATATGTTTAATACATTAAAAATTTGTTATTTTAATTATTGTTCAAGAGAATTAGTTAATAAAACAAATTTTGAAAATTTTAAATATAGTAATATAATATTAATAGATTGATAAATATAAAAATATATAAAATAGTTTATCTCTTGTTTTTTTATCTAACTACATATTATATTTTATAATTATATTATTTAATGTTATTGGAAGATCAATTTTCCTTATAATATATTAATTTTAATATTTAGTTAATATAATATAATTATTAAATTTAATAAATGTAATTTATGTTTTAAAACCAATGACTTTTCATACGAATCTATATATATGTGAAAATTTTATTATTAAATAAAATTTAATTATTAAAAGATTTAAAGAATTTATAATTTTTATTATATTTTAAAGAATTAATTTATAAAACATTTGAAAAATGAAAAATGAAAATGTATATTAATATAATGTAAATAAATTCACAAATATAAAAAAAGAGTTTAAAAAGTAATTTAGTGATACATTTTTTCTTTAGTTAATATAAGAGTTAAATGGCTATGCATTTTTAGTATAAAAAGTTTTACACTGTCAATCAATCAGAAATTATTGTTGTTATGACTTTTAAAGTAATTATTATAAAATTTAACAAAATTATCATACATGATAATTTGTGATGAGATGATAATATAAAATTGCTTTACACAATTAATGCATAGCATATTTTCTCTTAATATAAAGTCTGTTTTTACTTTATATCTATTGTCCATTACTTTCTTTTAGATGTAACGATATGTTTTTACCTATTGCCAAGAATTACATCACTAAAAGAGTTATGGTTATTGTTATTGTGTAAAATGATAAATAAGCAAATTATATTAAAAATGCAATCAACAATGAATTGGTTGGTAAAATACTTTAAGTATATATAATCTTTGATATATTCCATTTTTCAATGATAACTTCAATAATAATAATAATAATAATAATAAAAGTTGACAATTCATATTGCTAATCTTAACCAAAAAAAAAATACACATATTATCTTAAAAATATTGTATACAATGAATCCTTTATAATAAACTATAAATTGATAAAAACTTCATTTTTCATATATTATTATATATTTAAATCATATTTTTCGTATTCAATTAAATCAGTACTTGTATTAAATCTAAATTTTAATTTATCATAGAAATTTAAATTTTTTAAATTAAATGTAAATTAAGGTTGACTAAGATTGTAATAATGTTATATTTTAGTTTATCTTAGAAAATAAAAATATTTTTATTTTGATACAGTGTAATGAAATTCAAAATTTAAATCAAATCAAAATTTAAATTAAATTTAAGTAGCAGTATTTGAAAATTAAAAAAATAAATTAAATACTCGATACAAGATATGTCACGTGGATTAATAAAGATAAAAAAAAATAACTCCAAAAATATTTTACTCAACACATTTTTAAAATCAACCAATGTTTTTGAAACAGATGAAGAGTTGAGTTTGCCTTTTGGGAGATGATGATAACAGCCAGTATTATAAAACCATTAATATATTTATATATTTCTATTTTAAAAATTAAATATATTGTATAAACTATATAAACAATGTAAAACACAAAATTAACATGAATTTTTAATACTTAATCATATAGTAATGCATATACCAATATGTTATTCATATATACATATATATATATATATATATATATATATATAGAGAGAGAGAGAGAGAGAGAGAGTAATGCATATGTAGCATTAAAAAAAAAAGGGTGCATATGACTGTTACACACAAACGCAAGTTTAGATCATCATGAGAATGCGTATAGCTCGCGCAAAATCCCTAAATTTGACACTAACCATTGCATTTAGATTATCATTATTATTATTATTATTAGAATTTTGATAATATCTATGCTGATATTTTTTTATTAAATATATAGGTTAAATTATTAAGTAGGTCTTTGAATTATTTGAAATTTTTTAAGAAGGTCTCTAAACTAAAAAAAAAAATTGTAACAAAAAAAACTATTTTTTAAATTGGATCATTGATTGTGTAATTTTTTTTCAATTGAGTACCTAAAGTTTTTTAAATTGCAATAAATTATCATTTTAATAGTTTTAAGCTGTCATAAACTAATCTCAAAGATCTACTTTTATAGTTTAGAGACCCAATTAAAAAAATAGTTTAAAGGCCTTCTTGAAAATTCTCAAATAATTTTGAGACCTACTTAATAATTTAACCAAATATATATATATATATATATTCGTCAGGTGTAAAAGTTAGTCAAATTACACCTTTAATAATTTTTTGTAAAATACAAATTTAATCAATCTAACCGTTGAATTTGATGTTCTTGTTAATTAGATTAAGTATACAAAATTTCATACAATTCTAAAATTATTTAATACTTCATCACATCACTTTATTTTAACAACAATATGATATTAAAATATATGTAAATATTCAATGTTAGATAACACGTCTAAAAAGATCCAAATGATGTGAAATTTGATATACGCAATTATGAAGATAATATATATATATATATATAGGGTTAGGATCCATTGACACCAGGTGTCAAAGTTTGTCATATTATACCTTCAATAACTTTTTGCATAATGCAAATTTAACCAATCCAATCGTTGAATTGTGTGATATTATCTTCATGATCATATATATCAAATTTTACATCATTTGAACCTTTTTAGACGTGTTACCTAACATTGAGTATTTACATATATTTTAATATCATATTATACGTTAAAATAAAGTGATGTGATGAAGTATTAAATAATTTTAGAATTGTATGAAATTTTGTATACTTAATCTAATTAACAAGAACATTAAATTCAACGGTTGGATTGATTAAATTTGCATTCTACAAAAAATTATTGAAGGTGTAATTGACTAACTTTAACTTTGACACCTGGTGTCAATGGGTCCTGACCCATATATATATAATGATCTTAATTTTTTTCTAAGCCTTGAGAAATTTTATTTATCCAAAAATAGTATATTATAATAAATCTACATGAATGTAACATTTTTTTTGTCAAAAGGTGTTTATTTTTGTTATATTCAATGTTATACAATGTATCACTAAGCACGTAATGGCACGACTTTGCTCTGTATAGTGTCTTATATTATGTTGCACTAAATTAACACTTCATAATTAATTCTTTTTATTGGGATTTATACAATTGCTTTTAGTTTAATTAATCTTTTGGTCCTTATGCCAATTTTTCGATGTAGTTCCTATACTTAAAATCTTTATGTTTTAGTTTCTATATGAATAATTTTTTATATTTTAGTCCTTATGTCTCCAATTTGTGGCGATTTTATACCGTTAAAAAACTAAAAATGGAGATTAGGACATGAAAAATTACTCGTATAAAGACTAAAACATAGAGTTTTTAGGTATAAAGACAAACAAAAAATTGGCACGTGCATAGGGACAAAAAAAAATAATTAAACCATTTTTTTTATGCTATCAAGTCTTAAGGCCCGTTTAATATGGATGATAGATATTACAAGACCTAATAATGTATCACTTATTATAAAAGACTCGATTATATGCAAAGCTTGATAAATTTTTTATACCATACATAGATTTTGGTGTAATTTCGTTAAAAAAAATATACTGTATGTAATAATACTATCATATATTTGGTGGGGCACTATGTAACATGTTAGAGTTGATGACCTAAATTCTTGGTCTAGTCTATATGAACCTTTATGCTTTTGGGCTAGAGCTTTATATGTATTTACATAATTATGTTGTAGCAGTCATTCTCTTGTATCTCTCTTGTACCAATTTTTGATATAGTGAATTGTCTTTTCTCTGCCCATGGTTTTTTTCATCAAGGTTTTTTTCATGTTAAATTTGTGTGTACATTTCTTTTTTCTTTATCTCTATTTCATATTGTTACTAACAAAAGATACTAAAGCTAGTTCATTCTGGTTTCTCAATTATGATGGCAATTGTAAAGTACAATACTTCGCTATTGGATCACGACACAAGATTTTTGCTTGCCAAGTTAAGATGTGAGTTGTTCTTGCCCAATTAGATTTGGCTAAGATCGTTTAGACCTTCGTCCTAAATGTGGAAGGAGAAACAATATAAGGATTGTAAGACAATAAGTCAAATTCATCTTCATTTGTCAAATTAGATTCTACAATATCTTTTGAAAGAGAAGTCTGTTGTTGCATTATGGCTGAAATTAGAGCAGTTGTGTATGACTAAAAGTCTTACCAACAAATTACATTTGAAACATCATTTCTATTCTCATTGAATGTTTGAAGGCGCCTATTTGATTGATCACTTATTAGTCTTTAAGGAAATTGTTGTTGATTTAGAGATTATGGAAGTTAAATACAATGAAGAGGATTTGGGGCTTATTTTATTATGCTCATTCCCTCGTTCATATACCACCTTTAGAGATATGATTTTCTACAGTAGTGATACACTCATTGTGAAAGAGGTTCATGAGAAGTTGCTCTCTAAAGAGAGGATGAAACAACTTGTTGGTAACTCTGAGACTTAGCCAGAGGATCTTGTTGTTAAAGGAAGAACTCAAGAGAGAGCTTTATGGAGTAATCAAAGGGTTTGATCTAAGTCTAAAAACAAGTATAAAATCTACAAATATTGTAAAAGAAAAAGACACATCATAACTTCTTGTTACAAGCTACAAAATAATAATAATAATAAGGCGGTTGTAAATCATAAAGGTAAAAAAACCTTCAAACTCTAGCCAAGCCAATGTTGCAAAAGATAGTTACAGTGATGGAGAACTTCTTATAGTTCATAACGATAACTTTAAACCTATCGAGGAGAGGATTCTTGTTTTTGGTTGCATGTTTCATATGTGCTCTAATCATGGCTGTTTTTCAACATATGAAACTATGTCCAAGGGTGTTGTTTTGATGGGCAATGATGCTTCTTGTAAAATTGGAGGCGTCAATACAACCTAAATTAAGATGTTTGATGGAGTTGTCAAAATACTTAGGAATGTGAAGCATGTTCCAAATTTGAGGATTATCTATTCTTGACTCTATAGGGACAAGTATACAAGTGAAGGCAGAGTTTTGAAGGTGAACAAAAAAGCTCTCATAGTTATGAAAAGGAAAAGGCAAATACCAACTTATATATTTTGTAAGATACTATAATCACTGGAGATATAGTTGTTGCTTTAAATACTTTGCTAGATGGCGATGTTTCCAAACTGTGGCATGTATGTCTTAGGCATATAAGTGAAAATGGCATGGCTATTAAGCAACAGAGTACTTTTTAATGGTCAAAGTATCAGTAAATTGGAGTTCTACGAGCATTACATTTTTGACAAGTAGAAACGAGACGAATTCACCAAAGGGATTCACAATACTAAAGGAATACTTGGCTAATTGCACTCCGATCTTTGGGGACCATCTAAAGTTCCATCCAATGGAGGTCTTAGCTACATGCTGATTATCATTTATGATTTTTCTAGAAGAGTTTGGGCATTCTTCTTGAAGCAAAAGAGATAAGCTTTTGCTAATTTCAAGGAGTGGAAGACCATGGTTGAAAAACAAACAGAAAGGCAAATAAAACACCTGCAAATTGATAATGGTTTAGAGTTATGTTCTTTAAAGTTTAATGCTTTATGGAATCCTGAAGGAATTATTAAACATCACATAAATTGCCATACTTCACAACAAATCAGTGTTGCACAATGCGTGAATAGAGCTACAACGAAGTGAGTTCATTGCATGCTTTCTAATACTGGTTTGTCAAAATCTTTTTGGGATGAATCAACTTCAATAACTTGTTTCCTTATTAATCAATCTCCTTCAACTATCATTGACAAAAAAAACTTCTTTTGAGGTATGATCTAGTACTCCTGTTAATTATTATGATTTAAAGATTTTTGGTTGTCTTATGTATGCTCTTGTTGATAATGGAAAGTTAAAGCCTAAATATGCTGCATGTTTTTCTTTGCTATAAGTCTGGTGTTAAGGTATATAAATTGTGGTGTACTGAGACCCATAAAATTTTAATTAACATAGGTGTTATTTTTTATGAAACTTATATGTTGTGAGCTTTGTCCACTCTTGATTATGGTGATACAAGTAAGAAGAAATCAGGCATGCAAATGGAGTTTCTAATTAGGTTAGGGTCCACACAAAAGCACTCATTTCAACCTAATCAAAATATATATGATGAAGTTGATTCCACTCTACCACCACCATCGACACTACCTTAATATACTATTATTAGAGACAAAGACATGAGTGATTTATAAATGTGCCAAGAGATACTAATTCAACAAAAGAACCTTCTACATATTTAAAGGCAATCAAATTTGAGAAATATAGTGAGTGGATGTTTGTTATACAAAAAAGGATGGAGTCCTTTCATGAGAATGACACATGGAAGTTAGTGCATTTACCTAAGGACAGAAAGACAGTTTGTTGTAAATGGGTATTTAAATGAAAGGAAGGGATACCAAGAGTTGAAAAAGCCATATACTAAGCAAGACTTATTGCCAAAGGTTACAATCAAGTTCCAAGTGCTGATTTTATAAATGTTTTCTCTCTGGTTGTAAAGCATGGTTCAATTCAAGCTTTACTTAGTATTATGGTCATGCAAATTTTGAGCTTGAGCAATTAGACGTGAAGACTATATTCTTATAAGGCGAGTTTAAGGAGGATATTTATATGAAACAACTATAAGGCTTTGTGGTTTTAAGTAAAGAGGATATGCATGCTTGCTCAAAAAATGTCTGTATGGCCTAAAATAGTCTTCTAGACAATGATACAAAAGATTTGACTCATTTATGATTTCTCACAATTTTAAGAGATACGACTATGATAGTTGCATTTACTTCCGAAAGTGTGCTAATCGATCATTTGTTTTTCTACTTTTATATGTTGATGACATGTTGATTGTAATAAATGATAAGGAAGAAATAAAAGAGTCAAAGCTCAACTTAGTATAGAATTAGAGATGAAAGATTTGAGAGCAACAATGAAGAATTTTGGAATGGAGATTCATAAAAACATATAAACAAAAAGATTGCACCTAAATCAAAAGGTGTACATTGAAAAGGTTTTTCGTAGTTTTAATACTCAAAATGCCAAACCTGTTAGTAAAGCCAAGTTTCTAACCATATATTTTGCTTGTGCTTATTAGTATATGATGCTTCTAAATTTTTGCTTTTAATAATAAAAAATATATGATGCTTCTAATTTTTTTGTAGATTCCTAAAATAACTGTTATTTATCTACCTTAAAAATGAATGTTAAGGGCTAAAAATAATGATTTCAAGTTTTAAAGAGATAAAAATCAAAGAAAAATATTTTACAGGGACTAAAACAAGAATTTGCTCATTTTACATGGACCAAAATAGTAATTTCAATTTTTAGAGAAACAAGGAACAAAAAAAAAAATGTTACATGAACTAAAATCAAAACTTGCTGATTTTATAAGGACTAAAAACATGTTTAAGTGAATAGTTTTTCATTAATCATATTCACAATTTTTATTTAGAATCTAATATGTATTATTATATAATTTAGTGTTAAAATTTCATTTTATTGTTGACTTTTATATAGTTTATATGTATGATTAATTATTAAAATATTTAAATACACTAATTAATTTTGTAACAAATTGCAATACATTTTGAATTTTTAAAATATAATAATTAAAAAAATTAAGTTATTTTTATTAGAAACTTAAATTATTTTGTATTGAAAAATTAAAATTATTATTTACTTAAAATAAGTAAATATTTTAGTATTAAATAAATCAAAATCCAATTAAATTAAATTCTACGTCACAGACCTGAATAAAATATTCATAATTTAAATATATTTGGTGAATTTTGTAAATAAGATTAAATAATATAATGTTTGTGATAAATAGATAACAGAATCACATACCACAAATTATATTAATTTATCCTTCCACTTGTAATGCAACACACAAAACAAGTCACTGTACTATTTTAACTTTTACCCATCATATATATCAATCTTCATGATATGTTTATTTAGATAAAAATAGGGTAGAAGGAAATAAAGAAGATAGAGATTGAATTAAAATTTTTCCTTTTGGGAAAAAGGGTAAAAATTAGGAATTTTTTTTTTTTAGGGTGTGGGATTCACAAAAAAGTTTCCCTACAAGAGAAGACCTTTCTATATTTTTTTTTAACTTTTTTTTTTGTAGCTCAAAAACAAAATTCACTCTTATTTTCATTCTCTCATTTCTCCTCATTACATAAGAATAAATTATAAAAGTATTTTTACTTATTTTTCCACTTATTCAACAAAATGAAGAGAAAGTTTTTTATTTCTTTTTTTTATTTTTATACATTTAAACAACACATGTTTTTATTATATTTATTTTTTTATTTCTTTCCTAAGCAAATGGATATAGGGTCTATTTATTTTAAAGTTAGATGAAATTAATTAATTTTAAATTGTTAAAGTAATTGAAATGAATATTAAACTTAATGTCAATTATAATTTTTATGCTCAAATGTGTGATAGGACAAAAGAATAATTTTAAAATTTTGTCAAATAGAAACATAATAATTATGCAGGGATTCGCTTTGGCACATGAACCAAAGTGGAAATAAAAAATTCCCGCGTGTGTTTGTTAGTTAATTTGTTTAATGCTCTCCAGGCTCGTAGCAGGTAATCTATGCCTCCTGCGCACATGCTTTTATTACGGGAGAAGCCTTGGATTACGTATAGTTAAAATTAGATTACGAACTGGCTACTACAAATTCGTTACTCAATATGATAAAATAAATGGAGTGTAAATAAAGGAGAGGGGAGGTGTAGATATTAAAATTTTGATACATAAGTAGTACTTGAATAAAAATTGTGATCTGGTTAAAACAGTTGCTTTTATTTTGTGTGAGTATAACAAAACGTTGGAAAAGTATGTTTCACTAGCATTTTAAACTAGTTTTTAACTTTTTTAATTACTAGAAAAGTTTATATTAGTAGTATTTAGTAAAAAAATTATTTTAATACTTTGTAATGTTTTATGAAACATTACTTCAAGTAATATTTTATTTCTAATTTCTTATATTTTATTCTCATTTTATCTTTTAAACATTTATTAAATTTATTTTTTTACTTTTTTTTACATAAGGTAAAATTTTATTATTTTTAAATATTTTTTATATTACATTATTTATTTTAACAATTACATTATCTACATTATTTATTTTATTATTTTAGTATTATACTTTAAGATATTGATGATGAGTTACCATGACGATACACAATAGTTTTTAAAAATACACAATAATGTTACCATACTAATCAACATAATGAAAGTATGATTTCTACTTCAATGTATGCTGTTTTTATTTTATTTTAAATTTGGTTGAGAATATAAGATTAATAATAGAATGCACATATAAAAAAATTATAAATAATTGAAACCAAAAAATATAATTAAAATAATTATTTTTTAATTAAAAAGTTATAAGAGTTCAAAATTAATTAAATAACTAAAATTATAATTATCCAAAATATGTTTTTTCCATAAAAAAATTAAAATTTATATAAAAATATCATATAACATATTTACTTTTGTCATTTTATATTTGGTAGTTATTTCGATAAATAATTTTATAAAACACTTATAATTTAATAAGCTGACTTAATAGCTTTAAACTTTCAATTAACTTATAAGCTATTTTTTTTTTATCAAACATAACCTACACAAGCAGTCAAGTCTAGGGATGGTAACAGGATGGGGTGAGCACAAGTAATAGCTACCCGCCACCCATCTCATCAGATAGAAATTGCCCCGTTACCATCACAGGTACAAGTTAGGTAGATACTCGCAATCTTTTTTTATATCCGTAGGTATCCATGGATATCCAATTATCCATGAATACTTCCTAATTTTTTTTTAACAATATTTATGTCTTTTCTCCCTTGTAATATAATTGTATAAGATTTGTCATATTTTTGGAGAAAATAAAATTATTCACATTATCTAAAAATTATTCTCTTTAAAGTATAAATTCAAATAAAATTACATTCAAAAGCATAAATCCAAATAAACTAGTGAACTATACTCAAAAGCATAAGTTCAAATAAAGCTACTCTCAAAGCGTAAGTCCAAATAAAATTACTCTTTCTAAAGCATAAGTCCAAATAAAACTATCACTGTTGCAACAGGAGCTTCTAAGATCGGTTATTTCAGACATTCTACATCAGTTCATGAACCGATGTAGATCCCGTCGATGTAAAAAGTGAAGCTTTTTTACATTAGACTATGAACTGTTTACATCAATTTCAATATGAACTGATGTAGTAAGATGAAACTTTCCTATGTCGATTCAACCTTTAACCAATGTACAAAGTTGATTTCTATGTGTAGAAAGTGGCTTTCTACATTAGTTAAGGCCATAATTGATGTAAAAAAGTCATATTTTTTTAATATTTTGTCTGTTTTATAAGTTTCACAAGACATGTAAAATAAAAACACACCTAGACAGGCAGTGTGTGATACAATCACATGTGAGTAGGCTAAATTCAAAATACATTAAAATAAAGTTATATAAGGTGGCTCCTAAACACAATTCAAGTCGATTGTAAATTCCCTAAGTCCATTCTAAAGATAAATTTCATCTACAAGTAATTATAAACTACCTCCTAGATACATTTGAAACAAACATATAAATTTTATCTACAACTAATAAGAAAATACAATTCTAAAGTACTTAAAATATATACAATTATAAACTACATAAATACACATGTGCGGATAACTACCAAAATACACATGTGTGGATGTAATCCAAGTCAGAGTTGGAGGATGGATGTAGATTGTTGAATATTTGTAAGCTCACATAAGAAGATAAAATGTTAGTTAAAACAATAAAGCAGAGTGATTAACAGAGAATGATAAGTCGCGAGATTTTAGGATTGAAAAAAAAATAGTTAAGGGATTAGTAGTATAAGCCTTTTCATTTCCAAATTATTCATCAACTAAGCATTTAATTTAAGTGGATGCACTAAATAGTTCAATAATTGGACAACTTTTTCTTTTTAACAAAATTCTCTTCTTGTTCTGTTTTAAACTTTGAGGTAAAACTAGGTGGTGGGCCACAAGATCCTCCACCATCTTTTCCACCACTACAGCCACGTCTTTATGAGGCCTCAAAAGGCCAAATCATGATGGCTAAATGGCATATGATAAAATTGTTGGGACATGATGCCACTGCAAGAATTTATCAGTTTGAACCTTATTTGACACATTTGTGTTACTTTGCGCTTAATAATCTCTCTTTAAGCTTCTCAATTCGGCCTTCAAGATCATAACATACCCACCCTCTTCCAACACAATCGTCATATATGTCTCATTCCTTGCTTGGATTTGATTTCTTCTACTAACTTGATGAAGGCCAACTCATAACGAGCTGAATGACATATAGTAAAAGCAATCAAATCCAAGTAAAGAAGCTTTATCATGATTTGATATTTTTGATGTATAAGGCCGAATTGAGAGAACCTTGTAAGAGTGATTACCCACTAGACTTTGTTATGAAAATTAACCTTATAACTATAACTTGTTTGAAATTTTACTTTTCTATATTGGTCGTAATATCTACTACTAATATCTTCTTATATTGTAAGGAATTGCATCATCAAGTCATGATGACAATATTGGTATAAAACAAATGGGACAAATAGAATAAAAAGCATTTTATTTGACCTAAATTGAAGCTAACATACTATTTGACCCAAATTGAAGCTAACATACTATTTGACCCATTTGCTTTAAACCAATATCACCACAATAACTTGACTCCACAAATGTTATGTAATATAGGAAGCCTTTATTAGTATATTTTGCAAACAATATAGAAAATAGTAGAAAATTAAAAAGCTATAAAATAAGAGAAATTTAAATAACAGAGTATGTTGAGGAAGCACTCTTTCAAGGTTCTCAATTAGTTCTTTTACATCAAAAATATCAAATCTTGGCAAGGCATCCTTACTTGGATTTGATTGCTTTCATAGTGTGCTATTTAGCTTATCATGAGCTAACCTTAATCAACTTAGTGGAAGTAAATCAAAGCCAAGTAAGGAAGGAGACATATATGATGGTTGTGTTGGAAAGAGGGTGTAGTAACCTATGATCTTGAAGGCCATATTGAAAAGCTTGAAAAACTGATTGCTAAGTGCAAAATAGCAAATGTGTAGTATAAGGTCTGAAGTGATAAGTTTCTGGTTGTGTCATGTTTCAACAATTTTACAATGTGTCATTTAGCCATCATGAGTTGGGGTTCCTCAAACTTGTAAAGATGCGACAGTAATGGTTGAAAAGAAGGTGGAAGATCCCATGACCTACCACCTGGTTTTACTTCCAAGGTTAAAACAAAACATGATAAAATTTTGTTGAAAAGGGACGAAAGTTGTCAATTATTGAACTATTTATTGCTTCTATTGAAATTAAATGTTTTGGTGATGATCTTGAAAATGGAAAGGCTTATACTATTGATCCTTTAATTGTTGTTTTTCCAATCCTAACTATAAAAGAGCAAAGAGTGGAATCACGACTCTGCATTCTTCATCGATCACTTGAAAGGAAAAAAATAATTTTGTGTTTGGAAAAGGAAAAAACAAAAAAAGTGCTTTCTTGTTTGGAATGTATTACTAACCTCATGTTGCTTGCATGATGCCTAACAAGTAAGGACATGTGTTAACCAATCATGCTAACACATCTAAATCTTAATATTTCCTAAATGTTAATTATTACTATGAGATAGTAAGAGAGGGAAAAGGAATAATTTTGCGTTCCTAAAAAGAAAAAATGTTTTATTGTTTAAAATGTATGAAGGGGTTCATATTGGTTGTAGGACGTGTATTTGACATCCTCAAGAGTAAGAAATTAACAAATATGAAAATTTCACATAAGGCCTACTAAGCTCTATATGGTCATTCTTATTCTTTGTTAATTAATCAACAAATTAGACAATCCAATTCAAAATTTCTACAAAAATCCAATAGTGTTTCCTTTGTTTTCTAGTATTTTTCCATATTTTTTACATCTATTCAATTAATACAATATATACCACATTTGTAAAACTATCCAACAACCTAATCAATAACCAACAACATCACACAAGGCACAACTAAGCTCTATGCGGCCAATCATGCAAACACAAACACAATGACAATCTTCAACAGTCATACATTTCTAATAAATATCCTTCAATAAATTATTTACATACCATGATCAATCCCCAAAAAAATTATACAAACTAAAAAAAATTAACAAAATACAAATACAACAAAGGTCACATAGGTACAAACAGATACAATGGAGGTCATATGGATAGAATACAATGTCGGTTATCAAAAACTTATCTTGCAGGCCGAGGCAAACGAGGTGTGAGGTGCTCGCGATGGAGAAGGGCATCATTATGACAAGGAATCATGGTGTCGGCGGTGGTGATGGAGGAGTAGCAGAGGTTATAGGGTTTTGGTGGTGGCATCCATGGTGGTTGGCGTTAGGGACGAAGGTGTCGCACGACGTGCGTGCAAATCATGGTTCGACAACGATAATGGTTGTGATGAACAAAAGCTCATGGCGACGGCAATGGAGAAGGGCTCGCAATAGTGGAGTGGGAGGTTCTAGAATTTAGGGTCGAGAAGTGAGATCACTTTCGCAAAATGAAGGGAAATCAGATCGTGGAAGCACGTATATAGACTTTTTTATATTGGTTATTAGTTTAATTTATCTAAAAAAGCACTTTCTACATCGGTTAATTGTTTAACCGATGTAGAAAGTAGTTTTTACATTGGTTATTGGAAACTAATAATTGATGTAAGATTGGTGTTTTTATTTACAAGTTTGCCACCGTGTTTTTGTTTACATCGATTGTTTATTAGCTGATATAAAAACCCGTCGTTGTATGTGTTTTTTGCACTACTGTACTTTAATCCCATAAGTCTAAATAAAAATCAAAACACACACACACACACACTTATTAAACGGGTAGCAAGTATTCGTAGGCATGAGTACCATGATACCTGTGCCCGCATTGTTAATAAACGAGTAATGGACATATCCCTTTAAACTATCCATGGCTGCCCATTAATATTATTCATTTTCTATCCATGGCAAATTTTATCTGCAGATATCCATGAGCGCGAATTTTTTCACCATCCTTGGTGCGTACATTAATTTGTGTCTTGAATAATTTTTGATTCTTATAATAGAGTTGTTTTGGTTTTGGTTTTCTTAAAAAGTTATTTTGGTTCTTATATTTGTTTTATTTTAGATTCTAATGTTATTGTTGTAGTCATTATAAAATTGTAAATTTTTTATATAAATTTTTCTTATGTTAAGAAATTTTCATTTTAACCTTTATTATTCTAAAATTATCACTTGTTTTTAATCTCTGTTAGTCGCATAATTATTTAATAGAAATAAAGATGAAAATAAAAAAAAAAGTTAAGAAGATGACAAAGTTCTATGTTATAAGAATTAAAAAATTATTTAAATTTTATTTTTATTTGATTAAATTAAAATAATCACACATCCAACGATTAAGTGGGTGTTTAGTAACATGTCTATGGCATGAGGCATGCATAAAAATACTTGAATTATAGAAACTACAAAGAATAATTGATCTCCATCAAATGTGAAATTGATACACTATATATGTGTTCATGAATCCTAACCAAAAGAGTAAAAGTTCAAGTACTGTAGGAACGCTCTAGCATTCATAAATAAGTTAATAATCATTAAAAATTTTATTATCATCTCTCTTTCACTTCACAAATAAGTTAACTATCATTAAAATAAATTATTATCATCTCTGTCCCTTGTTAATGGTAATTAACTACGAAATATATAATTTACACAATATTCTTTTACATCACTTTTTATAATAATATTTTTTTATTATTTCTTTTTGATTATATCAATTATTTTTCTATATTTTTTTTATTCTAACACGAAGGATAAACTATTTATTTGGTTCTTATAATTGTTTTCATTTTAAATTTTAGTCTCTTCTTTAAAATAAAAATAAAAATAGTCCTTAAACAACTTTTAAGGTAGATTATCAATATTAGAAAAATTTGTAACGGTTTTATACTATTACAAAATGTTCTCTAGTGTTAGTAGTAGAGATCCAAACTTAATTTTTATGCATGTATAGAAACTAAAATTTACAATTTTTTTGTGTAAGAACTAAAACTTAAAATTAGGATAACTATAGGTATTAAATAAATAATTTAACCTAAAACAAGTTATATGAATTTATTATATAAATATAATTTCTCTCAACTTGTTATCATGTAATCATTTTTTTTCCACAATCAATACCACCGGTTATCTTCGTGGTGGGTCGCAAATACAACTAAAATATACCTTTGATAATACTAGTATTTTTTAGTCAGCAAACCAGAATTAGGAAGAGTACACAGGCTTGCTCTTTCCCGAAGCGGTCGTGGGACTCACGTTCTTCCTAATCCCGTATTTCTTAATATATGCGCTTCGCATTCTATTATTAAATCTTGAAAGTTAAAAACTTAAAAATGATGGATAGATAAAGAGAACCAAATAAAAAAAATGCTTAAAATCGGATTGTTTTAGAGAATAAATGGAAAGATGAAAAGGATTGCATCACATTCTTGTGAATACTATAATCACGAATGTTATTTTCACGTGTATTTAAAATACGTTTGGTTAAATTTTAATATCTCTAAAATATTTTTAAAATTCAAAATAAATAGAATAAAAAATAAAAATAAAAATAAAAGTAATAATTAAGTTAGAAAATGAATTCCCATATTTTCATGATAAATTAACTTTCTCACCTGCGATCATGATAATAAAAATGAAATAAAATATGATATTATTACTTTCTTAAACATAAATAATATTAGGAAATATTTTTTAAAAAAACTCAAGACAAATATGAGATATTACATTCTCAAGTTTATATTCTTAAAAACAAATTTTTAAACCTTAAAAACAAAAACAGTGGAAGAGTATGAATATACAAACTAGTTTGTCTAGATTTTATATTTTTTTACTATTTATTTAATAAATATACATAGTATGTCTTGTTATTCCTTAACTCTTTTTTTGTAAAGAGACAACGCCAAAGCCCATGAAACAACAAAATTTAAAGAATTACGAGTCGAAATAGAAAGACTCAAGATACATAATTTAGATTGAGATCAGCAAGGGAGAGAGGGGAGGAGAAGCAAAAACTACGAGAGCCTCACTCACACAAGACTTTTATTGACATCCAAATATCCAACCAGCATACGGATTTCCTTCTTTTGAGGTATGAATTCACTTTTATTAATATTAATTCCTTGATACTTCTAAGGATATTTTCCGATAATTTGTTTAGGCACACTGTTTTCAAATTCTACTAGAAATTAATTATATAAGAATTTAATAAGAGGATAAATGAGTCAAGTTTGATACTCAAGATTGACTTATAAAAATATGGTTACTTCAAAATTGACTAAGCTGTTTAAATAAATTAAATTGAGATTAAGATTTGACTTATTTAAAATATAAAGTTGAAATTGGATTGTTTAATTTTTTTTTATTGAACTTCTCTTTAAATTATTTTTCAACTTTTCTAAATTTAGTATTTAACATATCAAGGAAGTTTAAGTAATATATATTTGATTTTTTTAAGTAAAGTCTTACATTTAAACTTTATATAAGGACAAAAAAGACAAGTAAGAATTTCAATCATATGAGACTTTCCTTTCTTCTTTTTTTGTATGTAATGATCGCACTGAGGTGGAAACTTATAACCTCATACATACTACCTCAACCTCTACCATTAGGCCGACTCTAGTGGGTTAAGAACAAAAAAGTTAATCTCAACTCGTTATTAATGTGTATTTAACATATATCTGCGACTAAAATATGAAGTAGAAAATAGAAATAAAATAAGATATTCTATTAATAAAATTGACTTAGAATTAAAGATAAAATCTTTAATAATTTTAAAGAGAATTGATAATACTTTATTTAAATATTTTTCTTGAAAATTAAAGTGAAATATAAGGAAAATAATCCATAGACATATGGGTCTTATTTGATAGCTAGAGTGAGAAAGAGATAAAAGATAGAGAAATATATGTATATTAAGTAATACGATGTAATAAGAAGAAAGAGATAGAAGGAAAAAATAATAGGTGTTAAATTGTTAATGAGGTGTTTGATATATAAGAGTATTTATATATCATTACTCTAAATATAATATAATAATAAAAATTATAGTTCTCAAAGCATATATAATAATTAAAATAAAAAAATACACACGTATAAAATATTTGTGAGCCATTAAGAATATACTTACAAAATTTAAATTTAACTCATGTAAATAGTTGAATTTAACTTTAAATTTAAATATTTTTATTTAAGAAGAGTGCTAGAAAGAAACTCTTTTTAACACACTTTCTTATTAGTTTAAATTTATTAAAAACTACAAGATCTGGAGAGGGACTCATAAAATAAGATGTGAAACTCGCAAAGTTTTATGATTTTCAATAAATATAACTAATGAGAGAAAATGTGTTTAAAATAATGTGTTCCTAGCATTTTTCTTTATTTGATAAACAAATAAACTTAATCAAATATTAATAAAAGAATACAATAAATTAAGTTCAAGTAATTTAATTCAGTTGATCTTTAACTAAAATCTATCGAGTATCAAACGTCAATTGCATACAGTTATATTAGGTATCAGAACATTAAGGACCAGTCTTCAGTGATTCAGCCTCACTGAATTAGATTTTTATCTCATAATAATAATTGGCATTTGTAAGTAGCCAAAAAACAAACAAATAATAAAATTTTTATTCCCCATTAAAAATTGGAAATATATATATATGGTTGACACCAAATATCAAAATTAGTTAAATTACACTTTTAATAACTTTTTATAAAATGCAAATTTAACCAGTTGAACCGTTAAATTATGTAATATTATTTTCATGATCATGTATTTCAAATTTCACATAATTCTGACTTTTTTAGATATATTATCTAACAATGAATATTTACATATATTTTAATATAATATTATACATTAAAATAAAATAATGTAGTGAACTACTAAATAATTTTTAAATTATATAAAATTTTGTATACTTAATCTAATTAATAAGAACATCAAATTCAATGGTTGGATTGATTAAATTTACATTCTACAAAAAGTTATTGAATATGTAATTTAATTAACTTTGACACTTGATATCAATATACACACACACACAAAACTACATGTACTACCAGTTAATTTTGTTTAAACTAAGTAAGACTATTAATGATAGAACAACTTTTCCCTTTTAATATTAAATGCAATTACATTCTCAAAATGCAATCTCATCTTTCTCCCCGCAAAAGGCTAAATAGGTTCGAGTTCATGTTTAAAGGTGACAGATTTGAAAATTTAAAAGCAAACCCTATTTCCGTCGACTTTTATTGGGTTCAATAAATAAATCATATATTAAATTATTAATTATATTTTAATTCAAACAATATATAAAAATAAATAAATAACAAAGAATTTAAAAATAACAATTTGAAGAATTAAATTACATTTTTAGTTAAACATATAATTTTATGTTTGTTATTTAATTATTATTATTATAGTTTAAATTATTTAAATATTAAAATAATTAATTTATATTTTTAATAATTATATAAAATAAAAATATAAAATAAAATGTTGAGTTATATATAAGAAATTAATAAGAGGATAAATAAGTCAAGTTTGAAATTTAAGATTGATTTATATTAAAAAACAGTTACTTCAAAATTGACTAATTTATTTAAATAAATGAAAATTGATTAAGTTTTGACTTATTTAAAATATAAGGTTGAATTTGAATTGTTTAATTTTTATTGAACTTTTTCTTTAAAATATTTTTCAACTTTTCTAAATTTAGTACTTAACATATCAATGAGGTTTAATTAATACATATTTGATTTTTTTAAAGTCTTAGATTTAAATTTTATATAAGGACAAAAAAGATAATCCCAAAATGTTTTTTTTTAAATAATTCCAACATGTTATTAATACGCGTAACTATTATCTGCGACTAAAATATGAAATAGAAAACAGAATTAGAATAAATTATTCTATTTATAAAATTGGCTTAGAATTAAAGATAAAATCTTTCATGATAAAGACAATTTTTTTAAAAGAGAATTGATAATCATTTATTTAAATATGTTTCTTGAAAATTGAAGTTAAATATAATAATAAAAATAAAAAACAAAACACTCATAGAAAATATTTGTGAGCCATGAAGAATATACCTACAAAAATTTTAATTTATCTCATATAAATAGTTGAATTTAACTTTAAATTTAAACACTTTTATTTAATTAAACAAATAAACTTAATCAAATATTAATAAAATATATAATAAATTAAGTTCAAATAATTTAATTCAGTTTATCTTTAACTAAAACCGATCAAATCGTCAATTGCATACAGTTTTATTAGGTATCAGAACATTACGGACCGGTCTTCAGTGATTCAGCCTCACTGGATTAGATTTTTATATCATCGTAATAAGAGTAAATTATACCGAAATTTCTTAAAAAAAATTTACATTGTATATAGTCCCCTTTATTTTTTAATATTTATAACAATCTCTCCTATAGAAATACATGATATAATATTTTTTGAACAATTAAGATCGTAAATATAATGTATAAGAGATATCAGTATAATATTTTTTAAACAATTAAAAAAATTAGTATAGAGATAAATATATATATATATATATATATATATATATAATATATATATATATATTGTGTGCAATCAAAAAAATTTTCAAAAAAATCAGTATAATTTACTCTAATAATAATTGACATTTGTAACGAGCCAATAAACAAACAAATAACACAAATTTTATTCCCATAAAAATTTGGAAAAACTGTATTATTAGTATAATATTATTATTTTTTATGAAACTACATGTATCTGATAGTTTTGTTTAAATTAAGTAAGACTATTATCGATAGAACATCTTTTCTTTTTTAATAATTAATAATAAGGTAAAACAGGCTATGTACCTATAATGTAAAACAGTTTAATATTGTCATTCAATCATAAACTATTATATATGATAAATTTATTGATTTTTATAATAATTATTTTAAAAATCACACCAATAATAATTTATAATTAATTGATAATATAAAATTTTTTACACTAACAATATATAATTATTAAACTCTAATAATAATGCAATTACATTCTCAAAATGCAAATTTAAAAGCTACTGATTAAGCTGTATCATTTAATTTACGCGCTCGATTCTATTTATTGTGCCATTTGTAACTAGCTAAGGAACAGATAAATAATTTTTCATACTCCTTTAAAAAATGGAGAATTTTCCAATTTTATCTACCATATTAAACTCATCAGTCATCCCACGCAGTTTCTCTCTCTAAAAAAAGTCCAGAGAGAGAGACCCCGCTAAATCCCTGTTTGTGCAGTTTCTCCGCTCCACTGTTTTTGCTTCTCTCTCCTCCCCCCCTCCACCCTGTCCGCTCTTTAACGCGTTCACGCGTATACTTGTCGCTTCTCCGTGGGTGGCCACTATATATAACCACCCCTCCCAATTCCTCCACCAGCAGGTGCAGGAAAAATAATCCCCTTTCATTTTCTCTGCATCTGTATCCCCCCATCCCCATCCCCCTTTCCCCTCTCCACCAATCACTCCCACTCTTCCCATTTCCGCAAAATTTAAGATCCAATTTCCAATAAAGGAGGAAGAGAAACCATCAAACTGGCAAAAAACAAAATGCCGTCGTTAGAGGACGAGCTCTTCCCTTCCACCCCAGGCAAGTTCAAGATCGAGCGCGCTCACACCATGAACCGCCAACTCTACCGCTGCTTCGCCTCCACCAGCACCATGTTCCTCTGGGCACTCTTCCTCATCGCCCTCACCGCCTCCTACCTCAGCTTCCAAAGCTTCGTCGACTCCGGTAGCCGGTACCTCTCCGCCTCCTGGGGCGGGATCCAGTGGGAGAAGCAGGTCCGCACCTCCGCCCAGATCCACCGACATGGCGGCATATCCGTCCTGGTAACCGGCGCAGCCGGTTTCGTTGGGTCCCACGTCTCCCTCGCTTTAAAAAGACGAGGAGACGGCGTCGTTGGACTCGACAACTTCAACGACTACTACGACCCCTCCCTCAAAAAAGCGCGCAAATCGCTTCTCACCACTCACGACGTCTTCATCGTCGAAGGCGACGTCAACGACGCGAAACTCTTGGCCAAGCTCTTCGACGTCGTCGCTTTCACGCACGTGATGCACCTCGCCGCGCAGGCCGGAGTGAGATACGCCATGGAGAATCCCCACTCGTACGTGCACAGCAACATCGCGGGCCTCGTCACGCTTCTCGAGGCCTGCAAATCGGCGAACCCGCAGCCCGCTGTCGTTTGGGCCTCGTCCAGCTCCGTCTACGGGCTCAACGAGAAGGTCCCGTTCTCCGAATTGGACCGCACCGACAGGCCCGCTAGCCTCTACGCCGCAACTAAAAAAGCCGGTGAGGAAATCACTCACACTTACAACCACATTTACGGTTTGTCCATCACCGGTTTGAGATTCTTCACTGTGTACGGACCCTGGGGGAGACCCGACATGGCTTATTTCTCTTTTACGCGTAACATTTTACAAGGGAAACCGATTACCGTTTACCGCGGTAAAAATCGGGTCGACCTGGCGCGTGATTTTACCTACATTGATGATATTGTGAAGGGGTGCGTTGGGTCGTTGGATACCGCTCGGAAGAGTACCGGGTCGGGTGGGAAAAAGCGTGGACCCGCTCCGTATAGGATATTTAACCTGGGGAACACTTCGCCGGTTACTGTGCCGACTCTTGTGAGTATCTTGGAGCGTCATTTGAAGGTGAAGGCGAAGAGGAATTTTGTGGATATGCCTGGAAACGGCGACGTTCCGTTTACTCACGCCAATATTAGTTCGGCCCGGAGAGAGCTCGGGTACAAGCCCACGACCGATTTGCAAACCGGGTTGAAGAAGTTCGTGAAGTGGTACCTTTCCTATTACGGCTACAATCACGGCAAACCTGTAAATTAATTTTGTTTCCCTTTTTTAGGGGAGGGTTTTTTCTTTTTTTAGTATGGTAGGGTTTTAAGTCACAGGCAAAAACAGACAGTAAAAAAAAAAAAAAAAAGAAGGGAAAGAACCTGGTCAAGAAGAAGGGAAACGGGACTGAAAAAGAAGAAAAAACGTGAGAGAAAAGAAAAGAAGGAGAAGAATACATTCTTTACTTAGGAGGCCAGCTAAAACAGCTGTTGTTCCTTGTTGATTTTTCTTTTCCTTTTTTGGTATTAATTGGTGTTTGTTTGTATTTTAACAGTTTCTTTTTCTGTAAAGAAAGAAAGTTCAACTTCAACTTCCATTTGTCTCCTCTTATTGTTTTTTTGTTTATATTTAATATTTAATTTTACTCTCCTAAAATTGATTGGAGCGAGAATGCGTTGGACCGTAATTTTCATTTGGTTTGTTCGTTCGTCAATCACCGCTAGGGGTGTTTGCGAATTGGATTGGATCGGTTTTAAAGAGAAAAATTATCCGATCTAATTATTTTGGTTTTGTTATTTTATTATCCAATTGGTTTGATTTAAAATTTAAATTTAATCTAATCCGATTCAATTTAAAGCAGTTTGGATTGGATTGATTTTTGGTTTTAATCTTACTATTATTTAAAAAAAAAGTGTTAAATAAATAATATGATATATAATAAATGTGTTAAAAAATAATTTAAAATATCAAATATTTTATTAATGAGTCATTATATAACTAATACTAGTATAACTCTTCAAATATATATTATTAAAAATAAATTTACACAATTTAATAATTATCTTTATGTATCTTATTCAAATAGTTACTAAAAAACTATCTTTAAATAAATATATTTTTTATAAACAAGTATAATTTATGTGATAATTTTACAAATATATAAGAAATAAAAATATAAACATGAGTGATATTAGAAAATTACAAGTGAAAATATATATGTATGTATAAGTTCGGTTTGGATTAGATTGAATCGGTTTTCAAAATTAAATCCGAAATCTGATCCAATTCAATAAAAAATTTCAGTTTTTTCAATTTTCAATTTTTTCGGTTTTCGGTTTATTCAGTTTTCGGTTTTTTGAATCGATTTTTTCAGTTTTCATTAGATTGTATCGGTTTATGAACACCCCTAATAACCGCTGTCTTGTGAGTGGTTTAAGTGTTTAACCATTCAGCTCTTACAGTTTAAAATTTAATCAATCCAATAATCAAACTATGGGAATAAGGCGGATTATTATTTTATAACGAAATTGTTGAAGACAAAAGTGAAGAAATAAAAATAAAAAGCTTTATGAGTTAAAATGATTTTGGTATTTATAAAATTTTATTTTTTATTTATTCTCTATAAATATTTTGTTATTTTTGTCATCAATATCAGTATTTGGAATTTAAAATTTTAGTTTCTTTTTTGTCCATTTTTAGATTGACGACGAAAAGTAAACCAATCATCAACGACTAAAAGTAGACAAAAATTTATAAAAACCAAAATTAAAAATATGAATTTATGAGTATCAAAAATATATTGAATTTAAGTTTTATAAAATACAAGTATTCAATGTAGTTAATATATTTTTATTATAAAATTTAATAAAATATTTTTATTTATTAATTACTTAACAAAATCGAAGAGCATTTTCAGTGGATAAAAACAAGGTGATTTTGGAGGAGGGGATTTGAAAGGGTGGAGACAGCTAGGATGACAGCGACAAGTGGTGCAATTGGGCGAGATACGGTTTGATGGGATCCAGACAGCAGAGGGAGTGTGGGACAGATAGTACTAGCCGTTGGATTTTGAGGAATTAGATAGATTTATCCAGCTGTAAAGTATTACGTGGTAGTATGGCTCTGCAGTGGTGGTGGGTTCAGCAAAACTACAACCTCACCTTGCCGACACTCGGGTGAGGAAAGGAGACTTGGTGGACGGAAGGTGTAAGTTTTTCTTTTGCTGGACGTGGAAATTACTACGTACATAGGTTTGGACTTTTGGTGGGGCCAAAGGCATTGTTGTTGTTCTGGATGTTAGTGTGACCCGGTTTTGTAAAAATTCTTATGATGGGGAAAAATGGAATCCGATAGAGCTTGTCCATGTTACGCGAATTTACTTTAAATGGGACCCTTAGCCTCTAGCGGCAGTGATTTATTTGCGTATTAATCATTGCAAGCTTCAGTGTTTGAGTGTATCTTTTCTAAAATGGCATGCTAAAGCAACTGCTTAATCTAATTCATTTATTTTTTTGCGATAAATGCTTAATCTAATTCATTTGTTCTAGATGAACAATGTTACATCACATCTACCGACATTCTTTATGGGCCCAATTAGCAAGAGAGTTTTGTTTGTCAATGTTCTTATATATATATAGTTACAATAGAATATCACATTTTGATATATATTTTTGGTTGGATCTGTTTTTATTTTTAATTTTTATTAAATGATTATCATAGAGTTAATTTTTTTACTTTTATTTTTTATTTAACTTTGCATCTCTCTTTCTCTTTTTTATTTTATTTTTAAAAAATTATTCCCTTTTTTATTTTATTTTTAAATATATAGAGACATGAAATGCCTCTGATTTCTCTAGTAATAAATAATATACATACATTATTATTTATTAATTTCTTAATATCTTACAAAAAATGTATTTAATGTTTTAAAATTTATAAATATTTAATATTTTTAATTTAATAAATAAGATTATTTATTTGGAAATATTCAATATTTGTTTTTTAATAGTTAAGAAAATTTTGAATGAGATTTAGAATTAATTGTTTGTCAATTAACCAAAACCAACAACGCTGATTACTTCTTGTTTCTTATAAAACAAGATTATGAAAAACAAAAGTTTAAAGATGGGAGTTTTGGGTTGTTGTTATCACTTACCAACATTAAGTAGCTTGTGCAGTTCATCGAGTTATTGATAGCTATTAAGTAATAGTTGTTAAATAAAAAGGACGCTTTATTCGCCGACTGAGACTAAGTGTAAGCCAGCTTGGATTGATTGTCTAGCTTGAGCGGTTGGTTGGTTGGTTGAAACTATAAACTTTTTGCTTGGATAAGAATGTGAAAGGACAAAAGAGGCTTGCAAATGTAGAGGATGAGTGCAATGTCTAAGAATGAGTTGAGTCTTCTTTAGACTTATTTACATAGTATTTTTAGTAATGGGCGGAGTGAAAAACATCTTGTAATGGGAGTAGCAAATTAATGTGATCTTATGAGTTAATGGATCTAACATTTATAACTAATGGGATCTCACATAATTAACCTAGTTTGATTGATTGATCATAAGTTGATCTTCATAGCTTTAGATATGAATTGATTAGATAAATATGATTACTTAGTTGGTACGATTCATACTTCATAGTCTTGAAACATCGAATTTAGAAGATGAATAGAATTTGTTATGTTTTAACCTGATCAGAAAAATCTTGATATATGTATCAATTTCTTAAGTGAGCTTAATTACTAAATCAATATGATCCAAAGTTTGTTTGACCAACTAGACCTATTTGGTAAATGATTTTGTTTTAGTAACTTTAGTTTTTTTTTTTAATGTTTTTTGAAATGTACTTTATGTAACATTCAAATTTATAGGTTTTTAACTCTTTTTTTCATTTTTATTTTTCATGTCTTATCATAATTTCTTCTTCTTCTTCTTCTTTTATCATTTTACACTTATCAAGTATTTTAATAACTAGTTTTGAGAAATATTTTTAATTCAATTAACTAGTTTGTTAGTATTCAGCCAATTTTGTTAACAAGCTCCATAGCTTTTATTCAAAAAGGTTTAATGGGCCAAGTTTTTACCTAAATTAATGGACTGAAGGTATAAAATTTCAAGATATTACAATAAAAATCCAATATAATAATAACAAAAATATTTGTTATCATAGTATTTATATTTCTTAAATTAAATTGGTTTGTCAAAATTAAAAGACTTTTTGAATGTTTATGCTTTCTTTGGATTAGGAGTGAAATAGAGAAGAAAAAAATAGGAAGGAATGAAATAGAAAAATAAAAATAGATTGAAAATAAAATGGAAAAGATATGTTGTCTGGATTGATAGAAATAAAAAAAAAAAAAAGTAGGTAAACTTTTCTCCACTTATTTAGATGAGTGGAAAAAGAGTGGAAAGAAATAGATAAATTATATGAAAATATTTCTATACTAATTAAAAAATTACGTTTTTTAATATATCATTTTTTATTAACATAAATTATTTATTATTCTTCTAAAAAATTTATATTATAAAAAAAAAATTAAAACCAAAAAAAATGAAAAAGAGACATAATTTCCATCCTATTTCATTCCAATTTGGGAGAAAAGTGTTGTTTGATGGGTTCTAATGAAATAACTCTCCTCATTTATATTTTTCCTCTCAAACAAATGATAAAAATTTAGTATTTTTATCCTATCTTCTTCCTTCTTATTTCCTTTTGTTTTATTTCTACTTAAACAAACAAAGGATTAAAGCCAAACATTTTTTTAGCCAAATAAACTAGACCATACCTAATGTAGATGCTATATTATTTTGCTTTATTTTTTTATTTTCAAGTATATGAAAAATGATGTAAACATAAAAAAATATTTTTAATATTTTTTACACAAGTCTTTAAAATTAGAACATAAAGTGAATAATGTGACATTTTTGTAAATATTATTTTTTGTGTACAATGGTCGCACTGAAGTTAAAACCTATAACCTCATACATATTATTCAAACCCCACCATAAAGTCGATCTTAATGGGTTAAATATTATTTGTAAAAACAAAAAAAAACTCACAAAATTAAATAGACTTTTAATGTATGAAAATTTTTATCTCTAAAATGCTTTTATGGGCAAAATAAGGTTTGATTGAAAACAACTAAACATTATTTTCTTTGGTATAATTGTGTTTATGTCAGTAAGCAAGATTTCGACACTCATAAATGGGCTGATTGACTAATCTGGTGTAGTTTTAAAAACAAATTACCAAAATGGGACCCTTTTGAAACATATTACTAGCATGGGTCTGTTTTGATCGTTGATCGGTTAAAGTCGCAATTCTGACTAGCGAAACTCAGCCCATGTCAGCTTTTTTCTTCTTTTTTTTGGTAAAATTACACGTAGGCGGCCAACGTGGAGAGTAAAACGCTAGTCTGAACTGCAGAACTCACAAGATTGCACCACGTGGCGCAATATGCAGGGACCGTCGTACCGCTCAACGGAGAAGTACATGTGGCATCTCCCTATGTGTTCTGCATTTGCGAATAGCAGGATTCACCCGCATGCGACACGTGGCCTGTCGCTTCCTCCCCTACCAACCAGACAGTGACACGTGGCATCCAGGGCGAGAACCTGCTGCTATGAATAGCGAGACTGCAATAAAAAAATATTTTTTGAAAGCCTATAAAAACCTCCACAACCCCACTTTGAAAGCAACTAAAAATAGTTTTGAATCCCCACATGAAAGCAACATAACTGAAGAGCGAAAGTGGGTCTGAATTTCGCGCCTGAGGTGTTTTTGGCGTATTAAAATTTAGGTTAAAAAAATTTTTGTATATATTTTGTAAAAATTAGTTACTTATTTAAATGATAATTGTACTGTTTGTCTATTAAATAATAGAAAGTTCCTTATTTTTAAGTTTTTTTTTGTTTTGATACAATTTATAATATGTGCTTATATTTCAAATATTTATTTGACATTGTGTGTTAATTTATATGGTTTGTAATATATTGTAATTAATTTATTAATTATATGTTTTATTGTATTCTAAAGCGGCAATTTATTCAATAAATGATTTAAAATTTTCAATTATGAATTTTATTGTATATTTTACTTAATTTTGACAATTATTTATATTTAATTTAAGTTTATTTAATTTAATTTGTGTTTTGCATTTATTTTAATAGTTGACTATGTTATTTATGTTTTTGTTTATTTATTTTTTAATTTTTGTAATATAATTGTTTGTATGTGGTTAAGAAATGTATATGTAATTATTATTATATGTTAAGAAATTATATGTGGTTAAATTTGTTGTAACATATTTTTATTTAAATAATAAAAAAATTTAAAAACTAGTTATGGATTTATTTATTTTGTTATTCAATTTGTAATATGCATTTATATTTCATTGATTATATGTATTATAGTATTTTTAGGTGGTGAATGTGTTTTTTGATAAATTATTTTATTTCTTTGATAAATTATTGTTTTAGCATATATAATATTATTTAAATTTTGGGTAATTACATTGAAAGTACGTAGTGTTTTTTAAAATTTACTCTCTTAATAAATATAATATGTTTGGGATTTTATTATTTAGGACGATAATAATAGAAAATATTTATTTATTTAGTTATGTATAATAAATTTATTAACTGATTATATTTTTCTTGTTGATTGATTTACGTAGTGTTTTTTATAGATCTCTACAAAATGGCCTCTTCTTCATCTTTCAATAGAGGCAACATTCATTCTGGACCAATTGATGATGACGTCTTATGGATGCAAAGTATGCATGTTTCGCAATATGTGTGGAATGGTGAACCAGACCGCAGATTACTTGTTAGACGAGCCCTTCCTACACATAATGGAGTAAAAGGTGTTCCGGAAACAATTATTGAATTTCTTAGTCAATCTGGCTTCTATTGGGTTGCCTAGAATGGGTTTTTTAAGGGTCAATGCTGGTTTGGTGAATGCTTTGGTGGAAAGGTGGAGACCTAAAACTCATACATTCCACATGAGATTTGAAGAGTGCACGATTACTCTTCAAGACGTCGCAATTTTGTTAGGGCTTCCTGTTGATGGGCTGCCTCTTATTGGGTCTACACAGCTTGATTGGGGAGCTCTGTGTGAAGAGTTGTTGGGTATTCGACCAGCGAACCTATATGGTAGTTTTGTTAAACTAAGATGGTTGGCTAAGCATTTTGATGACATTGGTCAACATGTTATCAATGAGGAACAGTTGCGGAGATATGCATCGGGCATGGATCCTTAGATTCATCGGTGGTGCACTGTTAGTTGACAAATCAAGTAGTAAAGTCTCGTTACGATATCTTCAATTTTTACGAGACTTTACGAGACAAGGACCTATGCATGGGGGCTGCTGTACTTAGCTGCTTATATCGCCAGCTATGTATAGCCACAAATTATAGGACGCAATCCATTGGTGGCATGTGCTTATTACTGCAACTTTGGGCGTGGGAAAGATTTCAACGTATAACTCCAAAAAGAATGCCCGACTTCATTGTTAGTCAACCCTTAGGGATGAGGTAACATTAATGTTGTTAATATACACTTGTTATGATTTTCATATTTGGCTTAAATTGTTTATGACTCCATATTTTTATAGGTGGCTTCGACGTGAACATAGCCACATAGGAAACAACGATTTAACATCACACCGACGAGCGTTTAACATTATGAGGAGGCATGATGTAAGTATCTATCTTGTATAGCCTGTAATTGTAATTCTAATTTGCTATACATGGTTTTAACTTAATTGTTCTTTGTAGATTGTTTGGGAGCCATACACTGAGGCTATTATGAATGCAATGCCTCTAGTATGCTGAAATGGACAAATTGTCTAGAAATCAGTTGTGCCACTAATATGTTTTAATGTATGTGAATGGCATCAACCCGATAGAGTGATGAGACAATTTGGTCTTCGGCAACCAATTCCACATCCTCCGCTTCAACCACAGGAGTTATATGCGTTGACTTTGCGTGGAAAGACCAGTGAAAATTGGCATAACATATTGGCACCAGCAATTAATGCATGGAATCACAGACACGAACTACAAGTTCAGGACACCGACCCGCAAGTAGGAAGTTTGGGTCACAATTCTGAGTACATGAGGTGGTACAAACGAAAAACAAAGATGTTTGTGGACCCGAAGAACGCTAAGGTAGCAACTTTGGTAACATGACTTACGTAAATTGACTTGTAATATTTTTTTTGATATTGAAGTCGTTGTGTGTCTAATTTTGTTTTTTTTACAGGGAGAGGTAGGGGAGACATTAACATACATGGTCTCCGAGGAAGGCAGAGGTACGTGGGCGGTTGACGACCTGGTGCTTTATGTCGAGAAAATCATGATTTTAGCTGACGCAGAAGATAGCGTAACTGAGGCTGCTTCGCCAGCTCCACCTCCTCCACCGATATTCAATGCACAACAATTTCATATTCCTGGGCATCGTGTTGAATTGCAATGGCTTGGAAGAAGGAGAAGGATTGTTGAGGCCGAAACATATGATTTTCTGACAATGTCTTAACGTCAACCTAGGATGTATTACACACCTGCACAATTTGTACATTATCCTAATTCACAACCCATGTACTATTATCCTTCTCAGCAACAGGCTGATGCTGGAACTTCGCAACAACACCTTCCTCATGCTCATTCGTCAACACCGAATTTCACGATGGATCAACTATTTGGGACTCCGCTCTCGACATCAAGTCCAAACATGCCTTCGCCATATGTAACCCCAGGCGCCCCTACTATATAACATACCTAGATCTCCATGGATACAAGGGATGGATCATGTAATGGGTGTAGATCTATGTGCCCAATTTTCAGTCAGAGGCAGATAATGCTAGTCAACTATCTGCGACGAATGCTGCTGCTATAGCGGATGATGTATGACCAGCAAGAAGAAATCCTACACGAATTGCTAGAAATTGGTCACGGCCTTGTGTTCTGACACCTCCAAATGAGGGTCACGAACATTCGGCAGATGATACTTGATTTTTTTAAGTTCTACGATCGTTGTATCAGTTTATTGTACATAATATTAATATTTTATTGACTATATTCGACAATGTTGTCATCCACTGTTGATTTACTAGGTGTTGATAATTAAGTTAATAAATAGAAAAACACATTTATGAACAAATCAAAATGGTAACAACAATATAGCGTTTTAAAGAGAAAGTTTAAAAATTTCATAAATCAACATTACAAAAATTGTTATGAACTAAATGTTTTCTTCATTACTTTGCTCGGAATTGCCTGTCTGCGCTTGTAATGGACAATTGCGCCTATTATGACCTTCCCGTCCACATCTACGACATCTCTGTCTAGGTTGTGATTCAACCCAATCTATTTCATTTCTAATTCTTGTTGATTTTAGTCGACCTTTTCCACAAACAGTTGTTGGGTCGGGACAAGTACCCATTGCTCATCATCAGGTGCCATAGCTTCTTCATTACCCAACGGCCATCACTGTGCTGAATATGCATGTAGTATGTACTCATTTGTGTATACTGGGTCTATGTATTGGTTGTAGTCAACGCTGACTACACCACACGCAGCAATAACATGGGAACATGGATAATGTAATGCAGTAAAGCGTCCACATTGACAATAATGTTCGTTTAGGTTAACTATCCATTTTTGACCGCCACGCTGAGTCAAAGGATTAAATGCCTCCTCAACCTCAAACCGTGTTGACTGGATGTCGTATCTACGAACCTGGTGAGAAGATGCTTCCTCAACATTTTTTCGAATCGCCTCAACTAACTTGGCACAATATATATTGCTAGCTGACAAATCTGCCCTCACTTGGGACCCTCGCTGTATAAAGTACTCAACACATCAACTGTATGTTGACTTTACCAAGGCAGTTATTGGAATGTTCCAACAATCCTTCAGGACCTTATTGACGCATTCAAACAGGTTCGTGGTCATGTGGCCAAATCTACGGCCTTCCACATCGTATGCCATACTCCACTTGTCAACAGAAATGAACTTATCCATCTATCGACATCTGCGCTACACTCGCGAAATGTTTGTAGTTTTTGTCAACAATGTGTTTGCATGGAGTATATCCTACAATAATAATAAAAAAGTTGTTATTGAAAATATGATAATGTTAAAAAAAAAATTGTGAAGTTAAAGGTTATAAACTCACAACATACCTAGATTAACCAACACTTTTTTTGTTTTCCATTCTTGAAACGATGATTAAAATTGCTTGCAATATGTCGAATACAATACATATGATAACCATGTGGAGGTTGCCATCCAAGGGCCTTATTTTGCACAACAGACTTTATGCTACGATGTCGATAAGAAATTAGACATATGCCCTGTTTATCCATGACATGCAAACGTAAATGCGACAAGAACCACGACCACACTTGTAAAGTCTCGCCCTCAACCACAGTAAATGCAAAAGGAAGGACATTACTGTTGCCATTTTGTGTTGTGGCAATTAACAAGGTTCCACAGTACTTGCCATACAAGTGTGTTCCGTCGACTTGTATTAGTGGCTTACAGTAGCGGAAGGCATCACCACATTGCTTGAATGTCCAAAAGACTCGATGGAATTGCCGGTAACCGCGAATGAGTTGATTACCAACAAAAAATTCATTGTGGCAAAGTTGGTAATACGTACCTAGCGCATTCCCTTGCATATACTTAAGCCACCTTGAAAGCATGGCATATGACTCGTCCCAGTCTCCAAATTCACGGACTATAGCTTTCTATTTGGCCTTCCATGCCTTCCTATATGTCACCTTGTAACCCTGTCATAGCTGTTATTCTCTCTTGAATCAAACTTATTTTTGGGGATGGATCTTTAGAGATCATTCCTGCACATAAAAAAAGAATTTCAAATATATATTTTTCATATTGATTCACAAAGTCAAATATGTAAACTTGCAATATACCTTGTACGCATGAACAAATGAATTCAGAATCTAACTTGTCATGATCTTGTGTTAGTGACAAATTCAAGCATGTATGTGGCCCACCCCATTGGCTGACAACCCAAGTATATGTTTTTTTTTTTTATAAAATTGCCCTCATATACCATGGACAACTGTCATTCTTATTTGGGCATTTGCAAATCAACTTCGTGGGCTTGGACTCAACAACAACATACGTTTGATGCAATTTCATTGCATAATGTTTTAATGCATTATGTACAGCCTGTTTGCTCTCAAACTGTAACCCGACATATAATTCTTCCCCGACACTCCAGCCAACAGAAACGTCTAAGGATGACATCTCCTCCTGATTAGGGTGACTCCAATTAATGTTTGTATAGTTGGAAGAATCACACCAAAATGGAAGTTGAGTTGCACCCCCTGCATAAATTTGAAAAGATTAACAATAAAAATTTGACATCAAATATAAAATAAAATAAAATAATTAAAAATATTGTGTATGACTATTTTATGTAATAATTTTTAATTGTCTATTTGTATTTAACTTCATGGATAAACATTAACTACGTATGCAATAACATAATGGTATTATGTAAGATAAAACATACCTTCCTCAGATTGATATATTGACAATGGTTAAATCATACGACTTACTTCAATGGACGCTGTCTTATCATCTGTGTCAAACGATTCATCATCAGGAATATCATCACTGGATGATTCCTCAACATATGACTGCGACACATAATAGTCATCGTCGTCGTCATCGTCGTCATCTGCTTCTACTTGTCTTTGCATCCCAGATTGTGCCAATGACTAATTACAAGACAAATTCTGATCACCAGACACGCGAGAATTTATTCCACCACCTTCTAACGGAATCATAGAACTACCAACAACTTCCACTTCAACATACATTTCTATTACTGACATTTCATTTTGTTGCTGAAATACATGAATCATGCATTCTATGTCTTCATCATTACATATTTGTAATGCACTGTATTTGCCTTCGCCTTTTGAAATTAAAAACCTACATGTAACAGAAGATATAACTTGATTTGCTTGCAATTTAAATTTGTCATGAATTTTTCGCTTTAAAACATTAAAACTAATGCCATGTCTAATTTGTGTTGCTTTCTTTGTCCCTTCGAACGTTACTCCCTCGACACCTTCATACATCCTTCCATTTATATACACAAATACTACAATTGAATTCATGATTGTGTATAATGTATCTACCGAAAAAAGTAATATCAACTCAGTAATAAATAAAACATGAAATAAATATATTTGTTTTTCAAATGAAAAACAAAATTATTATATATATTTTTCAAATAATATAAATATAATATTACACAAAAAATATAAAAAAGTTACATAAATATAAAGTGATTAAAAAAACATAAAAAAATTACATAACTACAATAGAGAAGTCGTATTGTAAGCCAAAGGTGAAGGGAAATTTATAGGATTTAAAACGCTAGTTTGAATTGCGGAACTCACAGGATTGCGCCACGTGGCACGATCTGGTGAGTTCCATAGTTCAGACTAGCAGTTTTACTCTCCACGTTGGTCGCCTACGTGTAATTTTACAAAAAAAGAAGAAGAAAAAAGCTGATGTGGACTGAGTTTCGCTAGTCAAAGTTGTGACTTTGACTGGTCAATAGTCAAAACAGACCTATGCTGGTAATATGTTTTAAAAGAGTCTTATTTTAGTAATTTGTTTTTAAAACTTACACCAAATTGGTCAATCAGCCATCATAAATGGTATCCAACTAAACTATTAATAATTCGTTACAAATTCAATTATCTCACTTGGATAAGTGACCTTAGCACTGTTTCTTGACGTGCAAAGCATAGACTTCACCCTTTCTAAAGTAATTATAATAACCTAAACCCGGTCACCCTTTATCAAGCCATAATGATGGCAGTGTTTCTTTCATACATTATTTGACTTCGAACGTGAGAGTTTCTTTATGGACACACCACTTTTTATCACTTTGTCGTATCCGGAATTACTAAATAAAACAAATCGTCACCTAAGGTGAAGTTAGAAGCATTTAACTTGCAATCTACATTTTAACAAGTTCGGGGGATTATAATTTAAATAGCGGAAATGAAACAAGAAAAATTAGTTTGCCTTGTTAATAAAAAAAAATAGTTTGCCTTTTTTTTTCGTAGTTATATTTTTACTTTTACGTTCATCAGTTTGTGCTACGTTTGGTTGAACATAATTAAAAAAAGAAAGAAAATGAGGATATTTGAATAATTTATTATATTTGAATAGAAGAAGAAAAGTGGAAAGAAAGAGAGAAAAAAAAACTTGAGTCTTAAGTAAAAAAAAAAAAAGGTTTTATTTCCATCTATAAAAACAAATGGGAGAGAAAATAATAGACTAAATTGTACTTTTGGTCCTCTTATGATTCTTAATATGCGATTTTGATCCCTCTTTTTTTAATTGCAGACATTTAGTCCTCCAATTTTTAAAATCACACAATTTTAGTCATGCAATAAAACCCATGACCTTTTGCACAAAGAAGGATCCTTAACCACTAAACCAATTAACTTATTTGGTTTACACGGTAAAACATATATTACATATAATATTATTACATGATATAATTGCACATATTGTATCTTCCAGTATGATTAATGTGTGAATTTAAATTTTATGTAATATTAATTTTTATTGTTTAATTTAAAATATAATGTAAGTATTATAATATTTTATTAGATAATATAAACATACATTCAGTTTTTCTTTTATTTCCTTTTTCACCCAATTTTCTTCTCACGTCTCTATTATTTTTCTATCACCCCACTTATACTATATTATTTAATAAAACATTATGATAATTACATTATATTTTAAATTAATTAATAAAAAATCAATATTAAATAAAAATTAAATTCACACATTAATCATACTTGGGAAGAAAAATATCTACAATTGTATCATGTAGGAATATTACATATAATATATGTTTTACATTATAAATGAAATATATTAAGTGATTTAGTGTTTAAAGATCCTTCTTTATGCAAAAAGTCATGGGTTCTATTCCTCCATCTCTTACAATTTTACTATTTTCTAACTCATATTTTTCATTGCCACATTAGTGATCTGTGTCAACATTCACATGTATTGCCACATCAGCATTAGAGTGCCATGTTAGCAATCTATGTCATCACTAATAAACTATGTCAGCAGTCAACGTTTGGAGCTTCACTGAGAATCATGAAATCAAACCTCAAAATCAATGGCTTTGGGCAACCTAACACAAGGATAAATACTTAGGGAGAACACCTAACAAAACATGATACAACTATTTGCTTCATCTTAGCTTAGCCTCCAGGCGACTATTAAATGTTGTACTTTGACTTGAATATTTTGGCTCCCTTTGTGGGGCATTAGTAAAACTCTTTTTGACACTCTTGCAGTTGTCAAACAAAGATGGCAACGACTTGAGCAAACCCTGAGCATAAATGCACAATAGCTATGATGACCTAGGTCCTACAACAATTGATGATGATTATGGCCGAGTTGAGGCAATAAAATAAGGAAATTCAACACATGAGCAAGGAGACGGAGTAGAAAAATCAAGAAGTAGAGAAACAAAATCAGACCTTGCTAAATTAGATTATGGCCTTAAAGCAAAGGGTGGAGGGTGGACATGTTCCCAACGAAACTCCAAAAGGTTTTCAACCATTTTCGAAAAATATCTAGGCCAAAGAAGTACCAACAAATTTTCGTGTCCTGATGATTGAATTGTATGATGACCCAGGAGACACTCACTAGCTCAAATTTTGTTTGTTTTCTTAAATTTTTAATCCTTCCATATTACAAGTTAATCTTTGCTCATCATTAAAAAATTATTAAAATACTTCTTCTCTATCTCTTTGAGTATTGACATGCAATCAAAACTTCTACTTCTACATCTTTAACATAAATTTCTTGGTCCAAATATCTTGAATTAATTTTCCTATTTTTGAAAAACTTATATATCTTTCTTCCTTTTTTTTCAAAAGTTTTGAATCATACCTCATTCATAATTTTCCTGTCTTATTTTTAGTATTTTGATACCTTATTCAGTTTTTAACATTATTGCATCTATGAAATCAATACCTTAAGTTGTGTAATAAAACTCTTTTCTAGAATTACCTTGCTATTCTTCTAACCTCTTTTATCTGATTTTCTTAAAAAAAAGAAATCAACTCACAATCTTTAAATTTTATTCTTATAAGTAAATATTTACATTTATTTACCTGTTTAATAGTACTCAATTCATATTTAAACGATTAGAAGGAAATTACAGTAATTTAATAAGTAATTTTGTATATTGGTTATGTAAAAATATTAATATTTCTTTATTAATTTTCGTTTCTTTATTAATATTAATGTTATTTGTATATTGGTTATGCACATGTGATGATTTTTTTTAAAAAAATTATTACAACATTTTTAACAAAATGATACGATTTTTATTATAAGATAATATTTATAAATTAGAATATCTTTAATCTTATAATCAAAATTTTGATGAAAAAAATTTGAATAGTGTTTATTTAATTTAATTCTACAATGTTTAATTAGCAATAATTTTATTTTGGGTAAAATATTTTTTGGTCCCTTTAAAATTTTTCATTTTAGCCCCTAAATTTTTTGTTGTCCTGTTTTAGTCTCTCTAATTTAAAAATGCATCACTTTTAGTCCTCAAAATAACATTTAATAGCGGTTATAAAGTGTTATCTAAACTACTTTAAGGACTAAAAGTGATGCATTTTCAAATTAGAGAGACTAAAATAGGACATAAATTTTTTAAGGGACTAAAACTAAATTTGAAAAATTTTAGAAGAACCAAAAATATATTTTACCTTTTTATTTTTTATGTCAAAATTTTATAATATATGTAAGATAATATGTTGAATAAAAATATTTTAATATATATATATATATATATATATATATATATATATATGTATGTATGTATGTATGTATGTATATGTATGAATAACATTTTTTAAAAATTTTAAACATTTAATTGAGGTTGAATTATTTTACTTAATGATTTTTTTCAATAAACCAAGTAAAATTTTTTAAAATCTGAATATTAAATGTTAATTAAACTATATATTTATAAATATTTAGATTTTTTATTTTAATATTTAAATACAATGATTTATAAGATACTATTTAGAAATATAAACAAGATAAATAGATTTTTAAATAAAATTGTAGTTACATTATTTAAATTAAAAATCACATGTAAGTTTGCATTATAAAAAGTAATAAAGTAAATTAATAAAAAATAATTTTGATTATATATATAATGATTTAAATGTCATCAATAATAAAATATATAAAAGGAGAAAATTGTTTTATTAATACTTAAATAAACATAATTTAATACATATTTGCTTATATTATGTTTTAGCATATATGTTAAAAGATATTGAATAAATATATTTGATCATTTAATTTATTTCAAAAATACATATTACCTCTGGTCTTCTATATAAGCAACAAATGATAGTATTAAAAACACTATCATTTGTTGCTTATTTAAGGACCAAAGGTGGTATTAAATTTTTTTTAATATAACAAATTTTCTCTTTTTAGTAAAAATTTTATTTTATTTTTTGAAGTGTATACTTAATGTATTAGATAAAAAACTATTAATAAATTTAAATCTTAATTATCTTTTTGGTTTCTCAAATTTGGGTCAACTTTTATTTTTAGTCATTCAAATTTAAAAGTAATTTTTTTAGTTTTTTTAGAAATAATCCATTTTTAGTGAAAGACTAAAAAAGATTACGAAATAGGGACTAAAACTAAGCCATTCTCAAATTAGAGGACAAAAAAACTACTTTTAAATTTGAGGAACTAAAAGCTAACTTGATCCAAATTTGAGAGACCAAAAAAATATTTAAGTCTAAATTTTATTTATAGTAAAAATGGAAGATATCTAAATTTTATTTATAATGAAAATTTAAAAATTATCTTATAAATTTTTGTGTTAATACATAATATAAAATAGAGGTTAATGGTCATATACTGTCAGTGTAAAAAGTTTTACATTGTCAATCAATCAGAAATCACCGTTGATATGACTTTTCAAGTATTTATTATAAAAGTCAACAAACTTACAATAAATGGTGGTTTGTGATTGGATGACAGTGTAAAACTACTTTACACTGTCAATGCATGACATTTTTTCTCTATAAAATATACATTCTAAGGTAATTAATGATTATAGTTTTTTTTATTATTTATATTATAATTATTTATATTCTTATACTTTATCTTAAATAATTTACTGCTATTTATATATAAATTATTTTTTATTACAAATATATTTTTATCTTATAATTTTTTAGATTTTTTATAACAATTAGCGTTTTAACCCGTGCATTGCACAGGTCAAGTCTATTATGCAAATTTTATGATTATAATTATTTATCATAAAAGATTTAGAAGTAATTAAATTAATTAAAATTAGATATATTTTAATATTATATAATATATTAAACAATAAATTACAATAAAATAAAATAAGCTAAAAATATAAATAAAATTGTCATATTAAAAATCACGTATGGTAAAAAAGTTTATAATATGATATACAATAACTATTGCACCCAATCCTTTTATTGTAAAAAATAATTTTACGTGATAATCTTATTGAACGAATGAAGCATTTGAAATGAGATAATTGTTAGTAAAAAATATAAAACATTTCTATAGACAAATAAACAATAATTTAGAAGTTAAAAACAAAAAAAAGTAATAAAATGTCTTTTGTTTAACTTTTTTATCTTTACTAGTTGTATTTTCTCTTTTTTAATCATATATATTTATTTTTGATTGTTTGTTAGCTAATTTTAAGAGAAGAAAGATCACATATATGTATTTTAAAATCAACATGTATTTTCAAAGAAAATAAAATAAAATCTATTCTAACACACTCAATTTTTTTTTTTATCTTTGTCTCTTTTTTTTGTGAAAAAAGGACACCATTGGTAGAAAATCCAACCCTTATACATAGGTGCAACTAAAAAATTAAAATTAAAATACTAAGAAACAACATAAAACCTAATCCATAGATAAAATAAGGAAAAGTTGAAAGAAAGCACACAAGTCTTTGCTACATAACCAATGTGTTATATTTCAACAACTAATAGCATAATACTTGTGCAATTGTATGGGTAGCATTGATTTTCACACCCATTTATCTAATTATTCTTTCATTGAGTACATTATGCATAGGAATTCCAAGGACCATATAATGATTATAATTACACTATTTTTTTTGCGAAGACTTGACAATTGAAAACATTGAATTTCATACTAATAATAATATCCATCTTACAGGTTTGTAGGTCATTCACAAGCTGTATTTTAAGACAGTAAAGGGTTTTTTTGGGTGATCATGGATCCATATGAGCTTCAACCTTTTTTACAAAAAAATGAGTGTCTTTTACCCAAACTTTATAAAAGCCAATACCAGCAAGGCCTATACTTCCTTATTTTGGCTTACTTTCAACTTCAACAGTAGCTTTTAAGCTACTAAACATATATTGTGTCATAGCATAACTAAAATATTAGAAATACAAAGTAAAGTAACACTAAAACAATTTTGAAGAACACAAAACAAAGAAAAAAATAGTGAAAAAAATAAGCTTAAATTCTTTTATTCAAGTTCATATGCTAGTATATGGTCCATTTAGAATTTGTATTGATAATGAAATCTTTAAATCAGGGATAAGCAAATAATTATAAATTTGATTAAGAAGTATATAGGGAGAAATAAATAAAGAGAAATCACTTGAATCTCAAATGAAGAGATTGCAAACCAAAAGAAATATTGTTAGGATTTATGGAAAAATAACTATTTGATAATTTGATCACAGTCCTATATTTAATATTGCAAATCAAAAAAAAAAAAAATCCAAAATAGAAATTGAAGCAGGTTATATAAATCATGTATATAAAGCAAAATTTGAGGAAAGTAATGATTGAAGGGTAACAAATAGGGGGTTCTGTTCTTATCAATGATTTTTCCCAACCACATGAACTTTCTGGAATTGAATTAGAGACACACTTCCTTCGTCGATTCAGCCTCATGCTTTTGGATATATCACTCTAAAAACTAACTTGTACCTTTTCTCTTTTTCTACGATGCTTCTACGCTAAATATATTTCAGTCTTTTTTTTGTCACATAAGATTAATAAAAATTAGTTCATTAGAATAATTTTTAAAAACAATAAAAAATTATAATTTAATAAATTTAGCCATAAACTTTAATTTTTCTATCAAATCAGTTTTTAAAAATTAATCCTAATATTTTAGTTTTGAATTTTATTGATCCATTCTTATATAAAGTGTAAGATTTTTTTTTTGAGCAACAATTTTAAGTTATTGTATTTTTTTAATATATAAAAACTATAATTCATAACTCTTTTAGTATAAATACTTACTAAATTCAAATTTTATTGGAGAATTTTTTTTTTTAAATATGGTGACTTTTATGATAAAAAAGTTAAGTTTTTATTTATTGGTGCACAAAGCATCTTTCTATTTAGTATTTTTTGGGTGTATAATGACAACAATAAGATTAGAACTTAAGAGCTTGTGCAAACTATTTTTCACTGTTAGAATAACTCTAATTGTTTCTTAGTATAATAAGTATTTTAACATGTATATTGCATAGAATAAATACTTATTCCATAAAACATAAATTTATAATAAATAAATGCTTTTGAATATACTATAAATTATATTATAACTAAAATTTGTAATAATAAATATTTTTGAACGTATAGATTATATTTTAAATTTATAATATATAATTTATATTGTGATACAATGTCATTCTAATTATTGATAATTTATTTTAAAAAATATTAAAATTTTATTTAGATCTAAATATATTGAAAACAATAGATTAAAAGACATGAGACGTTAAAAAAAATTCCTAAAAACACTTTTATTAAAAAATGACAGCTAAAAATGCTCTCAAATAGAGGTTCTAATTTAATATAATAGGGGGGGATATCTTCTACATTAAATTTTAAAAAATATATACTTTAACATATTTTATATTTTGAGTTATTTTTAATTTATTTTTACCATTATTTCTAAAGTGAGTAATACATCAGCAGGTTCCTAAATTTTTAGGCAATTTTTAATTAGGTCCATATACTATAAAAATTTGTAATTGAATCTTTAATCTTTTATTTTTTTTAATTGGGTCCTTGGGGTTAACTTCTGTGATTGTCGTTTGCCTCAGGGACCAAATTAAAAAAGTTTAAAAGATTAATGACTCAATTAAAAAAAAATAGTACAAGAATCTAATTAACAATTGTCTAAAAGTTTAGAGACCTACTCAATAGTTTAACTTTTAATTTACTAACATTATGTTAGTCCAATAAGGTTTTGAGTTTGAGCCTTGTGAACGAAAAAAAAGTGATTAGGAGAAGATACGTCATTAAAAGTGGTTAGCCAAAATTTCTAGTAGAGATTAGTCATTGACAAAACTAATAAATGCTTCACACCTATTTTTAATTTTGCAATTTTAGTCCCCCAAATTTTGAAAATATGCAATTTTGGCTCAATCGTTAAATGATCATCTGTTGACTGTTAATGCCTCAACATTAATTATGATGTTACATTAAACTGGATACGTGGTAGTATTTAATAGCCTAATGTCACGTCATAGTCAACGTTAAGACATTAATAGTTAATAAATAAACATTTAACAGTTAAACCAAAATTAAAGATTTTTAAAATTTGGAAGACTAAAATTGCAGCACTAAAAATAAGAAGATCTAAAATTAAGGATTTTTAAAAATTGAAGAACTAAGGGCCCATTTGGGGTGGTTTTTAGTTGTGAGTTTTGAAAATCTCAAAAACTTCAACTAGTTTTTAGTTTTTAAAAATTAGTTTTAGTGTTTTCTCAAATTTTTGGTTTCAAAATAAGCTCATTTTATTTTTTTTTATTTTGTTAAATTTAGTTTAAGGGTATATTTGTGTGGTGGCGGCAAAGGTGGTAATAGTGGTGGTGGTGAGGACGACAGTGACAGTGGTGGCACTGCTGATGGTCGTGGTAGTGAAGGTGGTAGTAGAGTTGCAGCGGCGACAACGGAAGTGGCGACAGTGTTAGTGGTGGTGGTGGGAAGAGTCATTGTCAAATATAGTGATGTGTACTTTTTTAAAAACTAAAAACTAGATTCACAAAACCTTTTTTCTTGGTTTTGAAAATGAATGTAAAAGTGTTTTAAAATTGAGTTAAAAACCATTTCAGCTCTGTTTAGCCAAACGCGTTTTGTTTTGAAAATTGAATTTGAAAATCAAAAACCAAAAACTCACAATCACTCCAAACGGGTCCTAAAATTGTGGAATTAAAAATTGGGAGACTAAAATCGCGAATTGAGAATTATAAAAAGACTAAAAATGTAATTTAGTCACAAAATAATAATGTGACAACATTTGAATATTGAAAGATGCTCTTTGTTTTTTTCTATTATTTTTTTATTAAAATAAAACAAAGGCAAAATCAAGATAAAAAATAAAAATAAGATTAAACTATTGAGTAGATCTCTAAATTTTTAGATAATTTTTAATTAGGTCCTTATACTATTTTTTCTTAATTAAGTCCTAATTGGAAAATATTTTGTCCAAATTAACAGAATATTCACAGCAATTTAACATTAGGACCTCAATTAATTTAAAAAAAAAATAAAATTAAAAACTCAATTATAAATTTTTATAATATAAAACTTAATTAAAAATTACCTAAAATTTCATAAACTTACTTATGTATTATCCCTTTCTAACATTAATGGTCACGAAAATTTCTTCCCTAATTGGGCGTTTCACATATCGATCCTTTTACCCCACTGTTCCAAGTTCTAACTTTCCACAGAATCTGGAGAGTAGTGAATCCAAAGGAATTAGTTGGTGGGATGCGATTCACTCTTCTCTCGCGTGCGCCTGTTCCTTTTCTTTCTACCGCCTTGCTTAAATTCAAATCCGTTGCACCTTCCACTAGGGTTTATCGCATGGCCGCTGCACCTTCTTCTGCGGCGGTTGGCGACGGTGCTCCTTCTGCTTCCTCCGCCATTGATTTCCTCTCAATCTGTCACCGCCTCAAGGTACTTCTAAACGAGCTTTGTATTTTGTAATGAGCTTCTTCGTTTCTCAGAAATGCCGGAGAAATGAAAGAGATGATGGTTATTTAATTTTGATTGCTAAAATTGTCAGCACGTGTTAACCTAAGCTTTATTTCAGACTGAAACGTAGTTTTATTTGATTGGTGTTGTGTGACTCTAATAAAAGCTCGATTGCACTTGTGCTTGTGCTGTTTCGTTATTTTGTTTTTGTTCGCTTTGCATGCTTTTAATTTGTAGTGCTCTAACTTGTTTGAATTGTACGTGTAATCTGAAACAGACAACAAAGAGAACAGGGTGGGTACGAAAAGATGTTGAGAATCCAGAATCTATAGCTGATCATATGTATCGAATGAGTTTGATGGCTCTGATTGCATCAGAAGTCCCTGGTGTAGACCGAAACAAGTTAATCCACCTTCCTTTTTCCTCGGCTATATCTATGTTTATCAACGAGTTCATTTTTTGTAATGCACCTGATAACAATAGAATGGGAGGTAGGTTTTCTGAAGCTTGTTTTTCTGTTAATTTTCAGATGCATTAAAATGGCTGTTGTTCACGACATTGCAGAAGGTATGCTAATCTGCCACGTACTTTGTTTTGTTTGTCTGTGTCAGGTAAAAATGATTCTGCATGCCTGAAGTGTCGTATATGAATAATAATATAATATTGCGGACAAGTTTGGCTGAATTCCGCTGGAAAGTAATAATTTGGTGAAATGTAAATAAACCAAAACAGTGGATGAGATCGAGTGAATACAAGGGCAAGTAGAGGTTTGAATTTTGAAAATAGATTAGTTATGGATAACATAGTGGTGTAGATGGAAACCCTGACAGCAATAAATTTTTATGGTGCAAATTGATTATTGATCTAGAAACTAACATACACGCATGCACACACATTTCTCCCCACCATTCAGCTCTTTTCATGTTACACTTGGCGAGAACTTGAGAAATGCCTAAAACACTAGTAGTCCACATGAGTGAATTTGAATTACATAATGCCAGCTGTTGTTTTGATGTATACAAATTCACAATGCTTTTATAACCCTTATTTTGGTTTTATTGAAGAAGCAGATTTTGGGTTTTCAAGTTATTAGAAGTTTGAATACAAGAGTATTATAATATCATCATATGTCTCATGTTCTCTCTTCAGAGTTCAGATCTACAATTTAATCTGTTTACTTTGGTGCTTTGTTTAATAGCAATTGTTGGGGACATAACGCCATTGGATGGAATTTCTAAAATAGAAAAGAATCAACGAGAACAAGAAGCACTAGATCATATGTGTAAAGTACTTGGAGGAGGATCGACAGGTACTTTTTTTTTTTTCACTCTGTACATGAGTTTGTTAATGAGAGAATAACGAAATCTCATGTCTCTTGGTTTTTAATTGAATTGTCATATTGAAGCAAAGGAAATAGCTGAGTTGTGGATGGAGTATGAAGCAAATTCTTCTCCCGAAGCTAAATTCGTCAAGGACCTTGACAAGGTTTGTGGCTTTTTTGCTGTTGTCTTTCAATGAGTCACATTTGGGCTATACCTTTTGATTTGTGTTTGTGTGTGTGTTTGGTACAATACCCTTCTATGGCCTAGGGAGGCCCCATCACTAGATTGATGCCTAAAGGATCAAGAGGTCCCCACCAGGGGGCCCAGGGAGTGAGGGAGAGAAAGTGGGGGAATGGGAAAGGGCTGTTCCCTTTTTTTTATTTTTTGGGTGGGGGAGCTATTGAACCTCCTCCCAAGAACTTACAATGTCCCAACCAAGTGAGCTAGTCTCAAGAGCCCTTTTTGACTGATTTTAATAATGAGGTCTTGTGATTCAAGAATTATGGACCTTTGTTTTGGATTTTCGTGATATTTCCTTCTCCATTTCAGCTTCTCTAAAAACTGTATATCGGTTTATACAGATAAATTTATCTGATTCATTGAAAGGGGGAAGATGGTATAATGTGATGATGCTGTTCCACTATTGTTTTCCTTTACTTTGTATATTTTTGTCCCCATTTTTTATTTAAATCTAATTACGTAACATACTTTTCTTTGTCCCAAAGGGCTTGGGATAGATTGCATTTGGGCCTTTGTGAATTTAAGTCTATGGCTAAAAGGAAGAAACGAAAATAATAAGTAGCTTATTTATTGTTAATATTCTATCAGGCAGATGATATTAATTCATTTACAATGATTATGTCACATTTTGGCCTGAATTTAAAACACCTTTGGTTCTTGCCATGTTCAACTCTAGTTACTGTGATTATATAAATTTTGTTCCATACAGGTGGAGATGATACTTCAAGCTTTGGAATACGAAGATGGTGAGAGGATTTTTCAATTTTATTTTTCTTCCTATCTTTTCACTTTATTATGATCATATACAGGTCTTGTGTGTCAATTCTTCAAACAATAAATATATTTGATATTAATCTATATTATATTAAGGAATTTATACCAGTGTTTTTGAATTTAGGACATGATAAACTTTTAGCGCCATGGTCTTCCTAGACTGGGTGGCCTCCATAATTAAGACAAGGTTGGTGGGGTCAGAAGTTGTGATGACTGATAAGTATCATCTTTGGCAACAAATTGACAATTATATCTAATATTCTAGCTAGGAATTTTATGGAATTTGTTGTCTATATAGGGTATCATTAGTGATGAGTTATATTACAAAAAAGGATGACAAGGATAAACAACTATTTGACTGTGCATTGATATTTTTTACTAATGTCTGTGCAATCAGTAATTTTGTGTCATCTTGTGCCTTTTTTGATTAGGATGACAAGGATAAACAACTATTTAACTGTGCATTCATATTTTTTTTACAAATGTCTATGCAATCAGTAATTTTGTGTTGTGCCTTTTTGATAGAATTTCAAAAATAACGGCCTTATATGTCTCTTGCATTAGGTTCAATAGAATCTCCAATGCCATCTACTTATATGATGACAGATATTGAATTTGACTAAGTTGTAATGATGTAAATTGTGTAAAAGTGTGGTATGTAGAACAATGCAGGATGCATCCTCCTAGTGAAGATTATTAAAAAAAATTACCTAAGTACAACATCTATAATTGTTTTAAATTCCAGTACATGATGCATATAGAGTTTAAAATTTATACTTGTATGCTACAAACATTGGAATGAGTGGGTATTTTGGTGATTGTCATTTTTGTTTGTAGATTTGTTTCAGTGTAATAATCCATACGGTGTAGATCTTCTAAAATTTGTTCTCTCATGACTTCTTGCAGAGCAGGGGAAGGATTTGGATGAATTTTTCAGGTCAACTGCTGGTATGATTCTCTTCAAAGTGTGATTTATTAGTTTGTGTTCTGAAATTGAATGATGGAGGCTAGATATCATGGTGTTTGTTAATAAAAAGAAGGGTAAAATATGTTTTTGGTTCTCTAAAATTTCTCAAATTCGGTTTTAGTCCCTTAGAAATTTTTCGTCCTATTTTAGTCCTTCTAATTTGAAAATGCACCACTTTTAGTTCTTAAAATAACATTTAATAGTGGTTATAAAGCGTTATTTAAACTACTTTAAGGACCAAAAGTGGTACATTTTCAAATTAGAGGGACCAAAATAGAACAAAAAATTTTTGAGGAACTAAAACCGAATTTTGGTATATTTGGAGGGACCAAAAACATATTTTATCCTAAAAAGAAATTCCACATTAATGATTTATTTTGCCTGCCCTTTTTTTGGTGTGGAACAACATGGATAAACCTCAGTAGTACCTGGTTGCTAACATAAAATGCAATGTCATATGACATTCCAACACGTAGCTTTCAGAGTTGCTAACTTCATTTGAGGATTGATCCTATAGATTTGATCTTCCGCATATTTTGTTCAGTTGGTAAAAGTTGAGCACTGAAGACGTGATGAGGCGGCAGAAATGAGTTGATCATGTATTGGAAGATGGATGGATTTTTTTACTTGTTTACGAAGTATCAATTATCTGCTTTTTATGATTAGATAGTGTTAATAATGTATTGGAGCAAAATTTTACCCTTGTGCAGGAAAGTTTCAAACCGAAACTGGCAAGGCTTGGGCATCAGAGATAGTATCGAGAAGGAAGAATAAATAAATCCCCCAGTATGGATCTTCATGTCAATGGGAAAGGGATAGGTTGGGTTGTATTCGGTTTGTTGATGTGGGTCTTATGTTCTTTTGGTCACTGGCATGAATGGGAGGTAGAGGTTTAATAACAGTGGCAAGATGTACGGACCACCTAAAAAAAGAGAAATGGAAGCTGTGTATGAAGCAGCATATAGTGAATTTCCTTAGGAATTTAATATCTCGGCATAATTAAATATGCCTAACCTTCATTAGTTCTCATTAAAATAACTGGACTGAAACTATTGTTGAACTTTAAAAAGATAGATTCCATGGGCTTCATATGGGTGGATTTTATTTGCTATGGAGAAGTATCGAACTCCTGAAAAGCGCTTTATGGCTTTGCCTATGTTTTATTTTTAAAGTTATGCAATTTGAGAATATCATTATAGTAAATGAGTTTTATAGAGTTTTTATTTAAGGTTGCGTAATCTTTAAAAAAATAATTTTTCAAGTTAAAACGGGGATTCTTATGTGAGTGGAGAAATAAAATAGGTTCTACTAAAAGTAAGTTAAAATCTCAAGTTGGATTTTACTATTAGACTAAAATTTAATAAGTGTTATTAAATATTATATAGCAACAAAAAATTTATTAAAAGAGAGTTGAGAATCTAAGTTGAGTTTGTACCAGAGATATTCTTAGACTTAAGTTAACTCAAATGAGATGCTAGTAAAATAAATTTATTGAACCAAATATCTCTATCTTAATTAAATGAACTTATAACCAAATCAAATAAATGATAAAGTAATTAAAATAACTAGTCAAATAAATATGCTTAATTTAATTGAAAGAGTTACTAGTAATATTAGAATGAAAAGAGGCACTTCCAAAACTAAGATATTAAACATGCGTGAGCCCGTGCATGCATACACATACACACAATATACACACACTGGAAAGATTTAGTTTAAAAAAAGAGAAGAGAAATTTTTCAATAAATATAATATTTTTTTATTTGAAATAAATATAATCTAAAACACAGTGAAAGTGAGAGGATCCTTTCCTTGCATAAATGAGACGGCGGGGATAAGACGCAAGAAAGCAGAGTTGGGATCATTCTCTTCCCGTGTGCTTCAATTAGCATGTAATTTTCCCAATATTCAAACCCATAGTATCTTCACTTTTATTTTTCTTTATTTTCTTTTCTATCTTTTACTTCATGTTTCATTATACAATTATATTACTATCATTATTGTTTATTTATTTATCACGTATTTCACCTCTCTCTCTCTCTCTCTCTCTCTTTTTTCCCTTCTTATCTTTCATTTTACTTAGTCTATACACCCAGGTGAGTTTATGACATCATTTTCTACTTTTCTTTTTTGGTGGTGTACAAACAAAACTAAATTCGTTGGAAATGGGCGCGTAAAAGCAAGGGTGCTTTCTCGGCTGTTTCAGGCCATACATACTATTCCCACTTGACTCCCCCAACACAAACACTCCTCTACCTCAATCTTAAAGCCATTCACTTCAACTTTGCACTTAAATCTGAATCCAAATCAAATGGCCTCCCTTCGTATTCGTACCCTTCTCCCCCTCCGTTTCTCCATACACGTACGTAAGACGTTATAATACTATCACTCATTCAGTTATTCTTCTTCAATGTTACGTTGCTCAACACTCATTCTTCTATTTCCTTCCTCGCAGGGCACGCTGCTTTCATCTTCTCCACTCCAACAAGGTCTTTTCCTTATCATCACCTCATTTATTTTTCCCTTTTTAATTCATTTTTAAATATCCATAGTAATAATTATAATGCATTTTACCTGTTTGTTTCTTTTTCTTCTGTAAACAAACGCTAGAAATAGAAAAAAGAAAAAAAGAAATCGCGTTTATCAACTGTGTGAGAAACCATTTAGCTGAGCCTTGTATAGTTTAGGGTTTTCGGGAAGCTCTCGAAGCTACAGCGTCGTTGAATCGTCGGAACATAGTATATTGAAGTCCGAAGATGAAGAGATAGCCGCGCTCCGTCGCGAATTCGAAGCCGCCAAACAGAGTTTTCTAAACATTCCCGATGCGCTCAGAGAAATGCCCAAAATGAATCCTAAAGGTTCGTTGCCTCAACATTTCTTTTCGAAATTGCGTTGATTGTGAATATTGATCGTTTTATTTCTTTCTTATGTGTATTGGATTAGGCATATATGTGAATAAGAACTTGAGATTGGACAAAATGCAAGTTTATGGGTTTGACTATGATTACACATTGGCACATTACTCGTCTGATTTACAGACTTTGATATATGACCTTGCCAAGGAGTACATGGTTAATGAGGTTAGCTCTGACAGCGTCCTGCTGCTGTTTGTTTTATGACTGTGGTTCCTTTCCTTACTCGTCTTGTTGCTTCTTTCAGCTTAGATATCCGGAGGTTTGCACGAGTTTTAAGTATGATCCAGCTTTCCCCATTAGAGGCCTATACTATGATAAGTCAAAAGGGTGCCTCGTGAAGCTGGATTTCTTTGGTTCAATTGAGCCGGATGGATGCTTCTTTGGTAGACGCAGGGTATTTGGCACTGATTCTTTTGTTTCATTTGGCACTTGTATGTCTTATTAACTTCTATTGCTTTTTTGTATATGGTTTTAATCCTTTTATGAAGTGTCTCCGTGGTTCTGAAAATCCACATATAATTGGAACTATATTTGAGTTTTATAGATTGCATAATGGACAAATTAAATGCTATTTCTATTTCACAACAGTCTGTCAGCATGGTTTGTCTGTTGTTACAGAAATGAAAGAGAACCAGTAAAATATTGTTTACATAAACTTCTTTCTTTTGAATAATTTTACAGCTAAGCCAAAGGGAAATACGTGACATATATGGCATGCGGCATATTGGTCGTGATCAAGCTCAATCATTTGTTGGTTTGATGGATTTCTTCTGCTTTAGTGAGGTTAGTTCCCTGTTTTCCTGTCATTCAACAGTAATTTCTGCTTTTGTAATGTGGAATGTTGGAGCTTTGCCTCAGTGAACTTTACTGCAGTGAGTCTTGTACTCTTCTTCATGTGTCAAAGAAGATTATTGTTATCCTGAGTATGCATGTCGTAAAGTTATATATACAAATAATTGACTGCTATCTTCATATCAACTTCAACGTTTATCCAGAATGGCCCTGCTACAGTATCTTTCTGTGTTTTGAGCCCAGTATACAATAAAGAAATAGACATAGGATGTGGAGCAAAATTAGATCACTTTTATTGATCTTGTAAGAAAAAAACTTTGTTCCTTTAAGGGCATAAATTTTGTGTGTTATTTTTAAGAAAAAAGTAAATTTTAATTAAAAAAATGTATTTAATTTTTTTTTATGATGATTAGATAAGTTTTTTTGAAAAAACAAAAGCAAAAACTGCAAAAAAGTCGTTTGGTGCTTTGTTGCTTTTCTAATAAGCTAATAAGTGTAGCTTCTGCAAAGAAACTCTAAAAAAATTTATATCACAAAAGTACCTTTTTCAAAACTTTATCCAGGTGCTCCCTTAACGGGACTTGACCTAGTGTATTCAATCTTAATTACTCTTCTTCAATTGGCCATTTGTTTTGTTGTTGACAGTTACACTCAAAATTTCTTTTCCTTTTAAATGTCTGTGTTGTTGATAAAAAGCTAACAAAAATGTTGGTTTCCTTCAGTTTGACTCTGAGTGCAAGATCTGCTTTGCATAGCTAAGCAGGTCTCTTAGACTGTTGAGGGCTAAGCTATACCTCTACAACCAACGGAGGAGTATGTTGCTAATTTTTTGAAATTATAGAACATTATTATTTTAAGGCCAAACTCCTATAATAGAGTTGATCCCTTTGAAAATTGAAAATTCTATTGAAAGTTAAAATTCCCTTTTCCAATTTCATTTGCTTCTTCTTGGGCTGTCTATTGACTTATGAAATCTCTTTCCACTATTAAATCTTAGATTGAGAACTGATTGTTTGCTACTCTGTAGGCATGCCTCCTTGCAGATATAGTGCAGTACTTCGTTGATGCTAAGCTAGAATTTGATGCTTCCTACATTTATGAAGATGTTATTCGTGCAATTGACCATGTCCATCGAAGTGGCCTGGTTCATAGAGGAATTCTTTCTGATCCACATAGATACTTGGTGAAAAATGTATGTTCAAACCATTTTATGCATTTCCTTTAACTGTTGTCCATGAATGTGTTCAATAGATGCTGCAATAAGTGGTCCACAATATGAACAAAAATCTATTTCAGGATCTAGTATCTTTATCCAGTTAAATTTTATTTTGTGTCTATTTATTATCAAGGTAGACATTGTTTCTTCATGTGGTCTTATTATCAAATTGAATTATTTTATTCGCTGATTGAGAATTTGTAATTGTTATTCATCTGTGGGTGAATATTTCAGGGAAAGATATTACGTTTTCTTAAGATGCTAAGGGAGCGGGGGAAGAAGCTTTTCTTGTTGACTAATTCTCCTTATTACTTTGTGGATGGAGGGATGCGTTTTATGTTAGAGGTATTTGATTAACAGGAAACCATATCATGCATTTAGTTGTATTATGGAATTTTTTTTTTAAAGTCTTCATTGTACCAGTTGAAGTTTAATGTCTTTTGTTAATTTGGAAAGTGGTATTACCCAATTATTGTCTACATGGCATGGGAATCATATTTGGTTTGATTGATTCAACAGCTTCAGAGCTCCAACTCTAAAATACTTATGTGTTCTTTTTTCTCATCCTGTTGCAAATTATTCTTCAAAGAGTACCAAAAGAGTATAGGTGGAATAATGAATGTGGTCAGTTATAACTAATATGATGATTGTAATTTACATTTAGATGATGAAAGAATCTAGAATGGAGATCAACTGTACATAATTTTTAGTTTTCTTGCTGCTTACATGCACTATTTCATTTTAGTAAGTTGTAAAGATGAATATCTAACTTTATCAGAAAAGAAAAGTCTGGAGAATAGGGAAGTTATGGTCTTATTCTTTATTGTTAGACATATGTATCAGCAGACCTTAGGATAATGCACACATGTCTTAGCAGATATACAAGTGCATGTTCTTCTGTTTGTTTTAGGAAGAATCCCGTATCCTCTTTATTTATATCTTCTGTTCTTTATTTCAAGTTTTGACAAATTCTTCTTTATCAAGGGAAAATGTGTAAAACCAGTTATGTGTAAAACCAGTTATGTTTATAAGTAGTTATGTTATGAAAGCCACATACATCAGTTCTCTACTTGTCCATGATGTCATTACTTCTAGCCATTGACTATAGCGTGGTTTCTCTCTATGACCTTATTTCAATTATTTCACTTATAGTCATTTAGTGATTTGGAGTAAAATTATCATCTTTTAGGATCTTTTCCTCTTGTTCTCATGAACTAGAAGATGGAATTTACTTGAAACTTAGCCTGATTTCTTTTTAAAGGAAAGGGCAGCTGGATACTGGAGTTATGTTATAGTACACATATTACTTAGATAGTTAACAATGACACTGGCAGTTGGGTCTCTTTAAATCGTTTGGTTAAAAGTTCCTTACTTGGTTTTAAATGTAATTTTTGTGGTTCATGATTGTTTTGCACTTTTCATTTCTGGACATAATTTCCTTGAGTTTATTCTTGAATGTTGATTAGGATTCTATGGATTGTAGAGACTCCTGGACGGAACTGTTTGATGTTGTGATTGCTAAGGCCAATAAACCACAGTTTTATACATCCGAGCATCCATTCCGGTTTGTATCCTATACGTCTAATTTTGTCCTGTGTGATATGGTGCTTGTTTTCTATTTTCTAACTTAATTCTTCTTATTCTGTTCTATTTTAGTAAAGGATATTTGGGGTCACATTGTACTATAGACCTTTTATTTTTTTATTATTATGAAAAGAATAAAACCGACTTCAGGACTAGATCATTTGAATGTTGGTCTCTTTAGAATTACAGTGATTAAAGGGGGATGGAGCATGCAATCTAGAAAAAGATAATTTTCTTGACATGAAGCTAATGTGGATCATTTTCTTTTACCAAGATTTTTTACCTATCATTTCTTTCTATTGTCATCTCTTGAGTTTATATTCTTGAACTTTGAATTCTTTGCAAAGGTTCTGAATATCATTGGCTCTTCCATGCAGTTGTTATGACACAAAGAAGGACACATTAACTTTTACCAAGGTTGATGAATTTCTTCCAGATAAAATTTATTATCATGGATGCCTCAAATCCTTTCTCCAAATAACCAAGTGGAATGGCCCAGAGGTATGCTTTATTTGATAATAAACCATGCTGTGTAATATTTCTATTTACTTACATGAATTTTACAATAAGTTTTAATTATAAAGCAAGTATAGAATTTGACATAAATATTCTTTCACATGGAGCCCCTTGAATGCTAAAATTCATATTTTCATTAGGTGATATATTTTGGAGATCACCTATTTAGCGACTTGAGAGGGCCCTCAAAGGCAGGTTGGCGTACAGCAGCAATCATCCATGAACTAGAGGCATGTCTGCCATCTAATCCATTTTCATGTAGATTTTTAGCTTGCTTGTCATTATTTGTCGTGACTTCCTATAGTTATAGATAGATACGAGTAGATATTCCTCCTTTTATGGGTTTCATATAACTCCCTGGAAAACAGGCATGAAATGTTGTATCATATCTTGTTTGCTGACGGTAAATATATGCAAGTTTAGACATTTTCTACGGTCAGGCTTCCAATGAGGTTGGTTCACTTAACAGCATTTATGATGGCTCATTCATACTTGGCTATGTGAAGCAGAAATCTGAGTCTAATATCAGCTGGGTGTAAGTGTGAAATATGAACTCTCATTTATATTGGACCCTCTCCCCTCTTGTCAGCCTGGCTTTTAGGTGTTGGTTCTCCTCTACATCAAGTGGTACCATACCTTGGTTTATCCATTGCCAATGTGTATGAGCCACTTGCCTACTTGTCCATGCTGAGTGGTAGTGCGAGTCTCCTATTGGTTGGGTGTAAGACACAGAACTCCATTAACAGTGAAGATCTCCTCTCTAATCAGCCTAGCTTTAGGAGTTGGTTGATTCTTTGCATCATTTTACTTGTTTTGTTCTTCAGTTATTATTATGTGTATTGTCAACTTAGACAATGACAACGGCATTTGTCATTTATATGAAAGCTGCCCTTAGGAAAAATAAAACTTATTGTTCTTTGTATGTGTGGTGATGATGGTGATGAATGTTTAGAATGGTAGTAGTTGAATCTTCAAAGTGCTCATTGGTTACACTGTTGCTAAAGATGAATATGAATCTTCAAAGTTCCTGTTGGTCATGCAGTTGCTACATGATTAATATAATTATGTTTGGCAATTTTATTTTTTAAAGTTAAATTATGCTTGCTGAATGCTCTTTTAAATTGATATATTTCTTAATAGGCACTGATGCATGTAGATTGTCATAGTTAACATCAGAAACATGGACATTTATATGGAGTGTGTTTCTTTAACAATGCAGAGCGAAATACAAATACAAAATGAAGATACCTACCGCTTTGAGCAGGTACCTTCAGATTTTTGTTCATATTGAGATTATTTCTTTGCAACTTCATACTTTCTTAGCACATACTGACATTACTCACCAACTAAAAACTATTTTATTCTTATGTTAAGAGCTGGAGGAGTGAATGATTCAAGAGAATTTTGGGATCAATAATTCATGAAATTGTCATTATTTATCTGGCATACAGAGATTTATCAATTAGTATAAACACATTTATTATTTTACCAAGAGTTAAATGGTCATCTAGTTGTTTGTTGCCCCATTCTTAGTGAGCACCGATAGAAATTATTGCTTTTCACATTCTTTTCCTAAATTAAGGCATAAATAGTAATATGTTAACGATTTGTTATGGAGATTGAGCCAACTTCATAATTACGAGCCCATTTTAAACCTTTCAAAATGTTATACGGGCATGATTATAATTGAACATGAATTGCAAATGCATATGTTCTTACACAGTGAAATGCTAGAACTAGTTTTTTTTTTTTCTTTCTTAAGAATTAAATCAAATTAGTGCTTAAGTTGGTTTCCCTTCTATTTGTGAGCTTTTATGTTGTAACAAAATGATAGCACTTCCCTTCCACTGAAAGTCTCAGATGTTTTGAAACCTTTGGACATTATGGAAGTTGGTACAACCACACAAGTGATTCATTGGATTTGTGCATACATTTAAATTCAATATTGTTGAGAAAGGCTTAAATGAACATGTTTTTATAGTTATTATAAAAGGTTCATAATTCTGTGCTTTGGTTGATTATTATCAGTATCATTTCTTTCTTCAACTACATTTAAAGCTGTCACATTTTATGCATTGTATCCTGCTGAAAAATGCAGGCAAAGTTTCATATAATACAGGAACTACTTGGTAAATTGCATGCAACTGCAGCTAATAGTCTAAGAACAAAAGCTTTCAATTCACTTCTGGAAGAACTTAATGAGGAGAGACAAAAAGCACGCAGCAAGATGAAGATGATGTTTAATAGATCTTTTGGAGCAACATTCCTGACTAGCACGGGACAAGAATCTGCTTTTGCTTATAACATTCACCAGTATGCAGATGTTTATACCAGTAAGCCAGAGAATTTTCTTCTGCATTCACCTGAAGCATGGCTTCATGTTCCATTTGATGTCAAGATCATGCCTCATCATGTGAAGGTAATCTATTTCTTCATAATAGTTAATGCCACTAAACTGCATGCTCTGTTCTCTTAAAAAACTGAAGAAAATTCTTCTTTGTTATCCCATGCTTCCTGTTTTTGGGTTTATTATTTGTAAAGCTCAGTTTCTTTCTGGAAAATCATGGATTTGTTGAATTATAAACTTAATTGTCTCAAAACTTTAGCTATTGTAAAACACAAAACATTCCCTGTAATTTAGTATTGACTTGATATAATTATGAATGATCTAAAATGAATGTGGAATTGCCAAGTTGTTATAGTTACTTTTAATTTGATTTTTAACTTTCACACCACGTATTTTAACTTATCCCATGACTTTGAACTATGTTCCACTGGGTTAGGGACTAAAGTCTGTCAACTTGTTGGTCCCTTACATATACTGGCTGCCATTATTCGGTAGTTGCTGAAAACATCATATAAGAATTTTAGTCACTCTAGCTAGGGAATGTGTTATAGTTTTAGCGTGTATTTTAGTTTGATTAACACCTCAATAGTTTGACAGTTCGCAAGGGTAGTGATGGATTTGCATGCAATACATGAATATTACATATTTCCTGCTTCCTCCTACTTTTTCTTTATATAACTCCTTGTTTATCCTCTTTTCTTAGGTTCCATCAAGCTTGTTCAGAACCGGATGAACGGTCCTCGAAATCATTCAAACTATTAGCAGCATTCTGCGGTTCTAATAACGGAATAATGATGTGGCCATTCAAGTAAGCATTTAATTAGTGAGAGGTGCAACTGGAAGACAATTGTTGCAGTAGTAATGTGCATTCAATTTTATTCTTTTGTTCTTGATTCCCTCATTTCATCTTGGCGTAGCTAACTTTGTCTGGTATGCTTCGATTGATTATTAATAGAGAAAGAAATCAGAAAAATGAAAGCCCCAATACATGAAAAAGGGTTTATTTCTTTATGTTAACGATTCATTTTAGAATAATAATAATAAAAAAAAGCCCTACCTGCATTTTTTCTGCATTATTTGTTTATGGTTGATGAAGTTTGTTTCAGCACTTGTTTTATTTTGAAATTACTGAAAGATGCATATAGTTTTCAGTTTTCTCCATTAATAGTATATCACTAACTCTTCAATGACCGCTAATACTGTGAAGGCAACTGCTGCTTATCAACGTCAGGACGTAGTTGTGTTGGTCCTCGAACCAGAACCTTTTCAACCACCGTCCTACGTCCTACTGCGATTTCATTCTCGACCAAACCTAAGAATTTCGCATATGGAGTATTTGAAACATAGAGTACAGCATGGGTTGTGAGGCCGTGAGGGTCGTAGATTTTAAGAATTCTAATGAGTTATCATTTTTATACATCTATTTTTCTATACCATTCTCCATTCTATCCAATTTCCCTCCTTTTCTCTCTTTCTTTCTTATCACGGTGGGTGTGAAATAATTATTTTACTTAGATTATAAGAATTCTAATTCTTTTGCGGGTAATTAGCACTTTATAAACTTCCCTTCCAACATAGCTAACTCAACTCTAATACGCGTGTGAACTTTGAAATAGGAATTGCCCAATTGATTTGTGTGTGAAGTAGAAATGTATGATTACACGGTTGAAATTTATTTATTTTATTTATACAAAAATAATCTGCTTACTATATATATATGATTTTGTTAATGTACACATACTTGTTTTTTAGTGGGAGTATGTTAGTAAGTTATAACTATAATGTATCTTAAAATACACTAACGATGTAGCTTGCTAATGTATTTGAACTAAAAAATAAGTGTGTGTACGTTAGCAAATACTTGTAGGGTTTGTTAACATATACTCACTTATTTTTTCTAGTTAGAGTACGTTAGCAAACTATAATTACAATATATGTTAAAATACATTTGTAGTGTATCTTGCTACATACTCTAACTAATAAACAAGTGTGTATACATTAGCAATATATATATATATATATATGGAACATATCTAGTGATAGAGCTTTTTTATATTTGAGTGAGAAGAATAAATATTGACTATTAGATCTTATCATGAATAGTCAAAATTAAAACACAAGTCATGTGTGTTTTTTAAAGTAGTCAAACGACATTAAATCTTGACCATTCATATATAATTGTATGATTTTGATTTACTCATTTCATTGTCATATAGGGGCCATTTGTTATGGCTTCTTTTGTAAAAGAACAAGTTCTTTTTTAAAAAAATCAATTCTTTTAGTTTTTCATATGTTTGCTTTAGCTTTTTAAAATAATCAAAAGCTTAAAAGAATTTAAAATTTGATTAAAATCAAAAGTTGTTTGGAATAGCTTTTCATAAAATCAATTGTTTCCTTTTAAATTTTTTTTATTTTTATGATTATAAATAAACATAATTTGAGAAATAATTGTTTTTTTTCATAAAAAAGTGATTCTTTTAAAAAATATTTTTAAACAAACTCATAAATTAGGTTATCTTTTTTTTTTTTTTTAAAAATCTCTAAAAATTAATCACTAGATTATTTTATACCAAAATCACTTCTTTTTTAATATAAAACAATCTGGCCTATAATAAATATAATGATCTTCCCACTATATAATCCAAAGCATTATCAGTGAACATATTTTAGACTTGTAGTATAGCCTAATTACAACTTAATAATTATTAAATATTATCATTTATGAATTTATGTTAAATTTCAAAAAATGTGTTAAGCTTATTTAAATATTTAATTCATTGTGTATTCAAAAGATTTTATTAAAAATAATTGGTTGCAATGGAAGAAGTACAACCATATATGGATGGTAATGTAACTACTTAAAAAAGTAATGTGACTTCTTAAAAACTTCACGTGACTTATGTATTTTAAAATTGATCACATAGAAAGAACCTCAGTATATGCATTTCTTATATATAGAGAAGGGATCAAGTTACTCCAAGAGTGTGTTCGATTCGTACTAAGTTACAACACAAAGAGAACAGCGTAAGACAAACACTTAAGTTATAAGATAACTTTTTATCCTTTACATCGTTTGGTGGACAACAGACAACACAAAAAAAATAGTGTAAAATTTACTACAATATCTTTTTTAATAGTAATTATCTTAATACAATTCATATTAATTATCTTAATACAACGACAGTAGTGGCGATGGCAAGAAGGTGGTGGTGGCGAGAGTGGCAACTGCAGTGGCGATGGGGGTGTTGAGGAAGGATAGTGGTGGTGCTGGTGGTGGCAATGATAGCGATGGTGGGGACGATGACGACAGTGGTGGTGGCGCCGTAGTGGAGGAGACGACAACGGTTGTGGTGATGATAACGATAGTGGTGGTGACAGCAATGATGGTGGTAGTGAAGATAGTGACAATAGTAGTGGTGGCGGTGACAATAATGGTGGTGGTGGCGATGCCGGCGACTGTAGTGGCAGCATCAGCAATAGTGGTGGTAGTGACAATGACAATGATGGTGGAAACAACGATGGTGGGGTATTTTGTCTTTTGAGTATTTTTGGGACAAAAAGTTATCCATAATTTGTTGAGAAACAAAAAATTGAGATTGTGTTCTATCCATCATCAATTGAGTTGTGCTGTCTCATGATCTTTTTTCAAATCAAACATGGAACAATTGTTTTTGTGTTGTCAAGTATCATATTTTTTAACAAATCAAATGGACTCCAAGAATATTCAATAAATTTTTGTATATTTTAAATTTTATTAATCCAATAGTTGAATATTTTAATATTATCTCAACGATTATGCATGTCAAGTTTTAAATAAATTAGACATTTGTAGTTATGTAATCTTGCAGTCAATATTTACTTATGTTTTTAAAAAGCATATTATAGATTAAATTAAATTTATTTAATAAGGTATCAAATGGTTTTAAAATTTTATAAAAATTTAGAGACTTGATCTACTAATTAATTAATTTTTTTTAATTCAATGGTTAAATTAATAAAATATAATATGTACAAAAAGTTATTGAAAAAAGTTCTAGATCCACCTTCTCTCTCTCTCTCTCTCTCTCTCTCTCTATATATATATATATATATATAACCATTTAATTAAAGTCTACAAATTTTTGTTAAATTTTAAATTATTTGATATTTCATTAAATAAATTTAATTTAATGTATAATATGCTTTTTAAAAATATAAGTAAATGTTGACTACAATATTACATAGTTACAAATGTTCAATTTATTTAAAATTTGGCATGCATAATTGTGGATATATATATATATATATATATATATATATGGGGTGTTTCAAATGAGAAACCCTTATAATGAGAAAATAAGAACTTTCAATGATAGTCCTTAAATCAAGATTAAAAATAATAGACCACTTAGATTAAAACTCAATTATAAACACTTCTTATTAGACCATCATTATTGCCACCTCCACTGTTGCTATCGTCGTCATCATCATTGTCATCGTCACCACAAACACTGCTATCACCATCATCGTTACCATTGCCACTATTGTTGTCATCATCGCCACCACCATCGCAACTACAATTGCCATTGCCCCCATGCCCACCCTTACCACCACTGTCACTACTACCATCGTTACGTTGCTGTCGCTACCCTGCCACCACCACCAACAATGTGACAACGTGGCGACAGTGGATGTGACTAGTTTTAAGTTTTTTGTTAATTTTAACTGCAAACTTTTTCTAATTGTAATTCAAGGGCTATCATTGAAAGTTCTTATTTTCATATTGAAACGGGTTTCTCATTTGAAACACATAATTAATTAATACTAGATGTCAAAATTTTTGTACTTATAACACTTAATAACTTTTTGTACAATACAAAATTAATCAATCCAACAATTGAATCATTTGATATTATGTTTCTAATAATGCATATTAAATTTTTCATAAATTGGATATTTGTTGATATGTTATCTAACAATGAACATTCACTTATATTTTAAATAGCATATTATTTGTCAAAATAAAGAGTCGGGATCCGTTGACACTAAGTGTCAAAGTTAGTCAAATTACCCATTTAATAACTTTTTGTATAATGCAAATTTAATTGATCCAACTGTTGAATTTGATGTTCTTATTAATTAGATTAAGTATACAAAATTTCACACAATTCTAAAATTATTTAGTAGTTCATCGCATCACTTTGTTTTAACGTGTAATAAAAAATTAAAATATATGTAAATATTCAATATTAGATAACATATCTAGAAAAGTTCAAATTATGTAAAATTTGATATACATGATCATGGAGATAATATCACATAATTCAATGGTTAGATTGGTTAAATTTGCATTATACAAAAAATCATTAAAGATATAATTTGACTAACTTAGACACCTGATGTCAATAGATCTTGACCTCAAAATAAAATAGTGCGATGAAGTAGTAATTAGTTTTTCATTTTCATAAAATTTTATAAACTGGATTTACTTTATAAGAGCTTTCAATTCAATGATTGAATTGATTAATTTCGTAATGTACAAAAAGTTATTAAGTGGTATAAGTGCTAACAACACTAACAACATGTGCTAAATCTAGTCACATAACAATGCATGCATACACACGTGTACTAATAGCACTAACACTTAATTTTGTACATCTAACAAATCGCCACATATATACTAACAACACTAACAACAAGTGCTATATCTAGACGAGATAGATCATAACATACATGAGAGATCCCATTGCACTAGCGTATGGAACTTGAATCAATATCTTCATCTGACTGCAAAAATAAAGCAGATGAAAGCCTGAAATAAGCTGCCAAAGGAATACTAATTGGTTTGTCATTTTGCATATTAAATTTATCAACCTTTTCAATGTACCATTCTGACTTAGGCAGGCTGCTTGCCTTTCTATTTTCGTGAATCTCCACAATCCATTTCTAGGAATCTATTTTGCCGCTTCCAAATCTTTCATCTCAAATTCTTTATTGAGTTGAGTTTTGAATCTTTTTATTTCTTGCTTATTGTTGGCTACAATCAACATATCATCAACATACAAGAGTAGATAAACAAATGCCCCATCAACACAGTTCTGAAAGTAAATGCAAGTATCATAGTTGCATCTCTTAAAATTGTTTGAATTGTGAGGAAAACAAGGGCATATGTATGTGCTGGTCGAAATGAAGTACTGAATTTTGCAACAATATATAAAAACTCTAGATAATGGAGTATTAAATGAAGAGGAAAACAAAATAAAGGCTACATATATAAATTTTGCAGGCTAAATCTGACCAAACCAAGAGCATATGTATGTGCTAGTCCAGGCACCTCCATCTGCACTTAATCTAAACACTCAAAAGGAAAAAAAAAAAAAAGCAGTTGATTCGGGTATCAAAGGTTCTATCTAGCATATGTCAAGACAAACTAGTTTGGCAAGAGGACTATATTTATCAAACCTCAGAATATAATGATCAAGACTTGCAAAACATTAATCAACAATAAATGTCGATAGCAAGACCTGCATTCCATTTAAATTGTTTTGAATCTTTGCATTATGCATCGCTCAATTATACAATATTTTTGGAAATGCTAGTAACTATTTGATGCTATCCAACACACCTCTCCCTGAGGTGGTGCCAAATCTAATGCTCTGCAAATGGATGATTTTTTATTTGAAATGTATGGTTGTTCACAATCATTATTCGTTTTACCCCACTTTTACTCTATATGCTACAACAATAGGAACCAAACTGATAAAGAGGTTTTGGATCCTTTCTTTAAGCTTCAAGGACATTCTGATCCACTCTTTCTTTCTTTTCTGCTAACATGGCAGCATGATGCTCTAAGTATTCCCTGCTGTTAATCTCTGTCAGTCTGCATCAAATTTATGTCACAATCAGTAATTGCAACAAATCTATACGTTTACATATAGGAATAGCGGTTGGTCTCCCTAGGTATCTTCTAAATTATATTTTCTTGCTTATATATTGCTTTTTAGTTCTTAGTGATGCCAAAACAGAATATGTTCTAAGCTTGTAACCTGGCCCAGTAACCTGACCACCAATCCCAAAACCTGCTTGACCCCCATTTATCTGCCATAATATGATGGAGAGCTTGGGGACGTTACCCCCAGAAAGCTGTGCGTGCAACTAGAGGCCTCTTTGCAACTGAGTCCGTACTCTATAAATACATGCTACCCTCCAATACGCATTCATCAACCACGTACCGAAACTCAGATGCTGGAGTGTCATTGCAGGTACACCCCTCCTTCACTCTGCCAGTTGGACCACCATAAATTAAGAAGATCCCTGTCTACCAACACCTTGATACAAGATTCCAGCAATTGGATGTACATCTCAGATTTAGGTATAGATTTAATGTTGGAGTCTTTCTAAGACAAAAGATACAAAGGATTGTTTTTAATGAATCAAATGGCTGTCTGCTCCCAGTATTGCAGATCAAACATTATCCAATTCTCAAGCATCCAAGTTTTCTTCTCTATTTCATGAAATAAAAGACAACCGAGTGGGCAATTTCAATTGCATTGACAGTACCTCAATCTCTAGAGTTCATTTCTGATCTTAGATGCTCATATAAATAATATTAAGACAAGAGATCAGTTGAGCAGGCAACACCAATCAAAGTTGTTACAGAAAATGATTACATTAGTTGTTTTTTATGGAAATTTATCATACCTACTAATGGTGCGGTCTTTTGCAAACCCCAATTCATTGTCCACGCAAAGGTTAGAATCATCATTTTTCCTCGATCTTGAAGAGGTTCTGGGTGCCATATTTTTTGCCTCAGATACTGTTACTATTTTTTCAAAGAGATCTTGAGGGCTCCCATCAGCTGTACATAATAGTCTGGCCTTGTTCTCATACATCACCTGTAATAACAGTGAAACAAAGCATCATATACTTATTCTCCTCTCACTGTAGGAAAAAGAAATGTAGAGGAAAAAAAAAAGCATATGATTATTCATCCCTACATCTCATCACAGTGGCTAAGCTTCAAGTTCTTAGAAAATCTCTAAAATTTCAACTTCAGGTATGAAACTTTCAATCATAAGAATTCTTGGATGTTGGATATTTTGGATACACATATGGAATTTATTCTTCAGCTTTTCTAGTAAAAAATCAACATCCTTTCTGCTATACAAGGCATATTTATAAATAGGAAGACGAACAGCAACAAACTCAGTCAGATTAAAAAACAAAAAAACAAACAGAACAATTTGCATAAGAGAAATGCTAGCATCACATTCTTCAAACACACTACTATCATGTGAAATTCATCTGCAACCTACTAAAATAGGGAGTGAGACCCACATAATTTAGTGGGATCCCCATGAAATCCACTCAATAATAAAGAGTGGGTTGCTAACGTTCAAAATGTGCTGCTAGCATTCATCTTTGTGTGATACCAGAGGCAACAAGCAAGGAGCTGGCTCATAGCTAGGTCATACCTTGAGCAGAACAAAATATTAAAATACAAAGGTTTTGATAAAATATGTTAATGAAACTCACAGCAGACAAAGTTTAAACATAAGCAACCCATTTAGAATGGCAAGGGACTTACATCAACTAAAGTGACAAACCTATGTGCAGCTGATTTATTGTGAAGCCCAAAAACTGGAATGCCTTCTAATGCTAGAGTATGAAACTTCTCTGTGAAAACAAAAAACAAGAGATTCTGTGAACATTGATTTATGGATCTTACATACATTAACAGTTGGGCAAAAGTAAGAAAAACAACAAATATTTAAAGAGGAAACCAAAACTACCACAATGGGAATAAACAAAGTTTACACAAAAAATGAAATCATTATCTGACTTTAATCATGTTCAAAGCTTAGTTACTTTTATCATCCCTATCTGCAATTCCCAGCAAACAACAGAACTGTATCCTTCGTCTTTTGAATAGGACATAAAATATATATCTATGTATGTATGTATGAGAAAATTCACTCAATAAACTATCTCTTACTGAATAACCCAAAATAGTCTGCAGCCCCAAGAGGTCTATCACAAAGTTCCTCAAAAGAAAAATAGGCACATCCATTAGCTCCCAATGGAACCTGATGAAGAAAATGAATACAGCTTAAAATTGATAATAATAGTGATTGTGTGCTCTATATGTGTCACTGCAATATCAAATATAGCACATACATGCAGTTTCCTTCCCATTACTACTTCTACTTCTTGGGGAGTAGCTGTGCCTTCTCCAATCAACTGTTGAAACTTTTGCTTAAGAAAGTCAGATAAATCTCTGCCAACCAAATAGAATCCTTGCTCACCCTGCAGTCCAAATTCACAGAAAATAAAAATTAAAAAACCAATAATTTGAGATCAGTGCATTTACAGATATAAGATTATATATGTCATACCGAAGTCATTTTGCGATAGTCAATTGATGAACCAATCTCATGTACTACACATCTTTCCTACAGGAGAATACATATGTTAGGCAATTACAAAGAGAACAGAAGAACATATAAAAAAATATAAATGTCTCCTGGAGTCTTTACTTTCTTCTACACAGATGAAAACATTCCACAAAAAAGAGGGTATCAGTAATGGTATTATTTAACAGTAGAAAAAACCCTAAATAGATTTAGGTTTATGCGAGCATTGACTTGAAGCCAATCTAACACCGCTCCCAACTAAGGAAACATCTAGATGCGTACCTTCAATGCTGCAATGAAGGGTAGAAAGAGATCCCTCTGCAATCCACCCTCATATAGGTTATCTGGTGCACGATTTGATGTGGCCACTAGAATCTATACTTGTATCGAAGCACATTGAAAAAGTGGAATTTTGAAAATAATTAGGCAACAATTACATAATTATTGTTTAGAAGGCTACTACACAGTTATATTACTTACAATGCCTTTGTTGAACAAATGTCTAAACAAGCGATTTAGTACCAATGCATCTGCTACATCTGTTACCTATGCAAAAAACAAATAACAAATCTCAAGATATAGCATCAAATAAAATATGCATGATCTATTATCAAAAGAAACAAATGTTATACTAAAACTTTACCATAAATTCATCAAGACATAATAAAATTGCATCATCAGAAATCTCTCCTGCAACCACATCAAGTGGATCTGACAATCCCTTATGCTTCTACAAGGATACACAACAGGAAATTTGAGATAGGCTTCCTCTTATTCTGTTGGCCAATTAAGCATACAAAAATAACATCATTCTGGAAACTACTAACAAACAAACAATTAATGCTCAGAGCATAAGACCTCTTTTGTATCACTTAAAGATTTTTAAACAAATTCTTCCTTCAAAAACATACATAAATTATTGGAACTGTCCCCTATAGTAAGTAATGATTTCCAACCAACAAAATAGACACAAGAAATGCAATTTGATTGTTGTTTACTTAGATTTATTATCAACAGTAATATTGGGAAAACTGCAGTTTAACATGTATTAGAAATAAATAGATCTGCCCCTTTTATCTACCCAAAAAAAAAACATTTGAGAGGTAGTTAACAGGTTTGGTAAACTTACTTGCAACATGCTATGTACATTCAACATAAAGTCATGAAAATGAATCCTCTTTTTCCTCCAATTAGAGGGCCTGATAAGAGACAGCCGGTGAAGACGGTCAGAGTATAAATCCTCACAAGAACACACTTCCATAGTATATTCTAAAAATGCCTCATATTCTTCCTATATTGAGAGTTGAAAAGGTATGACAACTAAATGGTATAAGACAACAGCAATGAGAAAACAAAAATCAATGGAAAAGAAATTCATTTCAAACTCACAATTGATCAAAAAACAGGTCCATCAGCATAGTTTTACCAGTACCCACTCCTCCATAAAGATATAAACCTTTTACAGGTGAGTAAGAAGGATGTGACAAGAGACGAGACCACAGCCACCCACTCCTGCAAAACCAAAAGTTAAATTAAATTCAGAAACCAAACAAGATGAGAAAGGTAAGATTCAAGATTTGAGCAAGACATATCACAGCACAAAGCAAGATAGATACTGGAAGAAGAAAAGCATACCTTACAGGTTTTTCAGAATTGCGATCCAATTGGCAGGCATCCGCAGACTCAACAAGCTCATCATACAGTCTCTGAAGCTCTGTCAGTGTGTCTACCTGTTTCAAAAGCAAAGGAAAAATGGTTAAACAAAGGGATTAAGTGGAACAATTACCGATTAAGTGCCATGAAAAATAATCCATATAATAATATCCAACAGCATTTTACCAATAAAACAAGCTAGGAAAATCCATTTCATCAATGACATAGGCCTTAAAATGATATGTAGACACTCTACCTGGCAACTATCACCTTCTACAAGTTCACCACTAGCAATTCTTCGTTCATACTCAACAAGAGGCCCACCTCTGCTTGTTTCTGTAACCAAAACAACAAATTCCAATACAAAAAGACATAAGAAGAGAATGAAGTTTCAAACCCTCCCCAATCCAGCACACTGAGCAAAAAAGATGAGAACCTCTATTTGTGAGTTTTGCAGATCAATTGAGAGAGCTCTTGAAGTTGTTGTAAATGAATGGTTTTTGAAAAAGTTGGTCTCAGCATGATCAACAACTCTGTAAGCGGAACTATGAATATTACAGCTCCTTTCCAAGTGACATGGGGGTTCTGCAACATTAACACCGATCAAAACACAATCTTGCCTCTGAAAAGCTGGTCGCAATTGTCGCAGAGAACGAAGCACGTTTCTCATCTTCAACTACTCCCAACTCGAACAAAAGTACCACAAGCTTCAGACCAATAAACCCCACGAAAAAATTTCAAGAATCCCTGAAATCAGAAACACTAATCACTCAATTTTGAATCATAACAAAAATTAAAAGAAAAAACAAAAAACTTGATATGCGATAGAAAAGGTCTTTGACTTTCATTTCACCAAGAATTATAAATGAACAAATTTCAATAAATCCCTGAAATCAGACACAAATAAATCACAATAATTTCTCAATAACAAAGAAGCCAAAATTAAATTAAATTAAATTACAAAACAAAAATCTCGACACAAGATTTAAAAGAACTTTCACTTTTACCACAATTAAAGCCAAAGAAAGTGTAATTTCGGAACTTAGTGAGAAGATTCAGACGAGAACCGATTTAATCTCCCAACAAATGTCACAGACATGCATCATGCAAGAAAAGCAGAACTTATTAAGTCCAGATAAAACACCGTATTTCCAATTAGTTCCAATATCTTAGGAAAATTGCGGAAAAGAGACAAAAATGTAAAAGAAAATAATCTCAGCGGCGTTATATTAGCAAAAGGATAAAAACTCACCTGAATGGAGGTAAGAGCACTCCCACGAAACAGGAACAAGAAGTAAAAAAAGAAAGAAAAGAAAAGCGTGTCTTGCGTGAACACAGAGAGAGAGAGAGATCGTGATTACAATGATATAGATAATAGAGCCCACTTCGTTCACGGCGTTGGTGTTTCACCTTAGCCCGTTGCGATTTCACGTTGGCTTTGTTTTTCTTGACTCGGAAAATCACACGTTCGCTTTGAAAAAGGAGAAACTCAGAAAAAGAGAAGATGCTGCTGGTGAAGCAACGAGCTCAAAACTTTTTTTATTATTATTATGCTTATGCAATTAGCTTAAAACCTGCAACAATATTATGGGTAATAATGCCGTAATGCCTCGACTTATTTTGTTCATTAAATGTGGGAAATATTCACATGCGATGGAGCCCATAAGCTAAGGTCAGCATCATTTTTTTATATTGTTTTTGTCATCGACACGATCAATATCGTTTCTTTCATGCCCTTTTATTTTAATCCTGGACCCACCTTTCCCCTAATCCGCTGGCCCCGCTGCTTTTTATCTCCTTGTTTATTTTGGAAAAGACTTTTTTTTTCCCCCCTGATGACATTTGTCTTGATTTTAAGGAATCTGTTTTGCCCTTTTAGATTTGTGTTTGATGTTTGGTGTAAAACTATAAATGGTTAAGATACATTGTATTTTTTATTATTATTATTTCTTTATTATTTACCTTATAAGAAAAATGTTTTTTACTATTTGGATGTTATTAATCATTGTTTTTATAACACTGTTAAAAGAATTAATAATAGAAAAAAATTATTAAAAATTATATTAGAGTTGCATTTATACTAGTTAGCATTTGTTTAAATATTTTACTTGTAATCATTTTGATTATTTACACTCTTAACCCCGAGTCATGGAACATCTTCAATGAAACCATCCCTTTTTAAGTAATTTATTATAGTAAAGTAATTATTTTTTATACAGTTCAAATAAAAATGTATTATTTTAATCAATATATTAAAACACTAAATTAATTTTATTTAATTACTGAAAAAAATTTATAATATAATATTTTTCTTACATAACAAATTGATTTTTTTTTATTTCTTAAAGTGAGATATTTTTGTATATATTTCATTTTTCTTATGATTACATGTCCTTTTATTTTACAACACATATATTTTGAGATTATTAAATAGAATAATATTTCGTTAATTAATTATTCGATTAATAAAATTATCTCTTTAATTTAAAATAAATATCTATATTTTTAATTTTTATTGCTGATGAAGTGAATTTTTATTGATTAAATTTGTTTTAAAATATTTTATTTATATTTCATCGAAATCTATGTGAATAAGTAATACCCCATTCACTCTAAAATAGATCAATAATAATTATTTAGAGGATTGTGCGAAGATTTAAGGAAATTAATAATTATTCGAAAATTAAAAAAAATGATTTTAAAACTAAAGTATGTTTTTTAAACAATGTATTAATAATAATTTATCTCTCAAAAAATTGATTTTACTATTATTAAGACAGTAACTAACGAGCACTAATGTAAAAAAAAAAATTAAAAAATAAATATTTTCTTAGTATTATAAAATGATAAATAATTAAAAATAATAATAATTTGAGAACGAACAAAATATTGGTTTTACTGCTAGTTGAAAGCTTGAAATGCACCATGAGCGAATCTTATACTCTTCCAATTTTTTTAAAAAGTCTTATACTCTTTCATTGCACAGTTCTAATTCTTGTCTGTATTAAAAGAATAATTTAGTTAAAATAGCTATAACTAGTATTTTTATTTTCTGCAATATAGGATAAATATTTATTTTATATAACTAAAAATATACATAAATAAATATTTTTGAATATATAAATTATAATATAGTTAAAATTCATATAAATAAATATTTTAAAACATATAAATTACATTTTAAATTTATCATTAACAATTTATTATTGATACAAAGCTATTTTAACTATTGATAATTTTTAAAAAATATTAAAATTTAATTATCAATAAAGATGAAAAATATATTAAAAGGAATAAGATGTTTAAAAAAATTCTAAAAAATGCTTTCGTTAAAGAATTTTTTTTAAATGTTCTTATTCAAGATAAGTTATTCTAATTTATATATCTAGTATTTTAGTTTGTGCATTATGTTTATTTTATATAATTAAAATTTATAATACATAAATACTTTTGAATATATAAATTATATTAGAATTAAAATTTATAATAAATAAATATTTTTAAACATATAAATTATATTTTAAATTTATGATAAATAATCTATATTATGATACAAGATTATTTTTAATTATTGATAATTTCTTTGGACAAAATATTAAAATTTAATTTAAAATAAATATGAAAATAAAATATTGAAAGAGATAAAATATTAAGAAAAACTTCTCAAAACGTTTTCATTGAAAAAAAAAACTTTTAAAATGTTCTTGTTAAAAAATAACTCCTAAAAAATACTTTTATTCAAAATATTTATTCTTCTTCACATATATTGAAGATTGAGGATATGCTTTTTAATTTTAATAATTGTATAATATAATCTAATTATATATTTATATAATTAAAATTTAGGTTAAATTATTTTGTAAGTCCTGAACTTTTAGGCAATTTTTAATTAGGTCCATATACTAATTACTTTGGGTCCCTGGGGTTCAATTACTGTAAATATTCCTGTTAATTTGGACAATTATTTCGTGATAAGAACTCAATTAAAAAAATAGTATAAGGAGCTAATTAAAAATTATCTAAAAGTTTAGGGACCTATTCAATAGCTTAACTTTATTTTTATTCTTTTATCTTGATTTTGCCTTTATTTTATTTTAGAAAAATGAATTTAAAATTGTAATCTTAGTCTAACCGTTAAATGTCCATTCATTGACTATCATTGTTTCAAATGTGACTATAACATAACATTAGTTTATTGAATATTATCTGTCACAGTATTCAGTCTAATGCCACATCATAGTTAACGTTGAAGTATTAATAGTCAATAGATGAACATTTAATAGTTGGACCAAAATTAGATATTTTTAAAAGTTGGGAGACTAAAATCACAAAATTAAAAATAGGTACAAAGTATTTATTGGTTTTGTCAATGACTAATATCTGTCGGAGAATTTGGCTAACCACTTTAATGAAGTATCTTCTCCTAACTATTTTTTTTTTCATTCACAAGGTTCAAACTCAAGATCTTATTGGACTAACATAATGTTAATAAATTAAAGGTTAAACTATTGAGTAAGTTCTTGAACTTTTACGTAATTTTTAATTAGATCCCTATATTATTTTTTAATTGAGTCCTTAATCTTTTGAATTTTTTTTAATTTGGTCCCTGGGACAAAAGACAATTAGAAGAAAATTAATCCTAGGGACCCAATTGAAAAAAAATTAATAGATTAAGGACTCAATTAAAAAAATAAGTATAAAGACCTAATTAAAAATTGCTTAAAAGTTTAAGGACCTACATAGTAATTTAACCTAAAATGTACAATATTTATAATAATCATTTTAAAAATCATATTTAAAATATTTTTTAATTAATTAAAAGTATATAGTTTTTCACATCAACAATATATTAAAATTAAACTCTTAAAATAATTTCTAATTCGTACAATAATTGGGCCAAAAACTTCTCGCAGGAGGCATCTTTTTTTTGTTGTTGTTCAAACTTGCAGGAGGTGTCTTTCACGTGGTCCAATGAAAATTGTTTTCACCATTACTAATAATGTTATTAAATTTAAAGGGTAATAAAAATGCTTTTTATGTAATTAAATATGTATTATATTAATTTTATAGGGTATTACTGTTTCTTATTTTGCGTATATATTTTAATAGTGTACTTATATGGTGCATATTTAATAAAAATATACGTAAATAAAATAAATCCCTCTTTTGTTCTGGTGCTTTAAGAAACTCTATTTTCTCAATACTCTATTTAATAGTCTTTATCCCTCTTCTAAGTTACATGGATGCATCACCCCTAATTTTGATATTTTATTTTAATTGGCATAGAATACCAAAATCATTTTATTCAATATATATATATATATATATATAACACGTGTGATCAACGTGTGTTTCTAAAGAATGACAAATGAGCAATTCCCGGAAGCAATAAAATATTGAAATTGAAAGCGAGTAATGTTATCATACATCTTATTTTCTTATAACTCATTTTCATCCAATTTTTTTTTATCTCTCTCTAAATTTTTTATCATATTAAATATTATATCTATCCTTTTATTTTATTTTATTTTCTATCTTTCTTTCCTCTGCCCAATTTACTGAAAATAGATGAACGATGATCATTATTCATTGAAAGATGTGTTCTCATCGATTCCAAACACAAGTACAGGCATTATTATGAGTTGGAATCCCAGGTTAAGATTATAGTATTCTCCTTGACACCCAATCACAAAGTAGGGGAAAAAACAATACCAACCATCCACGCTCCTTGGAATCTTTAATTATTATTATTATTTTGTCATGCATGGATACTATTCATTATTTTAATCTAATGCGGAGTTAGTGGTTTTACGCTTACGTGGATCTAAATCAAGTAGCACGATGGGGAAAGAAGGCTACAAAATACTGTTTAGTTTTAGAGCCCAATGCAGTATGATGGGCCTGCTGGCCCATTGTCGAAGTTCGGATGTTCTGCTCTGTTTCACCTAACAGAAGCAAACGCAGACGCAGAAGCAGAATCAGAACAACTGCGGTAGCGTGTGGTTTTGGGGGGAAGGAGGAGAGAGAGAGAGAGAGAGAGAGAGAGAGATGGCGAATCAGGGCGCTAAGAAACGCAAGGAAGAGAACGTTCGTCACATGGCTAGGCTCCGCCACATCATCATCGCCTGCAACGTACTCTCTCTTTCTCTCTTTAATTGTAGTTGTTGCAACCAATTGTTTGTTCGATACTGTTGATTGATGATCTAATTCTATGGTTTTCTTTTGAATTAATAAATAGGTTATCTATGTATTGTTAAGGATGTTGGTGTTCCATTCGAGTTTCACCTGGAAGCATTGGATTGGGTTGGTTGTGACTTCGTTGGCATATGTTATTCCCTATCAACAGCTTGCGAAGATGGCAACCCCTAATTACGATGAAAATGGTGAACTTTTTGATGGCGGGTTTGATATGTCTACAGGTGGAGTTTGTGGGTATGTCTCTGTCATTGTCTCCTTTTAGATCAAGATTTTGAGTCCTCAATTAGTTCCTCTGTTATTTGCTGAGGATAGCTACGTTCCATGTTGCTTCTTAGTTTCGTGTTTGTTTGTTGTTGTTGGGCTTAGGCTTCTGTCAGTAATAAAAAATAAAATAAAAAATATTAGCGATATCTTCGGTAACTTTTTGATCTCTTCTAAGTTGGTGTGTGATATTTATATTTTGTTCTTCACTTACTGTGAATCGCCTTTTGCAGGTATTTACACGATGTTATCTACATAACATGCTTTGTGCAAGTCATGTCCATCGTCTCTGGAAAGTTCTGGTACACATATCTTGTGGTAAGCCCCATAATCTGCTCGCAAATATGCTATACTTTTAGAATATAGGTTTTGTAAATGTTATAGTTTTGCACCGAAGCTACTCCAAAGAATGCAGTCTTAGCTTCACAAAGAGATATTTATTATACGTCAGCCTTGGCAATGTGTGTATGTATATGTTCCATCTTGTTTTGTAGTTAGACATAGGTTTGTTTACCATAGGCAGGAGTACTATCCTAGGAAGAGAGAGGGAGGGAGGGAGAGAGAATGAGTTCCTTATAAGTGCATGCTGCATATTTTTTATACCAGAAAGCAATCAATCTATATTTGGAGGGACTGGAATGCTAAAGAGAGTAGGTGGCAGAAGATAGTGTCATTTATCATTTAATCCCACAACAAATTTTGACACAGTTGGCAAATAATTAGATCTCTTAAGCGTCTTGATCAAGGTTCATTTCCTGGTCATGTGCATGGAAAACAATTTGTTAGGAGAGACAAAGTTCACTTCAATGATCTTTACCTCTCAAAAGAGGTCTGTCTCCAACTGTTAGCAAAGGAATGTCCTTTGTGCACACAGACACTAAAAAAAACATTTAATCCCAAGTGACTATTGTTACCCCGACATAGTAGTTTGTTAATTTAGGGATTATATTAAATTAGGTATTCCTGTACAAATTCAAGTGTGGTTGGGTGGACTGCAATCATCTGCAGTTCAAAAAGAACTGCACACTACCATGGCCCTTATAATTATTTAACTTCATAACCAAAAGAAAATTATAAATTTGGTTAAAAAGTTGTAAGCTATTGGATTTGAAACCGCATGTTGTGCTTTGCAGTCCGGTTGGGACTGGGTTCTGCTTGATTTATTACTTTGTTTTGCCCCTTTTTGCTCCATATATATATATATGGAGACAACTATTGTGAGAACACTTGGTTACTATAAGAAATGAAAACTATAAATCTAGACCATATAATCATACATGAATGGTCAAGATTATTATAAGTTAATTGGTGGTCATATGACCATTTAAAAAAGTCATGTGCATTTTTTTTTTTAATCTTGATCATTCAAATATGATTTAATGGTCTAGATTTATAGTTTTCATTTGTCACAATAAGTCAACAACTAATTGTTCTTACAAGAGTCGCTATATATATATTATATATTTGCAGTTAGAAATTGCAGTTGTGATCAGTAACTGGATGTGCTTGACATAAGAAATTTAAGCATTAGAAAAGAGAATACAAACTACAGACCAAATCTTTGACACAATTTCCCCTTGCTTGGCATTTGCTAGATACCAGCTTTTGGAGCATACAAATCCTTTGGCTTCATTAAAGGATTTTTGCCACAAGGTTCAGAGGTACGGTCACCTTGTTGATTAATTTTTACATTCAGATCATAAAAAGAACCATAGTAACGTCAATTTCGTACATCTTTCGTGAATTAGGAATCATTTGAAGATGAAAAGACCCGCAAGAAGAGGGAAAAGATGGAGAAGAAGGCATCAAGACCCAAGTTTGTCAAGACAAGAACTAGATAGTTTCTTTGAGTGTACGGCACCCAGTTACACATTGTAACCCAATATTCAAGATGGAGGTTGCCCTGAAACTTCGAACTTATTGCGAGCACATGCTTCACAAAGTCTGAGTTGTATTTCATGTATAACAAATTAATTTCCTTATTTATGCCCTCCATTTATGGAAAGAAACAAGTAAACATGAACATGTATGCCTACAGAGTTTAGCAAAGTATTTGGAAAAGCTAACCTCTATTGGATATTGGGATTAGAGTTGTCAATTACGGGAAGATCATCATCTTTATCAAATGACTCAACATTTTCAAGAGTGAATGACGTGGGATTGCGTAAATGGAGTTTAACCTTGGTGTTGGAAATCCTACGTGGGTGTCAAAAATGAGCATTATCATTATCATTATGTATGACAAGTAGCTAGCATATGAAAACCTCATGGCACTTATAAATGTTAACGCACTATTTATTAAAATACTGTTGTACAATAAAAAACTAGGATCATATTGTGGGGAAAAAAATGATAAGACCTCTAATTACCCTTACACCTTTTAGGTGTTGAATTAATTACCAAGTTGTGCGAGTTTTTGCTTGCACGTCCAATGCTTGTTGACGTCAAATTACGACTTTATGCAGTAGTTAGAGCTTATCGCTTCGCTCTTGACGTGAATCTAATCTTATCAGACACTAGACAAAATATGCGGGGTAGAGGTTACTTTTGCCTAATTATATGGTAGTGTGAGTGCCAACATAAAGTTCAGGCACATTTCGAGATAAGATTAAGACAATTTAGTTAATTCAATCAGACATAAATGCATTTAGCTATGCACAATTTTAAAATGCTTGTGTTAGTATGCATGGTATAAATATCCTCCTCCATGAATCCACTGAGATTAGTTAGTGATGATCCTAAAACATTTTTCTCTTAAAAAATATTAGTATAGTGACCAGGAGTTTGAGTAGTTTGCGTGAACTTGTCATTGTACCAAAACAAACCAAGTCTCCTTTGTTCCACGAGTTCTAATCATAATGGAGGTAGGATAAAACTCTCATTCCAAAATCCAAAGGAATACATAATTGAGGAAACATAAAAAAAATAAAATAAAATAGGACCTGAAAATTGCTAGAACCTGATAACAGTACACTGGAGAATGGATATCAGTTAAGCACTAATTTACACTCACGCATCAAGAAGTTCACAGTCAATCCTCTGAAAGTACAAACGCACCTCATTCAAGTCATAACCCACGTTATAATTCTGTTGAGCCAACATTCCAATAGAAGAAAAGCTTTCATAGTCATCTCCAAAATAGTTTCCTGGAAGCACAGCCATGCAAAATTCATCCTCTGAGGTCTGCATAAACATACTTGTTGCATCCAAGTCCAAAACAGCACCCTCAGCAAAATGGAATGTCACCACTGGAAAGCCACTTAGATCCCGGTTTACCACACCACTGTAGCACAACGTATAAGGGTTGTGCTTATCTTGTACCAAACCCTTCAAGAAGGTTCTCAACTTCAAAGCTGAGCACTTCAAATCCATATTTTGTAAGCCACGTGTGGTCTGCTCCAGTGTCAATTATCACTCCACTGTTAATATCTGTCGTTGATCTTTCAAATACACTTGGATCTATATCAAGCTTTCGCCCGCCTACACTTATAGCTTCTAGATTAACATAATACAAACCATTGATTACATTCAAAGTAGTTGAGTCACCTTGCATATTGGCTTTGTCCCCCAAGACCAATTTGTTAAACTTATAATTAGTATTTCTTAAATTGCCAATACAATATGAAAATTTCTTACCAAAGCTAGGTAGCAAAGAAAACCTTCCACTACCAAGTCCAAACACCCCATTGATTCCTTGGTAGGGGTAACCATTGGATGATATGCTAAACTTACGACCACAGCCAAATATCAAACTAGGCACTCTGACTATGCTGTCATCTAGGGTCTCTAAAGTTAATTGTTCCCTGGCGTAGATCCCTTCTGATGAGCCACTCCCAACATACTCTACCTTGTATGGACACTCACCATTCATGACATCACATTTGTTACATTCACTGCATGTCAAGCTAGCATATGTCGAGGATTTTGAAGGATCAAATATTGGAACAGATTGATAGGAACAAGATGTGCAAGGATGACACATGAGCCATGTAAGGCTGCTGCCAGTGTCCATGACAGCAAGTTGTGGAACAGGTGGTTCACCTATGGAGAAATTCATTAAGAACACAACATTCCTGGGGCTAGGAACAAGATTGGACATATAGTCATTATTGGAAGCTTGCTTCATCATTTTATGCGAGTAATGATCCCAAATGGTGTCTTTTGAATTGTAGGGAGATAATGCTGATTGATACTGTGTGAGTTTAATCACTAGGTTACTAGATGAGGTTATGGTGGCAGCGGTTAAGGTAAAATGAAATACGAAAGGCAATGAAACAAGTGTATAAACAAGCGCTGTTGCCATGACTACTATTTCTTGCGTAAGTTTCAAATCCATTTATGAAGAAATTCACTTGCCTTGACTTGTTAGTGAGTAGTGACTTAATGCTTATGACTGATTACGTAAAAACACCTTTTTCATGGGACGAAATCCAATCCGGGTTTAGAATGCATGTTGCTGAGCTGGTTCTACATGACTCGAAAGGTTAGTTACTGAATTCTTTTCGCATTGGATCGGTTACGAAATCGGTCTGATTGCACTTGTTTAAACTTCACTAAATATATAAGCTTCAATGAGTTTAGACACTAAAAATTGAGGTTGATGCCCAAACTTGATGAAATTCTTTTACATAGAATTTTGCAGTTCCTCGAATCAGCTTAATTGGTTAATTTGCAGATCACAATTGTGAGTGTGCGAATTTGATCTCAGGATGCGCTCCTTTTCTTTACTGTTTTTTATTCTTAATTTGTTAGATGAGATACAATTTCAAATGAATTTTTCTTCGCTTTGAATTTTATAATTAACTATTCATGGCATGTTTCTTTTAGCAGCAAAAACATTTGCAACGGCCCATTTAGTCCAAACAAAAAGATATGTGCTAAAGTAAACAATAACAAAACAACAAATCAGAGTGGCGCAGCGGAAGCGTGGTGGGCCCATAACCCACAGGTCCCAGGATCGAAACCTGGCTCTGATAAAGAGTGGCTTCCGAGATTCTTTTTAACCTTTTTACATTACCCCTACAAAAAAAACAAAGACATTTATAAAATAATTAAAATACGCTAATAGATACACAACTCGTTCCGATTGTTTTTAATGTTTTTCCTCATATACAAAAAAAAAAAAAAACATTTACAAAATAATTAAAATATGCTATTAGATAGGTAACTTGTATATGATTATCATGAATAGTTTATCCATTTAACAAATATTCAGTTCCATATTTATTAATGTTCTAGTTTTTTTTTATTCTATTACTAGTATTTTAGTATGTGCAATGTAGATGATAATTATTTATTTTTATATAACTTAAATTTAAAATAAATAAATATTTTTAATATCTAAATTATATTATAATTAGAGTTATTAATAAATAAATATTTTTAAACATATAAACTATATTTTGAATTTACAATAAACGATTTATATTGTGATACAATGATATTTTTAACTATTGATAATTTCTAAAAAAAATATTGAAATTCAATTTAGAAATAAAGATGAAATGAATAACTCAAAAGAGAAACATGATTAAAAAAATCAAGTACACAGATAAAGATAAAATGAGAGTAATTTAAGATAGTGGAGAAAGAATTTTTTGAGTTAGTTGTTCAATCAAATTAAATTTGAAAGTAAAATTAATAAGTATATTCAAAAAGAATAAAAAATAAAAAATTAAATTAAATGTTCAATATATGAAACTATTATAAAACATTTGGCTCAATGAAAGTGATAACAAATCCTAAAAACATTATCATTTAAGAAAAAATTTCTAAAAACGCTTTCGTTCAATAATAGTTCCTATAAATACTCGTGTTCAAGATAAGATTCAAATTTATAATATAGGAATATATTGATGTTGTACAAATCTAAATTTCATTATTTTTTTCCACTTATACCCCTAGTTAACAATTGTTATAATAGTAATTTATTACAAGTAATGGAATATTAAAAATAGTATAATTTTTATGCATTGTTAGTGTGAAATTTTTTACGCTTTCAACCAATAAAATAGTTATTATAAAAATTAACAAACTTAACATACATAACAATTTCTGATTGATTGACAATATAAAAACAAGAAATGCTAACAACACATTTTTTTAAACACACTCTCTACTATTGATTGAAATTTATTAAAAAAATATATAAATTTTAGTAAGTCTCACCTCTTATTTAATAAGTCTTCCTCTTTATTTTGTAATTTTCAATAAATTTTGACTTTAAAGTGTATTAGAAAAAATGTAATGGTAACGCTCATATAAAAAGTATTTATGCTGTGCATATATATACTATTTACTCCATTAAATAAGAATATTCTAGTTCAAATAAACAATATTTTACAATAACCATAGATATGAATCGGAAGTAATATTCTTGAATTTAAAATAATCAAGCGTAAAAGTCATGTCAAGACACAACATTTTCTTTCATGGAGTGCTTGAAAACCAACACAAGGGAGAAGAGGATAGCCAAAAAGGCTAAAAATTCCAAGATTATTATTGTCAACCTTAATAAGTAATTGATAGCAGTTGAAGATAACATATCACAAAGAAAGGCCCTTAATAATTAATACCACGGATAAAATTTAAATTTTGTAATTTCTGTTGCACTTCTGCGGCCTAAGGACATCATAGAGTTTGACAAAGTTAACCGCACTCGGTAAACTATGCCTCCAATTCTTCCTTATCCTTTATTCCAAACTTTGATAATTACATTTTTCGAGGATGACCGAAATAGTCAGCATGTTCAATACTAATTTGGGTTGCGCAGAACATTTAACCACATGATAAACCAATTTAACCAACAATTTACATACCGATAGCCACAAATTTGAATGAAAAAGGTAGTCCGTTTATCATATGGTTAAATTTCTTGCAAGACCCAAATTATAAATATTTTTAACGCACTTCACTTACATTGTGGGGGAGGAAGGGTAAATTACATTCTTACATTGTGCCTTATATACATATCTATAGGGAATTTGAAATCAGTTTCCTCCAAATAACACATTCATGTTGGCAGCCACGACAGCTCTGGAAGTTTCTGAGTAACACTTCAATGTTGGCAGCAGTGGTAGCTCTGAAAGGTAAAGTGTTGCATGCAATTTCTCAAGCTTTACAGTATTTTGCCATTCATGGTGCCTTATCCAAGGTCACAGTCAAAAGATTGAACTCACGCCCTAAAGCCCAAGATAATTCATTCTGGGCATCAATGCTTAAGTTGTATTCCTGGAAGTAGCCGTTATAAGTTATTACCGACAAAATGGCCCTGGAAAATCGGAAAACATAAAATTTTAGCAAACAAATAGATATCGGAAGTTTTTTGAAACATGAGAAGACTGTAAGTTATGAAGAGCATTTCTGGGAAAATGATGTGTGATAAATTCTTAATACTGCACAGAACTGGCCATAGACCTTGTTTCTAACCCCCAAAAAAGATGTACCACACTTCAACGACCATAGCTTTGAAGGAACCATCTACTTATCTGATTTATAACGGTTTAGACTTTGATAATTCTACACAATTATATTGTACCTTGATTTTTACCAAACCATTCAATTAACGTTTGGATTAAGAGTTCTCACTTAATCGGAGCAACCTATAGTTCTAGTTTCAAAACCTGAGACATGGATATACACATATCAATGTCAGCAAACTAGAATACAGGCCAAATGGAACACAGAAATACAAGGCATGACATTAAATACAATGACTTGAAGCCAAAATATTTCAAATTTCAATTACTAAACACCAAGGGAAGGGAAAAAGAGATATACCCAATATCTGCACCTTTATCATCAATAAAGGTAATATAATTTTTACCAAGTAAAAATAAAATTTAATCCTAAATATTCAATCCACCAAAAATAAAGCATCGATTTACATAGTCACACTAAGCCTCACTTTGAAGGTGATAATGAACCTTTAAAAGTTAACACTACACTTTGAACCCAATATCAACAATCGAGGAGATTCCAAAATTTGAACAGTAGCAATAGGAAAGACCCTCAAAGTGAGAAGCAATCAATATTACAGTTCATTATGTTCACAATATCACCTTTCATCTATTAATCTACAACATCCATCACCACGTATTTGTTATGGTTTGTTAATTGATTGTTGTTGAGGCTAAACAATGGTAGAATTGCAAAAATGGATGCATGCACATACAAACATGAAAAATATTCACTTCATATTCAGTAATGTAAAGGCCCAAGAAGTCAAAAAGCGTTGCACTAAACCATAGTTCCACATGAGAGAGAAGCTTAAATATTAAAGAGGAGGCAAATGAAGCTACATATTATAAGCAATCAGTTTAAAAGATACACCACATGTGCAGAATCTCTATCTAACCTATCAGCATATACTTAATTTAAGAGGACAAAATCCAAAACCAAACAAAGTGAATGGGGTAGAACGGGACATCAAATAAAGAGTTGCTAGTGGACTGTCGATAGCTGAGACCAATAGATCAATAATGAGACACTCACCTACAAGCTAGGAGTTCAGATGATGAGGAGTTGGTGACATTTTCAACCTTGCGAATTACTGCATAGCTGTATGACAAACAGAAGATTTAAAAAAATAATTTTAAATATGCAAATATTCTTATTCTTATTAATATATATAATCAGAAATCCTCAACAAGGTTTGGCTAACACAACAAAATTTCAAGAAGGCAAAGAAAATATTTCAGATTATGGAAAATAAAGATCATAAGAAATAGTTCCAAGGTTTAAATAGGTCAATATAAAAAAATCTTCAATGAGTCGTCAATCTAGTACATAAACTCAAAATACTTCACCTTTTGACCCCTGCAGGAACAGCATTATGAAGTACGTGATGATAAGCAGGATCCAGTACATCACTCACAGCATCAGGAATTATTGATCCAAGAAAACCGCTTGATCTCTTGCTCCTGCTGAAGTCATCAAACATACATAAGATGACTTCCCAAATCCATTTCAGAGGAAGCAAAATAATTAAGGGAAAAAAAATATCAGAAAGAAATAATTCAAAGAGCAAGGGAAGCTTGTCCAAATTATATGGAAAACTAAAATCCGTTACAGCAAAGGTTGTAAACATTTATCATGCAATCACTAATATGAGATCCACATCTTCCTTTCAGTACTGTTTGGCCCTCAATGGTCACCAAATATGATTGAGAAGATCAAATTTGAAGTTTTCATTATGTGATGTCTCTGATGCTGGTCCATTTGAGTGGCGACTAAGCCAAACAAAATCATTAATGTTTGCTTTAAATTCAAATCAGGCTGGTTTTACCTTCAGTTATCTAAAGCAACCTAAACTTATATGGCACATTCACTTGAGACAACAATAAAGTAGTCTAATGGGAAACAGGGGAAGAATATTTTAAATTGCAATTCTTACCTTGGATGTGAGGCAAATCCAACAGTGAACAGATGAATAGAACCAGAAGAACTTGAGGCTGCAAGAATATCTGGAAGCTGCTTTGATGGTCCAAATGACAGAGAAAATATAGTAGACGGATATGTCCCCCTTCTAAAGCTATATGACTGCTGAAAAAACATCCAGTCAGATTCTACACTTGAAGTAAAATTGTAACACAAAATTAAAAGCATCAAAAACTGCTACAAGGTATATATATATATATATAATCCCTAATGAATATAAATCATGCATGAATTACTTCAAAGAACAATAATGGAAAACAAAATAAAAAAGAGCATTACATTACAGAAAAATATTTGGTCCCATGGTTCAATTTATATGTAAGAGACTTCGCATATTTACCTTCAATAACCAGGTTAAAAAAAAAAGTGTAATTAGTCTTTGATCCTCCAATCTGCGTCTCCATATTTCATTATTCACTTGAAGTCCTAAGTTATGAATAGCATCTGCCAGATGTAACCAGAATTTCAAGACACGTACATCATCAGATAGAGGCATGTCTTTGAGATTCTCATTCAGGATTTACATCAAGCAAAGGAGATTCTCATTCTCTTTCAAAACATCATTAGGTTCTAAATATTACCAAAATAAGTATTGATGAATTATAAATTAACTATAAGTGAGCCAAAAAGCCTCAGCAAAATCCATAACTGCCGAAAGACTCATCACATAATAGTCCTATCAGACACTACAACTACAAAATATACAATGGAGGATATCTGTCCAGGGTGCAAAATCAATTTGGGGACCCCACCACTTAATATATGAGAATTCACATACTTGAACCAACATATTTGGGACTGAACTCTCAAGGTCAAAACTATTAGTAAAGGGACTGTGTGTTTTGATATGACTTAAAGGGACCTGCCAGAGAATTGTACCATAATCTGATCTTTTACAACCAAAATCATATTGTTTGCAGTTTCAAGGAGAGGAACCGCTGAAAGATGCAAGAAATAATGGCTGATACGATTAATATTTCCTATCAGTAGTTATAAAGATTGACTTTTTATTCATCACCTTTGTTGCATCTGACACCAAATAGACTCTGATTATGGTCCCTTGTTCAGATGCTGTAGCTATGTACATTCCATTAGATGAAAGGACTACTGCAGCCAACGGTGAACGATGAGCCTCAATCTGTAATCCAGGTTCGATAATAATGTTCATGAATATAAGTAAAAGACACAAACAGCCATATATTAGTTCATATGTAGTATTAAAAAGAAAATATTACTGCCAGATGATAACATAACAAAATAAGTCAATTACTGATGTGTAGTTAAACTCAAAACCTTTTCCTACAGTGCTCAAGTAGGCATTTTACAGCATACAGTCCATGTAACTGATTAATATATTAACATACTAGTTTTTTAAATTCCATAAAACAATGACGATAATTTTCATTCAAATAAACAAGAAATGCCAAATCATGAATGAAGGCAGTGAATAATATAGATTATAATTAAAAATTCAAAAACATGAAGCATAATATCGTCAATTTTCATCATCTCACTACTTTGAGGCTACAAGATAAGGAAGGTACAAAAGCAAAAGAATTCATGAATATTATTGTAACAAAGTCATTTATTTTATTATATAACACTATTCAGAAGGAAAATTATGCATAACCTCACAGTGTAAATGACGATCCATGACATTATACAACAATGCAGATCCTTTGGTAGTACTGGCAGGAAGAGCCAAGTAGCAAGCATCCAAACAAGGGGAAAAGGCGCAAAGTCCTGTGGGGAAAATTGCCTCAGTATATGCATAATATAGCAGTTGGTTGGCATAATTAAAAGTTTAATTTACCATGTTTGTCACAATCCGATTGAGAATAGAATAACAGAATAATAATCTAACAAGTAACAACAGCAAGTTAACAATTAAAGTCTCCTTATTGAATGAAATCATATCACACATTGATTCCAGCCTCACCTTTAATATTTGGCACTGTGTCAATAGTGTCCAAGATTGTGAGACTATTTAATTCATATACATATGCTTTGTCTTGTAAAATGACAATGAGTCTGCATTATAGAGAAAAAGAGAGATTAGAGTAATCTTAGTGGTCAAAGAATTATGCTGAGAAGGTCATAGGACTTCACTAGATTTTAGATTGAAAAAGTTGTAAATAATGAAATTAAAATATATAGGAAACTTGCTGAATCCAAAAATAGTAGACTAGCATGTATTCTACAAGCCCAACTGCCCAATATAAATAAACAAAATAATCCGACCATATGTGTCTGCTACACAGTGAACACATACACACCTCTACAAACACAGACAGAACATTAATTTGGAAAACATTCTAATTTGAGTCCCCTGAATGATCAGCAAAATTTGCACCAAAACATAGACAGGTCTCAAATTTTTTCCTTAGTCCCCCTACTTTATATGTAACAAACCAAAGGAGAAAAAAGGGAAAATTGATAGAAACAAATGAAAAGACATGAACAATTTTGTTGGATGATTGAGAATACAAGAGAGGTCTCTCCTCCACCGGTTTCTCCTTCACAAAGGATTTCTTCTTTCACACACAAACTATCTAATTCAGAATGAACCCCCCTAATCTGAATCTGACTTCCCCCTATTTATGTAGCCAGTCTTTTCTAACTAACTAATGAACTAACAGTGTTACTGACTAATAGACCAACAGCCGTCCTTATTGTTAGGACTAACTAACTAACTAATGGACTAACAGTTGTTACTAACTGAGTAATGGACTAATAGTTGTCCCATTCTGTCCCAACAATATGGAATTTTGTATAGGAAGAAGTTCCAAAACAAACAGTAACATCACAAATCATATTGAGGAAAAAATAACCATTAGTTTGTATAATTACAACGGCAACATACATAATTACAAAAAAACACAAAAATAAGCATTTGGCAGTGCTACACTAAGTATTAGGAAAATAGCATGATGCCCTCATCATAATATATTCATAAATAATGAGAGTTTCAAGCAAGCAATCAACTTCATTGAACAACCCCAAACCAAGCTTCATGTATGTTTGATGACCATTTGATGCCCACTTCATACTCCAATATTAAAAACACAACATAGTTGAATGTTGTTTAACATTTTAATAAGAAAGTAATGGTAAACCTAAACCGAGACTAAACTAAACTATGAGTTCGTACAAAAAATAAGGAAAAAAAAAAAAGTGCAATACTGAAGATGGAGGTTTGACCTTTGTCTATTCATGCGAACAGCGAGTATGGAAGTTAGAAAGTTCAATTCTCTAAGAGCAGCACCAGTGGTTGTATTGAATAAACAGAGACGGCGAGGGGACAAAGATGGCTGCATGTGCATGTATCAGTCAAAAGAATACACAATCAGAGAGGAAGCCCAGGCCCAATCACACAAGGAAGATACTAGCAAAGCTTGTTCAGAAGTACAGTACCTGATCGCCAGCCCCAACGATAGCAAGAAGACTCGAGCTAAACAGCATCTCAACAATAACGAAAGCTCCAACTGCTACAGGAAGGGGGAACAACATAGAAATTAGGAATAAAGGAAATTAAGAATAAAAGGGTGATGATGGAATTGAATTTACCTCTTTCATAGCAGAGCCTTCCTGTGTTGGTATCAAATATTCTGAAACCATCCCTGGTGCCAACGGCAAAGCAACTGCAATAAAGAAAGATATCAAGCGAATTTGATTGATTAGAATTTTGGAGGAAAAGAATGAATTAGGATAATTGATTGAAAGAGGAAGCGAAATAGAAATAGAATTGACCTATGGTCTTGGTTGAAAGAAGCGCAAAGGATAGGGGGCGAAGAAGAATGGTTGGCCATTGAGATTTGAGTTTGATTAATAATTCGGGTTCCGAGTTTCACTGCTGCTCCGTAGCCTCATCGATTACCGTCCCTCCCTACCCATAATCATCATTCACGACGACTGGAATGGATACCTTATCCCACCTGCCTCTACCGAATTTTTTTCTAATGGAGTATTTATAGATAATGGTTAAGAAAATAAAATAAAACAAAATTCGGATTTATATATAAAATAAATTATAAATTATTAAAATTTTAACAAATATTTTTTATTTAATGGTTAAATACTTAATTTTTTCAGTCGCAAATTCTCAATTTCGTATTTAATGCAGTTGCTGCATACCCGAGTGAATCTCCATCTAAAATAATTAAAAAAACTTTCAAAATCAAAAAGCATTTATTAAAGAGAAAATAGGCCATAAACTAGTTTTAAACTGTTATCTAATCATAAATCACTATTTATTGCAAGTTTATTAACTTTTATAATAAATGCTTTAAAAGTTATATCAATTGTAATTTCTGATTGGTTAATAGTATAAAACTTTTTATACTGACAGTACATGATTATTAAACTCTTTATTTATTTCATATAGGATCATGATAACAACTAATAATATAAAGCATGAGGAATTTTAGCAACACATTTCTTCTAATAGATATACTCTACTAATAGTTATAATTTATAGAAAATTGCAAAATAGGATAGAGACTCATTAAATAAGTAATGAGATCCAAAAAAGATATGATTTTTAATAAATTTTAGCCAATAATAAAAAATGTGTTTAAAAGAATATATTAGAGAGTGTTATTACTATAACCCTTTGGACAATCATGGAGCTCCGGTTAATTTTGGTATGTAAGTATAGAATAAAAAGTGGTAAGATTAAATGATGTTTATAGTTAAGTGGTTAGTTTTCTAGTCAGCAAATACATTAAGATTTTTTCCTCATTTGCTTGTCTATTTTACATATACTTAGGAGTGAACAAGACTGTTATTTTTAGGAACTCCAACGTTGTTATAGGTTGGAAGATATTTTACTATTATTGGAGGTTTAATATGTACGGAATTCTTATTATTATGTTTATTTACGGATTATAGTATTTTATTTTATTAAAAGTATTATAGTACTCAATGATTAGAAATAATTTTGTAATAATGATGAGGTTAATATTTAGCTTCCGTCATTTAAATTTTTTTATGTTATTCCACTTTTAATTTTTTTCGTGTAAATGTATTAAATATTTAGTAGATAATTTAAGGTATTACAAGATCATAAGTTCTAATTTTTTTATCGCCATTGCACACACATACACAAAAAAGTTAATATGTTAAGTTTTTATTTATTTTTATAAACATTATATGATTCTTTTAATTTACAAATAAAATATTTGTTGCCCTTCTCTTTATTTCCAAAACTCAACTCGTAAATATACCTCAAAAAAGTTGAGTAGTTTCGGCCTAAGGAGTGGGCATGATTTTCATAGGGCATGGACTACGAAGCAAAGGCATTCATGATAGATGATTGATTTTTCCATCACCTTTTGGCTAATGGTATCACTCCTTATTTTTTTTAATTAATATTACAAAATTTGAATAAAATTTTTCATAAACACTTATAAGAAAAAAAATTAAATAAATTTTGTCAAAAACTAAAATTAGTTTATGCATAAGTTAATTTGTAAAAGCTCTCTTCTATTAATTTCTCTAAAAGTTTATTTTTAACTTATACATAAGTTAATTTTAGTCTGTAAAAAGCTTTTTTTTTTCTTCTCCTGTAATTGTTTATGAAAAAGTTTATCCAAACAAGTTTTATGTTATTGTTTTTTTCAAAACTTTAATTTCAGAGTGCATTAAATTCTTCCAAAATTAATTTTTAAATCGTTTCTGAATTAAAATTTTAAAAGAGAATTTAATACATTCCAAAGTTACATTTACAGAAATGATTTGTAAATTACTTCTGGAATTAAATTTCTGAAAAAGAATTTAATACGTTAAGTAATTAAATTTTTAAAAATAATTTGTAAATCACTTCTGAAATTAAATTTTTAGAATAATCTTGTAAATTAGTTTCAAAGTTAAACGAGTGTAATTTTAAATAACGGTTAAAAAATAGAGGGATGTCATTAAAAAGAAAAAATAGACTATGCACTGACAATGTAAAACAATTTACATTATCATCTAATTATAACTCATGCATTGTAAGTTTGTTATTTGATAATAACCACTCTAAAAATCACACTAAAATTAATTTTCAATTAGTTAACAATATAAAAATTTTTATACTAATCGTGCATAACAATTAAACTCCATTAATAAAAAAAAGGAAATAGTGCAAAGAGTAAAATTTCATGATTAGGATGCTGTTTGAGTTCCCAGAGCTGGAGATTCTACTATCCCAAATTGATTGCGGTTATTTTTTGCATCGGGATCTCATTACTCTTGTGTGCGTGTTTATGCTCCATTTTAAAAAAAAGATCGTGACTAAAATTCTCCAAATTTCAATATAAATCCCCTCTCAAGTCCAATAATCACAATTAGCATATACTTTCACACTTAACCATTCAAACCACTTGTAAACTAAAATCAATTACTTCATCTTAAAGATTACAAACCATGTTAGTAGCAAAAGATCTTTTGGAATAGGTATTGCGAGTCAAAGAAAATCAATAGGGAGAAAAAGGAAAAATTGCAACACCATCCGAGTAACGGGAGACAGAAAGGTAAAAAGAACATACGAAAAGACACCAAATTGAGAAAAAGAGCAAAGCGTGACCCTGCAAAGCATCAGATCGACAATGACCTCTAACAACTCAAAAGGCTCAGACTGTGACCTTCACTGATACTTTCAGGTTTGAACATACATGAACAAGACAACTGAGAGGACACTGCAAGACTCGTGCCCATCTTCACCTTCAGTCAAATATCATTCTGCGGAAGACCCTCTTGCCTCTGCTTCACACTCGAGAGCAAAGAATCTGATGATGTTCCCTGTCCTGTCCACCCTCTACATTTTCTACCATGCGTATTGCGCACCCACCTATCGCATTTTCTACCGTTATATATATTTTGCATCCAAATGCACAGGAAGATGAGTACAACCGCATAGTACTACTAAGCTGTTTATTTACAATACAAACCCAAAATGGCACAACTTTTTAGAATATACACATTTGATTTGATTATATTATCCTAAGAATAACCAAAGCTAAATAAGATTTATGACAGAGAGAACTCCTGTTTTGTTTTATTATCCTTTCTCTATCTTCCTGTTTTGTTTTCCCCATTTACTGTTTATCTAGGGCCAGAGAGTTCCATGGCATAGGATTCCAAAGACTGTTCATCATCATCATCCATTGTCATACCAAACATGCTGGAACGCTCATGAATATCATCATCATGTTTTGAAGCAGAGGTAGGGCGGGATGAAGTATTGCTATTGCTGCTGTGGCTGGGGTTCATGTCGTGACTACCATAATTATGTGATGATGCCCACTTCTCAGCAAGCCCGTCACCTTCAAGCATTCGGACAACTTCAGACATTTTAGGGCGGTGGGCTGTCAAATATTGAGTACACAGTAAAGCGACTTGCAGAATCTCCCCCACCTCTATTCTATCATAATTGTTTCCTAGTTCTTTGTCCACCAACACTGCAACCTTCTTTTCATGTAGTATTTTCCTAACCTGTCACAACATAGGGACGAATATGGTCTAGTATCAACAACTACCCAGTTCTTACAGTACTTTTTTTATTCGTGTTGGGAGTGGGGGGAATAGGGGGCCAGCAGGGTTTGGTTTACAAATAGCAACTATATTTACTGTATATCCCATTAATACCATACTAAATATTTAAGAATTTAAGTTTCACATGATGATACTTCATCTATTGTAGATAGAAAGTCCCTACTGTAATTTAGTAACTAGCACAGAAGTCATCCAATGACATGCGCTTCAGAGTTGACAGCAAATTATGAAAATTCTCTGATGCAGAAATATAAACTATGTTTTGGCATATTGCTCAGCTATAACTAATATATTGGACCAGAGTCAATAAGAGCATTTAGTTAAAACGGCCAGGTCTAATACAATGCACATACAATAGCTTGTAAGACAAAATTGCTTGTCATGTCATATCAGAAAACAAATCTACAACTTTAGAGATCTGATTCTCCCTGCCCCCTTTTCCGTGCAAGTATTGAATACATAAGTATCAAATAGGTAAATATTAAGATATTTTGGTAGAAGCTGTAGCCCAGTGCAGATCAGAAGAAATATTAAAAAAATCATGTTCAAAGAAAAGTAACGTATGACAAACTCCTAATGAAGAATTGAAGAGTTAAATATTGAAAAGCTAAAAGATGTTAGACTAACTACCAGATTATCACGTCAAATATTTTGGAATGCAACAAACAGCTAGTTTCGGTTGCAGAGAATAGACTTACCCACTCTAGCATGGCACCTTTTTGATTCACCGTTTTCCCAAACTCAAGTGCTGTCATTCCGGTTATGAGTTCTAACAAGAGAATGCCAAATCCAAATACATCTGTTTTCTCAGATGATTGGCCAGTGGAGAGGTACTCTGGTGCAATGTGCCCAACGGTGCCACGGACAGCAGTGGTGACATGGGAATCAGCATGGTCAAGGAGCTTTGCAAGGCCAAAATCTCCAACAACAGCCTCACAATAGTCATCCAGAAGCACATTGGCAGCCTTTACATCTCTGTGTATTATCTTTGGATCACATTGCTCATGCAAATACAGAAGGCCTCTGGCAGCTCCAATTGCTATCCTCTTTCTTGTGTTCCAATCTAAAGCTGGTTTGCCTATCATATCACATACATGATATTAAACCACAAGGAAAGTGAAAGTACAAAAAATTCAATGGCTAAATTATGCCTTGTAATAAAGAAAACCTTGAAGGTAAACAACAAGCAGTTAGCAGGACTCATTAAGAAAAAAAACTATCAACACTTTTCATTCCTTCTGCTATTTAAAGGCAAAATCCATTGGCTTTATAACTACTCTTGCTCGTAGCCACAAAGAAACAACTAATATAGAATCTATCATAATAACAAAAGTAGGGATTCAATGCCTAGGATAAACATTTTTTGAAAACCTGACAAGATTCAGAGTTTAAATTTAATCAAGTAATGATCAGGATATCAAATTACCAACTACTCTTTGTAGGTGTACCCCTGATTATCAGAGGATTCAGACCATTTCTAGCCTATCATTCAAAAGTATAACAATTTAGTAAATTTTGTTTAATAGAGTGTATGAAGATTAGGAACACCAATGAGAAATTGCAAGCATTATTATATGTTTTAACATTAAAAAGTAGGCTTGACATCCCAAATTTCTTTTCAAAAACAAAAATAGAAAGAGAAAATATAAAATATCCTAGACGATGTCCCACTTCCCAAACCATATTATATTACAATTTGGAACCAACATCATGGCCCTTCAACCATGAAAATACGAAAACCAAATCACAAGTGCAGATCACAAGATTAAAAACAGTGTCCAAGTACAACAAGACAAGGTTTGGAAAAAGATCCTCTACAGTTTTGAAAAAACAGCATGAGATCTCAGCCGTTCTTTAATTTTAATATTTAATAATTTTAATCTATAAAGGATAAAAAAAAATGCATGAATGGTGAGATTTCCCAAATGGAGAGGATCCGTGCACCCATAGATAACATTGCACTTAATAAAATATCACATTATATGATCACAAGAATGACCACTGGCATGGAGAAAATTACCCACCTCTAAGCCTGGAGGCCACACTACCATTAGACATATAAGGATAAACCAAAAGTTTTTCATTAGGAGTAGCACAATATCCAATTAAGCGAAGTAAATTGCGGTGAACTGCCAAGCTGATCATCTCCAACTCGGTTTGGAACTGTGATTCACCAGTACTACCATTTACATCTTTCAGCCTTTTCACTGCCACCATGGTGCCATCTCCAAGCTTCCCTCTATAGACATTGCCAAAGCCCCCAGCACCAAGTATATTCTTGGAGCTGAAATTATCCGTTGCCTGTTGGAGCTCTCTGAAAGTGAAATTTTTGAGATTTCCCAAGCTAAGAACACCCTCTTCCTTATAATCTGCAACAATACCAAAACCATAAATATTAATATCCTAATAATGCCAATCCAGTACCATAAAATCTGAGAACCGCTGTTGCAGTGCCACCCACCGCTGATATACAGGATGCCTCCGTGCTGTCGTTTCTTTCTATACCAAAATAGCCCAAAAAACAGGAGGATGAGAGAAACACAACTAAGACTAACCCCAAGTGCTATTGCTAGTTTTTTGGACTTGTGTTTTCCTATAAACAGAAACGTAATACATGTTAAAAATGTTGTACAAAGGAAAAGATGAGGAACCAGGGAAGTGGGGGAGTAAAAGGACGTACCTTCTGGTGGCACTTGCGAGAAAGAAAAGGGCATGAGGGTTGCTGATCCAGAGCAACCTTCAGTAGTGCTGCTTCCACAAACTAATGGGTTCCCCACAATACTACACAAACAGAAGTAACAGTGAATCAGGACAAAAGCACAGTTGACACTTTGAAATAATATAACACTACCGTGTCCGCAGAACAAACGGAGGAGAATAAGAGATACCATACTTGAATGACCTGGCTGGGAACTTGGGCAATGGTCCACTGAGATTATTATAAGACAAGTCCCTGAGTGCATAGATTTAGCATATCATAGTTTCAGCAAAAAAAATTGACAAATAGTAAGAAATCTACAAAGTGGCAGGTTGTTTCGATTTTCAAGACACTGACGTGTGAGAAGGGGGAAATATTGATATAACTACACTCACAAGAAAGCAAGCTGTGGGGTTTTGGCCAGTGACAAGGGAAAGGATCCGGACAAATTATTGTTGTTGAGCCTCCTGCTCCCATTACAGACAAAAACAGTGCATTACATTGCATAAGAAGATTTGAAACCAAAAAAGAAGCTACAGGATTTCAAAACATATAAAATAAAATAAACTTTACACCGCAACAAAATAAAGCAAGTCAAGCAGTCAACAATAACTAAACAACAGATAGTGGCCAATTGTTGCTTAAATAATTTCCCGCACTTTGTTAGCAAAGGAAAGTTGGAAACTAAAATCAAGGAAATAATAATTACTCACAGGTACTGGAGACTATTCAATTGACTCAGAGACGCAGGAATCGCCCCAGAAAATCGGTTATTTGAAAGGTCTAGAGTCTGAAGCTTGGGAAGGGCTCCAAGTTCCGGTGGTATATTGCCTGAGATATTGTTGTTCTGCAACAACCTGCATTCAACCAACAAACAAACCGCTATTAGAACACTCCACACCAAATAAAACACAATAAAAAAAGAGTTCCAACAATCGTTTGCCACGAGAATCATGCCGAACCTATGCCAGGTGTCTAGCAGGGGATGACAGTTACAGAAATTAAAATTATATACCAAAAAAGAAAAAAGAAAAGAATTAAGAGCAAATACATCTGAAATGAGAAGTTAAAAGAGGTTGGGAGGACGGGAAAGTGCTCACACTTGTCGAAGATTTGTTAGATTTCCGATTGATGCAGACAAAGTTCCAGAGAGAGATTGGCTAGGCGCTCCCCTGCACACACAAAAGTAAAAGTGAGGAGGGTGTGAGAAAGGAAATGCAGGAAAAGAGAGAAAGAGAGAGAGAGGGGAACTAACAGGCCTATGACAAGGGAATCAGAAGAGCAAGTGATCATGGCCCAACTGCAAGCGTCGACGGAGTATTCGTCCCAGTTGTTCAACACGCCATGTGGATCGTTCAGAGCTGTCTTTACGTTCATCAAAGCCTCCACTGCAATTCGTCTCATCGTATTACTATATAAAGAGATTCAATTAAGGGAACCTTAGAGAAGGTAGTTGTGAGTGTGATGGGCGTATTTTACCTTCGGGGTTGCGAGGCTGGGAAGCGGAACAGAGTGCGAGGCGTGAGAGGAGGAAGAGGAGAAGGAGGCAGTGGAGAGCCATGATCATGTAACAGGGACAGCGGGTGTTGAGCGTGATATTTGAGAGAGAAAAGGACGTTATGAAAGAAAGGAAAAGGAGAGAAGCTGGAGGAAAGAAAGGTTGGTACTACAAGACTAGACTAGACCGGACTGGTAAACATAACATAACATATCACCAGCCCTCTCTCTCTCTCCTCTTCTTTTTTCTGGTATATCTCTTTCCTCTTTTTCTTTCTCTCGCTTGCTTTTTACTCAGGGGTAGAGAGGCAGAACAACGTGAAGGAGCCCGCGAGAATCAAAACGTCCATCAGATGCATTGGATGTGTAGTTCGAGTTCGAGGCTACTGTATATTGCTTGCTTCTACCACTTTTTTTTTATATTATTTTATGGTCTTTTTTATGAATTTTCAATAAATAATTATAAGAGAAAAAATTTAAAAAAAAGTTTTAAAAAAAAAAAAAGTTTCTTCTAGGTTACAATTATTTTATACAAAAATAAGTTATAAAAACCCTCTCATTTAATTTTTTCAAAACTTATTTTAACTATAATTTATGCATAAGTTATTTATTGATAAACTTTTACAAACAGGACCTATTTAATATGACAATTAATAAACATATGAGTATGAAAAAATTACTGGGTAGGTTAATTATCAACTATTCACCAAAAAAATAAAAGCTTAACTATCAACTCAATGGATAATGATATTAGTAATTACTTGCAAAATTTGATGGAAATTTGTGCAAATAGAAATATTTTAATACTCACCCTATTTCATACTCTTACACACATATAATTATGAAAATAAATTAAAAAAATGAAATTTTTAATAACTTAACAGATGTTTTATCCTTATTTCATTTCTAGTAATGATATATAAACACTTATACAATATATATATCTAATTGACACTCTTTATTTTTTTTTGTTTTTTTTTTCTTATCACATCATATCACCTATCACATTTATATTTCTTTTTTTCCTATCTCTTTATCTCTCTTTGTATAGATTAGCATAAGATGTCCATGAATCATTTTTCTTTCTTTTCAAACATACTCAAGTCTCTACTTCTTTTCTGACTACGGGAGACGTGAGTTATTAAATTTTGATTAAACCATGTAGCGAGCTTCACAAACTGTTGGAGGTATACCACCACTACCACAGCAAATTTAGAAATTTATAAATTTGGTATTGTAGAAATTTATCATAATATTTGTAATACTTTATAAAAGATTTTTAAATAGTATATTAATTGGATTACAATTGAATTTTTAATTAATAATTTTGTATTAATTTTTCAAAATTAATTAAAGTGTGAATAGCATGTAGAAATATGGGTAATTAGGTTGGGTAAGACTGAGTATTAAAGTTAATACTAGCATGGGTTTGGGTCTAGGTCCGATTATTTTTTTAAAATGTAACTATGGAAATTAGGAGTATAACTGATTCGGGTTAGGTCGGGTTCAGTTGTGTTTAAGACCTAACCCAATTAAAAAAAATAGTTGACTTGGGTCAGGTTAACATTTTTCTTCGAAGCAACCCAACTCAACCTTAATCGGGTTGAATTAGGTCAGATCATCAGGTTGGAAAATTAAAACATTAATATAATTTTTATATTTGAAAATTTCAAAAAATAAAAAATAAGAAAAATGAAATACTTAATTAGTTCAACTTATGTTCAATGTAAAATACAAGTCTAACCACACAAATTCAACACTAAAGAAAAATATAATATGTGTGAATATTATTTTTTTTATATTTTTTTATTAATAAAATAATAGGTTGAGTTGGGTCAGGTTAAAAATGCATCAACCGATAACACAACCCAATCTTAATTGGGTCAACAAAAATGAACCAACTGACCTAATGACCTGACACAACCCGATAAAATGTAGTTGGATAGATTCGGTTCGCAAGTCAATCGTGACCCGCTTACACCGCTACTAGAAACAAGTACTATAATATCAATATCTTGTTCAGACTTTGTCCATTGTCATTAATATTTTAGGATATTAATCGGTAAATTAATAAATAGAAAATTATTTTATTAAAAATAATAATAGAATTGTATTAATGTTATGTTAAGAGTGTGTTAATAATAATTTTTAATAAAACATATTTTAATTTCTTGATAATACCACAAAAACACTTATTAACAATTTTATTATTATTGTTATTATTATGTTAACCAATGTTGAAGAAGAAAAAAATGTAAAAGTTTTTTACTACAAAATATAAGATATCAATGATTTTGCGTGATTTTTAATAAAAAAAACTGTTTTCCTTCATATTCGCATAACTGTGTTTGGATTAAATATTTATTTTATATTTTATATTTCTTGCAAATATTATTATTTAAATATAATTATTTTTATTCTTAATTTTAATATATTATATTAAATTAAAGATATTTTCTAGATAAATTATATTTTAACATTAATATAATATTAATCAATTTTAATTTAGTTTTAATTTTCAAATTGTAACATTTCATATTAATAAATATTATGTCTTAATTTAAATGATTTATTTTTATTTTAAAAATCTTGTCTTTTTAATTCATTTTTAATTATTGAAATAAAATTTTATTATTAATAATAAAATTCATTTTTAATTTTTTTTATAAATTTTATTTAAATTAAAAAAAATTCCTTACCCTACACAAGGAACTTACTAATTATACTTAACAAATAAACAAAATCTTTGTTGTTGATGTTATTATTATTATTACTGTGGATAGGGTTATTTTCACTCCAATATGCTTATTTAAATTATTTATAACTTCATTTTTATTTACTTTTTAAATTTTATCTTGTTTAAAATTAAGCTTTTATTTATCTTTTAAATTTAGAAAATAGTATAATAATATAAAGAATATAAATAAACGTCCAAGAATATTAAACAGTCTTATCCAATTATTATTAATGTTTTGAAGCATTTGTGATTAAGATTTGGGATTTGAGACTTGAGAGGTGCAGGGGCAAGGAAAAGGCATTGGAGGTACTGATACTATGCTGATAAAGCAAAGCTACGTTGATTTGACAGAGACTCCCTGCACAGCAATGCGCAGCCAATTGTTCCGTCCAACAAGAGTGAGTAGTGGGTCCCTGTTTTGTTATGTTCGGGCTTCACACAGTCATCATTCTTCGTTTGCTTTAGTTGCCTTTTACGAGGCTGCGTTCTTCGTTTTGTGATAGTTTAAACATGGATAAATCAACCACTCTAATGGCATGTTTGGTTAAATGGAAGGAAAATATTAAAAAAAAAAAAAATTGAAATTTGAATTAAAAAAAATGTAAAAAAAAAAGGTTAAATTTTTATTTTTAAAAATCAAAATTTTCTTCTTCTTCTTTTTTTTAACTTTTTTCCCCAACCTAACAAAAAAAAATAAGTTGTTATCCGTGTTTTTTTTTTTTTTTCCAATCAAACATACCACAAATATTATACTTTCTTTTACATTGTGTTTTGGTAGTGAGAAAATAAATAAAGTAGAGGAAAATAAGTTGCAAAGAAATAGAGATGAAAAAAATAAAGTAAAAATATGAGTTATTTGATTGTAGAATAATAAAAGTTAAATAGAATAGAAATAATATTATATAATTGTTTGGTTTGAGTGAAAAAAGAGAAAAAAAATTAGCTTAATGTTAAAAAAAATTTTTGCCACCGACAATGTCTAGTTTTTAAAAAGCATAGATAACCAATTGTGATGTATAATAATCGACTATGAGTAGCTCAATGTTCGACTATTTGAACACACGCTCGTTCCTAGAGGTAAACATAATTGACTATTCAACTATAAGATAATGCGTTATTGTCAAATTAGATCCAATAGTTGACTATTCATTTTGGATAGTAGACTATTCGAACGGGTATTTTGGTAAATGTAGCAACTAGCACAACGTTTCTTCGCTATTTTCACACTTTTTGCGAGAAAATACACAGACGTAGGACCCAACATTTCTCACTTTCTCACCTCTTATTTCTACACAACCAAACAACTCAACTTATTTCTCACTTCTCCATTTCTTTCCTCTCTTTCCAATTTCATACCTATTTCCACTCTACCAAACAAAGTATTAGACTTTTACCTAGTGTATAAAGTAATAAAATTATATAAGAAATTGTTTAAGCATTTTTTGGGGGAAAAAGAAGCCAAAACTCCCAAATCAATATTTTTTAAAGTATTAAATATTTATTAATTTAATATTTAAGTTGATATATTTTAGTAAAGTTTAAAAATTAATTTAGCTAATTTTTTAATGTTTAGAAGATTACTACGTATAATTTTTAGAGTATGTATTCTCTTTACTATTGGACACTTCTAGTTAGGATGGGTCCGGATTCGGAGCAAAATAATAGATGACGCTCTTTTATATATAAGTATTCAAAAATATAAATATATGTTTTATTAAAAAATAGACAAGTAATTTTATTTTTTTGGCATAGATCACGAGTATCTTCTACAAGAGGCAATCTTGCTCGAATTGGATAAAATCACTATGGGCGACAAAGCTTTCTCTCCAAGTATTTAAAATAGTTGCATACCTAAGGCTCAAACTTTAGACTACTTGTTAAGCTGGAACCACCCGGTGTCAATTGATCCAAGTGCTCAATGGTATAGACACATAATTTAATTAAAAATGATACATTTTATTACATTAAGTGAATAATATAGTTTTAACAAATCTAAAAAGGATGTATCACATTTTTTATTCAATCTACTCCTATTTTGTCTATTGCTCAATTCACGCCCCCAAAAAATTATACATACACAAATATCTATATATAAGACCACCCCCTAAAAAAGGAAAAAATATACAATACGGATATATAACTTTTTAATAATAATTTTATATAATTTTATTTCCTATAATTCCTTCTCCATTTTCTTTTTTTTTATTTCTCTCTTCCTTTCCCATCGCTTCTCCTATTACGTCTCACGCTTTCTCTCTCCCATCTTCCTATCTTTCTTACCATTCAAGATGGATACACCTCTCAAAAAATATGCAACCATTATGTCCAATATATTTTTTAAGGTCTCTCTATTTTTTTTCCCTGAATGTTTCTTAATAAAAAAAGAAATTAAAGAATATTATTTTCTTGTTTGGAGCAAAGAATTTGAGAATGTATTATTCTTATTATTCTCAAGTTGAAAATTAAATTTTTCTAACAAAATTTGAGGGTCAATTATACTTTTAAAACTTTAAACATGATATGTAAATGTAATAAAAATTTTCTATTATTAGAATTGTTACCATGAATTTTAAAAACTATTTTTTTCTCCCACTACAGTGTTATAGTCTTGTATTTTTTGTTTAATTTATATTAGTTTTCATGATATGTGGTCAATTATTATGAATTTTTTAGTTATTGGTTACATTTAATATATTAATTTTAAAATTATAATTTAATTTAATTTTTATATTTGGCACCTTAAAAGAAAATGGTCTAGTTTTTTCTATACCATTTATTATTGACAAAATACCATCATTTCATATTAAATCTTACATATATTTTTGTTCTTTATTGATATCTTATCTTTTAGTTTTAATTCTTTTATAATCTAGGTCTTGGCTGTTGTATATTTTGATTGAGTATTTCAAAAGATTAAAATTATGATTTAATTTAAATTATTTAATTAATTAAATTATTTTAAATTAATTTAGTGACTTATCAAAATAGATATTTTACTTTAAATTAGTTTTGTTGACTTGGTCTTTTAGATTAATTCTAACCTTATCTTTTAACTTGGTCTTAGGTGATTTTAGAAACCCTATCTTTTCTTTATAAATATCTATATTTCATAAGGTTTTGAGAGATGGTTCTTTCTCTCCCAGACCCTTTTCTTTACTTCTCTCATATGTGACTATCTGGGTTATTTAAGAATGCTTGCTAGTTTTGTTGCCTCTACCATTTTTGAGAATGATTGGGATGAGCCTGTTATATCCTGGGAGACTCGCGCATCACGTGGATAAGTCCTTGAGGACAGTGTGAGATCACACGTCTCAGGCTTAATTTGTTCGTGACTATTCATGTTTGTTAGTTTGTGATTAATCGTGGTTCGTGATCATTCAAATTTGAGGATTCAATTTAATGGAGAGATCGTGATTATGTACAGATACGACAACATTGGCATGTTGAAATGTCACAATTAGCTAAAAATTCATTTAACATGAATTTATGAATGTAATATATCAGAAAAAAAAAACTAACAAATAAGAGAGTGATAATCACATGTCAAATTTTAATCAGAAAAAATGAGAAGAAAAAAAAAGGAAATAAGTATGTCTAGTGAAGAGAAAAAGAAAGAGGAACTTAGAAGATCAATTAGGTGGATTGGTGCTTATTGAATGTGTTTGTATACACAACTAAATTAGTTGTGGGTAACAATTATTGAGCTGTGGATAAAGCCTAGAGAAGCTTAAGATAAAATAGTTGAGTGTTGTTAAACTTGAAAATACTTGGGAAAATAATACTTGACAATGATAAAACGTGTAAAGATTGAGAATGTTGATGATGAATGGTTATCCTGCAAAGGCTTGTAAAGAATATTGTGCTGAAAAATTATCTTAGTCTCCATTTTTATTTAATGTGAGACTTTCGATAAGATGAAATAATTATTAATAATAAAGGCATGTATTTTTATATGTTTTCTTCTCTATTAATAATGATAATATTTTTATATTTTATAATTTTATTTAAATTTAAACATTCATGTAATAATAATAATAATAATAACAACAATGAAGCTTACTAATTGTTATAAAAATTAAAAGACCACTCTCTATATAATTGGGCAAAAAGTACGATAAAGTAAAAATTGGTTAGAGATGTGCCCACTAGTACCAAAAACGCAATTTCAATTATGGGTCCTGAAAGTAATGAACAATAATTCTTCTTCTTTCTTTCTTTCTTCTTCTTTTTTTTTTTTTTCCTTTTTGTGAATATGATGAACAATTCTTTTGAAAAGCATGTGCCACCCAAATGTTATTGCATTTCACCACAAACCATGTTAACTTTGCTTTTCATTTCAATTTTCCATTTAAGACAAGTCTGCAACCAATACGGATTGTGCTCTTTCATATACTATAATAATAAATAACCATGCCATTGACAATGTTACCCTATCATGTGTCAAGAAATTGATCTTGTTACATCGCCAACTAGTGCAGACTGAAGGGGAAATTATCAGATATGAGGAGGAACTACCGCATTTTCTGCCGTAACAAATCGATCCATTGAAAGTTATGAACAGTGACTTCAGCGCAAAGCATGTGTTGGTAGAGAAGGAATACTTTTTACTCGGTTAATATATAATGCATTAAAATTAATATTTCTTGGCAACTGAAGAATCCTCTACACATTCAGGATTTAAATTCGGGGTATCAAATGAATGGATTAGAAAAAAAAATTGAATTAAATTATAATAGACGAGTTAAAAAGAAACTATTAATACATTTATGATTGGTTAAAGATGTATTAAAAAATCTAATTTATCCATGATACATTTAAAAAAATACCATAAATTCACTTGTTTACTAATGGATATTTATTCTATTCATTTGTGTACAATATTTTATTTTTTCGAAAAAACTAATTTTTGTAAAATAAAATCCAATGTTTATGTATATTTTTATACCTCAACACTATAAAGTATAACAATCGTTCCTCCAAGATCTGCGTTCAACTAATGAATTTCGGATTGCTTAATCCAATAGATGATAAAAATATGCTAAATTATTCACTATCCATCTAATAACAAATGGTGATTTAATTCAATTAATCTATTGATTTTTTTTAATAATGAAATGAATTGAATGGACTGGATGGTTACTGGATAATTCATTTATCTATAAACAAATTAGATATTGATTTTGTGCTTCTTCTTTTTTTTAGGAAACATGTTCTTTAATATATTGATTTTCTGCTATTTAAATTAAAGGAAACACCAATAAAAGTAAGATAAACGAATTGTATGAACAGCCAAGTATGTTTGTTAAAAAACTAGTATTTTAACCTGTTCATTGTACAGAATAAATATTTATTTTATATAACTTAAATTTATAATAAATAAACACTTTTGAATATATAAATTATATTATACTTAAAATTTGTAATAAATAAATATTTTTAAACATGTAGATTATATTTTAAACTTATAATTAACAATTATATAATACAATATTCATTTTTAATTATTGGTATTTTTTTAAAAAATATTGAAATTCAATTTAGAGTTAAAGATATTAAAAATGATAGATTAAAAGAGATAAAAGAAGTTAAAAAAATCCCTACAAAAACTTTCGTAAAAAAATGACAGCTAAAAACTGTTCTCGTTGAAAAAAATAACTAAAAATACTCTCGTTCAAGATAACTATTCTAATTTTTATATATAGGGGGTAATGAATAGAATTAAAGAACAATATCTTAAAAACAACGAAACTCGTGTCTATTTTAATAATTATATATTTAAAAGTGATTTCAATTATATTTTAAAACAATATATATTTAGTCAGAAATTAACTTTAAAATAAATATTTTATATATAAATTATTTCATACTAAAATTACTCTTTTTTTAAATTACTTTTAATTAAAAACATATTCATGTAAAATTAAGTTTATAATCTTCAATCTAAACACACTATTAATTATTTCATGCAAAATGTATAATTTTGTATAACATTTGTCAAAATTAGTGTAATAACAACTTGCCACTTGGTTTTGATTATTCTAAAATAAGAAAATGGATAAAAACAAGAAATTAAAGATGCATTGATCCTTAATTTAAAACGAGTCGTGTTTGTAAATTTCTTTAATTTAAATGGAAAATAAATATATTTTTACATTCATTTTAATGGAATCAAGTTTCAAATACTATAAAGTTATGGAAAAAAATTTCCAATATCACTTTGGGGGCAATCATCGGCACAATTGTCAAACAAAAATATGTTATGACACAAATTAAATGTTTTGATAAAGAGGTAGATTTTTTCTAAAGAATTTTTAAATTTTGAGTTGCAAATGAAAAAAAAAAGTGACTTTCTGGACAATAATATCTTTTGAGCGCCTTTAATAAAAATTTTCCAAATAAAAAAAAAGGTATATAAATTTTATTTTATATTTTTTTTATCAATTAACTCCTCTCTGACTAATTAATATATATATGTATATATAGAGAGAGAGAGAGAAAACACGTTTCAAATGAGAAACTTCTTAAAATGAGAAACGAGAAGAATTAATAGTAATCATTGGATTACAATTAAAAATGATTAACAACTAAGATTAAAACTCAATGTAACACATCTTATGAGATCACGATTGTTTTCGCCTCCTTCACAACTACTATCACTATCACCATCATTGTTGTCGATGCCATTATCACTAGCGCTGTTGCCGACAGCATTGTTGCCTCCACCACCACTGTTACCATCACTATCGTTGCTACCACCACCTGCCTCCAACAATGGTGGCAGTGGTGATGGTGGCAATTGCGGTGGCGATGGTGGTAGAAGCGGTGACAATAGTGATCTCATAAGTGGTGATTAATTGGGTTTTAATCTCAGTTGTAATTTTTTTTTTAATTATAATCCAAAGGCTATCATTGAAGGTTCTCATTTTCTTATTATAACAGTTTCTCATCTCATAAGTGGATTATAAAAGTTAAAGGGTAAATACGTGAAAGATATGGGAAATCAATTTCATATATAGTGGGTAATTATTTTTCTTTTGTTCATATACAGTTGAATATTTATGCAATTATTAAGGGAAAAATAGGCAAAAAATAATGTGGAAATCAAATGGAGTTATCCCCATTATTATTATTATTATTGTTATTGTTGTTCTTGTTGTTGTTGTTGTTCTTGTTATCATTGTCATTGTTATTGTTATTGTTATTGTTATTATTATTATTGTTGTTATTCTTCTTCTTATTGTTGTTGTTATCATTATTATTATTATTGTTATTGTTATTGTTATTTATTATTATTATTGTTATTAGTATTATTGTATAATAATAAATGCATTTAGTTTTGTAAAATAATTAAATTTAATTTGAAAATTATTTAATACATATGTATTATGGAAATAATTAATAACAAGTAGCAAAAATATAAAAATAGAAAAAAAAATAAACATAAACTTAATTAATTTTATTATAATGCTGTATGTAACACGTACATATTTTTAATATTAAATATTGTAATTAATTGCATAATTTTAACATTTTAAATATATCACAATTAATTTGATCACTTGGTAATTAATTACCGTAATTCTATAAATCATTCTATAAAATTTAATAAATTGATTACCGTATTATATAAAATCAAAATCTATATAAAATTTAATGATTTATTAATTGATATAATCAAAATATATACTTTTTGTAATGACTTTAATTACTATAATTATCTATTTTCATAAATTAAAAATTACAATTTTTAAATGGGTCATACCATTATATACCACTCATTCTTACTTTTTATAATTTAATCACCTCTTATCTCCAAGTTAACAACTTTAAAAACTTTACTAAATGGGTCCCATAAGTTACCGCTCATCTTTACATTTCAACAATATTAATTTTTATTCTATCATGATTATCTTGATTATGAAACTATAAAATTTTAAAAAAAATAATTATCTCGATTATGAATGAATAAAGTTTTTAAAAACCAACAAAAATTTAAATGAATAACAATTTGAAATATTTAAAATACAGGACAAATAATGATATAATTTAATGAATTAATTAAAATTTAACATAATCAATTATCAAAATTTAAAAAGTTTCCATTAAAATAATAAAAATTTACATAATTAAAGCAACATTCAATTTTGGTTATTATCACACCCAAAACATTCCTAGATATGCTCTACAAAATCTGCTTGAAGTTGGTGATGAATTTGCCTATCACAAACAAATGCTCTCCTTTGTAGATATGTTACAAGATTCAAATGAGGGCCATTGCATATGTTAGTTGTTGAGACATTGTTGTCAGGATGATCATAAGTATAATTAAAATGGCTTTCATATGTGTGTCATTCGTCTTCCAAAATCATGTTATGCAATATGATGCATGCATATAATATATGCTTGATTGTATCCATGTGCCAAGCACGCGTAAGGCCATGTACAATCATGAATCTAGAGCACTCCAAATGCTCACTCCACATCCTTCCTTGTTGCTTCTTGATATTGGGCAAACAAATTTCCTTTATCTCCTTGTGGCATTAGAATGCTCTTGACAAATGTAGCCCATTTTGGATAAATACCATCTACTACATAGTATCTCATGTTATATTGGGTTCTATTAACCATATATTGGATCTTAGGGGCTTGTCCCTCAAAAATGTCATTAAACATCGGAGACTAGTTTGGCATGTTAATGTCATTGTTTGAACCCACATCCTCAAAAAATGCATGTCAAATCCATAAGTTTTGTGATGCCACTGCTTCAAGCATTATTGTGGGATTGGCATGATCATCTCTACGAAATTGACCTTTCTATACCATCAAACAATTTTTCTATTCCTAATGCATACAATCAATGCTACCTAACATACTTGGGAAACCACGTGCCTACTTTATTTGTAGCAGGTGTTCAATGTCATTGTTATTAGGCCTTCTCAAGTATTTAGTCCAAAATACCTCATTCACGCCCCTTACAAACTTGTCTAAGCATTCAGTTGTAGTGCTTTCATTAATTTGCACATAATCATCCACATTGTCAACGGGTGATCCATATGTTAATATATGAATAATTGCAGTGTATTTTTGCAAGGGTGAAAGACCCATTCTTCTAGTTGCATCAACTTTTATTTGAAAATACTCATCATGTATGTCAAGGGCTTCCATAATGCGAAGAAATACATGCCTTTGCATTTGGAATCTTTGCCAGAATTACTCATTAGTGTATACTGGATTATTGGAGAAGTAGTCATTGAACAATTGATTATGTCCTTGTTCACGACTTTGTTCTATATGAATTCGTTTACATCTATGCATAGTGGAGTTGTTAGCTTGTTGTTGCATTTGAAACTCCATCATAAACCTTATGCAATCTTCTTTATAGGTTTATGAAATCTTCAATGAGCTCCCACTCATGGATTTTTTTTCATAATTTGAATCGTTGTGGTCCATTTGAAGGATAAACAGATAGTTAAAGTTGTTATCAAAATATGATAAAAAATAAGACAAGGTTACACAACTGAGAGATGTGAAAATCCACTATGAACTATTAGAAAATATATAAAGACTAGTTTGAATAAGTGTTGGTTTAACCAACGACTAGTTTAAACAATAACTAGTTTGACCAACGATTAATTTGAACAATGACTAATTTTAATAATGGCTAGTTTGAATAACGACTACTTTGAATAACAATTATTTTGACTAAAATCACTACATTACATAATTCTATGTTTTCTCTAATCAAGTTACACAACATTTCATAATCTTGTAGTTGTCTCTACGTCATCCTAGATGTATCCTTGAAGAGAATTTGAAGCTTGAACTCTCCTTACTTCTTAAGCACTCATTCTCCTTCACATTTAACTCTTTCTCCTTCAACTTGTTTTCTTCATCCTTAACACGTACCAATTCTGCCATAACAGCTACCTTTTGATTTTTATGTCTCTTGCATTGTAGTTAGATCAATATTTGTAAAAGATGTTTCATTTGCCTTTGATTTTCCCTTTCTTTTTGCAGCTTTTGTCCCCATTAGATGACCCACAATAAGTGATCCTGGGTTGTATTCGCAACCTGATGGAGTGTCAAGATTATAAAAGGACGAGTATACTTTAGAAGAAGATATCTTTAATCTATTGCTAGCTCCTTCAAACGATGCGTATAACCATTTTAGTTTATCTTTTAGCAATCATCATGCATACTGTAACCTAAATCATTTGCCTACATTGTAAGAATAATCATATGTGCATATCTAATGATATCATTATTAGATCTACCATTTTTTTTCTTTTATAGGCTCGTTTGTAGCTGTGTTTTGAAACCCAAACTAAACTAGCCTGTTAGACTGAAAAACTGGTCACCTAATCAAGTCAAATAAACCACCAAAATCAGCCTAGAGAAAAATCGGTCAAAGAATATAAAAATAAGTCAAAAACTGACAACAAACTGGTTCATAGTGGGTAGGAGTAGAAATAGGCCAAGCCAAGCTTTGATAGGCTTGAGCCTGACATTCATTAAAAAAATAAAGCCTAGGCATGACCTATTTACCTGTCATAAGCCTTTTATAAAAGCTTAGCCTAGCCTGTAAGCCTATTTAAAAGCCTATTTTCTTATAAGACTTATAAAAAGGTTGGTAAGGCCTATTAGTCTAAGTAGGCCTGTTAGTCTAAAAAGGGCCATTGAACTAAAAATACTTGTTAAGAATTACACATTCTTTTATATCATTATATGTATAAATAATATATAATATAATAATATTTTATTTTATATATATATAGGCCGACCTATAAGGCTTAATAGGCTTTTTTAAGGCCTATGGCCTGACTTTTTCTTCTTTTTTAGCCTAAATAGGCTTTTTAAAAAGCTTAAGCCTAGCCTTTTTAATAAATGAGTCAAGTCAGGCCAGGCCATAGACTCCTGACAAGCAGCCTAATCTACTTCCATCACTAACAGCGAGTCAATGAAAAATACTTAATAAAACATCATTTTGATTTTTTTTCTTAAAAAATGAAAATCAACCTGAAGTATTTGTCATTTTCTTTTTTATTCCAAATATAAAATTGTTTTAATTAATAAATGTTGATGCATATTGTTAAAACTTAGACTTAAGTATTATGACACATCTGATTTGAACTTTTATAGGTATTATAAATGTTAAGAATCTTTAAAATTATGTTTTACTTTTAGTTTTTAGTATTATAAAGTTATGATATTATGTTTCTTTACTATTATTTTATATATTATTTAATTATTATTATTTTATTAATACTATACAGTTTAACCATTAAACCTTGAATTAGTGCCTTGATCGGTTCAACGATTAGTCCGATTTTAAAAACATTAGTTTGTAGCAACCTGAAAATTTTGAACTATACTAGTCAACTTTTGTCATTGACATTTTAGTTGTGTCACTTCCCTCGCTTGTAAATGTTGGCGATACTCGTTGTAATTATCTTTAATTCTTAACCAAAGGAATTTGCCTTTTGGTTCACCCCCACAACTGCATCCTTTGAAATATTTAGCCATACTTGGATGAGAAGTTTATCTTCCTCTGGGGTGAACCTTGCTATTTGTTTTCTTTGAGTTAGTTCTTCTACTTCTTCATTAAGCATAATATTATCCAACCTGACTTAGGTGGAAAATGATGGAGCTTAAGATTCTGACGTGAAGTTGAATGATGTGTCATGTTCTTTTTCACTACATTGCCCACCACTTGTACCCATTGAAGTCCCATGATCCATGGTAGGGTTAGCTGGTGGTGTTTGAAACATAGAAAATTGATATGGAAATAGAAGTGTAAGAAATTGAAAATTACCCATATTTGGGTTATTTTGTGGGTTTGGTAAATGAAAGGAATTTTGACTATTTGGATTAGTGGGAGGTTGATAATTTGACATAAAATAAAATAACAAGGATTCATATTGAATTGGTTTTGGTTGGGTGAAATCAAATAAATTAGGTAGTTTAGAATTTTAGACAATGTGAGTAAGAATGAAAGAAATTTGAAAGGTTTAAGTGTGTATAAAGAATTGAAGCACCCTATATTTATATAAATGTGGATATACAAAATTATATTTTAAAAAAATGAAACAGCTAAATTGCAACAATAGAAAATTTTGGGTTAAATATATACTATGCAATGGTTAAAATGAATATTGTGTCATTGTCTAAAAACAATTTCTGCGATCATCACAGAAAGTTCAAACACAAATTTTAATTACATAATATTTTTTATTTTGAATGCTATAAGCATCGATGCTTAAATAAGCAACCAGTGCTTATTTAGCTTTTGTTGATATGGGACTCCAATGGCAAGTTCATAATAGGATTGACACTTAATATAAGCATCTGGCCAAATAAGAACCCGAGCTGCAGTTGGCCTAAACTGTACAATAATTTCATTTTGAGATGTCCCATCTATTCTCTTTATTTTTTTGGTGACTTTTTTTTTCTGTGAGTTTAAGAATATTGAAATGGAACCTCTACAACACTAAGGAACAAAATTGTGTATACAAGTTGGTTTTAAGAATTCTTATTTTGTTCGGGTTGGAGCACTAATATAGCCTCATTTCTTAGTTTTTTCCTTATTATTCTTTCTATTGCTCCAAGGAGCTCTTCCTCCTCCTCCTCCTCCTCTTTTATTTTTCCATTTTTTTAATGCATATGACTTAATCGTGTGACCGAGTCATCTATTTTCTTAAAAACCAGTTGAGTCATTTCGATCTTTATCGAGTTAAATACATAACTAATCCATATAGGTGTTTGGATTGGCCATATGACCAAATTTCAATTCAACCAATTTAATTGGTCAATCCGAGCTGAGTTTTACAACACTAATTTCAACATCATTTTAGCAAAAAAGAATGAATGTGGTGTTATAACGTGACATATGCTTATGTGACAAAATCTTATTTTATATTAATATAATTGATTGTTGATTTCAAGTAATTTTTTATTAATTTTACTTTTGAAACAATCACTTCATAATATTCTTAAGGTTGCTTATAAGTAATACATACATTTAGAGAATAATAAAATCTTGTTATGTAATTATGTATGTCAATTAGTGTTTCATTTTCAACTTATATAATTTAGTTTAAAATTTTGATTTCTAAAAATAAATTTAATCCATCAATACTTGAGCAATCATTATGTTTTAAAAAATTTCATCTTCAAAATACTTTTTTTAATTATCTCTATTAAATAACTTCTATTTATCAATGTTAAATAAAAGTTTAAAAATATATTTGTATATTTATAAATTGTTTAAATATATTTTAAAGTGTAATAATCATTTTATCTCTTATGCAAAAGTAATTAATTTTAAATGATTATTTAGAAAATTTTGTAATTCATTATAAAAATTTTGTTAGTTTCTTTCTATGAGTAGAACATTTTTCACAAAAATAGGTTTTATATCTATTCAACATGTTTTTTTTTAGCAAAAACATAACATTTTCAAATTTGTTTTTCATGTATTTTTCAAAAAAATAAAAGAAGATATTTTAATTGTCATATAGCAACACTGATACATACATACATACACACACTCACACACATATATAGGGGTGAGTAAAGGACAGGTTAGAACGGGTTTATCTTTGTCTTTACCCAACCTATATATTTCGATTGGGTCATTTATGATAATAATAACTCTATAAAAATGTCACTGATAAATAAAATGTTTATAATTATCAATCAACAAATAGTATAAAATGCATTACCACTATTAAGATAATTAATTTAATTAGAATGTACTAATAATATAAATGTTTTATTATGAGTGTTAGTAATATATTTTTAACATATTCCTCTAATATAGTTTTGTTATTGGTTAAATTTTTAAAAACTACAAAATCAAAGTGAAGACTTATTAAATAAAGAGTGAAACTTATACAATGTTATGATTTTCAATAAATTTCAACTAATAATAAAGAGTATGACTGGTATTTCTCATCTTTTGTATGTTGTTATTCAATCATAAATTACTATAATGATAAAATTACCAACTTTTATACTTTTTTGGTGAATAATAAAAAAAAAAGAGCCTAAGCTCCCAAACTCAACAACCTTTAAAGAAGGTTATACTAGAAAAATCAGCCAACAAAGGAAAAGACAAAAAGTTTGGAGAAGCTCAAATACACAATTCTCAACATTAACTGACAACCCAAACTTAGCAAGTGCAGTCCACCACTTGCTTCACCTCATGATGAGCATGAGAAAAATGAATATGTGACCTTGAGTTAGCCAATCTTTGAGTTTCCTGAACTAACCCAAAACAAGGATGAGAGTGACCACAGCCCGCAATAATGAACGCAATCGTCACTTGAGAGTCAGCTTCAATCTGGACCTTCGAGAATCCTCTATTACAAGCCAACTCCAACCTCTTCAAGATACCTCATAGCTCTGCTTAGACCACATAACAGTAACCTGTGCTTGTTACAAAACCATCACGTACTCTGACCGAGATATTTGAATAACTCTCCCACACGCAACTAATCCAAAGCTACTAATCACCACACCATCCGAATTAACCTTAACATACCCTTCAATCGGGACCTCTAACCCACAGTTGTAAAGCTCAAATTGCCTAGACAAACCATGTACTATTCATTAAGCAACCAATCATCATACAAAATATTCTCGGTTTTACACCTAATAGTAACAGTAATGTAATAGACATTCCAAGGTTGTTGGCGAAAAACCTAATTGGTCCTTGCCTCCCAAATGTAAACAAACGTCACAACAAACATAACAGGCCATTGACTTTTGTAATAATTATCTTAATATTCATATTTAATATAATTTCAAATTATTTAACTTTGTAATCAAGGGTGTCAAAATGGGGTAAGTCCGATTAGCTTGATGCATGAATTAATTTGGATTGTGAAAATCCAAGTTCGAATTTTTTTGGCCTAACTCAACCCAAATTTGTACTGGTCCGAGTCGAGATGGCACATGATAAATCTAATATTAAATGTGTTGTTAACTTTCATTTTAAGATTAGTATTTTATGTACATTGATTTTTTTTCTTTAATTTTCAACAGTTAGTTATTGTTACAATTGATGTATTTTATTTTATTTCTATTATTGTACATTATACTTTGTTATTTTATAGTACAAATGAGAACAAATTATATTTGATATTATTATTAAAACAATCACATAATATAAAATATAATATATTATTTTTATATATTTTTTTACTTTATAGTGATTAAACATATTTTATCAACTTGTTATATACTTATAAAAAAATTAACTTGATCTATAAAAAATAATTAATTTTGATAATTTTTTGTTTTTATATTTAAAATAAATAAGTAACATATGACATGGGACAACCTGTTTAGCTTACAACCTGCCAAGGTTTGGACTAGTAAAATTTAAATCCACCATTAAATGAGACCAATATAATCTAACTCAAAATGTTAGCTTATGATTAGCCACACCAAATAAGAAAGATTGGTCCAAATTGGCTGTACTATAATCCTATGTGCATAAATTTTTCTATAAGCACTTACAGAAGAAGAAAATAGGAAGGAAAAATTAAACAAGCTTTTCTCATAAGCTAAAATTAGCTTATGCATATTTTTTTGGGTACAATAGTAGTAATGAGGATTGAACCTAAGACCTCATACTAAGTACCCAATCCCTAATAGGTTGACCTTAGTGGATTGCTTATGCTTAAGTTAAAATAAGCTTTTTGGAGAAGCAAAAAGTTGATTTTAACTTATGTATAAACTAATGTTAGCTTATGAAAAAATATATTTTCTTCTTGTATAAGTTCTACAGAGAAGCTTATCTAAATAAGGGTGTTCATAGGACAAATTTGGACAGTGTTTACTTGTGTCTTTACCTGACTTGAAATTTTGATAGGGTCAAAATTGTAAACATGAATCCAACCTGATTAAGATGTGATAACATATGGGACAAGACTAGATCAACTTGACTTATTGTCATAATATATTAATCTTAGCATTTTATATAGTAGTACCTGAGCGCATGGATCAACTGGCGCGAGGTTGTTCCAGCTTAACCAATGGTCTGAAATTCAAGTTCTGGGTATGGAGCTATGTTAATTACTCGAAGGGAGAGCTTTGTCATCCATAGTGATCTTACCCAGCTTGAGTAGAATTGCTTTTAGTGGAGGATACCTATGGTCTATACAAAAATGAAAGAATTAAAGAAATATACAACTACAATTAAGGTATATTTTATAATATATATTTTAAGATAAATAATATCAATATAAATACAATATCATGTTAGATAAAAACAATATTTATTAAGTCAATAAGTTGTATTATTAATACATAATTATTTAAAAAATTATCTTTTTAAAATAATATATGACATTAGACTGGGTTGGGATGACCTAAAGTATAACTTGAACTCGTTCTTAAAATACATTAGTCTAATTTTTTAAATTTAAACCCGTCAAAAGTGCCTAAATATTGGGCTAAATTAGTGAAATGAAATGGGTGATAAACAATCCAAATTTAATTAAGGCCTATGTATTATTAACACAATATGATATAACATGATTTTATCAACATGCTTTTGTAAATACAATATAAGTCAATTAAGGTCTAATATGCTTTTGTCTACATTGATATAAATACTAGGGGTGTAAGTGGGTCGCGATCGACCTGCGAATATGACCAGCTTGGCCTAACTCAACTACATTTTAACAGGTTGGGTTGGGTTCATTTTTGTTGACCTAATTTAGATTGAGTTGGGTCACATGTTAATGCATTCTTAACCCAACCCAACCTATTATTTTATTAATAAAAAAATTAAAATATTATAATATTCACGTATATTATATTTTTCTAGAATATTGAATTTGTGTGGTTAGACTTGTATTTTAAATTGAACGTGCATTGAATGAATTGAACTAATTAAGTATTTTATTTTTCTTTATTTTTTTGAATATAAAAATATATTAATATTTTAATTGTCCTGACCCAACCTAACTCGATTAATATTAGGTTGGGTTGGGTTGAGTCGCTTCGAAAAAAGCACAAACCCAACTCGACTATTTTTAATTTGTTTGGGATCTTAAACATGACTAAACCTGACCCAACCCGAGCCCATTACACCCCTAATAAATACAATATCATGTTAGACAAAAGCAGCATTTATGAAGTCAATAAGTTTTATTGTTAATATATAAATATTTAAAAAATTGTAATTTTTAAAATAATATAAAATATTAAACTGGATTGGGACGACCTGAAATATAATCCGAACTCGTTCTCAAAATATATTAGTCTAATTTTTTATATTTAAACCCATCAAAAGTCCCTAAAAAATGGGCTGAATTAGTGGAATGAAACGGGTGATAAACAATCCCAGACTAATCGAGGCTTATGTGTAATTCTTTACACTAATAATTTATTAAAATTAAACTATAAGATATTTCCTTAAAATATATTTTGAATTTGATAGCCAATAGCGCCCGTTGCTATGCGGTTATCTATTGATGGTGCAATGGGGTACAGTGGCGATGTAGTGTGAAAGTGGTAGTGGTAACGTGGGAATCTTCACTATTGCAGACACAAAATCTTCGTTGGAGTGCGTTTATTCTTCTTCCATTCCACTATGTTGGAATTGGAACTTGATTCCTTATCTTCCTTCCGCAAACCACAAAGCCATGCTTGTCATTGCTCCTTGCCCTCTTGTTTGTTCAAAACACGAAAGCTTTACTAGAGTACTTTGAATTGGGAAGAGCAAAAAAGTGACCCACCCGTGTCATGCCCCTTTCTCAGGTTTACTACTTCTGCTGATGGAAGAACCCTATGACTAGAAGTATCTTTTGTATTCATCTTGGCTTGCTTTTGCATAGTTGCAATGCACTGGGTTGATGAGCTTCGAAGGCTATGGATGGGCTTTATAAAATTTCCATATGCAATTTTTTTTTTAATTTAAGATTTAAAATTGAGTGAAATAAAATTTATGAGGAAGGAATATAATATTAGGAACGTATGTGTATGTTTGGATATGCAGTGCATTAAAATTAAATCACATTCATTTCCATGTTCAGTGCAAAGCAACATTGAGTTGCGTCAGTTTATCACGTATTTTATTTGATTTTAGTTATCCACCGCAAAACCAACGCATATTCAAACATACGCTATCAAGAGACATAGGCTGGCCTATGATTAGGGCTCTACTTTATTGAGAACTCTTAAAAAAATATTTAGTAATATATATATAGGAGTTTGTTAAGATACACCCACTTATTTTTTAGTTGCAGTAAGTTAGCAAGCTATACCATTAATGTATTTTAAGATATATTATAGTTATAACTTACTAATATACTCCAACTAAAAAACAAGTGTATGTATGTTAGCAAATTTCACAAACATTTGCTAATGTATACACACTTATTTTTTAGTTGGAGTACGTTAACAAGTTACACCATGGTATATTTTAAGATACATTGTAGATATAACTTGTTAATGTATTCTAATTAAAAAATAAGTATGTGTACACACACACATAAACGTCTCTAATGTAATTTTTAGCTAGAGCCACACATAAACGTCTCTGATGTAAATTTAAGCTAGAGCTTTATATATCCTAGAGTCAGCCCTATTAAAAGTGATTCAACATAAGTATGTGGAAACAGAGAAGTAAAATAAATTATTAATATGGTTATATTTAAGTTTAATAAAAAATTCAAATCTAACAAAATTGTATGGAGACGTTTTACGTTATGCTAATTAAAAAAGTAAATGCCAAAGTTAGTAAGGAGAAGTATGCAATACAAAAGAAAAAATTAATTTCATTAAGTGATTCAACATAAGTATGTGGAAACAGAGAAGTAAAATAAATTATTAATATGGTTATATTAAGTTTAATAAAAAATTTAAATCTAACAAAATTGTATGGGGACGTTTTACGTTATGCTAATTAAAAAAGTAAATGCCAAAGTTAGTAAGGAGAAGTATGCAATACAAAAGAAAAAATTAATTTCATTTTATAGAAAAATGGTAGGTAGGAGGGAGAAAAGGCTGGCTGTCAAATTATGTGATCAATAGCTAAAAACTATAGGCACTTCACATGGATTAACTCATGACTATTTTTGATCTAACAGATAAATCAATTAAATTATAAAAGTATATAAAGCTTGCTCCAATATTCGACCTTGCTCCAAATCTTCAATATTTTTGTACTTGTCTAATTATTCTAAAGTAAAAATAAAATTAAATCATCTCATTTTAAGTAGATAAATATAATTCAGATAAGAATATTTAAATTTGAATTTACTTAGTTACTTTACTTGCATTAATTTTTAATGTACAAATTATTGAGGTGAAAAAAAAAAAAGAGTTAATACACTTATCTTAATTACCTTGGTTTATCTAAAATATGATTGTTTAATTTTATTTTTACTCAAATAAGTTGGACAACCCTTTCTTACTAGGCTCACAAACATTTTTTTTAAGTACGTTTTGCACATCATTACCTAATTGAATAAATTACACTAACACCTCTTAAGATTTTTTCATATTGCATATGATATCCCTCCTATTTCTATTCCTATACTAATCCCTTTAATTGTTTGAAAAACATTATACCGACATCTTTTATATATTATACTAATTTTCCTTAATTGTTTGAAAAACACTACATCGTGTACCCCTATAAAGGAGGTTGTTGTAAGCATTAAAAAAGTAGAGAGATTATGTGCAATATGAAAAAATCTTAGGAGGTATCAGTGAAATTTACTCTACCTAATTTCTTATGGAAATGATAATATAACATCACCAGTAATCTTTGATGAGCTACTTTACTTGATTTATACATACATGTTAGAGTTTTTTCTACAGGGCTCAATGATGAAAATAAACTTAGTTAGGATATGTTTTATAAGGCTTGAGTCTTTTTCTTTTCTTTTTTAATTTTTGGACTTAAGTTTGTTCTTGATACATTTGAGGTTGGATTGTTGACCTTGACTACTATTTGTGTTACGCTAATTGAAATGTCTTTTTTGTGGATTGAGGTTTGAGATGTCATGAAGATGGTATCGCTCTTTGAGACGGTTGAGGCGCCGTGGATGGGGGGTGAGTACCTACAAAAGGCACTCTAATGCTCAAGTCAGTAGCAATTTTATTAGAGTGATAGTATGTAATAAATGCTTACTTACTACAACAACGTTGGCTGTATTTATAAGGTTTGAAATGGGTTGGCTTTTGTAGCACAAGGCCCAATGTCTCTTATAAGTAACATTATCATGTTCTGGTGTAGCGATAGGATAATTTTACTTTGGACTAAGGTATGATTTTGTGTTCATGGATATTTTGGGAATCTTATACCAGAAAGGGGTGTTGACCATGATCAACACTTTACGATTTAAGTTGGTCCAACACTTTAGGCCGAAGTGGTTTATTACATATAGGCCGGAACAGTTGCCCTTTAGCTTGTCATGCTCAATGACTAAACATGTGAAGTTTCTAATCTAATTATGAGGTCTTTGCTTAACTGGAGGTGAAAAAACATCTTGGTTTGAAGTATAATTACAGTCACGTCCCTTCATGTTTTGGATTAGTTGTAATTATCTAGTTAGTAGGGCATGTGACATGTTTCGTTGGATGTTAGTTCTCAAGCCTCACAAAAGTAATAACAATCACCATAAGGAATCATGTAGCAATCGGCCCAATTTAAATTTTGGGTTGAGGTACCATTTTTTACCCTTGATTATGAGATTGAAATGTTAATTTTACCCTTGTAAAATTGTCTATAAATAAGGTTTGCCCCCTATTTACTTTACTCTTCTTTCTTGAAGTTGTGCATCATCTCCTTTTTCTACACTTTCAGCAACCACCAACCACCTTGCACCTTTGAATTTTTCGGTGTACCCCTATACTTTTTTCAACTTTCCTCCCTTTCAGTTACTTCATTCTCCTTTCTTTTCACTTTCTTTTTCACTTTTTTGCCATGGTTGACTTATAGAGGTGAAGGAGGATAATACTGAAAGTTCTACAGAAGCTTTTTTCTTAAAGGAAAAAAAAACATAAGGCAACCTCAATTTTGAACTAATGAAAAAGCTTAGATAATATATGTCCAACGAGATCGTACCCCCTTTAAACAGGTTAAAAAGGCCCAATGGGTTGCTAATATATTTGCTAAGTTCTCAAACCTTTTTCCTAACTCTTTTGACTCTTCTTATTCTTATGATTCTTTTGACTCTTCTAACACTACCCTGAAATCCCCTTGTTCTAACTTCTTTTCATAACTTGGCCCCTGCAGGTCAACTCTTAATCATGGAAAAGGCCAGAAGAAGTGACAACTTCACTAAACCTACGAGGCTCAATCGATATTCATGGGTGGACTAAGAGGTGCTTTGGGACACCCACTTACTTTTTGACAACTTAATAGGACTTACTCATGGAGAATGCAATCCTAACCTTAGACCCAGCTCGAAAGGATAACTGCTTGTTAAACCTAGCCAAGTGGTCAAGTTTGTGAACTGTTTGAGACATCAAGCTCGTTCACATACGTCTATGACTACATGTTCACCACTCTAAGCATTCAAATTTTCTTCATAAGGTTTAAGATTCAAGAACTCAGGATACTTGGTGTTGCTCCTTCTTAACTACACCCAAATGGTTTGACCTTTTCAATAGGTTTACAACTGCTTTGCAATCACCTTAATTGAACATTTTCTTGTCCTATTTTCTTTAACCTCTAGGGAAGGTTAAGGCAAGGCCTAGGTCTGTCTGAGAAGGATTGTTAGTAGAAGGATCATGTCGACTTATATTGGATCATATAAAAGATAACATATCCTTTTTAAAAAGGAATTTTACAAGATCATACTAGTCACTAAAGTTACTCTCCTTTCTGAATCGACCCCGCAAACCCTCGAGACCTTATTTAATTCCTCAGCTATTAAAATAATCCTTATTACACTATGCCACTTGAAGGTTTTACTATCCCAAATTGCCACTTGGGCCCGATTGAATTAAAACTCAAGTTACTCTTAATAAAAGTAATGATTGAGTCCAACCAACATTTTAAGTGTCAAGCTATCTTGATGCTTCTCCAAAAACTTAGATTTAGTCATAGGTATAATACTTGATTTGAAATTTGCACTATAATATTTTTGTTAAGTTGCTAACTCAAAAGTTTGTTACTTGCAACTAACAGACTTCTAGAACTCCAGCATTATCTCACCACTACCTCTAGCACCCAATATAATAATTTGATCCATCAGATCGAGCATCTCCATCTTTCTTTACAACCTCAACTTTAACCTTAAGTGACTCTGCCACCTTAGCCTTAGCCTTAATATTTGTTCAAACTTTTCCATTTAGATGGGACATAAATGATAATATTGTCGAGATTCTTAAAATATTTTATAATATAGTGAACTCCTATTATTTTCTTGTATTATACATAAATCTCAATCTTATTATGACGATTATATGTTAAATTAAATATTTGTACCTATGACGTTTGTCAAATACTAATACTTAAATTTTGGAGTTCACTTTTATATCCATTATGTTGCCACAAGAAAAGGGAAAGTAATTTGCTTTCAATGTTCTTTAAGTTGCATATTTGCTAGTCATTAATTTTATTAATATTATCTTATACAAGACAATATGCCAAAGAGTTTAATTGCTATGTACTGTCAGTGCCAAAAAATTTATACTGTCAATTAATCAAAAATTACTGTTAGTATGACTTTAAAGATAGTTATTATAAAAGTTAACAAACTTACCATACATGGTGGGTTATGATTAGATGACAGTGTAAAACTGTTTTATACTGTCAATGCATAGTCTATTTTTTCATATGCCAAATTCAAATATTTCGTAAATATCTTGGTGATATCCTTTTGTTTTAAGGAATTGATATTATTTTGGAATTATATTATAAGAATAAATTACCTCATAAAGCAAATATTGATTAGAATTTTGAAATAATTTTTGATATTGTTATCCTTTAGTGTCAAAACTTAATTTGTCCCAAGATTTAAAGACTATTTATTGTTACGTCATTATTATATGTATATTGTGTTTTTTTACGAACATTTCACGTTGCACACTTAAGGTTGATTTTGTTAACATTAGTGTTCTAACATTTCCCTTTTTTTATGAACATGAAGATTTATAAGTATCTTACATGTGCGACGAAAGGCACAGGAAAACACAAGAAGATGGTTAAATTGTGTTTTAAGAAATTTTTGCAAATTTGTTCACAAATAATATATTATCTTATGAAAAAGATGATGAAATTAAGACCGAATGAAAGATATAATTGATTTTATGTCTATAAAACTTGAAAAACAATTTTATCTTAAAACAATGCTTTTTTCATAAAAACAAACATAATAAAAAACACAAGAAGGTAAGGGACTGACATCTCTCAACAATGTTTTTCCATATGCATAGACCTATAGATCAAACTCTTAACCAAATGCCCCCACAAATGTTTAAACTTTTCTATAACACACACACATATATATCTTATAATTTGAAATATAGTAAAATAAAATTAATTTATAATATGATTATTGCTCTCACAAATCTATTTCTAGTCTCTCTCTCTCTCTCTTCTCTCTCAATTAGATACTGTATCATCTTTTTTCTTTCCTTTGAATATGCATTTTAAACAGTACCCGCAACTAGTTAATTTTTTTCCTCAACAATTTCAAGCTACATTTCTTTTATTTTTATCTATATACATAAACTCTTTAACTGTTTATCTCTTTCAATTTATCTTCTTTTATATTTGTATATATATCTAAATTGAATTTCAATAGTTTTTTAAAAAGAAATTATCAATAATTAAAAATAGTCATGCATCACAATTTCAATTATTTATTATAAATCTAAAATCTAATTTATATTTAAATATAGTTATTTATTATAAATTTTAATTATAATATAATTTATATGTTAAAAATTATTTATTATTTAAATTTTAATTATACAAAATAAAATTTTATCATATATGATGTATAAATTAAAATACTAATTTATATATATATGAGTATTGCTCTCACAACATAAAATTTCTAGATTCGTTACTAGGGTTGAGTAAAGGATGGGTTGAAACGGGTTTATATTTGTCCTTACCTAACCCAGAATTTTAAATGGGACATTTATTCAAACTTGGACCCACCCTAATCAAGACTCAAAATGTATGGGATAAGATCGGGTCAACTCAACTTTCTAACACAATATATTAATCTTAACACCATGTATAGTTAAATTGTAAAATAAAATAAGTATAAAACTTAAACAAAGATATATTTTACAATATATTTACAATATATATTTAAAATAAATAATATCATTATAAATATAATATCATGTTATACAAAATCTTATCTATTAATTTAAAAAGTCATATTATTAATACTCAATTGTTTAAAAAACTTATACTTTTTAAGAAAATATAAGACTCCAAATTAGATTAGAACGACCCAAAGTATTACCCAAATCTATCTTTAAAATATACTAAATCTAATTTTAAAACCCAAACCTATCAAAATCAATCTTAGACGGAATTAAATTAACAAATTGTAGTTGGATAAGGTCATGCTCCCCCCTCGTTACTGTCCCCACTATGTTAATTATTTATCTTCCTTTATGATTCCACTACAGTAGCACGCACTTATATGCCTATCAAATTAGGTTCTCTATAATCTATATATACATGTGTGTGTGATAGAAAACTTATTTCCTGATCCATGATCCTAATCATTAGAGCATAAAGAACCTCACTTCCTACAAGCTGGTTCACCCACTTGTTTTCTTTTGTACCATCAAATTGGCTGAGTGGTGCAGGGTCTAATCCCAATAACCGGAGGTCAATTCCAAAGGTACATCATGCATGAATAGGTTAAATCAATGCACATTAGAGAAAAATAAAGATCAAGTCAACCAAAGAAAATAAAAACAATAATTTGAACGAGGAAAAATGTTTGCTTAAATACAAACTATCAGATTAGTTTTATACATGTCTAATTATAAAGGATAACATTAAAATTAGATTATACTAAAACAACATAATAAAAATTGCTAGTTCCAACTTATAGCTCTCCATTTTCAATTCCTTTCTAAACCACCGCAGACTACACGATGATGTTATTTTTGAAGTTTTAGGGCGGATATCTGCCAGTAGTGGCCAAGAAAGGAGTAAAAAACAGGAATTACCACGAAGTTTTACTGGATTGGTTTATCAGGATCAAATTTTAATGTGTTATGTAAGTATTTCTGGAAGCACTTTTTAAATTCAGAATCTTTTTCTGTCTTGGACCGGAAGACCATCCTCTCCTCTTAAAATTTGGTAACCAAAAAAACTTTTTAATGTGTTATCGTTTTATAATTGGGTGTATATAAATGTGATATACTACCCTGAATTTGAAACAATAATTTATCTTGGCTGACCGATTACAAATCATTTGATTCTCTTAACACTGTTTCAACGATAAATTCATTATAGCTTCCTTTGTACCCATTCAAAATTATCAACTTTTGCCAAGTACATTATAAAATTCAATAATGTGAGATCCTTTTCTTTTTCTTTTCCACTTTGGTGGTCGTACTGTCATAACATGTCATGCTTTTAATTAGTCAGGAACTTGGGACAGACAACCTTTGAAAATTTAAGCCAATACAAGCCCAAACCCAAACCCACAAGGTTACGATCCAAATTCTGTTGGGTCTCTGTAATGAGAAGCTGGAGAGTTTCAGATACTGGGTTCGCAGAATATTGACACGAGCCCTGTGAAACTCAAAGGTCAATTGTGACGAAAATATCATGGACCCCTAGGGCATTACATATACGTCGGCCGTTGTAGTCTGTACTGTAGACCTTGCGTAGAAGCACTTCACTCAGGGATTAGGATAAAATGAATCGTTCCTGTTTAATTCAATGTTTTCCTAAATTCTAAAAAGAAATTATATTTTTATTTACATTTTAAAACTCAGACCAGTCATCAACTCAGTCTGAATCACTGGTTGAACCAGAGATTACTAATTAAACCACATGATCTAATCTCTATTAAAATTTTTGAAAATATTAATGACCTAAATTTCATATTTATTAAATTAAATTTCAATGGTGATGTGTAACTCAGAAATAAAAAAAAAATCAACAATAATATTTGACATGAGGGTGAAGGAAGGAAGGACCGAAGGTTACGTATTCAGGTCAAACAAACAAGAGCAAATGAAAAAGTAAGTATAGTTGTATGGTCAATACAAGAGACATTTATGTTGTACGCATAGGTGTATTCACATTTTTGGATTTATGGTTTTGGGTGATTGTTATCATTTCACATATGAACATTTATTTTTTTATAATTAAAATTCATAGTAAATAAATATTTCTAAATATATAAATTATATTATAAATTGGAGTTTCTATTTTTTTTTTCAATAGCTAAGTTAAAACAATGTCATTTCATGCTTTTAAAAAAAATCTTTGCATCGGTCTAGGTCAACCTGCTGGTTCATCAGTTTAACTATAAAACCTGCCGAGTCACACCGATTCATACCGAGTCGATGACATGTTTGATCTAATCATCGGCTTAGACTGGTTGCACCACCAATTCCTGCTCTGTCGTTTTTCAAAACACTAATTTTTATTCTATTTTTTCTACAATGGAAGAGAGATAGGAAGAGGAAAAAAAAAAGAAATATAAAATGACAGAGGTGATGTGATGAAGAGAAATAAAAAAGGAAATAAATTTAGATTTAGTTTTATATGTGCTTTTGGTACTGTTTTCCAATTAGAATTAGAATTGTACCTCGCTAATTCGTGTGATAAAAGATTTCATTAAATGTAAATTTAGATTACCAAGGTAAAACTTTAATTTTGATTGAAAAACAATACCAATAATATATATGTAATTGCATCTAAGTTTTGTCCAATAAAAGAATGAGTTGTAAGAAAATATTATAAGAATAATTTTACTTTTTTTTCTAAAACAATTCCGAGGATGGCACGCACAAAGTTACATGTGTCCACCCGTGATTATTGGCAGTGCATCCTTCTTACTTTTACGGATTTGTGGCCAATTCCATTTGGTTTTATTGATTCAAAAGATCGACTTCATGAATTTAATTATTTATTTAAATGTGTCCGTACTTCTAATTATGGAGATTTTATGGTTGATTCTTTTTTCAAAATAAAAATAAAAATACCATCAGTAAGAACTTTATAATACCTCCCAATCTACACGTGTATGTAAAATATCTCGTGTATTTATCTACAAGTCTTATCTCATGTGCTTATTTTGTGTTTGAATTTATGTTTTCCCGATCTACACGTGTATGCAAAACAAAAATAAGGTGAGACACAACCTTTTTTTTTTTTTTTTTGAATTTCACCTATTTCTGTGAGTTGGCAGAATCAAAGAAAATAAAGTGAAATTAATTAGTCTGGATCTTGCGGTAGATAGCTCTTGAAAATTATAACAAAAACATTATTCTAACCGTTACTGTACTAGAAACCTAAAGTAATTCTAAGAAATAGTAAGTGTTGATTTCACGGTGATGACTAGGATGAATTAGTGTTTCAAATCGTGCATACGCGAGTTAGTCAAGTGACCGGTAATTGAAGGTTTCTATAGAAACTTTTTTTTTTATTACAATTCCTTATTATTTTTATTTTTATTTTGGTTTAAGTTCGTGTCATCATTTATACGGCACATTTCTCCATTCCCATTAGGGGTGTGCAAAAAATGGTGGTTCGGTTTGGATTTCTTTTAAAATGGTTTGGTTTCTTGGATTTGGACCAGATCGGTTTGGTTCGGTTATTCATTTTATACTCATATATGCATCAGTTTTTCAAAGAACCGAATTAAACTAAACCGATCCATTTTATGAAAAATGAATTGGGTAACTGAACCATTTTTAAAAAAGCTGTTCAGTTCGGGTTTTTTTCAAAAATGGATTGGTTTTTTAAATTTAGATCGGTTCGGTTTTGGAGCGGTTTGGATTTTTTGCACACCCCTAATTCCCATTCATTGTTTAGGTGTTATGAGATCAAAACACGTAGAATTTGTAAAAGAGTCCAAATAGAAAGAAAGGGTAATACTCGATTTGACGAATGTTATAACAAGCCAATGCTATTATGCTCTGCATACATGATGAATGCTTGTACTTGAATGCGTCCAAATACAAAGTCTTAGCTTTGAACCGAATGGATCAAAATCAAACCAATATTTAAAGTGAGTCTTTCTTAATATTTGAAATCCCCACTTAAATTTGAGCCAAATAAAAAAGGTAGTATGGGGATCCACTAACTAGTATGTGGTGACTACGGACAAATTGAAATTGGTATTCCCACTTATCACGTGCTAAAGTGAAAAAAAATAAAAATAAATGCATTTGTGTGTATAGGTCAAATACCCACCCCACTTTTGACAGAGTGCTATGACATCCCCACTTTTATTCTTGCTTATATTTTCGATTTGGATATTAAAAATCTTAACCATCAGCTTGGTTATCACCTAGAGACTTCATGGTTCTGTATGAAAATGTCTAGGCTGAGGCTCCTATTTAGTTACCAAAATGTTCATACATGATACAACTCTTGTAATTTGAGCTTTTTATGAAATTTATTGGTTTAGAATATTAGACAGTATTAAATCACGTAGGGCAGATTTTGATTCTCATTTCAAGTTTTCAAACTGCATTAATTTACCCAATGCTCACAAGAAACCACTGAATTGAGCTTATATTTGGAATTTTAATGGTCCTGTTCCATGTTAAGGTTCTCTTCAACAAGTGTGACCAGAAGAAATAGTCCGTAGGAACATTTGGGAAGGGAAATGCTGTTCAGAATTAATTATGGACCCAACTTGTGTTTGTAAGATCGTATATATGATATATCACTTTGAATAACCTGAATTTAATCAACTACAGTAGAATTTTGTTCAGTATTCACTTTTTTGTTCTGGCAAATAAATTGTAGACTGGTGTCTTTTTTGGAACTCTTATTGTTACTAGAGAGGATGCATCATGTGGATATAAAAACTGACATGCTTGCATACTGAAGGACATGCAAGGAATATTTTACACCTTACATAGTGACGCACCATGAGATTTGCTGTCAATGTGGAATGCAACAACAAAACTGTCTAATAGAGGATATCTTCTTTTCAAGGCACTAATTAATATGGAAGCATTAACCAAGCAATATGCAATATGCAATATGCAATAAACTTATAGGGCTAGTCATATGGTTGTTTGTTGGGCTTGAGTAGTTGTGGGAGCAAAAAGAAGTTCAGGGTCCATATATAATCAACAAGGCTCTTGATAGTCTGAAGCTTAACATTTATATATCTTTGTTGTAGGATGCCAATCAATTAAAAGATACTGTTCTATAAAATTGAATAATGCCTATTGACTATTGTATTTAGGCAACAATTTGTAACATTGTTGTTGTATTTAGGTAACAGTATACATCCAACAATATTATTTTTTTTGTATTGTAAGAAAATTTGTCGATATGAATATTAATTGCACCACTACTGTTTCTTTCATTGTACTATAATCTTTCTAAGCAGTTGAACAGATAGTGTTTCTTCCAACAGTTGTTTCTTAAATCATTCCCACGCGTTAAGAGCATACTTGGGTAGATGGTGCTCTTTTTTATTAGTAACTATCAAAACTAGCACCAAACTCCTTCTTCGACTAGCAAGTGGTGTGATATCTAGAATTTCTTATGTCAAAGATTGCCATCCATATTGTTGTACCTGAAAATTAAAACAGAAGAAGAAAACTTAGTACAAACATAGCATGTCAATAATCTAATTGCAAGATTCGAGTAAAAGAACAACGAGCTTTTAAGTTTTATTCTTAGACAGCCAACCTAATAAAAAAACTATGTGTCAGCAAAAATTAAACTTATCATGTGGTTTGTGACGTATCAATTCTCAGAACTAATTATTTTATGACAGCATTAATTAGAATGAACTTCAATTTTTGAGACTTCAAAATATACGCGCTTGTCTAGACTCAAAATTCATAACATAATCAATTTATATTAGCTAATTAAAGAATTTACGCCATAAGTTAATTCCTTAGTGCAGAATTTTAAACACAAAAAATCACTAGTTATATAAATCAAGAAGCCCTCACATTCAGTTCTATGAGCATACTTGGGCAGATGGTGCTCCTGATTCAGTTATTATTTCCAGCACCTAGTAGCTCCCAAAACTAACACCAAACTCCTTTTTCCTTAGTTTGGAAGTGGCATGATATTTAGAGTGGCCTAAATTATAATAAAGGAAAAAAATTTAGATACAATTCTATAGGTGTTTTTGCTGTTATTTTCCAATTAAAATTAAAGTTTTACTTTGATAATCTATGTTGAAATTTAATGTAAACCTTTATTACATAAATTATCAAATTAAAATTCTACTTTTGATTGTACAATAACACCAAAAGTACCTAAGGAATTACATATAAATTTTGTCATATAATAAGTTGGACTTAAATATTCAGAAGTTAGAGCTTACAATATGATGGTAGGTGGCACATGTTATGCAGATTTTTTCCACAGTATGCGTTCTTCTCTTTAAAAAGGATCAAGAAGCCAATTTTTTATCAGGTACCATTTCTGTCAAGATGGAACCATAACTATTTTCTCACTTGAAGTCTTCCACCCAATTCCAATATTCAATGTGCCTCTTTGCTTATAAATATTGGTTCCCATAATTGTTATTCGTACAGTGAAGGTTCCGGAAAAATCTTGGGTGACAAAATTAAAATAGATACGCAAATTAAGTGATATGTAGTTAACCTTCAGCGCCAATGCTGGTGATGGTACTTTGCTTTACCAAGTCGTACATTATAATTCTTCTTCACATATATCCTCTGCAATTTTCTAATTTTCCAAAATTTTATTTACGGACCAAATAGCAAATTTTCCAACACTCTATCTCTATGTTGCAAAGTGAAAGTCAAGCTAATAAATCTCAGTCGTTAATTCATTTATAAATAGATCCAGGGTTAAAATATTATGATGTACTCATACACCATTCATTAGTTTACTCACTGAGGCAGCCTAAACTCACAAATGTTCTTTACATCACTTTCACACAATTTAGTGTGTGTTTTTACTTAAATCATACTTTTCAATGCACGTTCAATTGGATGCTACACTCACAATGGATTCATGTTCAACTGAACGTAAGGGTGATTCAAACACAACTTTAATGATTAGTGCTTGTTTATTTTAAATTTTATCGTTAAAAAATTAATTCTCATCTTTTCTATTAAAAAATATGATTAATATCAATTTCGACACACGTTATAATTTTGTTTAACATTTTAAAATCAATTTCATTAAAATCAATTCTACTCAATATCAAAACAAATTGGCCTTAAGAGCATCCGCAATGGTACCTAAATTCTCGGTTCTTCTAATTTAGAACCACTACTTGTTAAGAACTTAACGTTAGAGACAGTTCTTGTATAGGACTGGGTGTTTTTATAAGCACTAGTACCTATAGAAAGGCGGTGGGGCCCATTGTCAGTTTTAATATATTTTTTTTAACCTAAAAAAGTTGAGAGAGCAAGTCCAAACATTTATTTTAACATACAGCAAGTCTAAAATTTAATCAGTGAACCTTGCAGCAAGTCTCAATTGTGCAGGGGCAGCAAATTAACAGTGGTTTGCAAGTCTAAAATTTTAACCTTCAGGTGCTTGCCCACAGATTACTAGATCAAAAATTTAACGTTATAAAATTTTAATGCTAAAATTATAACCGTTATTAAAAAATTGATTTAAGCATGTAACATTATAAAATGTTAACGTTAAAATTTTAACCTCTATTTGATTTGAATATTAATATTTATATGTATATAAATATGAGTAACATGAAATTTTTTTACACAACCAATCTTCTCCAATTTCTCTTGTTTGTTCTCCAGGCCATCAAATTTCTTTCTCCTTTTTACACATATTCTCTCAAATTTCTATTTCATCCAATTTTTTTTTTAACTCATATCTCAAATTGTTAAGTTCTTTTTTTCTTTGTTTTTATCCAATGGATCCAAACCAATTCAATCTCAATACTTGGTTAAATTTGATGCAAAATTATCAATTTTCCACTAATTCAAATTCTCAAAATCCTCCACTTCCATCAAACCTACAAAATAATCTAAATATGGGCAATTTTCAATTTCCTATGCTCCCATTTCCATGTTTCAATCATCACCAATTAACCCCTTCATAGATCAAGGCATTTGAATGAGTACTAGTGGAGGGCAATCTTGTGAAAAAGATCAAGAAACAACATATGAGTTTGCGTCTGAATTGCAACCTTCACTATTTTCCTCTCAAATTGGGTTAGATAATATTACGCTTGATGAAGGAGAAAGAGAAGAGCCAACTCAAAAACAACAAAGAGCTAGGTGTGAATACCCAATTTTGTCCACCTTTTTATCTTTTATTTTATTTTATCTTGCTCTTTTTTTTTAAAATCATATTTCACAATATAATTCTTTTTGTTATTCATATTGGGCTAGTACAAGCCCAAACAGAATAATAATAACAACAAAACCAAAAAAAATTAATAAAAAATAAAAATAAAAACACAGAAACGAAACGTAAAACAAAATGGAAGCATGCTTTGCTATTTTGGGTTGGCAACAATGGCTCTTTTGTAATGTTTTCTCCTTTTTCCATACTCAGCCCAAGCATATTAGCTTTACAGGCACCAACCCTGCAACCACCTAACACTCTGAGGTTGTCCCCTGTAAATTTTGTCTCTTGTCCCTACAAAAAGACAGTGAAATCAACGTCCAAAAGGGGGGAAAGTAGTGAATAAAGGGAGAGGGTTACATACACAGAAGGAGGAGGACAGACCGAGATATTCACACAGTGAGGGGGGGACACTCTGGTTACACACACTCTGGAATCACACACACCGTGATGCTCACACTGTGAGTGAGATAACCCACCCAACACAAATTCCCCAATTTTCATCTCTTTATCCTCTCACCCTTCTGAGTTTGGAATTAGAATTTGAAGGCTTGCTCTTACACAGGTAACCTCTTTGGTCCATAACATTGTTTTGAGTTCATTTACTGTGATTATCATTCTTGTTAGTTGCCTTCTATTTCACACCTCGTCTCTTACGTGTCCTGATGGAATAAAAATGCAAAAAAAAAAAGAAGATAAACAAGGGTCAGTTTGAATCAAAATCAAGTGAGTAACAAATAAGCAACTTTGAGTATGCATGTTGATAATGAAAAGAAAGAAAGAAAATGGAATTAAAGGATGTCATTAACCAGTTCTTGGATAATCACAATCCAAACATTTAAGCCACCAAATCAAGCCCTTGTAAAAAACTACCAAAATCGCGAGTACCACGACCTATGAAAAGCAAGTGCCACAACTCCGCGAACCCTAAACCACGAACCTGCGAACAACCATTGCCAACACAGAAACCACGAGCCTCCTTGACGACACCCAAATCAAACCCCCACAATATTGAAGCCTGCAACATTGCCTTCCTAAGCTCAAACCCGCATGAGCCAAACCTAAGTCGCCACGCCATCATGCAAAAATTGCATCACCGCCACGCGAAACCCTCGTCACCAACACATTGAACCTAGTTGTGAAACCTCCGCGTCGCGCAAACCCACGTCATCAACAAACCTCTGCGTCTCTCCAACCACCACGCCGCTGTTGGGTATTGACCTTCCCCATACCTCCGACTTGCGGTTGCGTGAAGTCCCCATCTCTCTGTTTCTAGCCTACAATTTGACCCCACTCTTTTTGTGTTCAATCTGTTCTTCTGTTTAGATAATTAGGTTAGTTCCTTTTTTATTGGGTAATGTTAAATGTGTTCTTTTTCTTTTAGTTCGTTAAGTCCTACACAAACCCTTTTTTTTCCTTGTATTATGTTCACTTTTCGTTTTGTTATGGTTATGTTCGTAGAATGTAAAATTGGAATGTCGAATCCCTATGTTGAACGTGAGGCCCCTATTAGTCTTAGGTGATCCTTTTAAAATTTATTTTTGCCATTATCTTCTATGTTTGCGTAAACTAAAAAAAAAAGGAAGGAAAAATAATCAAACAAAAAAGAATGTCTGATTCAATATGATAAGATTAGCCTTTTTAAACTCAAAACATGTAGTTTTCTTTAGATAATAAAATGTAGATAAACAAATAAGAATAAAAATAGATGGTTTCGCAAAATGTGCGCGTTCTTCATTGCTTTTTTTTAGTTTATTAAATAAAAAAATATGATGAGAACATTTTGTTAAAATAAAATACCTATTTGGACCTAGCTATTTTATTTAATTATTTATTTACTTACCCATTTAATTTATCTCTACAACTACAATCGGTATCTTATTTAGGCAAAATTAAATAGTTTCTTATGCCGCTATTTTATTAAACCTCTCAATTTATTTATTTAATTAACAAAACTTATTAATAATAAATGCTTAGTAATAACCATTTCAGATGCACTTCTGTTTGGGTATTACAAATGCCTTAAAAGATGTAAGATAACCATTTTGGATACACTTCCTGTTTGGTTATTGTAAAAGTCTTTTAAAATAAAATCTTAAAAATTAAAACAAACGTTTAAATAAAATTTTTATCTAATGATAAAGGTTTAGTAATAACCATTTTGGATGCACTTCTTGTTTGGGTATTACAAAGGCCTTAAAAGGTGTACCGATAACTATTTTGGATGCACTTCCTGCTTGGTTATCACTGACAGCTTTTTTAAATAAAAAAAAACAACAAAAAAATCAAGAATAAAAAATATCAACACATAAACTTTTTCTACCCAAAGAACTACGTGAGTCTGATTCTCCATTGCACCCGGAGATATGTAAGAGCAGGATACCTCTTTTTTTCAAAAATAATAAAAATTTAATCATTTCAAGATAAAAAAAAAATTTAACAAAGTTTCCTTCATAAATAAATAAGCAAATAAAACACCAAAAAATGTTTTAATTTCTTAGGGGTAAAATAAATAATTTTAAAGTTATATTAATTGTGCACATTTAATTAGGGGTAATCGTCTTTATGACGAACGTTGTAGGGTGCTAACACCTTCCCTATACGTAATTGACTCCTGAACGCAAAATTTGGTTTTGAAGATCATTTTCCTTTTAAAGGTTTTTTTTCAATGTTTTCCTAAATAAATATTGGTGGTGACTCCATTGTTTTTAACGTATTTTTCGCCGTCACGCCGTGACTCCGGTTGCAACACTAGGTTCACCCCGAAGGAAGATAAACTTCTCTTCCAAGCATGGCTAAATATTTCCAAGGATGCAATTGTGGAGGTAAATCAAAAAAATGATTCTTTTTGGTTAAGAATTAAAGATGATTATAATGAGTATCTTGGCCATTTGCAAGCGAGGGGAACATCACAACTGAAAGCTCGATGGCAGAAGTTGAATAAAATAGTTTAGAAATTTACAGGGTGCTACAAACAAGCCTGTCAAAGAAAGAAGAGTGGTAGCAACGAGAGTGACAATATGTGAGAGGCATATACAATTTATTCTAAAGATAAGCATGAATCCTTCAGGTTAAAGTATGCATGGCAATTGTTGAAGGATGAACCTAAATGGTCAAACCCATCATTTGAAGGAGCTAGTAAAAGAACAAAGATGTTTGCTTTTCGAGCATACTCGTCATCTTCTAATCCAGAAACTCCATCAAGTTGAGAATACAACCCAGCTTTTATATTGATCTCATTGTAATGGAGGAGATACAAAAGTCAAAAATTTCAGGTATAGAAGATTTGACACGTGCCAAGCATGAACATAACAAGTTGAAGGAGAAAGAGTTGAACATGAAGGAGAAAGAGCTCGAGTACTAATTGAAGATAAAGGAGAAAGAGCTGGAGTACAAGATGAAGATGAAGGTAAGGGAGGAAGAGCTAGCATATGAGGCAAAGATGAAGGTAAGGGAAAAAGAGTTTGAGTTACAATCCTTTTTAAGGATACAACTAGTATGACAATTACACAACTACAAGATCATGACAAGTTGTGTAACAAAATTAGAGAAAAATATGGAATTGTGTAACGATCAATGTTAGACAAAGTAGTTATTATTTAATGTAATGACGTTGGTTATGTTTAAAATTTTAAATTTTTTATTTTATAAAAAATTAGTCAAACTAGCCATTGGTCAAATTAGCTGTTTTTCAAACTAGCCATTATTCAAAATAATCTTTGGTCAAACTAGTCGTTGTGTTGTCTCTCTTTACATATTCTTCACATTCAAGAAGATTTTCACACCACTCAATTGTGCAAACAGGTTGTGCAAACAGGTCTCATCTTCTTCTCAACTTCTCTCAAAACTGTAACTCTATAGTGTTCATTCAAATGTACTCCAGTGATTCATCTTGTGAAGAGGACCTTGAGTGGGAAATCATCGAAGATTTCATAAATGATGACTACGAAGAACAATACATTAAGTTGGTGATGGAGAGGCAACTGCAATAACAAGCCAATATGCGTAAGCGTAGATGAACTCACATTGAAATGAGTCGTGAAGAAGGGCATGATCGATTGTTTAATGACTACTTCTCCAATAATTTAGTATACACAGAGGAACAATTCCAACGAAGATTTCGAATGCGAAAAGATGTCTTCCTTTGCATTGTACAAGCCCTTAGCAATCATGATGAGTATTTTCTAGTAAGAGTTGATGCAACTGGTAGAATAGGCATTTCTCCATTATAGAAATGTACTACTGCTATTCATATATTGGCATATGGATCATCTGTTGATAGTGTTGATGATTATGTGCGACTTGGTGAAAGCACTACATTGGAATGCTTGAATAAGTTTGTAAGGGGTGTTTGCAAGATATTTGGAATTGAATACTTAAGAAGGCCCAACAACAATGACATTGAACACCGACTCAGAGTGGGTGGCACGTGGTTTTCCAGGTATATAAGGTAGCATTGATTGTATGCATTGGGAATGGAAAAATTGTCCAGTAGCATGGAAAAGTCAATTTTGTCGTGGTGATCATGGCAAACCCATAATCATGCTCAAAGCAATGACATCACAAGACTTATGGATTTGGCATGCATTTTTTGGGGTTGCGTGTTCAAAAAATGACATCAACGTGCTAAATGAATCTCCTGTGTTTAATGACGTTTTGGAGGGCCAAGCCCCTAGGGTGCAATATATGGTAAATGGAACCCAATATGACATGGGGTATTATCTAGCAGATGGTGTTTATCCAGAATGAGCTACACTTGTCAAGACCATCCCAATACCACAAGGCGATAAAAGAAAATTGTTTGCTTAACATCAAGAAGTAGCGAGAAAAGATGTGGAGTGGACGTTTGGAGTACTTCAATCTCGGTTTGTGATTATACGTGGCCCTGTGTGTGCTTAGCACAAGGATACAATCAAGCATATACTATATACATGCATCATATTACATAACATAATTGTGGAAGATGAATGATAGGCATGGCAACGAGGCGGGGGCAGGTTTTGCCATCCCCGCCCCTGATCCTCGCCGGGGTTAAAAAATGGGTACCCATCCTCGCCCCTGCTGGGGATCGGGTTTCCTCGCCCCTAGTATTTTTTTGTCATTTTTTTTTGTTTTTTTGGTTAAAAAACATGAAGAACATGATGCTAATAGATAAATATTTAATATGTAAATGTTATAATTCATACAAAAATAATTTCTTGTTATCCTACCTCTAGTTTAACATATCTTAAAATTTAAAATAAAAAATAATAAATTAAGACAAATGATAATAATTACATATTTTATACTCGAATGATTTGTAAAATTTAAATAAGATTTTGAAAACATATTTCTTAAGAATTACACATACAAATAATTAAGAAAACAAAACATAAAGTACGTTATATAATTAAAAAAAAAAAACCAATGTTCCAATTCATGCAATCCATTATTTAAGAATGTTTTATTTGTATATAAGGGTAATTTTGTATTTTTATTAGTACGGGGCTGGTTCGAGGGCGGGGGCGAAGGCGGGGCAGGTATTAGCATCCCCGTCCTCGCCACCATCCTCGACTTTAGCATTCGGGGAAAACCCACCCTCGACCCCAGTCAAAGCGGGTTTTTCCTATCAAAGTCAGGGCGGGGTCGGGCGAGTACCCACGGGTTCAGGTTTGTTTGTCATCCCTAATGAATGACACTTGATGCGCTAAAAATACGCTCAAGGGCAAGCGTACCCTTATCGCAGTAGTAACAAAAGGACATGAGTCCAAATATCGAACCCAAAGGACTAAATGGTGATTACCAGTTTCTAGATATTCTATATTGTTTAGGTAAAACTAAATAGGTACTGGGTTGGTTCAATAGTGATAAATGTAAAATAGGAATTGTAAAACAAATAATGGCAAGTAGAGAAAAATTTAGAGAAAAATAGGCTTAGGGTTGTGGTTTCCTTCTTGCTCTTAAATTCCTTCACATCTAATTCTAATTGAACCTTTTACTATTAATCAATTACCAATATTTTCCTACGAATTTTATTGTCAATTGTTGGTCATAAATTGCAACAGTCCTTTCTAAGTTAATTTCCCAGTTGATCATGTGAGATATTAAAACCCTAGGAAGGCATGAGGAATAAAAAGGAAGGATTAAATTAATTATTTAATCCAATTGGAAATTAGGAATGAAGGTTGATCATACAACAAAACCTAATTTGATTACTCTATACGTCTACCAATTAATTGCGGTACAGCTGCCGTTCAATTAATCGATTCAAAGCATACAAGGGATGATCAATTCTAAGTAAGAAAATAAAAACTGTAGAGTAATCTAATTGATTGAATATAAACAAGAATTCAATTAAAATTAAACATTTAGGGGTTCCAAACACTAAGTACACCACAATCCTAACAAGAAATTTAGCTACTCATGGTAAGAAGAGATATCGTAATTTTAAAGAAATACATCAAAGGAAAAAAGAAGAAGAAATCTTTTACGAGAAAAGGCTTTTCTCCAGTTTCTGACTCTGAGTATCCTATTGCCTCTCAAGAATCCTTTTCCAGAAGCCAAAGAGCAAAAAAGGAAGAATTGAGAAAAGAATAAAGATAAGACAGCGATCCCCCTTTTTGTGCTTTACTCCTTGCTATTTGTAATATCCTTTCAGAATTTTGAAGTAGAAGACTTAACCCCGGTCCATTTTGCCCAATCTAGGTCCATTAAAAATTTAAATAAAATTAAAACTTGGACCTCGGACCCGGCCAGCGAGGTTAGAAACCCGCTGGGCGGTTTTTCAGAATTCGCTTCACTTTGATGCTGGGCGGGCTATCCGTGGAATACCTCAAGGGCAAGTCCCGCTGGGCGGGTGCAACTTTGTGCACTCCATTTTATGCTTCAAGTCTTCTTTTTGGCTAGTTCTTGTGCTTATAAGCTTCTTTTAAGCCCACTTAATAAGTATATTACTCCTCTATACCTGTGGACTGGATTTCTTTTCTTTGCTCAACTAACTTCCCACATAAAATTCAACAAAATTAAGGTAATTCATATAATTTAAATAAAAAGCTTAGAAACATACATCACATGAAATCCTTCATTAATGGTCTATTTTCTCAAAAATTTCCAATGAGTTAATGCAAAAATTATGTGAATTTGCTTTATAAATCTACATAAATATAGATTTATCACAACCCCAAACTTAAGATTTTGCTTGTCCTCAAGCAAGAAATAACTTGCACAAAGGGGTTGAGTATGTCCTTCAGCCTCAATTCAAATACAATTTCAATCAATCACAATTAACAGTTGCCCATTTCTTTTAGAACAGTCTCACACATATATTTAGTCAACTCAGTCTTAAGAGTCACAATTACCTCCAAAAAATAAAACAAGTTAACACAAAATAGTAAATCCTCTGCTTGTACTCTCTACCTACTTTACTCTCCTCAGGATTAAGTGTTTTCACTCAACTCACCAAAATTTGGGTTCTGTTTACACTCAACATCATCACATTTTATTCCTACCATATGCTTGACAAGAATCTAAAATTAATATTACAAAACAAGTGCACACACTCAAGAGGTCTTTCTAGGTTGTAACGGGGCTAGGGATCATTGGTGGGTAAAAATATTTAGAACTAGGCTAAGCAATTGAAATTAAGGAACTATCATAGGCATCATCATAGTCATTTCATCACTATTATTCATCCCTTAGCATTAATATTTTGTGCTTGCCAAGTTTTCAACCCCATTTATTTACAGTAACCAGAAAATTGTACTTCTCTTCTTCTTTTTTCAACTTTTTCTCTCTCTTTTTTTTTTTTACTATACAGATTTGTAAGAAGAAAAGTTTAATGTTATTGTACCCTACCCCAAACTTAAGTTGTTGCTTGTCCTCAAGCAACCCCAAACTTAGAATTCAGCCACTAGTAGCATGTAAGAGCAGATCCCTTAATTCCAATTAAGATGGACAAAATTGTTTTTCACTTTTAGGCTTGTACATAGGTAATTTAAAGAACAAACGGAATAAGGCTCAAGGGGGCTAGTAAAGGGTGATTATGCAGGGTGGCTAAAATTTGGCCCTGGCTCAAAAAGAAGAAATGTGCCTCTATCATATGTGTGTGAACAAATCAAGCAACAAAAATAAGAATCAGGTCAAGTTCTGAAGCAAATAACATGAAAAGAAGAAAACACATCAAATAAAAAATATCTATTTAGGCCCAATTCTCACACAAGGATGAGAGTAAAGCAACCACAAAGCACAGACAGATTCAAGACTAGCAAGTGTTAACAGGCAATACTGTAAAGGGTCATGTGTATCAAATTGTGAGTGACGTATAAAGTGGAGTGACAACTAAATTTATAGAGCATACAGTAGCAAACAACAGTCAATAATGATGATAAAATAAGAGATGAAGCAAAGGCGTCACATAGTCATTACATGAACACATAGGAAATGGTTCAATACAGCAAGCCAATAGACATGAAAAAAAAATAAGAAAGTAAAAAGATAAGGAAAGACTTGTCTAGAGTACAACCTAATCCTTACAATTGGAGACAGCCATCGGTAATTGCCCTAATAACTATCATCAACATCATCTCCAAAAGTCCAAAATGTTGTTGTGGCTGTTGCAAATCTCTGGAACATGCCCTAAAAGTACTTAAACAACCAAATCAAGTGAAAAAGCACCAATAATAAAAATAAAAAAAAACTAGAAAAAATAAATGGAAGAAAATAAAATGAGATAACCGACACAGGTTGCCTCTTGGGAGTGCTTGTTTAACGTTGCGAGCTTGACGGAATCCACTAAGGTTTAGTTTTCAAGGAGGCTGATATGTTTGGCTTGTAGCAAGCCCTGAACGTTTTGAAGCCTTTGTCATATCTTCAGCCTGTACAAAATTGCAGGAACTAAAAGAGGAGGGCTTCTTCAAGGAGTCCAACACTCTAAAAACTACTTCATCATCATCAAGTCTAAAGGTCAACTTTCCTTGCCGAACTTCTATCAAAGCATCTCCTGTATTGAGGAAAAGCCGCCCTAAGATGATCGGGACGTCCTCATCCTCTTCCATATCCAGCACTACAAAGTCTACAAGGAAAATGAACCTATCGACCTTAACTAACACATCTTCCACTATTCCTCTGGGGTGAGCTATAGACCTATCAGCCAACTGAAGAGATATGTTAGTAGGTTGGGGCTCTTACATCCCCAACTTCTTAAAAACAGAGAAAGGCATCAGATTAATACTAGCACCTAAGTCACATAGTGCTTTCTCAAAAGATGAGTTGCCTATAGTGCAGGAAATTGTAAAACTCTCTGGGTCCTTAAGCTTAGGGGGCAACTTTTTAAGCACTACAGCTAAACATTCCTTATTAGGTTGCACTAGCTCAAAGCCTTCTAATCTCTTTTTGTTTGAAATAATTTCTTTCAAAAATTTGGCATATTTAGGCATTTGAGCTATTGCCTTAACGAAGGGAATGTTATGTGCAATTTCTTAAAAATTTCTAGGAATCTCAAAAATTGTTTATCTTTTTGCTCATCTTTCAATCTATGGGGAAAAGGAGCACATACCTTTTCTAGCTCATAAATCACAATACTTTTTTCTCTTTGTTCAGCATGACTCTCCTCAGTGAGAGTCTTATCTCCTGTTTGTGGTGGTGCCTACTTCTCTTTTCTGGTTGGCCCCTCCAATTCTTTCCCGCTCCTAAGAGTAATGGCCTTCACATCTTCTTTTGTGTTGGGCTCAGTTTGAGTGGGTAAAGAACCTTGAGCCCTCTGAGACAATAAATTAGTCAAGTTTGCTATTTGTGTCTCCAAAGACTTGAAACGGTCATCAGTCTTGGCCATATATTGCATCATGGTGTCTTGCAGGTTGGGCCTTCTCTCTTCCTGTCTTGGACCCTGGTTTTGCAAGTGTGGGGGTCTGTAGATATTCTGATTGAAATTTTGTTCTTTTTGTTGTCCACCCCATGAGAAGTTACGATGGTTCCTCCATGCTGGGTTGTAAGTGGAGGAGTAGGGGTCTCCTTAGTTCTTATTTGAACTGCTTGCATAATTGGCTTCCTCAACGGCCTTAGCAAAGAAATTTTTCATTTGACAGTCTTTTCCTTCATGCCCAGTCACTCCACACTGATTACATACTAGAGGGAGGGGTGGTGGAGATAGGAGATGAGTCTATGCATGCATGATTGTCTTCAGCTGCTTAGTGATAGCATCAAGCTTGTGGTCCAAAGATGTGTTAAACTCAACTTGATAAGCTCCTACAGGTCTGTTTAGAATGTGCCTGTCTCCAAAGGAGGCATGGTAATTGTTAGAGGCCAATGTCTTCAATGATAGCAAAGGCCTCGTTAGGTGACTTTTTCAAAATGGTTCCTCCACAAGCTACATCAATGCTAGTCTTATTTTGAGTGGAGATCCCACTATAAAAGATATGAATTAGCTGCCCTATTGGGAAGATATGGTGTGGGCATTGCCTAAGTAAATCCTGGAATCGCTCCCAGGCCTTAAACAAGGACTCTTGTTCGAATTGGACAAAATTCATAATGTCCTTCTGCAGCTTGTTGAACTTGGCTAGAGGAAAATACTTCATGAGAAACTTGTTGGTGCATTGGTCCCAAGTGGTGATGGACCCATCTGATAATGAAGATAGCCAAGCCAATGCCCTATCTATTAGAGAGAACTGGAAACAGCCCCAGTCTAATAGCATATTGGGTGACACCAGTTATACTTCACGGTGTCGGTGATCCTGAGAAATTTCTTCAAGTGGCCCAGGGAATCTTCAGTAGACAAGCCCCTAAACTGTCCAGAATTCTGCACCATGGCAAGAAGTGCAGGCTTGAGCTCAAAATTATTTGCCTCCACTGTGGGGCGACGAATGCTGTCAGCCACCCCAATGGTAGGAGAAAAATAGTCTTGCAAAGTCCTCTGTGGTTGATCTGGTTGTTCAGCCATAATGTCTTTTGTTCTCTGCTCCTTTCTTAACCTGCGAGCTGTCCTTTCAACTTCAAAATCAAACTATAAGACCGGCCTTTTAGAGCGGGTTAGCATAAACAACAAAAAAACAAAACTAGAGAAACCTTGCAAAACAAAAAATGAAGGAAAATAAAATAAAGAAAATTAAAAAGAAATTATTAACAAAGAGTAAAATGTCTAAATCAATGAGAATTTCCTTTTTCTAATATCACACAATTAGTCCTTGGCAACGGTGCCAGAAACTTGATGCACTAAAAATATGCTCAAGGGCAAGCGTACCCTTATCGCAGTAGTAACAAAAGGACATGAGTCCAGATAGCGAACCCAAAAAACTAAATGGTGATTACTAGTTTCTAGATATTCTATATTGTTTAGGTAAAATTAAATAGGTATTGGGTTGGTTCAATAGTGATAAATGTAAAATAGGAATTGTAAAACAAACAATGGCAAGTAGAGAAAAATTCAGAGAAAATAAGTTCCTTCTTGCTCTTAAGTTCCTTCACATCTAATTCTAATTGAACCTTTTACTATTAATCCATTACCAATATTCCCCTACGAATTTTATTGTCAATTGTTGGTCATAAATTGCAATAGTCCTTTCTAAGTTAATTTCCCAGTTGATCATGTGAGATATTAAAACCCTAGGAAGGCATGAGGAATAAAAGGGGAGGATTAAATTAATTATTTAATCCAATTGGAAATTAGGAATGAAGGTTGATCATACAACAAAACCTAATTTGATTACCCTATACGTCTACCAATTAATTGCGGTACAGCCGTCGTTCAATTAATCGATTCAAAACATACAAGGGATGATCAATTCTAAGTAAGAAAATAAAAACTGTAGAGCAATCTAATTGATTGAATAGAAACAAGAATTCAATTAAAATTAAACATTTAGGGGTTCCAAACACTAAGTACACCACAATCCTAACAAGAAATTTAGCTACTCATGGCAAGAAGAGATATCATAATTTTAAAGAAATACATCAAAGGAAAAAAGAAGAAGAAATCTTTTACGAGAAAAGGCTTTTCTCCAGTTTCTGACTCTGAGTATCCTATTGCCTCTCAAGAATCCTTTTCCAGAAGCCAAAGAGCAAAAAAGGAAGAATTGAGAAAAGAATAAAGATAAGACAGCGATCCCCCTTTTTGTGCTTTACTCCTTGCTATTTGTAATATCCTTTCAGAATTTTGAAGTAGAAGACTTAACCCCGGTCCATTTTGCCCAATCTAGGTCCATTAAAAATTTAAATAAAATTAAAACTTGGACCTCGGACCCGGCAAGCGAGGTTAGAAACCCGCTGGGCAGTTTTTCAGAATTCGCTTCGCTTTGATGCTGGGCGGGCTATCGTGGAATACCTCCAGGGCAAGTCCCGCTGGGCGGCCTGCAAGGCTCGCCGGGCGGGTGCAACTTTGTGCACTCCATTTTATGCTTCAACTCTTCTTTTTGGCCCGTTCTTGTGCTTATAAGCTTCTTTTAAGCCCACTTGATAAGTATATTACTCCTCTATACCTGTGGACTGGATTTCTTTTCTTTGCTCAACTAACTTCCGACATAAAATTCAACAAAATTAAGGTAATTCATGTAATTGTAAATAAAAAGCTTAGAAACACACATCACATGAAATCCTTCATTAATAGTCTATTTTCTCAAAAATTTTCAATGAGTTAATGCAAAAATCATGTGAATTTGCTTTATAAATCTACATAAATATAGATTTATCAACACTCATATGATGGTCATTTTGATTATTCTCATGATCATCCCAACAATGATGTCTCAACAACTGATGTATGTAATGGTCCTAGTCTAAATCTTGCACCATACCTACATAAGAGAGCACTATTTCGTGATAGGCAATATCATCATCAACGTCAAGCAGACCTTATGGAGCATATTTGGGAACGTTTTGGGTGCAATAATCAACAAAATTAATTATTATTTAATTATGTAATTTTTTATTAATTATATAATTTTTATTATTTAAGTGGTAGCTTTTAATTTGTCAAAATTAGCTATGTTTTTATTTTTTTAAAGCTTTATTTTGTATTAGTAAAAAAATTTTGCAAAAAAGTAGTATAAATAAATCTCTTAATTTTTATAATTTAATTATTTTATAAATAAAATAATTATAACTTAATTAATAAATTATTGATAAAATGTAAGGATGTGGAGTTATTGGTGGAACTCATTTAGAAAACTTTTTAGAGTTGCTAGATTAAAAGGGTGAGGTGCTTAAATGGTTCTTAAGTTTTAAAAAATAAGAATAAGTGATATGTATAAATGGACCTATTTAAAAACCAAAAAAAATGCTGGGTTCTAGATGTTATTTAAACTTTAGTAAAAATAAAAAAAGTGGCACAATTCATTCCTATCTTCAGAGGGAAAAGGCAAAGATCCACAAGGAAGTCATTAACTCATTATCGTTTCTAATTTCAACGTACCTTCGGGGCCCCCTACCAATAAAGCTTCCCTGGATTGCAGTCGCAGACAAAGACAAAAAAACTTTAAAAGGCCAAAGTCCCAAAGATGGAGAAGTGGGGACAAAAACAAATGAATGTAACCAGGTGTAGGCACGCTCATGTATGGTGGTGGTCTCATTAATTTCATGGAAAAACCTTCCTCATTCTGAAATGCTTAGGTTTTATTTTATTTTATTTTTCTAGTCTCGAAAGGCTACTTAATTTGATACTAGATATAGAGTTAAGGTGCCAGCGCATTCATGGATTGTAGCTGGCTGGAAACAACCAGCCACAATAAATTAAGGTCTGCACACTCCTTTTGTAGATACTGATCATTTTAAGTGCACAAAGCACGGGCATGAAAATGTGGACAACACCACTTTTTATTCCAAGCTGCATAATTGGTGAACTCCCTTACCCACAATAGTCAAACCCTTTTGCTCCTCATTTCACTCTTGCATGCTCTTTTGGAGATTGGAGGGTATAACAACTAATACCTTTGAGGAGCCAAATATAATAAAACTAAGATCCAATGGCAAAGTGTCACGCTTCTCCAATAATTATGGTCCACAAAATCTTAGTTCTTTCAACTTGTTATTTATGCCTGGCCAGCTGTCCATGCATGAGCTTCACTTTTAATATTCTCTAACAGTATCGGAAGGTTGAACCTTCAATCTCACGCGCGTCCTGGCTGGTCATTCTATCTCTTTTCTTTTGTCAACACCTATTTTGTTTTTTCTTGTTATGTATAAAATCCACTACTACTACTGATGTTGAGATTTTCTCATTAGTAGTCATCGGTTTATATTAATTAGATTAGGCATCATTTACTTTGACATGTAAAAATGTGATTATAAAAATATTGAGTAAACGATTACTTTAGTCCCTGAATTTGCAGGGTGCTGTTACATTAGTTCTTGAATCGAAGAAAATTCAGAAAAAGTTTCTAAAACTGGATTTTGTCTGTCACATTAGTCCAACTATTAATTTTCTTCCGTCAAAGTTAACGTCCTTGCCTACGTGACACGTTATCTGCACACGTGGCGGTTGACGTATACATGTGGCAGTTCAGTTAACTAGACTAAAATAAAAAGTTGACTCCCTCCCCTCCCCCCCTTGGTTAGCATATGTGACGTCACAACATTATCATATTCAACTTAATCCCTAAACTTAACCATTTGCTGTTATTTTAATCTTTGAAAGTGCTTTTGAATTGTCAATTAAATCCCATGTTGCATGTAAATTATTTATTTATCATGAATTTTAATTATATACAAATAAATAATTATCTTGGCTAAAAATACTAGATATACTAATACTCAAATTAAGTTGAGTACAATAATATAGTAATTTTTTTTTGTTAATGATTGCTAATTTTTTCACTTTATTTTGTAATGTGGCAATTGTCTTTACAAAAATGTGTGGATCTATTTTGAAAAGAAAAGGAACCACACACACATAACACTTTCATCTATTAGCCTAATGTGAAGTATAATGAGGCCAAAATTTAATAGTTAATGTTGATATTAATTTCTCTCATTTTTACACACACATTATGTTAGTGGCACTGGGTCCCAAACAAATATATATTTCTTTATTACACCTACAGATACCTCTAAATAGATTAAAATTGTACATTCTTATGAAATTTTGCAAGTTTATATGTGAGTAATATATATTTACCATCCTATGTAAGGTTGGCTTAGCAGTTATATATATGTGTCATTGGCTTTGACTATTTGGGTTCAAACAATTAGAATGTTGAGCCAATATATAAAGGAATTAATTATTTTTACATACACTAAATCCATGTGTGATGTGAGTCTTGAAAATTATTCTAAGAGAGAATCATTTGATGCAAAAAAATTTCCCATGTCACGCTTCATAACGAGCTAAAAAGATGTATGCCTCACAAAAAAAATTGTAGGTTTGCCTTTGCTTTTAATAACGACAAGACCTAGATTGAATAGTCCACCATGTTATATGAGCCAACATATTTTTCTATAATTTTAAAGTGTTACACTTAATTTAATTTAAACAGAGGGGCGTAAAGCACTGTGAGGATGAAAGTTAAATAGAATTAATCTTTATCATATAACTATTAATAAATGAATGGAACGTTTTTACAAGGTATTAATAAACTCAAGTTTCATGTGAGGACAATCCATCAAGCTTGTTATGATTTAATTTGAAGTTATAAATTTTTTATGTTATGACACAAGATATGACATAAGACCAACTAACTACTCTAATTGTTGCAAAAGATTCTTCTCCCATCGAGGACACTAAAAATATCAAGCATAAAGGTTTTATTTCTCCAATTTTATAGAAAAACATTAAAATAACTTGATGAAAATATGAAAGTGGTGTAGAAGAATTATTTTTGAATAAATTTAATTTTTTTGATATATATATATGGGGTTCTTTTCCTTTCAAAAAAGGTCCACACATTCTTGTGAAGAGCAAGTGTCACGTTACAAAATAAAGTAAAAAATTGGCAATCATTAACAAAAGAAAATTATTGTATATTTGTACGCACCTTAATTTGAGGATTAGTATATCTAGTATTTTTAGCCAAGATAAGTATTTATTAGTATATAATTAAATTCATAATAAATAAATAATTTACATGCAACATGGGACTTATTTGATAATTTAATAATATTTTCAGGGACAAAAATAACAGCAAGTGATTAAGTTCAGGAACTAAGTTGAATATGATAATATTGTGATGTGACATGTGTTGACAAAGGGGGAAAAAGTCAGCTTTATTTTAGTCTAATTGACTAGATCGCCACATGTCATCCACGTGTACATGTTAGTTGCCACGTGTACAAATAACGTGCCACGTAAGCATGGACGTTAACTTTAATGGAGGAGAACTAACCGTTGGACTAACGTGACAGATGGAATCAAGTTTTCAAGAATTTTTTTTTTAATTTTCTTCGATTTAAGGACTAAGGTGACAGTGACCTACAAATTCAAGGACCATAGTAACCATCTACTTAAAAAATATTGTTTAACCAGCATGGCTAACAATTACCAAATTTACGATTTGCCCTTTGCCAGAAGAATATTTGCTACCACTACATAAAACCACTATCTTACTTAGAATATTGATAATAATGTTTTTAAGATATTGCTTTGACCAGCTGATGATGATCAAGACTCAAAATCCTCCTAAAAGATAGAAGAACATATTCTCCCGAGGAAGCAGTTGGGCACTGAAGCATCATTGTCTATGACTTAATTGTAATAGAAATTATTATAAAATTAATTAAAGGAGGATCTAAAAACATTTTGTTCAGAAGAATTCGACCAAGTAAACACTGTTCCCTTTATTGTTATTTTCTTCGTTTAGCACTACAACGACTTCCCGAAGAGTCGTGAAACGAGGTACAAGGACATGGCACCAATTTGTGCCAACCGTTAGCCTCATGGCGAAGAAGAAAAGCTTCACACGGTATATTTTTTAAGTATAAAATGTTTAAAAAGGAATGGGGTAGGGGAGGGGGAATCAAATATGCTCACGCCCCTACTTTGCTTCATCGATTTTAGAAAGAATAATAATCTGTGGACACTTGTATAATATATATACCTAATTAACGTTTTTTATTTTTCTTTATCTTTTTATTCTTATCACATCATATCACTTATATAATATTTATATTTTTTCTCTTTTCTATCTTTTTTTCTCTATGCCTGTCTATGAACAATTGGGTGTTACATCATATAATTTTGTTCTAGAAATTGCATAAGGCAGGCAAGTGGTTTAATTTGGTATCAATAATTGAATTATTAATGAACAATTATGACCTACTGAGTCAGGGACACATATATGACTTGCAACAAAGTAATAGCTAAAAGCCAATAGTAGTTTTGCGCATGAACAATTAATCCGCCTTCTGACGTAGCTGATTACCCCGATTTGATTTCAACACGTAAATGATTGTAACGGATATGATTCTACAACATGGGGGAAAAACTATTTTTTGGGGGCAATGTTAGGGACAAAGGTATAAAAATAAGGATTAATCACTAATTTGGTATCTGAACTATTATCTTTTTCCTTAAGTGATCTCTAAACTAATAAAATTATTTAAGTAATTTTTATAGGATTAAATATTCATCATTTAGCTCCTAAATTTATATATTTTAGTAAAGTTTGGGATCAATTTAAAGAGTTTTTAATATTTAGAACCTATTTAGTATGATTTTTAATAATTTTAAAACTATTCAAATAATTTTTTTAGGGACTACTTAAGAGAGAAAATAATAGTTTTTTAGACAGAAGAGAGAAAGTAATAGTTAAAAGATGAAGTTTGTGGTTTACTCTAAAAATAAATAACAACTAGTAATAGTGACATAAACTGGTGAATATAGCAGTGTGGTTTGGTCAGGTACAAATCCCAGTTTCGAATATATATATATATATATAATCCAGTTTCCATATTTATCAGGGTGCCCATCGAGGTCTGTAATTGCCTTCATTGTTTTAAGATGGCCTAGTAAAGTTATACCCGATATAACACATACACATAATAATAATAATAATAATAATAATAATAAATGAGTCATATTCTAAAAGAGAAAAAAAAATGTAATTAAGTCTACCTATATTAGTATAGTTTTTTGTTTAACGAAAATTTATCTATTTGTATAAAAATTATAAGTTTACAGTAACGATATAATGCATTGATGGTAAACCACATTGTCCATTAATAACTATATATTTATTCATTGATGTGGAAAATTGATATATATTAAAATATCATGTTCATACGGGGATAAATTGATAGATTTGTAATATTGTAACATACTAGCTTACTAAGCTTAGTCCAATCTAGTGCTTGTAAATTCATTTCTTTTATTAATAGTGTGTTTGGATATACAATCTAGACTTAAGTTTTATTAACTTTTCAAGTTAATTTTGAAAAAAAAAAAAAACACAAAAGCTATTCAGAGTAGCTTCTATTAGACGTGGATTTATTGATAACTAACATGTTATCAAACACGCATTAACTTGTTTGTAAACTTCAATGACAAGTTATAAAGACGTTAAAAGTTTTAACATCAAACCATGTAAAACTTAAACTTTTAAAATGACCAATATAACAGAACATTCACTAATAGGGATGATAATGGGTAGGATCTGAGTAAGGTACTATACTACCCGTCTTCATACTTGTATTTAAAAAAAAATACCCTTACCTACCCCTATACCAGCACGGTAGTAACTTTAATCCTCGTCCCCGTACCTATTGGGTACTCATATACCTATACCCACATTCGCTATCCGCACTTTACTTAAGTGTGAAGTCAATAAATCAATCAAAAAATTAAATTAAATTTTTTTTCACAATTGAATTTAAAACTGATTCTTAATTCATATAAACATATCCTTAAATCCTCCAAATATAACCTTAAATTATCCAAACATAAGTCATAATCATCAACATTAAAAACATAACTTTAAATCAATATAATACAAATCTAACAATAAACTTCTAAAACATAACCTTAAATCATCCTCACGTCTAGTAAATCCTACGGCTACTAATGTAAAATATAAAAAATCCTAGTTATTGGTGTAATTGTATCACCTACGTGAATAAGAAATGTACAAATTCTAGTATTACAAACTTATAATAGGAAGTGCAGATGTATTTAAGAGATTGGGGTCATCTAAACTAACACGTAAATGATAATGAAACCATTCTATGACTCTGTGTGCGTGTGTGTATTAGTCAAGATTCATTGATACCAAATGTCAATGTTAGTCAAATTACCCCTTGAATAAATTTTTGTATAATGCAAATTTAATCAATCTAACTATTGAATTATGTGTTATTATCTTCATGATCATGTATATCAAATTTCATATCATTTGGACTTTTCTGTATATGTGGGTATTATAGTACCTGTACCTACACATATCCCCTTTAAATTTTGTAGATAAATATCTACTCCCAAATTCATCCTCATTAAATAGATATTTATCTTATTCATTACAGATATTTTTTGTGAGTATCTATAAATTCCCTAATCAAGATCGTTGGAGGGTAGAGCTGCTTATTTACTATTATCACTAAGGGGCATAAGTAAGGCTGCTATACAAAAAGCCGAGATCTACATCCCCTACCCCTATAATAATGTCAAACATAAAATATATATCCGTTTGAAAGGAACACCGGAATTTTCTACATCATTAAATTTGAAGAACGCACGACCATTGGCCGAAGCCCTCTTTATTTGAGGCAGGCTGAATCTCAACCAATATCTTAACTTGCCTTTGGTCCTTCGGCAATTGTGAGAGATTATAAGTCGATTATCCATTTTTAAAAAAATAATAATAAAAATCTGTCTCTGCTCTGTTGTCCTCTTCTTGTTTTTTCTTTTTAAAAAAATTCTATAATCATCAAGAGCTTAAATATCCATCAAGTGGATGCTGAGGCTGTGCCGAAGAGGACAGCAAGTGGATAACAAGTTGGTGTAAAGTCACTGCAGATTAGATCACACGGTTTTCACAAAATCTGTATCATAAAATTTGCTCTCGAGGGATTACCATTAGAATTGCCTTCTCCTGGCAGTTTGACTCTATCAGAGTATCTCCAAAAACTTAATTTATAATAGATTCTTAACTATTTTTTAGTGGCTCTCTTATTGTCATATAAGATTTAAGAACACTTATTAATTTTCACTCTAAAGGTAGAATTCAAGTTAAGTTCTTAACTTATTTTTAATGGACTTCATTTTATCTCTTCACTCACACAAGAATCTCCATTTTGACTTAAAAAATTGTTTTTAATAGTTAAACAACTTATGTATATAAGTAACTTTTATAAAAACTCATTTGCTCTAATTGTATTTTCAAGTTGTTTAACTTTAAGAACCGGTATAAAATTAGAGTTTGCTTTGAATAGAAAGAAAGGGCAGCTGCATTTTATAGAATTCTCCTTTGGTACCAATTTTATGTTCATATGCATTACACACACACACTGACACTATTATATATGCAATAGAATTACGTGGTTTATTCGTAAATTTGAGTTGAATCAAAATGAAAATGTTTTTTTTTCTACAGATATTCTTCTTCATTTAAAGACAATTCTGTTTGAAATACAGTCGCATACTAAATATAAGCACATTTTCTAATAAGAATTTGAAACTTCGTTTGTTATGTTGTAAACAATTATCCCTTTTTGTTAGATCCAACCCTCCACTAATAAAAGAAAAGTTATGAGCTTGATACAGAGATTACTACGAGTTAATTATTAGTTACAATCGTATATTAATTTGTTTAAAAAAAATTAGCCACTAGTATGTTAACTGATATACTTGTTGGGTTTTACTATTCAGCATCTTCAGTATGAGTTAAGCATTAAATATATTTTATTGAATATTTTAATTAATAAAAGTTGTTTTCTTTTATTTCATTAATTAATTTCCTAATAATTCTTATTAGCATTTACAATACTCATTAATCAATCATTAATTTATCATTTATTGATACATAAACTGATAAACGATGTAACATTTCGAAGAAAAAATAACAATATGTTTTCTCTAAGGAAGTTAACTACACAAATTTTCCTCAAAAAAAAACCTACGCAAATTAAATGACATCATTGCTTCTGTACCCAAAAGAATGATGTCATTATTTTTTATTAATAAAATATAAGGTCATTTTCATTCAATTGTTTAAGTTTTTTTTTTTTTTTACTTTCTCTTTGTCTGTTTATTTGGTATGAGAAAGAAAATCCTGATTATATAATTATATATACACGAATGGTAAAATGATTTAATTAGTGTTAGTTTTAATTATTTATTTGAATTATATAGATGAATTTTGTTCTTATCACACTCTTATTTCAGAGTTGATATGTATATATATGTGTATATATATATATATATATATATATATATATATATCATCTCTTAATTTATTTATTTAAGTGGTATTTGACTTAATTTTTATTGTTGGATTTTTATTTTCTTTTTAAAAGAAGAAATTAAGTAAAGGAAATTTTAGCGATTTTTTTTTTCTTTTTCTTCATTCTTATTGACTCGTTTCGTTTAAGTTAAAAGAAGTAAAAATTATAAAATTAATTATATTTGAATTTTAATTTAAAGTAGTTTTTATTTAAAAAAAAAAGATATATGGTTTGCAAATGAGACTGACAGAGGACTGCACTATTTTGTTTGGTCGGATATATTAAATAAATAAAGATTAGCAAGAAGTGAGGCGGTGATTAGCAAGAAGTGGATAACACCAAATTAATTGCCTGCCTTGTGTAAGAATGTTTATGGAACCAGATTTCTCCGATCAACTTCACAATTCAAACTAAATTAATTAAATTGATTTAAATTAATTTAGTTATCGATTTATTTTACTTTAAATTTGAACTAAATTAATTATAATTAATTCAGTTATCAGTTTATCTTTTTTCAACATGAACTAATTTGAATTAATTTGATCAATTATTTTTTAACTTTTAAATTGATATATTTTAAACTTTGAGTTTAAATTTATTTCAATGTTTATATTTTCTTTATTTTTTATTTATTTTAATTCTCTTATGATCTTATCTAATTTATCAAATGTTTTAATTTAGTCATGTTTATTATGTAATTTTTTATTATATTTTTGGTAAAGAAATTGATGATATATGTAAAGTAATAACTATAGAAAAAATAAATATTTTAAACAAAATAGATAATTAATTATTAAAAAACAAACAATATTTTTACTTTGTATTAATATAAAAATGAATATTTATTAAAATAAACAATAAATGTAAATAAAAACTTGAAAAAATATAATAATGTATTTTTTTATTATGACCCGATAACCCGAAATAAACTAACTCAATTTTAATTGGTTTGTTTCAATTTGGATCGGCCGAAAAAAATTTCAAAACTCAAACTAAACTAATACAATCAAATATAATTAGTTTGAATTTAATTTTACCCTAAATCTAAATAATCCTACGCTAACCCTATGTATATGATTGATTCTATGAAGACAGCTCCACGGCTAGGAACTGTGGAACAAAGGAGTTCTAGTGGAAAAATAATAAATTGCTTGTTTTAAATTTTAATGCAACGACGCCTCGATCCCTAACCTTTTTTTTTTTTTTTAATTAAATTCCCCCAACAGATATTGGACCTTTACGTATGCTGTGTTTGTTTCAACAGATTGGGTCTTAAGGAAAAGGAGATGACGGTTTTAAATTGTGGTTGCTGCCACATTTTTGTAGTTGCTTTTTATATTGTGAAAAATTGTAGATAAATATGATTGATCTGGTCACAATTATAGTCACATTGCACTCACAAAGGCTCAAAAAAATTTGATGTTGTGACTGAGATTGTAGTTGCAAACTGTTTTTTAAAACTTTGATGCTGATATCTGATGACCTTTATACCGTTTGATTTAACAAAAAAGAAAGAGAACAAAGTATGTGAAATTTTTAAAAAAATAATAATCACAATTCTTCTAAAATGAGCAACTTATTTTAAAGGATAAAGTCAATAATTGCATCCGTTAATTGATGAGAAAAATATTATGTATATATGTATAACAAGTCATAAATGTGTTGGAATATTAATAGTTGATTTTCTCATTAATGATTGAAATTATTTACTTTACCCTTAGACAAATACAAAAAAAAGAAAAAGAAAAAATTAGGGTTCTTTCTCTTCTCTCAACTTTGGTAGTCATCATCAAAGGTTTTGGCTCTCTCTAGGAGTTAAGGTATGAGAAAAATGAATGGTACAAGATGCTTGATTAGGGTAGAGACTCACCTTGCTTCAAGCATCTATGAAATTCTATCTTTTGTTATCTTTAAATTTTATGTGTCTAGTTAATCCCTTTTTTTGTTGGGACTAAGTGAATTTCTATGTATCTTATGAATCTCTAATTTGGAATTTTTAATGAAATTTTAATTTTCTTTTCTTTATGTATGATCCCTTTTTTTTAATGCTTCTTAAAACTTAATCATCCTTATGAAGATATTTCTATCTATTTAGTGAATGAGAATTTTCTTTATAAATGTGCTCTAAGACACAAACCTAATAATCTTTTAGACTAAGAATAATCATTGGATGTTTGCTATCTTTAGGGATTTCTAATCATAATGTTTATTCCTCTTTAATTTCATCTAAGGAATTAGGATTGTTAATATTAGGGGGGCAGAAGATAAAGTGAGAAAATAAATTGAATTAAAACCCACATCAGAAATTCTAATAAAATGAAACATAATGCCAATCTTTTTCCATTTGATTCATCTTAAATTCTTGCATTCTTGTGTGTTTGAGAAGAAAAACCCCTAACGGATTCTTTACTACGCTATTGAATTTTAATTATTATTTTTCTTAAATCAAATCAAATCTAAATCACCTTTTGTGATCCATATTAGAATTACGTTTGTAAAATTGCGAATTGACATTTAATTTCTGATAACAATATTTGGTTTTTACTATTTTAAAATTTATTAATTGTAACGACCAATATACTTTCTTAAGTCACATAAAAAACCAAGAAATTTATTTGAATTTCATAATTGATTTTTGAATATCCTAGATTTAGAACATGATATCTTATTTTACTCTGACATGATTCGGTACAATTTCAGCTTTTAAATACTTCTTTTATCAAAATTTGTAAAAGTCTCACATGAATTTAGACAAGAAATCAAGTTTTCAAATTTGAATAGTCATTTATGGTTGATCCTGATGAAGAAATTTAGCTTTCAGCAAACTAACTCTGAAGCTAATGCTATTACAACGAAGGAATAAACATAGCACGCTTTAAAAAAAAAATCGCACAAAATGAAAAGTTTGAAGATTTAATAGAATTAAAATAATAGAAAACTAAAATGAAACTTAAATTAAATTTAGGGGATCAAACACTAAGGAATCATTTTTTGGAAACAAATTTTATAATTTTTTTATTTTCACTTTTAATTACAAAACATGTGTTACATTATTTTTATTTTGTTTTCTTTTTTAAAATAATTGTATAAGAAATAGCAAAAAAATAACTTTTGTTTTCATTGTTTCATATGTAAACTTTAAAAAACAGAAAATAAAGTGGAAAGAAGGTGTTGTTTATGTAATAAAAAGTGTTTTCTCAAACCAAATGACTTCCTAATATTTCCTAATTATTAATAATAAATAATAAATATATATATATATATATATATATATATATATATCAAAAGGGAAAAATCTCAACATTATTAAAAGATGTGTATATTTATTTTAAAAAATAAATTTTAAACAAAATAAATTAAAATATATAAAAACAAATTAAAAATGTACGTAGTTAAGATTTTATTAGAAAGTAAAAATTGTAGTGTAAAATAAATTTAAAATTGTTCTAAAGTGGTCCTTTGTGTTTGAGACAAAGTACGTTGGCACAACTGTTCAACAATGGCCCAATGTGACTGATGTCTCGATCAATGCTTTTATTTGGTGTTTCAGGTCATCGAACCTGAATTGTGAAGTTGAGCCTACAAGGGGTGTTTGAACAAGATCTCGATCACATCCTTACTTTTGACGATGGGACTACTTGCATAAATTTTGACATAAGGATTAACTAAAGCTTATAGGGGTTATAAGTGTTCTACGCGGTGTAACACTGACCGCTTTCAAGATCAACAACCATACCCACAAACCAACACAAAATTTTCAGTATACTTTGTTCTTACTTATACACTTCCTAGGAAACTTTCCAAGAGGTCAATCATTTCATAATTGGTCCAAGTTAAGTACACTTAACTATAAAGTTCTTAAGTAATAGGCTACCAAAAAATATATGCATTTTGTTGGTATCGGTAGTACTAATTTATTCCTTTAAGTTATCCTCAAATATACAGTCTCAAACCCTGCATACCTTTTGAATCCCTCTCATTTTGGTGTATATTCGATTCATTCATGTGTCCTTCTTGTTGGAAGCCTATCAGGAGCTAACTCATTGTCCATGCCTAATTTCTTTTACACCGGTGATCACTACCTGTCTTTGTCAACGCTCGTGATGTTACATGCCTACCAGCTTCTCTTGGTTCATCCTCAAATCACATCGTACTAGGAGAGATCCTGTTCTCATACCACTTTGTAACACTTAGTCGCTTTAAGGATTGATGAATGTCCTCACAAACCAACACAAGACTTTTCAGCGTGCTTTGTCCTCACTCACACGCTTCTTAGGAAACTTTTCAAGAGGTCACCTATCCTAGAATTGCTCCAAATCAAGCACACTTAATTATAGAGTTCTTAAGTGATAGACTACCGAAAAGTATATGCATCTTTTTGGTATAGGTAGTAATAATTTATTTCTTTAAGTTATCCTCAACTATACAGTCTCATACCTATATAGCCTTTGGATCCTTTCATTTCGGTGTGTATTTGATTCATTCATATGTCCTTCCCACTGAAGCCTGTTTGAAGCTGCTCTTTATTCATGTCTCATCATTTTTACACCAGCAATCACTCCCTGCCCTCATTAGCGCCCGTGATGTTACACCTAGTACAAAGACTTCTTATGGCATTTATAGAGGTTAGAGTGGAATTCGATTCAAATGGATACCTAGATGTTGATGGGGCCAATGTGGAGGCCAATGAACCTTCATATGACTACGAATTCTCCTTGTTACCAACTTATAAAGAATGGTGTAGGGTTCCTTTGTTGTGTGGTCACTAGAGGGACGTGATAGGTCAAGGATGACCTTCTCATGGGGGGTCACTTTTCATAAGTGATTAGATGTCTTTTAAGGAGTGGGTTCTTATGGGTCTTACCATCAATGGCTAAGGTGTGCCCTAACTAAATTCATAATTGATGTTCTTAGTCTTTCTTCTCAATTCTGAGGTTAGCTTTGCCATTGGAAATGAGGGCTATTAAGGGATTGCTTATTAGGCTTTGGGTGATCCATCCCAGAACAAAACTAATTAATTTATAAGTGAAATTAATATAGTCTTATATTACAAATTAGAATACATAGCTTAGAAAGTGAAACTTTCGCCTTCTTCACTCTTTTAATTACATTTTCAATATTCTTTCTTTTCTTTCATTAAAAGTTACATTTCACATACTATTCCTACAATTAGCCAAATTTTCTCTCTCCCAACAATCTCAAACTACCTTTTTTTTTATTTTTCCTTATATACTTTTTTTAATCATCCATCTTTTAATGACTATTTTTTATGTCTATCCCTAAATTAAATTTTAATAGGTTTTTTTTTTTAAGAACTTGTCAATATATAGCTAAAAATAATTTATATCACAATTTTAACTTTTTATTATAAATCTAAAATATAATTCATACATTAAAAAATAATTTGTAAATAAGTGTTTAAAAAGAATAAAACATGAATAGTATAATTAAAAAGGGTAGGGGGATATAAATTTAGGGAAAAAGTTTGGTAAATAAAAAAATCTGTTTAATACTTATGTTTTGTTTGGGTAAGGAAAGAAGTAAAGAAGAGAGAAGTAGGAGAAAAGAGAGCACTAGTAGAGAATACGTAGATTTTTAAGGTGTTTGGATTGTAAGAAGTAGAAGAGAAAGAAAAGTTGAATTTTCTCTTCACTTATTTGGTTAGATAAAAAAGTGGAGAAAAAGAGCATGAATTTTTTTTTGTAAAGACATATTTATCCTTAATATATATAGATCTTGTAAGATAGAAATAAGTAATAAAGTTAAAAAAAGACATTTTTTTTTCTCCAATAAAAAAGAGATTTTTATTAGTGAGTCCCACACAAATATTTTCTCTCTTCTCTAATTCTCTCTTTAAACAAACAACCCAAAATTACTTTTTTTTATTCACTTCTATGTTCTCTATTTCTCTCTTCTCAATTTTTATTAATCTAAATAAAGGGTTAGAAAAAAAAAATAAGAGGAAAAAAAATATAAATATAATATATAATATAATGTGATAGAAAAATAATTGATTTTGACGGAGTGTGATATATATACTAGGGTTTGAGAATTAAATTTACTAACGCCACGCAGGGTTTGCCAACTATAAATCCGTCTTTCTTTCTACTGCGATGTTGCTCACACTTATCGTCCCTCCCTTTCACTGTTTCACTCAACCAAATTTCTTTTCATCTCATTTTATGCTCTGTTCTGCGTCACGTAGGCTATTTTTAAGGAATGTAAGTTGGGATTCTCTTCTCTCCACCCGTGCCTCATTTTTCTGAATCCTGTTTTTGTTTTTATTTCCGTTCCCTTTTGTGATTCGCCGCCACGTATTCATCTTCATGTTATTTTCCAATGAATCCAAAAAAATCTTCATGTACGTTTTCTATTGATTTGGCAATTGGTATTCGAGTATTATCGGTTTAAGCTTTGCTATTATACTACAATCCACGTGTTTCATTTTTCAATTATGCTATGGTGTTCTGTCATCTTTCTTTCAAAGACTAATCTATTCATGATTTAGACTCTGCATGCTGATTACATTGAACTTACGGATTTGTTTGTCTAATGAATAAACGTAAAGATCTCCGGGGATGGGTTGAACGATTTCATTATTTCAATGCTACATTACATATAGTACGGTCCTTTTTCAGCGTAGACACTATTGGAATTTCTCTTAAATTTCAGCTTTGCTGCAGATTGCTGAGTTGAAAAACGGAAGCTTTCTTGTTCTGTAGTTTATAATGAAGTTATGAATGAGTTTAATAGTTTTGTTCAAATTTTTTCTCCTCTTTAAATAAAAATTGTTTTCTTCCAATCCTTAGGATTAAATGTTCTTGTCTTGCCTTTTTGTCCAAAACGTTTGAAATTATCATTATGTTGAAAAACAATCCATTTGTTGCAGAGGCGTGAATGTTGTGATGGAGACCGAAGGCACGAAAACAAATCATTCCAGTAGTTTTAGTTCCTTACATTACGAAGCTCCTCTTGGCTATAGCATCGAAGACGTTCGTCCCAACGGTGGCATTGAGAAGTTCCAATCCCCTGCTTACTCCAACGTATCTTCACTTTCCATGATTCACTAAAAATTCACTGAATTTTCCGTTCTAGTTTTAATTATTTGTCAATTTCGTTTATGTAATTGCAGTGCCAAAGGAAGCCATCCTGAGAAAATCAGAGAGCATAGTTGTACCTATCTGCCTTATTGTATTATTATTGTATCACTGGCATAAATAGTATTTGAGGTTTGCATCGTGCTACCATGGGTGACAATGACATCAGCAACGACAAAACCCAACCACGCTTCGAAGGGTTTGAGAAGCGCGTGGAGATTTCATTCAGCGAGGCACCGAATTTGAAGGACCCTCGGAGGAGACTCGGGCTTAGGGCCCTGACCCGGGTCCAACTCAACTCCATTCTGGAGCCCGCGTGCTGCACCATTGTGTCCCACCTCTCCAATTCCGAATTGGACTCTTACGTGCTCTCCGAGTCAAGCCTCTTCGTCTACCCTTTCAAAATCATCATCAAAACTTGCGGCACCACGAGGCTGCTCCTATCTATTAAGCCCATTCTCGACCTCGCAGCCTCACTCTCGCTCTCTGTTCTCGCCGTTAAGTACTCGCGCGGGACCTTTCTTTTCCCAAATGACCAACCTGCCCCTCACAACAGTTTCGCAGGACGAAGTTGCAGTACTGAATGACTATTTTGCCCATCTCCACGGGGAGGCCTATGTCATTGTCGATCCAAATCGCAACTGGCACGTGTACTCGGCGTGCAGAGAAGGTGCCAGTGCCAGGTCAGCGTTGACCGTGGAAGTGTGCATGACGGGGTTGGACCGCGACAGGGCGCGCGTGTTTTACAATAAATGTGGGGTAGGGGGCAAAATGACGGAGATGTCTGGGGTTTGGGAGATTGTTCCGAGTCACGTGATCTGCGAGTTCGAGTTTGAGCCGTGCGGGTACTCCATGAACGGAATCGAGGGTGGGGCGTTTTCGACGGTGCACGTGACCCCGGAGAAGGGGTTCAGTTATGCCAGCTACGAGGCGCAGGGGTTGGACCCGGAGTCAAATGGTTTCGGGGCACTCGTGGGGAGGGTGGTGAAGTGCTTCGGTCCCGCTGCGTTCTCTGTTGCTGTCACGTGCCAGGTGGGTGCGGAGGGGTGGGCCATGGCGAGTGCTGACGTGGAGGGGTATTGCTGCGAGAACGTGGTGAAGCAGGAGCTGCCAGGGGAGGAGTGCGTAGTGTACCGGACTTACTCCGCTAAAGGGAGAGGGTGCGCAGTGCGCACGCCCAAAATAGCCGTCGTCGTCAAGTGCTGCGAGGAGATGGAGAGAGAGGAGGTTGTGGTTTCTTCGTGTCTCACATCTGCTTAGCAATTAGCATAGGCTATTCCAACCTCTGCTTCCGCGCTTCGTGTCGGTCCTTTTGTTCAAGGGCTTTGGGGCTTGTGTTGGGAGAGCGTGTTTGGGTATTGGAACGTCAAACGTGAGTTCATATGTGACGATCGTTTTGTAATGATGAAATGTAATGGAACCTTTTGAGTGTTTGGGTTTAGATTAGATTTTCGAATAATTGATATTTATTTATATTTTTATCTTAATATATTATTGTTCCTTTTTAAAATTATTATTATTATTATTTGAGAAAATCTTCAATTTATGCCTTTAAAATTATATTCATTGATTGCATGAATCTGTTTAAGCTATAATAACCCATTGATGTCTTGTTTGCCTAATAAACATAATGGTACAAGACTATTGTAGTAGATGAATACATGACTTGAAAGCAACATAAGAATAAGTTCTTGTAATTTGATTATAATTAGGGATGCCAACAAGATGGATTAGAGGTAATCGTGGGGTAAGTTCATAAAAAGAGATGGATATGAAAAAATAAAAATCAATCTTATTCACATCACTTTGTCAAGGTTATGAAAATTTGTAAGAAAATAACTCACTTTTAAAAAAATACAATTTACTTATATATAATTTTAAAAAATATATACATATTAAGTTGTTAATTACATTTTAATTAAAATAATAGATTGTGCAATTTCAAATTTATTATTATGATAAAAATTATTTAGTTATTATAATAATTAATTTATACTTTTAATAATTATAAAAAAGAGAGCATAAAAAATATATTTTTAACTCCAATATATATATAATGCAAAAACGTGGTTCACATCCTTAACCTCAATCTTACTTCTACAAAACACAAAAAGCATGAAGTTAAACCTAACCTTGATTAAAGTAAATTATTTTTGTCAAAGTTAAGTCAGGGTCAGATAAGTACCTGCAAATGAGATTTAATTGTCATGCCTAATTATCACACACATATGATAGCTGTAATGAAATTTGAAATGGATAGATTATATGAAATGAGATGGTTTAGGAATAAGTTTCCTTAATAAGAGATGATGGCATATGATAGCAACCAAAGTTCTATGTTGTTATTTTGGATTATTCTTTTACTGAGTTGGAAAACTCACCCTTTATGAGTCATAAACATTTCAGGTAGTGACTATAGTCAACAGTCTCATGTTTTGTCTACTTGTGAAGATCATCTGTTAGACTATTATGATATTTGAATTTATTTTTGTGAACAAAATGTAATACTTTTAGGTTTTATTTTGAAGGTTTAAGATTTTTATAATCATTCTGTATGTTGAATCCAACTTTGGTACTTGACAAATTATATTTGATAAAAAAATGCACATCTATGAACTAAATAGGGTATATGATAGGCTTCAAAATTAGGAAGATGTACCAAATTCTAGTTGATCACGGATCCTAATTTTTTTTATCAAGACATCTAACATTTTTGCCTTTATGACTATGTTACAATGTTGTGGCAAAGTCATTCTTTAAGTTTGTTGGTCAAGAAACATTGCTAGTTGACCATCTTATAAATCCATCTTTATAGCTTATAATAAGAAATAACACTTGTTTAACAAAAATATAAGTGATGACTCCATGTATGGGTATTTATGTATTCATTAGGTATAAGGACAAGCATTAAAATTGTTACTTACTCGAGTATATGAGTCTAGAAATGAGTAATTCTTTTTTAAATGTTGACATGAAGATGAGTACTGTAGTATTTAATTCAAACTCACACAAGTGTCATCCTTATTTCTAAAGGGCTAAAGTGGTGAACAAAAATAATATTTGAGAATCTAATTTAATAATATTTCCCAAGATATGAAAAAGATTGCAGTTTTATTTAATCCAAGCCATTTCTAAGTGAACTTATTTTAAAAAAGGGGTCTTATTTACTTTTTATTCATGAAAATTAAAATTAATATATTATTTAAGAAAATTTAAATATCCTGCTATTCAGATAGCGTAGAATGATAATTATTTAAAAATAAAAATATTTATATAATAAATAACAATATGTTAATATTATTAAGTGCCGCAATTCGTATTATTACTTCTATTCTTTTTTATTTGTCATTTTAAAAATATAAGATAATATATCTTTATTTCTGTTTATTTTTTAATTATTTTATAGATTTATCATGATATTAAAAAGAAAAATAAAAGATTAGAAAGGACAAAAAAAATAATCAATAAAATATGTAAATGGTATAATAAAAAATTAATAATAAATTTAAGAAAATGAAAATATTAACTATATTTTTTAATTGTTGTGTCATAATCTAAAACAACACTTAAAAACACTACAAAAAAAAAATCATTTAGTGATCGATAGTTTTGATCATTACGAGTATAAATTCAGTCGCTAAACAACTTAGCAGTTAAACTAACTAACAGACACGAAAAGGTAATCATAATAAATCTAGTTGCTAATGTGATCAAATTTAGACATCAATTCCTAATTAATAATATTCATTTGTTGACATCTTGATTGCTTCTTATCGGCCAGAGCACATTAGCAATTGATGAATATATAACCATTAACTCATTCGCTAAATTTAATTGTATTTTTAAAAAAATACAATTTAAATGCAATCACTAATTTTGTCGGTAAATGAGCATCATAGCGACGAAAAGTCAAAAAAACTATTGAGACATATTTGATCATTAATTTGGTCGTTGGTTTTTCTTTTTTTCAAAAAAAATTTTTTACTTTAGTGATTGTTATTTGGTCGCCACTTTTTTTAAAATAAATATATATAATTTGCAACACAAATAAGAAATGAAAAGAATAATTTACTAATAAAGAATAAAATGTGCTACACGTAAAAAGTATAAATAAAAAATCATGTTGAACGACTAGTCTATAGCATTGTCAATGTCTGAATATGCAATTGTAACATGTATGAGACACATGTCTTATTGTAGAGTCAATATAATCCTCAATTTTATGGATTTGGTTGAACTTGTGGATTTGGCTCTTTTAGCACTCAATTGTCCACTAACAACGGCCTACATCCGAAACTTCATCAGGGATTGACTTTTAGGTGACCCACTGGTTCCTCAAACTTTTTTGTAATGATTCGAGTGATCGTCGCAAGAAGCCTCACAAGTGTAAATATTTTATAATTTGTAATAGATACTTTTTTATCAAGTTCACACTTAGAGGATGAATATTGTGAATCTAATACTATCATGGCGAAAAGGTGTTTTAAATGGTACAAATGGAGGAAGCTTAAGACTTGATGAACAAGCATTTTTCCACGCAATGTTTGTTTTTTAGATCTTAAGTCTCCTCCAGCTACAACATTGTTAGTGACATCTTGTTAAATAATTAAGGCCACCATTGTCCTCCAATAAGTGTGAACTAAAAAAACAAGTATTTATTACAAATTATATTCCCATCGTTAAATAATTTCAAATTTATTAAAATTCTATTAGAAACTTTATATATGTAAATATTATTCTAGTAAGTTGTTATATTAATTAAGACTTTGATTATTATTAATTAAAACTTTACTTAATTAATGTATAAATTTTCATATTAATTGAAATTTACTTTTAATTAATTAGGACTTTGCTTAAGTATCATGTAAGTTCCATAAGAAAAAAATATATTTTCAAGCTACCATATTAATTAAGACTTTACATAAATTACTTGTAAATTCACATATTGATTAAAACTTTACTCAAATTAAGTGTAAGTTTCCATAAGAAAAAATTAAGTCTAGATTTCCATATTCATTAAAACTTGACTTAAATTGTGTTCAATTTCCCATAAGTAAAAAATTAATTGGAAGATAATTAAGACTTTACTTAAATCACGTGAAAGTTTCAATTGGTTATGAAATTGGACGGATCAGCTGTGTGGAACAGCTAACGACTAACTCAATGATTCACTTCAAAGAGCTTTTTGGTAGTTGTGTAGTTGATTGAAGCCATGTTATACTACCCCTAGGTAAAAAGGAAGTAAATGAAGTGTTGTAAACAACTAAAAGCAGAGAAAAGAATTGTAAAAGGCTTAAGTGTAAAGACTTGTAATTGGCGAAAGAGTAAAATAAAGTTGTAAAAGAAAGATAAATGACTGAAAAGCATACTTTGCTATTAATGGTCAATTACCTTCTTTTACATATGAACTTCTCCTATTTATACTCTTCATATGATGTACAAACATTAGTCTGCTATCCTAACACCATCCTTCCCCAGGTTTCCATGTTATGTGATAATTTTAGGTGTGTGAATTCATCATGGACAATTAGCCTAGTGATTCTAAAAATTGTCCTTGCAACTTTGCCCATGTACAAGCTTCTGTTTGCTTATCCCATGTGTAACAATTGTGCTCCATCACAACTAATTACGCCTGAAATTAGAAATGCATCCAGACTTAGCGAGAATCAACCTCATTAGCCTTGAGGTCTAAAATTCAAAAGAATTCATTTTAGTGCTAACACTTCTCATAAAAAAATTATTTGCAAATCTCCAAATTAATTAAGATTTTACTTAAATTACATGAAAGTTTTTTTTTTTTAAAGTTACTTGTAAGTTCTCATATTAATTAAGATATTGCTTAAATTATGTGGAAGTTCCCATGAGAAATCAATAAGCAAAAACTAATAAGCAATCAAATAAAGTAAATAAAAAAGAAAATTATAAACAATAAACAATAAATTAAAAATAGTAAGCAATTAAAAAATAGTAAGTAAAAAGTTAATAAAAAAAAATCAAAACTAATAGTAATTATTCAATATACAATAATTGTAATATTATACCATCTAGAAAGCAAAGATATGAAAAATAAAATAAACAGTCCATAAATAATACAATCCAAAATTAAAAATATATAATCTAGAAAACAAAATATTAAACAAAGTTACCAAAAATTGAAAAAAAAGAAGCAAATAATTGAAAAAAATAAAAATTTAAAAAAATTATGCCTTAAAACTAAAGGCAACTAGAATTTGGGTAATTTAAACAAGGTCTTAGGTTCAAACCTTATTGTTGTCATTATACACAAAAAGATAATGATAATCTAATTAGTTTGCACAAGGTTCTAGGTTCAAATATTGTTTTTGTCATTGTACACCTAAAGGCAACAATAGTCTAGAGTGGCAAATGGCAGTTAATGGTTGGTCTTCACCAATGAACTTGCAAACACACACACACACACAAAAGACAAACAGAAGTAAGGAAAAACCGAGAAGGGTAGAGAAATCAAAAGGACAAAGGGTGGTGCATGCAGATGGAAGGAGGGAGAGGAGGGAGAGAAGGAGAAGGGCAATAATGGAGCGTAGAGTGAAGGGAAGAAGAATTGCAAAATGAAAAGGGATAGAAAAATATTTGTGCTTATGGTTAGGATTTAGTGACTAGATATTCAGTCGCTAAATCAATAGTAAATAACGTAAAAGCTATTGTCAATTCAATTGTTATAAAAGCTACCATAGAAGTCTATACATTTGTGTTTAGCGACTGACAACATATCAATCACTAATGATCAACGTTCACATTGCTAAATGGCACAACAACAATATGCCTTTTGGCAACCAATGTGCATTTGGTCACTAAGTTTGGTTTCTAATTACTTATCATAAAACGATTGCTAATTTGGTTGTTATAAAACTATTGTAAAAGCTTAAATGTTAAGAATCCATGACTGATTGACATCATATTAGTCGCTAATAATCAATGCTTTTGTTGCTAAACGACACAATAATAGTACATTTTTTAGTGATTGTCATCAATTTGGTTGCCATACAACATACACTGGTGTAGGAGCAAAGACCCGGTTGCAAAAATAGTCGCTATACGACCAACAATCATTTTTAAGTTAAAAAACTTGTCATTTAGGAATTCTTTTAGTGACCGATATTGTCGTAAAAGAGGTTATTGGTCACTTGTAGTTGGTAAATTGTAACAAGCTATTGAAAGCTGATCGGTCCCAAAGTAGTTACTATTATTGGTCTAGCCGCTAAATTTGATATCTATTTATACTATTTCTTGTAGTGAAAAGAACAAAGGTAATGTTTTTGTAATATTTTTCAATACTCTTCTCTTACACATGATAATTACAATATTGTATACTTAAAAGTAATGTTGATCTTAATTTGTTTTTTATAAAACTTTCCATAATACTATTTTTTCTATTACATCAATTGTTTTTATTTTATATTTCTCTCTTATTGTCTTACTTTGTTATATTAAAAATAAAAAATATATAAAAAAGTTTAACAACAATTTATCTGTGCTTAATAACAAATTATAAAGTGAGGGAAAATCTAGTTTTAACCATTTTTTTCAACAAGAATTAATAAGAAAGGATTAAAAACTGATATGGTGATACAAAAAAAAGAACCCATTCTTTGTGGTATAAATTCATTTGTGTAATGTTTGGATGATATGGAATACAATAAATAGAGAAAAACTACATATGTGTTTTCTTTTATTTTGTTGACGATAAAGTTGAGAGAAAAAGAAGAAGAATTAACTTCTAAAAATAACATTTTAAATTTTTTCTTTCTTTTTCTTTCAATTCAAATTGTAAACTTTTTTTCTCCTTTATTTTCTTTCCACCCCACCATACATAGGGTTAGTGAATTAGAGCACAACAAGAGAATGGCGTGAGTAGTCACGTTTAAATTGATTCAAAACAAATTAGGACGGAATTTTTAAGTTTTGGAAACATTACGAAGAAAACATTTAAAAATTGTGAAAAAGAAATCAGTAACTACTGTATTTAGTAAAATCAGTGGATAAGTTAGTTAAAAGCTGAAAGTTAAAAGATAACAAGCTAGCTAATTGAATTAAAAATAATTATTAAACTAGTTGATAAATATAAAATGATGTAAAAAGTATATTCAATTACTTGGTCACAACTTAAAATTTGGTAATTATATATAATTTTAAATAATAATAATTTTTTATATTTTAATTTATTTCAAATATTTTATAATATTAAAAGTTAGGATAATAATTTTTTTATTATATTTAATTAGAATATATTGACAATATAAATGTTTTCCATATTGTTATCTAATCATGAATTACCATATAATTACAAATTGTTGAATTTTTCAATATTTACTTTAAAGTCATATTTAGTGTAATTTTTAATCATTTGATAGTGTAAATTTTTTATATTAGCAATGTATCAAAATTAATTTTTTTTAGTTTTATTTTCATTTAAAAATATTTTTAGTTAATGAAATGACATAAGATAAATGAATTTATATTATAATTTTGATAATTTTGTATTGTAAAGAAATAATATTTGATGAGAGTAAGAAAAAGTACTAAAGATTTCTAAACAGAAAGAAATTTTTGATAAGATAATAAGGATATAAATGAAAAAGAATTATAAATTTATAAGGTAAAACGTTATATAAAATAGAATTTATAAAATATTATAAATTGGTAAAATAATCCCTTATCTAAATTAATTTATTTTATTTAACTAAACTTTAAATTAATCAAATAAAATAAAAGTAAACTTAAAACACAGTTTATAAAAAGAATACCTCGAATATAAATGAAAACAGTTGTATGGATTATGCTTGGTGTGCCTTGGAAGTGGGTATTCACGGGTTGGATTGATTCTAATTTAAGGTAAAATGAAATATGAACTAATTAGATTTGAATGAATTTGTTTGGTTCGGGGTTTTGAAATTTTTTTGGTCAATCCGAACCGAAATGATTAAAATTGAGTTGATTTGGTTCTGGTCATTGGGTTATGATAAAAAAAAAATTATTAGGTTTTTTTAATTTTTAATTTTAATTTATTGTCTATTTTATATAAATATTTAATTTTATATTAATGTAAGGTAAACATATTTCTTTTTCTTAATAGCTAATTATTTATTTTGTTTAAAATATTATTTTTTTATAATAATCACTTTACATATATCATTAATTTCTTTACCTAAAATATAATAATAAATATACACAATGAACATCACTAAATTAATACATTTGATAACATTAGATAAGATCACAAAAAAATTAAAATAAATGAAAAAAAAATACAAAAGTTGAAACAAAATTTAAGCTCTAAATTTAAAATATATTAATCTAACGGTTAAAAAATAATTGATTGGATTGATTCAAGTTGAAAAAAGATAAATCTAATAATTGAACCTATTATAATTGGTTTGATTCAAATTTAAACTAAAAAAAATTAATAACCAAACCAATTTAATTAATTTAATTTAAATTGTTAGATTCATCAAGTAAATCTAATTGGATAAACATCCCTAAATAGAAGGAACTTTTTTCTATTCAGCGTTAGGTGTGTCTTTGTGTGTGTGGGTGAGCGTTGATAAAATTGATTTTGAATGAAATTGATTTTGTAAAATTGATTTTGCTTAAAATTGATTTTGAAGTGATGTAATTTATGTTTAGATTTTTTACTCTAAAAACAAGTTAATAGTTAAATTTAGTATAAATTTTTTGATCCAACGCAAAAGCTACTTAAATTGCTTCAACCTAAAATCAATTCTGGAGTCAAATCAATTTTCTAACGTGAAACCAAATATATAAATATTTATCTAAAATCACGTTAACTTAATACTTTAACGTGATTATGAAAAATCATACATGAAACCAAATATGAGCACTAAGGATATTACCACTGTCCATTGATTACGCACTATCGTTCATCCGAAGATGGGATGGATGGGGCGCAAACAAGACAGATGGAAAAAAAAAAAAAAAAGATTTGATGAGTGTAAAATGATAAAGAAAAGGTGAAATAAAAAGAAAATGTGAAAAATAAATAAAAGAGAAAGTAGTTAATGATTATGTGCATATTAGATTTCATCTTTGATTTTTCAAAATTACGTGAAATAATAATTAATATGATTTTAGATAAATATTTACATATTTATTATCACGTTAGAAAATTGATTCTAGCATTAGAATTGATTTTAAGTTGAAATAACTTTAAGTAATTTTTGCGTTGGATCAAAAAATTTACGTTGAATTTGACTACTAACTTATTTTTAGAGTAAAAACATTTAAACATAAAACATATCACTTCAAAATTAATTTTAAACAAAATTTATTTTACAAAATCAATTTTATTCAAAATTAATTTTACCAATGCTCACCTAAACACACACTATGTTTATTGTCGTACATTGGTTTATCCATACTTCCGTACTGCTGCACACCGTCATATGCAGTTTAACGTGTTGCAAATTCTTTTTCTATTTTCCCGTAAATGGTCCCTGCCCTGCTTCTGGACCTTAGCTTTTGTAGGCTGCAGCCCAATTTCATAGGCAAACCACTGTACGATTCACTTCTTCAAATATAGAGCACGCAAATTTAATGCGAACATTATTATTATTATTATTGCTATTTTATTTAGATGCCTCGAGACAAATAATATAATCGAATCTTGAGCATAAAAAAATTATCTAATTAACACTTCAGAAAATGATAAGTAATTTGACCAATGCTTATTAACATGCTACAGATAGTGCTGCCGGCCGCTTGGTTTTCAGCACACCGTGTTCAAATTAAAACAACGGAATTATTGTGAAAAATGTGATATAAAACATTAACAGGGAATGCAACAAACAGATTCATCCGTTCATTTTCTGGAACACATGGAAGCAAAGCTGCTGAAAATGTAGACGTAGATAATGTTACAATTACTAGTTAGCTTTCTTAATTTATGCGTAATTGAAAATTGCGTCCCCCCTGAAATGTATTATGGTTCAACCTTACACTCCTCAAGTGTTCTTCGAAGTCCTCTCTCTCTGTCGTTTCTTAGTTGTACATAGTGTTACAATTATTAGTCATATTCATTTGATAAAAAATCCTGTTTAGTTTGTGGACTAAAACTCTGTTTTGGTTTTGCCTTTGCTCTGATGCTGTTAAAATTCTTCTGGCATCCACCTGCAGGTTTATCATTCAAAAGTATTTGATTGTTAGTTTAGGTGTTGAGCATTTTTGTACTCTAAAATTCGCTATGCTATTAACAATGGATAATTCTTTCAAGCATGCTATATTGTGAAGAAAAATAGTTCTTTCCTTGTTTGTTCAATTTTACAAATATATATACGTGCAATGTTGAATGCACATATATCCAATCTTGATGGTGGTCTTACTATTTTACCTTTATTCCTTATCTGCTTTTCTCTTTTGGAAACAGTAAAATGGTATCAACATATTCTTTTTAATTTATTTTTTATTATTTGAGATTCATTAAATCATTTGTGTTTTCATTTTTTACTTAACGAGACTAATATATGATTTTATGAAATTTAATAAATTCAACCTATCATAAAAAGTATATAAAAAACTATATTATTAATATTTGTCTTTAAGAAAAAATGCTATCAAGTACTCTTTGAATGTCGGTTAAGAGTTAAAAGTAAAAGATTTGCAAGAGACAGTGTTAGTAATGCACCCTATTATGATTTTTAATATACTCTTACTATAATTTCCAGTAAAAAAATTATTTATTAATTAGTATTCTTAAAACCCTCATTAATAAGATCCTTATAAAAGAGCATTGTAAGGATATAAAGGAAAGTTCTTATTGAGTAAAAGAAATGACTTTTGTATTTTAATGTAATAAGATATTTTTTTAATAAAAACTTTTAACTTTTATATATATCATTACCTAATGTTAATAAAGAAGTTTATTTAATAATGTTTATCATTTTCCATTTGTACCTTATTGTAAGTAAAATGAAAATTCTTGATTGCTGGTCTTACCATGCTAGAAGTGGGGCCGTATACTATTTCCTACCCTCCCCTTGACTTAAGGTGACATTTGATGTACTAAATTTTTTATTTCTAAATAAATTACTTCCTTAAAAATAAGGTTTTAAAGTATAGAATTATTAAAAAAATTAAAAAATATTTTTAATTATTATTTAACTTTCTTAAAATAATATATTTACGGTCAATTATCATAAAAAGTTCAGTTAATTTACATTTAATTATTGCGAGAAAATTTTATTTTTATTTATAAAAATGGAAAAGTTCTATTTTCACTTATTTATAAATTGATATTCTCAAAAAAAATTATTTCCAAAAATATTTTTATTTACTTCTATCAAACATAAGATTTAGAAAGCTAGTAAAGTACACAACTAGTAAACTGCATTTTAAGGAGCTCGTACTTCTGATTTCTGTGCAAATTCTAACAGACTCGTTACATATTTACAGAGATTTTCTACAGTGTACAAAATGGTAGTTTTCATTATATATATATATATATATATACACATCGCCTAAACTTCGAAGTTAAAAACTGTTACGGCTTACTTCCAATCAATCTGGCAATTTTTTGTTGGCTTCAAGTCACGTGGCCAAACCTGACTCCAAAATTCAAACTTGCTAAGACAACATGGATCTTTATTACAAATCCAAAATGGAAACAAAAAGAGAAGCAGGGGACGAGATCATTATGAAGACAATGTACAAAGTACATCTAAATTATCGTTGATGGGATCATGCGACCGACTGTACCCACTTACAAAAAACTATTATAATTATTATTTATACAAAATGTTAAAAGAGTTACGGTACACAATTTTACGTAAATTCACGGATTACCGGACTTCATTCGATCTCTGACTAATGCATTTAGTTCCTCCTTTGTTGAAATATTTTTAGGAATGTGTTAGATATGCTTCTTATTTTTTATATAAAATAATTATCTCATTTTAATATCTTATTTACGAAAATTGAAGCACACATAACACTTATGAATGAGAGATATTTTTTCCATTACCCTATTTGTAGGACTAAAAATATATTTAAACAACAGGCTTAAATAAATGGTTAGCTCGTATAATATAACACCCTATTTTATTTTGCTTTGAACTTTTGTTCTCATGTCTTCTCAAACATCTGGGCTCTATGATTCGGATTTTAAATCCATCATTTTGGTTTTAGGTACTTTGGTGGGGGGAATCACATTTAATGGCCTCCAGTCACATTGAAGTGTGACCCTTTTTGGCTCAATCTTTTTTGGTTAAAATGTTTACTTTAAACCCTTGGTTTGGTATGTGAGAGCTACTCTGCTACTGACTTAAAAATGGAAATTGTAAAGCTTGTATGGAAAGTAGCTGTAGTTCATATGCAAAGTGGCATGCTGATACTGGTTTCAACGAGTGCATGTGATGTTTTTCTTTATTTTTGTCTTTTCTTGTTTCTATTGTTTCCACGACTTCATATGTAAGGAAAGGTTTAAGTGCATCAATGCCATGTTTAAAGAGATGCACAAGACCCAAGAGTACTTTATTTTTTTTATTTTTTTGACTACAAGACCCAAGAGTACTTGAATAGTAAGTGATGAGAAAATCCTGTCCAAACTTTTATAGGGACCAAAATTAACAAATACAAATTTATAGGGATTAAAATTAAAAAAAAATAAGAATTTTATATGGAATTAAACCAATGACCCTCTATGACTAGATGCTATGCCAAGGTGATGAGGTGGAACTTCTATTAGCCACATCATCACTTTAACAGATAATTTTGACATTAAGGACTTTAAAAAAAAAAAAAAAAACACCTGATAGGAACAACAACAAAAATTAATAGGGAGCAAAACTAAAATATAATATATTATAGAGACAAAAAGTTAATTTAAATCTAAACAATATAATAGAATAGACGCCTCACATTATAAATATGTAAAATAGGGAAGAGAGAAGGAATTGGTTAGGTGTTGTTAATTTTCACACTAAACGCTGCTTATAATAATTGAAGTTATGGCGTAAAAGGTGGTTTACAAACGGGTCATATTCTCTTCCTTCAAAGAAGGTAACTGACGGAAAGCCCATCTCCCACTCAGATTTTCACACTAAGACCAAGTTTCTTAAATTATGTAATTGAGTTAGACAACATTAGCAATATGGTTTAATTGAATTCTTAGGATCCGTTGTTAAAACAAGACAAGTCCACTTCCGAGGAAGAATCATATTCCTTTTTATTTTAACCTTTATTCCTTTTAATGGTGCACTGCACAATCCACACTTTCACATGCATACTAAGACTAAAAGGATTGAAGGAAAAGAGGAGTTTCGGAGCACAATTGATAGGACACTTGCAAATAGACTAAAGAAGCATTCGTCACCCGCAAGCTCAACTTTCTTTGTCTTTGTGTCTGTTTTTGTTTTTCTAGCCCAGCTAATTCGCTATACAAGAAAAAAAAAAAAATGCTCTATGATTGTGCTCAACAGAGGCTCCTTCCTTTGGACTGGCAGTTTCAGTGTTTTGCAACCCAAGACCCTACTTGTGCTGCTGCATTGTCACCTCACCCACCCTCAACCATACCCATAACTCTGATTGGACAATATATATAAGACCACAACATTAAAAGCCGAAATAAGCATATAACCACTCCATAAACGTGACATTGAAAACGAAATTCCAAAACAAATTCAGATAATACTACTTATTCAAAGAGGGGACGCGTATGGAGATAGATGATATGATGAGCCTCTATGGATCTTCATTACGGTGGAAGGTGTCCAAACTTGAAAGGCCTAAATAGATGATTGAACAATAATTTATAGTAAATTATTACTTTAAAGTTTAAACATAATTGGGCCTAGTAATCTATTTTAAATGAGTTTCCTTTTTGACCCAGTTGTTAATATGAGGAAGCCCCACATTGCCCAAGAAAAATCAATAAAATTTGCAAAAGAGACAGAAGCAAAGACTGACATTAAATTTGAAACGGTAATAAAAGAGTGTTTGGATGTTGAAGGGTCTGTAGTCTGTACCTTAAGGGACCCCCAAAATTTAAAGCATCCCTGACTAAAATCCTACAGGATTAGGTGCATCCCCATTTACTGCAAAATGTAGCAACCCAAAGCTGAAGCGAAGAAACGTCTACTTCCTTCCTCGCTTTCTTTCCCAGGCCTTCAATTCAAACCACATAAAGTCGATTTTTTTTTATTTTTTATTTTATTTTTACCAAATCCAAAAAATCAGTCAGCAAACAAACTCAGATCATCACAAGAAATCAAAACCTGTGGCAAAGCAACATAACATTTGCTTTGAAATATCCACTCCTTGCATATGAACATTGGTTACAAAGAGAGTAAGTAAACAAATAAATAAAAGCAATGCTAATAGCTAATACCACTAACACTAAGCTTAACAGATTGAGCCATCTAGCCAATATCACCACCACCAGCATGATAATCAGTAGAGGAAGAAGAAAAACAAGAACGACATAGTGACAGGCAAGAATTGGAGTTCAGTGAAACCCATTTGCCTGACAGGGATTGTTGAGTGAAGACAAACCATTGTTGGATCCCAAAATCTGCGGCCATGTTTGGGTGTTGCTGCCGTTGCCAGTGCTGCTTCAGCTGGCAGCAAAGCCAAAAGCACTCCCAGAGTGGTGCCATGAGTCACAAAATAATGGGAGAGATGGTTGGAGACAAAGTGGTTGGTGGGGGTGGGTGCATGTGTTGAAGGGAGGATGAAATTGGGTGTGGTGTGATGGGGAGGGGGAAGAATTGTGGGGAAGAAGGTAGCTAGCTAGCTAAGTAGCTGAGGACGCGAAGGAGGGTTGCCTGTGTGCGGGCACTGCGATTGTCTGTCCAAACATAATGTGGGCAAAAGAAAATGAATGGTTGGTGTGCTTTTTTGTGTACGGTTTGGGCATGGGGATAGTTCTTCTGCTTTCTTTGCCTTAACCTCCCCTCTCAAATCTCAATCCTTTTCTTTCTCTACTGCTTGCCCCAGAAGCCCAGATTAGCTAGATTTGCGCAAGCAACCTCTGTCCTCTTTTCCTTTTCCTCGCCTAACCTTCCTCAATCACAATAATTCCACTCATGTCCTCCTTCAAAAGTTCGGCTTTCCCCTTTCTTTTTCTTTCTTTCTTTCTTTTTTTTAAAATATTTTTTCCACCTCTTTCTCTTGAGTAGTAGTGTATGTTTGGATTGCAGTTGGTACGTCCAAAAAGTATTGATTACCAACTAGATTGATAGAAGAGGCTAGTCTTTTGCAATGTGATGAATCAAGGTTCAAGTCTTCGTTAAAAGTGGTGTTTATATTAATGTTCAACCATGTTTTGAGTAGGATTGTTCTCGAAAGACCATACTTGTGGGAAAAAAGAGAGTATAAATTGAGTTTCATTTACAAATAACATATTTAATAAAATCACAAATAACATGATTAATAAAATCACGGTTTAATTATATTTAAATATTGTTTTAAATACCAAATTATGGTTTAAATAAAGAGAATACTAATAAGTGTTTTTAAATTATTGATTCAAATATTAAAAATGTTTTTTAGTAAAGTGTTATCAACATATTTTTTATCTTGATTTCTAGTACATCTCCTTATAATTCTAAAAAAATCATTAATTTATTATATTTTGAGGATTTTTTTATTTATTAATTTTTAGAATTTTAGGATTTTGATTATTGTATATTACTCTAAAATGATGCTTATTTTGGAATGAAAAAGTTTGATCGAATAAAAATGTACAAAAGAAATATTAATAGAACTAATATTAAATGTATTAGAACCATAAGAACAATAGTATATATCATAAATGTTATTTAAAAAGATAAAAGAGATAATAAAAATACTAATTGCGTTTTGTCTAAATTTTAGTGTGATGTTGTATAAATTTAAAACTAATTTAATAATGTAAAATAGCTAAATTGTTTTGTAGAACATCTAAAGCTTAAATTAGTTTTATTCACACACACACAAAATCTTTGCATTTTGATGATATTGGACCTGTATTGCTAAGTAACCGTAATCGTCTGATTGACTGATTAATGTCCAAAGTTATAAGAGTCAACTCATGATTGACGAATCAATCTAAGTTGATCATATAAGGTTTATTAATTATGGAAGTGACTCTATCAACTTTCATTAAACCACAGTAACTCATTACTTCTGATACATAACTTTTCTCTCTCGTCCCTAACTCAAGAATCTATATAAATAGGACAACAAATGTAAATCAAAGGTAAATAACTCAATGCGAAACAACATTCACTTATACTCCCAACAGGCATAGAACTCAGTATCAAGTATCAACCACATCTCTAGTAGGGACATTTAGCATCATGATAAAAATTTTCCCACATAGACATACCTTCATCCTCTATTGGATTTTCTCCACAACATGGTGAAGATTAAATGTAGTGCAATAAACGACAAAAAAATGAAAAAACAATGAGAGAATGAAAATGGATATGAAATAGTTGCTTGTGACATTTTTTGAATATAGGGAATCACTTTTCAGCAAAGGCTTGAGACTCAATAGGTTATTCTTATTCAATTACATAAGACAATGACAAAATAAAGAATGAGAAGTAAACAAGTAAAAGGAAGAGAGGGGAGATGATAGAGGACTCGGAGGGATTTGACATTCTTGGAATTAGAACTTTGTGTATTTTTTTTGGATTTTTGTAATTGGCCTTAGGTTGGCTTTGTATTAATTAGTTTAGCTTATTTGTTTTGTTTGTTAGTGTTGTTTATTAGTGTTTGGGCTTATTTGTGATTTGTTATTGGGCCCTTATTAGTTTGATTAAACATTTTATTAGTTGAGGTATAAATAGGCTATAGGAGAACTTGTAAAAGACTTTTTTGATCATTTGTGAACGTGATTAGCTTTTGCTAATTTGTGGTGAATCCTTTTTGACTTATCAATCCTTGTGATCGTGGCATCGTTCTTTCATTTCTCCTCTTTTCTGCCTTTTCTTTTCTTCAAATTTTGGTTCCGATCTTGTTACCCTTAATGCTGAAAATTAAGATCCACTTTAGGACTTCATCAACCAAAAAATAATCTAATCTTTCACTTTTGACAAGAAACTTAGTGTTTAATTTTTATATTTGGTGTAAAGATTTTTATATTGTCAAGTAATTACAAATTATTATAAATATGACTTTTAGGTTGTGTTTGGATGGAGAATTTTAAAATTTCATTGGAAATGCTTGAAATTTGAATTGCTTTAATTTGAATTTCCTTAATTTATTAAATGCTTTGTTTGGATAAATCAATTTAAATTTTTTAAGTTTCAAATTCTAAGTTTGGATATGTCATTTTAATTTACACCATATACAAAATTTAATTTTTAAATATATATTTTAAAATTGAAATTTTAATATTAAACTTTATGAAAAATAAACATTAGTCAATTTTAAATATTTAATAATTCACAAATAATTTTAATATTAAATAATATTTAATAATTTAAAAATATAAATACTGATACGTTTTACGTTAATATTGATAAAGAGAAGAGACAAAAGGAAAGAAGATAGAGATGGGAGAGAGATGAGAGGGGGGTGAGATAGAGGGGAGAAAGAAGGGAAAAAGGAGATAAGAAAGAGAGTGAAGAGAGGGAGGTGAGAGAGAGAAGAGAGATAAAAGAGAGAGGTCATAGAGAAATAAAGAACAAAAGATAGAAGAGAAGGAGAGGAGAAAGAAAAGAGAGAGGAGGAGAGGGAGAGAAGAGATGGGAGAGAGAGAAGAAAGAAAGAGGAGAAAGAAAATAGACATAAAGGTGAGAAAAAAGTAAATATGAAGAATTTCAAATTCTTATTTTTTTGGTGGAATTTGAAATTCTACAATTTTAAATAATCAAAATACTTTCACAAATTACTAGAATTTAAATTTCTTCTAAATTCCTTATCCAAACAACATATTTCATTACAAAGCATTTTAAATTCCCTATAAAAATGAATTACCCTCTTAAAATTCTTTATCCCAACACAAGGCTAAAGTATTATAAAAGCCATCAATCTTATTATGCATGACAATTTATAAGTAGGGATGATAATTTTACCCAGATCTTATGAATATCACAAAAAATATCCTTAACGAGTAGGGTAAATACTTGCTCAGTGGTGATGGGGCCGAGGCTGGGGATTTATCTACAAAATTTCATGGGAATAGGGTGCGGGCATGGGTACTATAGTACCCAACCCGCCCTGTACCCCCCCCCCCCCCCACACACACACACACACACACATATATATATATATATATATATATATATATATATATATCATATAATATATTAAAAAGATAAATTCTAGTGAGTATTACAATATTAAAAATCTTGATTCATTTTTAAAAAAATATATATTACAAGAAATACAAACAAAAATAAGAGTTTAATTTATATGCATTACTAGTGTAAAACCTTTTTACATATATATAAGAAATTCATCACACTATCACCTCATATTAATGAATGGGATGATATGATGAAATAATTAAATTTTATTATATGTTTGTATAAAAAAGCTTTGCTCTATCATTATATATAAATTAGATTCTAAAAATAACCTATGCTCCATTAAAAATAAATTATATAAAAAGATTATATTATTTTTCAAATGTATGCATTGTTTCTAAAATATTAGTGACAATACTTATTTATTGTTATTATTGAATGTAGGTTTTTTAAAATTAAAATTATTTAAATCTTATTTGATATTAACTACATTAAAGGATAGATTAAATGAATTTGTCATTATATATTAAAAGTAAAATATTAAAAAAACTTAACTATAAAAATTTGATCAATAACTTCGTAATTGATAAAAAAATAAAATGAGATTTGACAAACTATATTAAATTAAATTTTGAATATAAATTTCGCTTAAAGCCTCAATTTTTTTTCATAGCTCTACATTTAAGTAAAGTGCAAGTAGCGGGTATGAGTATTGGTATATAGGTACCCAGCAGGTATAGAGATGAGGATTAAAGTTACTAATTTTGTGGGTATGGGACTAGGTACGAGAATTTTTTTCAAACACAAATATAAAAACAGGTACTATAGTATCTTATTTAGACCCTACCTATTGTCATCCCTATTTATAAGTAAATGATAAGTATAAAAAACTTACATTGTTAATACATTCCAATTAAATTCTTTAACTTACAGGCATTGGTTCAAGTATGTTTCTGTCTTCTATTGTGTGAGAAATAGAGAATTTAGTATACTTTTAAGTTTGGTGTACTCACTGTTTTTTCCCCTCATAGTGCTTAGGTTTTCTAGTAACAATTTTCAAAGGTTCGTTTTCTATACCCGACTAAACAGGCACCTAGGCCGAGGTTAAATTTATCGAGATGACCACCAAAGAATACAAAGGTGTGGTTCTCGACCTAACATTCATTCCTTTGGGGATTTCTATTTTCTTGGGACGGTGAAGTGCTTAGGGAACTTTGTCCCCCTTAATCACCTTTTAATAAAGTGCTTAGGCAACTGGTATGGGTACTTTTATACTCTGGCCTCTGGTCAAGTTCAAACATTACTATCCTCCCTCGTTGTTGAGGGCCCATACGAGAAATGAAGCCCAATAGGGCACTTTGGTCTTTCGGTCCTAAATCCTAATAAAGGTTATAAGTAAAAAGTACCCGGATTTTACGTTTCCATGCTAACAAAACAAAAAGTATCTGCCTCCTCTTTCCATACGACATGGGGGAGGAATTACCCTTTTAGTGTTGCTGCAGTTTACTTGCATGGGTGGGAAATGTATCCAAGCCAAACGTATAAAACTAATTCTCAAAAAAAGTTGTATCTATCATTGTTAACTAGCATCACTAATCTTATATATATAATTTTTTTTATAACTCTCATCAGCATAGTATATTTTTCTTTGTTTTTACCTTTTTATTCATCAATATCAAGGATTCACAATCTACTATATGTTGCCTACATTATACATTATGTGCAACTAATTAATTAATCCTTTATATAAAAATTAGAATAGCTATATTAAATTAGAGCATTTTTAGTTATTGTTTTTCAAAGAGAGTGTTTTTAGTTATCATTCTTCAACGAGAGCGTTTTTAGATATTTTTTAACCTTTAATCTCTTTTAATTTATCATTTTTAATATCTTTATTTTTAAATTAAATTTCAATATTTTTTTAATAGAAATTGTCAATAATTTAAAATTAATATTGAATTACAATAATTATTTATTATAAATTTAAAATATAATCTATATGTTCAAAAATATTTATTTATTACTAATTTTAATTATAATACAATTTATATATTTAAAATATTTATTTATTATAAATTTATGTTATATAAAATAAATATTTATTCTGTGCAATGCACACATTAAAATACTAGTATCATTCAATTAACAATTGTCTTTCCTTTTGTTTTTATTTTTCAGTCGGGATTGATCGACTTTCCACTCATGATAATTTTATTATAATATTGTTAGGGTCATTTTTGAAGATTGTCGAATTTAGTTGTCGAAAAGATATACATGAAAGTGAGGTACTTTTTTGATAAAACATATATTCTATTGAAATACTCTATTCGACAAAAGAAGAGTTAGTATACAGAGAAAAGTTGCTCGAAAATGTCTTAATCAGAATCTGTAAGAATTTAAGTAAAAAATCCCTTATTTGATAAGAAAGCTACATCATATTCGAGGAAGTATTCTAGTAATGTTTCGACAAAGATCCTGGACAAATCAGAAAGACGTACAAAGGAGATCATAATAACGTTGGAAGCAGTTACCACTCAGACGGTTGCATACAGATATCAACGTATTATTTAAAAAGTTAACTGTAGACTGTATACGTGTCTTATTGTAGTGATTTTACGGTTGTGTAGAATATCTATAAATAAATGATCGCGTAGCCATTATTTCTTGGTTTTGACATTTCACACAAATCCTGTATACCACACACGCCGCACAAAATGGCTACCGGTTCTAAGGAAAACGTGTATGTTTTGACCCATCTTTCATTTTAATGTATTACTTCTATTGCACTTCTTTTTCAATAACTCCTTTCTTTTAATGATTTCCTCTTTTAGTCACTTTCATGATCTAGTTCTTTTTTACATTTGTAACTTCTATTCAAGTAATTTGAAACATCTCAAAATCATATATTTACATGTATTATGAATGAATTCAACGCTAATTCAATTTATAATACAAAACTGTAATGAATTCGAGGATTACTAAGAAATATGGATGAATCATAACACATTGACAAAATCATTCTCAAATTGAAAGTTTAACTGCTAGTTCTAATAAAAGAATCCACATTATTAGTTTAGATTCTAAGTCCCACTTAAAAAATCTTTATTTGTTGGTTAGAATCTTAGTGAGAAATTATCTATTAAGAATCGAAAACAACTTCAATTTCTCAAACAAATTTCCACCATCAACAAATTGGCACGCCCAGTGGGACATGTTGCCATAACGTTGAGAACTAGTTTTGAGAAATTTGTATGATTTTAAAAAGTGGCATAATAATGGCCAGTCCTAGTGGTCCAGGCAATCCTGGAAATAATGCTAGTCAAAGGAATAGGACGTCTAATAATGACAATAATAACAATATGAAAAATCCAGTGTCTGAGGCTAATAATAATCCTGTGACAGAAAGTGTAGTAACAACACAAATGGAAGTTGTAAATACTACACAAGGAAATGTGCCTCCATTATTAGAAGCAGGTCCTAGTCATAGTACACCTCTACAAGCAAACCAACCCTGGGGAATGCCAGGATGGAGTTTACAACAAACAAACATGGAAATGCCTTTTGCTCATCCTCAATCAATACCTTCGGCCCACGTGTCGGTACATTCAACACAGCCAAGGAATAGAAATTCAGATTTACAAGGAATGAATTATGCGTTTAACAGTGAACAAATGCAATCATTGGGGGCAAATACTGAAAGTAATACATTGAGGGAAAGTAATTTCTCAACTGGTATTACTAATCAAACTTTAATGGCATATAGACAACAAATGGATCATAGTAACCACGACATGGTGAATATGTTGACTAATCAAATGACTACGGTGTTGAATCCTATGATTCAAACCATTCATAATAGTTACCAACAGTTGTCTATGTTAATGGCAAGGGTTGCAGATGTTTTAGAAAATTCTCAAGGGCAACGGTCATTAGAAAATCAAACTGCAAATCAAATTCCTATAACTAACGTTATAAATCCTGTTAATAACCATCAAGGGTTGTCTGAAAATCCCTTTACAATAAATCCAAATCAGAATTTTAGAGTGAATGCTCAACAAAATCCTGTCTTGGTCAATAGAAACGAAATGCTGACCAATTTCTAAATTTATTTAGACAAGGTGAACAAAATTTTGGAGAAAACAATTTACAAAATCAGCCAATTCTTGTGGGTCAAAATATTCAAAATCCACAACAAATAAATCAAATGATTGAACAAGCGCTTAATAGACATGGTTTTGAAGTTGGTTACTATAATCGACCATATTTTATATCTGCATTTCCTGATCATGTTTTACAAACAAAATTACCGAGAGGATTTAAAGTACCAAAATTTTCTAAATCTGCTGGAGAATTAGGAAAATCAACGGTAGAACATGTTGCTCGATACCAAATGGAATGTGGGGATATAGCTTCTAATGAAAATCTTCGAATGAAGTATTTTCCTAGTTCTTTAACCAAGGATGCATTTACGTGGTTCACTACTCTACCTCCCAATTCGATATATAATTGGGTTCAATTGGAAAGAATTTTCCATGAACAATTCTTTAGAGGAGAAACTAGAGTGAGTTTGGTGGATTTATTGAATATCAAGAGGTTTAATTCGAAATCAATCAATGATTATTTGAATAGATCCAGGCTAATAAAATCTAGATGTTATACTCAAATCCTTGAACATGAGTTGGTTCGAATGGCTGCCCTTGGATTAGAATTTTCAATTTGAAAGAAGTTAGTGAATCAACAACTGAGGGATATGGCACAATTGGCTAATAAAGTTAGAAGAATTGAACAAATAAGATTTGAAAAAGATAAAAATAGGAGATTCGACAAAATGATTCGAAAGGATAAGATTGCATTTGTCAAAACAAAGAAATTAGAGGAACTTGAGATTAACTTCAATATGGACGCTGAATATGAAGATAATGAGGTTAATATAGCAGAACTAAAATCAGGACCTCCTTATGTTTGTCAATTATTGAAACCTGAAGATAAAAATAGAATATCGAATCAAAAATATAGTTTTGATGTAACAAAGGCTGATAAAATATTTGATATTCTATTGAAAGATAAACAAATTATATTAACTGAAGAACATAAAATACCTTCTTTTGAACAAAGGAAAGGGAAAAAATATTGTAAATATCACAATGTTTTTGGTCATTGGACTAATAACTGTGTTCGTTTTAGGGAAATGATTTAAAAAGCGATAATTGAAGGGAGATTAAAATTCGAGGAAAAACCTATGCAAATAGATACTGATCCCTTCCAAGTACAAACAAATTATGCTGAGCCTGTTGAAGTTCTTATGGTGAATGCTTTGACCAAAGGTGATGAAACAAAGTCAATAAGGTCTCTAATGTTGGAGGAGAATTTGGAAAGGGCTATGGAGGAGTTCGAGAAGGAAAATAATCAATTTTTTCCCTAGGCAGGCGACACATTGGTCGAATTTCCTACTATGTAAGAAAGATAGCAATACTGAGGTTTTGTTATGTCCCTGATGCAGCACTGTTTTTGACACTTCTGCTGTAAAATCCTTCGAGACGTCTGATGTCCGAAGGCAATACTAGTTTAACAAACCTGATGTTGGAGGATTGAAAGGAAAACAAAATATTAGTATGTCTGTCGTCCAAAAACCCGTGAATAATTTCCAAGGAAGCGTGACGTATGTTCTGAGTGCTCGAGTTCCCTTGAACAAATGGTTTCGGCAAGGTTATTTGTTTGGAAATATGAAAGCAAGACCTTTCGAGGCAGGTGATGCTACGTCCAAGATTGGTGAAACTTCCGGATCGAAGTCTCAAGGATCTTATCCTTACCCCCAGAATGTTCAGAAATTTGAATTTTATAGGCCTCCTTAGGAGAATAGGAGTATGACAAAGACTCAATGGAGGAGAAACCAAAGGTTCAGGAAAGCTGCCTTTGAGAATCAGCATGAAGGTGGAATAGTGAGAAAACATCGTATGGAGATTGTAAAAAATCGACCTGGTGTTGAGAATGAGGAAGACTTGATAACAGATTGTTTTGAATTTGGATTTGAAGACTCTTTAGAAGATATCTGTGGGGTAATTTCGATGCTTCCAGTCGAATTTGCTCAACAATATGAGGAACGCTAAGCAATTGAGGATTTCATCAGGGATGATTATTTCAAGGATGTTGTGATTGAATCAAAGGCCATATAGGTTAATCAAGTTTTAGGTATTGTGCCAAAATATAACGTTGCAGTGTTTGATCTGCCTACAGAAGAAATGAAAGCACATTTGAAACCTTTAGTCCTAACAGTGGTAATTGACGGACAAAAAGTTGATAAAGTGCTAGTAGATGGTGGAGCGGCAATAAACATATTACCGAGGACAATGCTGAAAAGATTTGGGAAGTCAATAGAAGATTTGATTCCACATAACATTGTGGTTTCAGATTTTAGTGGAAAATCCTTGAAGTCAGATGGAATGGTAGCTTTGGATGTTATTGTTGGTAGTCGGGAGCGACCAACCATATTTGTCATGGTTTCGTCGTAGGCAAGTTTCAATGTCCTTTTAGGAAGAGAATGGATACATGGAATGGGGGTAGTGCCTTCCACCGTTCATCAAAAGTTATTTTTCTGGAACGAAGAAGGTCACTTAGAAGTGGTCGAAGCAGACCAAAGCTCATACGAAGCATATGCTTCGTTTGCGAATCAACAAGACAAGACCTTGGCTATAACAACCCCTTTTGAAATAGATGATTCATATTATGTGAATCAAAAAGAAGAGGAGAAGTTTTTCTGGTGGAACCTGGAGGAGGGATTCAAAATAATTCGAAAGGCCGAAGATGATTTGGCCAAAATTGAATGATGGATGACCAAATTGTTTATTCGAGCTTTTTAGCTCGAGTATCGGCCTACGTGGCTGAAAATAAAGCAAAAGCTTCAGTCATTGAAGCAAGTTCAAGTGGAATGGTTGAGAATGTCAGAAGTCAAGACATGAAAAATGTTGTAGATGTTTGTGTTGAAAATAACAATGGAATGACCTTGGAGGCCATGAATAAAGAAAAAGTAAATTCGGTAGAAATTGCTGAAAATTGTAAAAGAAGAAAAGAATTTGAAGAAAAAGAATTCTTGAAAAGTCAAGAATCGATTATGGGAAATGAATCAGAGAATTAGAAGTTGGATTGTATATATGACAATTCTTCTCTAGGCTTCGAGAAGAATCTATCTCCAAAAAGGAAAATGGAAGCACAAGATCCTCTCGAGGAGATTAATTTGGGAGATGAAGTAAATCGAAGACCAATTTATATAAGTAAATTATAGGACAATAATCTGCGCGAACAGATTATTGAACTACTAAAAGAATACAAGGATGGTTTTGCATGGGACTATGATGAAATGCCAGGATTAAGTCGAGATTTGGTTGAACACAAATTGCCTATCCTTTAAGGGAAAATGCCAATTAAACAAGCTCTCGAAGATTTGCACCAGAAGTAGTTTCGAAAATAAAAGAAGAGATTGAAAGGCTATTGAAGGCCAAATTTATAAGAACAACCAGGTATGTTGATTGGATATCTAATATTGTTCCTGTTATTAAAAAGAATGGTAAGATGCGTATATGCATAGATTTTTGAGATTTAAATTCAGCCACTCCTAAAGATGAATACCCAATGCCCATTGTTGATATGTTAGTTGATTCAGCAGTAGGAAACAAAATTTTAAGTTTATTAGATGGGTATTCAGGCTATAATCAAATATACATAGCAGAGAAAGATGTCTCGAAAACAACTTTTTGATGCCCAGGATCTTTAGGCACTTATGAATGGATTGTAATGCCTTTTGGATTAAAAAATGCTGGTGCAACATATCAAAGGGCAACGAATCTCATTTTTCATGACTTGATAGGAAAATTTATACAAATTTATATTGATGATATTATTGTTAAATTTGAATCAAAAAACGATCATTTAAACCATTTGAGACAATCATTCGAAAGAATGAGAAAACATGGTTTAAAGATGAATCCTATTAAATGTGCGTTTGGTGTGTCTATAAGAGAATTTTTGGGTTTCATTGTCCATCAAAAAGGCATCGAGATAGACAGAAACAAAGCTAAAGCTGTTCTTGAAACAGTATCTCCTCGAAATAAGAAAGAACTTCAATCACTGTTAGGTAAAGTAAATTTTCTTCAAAGATTTATTTCCAATTTATCTGGAAAAACTAAAGTGTTTTCCCCATTACTTAGATTAAAAAATGAAGCTGAATTTAAATAGGAGAAGCAGTATGAGGATGCTTTTGAAGAAATCAAGAGATACTTGACTAACTTACTAGTTATGGTTCCACCAATGAAAGATCGAATGTTGAAGCTGTATATTTCTGCATTAGAATCAACAATAGCCAGTATGTTGGTCCAAGATGATGAAAATGGTGTCGAAAGGGCTATTTATTACTTGAGTCAAATGTTAAATGATGCTGAAATTCGATACTCTCTAATAGAGAAATTGTGTCTTTGTTTATATTTCTCTTGTACAAAATTGAGATATTACATTAGACCTTTCGATGTACTTGTACTATCTAGAAATAATATAATAAAGTTCATGTTGTCCAAACCTATCTTGCATAATCGAGTTGGAAAATGGGCTTTAGCTCTTACAGAATTTTCTTTAAGTTTTGCTCCATTAAAAGCAATCAAAGGTCAAATAGTTGCTGATTTTATGATTGATCATACTCCTATTAAGATCGAAGAATTCTATATAGGGGTGAAACCTTGGATACTTTATTTTGATGGATCGAAACACGTTAATGGTTCAGGAGTTGGCATTATAATTATTTCTCACGTCTATATACCTACCAAATTAATGTTTGAAATAAAGCCTCTTGTTCAAATAATGAAGCGGAATATGAAGCTTTAATAGTTGGATTAGAAACTTTAATCATGCTAGGAGCGAAAAATATTTTGATTTGAGGAGATTCTCAATTAGTTATTAAACAATTAACTCGAGAATATAGATGTATTAGTGCAAATTTAATTAAATATTTTTCTTGAGCAATTCTTTTACTCAACATGTTTGATGAGGTTACATTCGAACATGTTTCTCGAATTGAAAGTAGCGAAGCAAATGATTTAGCACAAATTGCTTCAGGATACAAGTTAAGTAAACAGAAATTCGAATCATTAATTAGTGTAAGAAACAAGTTACCAGATGTGTTCGAGGAATTTAATATTAACATTTTAGCTGCTAATGACTGGAGAAAGCTTTTAGTCGATTATTTGAAAAATCCTAACATGGCTGTTGATCGAAAGATTAAATATAGAGCCCTTAGTTATGCTATATTGGGTGATGAATTATATAAAAAAGGAACAGAAGGTACTTTGCTTTGTTGTTTGAGTGAAGTAGAAGCTTATATTGCTTTGGCAGAAATTCACGAAGGTATTTGTGGATCCTATCAAGCTGGAGAAAAAATGAAATGGCTTTTATTTTGACAAGGATATTATTGGCCAACAATTTTAAAAGATTGTATAAAATATGCAAAATCTTGTGAAGAGTGTCAAAAACATGGCCCAATTCAACAAGTTCGTGCGAGTGAATTACATTCAGTTGTTAAGCCTTGGCTATTTAAAGGATGGGCAATAGATATAATAGGACAAATACATTCTCCATCATTGAAGGGGCATAAATATATTCTAGTTGCAGTAGATTACTTCACCAAATGGGTCGAAGCGATTGCTTTAAAAGATGTCGATCAAAATGATGTAATTAATTTTATTGAGGAGCATATTATCCATCGATTTGGTATTCCAAAAACTATTACAATAGATCAAGGAACTGTTTTTACTGGTCGAAGAATTGTTCAATATGCTAAATCTAAAGGAATGAAGTTAATAACTTCGACTCCTTATCATGCCCAAGCAAATGGTCAAGTTGAAGCCATAAATAAAATCGTGATAAGTCTGATTAAAAAGCATGTTGGTAGGAAACCGAGAAATTGGCATGAAACTTTAAGTTAGATTTTATGGGCATATCAAAATTCACCAAAAGGAGCCACAGGATTGACACATTTTCGATTAGTATATGGTCATGAAGCTGTTTTGCCAATTGAGATTAATTTACAATCAATACGAATTCAAAGGCAAAATGATTTACCTGTTCAAGATTACTGGAATTTAATGTTTGATGAATTGAATAATATAGACAATGAAAGGTTGATCGCTTTAGAGAATATAATTCAACAAAAAGAGAGGATCGCTTGATTCTATAACAAGAAGGTAAAAAATAAATCCTTCCAAGTTGGAGATTTAGTTTGGAAAGTAATTTTACCAATTGATAAGAAATCGAGAACTTATGGTAAATGGTCATCAAGTTGGGATGGACCATATGTTATCGAAAAGGTGTATTCCAATTATGCTTACTTGATTCGAGAAGCTAATACAGGAAGTCGAATTATGTCAATTAATGGGAAATATCTAAAGCAATATAATCCAACAATTACAGAAATCAAAATCTCATCTCATTAGAAAATAATAATTATATACAAATGTTCTTTATAAATAAAGAAATAAAATAAAATAAAAATTCTAGGGGAGTTTCTCTTTTAATCTTCTATTACGCCTATTCAAGTCTCGCAATTTCGTCGAGAGCCCAATATGCTTATCCTCTAGTGACATCTTTCTTGAAAGTTGGTTTTTCAAAGATTGAGCAATTATCTTTGTAGAAGCCATTGTTTCATATTGACCTTTCTTGATGTTTTCTTTTGCCTCGATTATCTCTTTTTGTTGTTTCCGATTCTCGTCGAGAGACTGTTGAATTTGCTCGAGTTGCTTTTCCAAATCTTTTTCTTTGATCTTCAAATTGTTAAGAGAAGGATCGAGCTTGGCAGAGTCTTTTTTAAGACTTTCGACCAATGTTTTGGTTTTCTCAAGTTGAGAACGATTTTCTTTGGTTTCATTCTCGATCATTTCTATTTTATCCAAACATTGTCGATCGTCTTTTTGAACTCTGTGTGTTGCGTTGAAAATGTCTAAAAATTGCTCCATCACATCTTTTTGATCTTCAGAAAATTCACTATCAAGGAATCCGAGCTTATCAAGGATGGCTTCCATGTCCTTCTTATAATCTAGTTTGGCTAAGTTGGTAAGAAGGTCCTCATTGAAAGCCAGATTGATGAATTGATTGAATGTTTGCTGGAAAGCTTCCTTATTATCAAGTTTGTTTTGACTAGCTTCAGAAACCTTGGAGGAGACAGAATGGCCGCTCGACCATTTTGTAAGAATATCAAAAATATCTTCTTCCTCTTCCAGTCCTTTTAACTCCAATGTTGGAGGATCATCAACAACTTGATAACTGGAGGACTTGCTAGCAGTAGCTAGAGGAGTTGGCTCTGGCGTTTTTTCTTTTTCTTTTTCTTGCTCGTACTCTTCAGGAGTGGTAGTTTGTTCTTCATTGGAGTCCTCGTTTGGAACAACAGGGCTAGGTTGGGCGAAATCCATTGGATTGTTATGTTCAGGTTTGCTCGAAATCTCCTTCTCTTCGACTGAAATAACTCCCTCATGTTGATTAGTTGTTTTTTCCAAAGGGGAGGATTCACTTTGGCTTGTAGATCCTTTGTCTTGAGGTTCAGAAATCTCGAGATGAACAGAAATATCTTTCGACGAATCTTGTCCTAAAAAGAAAGATTAGTGTAAGTGATTCAAAAAATAATAAATATAAGGTATACATGGTCAAAGAAAGGCCAAGTTATGCATCGGTTTCTGTTAGATTTTTTCTTTGAAGAGTCGAGCTGGCTTCTAGAGTTGTTTCTTCATTAACATCAAGCTGGAAACACAAGGTGTTAGAAGAAAACTTATGATTGACAAATAATAATAAATCGAGCAAGGTATGGTTATACCATGTTTGTTTCAATAGGTTCTGATGGAGGCTCACAGGAGGAAGAAACGTCTACCACATCTAGATCCTACAAGTAATTTAACCAAGATTTGTCTTGATTAACACTGTCACAAGATTTTGATCAGAAGTTTGACCACATGGGCCATTTCTAGATCTCGTATGATATATGCTTATCAGTACTGCCTGAAATATTTGGCTAAGTTAACATAATGATGGAAAGGAAATTTTACATTATAGTCGATGAAAAAATTACCGTAGATTTTTTCTTTTTAAAGGAGACTTCTGCACAAGAGGAATATCCTCTTCAGATTCATCAACAGCAGCTTCCTCGATTATTTTTTCTTTTTGTGGATGAACCTGAAAATAACATGTTAAAAAGCAATGTGAATGTTAAATATTATTAAATCAAAAATACCTGAATTTGTGTCGAAAGAGATTTTGATATATCAGCTGGTTTTTCTAAGATGGCCACAAATTTTGTTGTTTCTTTTTGTTTTGATGCTCCAGTGACTTGATCAATCATAAAATTATAATCATCGAGTTGAAGAAAAAATAGAAAGATGAAATGTCTAATATTAATTCGAGTTAATTACTGTTTTCTCTGAAGAAGTTCCACTTGCAACTTCTTTTTTCGATTTCTTTCTTGCAATTGATTTGGAGGTGCTCATTTTCGGAGAAGTTTGAGATCAAAATATGTGTAAGTCAAAAAAAAAATTAAAAGGAAAATAAATTGAAATGTTTACTTTTTTAGAGACTAGAGCTTCTTTTTTGCTCGATGCTTTTCTCTTTTTTGTCTTCAACAGTTGGGAGTCATCTTGACTTTCCCATTCTGTCGTTCTCATCGAAATGGGTTGCTTTATGGCTATGAAAAGAAGTGAGATAATATTCAATGGATAAAATTTGATATTTAAATATTTGAGTTTTCTTACCAATTCCTGTTTTCGTCAACAACTTAACATCTTTATATCATAGTGCAGCCAGTAGGGTGGTTTAGGGAAATCATTGAGATAACATTTAGCAAACGTTGCTTTTTCATTTTTTGGAATCCTTTCGAGTCTAAAAATAATAGAAAGACTATGAAGTTCTCGAGCCCAAATAGGGTACCTCAAGTCTTTAGCTACACCAAAGGAGGCAGTAGGCAAAGGAGGTAAGTTATTAGGACAATATCTTTTGAAGTTAGTTTTGCCTAAAGGATTTATAATTTTTCGATTTGCTTTGTTTTTCTCAATTTTTTCCCTTAAGGTAAAGGCTGCCTCTCTAATAGTTAAAGGGATGTCATTTGGATGATAACAGGAACGATAGAAGTTTTCGAAATTTATAATCTTTGATTTGAGACTCCATTTACCTTTATTTTGTTTTGGTTCCTGCAAAGATGCAAAAGTTGTGGTTATTTTCTCGAAACAATGTGAGGATGAAACTGCTTGAGGAGCATAATAACCCTGCCACCATTCATCAAAAAGTTGTATAGAAAGGAAACAGTTCTCGAAAGGAATCAGGTTGAATTCAGGCAATCTTTTCTTCTAACCTCCGTCCAATGTAGGGCTAATTAAATCCTCTTGACCAGCCAAAGAGTTTGGTTCCTGCCTCTTTTTGAATAATGGAATTGGTAAAAGCTGGCATAAGCCAAATTGTCTGGCAAAGAGTTGTGGCTGATAGGCGTAGAATCGAATATCTCTTGATTGGAAGCTAGTAAAAATAACATCTCGAGTAAGGAAGGCTTTCCAGATTTCGATTAATTCCGCTTGAAAGCCAGGGGTTTCACAAGGAAATCTGATTCTTAGCCAGCTAGGACCAATCAAATTTTGTTTAACGAACGACACCAAATCTTCATTAAATTCTTCAAAACTTAGAAAAATTTCGAGGTATTTCTTGAACTGTTCGAGCATAACTCTTTTCTTGTGATTCGGAGTTAGATAAGTCAATCTTGCTCCTTCGATAAGCTAACTAGTTGTTTTCCCTAAAAGAGGTATTCTCTTTTCGAGAATCACATTTAACCAAAGCTGTAGTAGCCAAAGTGGTCCAAAAATATTCTTCAATTGTTTGGGCATTTTCAGCAATTTGACCGCTTCATCCATTGCGGCGTAAAGGGAAGCCAACAGTAATTTGCTCAAACAAATGTCTTTTCCACAAAGGAGAGCTTGAGCAAGGTTAAATAATATTTTGGCACTTGCAATGATCGAGTGCAGAAAACATGAGAAGCCAGCCAATAAAGAAGAAAGGCAAGGTGTTCATTATCATCTATCGGGGTAAGATTTTCTCCTATGTGCTCGAGAATATAGGAGTTATAAGTCTTCACGTCCTAATTCACTGGAACACTTTCAATATCTATTTCATCTTTAAATAAACCTAACCCATAAGACAAACCGGTAGGTTTCAAACCAGTTATAGCGGCTATGTCTAAGAGAGTAAGACTAACAAATCCACAAGGGAACTCGAAAGCATGACAACTTTTGTTCCAGAATTGAAAAGAGGCAACAAGCATAGGAACATCGAGCCTAGAAATATCTAAGCGACTCAATTGAATAAGATCATATATCCCTAACTTTTTCAAATCATTTCGTTTGGCTTCCTCAACTCTATCTGACCAATGGAAGTATGATTCTCTCGAAACTGGAGGCGAAGCCCTAAACACTTTAGTAGGCTCCCTAATAAAATCCGCTCTTATGGTTTCACCATAAATCAGAGGTTTGTTTTGATTAGACGTAGGAAGAAACAAAGAAAGCTTCTCCTGGGAAAGATGGGGGTTGTACGGCCCAAGAAAGGCAAGGTTCTGAGAACCTATAGAGAAAGGAATAAGTACCTGCGAAGCCCAAATTTTCATACTTTCTTCTTCATAGAAAGGAATTGGAACAAACGTCTTGCCGTCTATCTGGAGAAGTTCTCCACCTTTTATGGCCACAAGGACAAGAGACTTGTGCACGGAAGATGTTGCAGCCTTTTATGAAGAAGACGCCATTACTGATGATGGTAAGAAAGGACACTTGAAACTTGGAAGAATCTTGGAACTTTTAGAAAGAGGAAGACATTGAGTAAGAAAGCTCAAGAACAAAAGGTAAAAAATTGATGGAAGGGTTTACAGTGTCTTATATAGGGGTTTAAGTGAGTGGGAAATTAATACCCATGTTAAATTTTAAATCATTATCTTGTAACTTATCAAATCCCTAAGATACCGCCGTAAAATCATGATGAGATATTGGAAAGGCAAATTTCACGCTGCACGATGTGATACTGACGGTTGCACCTTCAACACATTATCATAATGAGAAACATAAGACTTTATTACCCATAGTACAGATCAATCGTCAGTTGATAGATCAAAAATATAAATTGAAACGTTAAGTCATAAAAAATACATTTGCTTTCGAGTAATCTCAAGCAAAGTATTTTTAGGGGGCATCTGTTAAGGTCATTTTTTAAGATTGTCGAATTTAGTTGTCGAAAAGATAGACATGAAAGTAAGGTACTTTTTTTTATAAAACATAGATTCTATCAAAATACTCTATTCGACAAAAGAAGAGTTAGTATACAGAGAAAAGTTGCTCGAAAATGTCTTAATCAGAATCTATAAGAATTTTAGTAAAAAATCCCTTATTCGAGTAGAAAGCTACATCATATTCGAGGAAGTATTCTAGTAATGTTTCGACAAAGATCCTGGACAAATCAGAAAGACGTACAAAGGAGATCATAATAACGTTGGAAACAGTTACCACTCAGACGGTTGCATACAGATATCAACGTATTATTTAAAAAGTTAACTATAGACTGTATACATGTCTTATTGTAGTGATTTTACGGTTGTGTAGAATATCTATAAATAGATGACCGCGTAGCCATTATTTCTTGGTTTTGACATTTCACACAAATCCTGTATACCATACATGTCGCACAAAATGGCTACCGGTTCTAAGGAAAACGTGTATGTTCTGACCTATCTTTCATTTTAATGTATTACTTTTATTGCACTTCTTTTTTGATAACTCCTTTCTTTTAATGATTTTCTCTTTCAGTCACTTTCATGATCTAGTTCTTTTTTACATTTGTAACTTCTACTCAAGTAATTCGAAACATCTCGAAATCATATATTTACATATATTATGAATGAATTCAACGCTAATTCAATTTATAATACAAAATTGTAATGAATTCGAGGATTACTAAGAAATATGGATGAATCATAACACATTAACAAAATCATTCTCAAATTGAAAGTTTAACTGCTAGTTCTAATAAAAGAATCCACACTATTAGTTTAGATTATAAGTCCCACTTAAAAAATCTTTATTTGTTGGTTAGAATCTCAGTGAGAAATTATCTATTGAGAATCGAAAACAACTTTGATTTCTCAAACAAATTTCCACCATCAACAAATGTTATATTTGAATTAAAAAATACTCATTAATAGATAGTTTATAATTCTCACCAAGATCGGTAATTTATTGGTTACTTTGAATTAAAGAAAGCATACCTTTAGGCTTTAATCACCCATTTTCCCTTTCGTTTACCCAACTTATGGTTTATTGCGAGTTTGCTGATGATTGGTTTTTGACCAAGTAAAATAGTTGAACTTGAAACGGGAAGAAACTCTTATAATTAAGATAACATGAGTTTAATTTTTTGCGTACATAATAATCATCATAAAATATAGGCTTGTTATTTTGGTTTAGTGTTAGAATTAGAAATACTAAAGAGCACGGGGGGTTTAGTTTATCTCTCTTTAATTTATCTCTTTCTCTAGATGTAGATTGACACATTGGTGTTGATGGATCATTTTATTTTTCTATTTTGGAGTAGAAATCAGTTTTTCTTTGCCCTAAAGATGACAAGGTAGGACAATGATTAGCTAGAAAATGATGAAAATTTGCCACATTTTGTGTCAAGTGGGAGAGAGTATATACATGATTGACAATGCACTTAGCAGCACAAGAGGCTTGGCTGAGCTCAAAGTTTTGGTTTGAAACTATCACGATAAAGAACAACAAGAGACAAAATGTTTGAGGAAGAGTTAGGTATAGAAAAATAAAAGAGTAAATTACATTCGCACTCCCTCAGTTTTTTCAAAAATACATCCGATACCACTCTGTTTTAACACATTACTTTTAACCCCCTAAGCTAACGGCGTTTAATAACGTTTTCAGCTTTAGATGAAATGACAAAATGATCCACCGTAGGCAAGAGCCATGCTCTTAGGCAACACTACAATTGTCGTCAGTGGTGGTGAAGCAATTAGTGGCCATAAAGCTGAGGCTCTTAGCAAAGAACTGGGCAGACAATTGTGCTCTGATTGATGAGTCCAATGTGGTCCCTGGTTTGGTGTTGCTACTCTGGTGTAGCGATCTGTGGATGCAAGAACACACAGTGACAACGTTACTGAATATGTCTCTTTTGGAAGAGAATAAGACTCTAAAAACGAATGTTGGTGTGGTGAATTTACTGATTTACGTGCTCAAGACGGGGACAAAGACTTTGAAGCATAACGCGGCGTGTGTGCTTTTGATCTTGCGTTGGTGGAAGAGAATAAGAGCTTTATGGCGCTTGTAGGGTGATATTGCTGTTGGTGTCGTTGTTGTTGGGGGGTTCAAATAGAGGGAAGAAGGACACATTGATGACACTGTATAAACTGTGTTCGGTGAGGTAGAACAAGGAGAGGGTGGTAAGTGCCGAGGGCAAGGAAGGAGTGGGCAAGGGAAAGGGGAAGGAGGAAGGAGGAGGAGTGGGCCAAGAAAGGGTAGTCGTGGGGGAGAGAGTATTGAAGGAAGTTGGGGGCGATGAGGTCATGTAGAACTCAAGAAGGAGAAAGGAAGGGGATTGACGACGGTGGAGGGAGATGAAGGAAGGATCACATGAACACCATCTCGTAACGTCTTCAACGGTGTCGAACAAACAGGGGTGCATTTTGTATTGTTCCACAGAGTTTTAAGGGGTTTATTGTAGGGCGTTTAAATAGAAGGTTATCGGGTGTATTTTCGAAAAAATTGAGGGGGTGCAAGTGTAATTTACTTAAAATAAAATGACATTTTCTAAGGATGGAGAAAATGAGAGTGAGAGAGAAAGAGGTACCTAAAGAGGGCCAATGCTATTGCACGGTCTACCATCTTTATTTACCATTAAATTAATCTAAACCTTACAATTATATCCTACACTCTTTACATTGAATTATACCTCTTTGGTTCTTTCCCTTCCCAGTAACTTCTCTGCCTTCCGTTTGCTACGACTGGAGACAATTTTTGGCAGCAAAAACTCTGCCACTCTCTCACTCCAAACTCCTCACCCTTTCTCTCTCCTTTCTTTGCACCTTTGCTTCACCCATGATCTCGTCATTCCCAAAATTGACTCCACCCTCTTCAACAAGAGTGTGGGCTCCCATTGCCAGACCTACTTCCGCCCCTAGTCCTCCCCCACCGAGTGTTGCTGTCCGCCTCACTGGCCTTGTCCCTTCCCTCAAGTTCCTTCCCCTCCTTGCCCACAACCTCAAGTTCCCTAACCCAAGAAGTGGAAGTAAGGTCCTCACTGTGGATTTCTCGCAATTGGCCAAAGTTGAAGACCCCTTCGCAAAGGAGCTCAGAAGATGCATAGATGGTTTGCAAAAATAAAGAGGAGTTGTTAGGGTTTTTAAGAGATTTGCTGGGAGGAAGAAGCGGAGGATCATCGATGTTGTGGATTTTGGCGACCTATTGCCTCTTTGTTGGAAGCTTCATCTCAGTTTGAAGAGGAAGGATAGTCACTCGTGGATCTATTGTTGTAGATACATTAGGTTTTGTTCTTCTTCTTTTACTCGATGGTTTTCTTTTTTGCTATTGTTCGTTCCCTATGGCTTAGCTGTCGAGATTGCTGGAGAGGAGGGAGGAGAGGGTGGAGGTGGCAAGGAAAGAGAAAAAAAAAAAAAAAAAGCTGACACATGGCCACCAGAAATCACCTCTGACGACAGTGAACAGTGGTCGGAGGAGTTGCTAGGAAGGGAAGGGGCTGAAGAGGTTTAATCCAGTGTGGAGGGTGTAGGATATGATTGTGAGGTTTAGATGAATCTAATGGTAGATAAAGATGGTGTACCGTAGACCACCTATAAAGGTGGTCCATAATAACATTCGTCCTTAAAAAGAAAGTAGGGCAACTCTTAAACCAAGATAAGGTTGAATACATGAATTTGATTAAACGGTTATAGCTTGAGGAGTTTTATCTGGAAAAAAAAACATGAAAAAGGGGAGAAAGAAAAGTAAGAAAACAAATGTGTAATATTAAAGCAGCTTAATAATCTTATTCATTAAAGCATAGAAGAAAGTTGGAAAAAGTCGGGTTGAGAATGTGTGTTTGGTGTTTTACATTTACTAATAGAAGTTTTGAAATGGGGAAGGCCAAAACTAGCTATATAAGAAATGTTTTAGTTATGGTCAAACGAAGAAAAGGGAGGCCTCATATATCAATCACTTTCCACCCTTGATTGGCCTTCATATTCAAATTATAATATATAAACCTTTTGTATGTCTGGTACTATGAACATGAGTACTAAATTTGTAGTTATGAGTAGGAAGAGAGAATAAGATCCTAGTTTTCTTTCTTGTGTAATTTTAACATGCACCATTTAAGTTATACACCTTATATGCTTGGATCTGAATAATGTAGATGCACCAAACTTAAAAGGTGCATTGTAGAATCCCTCTTTGTTCTTTCTCTTTAATACTAAGGAGATATTGGTGAAAGTAGCAGTTGACCAGTAGGCCATGAAAACAACAGTTACCTGGGCCAATGTAGAAGCCCAACAAAACGACACTGGTAGAATTCAATGGTCTTCTTGTTCTAGCTCAAAAATAAAGGATTCAAGCTTTACAAAATTAAATGAGATAATTAAGCACATTTAACATATTTATTGAATATTTTTATGATTTAAAATTTTTTAAAAATGTTTTTACCTTTTATGTAATTATTTGTCATATGTATTTATGTTTGTAAAAGTAGGAGAAAAGTAGAGGAAAATTTTTATAATTACCACTATTTTAGGCCCGTTTTTGAAGACTTGTACATATGGCAGTCTAATTATTTCAGGAATTTGTTTAACAAGTATATTGAAAGTAGGTTTAATTACATTTTTTGTCCCTCAAAGTTACACAATTTTATGAATTTTGTCTTCAAAGATTATTTTTTTTTGCGAATTTTGTCCTGATGCATTTAAACTATCATAATTAAGACAATTTTGAGACAGTTTACCTTTAAACCGTTACAATTAAGACAATTCACGACTTTTTGTAATGTGGGAGACAAAATTCGCAAAAAAATTTCTTTGGAGGCAAACTTTGTGAGATTGTAAAACTTCAAGAACAAAAAGTATAATTAAACCTTAAAAGTATTAGTTAAGGAATTTTTATAGAGAATTATAATGAGATGTATTAGTAATGTTAAATATTATATTTTTCATAAAAATATATTTTTTATTACTAAATTAGTGTCTTAATATTTCCTTTTTTTAATTTCTTAATTAATAATATCCTTAATATTTTTCTTCTTTTTAATTCTATACTAGCTAGCATGAAATAGATGAAAAGCAAAACGGGTCATTCTATTTTGGAGTCCCAAGCCACTTCTTAATTTATAATTTCTTATAAAATATCATTTTTATTTCTTTATTAATATCTTAACTCTAATCTGAAATGTTCTTTAGATGCTTTCTTATTTTTATAAAAAATAAAAATGGCACATAAACTAATATTCTGTATGACGGCATATATGGTTTCCATTTTGAGTTTAATTTTTTGCAATTTCAATGTAAAATAATTTATATTGTCAACTAATTAGAAATCATCATTAATACGACTTAATTTCAAGATAATTATTGTAAAAGTTAACAAACTTGCTATACATAACAATTAGTAATTAGATGTAGTGTAAAAATCCTTTACACGCACACAATATTTACTCTTCCATTTTTATTTTACAATTTTTTGTTGGATATAGTTGTATCTATAATATTATTCTTGTTTTTATTACTATGATATTATTTAACTGTTATTTTTTTTTATTTTAAACTATTTCAAATTTATGGTCATAATATTTCCTATCTATTATTTCAAACATTATTCTATTATTATTTTTAGTTTTATAATATTATAAAATCTTATTTACTTTATTATTGTAATAATATTTCATATTTATTTTATTTTTTATATTGTCATATTTTTGTGACAATAAAATAATATTATACATATAAAGTAATAACATATTATGTAAAAAAATTACAAAATATTTATAATAAAAACAGAAAAAATACTTTGACTATGGTTTTAATAAAATTATATTTTCATTCTTTTATGTAAATGATAAAAGTTATATTACGATTTTATCTTATCTTATTTCAATAATAATAATAGGCACTATTAATAGTAGTATTTTATTGTTATATCCAATTTTTAGTAATATTTTTTTTTTTTGTATTATAATGTATTTTTAAATTTTTTTATTGGATTTATGGTATTATTTTAGTATTATTTCGGTCTTTTAATTATCATAATATTATTTTATTACTAGTAGAGTATTATATTTTGAACAATATTTCAAGGTTTTAAATTATAATATTAGTTTTCTATTATTTATGAAATATTTTTTTTTATCATTTGTAAAATTTATGATATTATTCATTATTTATTTCTATCTTTTATATTATTATATTACTATTTTAGTTTTGTTATTATTTTTACTTTTTATTATCATATTTTATGATAACAATAAAATTATATAGCTTTTACATAATCAACATGTCATTTGCACAAGTGAAATTGGCATCGAATCCCTTAAGCAAGGTCTTGGGTTTGAGCCTTGTGGATGAAAAAAACGTGGTTGGAAAGAAAGACTGTCCTAAAGGTAGTCAACTAGATTTTTCGACAGAGAATTAGTAATTAACAAAGCTGGTAAATACTTCACACCAATAACATGGTTACCCAGAAAAATATAGCATTTACATAAGCTGAGTTGTGTTTATTATGCGAATAAATTTTGACATATTGTTATTTTAAATGTAAAGTAATTACTTAGCACATTTTACAATTATTTATTATAAAATGACCAATTACTAATTAGCTTCGCGTTTACGTATATTTCTATAAGTTAAGCCAATACAAATATACAGTTTCATTTTTTGGTGTACATCTTATACAGATTATAACAAATGAAAAATAAAAAGTTAGATTAAAGGTGGTGGTACTTTAGTTATTAACTCATTTTTACTATTGTACACCGAAATCATGTTATCCAAATCGTGGGTTAAATTCAAGAGGGACAAATTGAGTTTGTTAAAATTTTTTTCACAAATCAATTTTCTTTAATCGTGAAGGTGTAAGAAAACAAATTAGAAAAAGAAAATACTTGTTTAGTTGGATAACGACTCCTCTGATGACATAGGAGAGAAGAAAATGAATCAAATATGTGCCTAATGACTAATCACGAGGAAGAGGAAAAGATAGGCAATTCTGAACTTGACCTTTTGCCCTCATATGATGAATTTCAAGATGTCTTGAAGGACTTCATAATGAATCCTTAAGATTAACAAAAATTATTTTTTTCTCAAGAAAATCATCTCTATTTTAGAAAACCAATTTTCAAAATTAAAGGAAGGGATGGAAGAAATTAAAATTGAAAATAAATCTTTAAGACTTATCCATCAATGCTCCTCATGTAAGACCTGCTCACAGGAAAAGTATTTGCATATCCCTTAACTGTTTAAATTCCATAAATTTAGCAAAAGAAATTGAGGGTTTGAAAAATGTGTTTGCTAAATTTATAACGAGAAAGGGCAATCTAGATATCATATTAGGAAAACAAAGATGCATGTTTGATAAGGTAGGATTAGGCTATAATCCTAATATACAAGAAAAGGCTTATAAAAACTTCTTTGTTTCTCCTAGGATATCTATTAGCCTTTTTGTAAAATGCTTTTACTATAGTAAGAAATGTCATACTACATCTACTTGCAACATTATGAAGAAAGGCCCCGGGTATGGTAAGAAAGTTTGGGTTCCCAATGGATTAGTGCCTAAGACTAACAATCAATACCTGAGAAAATATGGGTACCAAAGGTACATTAAAGTTATGATTGCAGGTATGCTTCAAGGCCAAAAGCAAGAATTGAAGCATGGAAAGTTGATTGATGTTTTTGCTTTGGCTATTGATGAAAAACCAAGGAATCAATGGACAACCAATTCTTTGAGCTCTAGAGAAATGCTTCAATTAATCTAGAGAAAAGGTTCGTCAATACAAGTCTGTGACAAAGGCTTGACCTTTTAATACAACGAACAATAGCGAGAAGTCTCTATAGGGATATGGGACAAAAATTGGAATTGGAATTCAACGAGCTAAAGGAAGAGCCTACCATGCATAGTACAGATGTAGAGATTGATGACCAATAAAAAGCGAACAAATGCCAGAGCCCCTGTGGTTATACTCCTTTTTGCCTATGGAAAGAACTGAAAGAATTCAGAAGGCATGAAACTACAATAGACCCTGAATCACATCCTTCTCCTACACATGGTTAGAAACCTACTAAAAGGCAAAGAAAACTAAGAATCTTTCTCATCTACCTATTCCTGCGACTGATGTTTTAGTTAACAATACGAGGTACATGTGTTCAATTTCTTTGTACATAACTTTTCATAAGCTAGCTTTATATGTGAACTCTTTGATCAATTAAATGTCTGTCTATATTTACATGACATAACTATTTGTTGATCTTTTAAGATGAAATAACTATATTTACATGTCTTAACTGTAATTAAATGTGTTTTAATCAATTACTCATTTAAATCATGAATTATTTACATCATGCTTACATTGATATTGCCTCTGGAATGGAAATAATTGGAAAAAAAAAAAAAAAAACTTGTGAGCCTCTCTTGATTCATTCCGTAGATTATTTTAGCTGCAATTTGTATTATCTCACTATAAGAGTGTTTTGAGCTTCCTAGGTTTTAAGGGTGAAGTATCCCTTAGGTTTAATATAGGTATGACATCCCTTAGGATTGATAAGAGTGAGGTATCCTTTTAAAAATACTAGGGCGAGGTATTCCTAAGGTTATGAGTTGTTCAAAGTAAGGTGTTCCTTTAGAATTTTTAGGATGAGGTATCTTTACGGTATTGGGCTATTTAGGGTGAAACATCTCTATTTGTAAAAGTCAACTTGTTGTAATAATATGATAAAATATAGTGGAAGAAAATTTCAAGCTTAACTTGGAGATTGAATGTAGGTCACAAGAGATTGGTGACTGAAGCAGGATAAAATCTCGATGCATTTTTTTCTAACTCTATCTTTTAATTTGTGCACTTTTATCTTAATTGCAAATTTTGTATATCTTATATACCTTCTCATATTTATGGTAAAACCAATAATTAGGGCATTTGTTATGATTATTAGTAGAATTGCTTCTATTATGTTAATCTCTATCATTAATCCTCTAACTTCAATTTAATAGTCGCTATCCTAATTGGTTTAAGCCCAATTCGTAACACCACTAAAACAAAACATCTAAATTTAGCTATGTTTGAATTTTTTTTTAGTTATAGAAGTATTTATAATTTTCTTGTAACTTCTTTTTAACGCATTTAACAAAGTTTATTAGAATTTATCAAAAATAAACTTTAAACTTAATTAGCAAGTTCTAATTTAATAAAATTTATTAAGTTAGTATTTAATTAAATTATTTATCTAAATACATCATGATGTATTATATAATATTTAGTTATTACAGTATAAAATTTACCTATACAAATTACTATAAGTTTGTTCTATTGGGATTGAGTTTAAAAAAATTTCTTGGCTTAGAACATTTTTGAGAAAAAATAATTAATTTTATATGGGTATGTCTGTTTAAATTTTTTTATAAAAAGGTAATTTTAAGCATGTGTAAAATAACTTATTTTTTGAAGATTTTAAGTGTAGGATTTTCCTATTGAATGTTATATGATATAGTATATTAACATGTCGTTAGTTCGAGTGAAACTGAACTAAATCCTTTAAGTAAAGTCTTAGGATTGAACCTTTTGAATGAAAAAAAATATGGTTAAGAGAAGAGACCTTACTAAAGGTGGTTAGCTAGGTTTTTGGTAAATATTAGTCATCAACAAAGCTTGTGAATACTTTGCAACTATAATATGGTAATCCCAACAAAATATGATATGAAAGTATTAAATACACTATATTAAATATTTTACATCTCTTAAAAAGTAAATATTAATTGAATAACTTTTATGTTTTTAATATAATAATTTTTTAATAAAAATTTGGTTTTGTTAAAATTAAATATAATAAATGTTTTATTTTCTAATAATTTGTTTACTTTTAATTGCTTAAAATTAAGTTTAAGGGTTGATATTTACAAAATTATAAAATTTCCCATTTTTTATTTCTTATAATTTATTCATAGACACACAATAAAAAAATCCTTTATTTATAGTATAAGTGTTTTTTAGTTTGATTACAATTATAAAAAAACAATTTTATTTTGAAAAAATAGTTATAATCATATTTTTTTCAAAATTAACTCAAAGTAATTTTTCAAATGATCAAAATTTATTTTTTGTTTCGAAAAATTAAACAAATACACTAAAAATTAAAAATATTTTTTATGAGAAAAAAAAGCTGAAACAAACAGAAGAATTTCCTTTCCGAAGGGATTCTTTGTTACTAGTACTTTGATTTGATCGCCCAAGACAACCAGATTTTATTTTTATTTAACAATTGATGATTTTCGGCATATTTTTTGATGTATCACAACAAAATGGATCAACCGCTCAAACTGGTCGGCAGTCAGCATCACTCCAAGAGTGCAGGTGATAGAAACCTTACATCGACCTTAACTAATCAATTTTGAATTCCTAATGTTCTTAGAACTTGTTTGGTAGAAAGAAAAAAAAGAAGAAAAGAGGAGTTAAGAAAAGAAGATAAAAGAAATAAGTGAGAAATATAGTAAAAATTAATATTGTTTAATTGAAGAAAAATAAAAAAAAAGTTGGAAAGAGAAAAATAAAAAAAATAAAAAACAAAATGACATAATTGATTTAGTACAATAACAAAATCGATTTGGCGTGTATAAAAGTTACGGAGGCTTTCACACTATGTAAATCGATTTCTTTTACCAACAAAATCAATTTTGTTGGTTTCATTGCATCATTTCCTTGCAAATTTTCTTATTTTAACGTAAAACGATCGGATTGTGAAACTCACCTTTTTTTTTTTAAATTTCCATATAATTTCACTCTACCAAACAACTTTATTTTTACTACTTCCCTTCTCTTCTACTCTGTTCCTTCCTCTCAAACGAAGGCTTAATGTTAAATTATTAATCTTAGCCATAGCTTAAAAAAGTAATAAATTCCACTTGCCTTCCATTCCTTTCGTTTATAAGATGCATAAACATGTTCTCGATTCTTTTCACACGTTTTGAACAGAATCTAAGCTTAGTTATCCATGTTGAAATCACCTTCATGACGCCATCAATTCATCAATATCATCAATTGGATTTGACATCTGTGGGATTCCTGACTTTAGACTCTCAAAATAGCTAATTTATAATATTGTCGGTATAATATTGCCATCAGGAATTTGCGTAAAATCTTTTATGCTAACTGGTTACTCTCAATGATGCTTTTTGAAGTGTGATTTGTAAATACGTACCCTATTCCATTTAAAATCAAAATGGTACGTCAAATCTTCAAGGAGGTTGCTGCCTCGTTTTAACTTGTAATCTTGTTTATAAGAATCAATTTTGCTCAAGTTAGACAGGACTATTATGAATAATAAAATTCAGCTTTTTCTTTGAATATTTAATACAATTGTATATTTAAAATTTGAATTTAAAACCACTAATTAAGCTAAAATAATACTGTACTAGTTGATTCACGTGTTTGATGGTATATATTTTAGTCATCCTAATTAAATTATTCTAGCTCCGCCACCACTAAATACTATTGCCATTGTGTGCTGATGAGAAGGATTTAAGAATAAGAACTGGATGCTCGTTGATGGGTGAGAAATCACAGGACATGTCACGTATAATCTTCCGCTTAACCCACGATCGTATTTAAAACATGGCTTCCATTCGTGGGCCATCATATCAAATATAATATCCCCGAATTTCGACGTGCCCAGATTTACGTTCACAATAAATTAAGTTTCAATATCTCAAGCAAAATAATAATAACAATAATAACCGTTCAATTAAAAAAAGAAGAAGAAGTTATTTTTAACATCAGTCCTTGATCATTATGACTAATGTTTAAAAGTATTAAATATATCTATTAATCATTTTCAATTACTTAAAAAATAAGTCTTAAGTGTTTTTTATATTTTTTATATAATAATTTTTTTTATAGACTACAGGTATTTTTTACGGAATACAATCTTATTCGAATCAAATAGAATTACTATAAATGGTAAAACTCTCTCTTCAAATTCTGTTCAACAAAAACAATTTCTTTCCTAAGATTTATGTTAATAGAACTGAAAAAGTCATGTATTAATAAATAAAAATTACATTTTAGAACCAGATATTCTCTACGAGAGGCAATTTTGCTCAAATTAGGTAGAATTACTATAAACAACAAAGTTCTTCCTTCAAATATTTAACACAGCCGCATACCCAAGGCTTGAACTTGAAACCACTAGTTAAATTGAAACAAGCTCGCTCTAGTTGATTGACACACTTGGTTATTTATAATATTATCTGATAGAAATTAAATTGTAAATATAAATCTTATAAATCTATACTAGTAATAATATGATGCTTTAGAGAGAGAGAGAGAGAGAGAGCATGCTTAGTAATAGAGGTGCAAAATGAGTCAGGATAGTCGGGTCGGTCAGAACCCGCTCGCTAAAATATAGGGTTTGAGTTCCAAAATTTGAGCCCGAACAAAATGCGGGGCTTTTTAACTCGATCTGATAAAACTTGTGTCATAATCGGGCTCGATTCGAGCTACCCATTTTTTTAAAATTTTATTGAGAAAATGGGACTAGGAGAAGTTTAGGAGACTAAAAATAGTTACTAATTCATTGTCTTAAACTTTCATTTGTTTGACATAGACTTTGATATTTGATTTTGACAAAGACTACTTATAAAGTTACAGTACATGATTCCAAATTATATTTTATTTTTTTGAGTTACATATATTTAAGATGCTATGAGACTTTTGAAACTTAATTTATTTGACATAGGTTATTTATAGAGTTACAATACACGTATTACATTTTTTATTTTTTGAGTTGCGTATATTTATATTGGTATAAGACCTTTGCAACGTTTACTAACCCATATGCGTAAGCCATTAAATATATAACTACTATTACTGCAACTTTTATAAAATGATGAGGTTACCTTATAATATATAAGTGTTTTTTGTATTAAAAACAATTATAATGATTATCATAATATCACCTTTCAATTTTTTATAAATGTAATGATATAATAAAATATTTTTTTTATATTTTATTTATTACACTAAAATAAATATGTCAATAAAAATAATTATCACAATATATTTCAATCTTGAATTTTAAGAAAAAAAAATTTAACAAAAAAAGGAAAAAAAAATGATAGGTTGGCCAAAAAGCCTACAACCCACATAAGACTGGATTTGAGTATCAAATTAAAAGGCCAAATAAAATTTGGACCTTTTTGGCCCAGCTTGTGACCCGCATCGGGCCAACTTGCAATGAGCCGAGTAGCCCATTTTTCCATCTCTACTCAGTAGTCGTGACCTTGGCCTAGTTAGGGGTGGCAAAGTGGGCTGAGCTTGCTAGCCCGACCAGCCTAGAAAATGACAGGGTGGGTTAGATAGGTTAGCTCGCCAACCCGCCCTGCCTAGCCAACCAACCCGGCGGGCTATCGGCGGGTCGGGTTGGCCTATTGGGCCAATATAAATATGTATATATATACATGTATATACATGTATATATATATATATAAATTATAACTTTCTATTGTTTATATTGCCCTTCCGTTTACTCCTTGTGGATTTTAGTTGTATTATCCATTAATTGGTTCTAGCATATATGAATAAAAAGGAACAATTTGTTTTTATTTTAGCATTTTGAAGAAAGATAGAGTATCAAAATTGTCCATCGGAACTTCTCAACTTTGCTTGGATCTATCATAATTAAATTAAAGTTTTATTTCTTTTGATGTTTTTATTTCATGAAGCATTAATGAGTTTTCTTCTTCTTTTTTTTTTTTTTATTTCTGACTAGCCAGCTTGCCTGCCTGCCAACCCACCCTAAAACGGGACTGGCCAAATGACTTAACTCGCCATCAACAGGCGGGCCCGCTTGCCCCGGCCTGTTTTTGGTGGGCTGGCGGCGAGGTAGGCCAAAACGGGACAGGCCAGCCTACTTTGCCACCCCTAGGCCTAGTGGAGCTCGATACTTAATTATCACTTACTTAGAATAAATGTGATTCCACATGTTTATAATATATGCTAAATAATAGATTGATGTAACATCCAAATTGCAAAAAATATAAGTTATATTATTTACATAATAAAATTATATAATATTGTTTAAAGTATTATTTTTTAGTTTAATATTTATATACAGTCAATGTAAAAAATTTTACACTATCTATTAATTAATGTTAATAAATCATGGTAAGTATGATTTTTTAAGTTAGTTATTATAAAAGTTAATAAACTTACCAAATGTGATAAGTTATGATTAAATATTACGATAAGAAACATGCAAAATAGCATCGAAATTGTAGCGTCGGTGTAACATCCTCTTTTTCTCTAAATTTTCTTTATTTGCGAAAGTAAAATAAAACAATATTTTATTTTATTTTTGCTTGTTATTGATTGTTAGTTTAAATAATTGTATAATAATTATATCTGTGCTAAATTAATATAATTAAAAAAGTCATTGAAAGTAGTTTAGAAAAATATTAAAAATTTCAATAAATTAAGAATTTGTGCATAGATCAAAATAAGATTTGTGAAGCCCACTGTGGTGAATTGAAAATCTGTATTAAGGGAAGTTGAGACCCTTTGCCGAAATACTTGATCGATATCAACTCTAATAAGACAAACTATGATTATATCATTCTTGTTAGACCCAAAGTCTCAAAGTAGCTACACCTTGTGATAGGATGTGAATCTTGTAGCAGAGGCCAAGGAGACCTCAAGGATGTTTGGTGCACGTCATCCCATTGAGGGCCAGAGGGTTGCGACTTTGTGCCGTGGTTAAAGGGATTTGTACACTAACATTCCTAACGAGTTACTACAATTTATCCATGATCAGTTGAGAGTATTGTCGTGTACCTATTATCACCAAAGACTATTCGCATTCTAGTTTTGGTTGGCAAATCACCTAATGTTATTCCTATTCTAGATTAGGTGATTATTGATATTAATTTGACATGCTTTGGTCGGTGGAGTATGAGCTCTTGATCCTGCTACTTTGTTGTCGAATAGTCCTCCATGGAGATAAGTCAACACCTTATATACCCATCCATTGTGTCTTTAAGTTAGAACCTCACTCCCTCTTCGTTTGTTTGTGTGTTTTTTTCTTTTCTTTCTACTTGTTGTATGCTTCCCCCACCTCATTAGATGGTAGTAGTTGGCATCGGTATAGCGCAAGTAAGAGCTTGGCAGGATCTTTCCATGTTTCTAGTGGCAACTTTTTGCCACTTTGTTTCCGTAAAATAAATATTCTGTAGCAGATATGGCCAGATTTAGGAAATTGTAATATTGTATTTTTATATCTTTATGTACCTACTATTTGTGATGTAATGTAAAAAAAAAAAACACTTTGTATTTTTGAGCATAAAGAACATAACATAAATATTATTATTAATATATTTATATAGTTTGGGGTGTTACATTAGTGGTATCAGAGCTTGGCCAAGTCTAGTCAGACCTGGGGTTAGAGCTTGACTATGGTTTTATTGTGTCTAGCTATTTGTTTAGTTTTTGATAAAGCAAGTACCTATGTCTGTAATTATGAATGTGATTGTAATTGTGATAGCAATGTGACTGCTACTGTTACTATCTTTCTAAATCGTTAATGCTTTAACAAGGAATCTTTGGATTCATTTGTAGAAAAATGTCTCAATCAGGATTTGGCAACAACGAAGGCAACGGGGAAGAATTCTCTAAAACCATATGTATGTTGAGGGACGTGGCCAAGGCGCTACTACAACAAAATCATCGAGAATTTGCAACATCCCCTAAGGTGAACCGTACAGCCATGGAATTCAGTGAAGTTGCAGACTTCAGAAGTCATAAACCTAATCAATTCAAAGGTGGATTTGACCTTGAAGCAGCAAAATTGTGGATTTAGGAAATGGAAAAAATCTTTGAGGTACTAAAATGCAATTTAGAGATGAAGGTGAATTTTGCTGCTTACATGTTGGTAGGAGATGCAAAATATTGGTGGGTAGGTACTCGTCAGCTACTAATAGCTGAAGGATATGAAATCTCTTGGGAATTATTCTGTAAGAAATTTTTGGAAAAATGCTTCCCAGCAAGTATTAGATAGGCGAAGCAAACTGAACTCCTGACTCTGAAACAAGGTTGTATGATAATGGCAAAGTACGCTTCTAGGTTCAAGGCTCTGTCAAAGTTTTCAAGGTATTATTAGATTCAACCTGATGAAGGCTGGATGTGTCGCAGGTTCAAAGGTGGATTGAACTATGAGTTGAAGAGAGTTGTAGTGCCTTTGGAGATCACTTTTTTTCCTAAATTGGTGGATCATTGTAGTAGAATTGAGGAAGCAAATAGATTCCAGGAGGAAGAACTTTGGCCCTCTCCGCTCTAAGGGTTAAGGAAATAAATTCCAATAGAAACCGTATGACAGACATGAAGAATTCAAACCCCCTTCAAGGAGATTCCTAGAATGGAGAAGGAAGTTCACAGAAGTCAACTCAACAAGGTCAGTTGTCCCAAGTGTAGCACGCACCTCATATCGAGGATTGTCTAATCAAAGGAGTTGTCAGCTACAGATGCCTGAAGCCTAGTCACACGGCATATAACTGCGATCAACCACAAACAACACCTCCATCCAACAATGCTCAAGAATCAAAACCAAAGACTAATGGGAGAATCTTCACAATGCATGGAATAGAAGCTGCTAAATCAGAGGACCTCATCCAAGGTGAAAGCCTTATAAATAGTACTCTTCTAATTTCACTGGTTGACTTAGGTTTTTATTTCGTATGTTTGCATGAGACCATTAGATATGAATATTTCCTCTTTGTCTTTTGAATTTATTGTTTCCACTCCTACTTTTATGTCAGTATCCATTACTTTAGTATGTTTAGAATGTCTTGTTAAGATTCTTTGGATAGTGTCAAATTCTTCGTCGAGTAGGCCTTGCGGCCTATGAGATAGCTCTACCCACATCTTTCTAATGTCCATAATGTATTCTATGTGTCTCATTTATAAAAGTATGTTCCATATACATCTCACGTTTTAGAACCTGATTCAGTAAAATTAAGAGAAGATTTGTCATGAGGCATTTCTTATAAAGATCGAGGATCAAAGGATTAAGCAGTTACGCAATAAGCAAATCCCTCTTGTCAAGGTGGTTTGGGACGACGTTGCTGATGATGCCATTAAAAGAAAAGATTTGAGAGAAATATCTGCCTCTGTTCATAAGAACATAATTTCAGGGATAAAATTATTTTGAGCCGGGGGGGGGGGGGGGGGGGGGGATTATAACATCCTCTTTTTCTCTAAATTTCCTTTATTTGTGAAAATAAAATAATTACTATTTTATTTTATTTTTGCTTCTTATTGATTGTTAGTTTAAATAATTGTATAATAATTATATTTGTGCTAAATTAATGTAATTTAAAAGAGTCATTGAAAGTAGTTTGGAAAAATATTAAAAAATTTAAATAAATTAAGAATTTGTGTATAGATCAAAATAAGATTTGTGAAGCCTACCGTGGTGAATTGAAAATCTGTATTGAGGGAAGTTGAGACCTTCTACCAAAATACTTGATTGATATCAACACTAATAAGATGAACTATGATGATAACATTGTTGTCAGACCTAAGGTCTCAAAGTAGCTACACCTTGTGATAGGGTGCAAATCTTGTAGTAGAGGCCAAGGAGTCCTCAAAGATGTTTAGTACATGTCATCCCATAAAAGGCTAGAAGGTCGCGACTCTGTGTCGTGATTAAGGTGATTTGCGCACTAACATTCCTGACGAGTCACTATAATTTATCCATGATCAGTAGAGACTACTACCGCGTGCTTGTTACCACCAAAGACTATTTGCATTCTAGCTTTGGTTGGCGAATCATCTAATGCTATTCCTATTCTAGATTAGGTGATTATTGATATTGATTTGGCATGCTTTGGTTGGTGGAGTATAAGCTCCTGATCCTACTTGTTGGATAGTCTTCCATGGAGATGAGTCAATACCTATATACCTATCCATTGTGCCTGATCATGAGTCAACATCTATGTATTCATGCATTGCATTTGATTGATTATTGTCTGTAATATAATGCAAATTCTCTAATTTATAATGTTTCTTTGTGATTGTATGCTAGATTAGGCCCTATGGATATTTATTACTGTATTGATGCCTTTAAGTTGGAACCTCACTTCTTCTTCGTTTGTTTGTGTGTTGTTTTTCTTTTCTTTGTGCTTGTTGTATGCTTCCCCCACCCCATTAGAGGGCAACAATTGGCATCGATATAGCGCAATAGGAGCTTGGCAGGATCTTCCCACATTTCTGGTGGCAACTTTTTGCCACTTTGTTTCCGTAAAAGAAAAATGTATTATGTAGTAGATATGGCCATCTTTAGGAAATTGTAATATTGTATTTTTTATATCTTTATGTACCTACTTTTCGTGATGTAGTGTAAAAAAAATCACTTTATATTTTCAAGCATAAAGAACATAATATAAATATTATTATTAATATATTTATATAATTTGGGGGGTTACAATTGGTCTTAACACCGACGCTGCTAGTGTCGGTCAAACTGATGCTACTAGCGTCAGTCAAGATATAAATACATTTAGTTAATGAGTCAGTTAGTATTAATCCTCTCTTTATATAAATTAGAATAACTATCTTGAATGAGAGTTTTTAAGAGCCATTATTCAACAAGAGTGTTTTCAGCTTCTTCTTTTTTTTTCAACAAAAGTGTTTTTAGGAGTTTTTCTTAACTTCTTATCTTTATCAATTTATCATTTTTATTTTTATTTTTAAATTATATTTTAATATTTTAAAAAAATTGTCAACAATTAAAAATAACCTTTTATCACTACATACATATATATATATATATTATAAGTCTAAAATATAATTTATATGATAAAAATATTTATTTATTATAAATTTTAATTATAGTATAATTTATATATTCAAAAATATTTATTTAATATAAAATTTGGTTATATAAATTAAAAATTTGTCTTATGCATTACACAAGCTAAAATACTAGTTACAATTGTTTTCTCAACATCAATAGATGTTCCCAATCAATCAATATCCAATAGTTTCCTTTCTAATATTTATTACCATTATACTTGAAATGTATATAATTGTTTCCTGAAATGTAAAATCTCAACCAATTATAATATTTGATACCAAAAAGACCCACTACTATGCAAAATCTTTTTTATTTCTTCATTTTATTATGCAGTTAACATCTTGAATTATTATTAATTTATGTATTTCATTTTGCAAAAGTGTTGATGTTCTTTCTTCATTTTAAAATGCACATTCTTGTAGAAATTTAGAAACTTCGATTGATTGATTCATTCTCTTAACATAATACTCTTCAATTGCAGCGTAAAAGAGTACATCCCAATTTGATGATGAGTTGGGGTCATTTTTGATGTTGTTTAAGGGTTCAAATAGAGTAACATCCCTATGGTTAGAAGGACTTACGAGGAAGAATGTAGTTTTAATATATGTAATCTCTTATCATTCTTACAATGATGTTTTTCCATACAAAAATATATTTCTAATGATTACTCTGTTGAGGCAACTTGAAGATGTGGAACTAGGCTAGATGCTTATGTGTTTTGATTTGCTTTATTTGAGTGCAATTTGTATTATAATTCTTTTTGCTTTTATATGTTTGATGTGTGTGTGTGTGTCTTATGGGTAGGTGAATCTTATATGATGATATCTAGACTAAGTGAGTAATCCACAAGTTAAAAATCATGTTTTTGTAAAAGGCTAAAACATGATCACTAAAATGGACTTTGAAAATATATAACGGTTTTGGAAGTCACTTAATTTTTTTTTTTAAGAAAAAGTGTTTCTAGTAGTAATAATCGATTATCAATAAGCCATAATCAATTATTGTACTTTGCCTCTTGATTGAGAAAATTGATCTTATGGTAATAATTGATTATTATTAGTGAATAATTGATTATTGTAAGTAAATGTGAGACATGCTCTCGCCAATAATCGATTAACTCAAACAATAATCAATTAATTTGATTGAACTGAAACTCAATGGTTTTCAGGATCAAAATAATCGATTATCGTATGACAATAATCAATTATTGAAGAAAGAAAAAAATATGAGGCTCGCAAATAATCAATTATCCGGGCCAATAATCTATTATTCTGTTCATATTTGATACCCAGGCATCTTCAAGAACAAAATAATCGATTATCCATAGATAATAATCGATTATTACAGTTTTAACTAGAAATAATTAACTTCTAACCCTTTCCAAAACGTGACTCCTAATTCCTAATTAAAGTTTATACTTCTTTGATAGTTCTATGAGTTGCGAAAACTTTTTTTTAATCATCTTTTGAAGATCTTTTCATCAATTTGGTTGATTTCTCATGGATCCCTCAAAGAGTTTTGGAGTTGCCATATAAAGGATTGATTAGTAAGCCGAATCTTTTTCTTATACATCACATACAGGTGATTTCTTTTCATTTTTTTTGTATTGTTTTGTGTTAGTGCTTCTTTGAGAGGGTTTTCTCAAAGGAGTTCTTGTAGTGAGTTCTACAAGAATTGGACCAGGCTCTTGTGGATTTTCAAGAACATTGGGTATTTTTCTTTATACTATGTGTGCATGTGATTGAGTATTTGTAAAAACAATTGTTGTTATAGTGGAGTCTCAATTGAGTTGATTGAGAAACTGGATATAAATCATAGTGGTGATGATCAAACCAGTATAAAATTCTTGTATTCACTCTTTTCTTTATCTCTTGTCACTACTCTCTGCTTTTGAATTGAATTTTGATATGCATGATACTGTCATGATGTTTTTGTTCATAGTTGCATATTAAAATCAATCCTACTACATCAAATATTACCAAATCAATTCAATTCACAAAGTCTTGAAAACCAAGTTTTACCAATTTGAAAATAGTGTGGGATTCTTGAAAATTTTTATTGATCCAATTCACCCCCTCTTAGATCTAGTCCTTCTACTTAACATACTCTTGGAAATAAATGAGAAACATGAATAGATGATATATTTGGGACAAGTGATATAATTATGAAAGGCCAATATGCTTACATATGGTTAAACTATAATAGATAATAATCTATAAAAATAATTAATGCTTAATGTTATTATTAATAGTTTGTTTTTTGATGCAAAACTCCTTTTTTTTTAGAACTTTGCAATTACATAGTATATGATCAAATAAGAATTTTCTTTTATCATATACTAGTATTTTAATCTATGCATTGCACAGAATAAATATTTATTTCATATAACTTAAATTTATAATAAATAAATACTTCTAAATATATAAATTATATTATATTAAAGTTTGTAATAAATAAATATTTTTGAACATATAGATTATATTTTAAATTTATAATAAACAATTATTGTAATACAATGTTAATTTTTAGTTATTGATAATTTAAAAAAAATTAAAATTTAATTTAGAACTAAAAATATTGAAAATAATAGATTGAAAGAGATAAGAAGTTAAAAAATTCTTAAAAACGCTCTCATTAAAGAATGACAGCTAAAAACACTCTCTTTGAAGAATAATAGCTAAAAATGCTCTCGTTCAAAATAGCTATTTTCATTTAATATATAAGGTGGAAAACTATCTTTTAAATATTCAAAATCATGAAGTCAACAGATAAAGATTTAGAAGATGTAACTTTTAGGGAAAAAATTATTGTTTTTTCTAAATTTAAATAAGATATATTTTATTATACATTAAATATTAAGTATTAATATCTAAATTTTTCTTGAAAATGATATATTATATTTTTATTAGTAAGTTATTTTTTTACGTTTAATTGAAGTGAAATGTTATTAAGAATATATAATATTTTTTCTAAAAAATACTAAATAAAAATAAAAAAATAAGTAAAGAAATTGTAAAATATATGCACTTACAAATTTTAAATTCATAAAAGTAAATGATATGAAATATGAGGAAGTAAAATATTAGGGGGATTTTCATTAACCGGATTTGAGTGAACCACATAAGTATATTTCACACTACATTTGATCAAATATCTGAAGACATTAGGTCTATGAGTCATTGTCACTTATATATTGCTCAACATACCCAATTTTGTCTAATGTGTGACTTATTTCCTCACACCTATCATTCCAACAATAATATTGGTCTTTAGTAAATGACAAAAACAAAAAGTATATATCTTACACATTTAATATTTAAAATTTAAAAACATATTAAAATTTTCAAAAAAAAATTCTTAGAAGTTGTCCAATATCTTTTAAGCAAACACAATGCTGTCTCTTCTTGAAACAATATCACAAAAATAATATCAATAAAAAATAACAATATATAATTAAAACAATATGAATTATAGTTAAAATACCCCCCCCCCCCCACATTGATAGTATTAAAAAGGAAAATTTAATGTAATTTCAAATTGAGGAATGCTAGAATACACGCTCTAACACACTCCTCCTAATACACACTTTATTATTGGTTAAAATTTATTGAAAACTACAAACTCATGAGAGAGAATTATTAAATAAGATGTGGAACCTACAAACTTTTTGAAGTTTTCAAGAATGAAATTTGCATTTATTTCCTAAAAGAAATTTATTTAATCTAGTTTAGTCTGTAAGAAAAAAAATTCTAAATAGTTTCATAAAATTACAAGTGCGCACGAAACATTTCAAATTTTCAATTATTTCCCCCCTGTTTTAAATATATAATTAGTCCTTAAAAAAATAAGTTATATATTAACTTACTCCTATACAAAATTATTAGTAATCTAGATTGATCCTTAAAAACATTAACTCAAAACGAATGGGACGACTAAAATATCTGGCATTTGTAATCTTGAAAACCAAGTGTGTGTTGGTGAGAAATTATTTTTTAGAAATAATCATTTATTTTTCAAAAACTCTTTAAATAAATTAATAAAAATACGTGATTATTTTTAAAACAAACTAAATAAGGAATGCTTAATTTATTTTAGAAACCAAAATTGTTTGTTTAAATAAGTGTTTATAAAATTGATTTTGCTAAACTGATTCTAATTATAATTAGTTTTGAAGTGAAGTGATATATGTTTGAGGCACTTGGATCCATTGCAGTAGTGATCCTGGCCATTAAATTTATATTTTGTTGGGAAAACACCAATTTATTTAACATGATTCGATAACTCTTGCCTACGTCCATGGAATCATTTCAATAATATTCATTCTCAATGAAATTCACCCCATTATAAGTTTTCTAGACAAACTTGTGAAATTTCCCCTTCACATGACTCCCATTTCCAGGCAGAGGTGACCCCTTCTACAGGGTGGTGGTTCTTTTTATCTCAAGAACTCCTATTTATATAACTTGTATCTTAATATTAAAATAGGAAACAAATTCTTAAAATAAAAAGAATATCTTTACATCTAAACAAAATCATAGAAATTTGAAATTGAAAATTTTAATTGTTTCCTAACAATTTCTCCTTCAATTAAAATTTTCAAACTTCTTCTTTTACTCCCATCGTCATGGATGCTCGTCCCAATCTTGTCCAATCACGCTTCCGCTCTGCAAACTTTGGTGTATTCCCCACCTCCACTCCGCGAGTATTGGATGATGACATTTCTTGTACTTGTACCGTCGTTAGCTACTAAGACACACCGCTTGACTTTCTCATTGCCAAGAAGACTTTTGACATAAAATTGCACCACCATTAGCTACCAGAACATGCTGCATGACTTCCCATTGCCAAGAAGACTTTCGACACAATGATCTTACACGGATCCATCATCAACTTTATCAAGTTTCAATACTCCTCCTTTGACAGGTCACCAAGCTGTACAACCATAAGCTTTGATACCATTGTTGGGAAAACACCAATTTATTTAACGTGGTTCAATACCTCTTGCCTACTCTACAGAACAATCTTAATAATATTCATTCTCAATGAAATTCACTCCATTACAAATTTGTTGGACAAACTTGTGAAACCCTCTATTCATATGACCTCCCTCTACAGGTCGGAGTGACCTCCTCTATAGGCTAGGTGGTTGTTCTTATGATCTTATCTCAAGAACTCCTATTTATGTAACTTGCATCCTAATATCAAAAGTGGAAACAAATTCCTAAAATAAAAATATATCTTTAAATCTAAACAAAATCCTAGAAATTAGAAATTAGAAATTTTAATTGTTTCCCAACATATTTGATGGTTATTAACAATGGGAATATATAAAAATAAAATAAAATTAGTTACCTAAGGTTGATATGTTGTTGTAGAGGCTGAAGGGTAATAGAGAATCCAAACTCATGTTTGAGTGTTTCTATTTTAAAAGCAAGTTAATAGAAAAAGTAAGTATATAATTTTTTTATCCAATGCAAAAGCTACTTAAAGTTGTTTTAGTGCATGTTTGGAACTACTTTCCCTCACCCAAAAAACCATGTCAAATGAACCTTTGATGCAAAAGCTAGAACAAGGAGCTTTAACTTTAAAGTGGAAAACCATGTCCATGATCCAAAATCAAACATGCTATCAATTCAAAATCAATTCTTTAACGTGATATCAAACATGTAGACATTTACCTAAAAGCATGTTAATTGGTATTTTAATGTGATTACTCAACGTGAAACCATACATGAAGTGTTTTAGGATGTGTTTGATTTTTATTTTCAATTATTTTATTTTATTTTTCAAAATGTAACTAAACAAAGTTGTTCAAATAACTAGTGGGAGTGGTGCAAAACACAAAGCAGAGTGTGAAATTAAGAAATAAGTTCAACAAAATGAAAGCAGGAAAAAGATAAAAAAAAAAACTCCTAATTATTCTTGCTTTTTTGGTTTTTTAAAAACACTTATTTTTTAAATCATTTTCAAAATTTAATAAATTTTTGATGAAAAATTAATCATTCAATATTACAGAATTGTTTTAGAAAATAATTTTTAAAACCAAGGAATGAGAAAGGAATGATTCATACTCTTTTTGTATGTATTTTTTTAGGACCTAATTTGAGTAATTTTTTTAGAAGGAATTAATTGGTTGCGCGGCCCACGCGCGAGAAGCACGACTTGGAAGCTTCTCCCCCAGTTGGTGCATCTATTAAAGGTTCGTTTACTCTTCGAATCAGCAAGCAACAATTTGACTTCTCTCTTCCTGTTTTCTAGATTCCAATTTCCAAACCACAGGCTCCTAGGGCTGCTAAACTCACCTTTATTTCAATTTTCAAGCCTAAGCTAGCTTGAAGATGGTAGTAATTGATGGTGAAAGTAGAAGGTATGGTTTGCTGCAAGCAGCGAAAGATTCTGACTATGTAAAGACAGTATATGGCAGCTACTACAACGTCTATGTAGAAGCCTTTGGGGAAGAAGGAGAGAGGTGGGATTTGTTTAGAGCCTACGAGGGGGATTTCCCTGACTTCAATGACCTGCATAAATATGATGGGTTTGTGATCACTGGTAGCCCCAGTGACGCCTATGGAAATGATTACTGGATCCTCAAACTCTGTTTCATGTTGCAAACTCTAGATGCCATGGAGAAGAAAGTCCTTGGCATTTGCTTTGGTCACCAGGTATATGTTTCTATTTCTACCTCTTGACCTTCACTTTACCGTATTCAACAAATGTTTCATTTAGTCGACGCAATGAAAGTGTATGGTAAGTTTTTGCATAATCATTCAATTACAAATTATTATATATGACGTATTTGTCGACTTTTAGAATAATTATATTATGCTAACAATAATTTTTGATTGATTAACGGTATAAAATTTTTTACTTTGATAATGCATGAAAATTAAACTTTTTCAATTTTTTAAACATTTTATTGGGTGGTCAATTTGGACCCTTGTTGTCATGAAATAATATTGGTGACAATTTTGTCAATGGCCTTGATCTTGTAGGTACTATGCAGGGCTTTGGGTGGAAGGGTGGGTAAATCGAACACTGGGTGGGACATTGGCATTAGACAAGTGCATTTCATTAAAGATCTAGCTCGATCTTACAGCTACCTAGAGCATCATGAAATGACAGAGTCGCTTTCCATCGTTGAGGTACACCAAGACGAGGTTTATGAGGTTCCTGTGGGGGCAGAAGTGGTTGCATCGTCAGACAAAACTGGAGTGGAAATGTTTGCAATTGCAGACCACATTCTTGGAATTCAGGGTCATCCTGAGTATGCCAGAGATATACTGTTTAATCTGATTGATCGGCTACAGAATATGGATGTCATAGAGGTAACATTATTAATTAGCATATTTCACAGTTTTTGTATTAAAGGCAACGGTCTTCAAAAGTCTGAGTCCTTGCTGTTATAAATACAGAAAGAATTTGCGGAAGATTTGAAGTGTCGATTTCAGTTTGCCGAGCCAGACAAGGAGTGCTGGGAAAAGATATGCCGCAACTTTCTCAAGGGAAAATAGAGCTCAGTTATAAAATAATATGAAATATGTTGCAAAAAACAAATAAATTAAATAAAATTAGAGGTTTCTCAATATTTCCATTGAGGGAATCAACGAAAATATATGCTTTTTCTATAAACAAATATAACAATCGATAGCTGTCTTATGTAAATACACCGTGTACACATGTCCTTATTATAGTACATGGTTGTATTGGGTATAACGGAAATTATAACAATATTCCAAATTCTGATGATGTACGGAATTGGAAATTTACGGACACTAAAGTTTGATAAAGTTGATTCCTGACTTGAATGAATTCAATTTAAGCTAAAAAAAGCTTATTAATCAAATGAGATAATTGATAAATTAACATGGATTAGGTATAGCTCAATTTGTTAGATTCAAGAACTAGTTCGGCTCATGCAGAGTATATAAAGGATTTATAATATTAACGTAAATTATTTTATATAAATATCATTTGGTTTATAATTTTGTTGTTTCATGTAATCTGAATTCATGAGTTTGAACTTAATAATTTGTGAATTCAAAGTGAGTCGAATTTTAATTAAAAAAAAATGTTTCATGTAAAACTTCACTCAAATTTGAAATAAACTAAATTGTATTAAGTCAAGCTAGATTAAATTCAATTCAACTCAACTTATTTCTAGTACTATATATGAATGATGCACCAATCTTTGTTTTGGTTAAAAAGGAGTTTGAAGTAACATTAATTTATTTAATTATAACATTTAGTGTTTTATAACTCTGCCTATAATTTCATTATTGCTCTTATGCCTCAATAAAGCTAAATAGTTATGTTAAACACTCTACAACGATGTAAAATTTGTTGAAACCCTAAAGCGGATCACTCATGATAGATTTGTGTTGTGTCAAGTCGTTAATTGGAGTAACGTGATGTGTGACTCGAGTGCATTGTTAAATGAGATAGAGTCACAGCACAAATATATACTTGAATGTAGTGTTAAATGAAAAAAATTTCTCACATTTTTCTCGATATATGCAGATAAAAAGCAAGTTTAGGAAGGCTTGATTAGGTTTGGTACTTGAAATATTAGTACTTTGACAAGTAAGTTTGTGGAGATGGTAAACACCATGATTCAAAGAAAATTAACATGTGTCTTCAAGAAACTAAATGAGTTGGAAAAAAGAGAGTTAAGGAACTAGACCCTACAAGATTTGAACTTTTGTATGTAGGAAAAGTTAGAAGAAAGAATGAAATGAGTATTATTATGGGCAATAATTTGAAGAAGAATGTGGTGGATGTAATAGGATTGAGAATAGGTTATTATCTTTAAAATGAATGGTTGCAATGGATATTATCAATCATAAGTACATATGTACCATAAGTAGGGTTGAAAGTACTTTTGAAAAAAAAGTTTTGACGGATTTGGAAGAATTGATTCAAGGCATTCTACGAGAAGAAAAAAGTCTCATATATGAGTATCTAATGGACATTTTGGTAGTAAGGCAAGACAAACAAGAGCTTGTGTTTGTTTTAGTTTAGGAGAGCTAAATGAGGAAGAACAATTTATTATTGATTTGTTAATGGCAAATGCTTTCAATATTATAAACACTTGTATTATGAAGTAAAAGGAACATCTAATCAGGGATATAATCACATTGATTAGGGGGGGGGGCGGCGTAGTCACTGCTCGTAATGCACAAAATATTCTCAGTAATATATATATTTGCCTCCCTTTCTTTTTCTTGCCCATCCTTCTAAATTTCCCCCCTTCCCTAACTGATATTTAGGCTTTAATGTTACAAAAGCTATCAGTTTTTTTATCATATGTCTAGTCAAAACTTAAAATACTTAAGCAACGTGCAGTGTTTTATTTTTCCTCTTGTAGTTAGACTATTAGTAGTGAGTCTTTTTATTCTTTCAACCATTGGATCATATTTTTTTTCTTATATTAAGTTTTTTTGTTTTATTTTATAATCTTTATTTATAATAATAGTTATTAATAGAAATGATTAGAATATATATTAAATAAAAAAAATTTTCATTCAGGATTTAATTTTAAATAATAGAATATCATATAATATATGATATTTTATTTTTTTATTAAACTAAATTTTAGACAATTATAAATAATAAAATTTAGTGATTATTAATTTTGCTTATCATGTGTTAAATTCTCCCCTTCCCCAAAATTATTTTTTCTAGCTCATTCCTTCTACATCTAATTATTTATAAGAGTAGAACCTCAATTATAATTTGATTTCTTTTTAGTAAGGAGCCCTAGATAAAAGAGCTTGCAAGTGCAAATCAAGATATCAATAACAGATGAGAAAACTATTTTTACAAGCTTTTGACTGACGGATAAGAACTTATCTATAATATGGAAGGATTAAAAATACAAAGAAGACATCAATTGACTCACTATTGTAAAATTCAAGTTAAAAAGGTAAAAGGAAGTTTTTAAGAAAATGGATAATGGTAATATTAGCAATAGACGTATTCCTATTGAAGTTTGAAAATATGTAGATGAATGGAAATATTAGGGCTCATTTGATATGGTTTTTAGTTGTGAATTTTGAAATTTTCAAAAATTACAACTAGTTTTTAGTTTTTTCTAACTTTTGGTTTCAAAATAAACCCACTTTGAATTTTTTTACTTTGTTAAAATTAGTTTAAATGGTGGCGATAGTGGTGGTGATAGTGGTGACGGTGATAATGACAGTGGTGATGTCGATGATGATGGTTGTAGCAGTGTCGACTATGGCGGTTGTGGTGGTGCTGACGACGATGGTTGTGACAGTGTCGATGGTGATGGTGGTGGTGTCGGTGGTGGTTGTAGTGGTGGTGGTGGTGGTGGTTATGATAATGGTGGCGAGAATGACTATTGTCAAATATAATGATATGTGTTTTTTAAAAAACTAAAAACTAAATTCATAAATCCTTTTTTCTTGATTTTAAAAATGAAAATAAAAGTGTTTTAAAATTAAGTTAAAAATTATTTCAACTTCATTTTAACTAAATGCATTTTGTTTTAAAAATTACATTTAAAAACCAAAATCCAAAAACTCACAAGTCACAAACACCTCAAACGAGGTCTTAATTAATAATGTAGTCTGAGATATAGATTCAGCACATCTGAAGTGACTACATGTAGACTACAATGACTGTTTTAATTAAACAATCTAACATCCTTGATTTCAGGTGACCAAATCACCTAGGAAATATGTCTGTTGAAGCAGTGATTTTTCATATTTCTATTAAAGGACTATGCCCTATACATGTGATCTGTATCCTGGATCACTGGTTTTCTTGTTCTTCATGATGCTGTTCCTGCTTTATGTCAAAGATATAACAAAGTTAAAAGCGTCCTTAAAAAAGGTAGGCCAATATAAACCACATGTAAGGCTTTTTGGGCCGTCCTGTTAGGGCCAAAATGGCTGCCAGCCTCCCTAGAGTGGCACTGCTCTAAGATAGCATGTGTTTCATCCTCTGGAATGCATCTCTTAATTATTTTATCCCTTGTTTATTAAGATGTAGCTGTACAAATAATTGGTCCTTGTTCTTTTGTTTTTCTGTAATATATGCCTTTTTTTAGTTGATAGAAAGAGAGGAATATAAATTATTGATGTTGTACTTGTGTAGTGTCTCCAAGAATTGGAGAAAAAGATTGTGGATAGGTCAGTTGCAGCTCCTGCAATGTTTGTCCCCAGACAAGTGGGCTTTAGGTAAACTCAATTTTCTCAATTAATTCAATATCATGTTTATAAAACAGTAAAATCCATATACCCCCAGAATTTGTCAATATCATATTTGCTGGATTTTGTTACAGATTCAGCTCAATTTTTTTGACCCCATCAATATATTTATTAAATCTATTGTTCTGAATCTTCTGACCACAGGTGCCATAATTGAATACAATCATCAGACGCCAGCTGTTCCAGTCAGAACAACCAGTGCTCTTACATTTTCCAGTATAGAGATGGTAGTGGGACATCAGGCTATTACGTGCCAGATATGCATTTGGATGCTGTTTTTGAGGGATGTGTGACAACAAATTCTTCAGTGCCTGTAGTTTTTGGGTGAGCTTTCATTAGCCTGAGATGGTTGATACCATCCATATTTTTTCATGATTGTTGGTTTAATCTTGAAAAACATTACTTTGTGAATGGAGCAGTTGTAACGACCCAGTTGATGATGTGTTTGGATTTGGGCAACAGGAAATGCCTATTGTTTCTTGGTGTGATTGTGGAGCCAAACATCGTTACTCTACTTGTTCCATCACAGTTAGGTCTTCCATCAGAATAAAAACTCTACATTTTAATATACTTCTATCTATTAAACTTCTATTCTTTTAGTGGTTTTTAAGTAAAAATTCTATGCTGAGGGTCATCTGAATTCTTTGGTGAATGTAGCAGGGGGATTTGTTCCTTTGTTCTTTGTTCTTAGGAGCCTAATAAAATGATTGCATAAAAGTTTCAGACCTACTAATAGATGGCAATTGCTTAATACTATACTGGAAGCCGTTTAGTGTTCTAGGCTACTAATGATTGATCTAAGCAAGATGCTAAAATGATATTTTTGTGTGTTAATCTTGAATGTTGAGATCAGTTCATAACTTCTAACATATAGATAGGGTCGTGTCTAAAAATATTGAAGTCTAAGACAATTTTTAGAGAGACTTTACATAATATAAATAATCAATCCTTATATTAATCTTATAACTTTTAGAGCCACAACATCATTGATCAAAGTTTTATAATCATATAATCTTAACATTTCACTCTTAATATATAAGATGGCTAATTCATTCAATCTACATTGTAACATTGTTAATCATAGATAGGATTTAATTAAGCAATTTTAATATTAAAAAACTTCTTTTGGTGGTGGCAATCATTATAGGTATTGTCAATAATATTCTACAAGTAATGCATGTGTTTGAAAAAGAATCTAATATTTTTATATAGTTTAATACTTCTATTAGAGTTTTTTTTTTGGATAAATCATAATACTTCCACTAGAGTGTTAATTTCTTCTCTCAATATTTCTTTGAATACTTTTAATTTTAAAAATAAATCATGACCATCAATATTAGAATGTTCACTAAATCTCAAAAACTTTTTAAGATTAATATCATAGTTTTTTAATTTATCCTTATCTAAAGTTTTTAATTTTCTGGATTCAAATAAAAAACCAAAAATGATTTTATATTGTAAAAATTATTCAAATCAAATCTTAATTAAAAGAAATAGAATGATCTACTATTTATACAAAACATTTAATACATTTATATTCAAAATAATAATTGAAAAACAACTATGTGATTTTTCATGCATCTTCAAATTAATGTTACAAATTTACACTCTAAATAATAATAATAACAATAATATTTAGTAAAATAAAATGGGGCCTAAGGCCATTGCCTTATGGCCTTGCACACTCCACGGTTACGCGTATAGATTATGAATGTGATTGTGGAGAATGAAAATGCTTAGATGATTTGAATTTGGCACCGATTTACAGCTATGTTTAGTATGTTTCGGGTTGTCATCTACTTAGGTGCCTCTCTTGGAACAGTGCCTTGAGCAAGACCAAATTTAAAAAGGTAGTCCTATCTATTTCATATTTAAAAAGGTTAAGCCTGAGAGAAGTTGAAATCCCCTTTGAACCCAAAGTAAATATATTCTTACCGTGATCCAGTGTAAGATGTATATTCATTAGTATCCTCAAAATTTTATAACTCAAAATATCTGACAATAGGTATTTGTATACTGATCATGAAGTGGCTTGAAAGAATGTTCACCTGTAAGCTTTTAGACTTGCTCTTTCCTTTGCAAATATTTCAGGCCTCATTACGATTTAAATCTGCAGGGCATCTCTGTCAACGGCCAGGCATTGCAAATTGATTCATCAGTTTTCGCAACATCAAACAGCAAGTAACGTGTCACGAATAGTGTTTTTTTTTTTTTTAATATAATCTTTTATAACGCAAAAGAAAATTGTACTTTTGCCTTATGAATGAGTAATGTCTCCTGTGGAAAATTGAATTTCTTCACGCCTCAAAATCTATTTTATTTTTGGAGAAAATATTCCTGGGCATCATTTTTTTCTTTGTATTTTTTCTTACACAGTTATTTGAAAAAAGGTATACTGCATTTTTTTTCTCGTTTTAATACCGTAAAAAATAATATAAAAAGTTAATATACAAAGAGGCTATCTACTGTGTGTATGTGGGCACACAAGGTGATTGCTAAAATATATTTGATTAAATATTTTAAATTACATAAAAAAGCAGGTATTTAATTTTTTTGCGTGTTTTTAATATAATAAATATTTTTTAATAAAAATATTTATTTTTAATTTCTCAGCATGTGTCCATGAGTACATAAAAAATCTCATATATAAATAGTGTAGCCTTTACTCCCTCCATATCATATTAAAAGTGAGATTTTGACATTAAAAAAATCAACACAAACAAATAAATACTAATCGTTGGATGATAATTGCATCAAGGTACATGTTAAAAAAAATGCATCAAGTTACAATTTTTTTTTCTGAATAGTTACAATTAATTTTTAAGTCTATGCAAAATTATGGATAAATATAACCAATTAATAAACATAATCCACCGTATATTATATGTGAATTTCAATGAGTCATGAATATAATTAACCTAAATGAAAATAATTTTATTATCATAATATAACACTGACTGATGCATCTATATGAATGCAAAGGGTTGTGCATAAACAAATTTAAATAGTTAATGTTGCATAAATCCGTAAATTTGAATACTATTACGCAGGCATGCAGACAGAGATGAGACTTTGATTAAGGGCATAATTGTTTATGTTTTTCTATCGATAAAGATTTTTTATTTATAAAATATGTTTAACAAATTTTATAAAAATTAGGCAAATTTAATAAAAGTTCAAAAAATAATAATTTTAGTATTTTTTTTCATAGAAACTAAAAATAGTAACTTCAAAATAAGCTCTAAAAAAACTATATAACATAAAAGCATTAAGAGAAAAGTTATTCAAACATAATCTAAATATAAGCTAAAATGTAGATAACTTCATTGACCACAAAGAAATTCCTACACGGTTAAAATCCAAGAACTTGACCACTAATCAAACCTTTCGTATAATGCAGTATAATGCAAATTTTACCTTTTGTGCATTTTCATAAAACACCTTGTAGGAGTCAATATCGCATAATTTGATAAATCTAAATATTCATCTTGTTATTATTAAACACATAAGATTTTGTTATTGCTTAAAATTAAATGATTGCTTGCATTTTAACCTTAAATACATTTTTAGAATGTGGGTTTGAACCTAACTCAACCTTACAAAACCGACTTGTAAGATGAGGGCTACCTTCCACTTATATACACTTATTTGGCCAAATCACTAGTTTACAGAATGTGACATCTGCAAATGGTCTGATGACAGCTCGATAGCGGGTGACCCAATAGACCCAACAACAATTGCTAGAATAGGCTTTGATATCATTTTAGAATGTGGGTTTAGGTCTAACTCAACCTTACAAAACTGGCTTGTAAGGTGAGGGTTGCCCCTCACTTATATACACTTATTTGGCCATATCATTAGTCGATGTGGAATTTTCAACATATATTGATGAGATAATACCGGAATACATTGACTAGATGAAGACGTGTTTATCCATATTTTCTTTAAAACAACAAAAAAATAAACTAAATAGTTATCACTCCTTCACCACTTGAAGAAGATCAATCTCCCAAAGCTGCATTAATCTTCATTTTTATTATTAGATTACTGACGTTGCTATAAACAAATTTATTTTTTGCATACACAAATTGAAAATGAGTCCACTTATTAAAATATTTGTGAATGAAGATCTCTCTTCTAAAAAGTTAAACCTTAGCCAAGGATTTATGAGTGGTCTTTAACATAATCAACCAAATAAATAAATAAACAAACACGTCAGATCTTCTTTTTTCCATGCATTATTCAACTCTCGAACTCGTCACAATGGTAAAACGGCACAATGGAGCTGAACTCGTTGAACATGACATCATCCCCTTCCTCGTATCTATTGGAATCTTCATACTCAAAGTATGTCTGAATGTGATCAGGAAATGTGCACTGTGGCAACTCAGACTCCAGCTGTGTTGACAGATTATTGGCCACAGATGTCATTTCCTTGAACTTGGATGACTGAAGTAGAAGCTCCAATGCTGACGTGGCACCAGCTGGACGAGGCTGATGTGGCACCAACGTGGCTTCTTCTACGATATTATTGAGTGATTCCTGGTTGTGGGAGAGGCTAATTTCTTGTTCTTGATTGGGGGCGAAGTTGCTAGTGCAATTATGATCTATGTGAGTAAGATTAGTACTAATTTGGTCATTATTGTTGATGTTGTTGGGCTTAAGCCACTTAATATAACGGCTGAGATCGAAATTGGTGACAGCATTGAGTCCACGGTATTCAATAGCTGCCAGGTCATAGGCCGTAGCAGCTTCTTCCTGGGTAGCTGCGAAAATTATGAAGATGATCGATTTAAGATTTTTATAATGGATAACATTATGATCAATTCAAATTTTATATTAATGATAATGACATGTTAATATAGTGCGTAACAGGAAAAGGTTAAGTTAACAAATCAGTTAAGAGTTGGTGGGTTTCCTGCCCCGTTGAATACGACTCTGATAAATTTGCCATAAATGACCCATGCAAGCCCGTGACATGGGGATAAATTAATTAAATAATAAGCGAATTGAATGTAATCAATGAAAGCAATTTATTAAATGGTACTTCTGGATGGTTTTGGTTTACAATAATTGTAAAAGTGCTTTCATTTAGGTTTGAAATGTGAAGAAGTTTATGGACGTGTGCCAAGGATTGACCACTTATACTAATTAGAGTTGCGCCACTTGTATTATTAAATGGCAAAATTTAGATGCAAATATGTATTTTTTGTGTTATTCTTTAATCAAAACAAAAGCTTTATCTTGAGAAGTCACACATTAAAGATCTATAATGATTATTAAGATAAACTTTAATTTTTATTAAACAACATCCAGAATTATCTAAGGTTCTGCACGTAAGTGTTGCCATTGCTAAATAATAGTAGTAAGAACAAAGAACACGTTATGTATGTAAGTTTCAAAGCATTTACGTGTATTAATTACTAATGTTAATGTATTCTCATTATTTCAGTGCTGGCTAAAAGTATTTTGGGTAATGAGAACTTACCGTAAGTTCCGAGATAAAGATATTTATTGCCAAAAACTTTGCCAATCCGAGCCTCCCATCTTCCGTTGTGATGATGTCTGATCATTGAAAAGCAAGTCAAGAAGATTTGATTAGAATGATGTCTACGACTCGGTATATGGTTAATTTCGGAGAGTGAATCAGCTCAGTTAATTAGCAGATGCACTTCATATAATCAATTTAATTCTCGGTCCGTAGGATGTATAATGTGTTAATATATGCATAATATACATACCTTGCAACACCTCTGTATTTAGAAATTCCCCGAGAAAAACCGCTGCTTTTCCTGCAATTTAATTTTTAATAAAAATGTCTCTATATAAGCCACGGTTTTTGTGAAAATCTTCTTGATATTGCCATAACAGAAACTTGTTAGAGCTTTGTTACCTCCTCAGCGATCCGATATATTCCTCTCGTGATTGACTCTCCATTTCTTTCAGTTCGTTCAGGTAGTTTGATAACTGCAATTGGAGCACAAATTTGGTGAGTTTTATCTTCATTTTCGAAATTAATCTTACACGCACGATGCATATAATATGAAAAACCACACACCGTGTATTAATAAAACGTGCTTTAGAATACAATTTAAGTACCGGAAAATTAAGAATGGTATCTTGACCCCAGTATTTCAGCGCTGCTAGATCATAAGCATGTGCTGCCGCCTCTTCATTGTCATAAGCGCCTAAATTGCATACAACTTGCTTAATAACCATATACTTATTATATGATCGATGTCTCTTTTTTAATCAATATATAATCTAATATACGTACCAAGGTAGACTGAAGCAATTATATGTGAAGAAGAACCCCCACAAGATTGAGAACACCACATGGAATGGAAATTAACATATTAGCTAATTAACTTCATCAACTTATATATATAATTTAATTGATGCGAACTTATACAAGGGTAAAGATCATGAAACCTTGTCGTCCTTTCTTTTTCTGTGACTCATTCCAGCAATGCTTGTCCCACAAATGAGCTTCATATCGGCCTGTCCATCGGTGCCTGATGGTGAATACCCATTTAATTGGTTAATTATTATAGGTATAATTAAAATTAAAATGATGAAGTTGAGATATATATATATATATATATGTAGAGAGAGAGAGAGAGAGGCAATGAATTGAATTAACAAGGGATCAATTAGAGATTAATTAACCTAGTGACTCCTCGGTATATTGAGCTGCGTTGAGGAGGGGAGTCTCTAGGGACACTTCTCCTCGTTCGTTTCACCTTGGTGGTGACAGTGTTGGTTGCGTTAAGATTATTGTCATTGCTTGCATTGTTTTTCTGGGTTCGCAGCTGTGATGTTTTGGCCATGGAAAAAGTTGCACCATGCAAGGCAAAGAACAAGATGGATGATATTTATGATGTGTACAAAATAAGTTCATATATATGTGTGAATAAGTATTGATTAAAGTGAAGAGGTTTATAAAAGAATGGGCTAAAGGATGGGGTTAGAATAGATTGCGCTGGCAAACATGGGGATAGCCGGCTCAAAGATGGTTGTTTCTGGCCGTCTGTAAAATCGGCTCTATGTTAAATTCTTTCCCCTTGTCTTCACTCGACTGTGTTATGTAGTTTTCAATACGTTTTGATGTCTCTTAATTTGTCAATTTTAATAAGTTTATCCTTTGTTTTGTACCTCATAAACAAGTATTTTCGGTTTACATTATTTTCATAATTAGATAAATATATACCCGGGGTATGATCAGGTTCCTTCTCTGTCATTTTTAAATTGGGGTATAAGAAACAAGCTTGAAATAATTCAATGACTACTAATACCATGCTAGATTTTACTAATTAAAATAGGCCGAGGTATCATATTGACATAAAGTAAAAATGTTACCATCTTTAGTTTTCTTTCTTTCTTTCATTTGTTTAATTTTTTCGAGGATCTAGCTAGCTGTCAACTCTTTTTTTTTTTTAGTAAGATCATAAAAACTTAACAATTGTTTTGGTACATTAAAAACTTAACTTTAAAAGTGTATTTAAATATTTTACATGAAAACTTTTAAATATAATAAGTCAAAAACCTACGGCCATAGATATTATTTTAAAATAGGTAAAAATATTAATGAGAAAAATTATATTTTGCATAAAAATATATTATATTACTGTATATTTAATAATTTGTATATTGTAAATTTAAATGATTAATTTTTTTGGTGAAATATTTAAATGGTTAATTAATATACTTTAATTTTCCTCTGTAACATTAACTGTTAATTTACATAATTAAATAGACCTTTCAAAAAACTTAGATGATATGGACGGATATTGTAGATCGTAGGTGTTAAACTATTCAACAACTGTGTTTTTCATCTTATTTCTATTTGGGTATTTTCATTAATTTATCCATATAATTAATTAATTTTATTGATGCCGATAAACTTAATTATATATGCATATTTCATTATGAATAATGTGTAAATTGTGGCTCGAATTCAATATAAGAATGTTAATATGTATCGTAAGATACCAATGAGATCTAGCTCAGTTGGTTGAATACTGTGCATGAGTTGTTGTAAACGTCCTGGTACCAGAATTCAACTCCTTAGTTTAAATCATAAAAAATGTGTATTGTAAGGTTGAGAGGAATTGAATTGAGTTCAAAACTGTTAAACAGCTTGAGATGATTCAGCGGTTAAGAATTAGTTAATTCACACTTCAACAAAAATCATCATCCTACTCTAAAACTTTTGCAAGATTAATTTTGAATATAGTATTTATTTACTAGCATTATTTTTTTAAGTCATTAGCTGATTGAATTTGTATAGCTTAGTAGGCAGGGTAAATTTTAAAATATTCGCAAAATGCGTTACACACTTACACCTAATTATCAACATGTACATGTGATTGAACCATTTATTCCATTTTTTTAAAGAGAAATTTCAAATGTAATATACTAAGTTACCTAATGTTGTCTCCTTATGCATGTAATTTAACGCTCAGCAGTTCCGCCATGTAGGTGTAACTACCCCATGTGGACGATTAAAAGGGTTATGCAGTTTTTGGGTTTAGGGGTACCCCGCTTTTCCACCATTTCTGAATTTGCGTGCTCTGTACAAACTTTAATGTTGGTGGGGCCTAAGAATTAGATCATAGTTGCAGTAACCATTTGCTTTTTATAGTGGATGGAGACATCCATGGACTGCCATGCATACTGAATTCTTTGTGAGTAAACGACACATGCATTTTAGCACCCAAAAAAGACATGCATTAATTAGTCATGCTTAAGTGTTTAGTAGAAATTTGGTAAGCAAACCATCGCTCATTTTCAAACACTGACTCTCAGTGCCACTGAGGGTCACCTAAGTTACACCTAATAGCGAAAAGTCATTTACCAGTCTGAAGTTCTTATTTGCTTTGTCATGTTAAAATGTTTGAAATATATATCGTGAATTTTGTTAATGCGTCGCATCTGATCAATTGTAACTCGATTTGATTTTCTGGAGTTCAAACCTGCGAGGTATGTAATGGAAGTGGAGGGTTCACGCGATCATTTCTTATCCTATGTTATTATTAATGAATCGTTATTAATGAAATTAATATTAGAGCTTTCTCTCACGCAAATGTTTTATAGTTTTAGGGTAATTTATATGTAGACACTAGACATCTCAGTATTACAAATGCTTTATATATTAAAACCTATAATTTCTTTTTTTCACTCTCATCTTATTATATCATATCACCTATTATACTTACACTTTATTCTCTTTCTCCCTTTCTCTCCCTAGTGTCAACTGTCAAGTAGAATGGCGGTGTCCACATATATCTCATTTTCCTATAGTTTATACTTTTTGATAATCTTAACAGAGTTGAAAACCATATTAAATTTGAGTGTATTTTTTTTTTATTCTTTTACATTTTTTTTATTTCCGTCTTTGTTGTAACAAAAGAAATATTTTTTATTTTTATTATTTTTAAAGAACTTTTGAAAAATAAATCATTATTTCTGAGGCTTTACCAAAACATCCCTGAATCATTATTAATGACTTTTAGATAAAATAGACGTCAAAAGTAATTATAAATTATTAAATATTTCACTAGTTCATTGTTGTATATTAAAACATTGCTCTTAATATAATAAATACATTGAATATGATATTAAATTTTCCATTATTTCTCTATCTCCCAAGTTAAGTGGGTAACAGAGTTTTTTTTTTTTTTGTAATTATAGAAATACATTTATAGTAATTCACTAACACTATACATATACGTGAACTATCACATTAGTTATTCATTTCTGTACATTATCACAGTAGTTATTCATTAATGTGCAATATCACATCAGTTATTCATTGGTTAAAATAATTAGTAGGTCCCTAAACTATTTAGAAATTTTGAATTAGGTCTCTAAACTAAAAAAATTATAATTGGGTCTTTGATTTTGTAAAAATTTTGTAAATAGGTCCCTAATATTAGTTTATGATGGCTTAAAACAGTCAAAAAAATGACAATTTGTAACAATTTTAAATACCTTAGTAACTCAGTTACAAAAATTTTATAAGATCAATAATCTAGTTACAAATTTTTTTAATTTGGGGACTTAATTAAAAATTTTCAAATAGTTTGATTAATTTAACCTTATTCATTTGCGGAAACACTAAGCTAGTATTAAATTTTTAATGCCATGTTTTAATTCAATAAATTATTAAATAATGAAAAGATTAACTAGAAAAGCCAATTCTACCATAAACAAAAGACCAAAGAAAACAGTTAACCCTGAAAGCAATTAGAAAAGCCCAAACAGAAACCTTGTCAGGGCTTCAAGCCCAGTAAGACAAAACCCAATACAACGTGGCCGATCTGAGTAGAGGTACTGCTCATCCCACAGTAACGCTATTCAGATTTATTTTTTTTGTGTGTATGTGTATCAGTGTGACAAAAAGGAATTTTTTTTGTGTTGCTTTTCAGTTGTTTGCCTTCCGGCTAGTTATTATTCTATTAAAAAATGACCAACAAAATAAATAAATAAATAAATAAAGGTTCTGCAAAATTGTCTGGAAAAGGTTCAACTGAAATTAGCAGATAGGATTCCACCTCGTCTCCGTAACTCCTTAACTACGATTGAGTAACTTTTATAAACAATTAAACAAAGGAAAAAAAAAAAAGGTCCGTTGTTTTCACACTTAAATTTTAAGACATTTTATTTTAAATAAAATTAAAAAAATTCCATTTACCCAGAGAGATTTTTTTAATTATTATTTTTATATTTCGTTACTTATTATATTTTTTTCGCCTAGAGAATAAGACAAAGTTCACATTTGAAGTAATTTTATTTATATAAATAATTTTATGTCCATTTTCGTACCAACAAAAATGATTAGAACTAATGTTTTAAAAATTAAAATTGTCATTGAATTGGTGAAGGAATTAATTCTTAATTTATTGATCAAACATCATAGTTGAAATTTGGTTGAATAGATGTTAAAGGAATAATAAAATATATAAATTTATAAGAAATAAATTTATAAAAAAATTTAAACTAAAAAAATCGTATAGCGTGTTTAGTCAGATAAAGAGCCAATGATAAAAACCTAAATAATTACAACTCATACTTGAATGCATTTATTTGTCTCAAAAAATATTTTAGCTGAGTAAAAAGTAAAATGAAAAAAAATAATTGAAACCAATTTTCTATCGCAATTTTTTTTCTTAACTTTTTAATTCTTTGTATGTGTGCACAAGGTTGTCAAACTAAAGAGTTTACATAAACTCATGAAGCTTTCATAAACTCAACTCGTAGAGTTAACTCGTAAACTCATTAGAGTTTACGTAATATAAAAAATAATATTAAAAAACCTATTAATGACATATACACTTAACAAAATATTCTTAACACAACAATTATTCAACATTTTAACTTCATAATAAAACAAAAACAACAAACCACAATATTAAAGTGTGATAATACATTAGTACTAGATAAGATCAAACTACATAAATGACCAAAACATATATAAACTCATAAAAAACATAAGTTACTAGGGTGAAAACATTTGAAAAAAGAGTTAATTTCTTCAAATCATTTGATTTCTAGTAAAACACTGCCATTGTGAAGTCAATGGAGGATAAAAATTACATTTGATTTCAAACTTGTTGACTCGCTTCTTGACTCGAGAGTCTATGCGAGTTTACATAAGTTTAAAGAGTTTACCCGAGTTTATCCAAAAAATAGTCTAACAACGAGTTAACTTGTTTTGTCTACCTAGAATCGTAAGAGTTTAAGAGTTAACCATGTGTGTGCGCATTCACGTATATACGTGTTACCAAACCTATATTAGCCTATTAGACCAATCTACACATTGAACCAATCAATCATTATAAGGATTCACCACATACCATACAACTAACTGGAGAACTTTCAAGAATTCTGGGATCATCGTCATTATCAAATAACCTCATTATCACATGAACAAATTATTTGTAATTGGGGGTGATAAAATAAGTCAACCTAATCTATCCTAAAGTCAACAAAAAATATATTGACTTTGATTCGTTTTGAGAATGAGTTGTAAATCTCAACCTAATCCAACCTTCATGGGTTATGGGTTAGGTTGAACCACCAAAACTTAAAAAAAAAATAGTTATAAAAAATGGGTAATTCATAAGTTGACCCAATAAAAAGATAAAAATATATAAATATAAATAATTCAAACATAATTATAATGTCAAATCATAATAATATTATTTTACTAAATTGTCTTGAACAAATACTCTTTATAACCTATGATCATGAGTTAAATAAGTATAATGCAAAAATAACTGACATGAAATAAAAGGCACAGTATATATACTATATTTATTGTCATGAAATCTAACTTAAGCATAACCAAGAGTAGCACCTACAATTCAAAAATAAAAATTGATAATGCTATAATGAAAACTCAAGCACAAGATCATAAAACTTACTGTGATAGTACTTTCTTCTCTAAAGTTACAATTCTATCATTTAGAAAAAAAAAAAAAAACTAATCCATTTGAATGAAGAATACAATAATTGTAGCAAAAAAATAAAAAATAAAACAAACAATCTATCAAAACATCCATATATTTATTATTTAACTTCATGATGATAGGTTATTAATATTATTTAATAGTCCTCGTAATATTATGTCCAACAAAAAAAAGCACAATCTAACAGGTCAACTCAATTCAACCAACCTTTTTTGTCATATTAGGTTGATAGGTTATGTAGGTTGAGGTGTGTAGGTAGATGAGTTAAATCATGTAACCCAACCTAACTCATTTTAATGGGATAAACAGGTTGACTTGCCAGGTTTAACACATTTTTCCATATATATCTCTAATTATAAGTGAGTGAGTATGTTCTAAACCTAAGTCCAAGTTCATAATATCCATGTATGTTTTGAACTTCAATTGATGTTTATAATGAACCATTAGACTAATCCACACATTCTCAATCACCCATCACAATAATTCACCACATAACAACCACATAACTAACTGCAAGACTCATTTCAAGAATCTTGGGTCCACAATCATGATCATTAGATAACTTTTTTTTTTATCACAAATTAATTTATATCTAATGATAAAATAATTAATTTATTTCTAAAGATAAGGCCAAAGATGTTATATATATCCTTGGACCAACCTATATGAAGTTACTTCTCCAACTATGACATGGAGATTCAGACCCTTGCTAACTTTATGCCTCTGCCTTACTATTTGTTTGTTCTGGTTTAATGTCTATTATTTGGGAATTGGTTTCAATATTAGAAATGACCGAAAATCATCATATTTTATTTTGTTGCACAGGTCTCAACCAGGTCAGAATGACCTGGATTAGATAAAAGACACATAAATGAATGTCATTTTCGGATTCATTATTGAAACCCTTTTGGAAAAAATTACCGTTTTAACTTATTTACTTGTTTCAGCACTTTAGGTGTGCAGTTAAAGTTTGACAGTTATTTGTCTTATATGAGCAAACAAATTCATGCACACTTTTTTCTAATTGCTGCAACATAATTGTCCTACACATAAAACACATTGTGTTTATGCAATGCTTTAGAACTCACGTTTTACCCACTCTGAAACTAAAGGTTTTACGGTTTTTTACCAAAATTATCAAATTTAATTAATATTTATGTGTATAGAATAATTTTATATGCATAATAATTAAATAAAATTCTTTAGCATGCAAACTAGGTGATCTAAACATATTATAAATCCAAACAACACATTCAGATCAAGAATAAGCATAAACAAATAATTAGATTGAGGTACTTACCTCCAGCCATTGCTTTAATCTCTACCTTCAGTGTTTTGACTTTTCTGGACCTTTACTCACTCAAACTCGATGGTGTGTTTTTCTGAAGAAAGGAGTAGGCACAGTGATCCAAAACAAAGAGCACCTTCCAATTTATAGAGCTCTGTCCATCACAGAGTTCAATTGACATAATAGTGTGAATTAATGTCCTTAAACGTTTTGTTAAAATTAATGGGTCGTATCTGATTGAAAAATGGACCACATTCAGCCATTGATTTCAAATTCAAACAATAGAATCAATGTCAACTGTAACAAAATTCCTATCATTGATTTTGAATTTGAATAGCTAGTAACGGAAAATTTATTCATGATTTGTAACAGAAAATATGTTACATTCTCCCACTTGGTCCATTTAACCCATTATTAATCATAACAAGAAACAAAATACATGAATCATGGCGATAGGTCCTCTAATGATGAGTATTATCTTCCATGTATCACAATATATTAAGTTTCTTAATATTACTCTTTAACTTAATGAATAAACCATATGTTTATTCTGGATCTAATCTTAATGATATTTCTCAAAACAAATATGTGCACAAAACCATATGAGAAAACATCAAACTGAATAAGAGTTTCATTAATAATAATAATAAATGTACGTACAATGAAATCACATCACAGAACTAAGTCCCATTTGTATCACGTGATCCTTAAAATTCTTTGGTGGCATGCCTTTAGTTAAAGGATCAGCAATCATCAACTTAGTACTGATGTGTTCAATGACCACTTTCTTTTCCTTAACACGTTCTCTAATGGTTAAGTATTTAATGTCGATGTGTTTACTTCGACTTCCACTTTTATTATTCTTAGCCAAAAACACAACAGCAAAGTTGTCACAGAACAACTTTAATGGTCTAGAAATAGAGTCCAAAACTCTAAGTCCAGATATGAAACTCTTCAACCATACACCATGAGAGGTAGCCTCAAAACAAGAGACAAACTCAACCTCCATAGTGGAAGTAGCAGTCAGGGTCTGCTTTGTACTTCTCCAAGATACAGCCCCACCAGCCAACATGAAAATATAACTAGATGTTGATTTTTGAGAATAAATGCAACCAGCGTAGTCTGAATCGGAGTAGCCAATTACCTCCAGATCATCAGTCTGTTTATACATGAGCATGTAGCTCTTTATTCCTTGAAGATATCTCATTACTTTCTTTGCAGCTTTCCAGTGGTCAACACCTAGACTACTTTGATATCTTCCCAAAATTCCAACAGCATATGCAATGTCAGGTCTGGTACAAACCTGAGCATACATAAGACTTCCAATAACTGAAGCATATGGAATATTTTTCATGTGCTCCCGCTCAAAATCATTTTTGGGACACTGACTTAAATCAAGTCTATCACCCTTCATAATGGGAGCTACACTCGGTGAACAATTTTTCATGTTAAATCTCTCTAAGACTTTGTTAATATAGGTCTCTTCAGACAAACCCAAAATGCCTCGAGATCTTTCTCTATGAATCTTAATGCCAATGACATAAGATGCCTCTCCCATATCTTTCATATCAACATTCTTTGAGAGAAATTGTTTCACTACATATAACAATCCCTTATCATTAGTCACAAGTAAAATATCATCCACATATAACACAAGAAAACAAATCTTACTCCCACTGACCTTTAGGTATATCCAATTATCCATGATGTTCTCTTCAAAACCAAATGAAGTGATGACCTCATGAAATTTTAAATACCACTGACGAGAAGCTTGTTTTAATCCATAGATGGATTTATTAAGCTTGTAGACTAAATGCTCACCATCACTAGAGGAGAATCCTTCAGGTTGTTTCATGTAAACCTCTTCCTCTAGATCACCATTGAGGAATGTTGTTTTTACATCCATTTGATGTAACTCAAAGTCAAATTGAGCTACTAATGCCATAATTACTCGAAGAGAATCTTTCTTAGATACAGGAGAAAAAGCTTCTGTGTAGTCGATTCCTTCCTTTGAGTGAATCCTTTAGCAACAAGTCTTGCTTTATGTCTCTCAATGTTGCCTTTTGAGTCTTTCTTTGTTTTGAAGACCCATTTACATCCAATGGCTTTTACACCATTAGGCAACTTAACGAGATTCCAGACTCGATTAGATGCCATAGAATCCATCTCATCTTTCATGGCATTATACCATAAGTTTGATTCTTTAGAACTCATGGCTTGTGAAAATGTTTCAGGATCATTTTTGGCTCCAATGTTGTAGTCTGATTCTTGTAGATACATGACGTAATCACTAGGAATTGCTGACCTTTTAACTCTTGTAGATCTTCTTAATGTTGCCTCATTATCTTGTTGAGGAATTTGTTGTTCAATCGGTTGTTGTTCAACATAATCTTGTTCCTCATCAACAAATTGATCTACAGGGTTGTTTTCAACAACTTGTGGAACTTCAATTACTGGTTGTCTAACACCCGTTTGTACTTGAGGGGCGTGAATGACAATCAATCTATCACTTGATCCAGAAGGTTGAGCTTCATAGTGATCCTTTTCAAAAATAATGTCTTGAAACTGATCACTCCCACTAATCAAGTCATTTTCAAGAAATTTTGCATTTCTTGATTCCACAATCCTAGTGCTATGTGTTGGACAATAGAATCTATACCCTTTGGACTTTTCAGCATATCTAATGAAATATCCACTAATAGTCCTTGAGTTTAGTTTCTTTTCTTGTGGGTTATAAATTCTCACTTCAAACAGGCATTCCCAAATACGTATATGTCGCAAACTTGGTTTCCAACCTTTGAATAGCTCAAAAGGTGTCTTTAAGACAACCTTGGTTGGAACTCGATTTAATGTATACATAGCCATCTTTAGTGCTTCAATCCACAAGAATTGAGGAAGTTTTGCATTACCCCTCATACTTCTCACCATGTCCATTAAAGTTCGGTTTCTTCTTTCTGCCACACCATTCTGATCCGAAGAACTAGGCATGTTGTACTAGGCAACAATCCCATGTTCTTGAAGAAACTTTGCAAATGGACCAGGTGCTTGTCCATTCTCCGTGTATCTACCATAGTACTCTCCACCTCTATCGGATCTCACAATCTTAATATGCTTTCCACATTGTTTCTCCACTTCAGCCTTAAAAACTTTATAGGCATCCAAAGCTTCATCCTTAGAACGAAGTAAGTAGAGATACATATATCGTGAATAATCATCTATAAAAGTGATAAATTATTTCAGACTACTTGCGTCCATGTCTGGACAACAAATATCTCTATGTATGATTTCTAATAGATTTGTGCTCCTTTTTGCACCCTTTTTAGACTTGTTAGTTTGTTTACCTTTAATACAATCTACACAAGTCTCAAAATCAGTAAAATCTAAAGTACTAAGTACTCCTTCATTCACTAATCGCTTAATTCTTTCAATGGAGATATGTCCAAATCTCCGGTGCCATAACATAGAGGATTCCTCATTCACAACACATCGTTTTAACCCAGCAATAACATGCATAGAATTATAAGCAGCATTTTGTAATTTAATTTCATAAAGACCATCAATCAATGCACCAAAACCAATAATTCCAGTTTTGTTGGATAAAGTAAAACCAATGTCCGAGAAATTAAAAGAAAAACCCAAAGTCGCAAGTCTTGAAACAGAAATTAAATTCTTCGAAAAACTCGGAACATAAAAAGTTTTTTCCAAACATAAAATAATCCCACTGCTTAAAGTTAAATTGCACGTCCCAATAGCTTCCACATGTGAACTCATCTTTCCTCCTGAATAGATGTATTGTTCACTTCCCACTGGTTTCCTTAGGTTTTGCATACCCTGCAAGGTATTAGAAACATGGATTGTAGAACCAGAATCAATCCACCATGTGTTATGATTAACACTAATCATATTAGATTCATAACAAACAAATACAAAAGGAATACCTTTCTTATCAAGCCAGTTCTTAAACTTTATGCAGTCTTTCTTCATGTGTCCCTTCTTTTTACAAAAGAAACACTTCGACTCTTTCTTTATAATTGGCTGAGCAGGAATCTTACCCTTATTATTGGCTTGATTCTTCTTGTACTTTCTTGAAGTAGTCAAGTTCACCCTCTCACCCTCTTCCATTATCAATCTTTCCTCCTCTTGAACACACATGGTCGATAATTCATTAAATGACCATTTGTCTTTATGTGTGTTGTAAGAGATCTTGAAAGAGGCATATTGATGAGGTAGGGTGCACAAAATATAGTGTACCAGGAAAGATTCTAACATGGTAACCTCTAATCCTTCCAGTTGAGCCACTATATCCCTTATTCGCATGATGTGATCACGCACACCTCTTATCCCAGTAAGCTTCATGGATGAGAATTGCATTATAAGGGTGCTGGCAAGGGACTTATCAAATGTAGTGAATTGATCATCAATGGCCTTCAAAAGATCTCTGACCTTATTATGCTGATTGATAGAACCCCGAATACTAGCAGATATTTTGGTCTTTATGAACATCACAGAGAGGCGATTAGACCTTTCCCATTTTTCATAAAGATCAACAGCATCTGGAGTGCTGGTTTCAGTAATACTCGGTGGTTCATCCTTCTTAATAGCATAATCTATGTCCATCCAGCCTAAATGAAGAAGAATTCTCTCCTTCCAAACCTTATAATTATCACCCCTTAATTCGAGAATGTCACACTTAATATCAGAAATATTCACAGATTGCATAACTGCAAGGTTCAAATATACACGCTCATTATTCATAATTTGAGACTAAATAAAATATCATGCTTACCAATGTAAATCATGTCTAAATCTATGAATCTAAAGACATAAAACTTACCTGTGGGCTATAGCCTTATTCAATTAGATTCATCACATAACCTTATAACAAAACTATCAAATTATGTTCCTTTTCTTAATTCCTGTGGGTAGATTAAAAAATATAACTTGATATTTTATCCTAATTAATCATATAAATATAATAAAATTCCTATGGGTAGATTTTATTACATTACATATAATTAATTACAATTAATGTTTTTAACGTGATTTCAAAACTTAACATATAATCCTAATAAATTAAAGATGCTATGGCTACTCTTTAATTTATTAAAAATTATATTAATCACTTTAACATTAAAATATTTGCATAATATCCCCAATTATAGCAAATAAATTGAATAATATTGCATAAATATTGTTTAACCAAACTTTGCATGTATAATAATCATACATTTATTCACACAAAATCTTAAAAATAAACAAATAAATTATGCATACAATTATTCAATAAATAAAACTCTAAGTTGTCAATTTTAATGTATAAAATATTTAACTTAATATTGCATGTTTCAACAATACCAAAAGAAAACATACAATTTGACAAAAAGGAAAATAATTTTATACGTTAAAATTAACTCATAATCATTCTTAATAATAGTTTGCGTGCTAAAGAGTTTTATTTAATTATTATACATATAAAATTATTCTATACACATAAATATTAATTAAATTTGATAATTTTAGTAAAAAACCGTAAAACCTTTAGTTTTAGAGTGGGTAAAGCATGAGTTCTAAAGCATTGCATAAACACAATGTGTTTTATGTGTAGGACAATTATGTTGCAGCAATTAGAAAAGAGTGCGCATGAATTTGTTTGCTCATATAAGACAAATAACTGTCAAACTTTAACTGCACACCTAAAGTGCTGAAACAAGTAAATAAGTTAAAACGGTAGTTTTTCCAAAAGGGTTTCGATAATGAATCCAAAAATGACACTCATTTATATGTCTTTTATCTTAATCCAGGTCATTCTGACCTGGTTGAGACCTGTGCAACAAAATAAAATACGATGATTTTCGGTCATTTCTAATATCGAAACCAATTCCCAAATAATAGACATTAAACCAGAACAAACAAATAGCAAGGCAGAGGCATAAAACTAGGCTCTAATACCAAATGTAAACTAGGTGATCTAAACATGTTATAAATCCAAACAACACATTTAGATCAAGAATAAGCGGAAACAAATAATTAGATTGAGGTTTTTACCTCCAGCCATTGCTTTAATCTCTACCTTCAGTGTTTTGACTTTTTTGGACCTTTACTCACTCAAACTCGATGGTGTGTTTTTCTGAAGAGAGGAGTAGGCACAGTGATCCAAAACAAAGAACACCTTCCAATTTATAGAGTTCTCTCTATCACAGAGTTCAATTGACATAATAGCGCGAATTAATGTCCTCAAACATTTTGTTAAAATTAATGGGTCGTATTTGACTGAAAAATGGACCACATTCAGCCATTGATTTCAAATTCAAACAATAGAATCAATGTCAACTGTAACGAAATTCCTATCATTGATTTTGAATTTGAATAGCTAGTAACGGAAAATTTATCCATGATTTGTAACGAAAAATATGTTACATGGATCACCTGCAGTTTGAAAAACAACTGCACTATGTACAGTTTTTAATCTCACAATTCATCTAAATTTTTCTTTTCTTTATATATTAAAATTATCAAATATTAAAATAAAGGATTATCTGAGATCTTATGCATACATAATGAAAATGTCACTACAAATAGTGAAAATGTCACTACAAAATATCTGAACCCATTGTAATTGACCCTCCAACCAATGATATCAAGAGACCATCACAAAAAGACCATCATATTCAGCACGATTATGAAGTACAGATTCATTATTATTGCATTAGGGTGTGTATTGGTGTGTAATTTCTTCATCACTTATTTGTTATTTACAATTGCAAAAAGGTAAGCAAGGTAAAATTATTAACTCAAATTTTGAGTTAATGAAATTTTTCGAAAATGATGATTTAAATAATATAAAACTTATTTTCACTGCTTTATTGTGAAATTTTCATTTTTTTCACCTTTTTCTATGTTCGAGTAATAAAATATTGTTAACATGAATATACGTTCGCTTAGCTGATAGTATGTTTAATTAATAACATTAAAAACATTTATGTGACTATGTTTTTTTTTACTGAAATTAAAGAATGATTAAAAACACAAAAGAGGAAATATAAATTTTGAGACGCCACAACGAGAAAGTGAAAAACTGAAAATTCTCAGCTAACCGCCTAACCTTACCAAATTGATTGCGACGGAGTTAACTTGCCAATAATGTCCCCTGATTAAGCCTTGCACCCATGTTCAGTTGACGTGTTCATTTCTTAGCTTTTGAATTGACGTACGCTAGTTTCCCCTTTAATTAAACTTAAACCAATATGATCCAACAAAGGGAGAAAACCTCAGTCTACGATTCATGCATCTAATGAAAAAAGTCACCTTGTTTGGGGAAAATGTAAAAAATATCGATATCAATTACCAACTTTTTTTTGTTTGAATATCAAATTATCAATTACCAACTATAGTGAAAACACCGTATTTTGGCGGCACATGGAATCAAGAATTTATAGCGTGTTTGCATATTTGCTCACATCAAGGACACCAAAAGACGTAGAAGCTACTCTTTGTAGTTTCTGTTAGATTCATGTCTAAGGGCAAGAGACGTGTTTCCAGACACGCTTTTAATTAATTTTAAAAAAATTACAGAATATCTTAAAGACATAAATAGAATTATACACTTGATTAAATATTTTAATTATTTAAAAATGTTAGACTCTAAACTCTAAAAATCAATCAGTTGGATGTAACTCATGTCACCTTCATTCAGTTACACAGTTACAATGAAACTTAGTTGGTTGATAGGCTACGAGATATATATATATATACACACACACATATATACACATATAAGGGACGGATTTGTTGACACTAAGTGTAAAAGTTAGTCAAATTACATATTCAATAACTTTTTGTATAATATAAATTTAACAAATCAAACCGTTGAATTTGATGTTCTTATTAATTAGATTAAGTATACAAAATTTCACACAATTTTAAAAGTATTTAATAGTTCATTAAATCACTTTATTTTAACATACAATATGATATTAAAATATATATAAATATTCAATATTAGATAACATATTTAGAAATGTTCAAATAATGTGAAATTTGATATACATAATCATAAAGATAATATCATCAAATTCAACGGTTGGATTGATTAAATTTGTATTATACAAAAAGTTATTAAAGGTGTAATTTGACTAATTCTTACATCTAATATCAACAGATCCTACCTCATATATATATATATATATATATATATATATATATATATATATATATATTGTGTACAATGACGACAATATAACTTGAACATAAAATTTTGTGTAAATTACACAAATTTCCTATCCATAATCAGACCCTAGCTTGTGAGTTATTATAGGTGCACATTAATTTCATGCACTCTCACTTATTGTATAAACAATATCATACTTGTGTGTTTTGTTTATCAGAGTGCAAAATAACAATTCAAATATTATTTTTCTTCCTCTTTTATCCGAGAATTCATTATTAAAAAAATAAATATTAACACTTTTTTTTGCAAGATTAAAGATAATACCGTGCTTTATATTATATTATAATATTATTTAATCTACCCTAAACATTAAATAAAATAACACATATATCATCTAACATATTATTTGATACACATCTTGTAGAACACAAAATAGACACAAGAAAGGGGGGGGGGATTGAATTGTGTTAAAGCCAATTTTGCAATTCTTTTAACTAAGCAATGTAAAGATTGAAATAAGATCAGAAAGATTTTCAAAACGTTTTAAAAGACAGATGAAAGCTAAAAGATCAAAACTGAAAGGCACATAGATTTTATACTGGTTCGTTTCACCCCAAAGACTACGTCCAGTTCTTGGCAACAACCAAGTTCCACTAACTTTTCAAGTTACAAGTATTCTTTCCACAAGCCTCGTCAGGTTCAACCTAAGTAGTATTTCACTTGCCTCTCTAAGCAAACACCTAAGTATTCTTTGAAACAAAACCTCTTCAGGCTTCAACCAATCCTGTAAAGAAGGAGGTTTGTGTGAGTTTACCTCACTGGGTTTAATGTCCTATCAAATGAATATATATATATATTGAAGTACACAATAACTTTTCAAACTAAGTTTACAAAGACTTTTTCTTTTTTCAAAGCAACTATGAGTTTTTAGATTCAGCAACAATTATATCAACAACACTTGTAATTTCGACCGGCACTCGAAGGAGGTCTCTTCTTCTATTTATAGGCTTCTCCAAAAGTATCCGTTGAGTATTTTGTAGGAGACAACCTTCATCTGAAGAAGAGAGTCGTTGGAGCATTAAATGTAGCATTTAATGCTTTTTACTAACTTTGTTATATAATAAGATAAAGTAGTCTGATTATTTTTTCTATTCTTGTACTTAATCTTTTAGTAGTTGTCATGTCCGCTTTTCCGTTCTGACATTCACACACATATTCCTTCATTTTCGCTGACTTTCCTCGAGAGTAAGTATAAAGACATAATACGTTTCGAGGTAACTTACGCTCTGATTGTGTAGATCATTTTAGACTGCTCTACATCGTCTATAAGCTTTGTTAGTTACAAAGTTTATACAAATAAAAATAAGACAATATTCAATTTGAAAAACGTCAGACGATATAATGCGTACTAGAGATAAAACGATATTTAATTTGTAAAACGTCAAACGATAATGTGAGCGAGAGATATAATTTTCACTGTTTGTTATTATCAAAATATTCAAAGGCTACAAATTCGTCCTTTGTCTTAACACATCCAACATTAAATAAAATAAGAGGATATCTTACTTTTATTGTAACTTAATCTTATCTAAGTCTTACATTTTATTCTATGTTATTTTATGCTAATCCTTATTTTATACAATAAATTGATTGATTTTTTTATACTGCACACACTTGTCAAGGTAAAAATTGAGGTTAAGAATAATTTAAAATATATTTAATTAAATTAAAAAATTTAAATTAAATTCTATCAAAATCATTTTTATTTGCTTCTGAAATACAAAATGAACACATATATCAAAGAAATATTATTTGTACAACAACTCATACAACATTTTGTAGAATAACATTTGTTGTATTTATTTCTCTGTTATACATTATTTATTTCATCTCATAATAATAAATAGATAGACACAAAAAATATTTATCACATCTATATTCATTAATTATTTTATAAGTTGTCTAACGAAAAATCAGAATTCGGTAGCGTGGAGCTTGGACCATTGTTTATTGAGTTAACCATCAATTTGGTCTTCAAAATATTACTCTCTCTTTTATTTAGTCTCTCAAGTATTAAAAAATAATAAGTAATTTTTAACGTCTTGTTACATCCGTCTCGTTAGTCCTTTCTGTTAATCAAATGGTTCTTGGGATGCTAACTTGAAGGACTACTGGGACGGATATAACAAAACGTTAAAAACTACTTATTATTTTTCAATATTTGAGAAACTAAGTAAGAGAGAGAATAATACTTTGAAAACCAAATTGATGGTTTAATCATTGTTTATTCTAGAAAACGCGAATACCGCAGGAATCCGTATTTTACGGCGGTTTTATTTGCAAGATATTGTAGAATTGAAGTGTGGAGGTGCCTTCCTTTGTGGGGCTAAGAGTAGAGTAGATCTGCCACGGAGCGAAGAGTAGCCGGCGGGGCTTCACTATAACGGCGATTGAGAATGAATAGCCTTCGCCGGAGCGGCAACAAGAATGGCGGCGGAATCACGCCGGCGAAATCGAGGCGATTCGAACGGCGATTGGTGAAGTTCGAGGAGCTGCCGGAGTACTTAAAGGACAGCGAGTTCATACTGGACTACTACCGCTCGGAATGGCCCGTGAAGGAGGCTTTGTGGAGCATCTTCGCATGGCACAACGAAACCCTAAACGTGTGGACGTACGCGACCGGTCCAATTCCGACACTCTTTCTACAAACATTTGGTGTGCGATTGCTTGATGTTTAATTACGCGCGGCTGGTTGGTGTTTGCAGGCATGTGGGAGGCTTTCTCATATTCGCTGTGTTGGCGGCGATGAGCACCACCGGGGAGCTCTGGAATTTGCTCAGGTATGGTAAACGCAGGACCGCCGCGTCGTTTTGATGTTTCTGTATAGTGTTGTTAGGTATGAGAGAGAATAAACTGATGTTGTGTGACTCTGAGATGGCACCGCCAGATCATCCACGGCGCTCGGGTTGTCCACGACGGCCACGGCGGAGATCAACGCCTCTGACAGTGACGCTTTCCAGGTAAGGTTTTTCAAAATTTATTTTACTTCGTTGTTTCGTATAATAATAGTGATAGTGATAGTGATTATTATGCATATCGCAAAATCAATTTAATTTAAATTTATTGTTTGATACAATAATGATATTAATTAAATTCATTAATTTGTGTCTATTATCACTTTCTGACTAGAAATATTTTAATATTTACACATAAAAATTAGGAAAGGGCAAAAATTATTATGCCTTTACTCATTACAACGTAAACATAGCAGATATAACTTAATTGAATACTTCTAATGACAAAATTTAGATTTAGTTCTTTAGGTGTTTTGGTGGTGTTCTTTAATCATAATTGGATAAAATTCTAATTTTGATTAGAGAACAACACTAAAAACACCTATGGATTGGTATTTAAGTTTTGTCTTAATTCTAAATCTTCTTAGAGCATTCTTTTATTAATCATTCTATTTAAAGTAAGTATTAAATGTTTTTATGTTTAACATTACATGTATTTACTTTTTTTATAAAATATTAAGAAGATTTGTAGAAAGATTTGTGGGAGGATATAATATTGATTATAACTTATTTTATAACGAGATTTCTTACATTTTGTCGGGAAGTTTTACATCCCTCTTTTTGAGTGTTTTTAGTGGTGTTCTCTTCTACTTCTACATTTTCATTCAAATCTGCTAGTATATTAGTATTGCATTATAGAGGATCATGTGAGCTTACTCATCCTCTTGTAGGACTTGGGTCTGAGGGATTTCAAATCATGATGTAATCATGTTTTCTACTTCTGTACTTGCTATTATTATCGTGATGGACTATGTGTGCCCTAAACATAAGATAACTAAAGAATTCACTAGCTATTCTATCTATTGTTGGTTCTGTTTCTATGTTCTCTTTTTCAGGATTTGCATTTTAGACACGTTCTGGACCCATCCATCCTTGGTGAGATGAGAGGATCTGGGGTAAAAACAATTCCTCGATGGCCATGGTTCGTTTTCTTAGCTGGAGGAATGGGCTGCCTAGCTTGCAGTTCTCTTTCCCATCTTCTGGCCTGCCACTCCAAAGGCTTTAACCTATTTTTCTGGCGTCTAGATTATGCTGGCATTTCTCTTATGATTGTCTGTTCCTTCTTTGCTCCAATTTACTATGCTTTCTTCTGCAATCCTTACGCAAGGTTATTCTATTTGGGGTCAATATCTGTGCTTGGAGTCCTTGCCATTATTACCCTACTTGCACCTTCACTTTCTACGCCTCGGTTCCGACCCCTCAGGGCATTCTTATTCCTCTCCATGGGCTTTTCTGGTATAATTCCCGCAGCTCATGCTGTTGCCCTGCATTGGGGCCAGCCCCATATATTTGTTGCACTTGGGTATGAGCTTGCTATGGCCATTCTATATGCCACTGGAGCTGGATTTTATGTTGCTAGAATACCAGAACGATGGAAGCCAGGAGCATTTGATATCGCAGGGCAAAGCCATCAAATTTTTCATGTTTTTGTTGTTTTTGGCGCACTTGCCCATAGCGTTGCCACACTAGTCATATTGGATTTCCGACTGGGATCACCAACTTGTGCGTATTAGCCAACTAATAATTAGCTGTCTTAAAACTCTCGAGAGAGAAATAATTGCAACTATATTATGTCAGTTTTTCTATTGCATGAATTGCAATATGATTGCAGTGAGAAATGGCAAGGTAATTGACAGAGATGAGAGTGCAGTTCAACTTGTTCTGTTAACCCAGCAGAGTAGCAGTAATGTTGTGTTTGAGCAATTCTTTTTTCATTTTTTGATAACTTATTCATTCGAATCTTCAGATAGAAGATGTAATCACAGAAAAGATCATAAGATCAGATTAGTAATAATAAGGTCTTTGTGATGAAAGTCGTAAATTTAAAGCACTCACTGATCAACATACTTGCTTTATAAGGACGGTCACTTATGAGAGAGTAGAACCTGTTTCCGGATCTCGTCTCCCTTTGGACACGGTGCGTACAGGGCAATAAGAATTGGGCGTTTTAGTGTACGTTAAAATGAACATAGATACGTTTCTTTTCCCTCAATGTTATAGTTTGGCATGTTTACTGTTGTGCATTGTATTCGACATACTGGATACAACATTCCAAAATAAAATTATGAACAGATTCGTGAATGTAAATATAATTGGGGGTCTAATACAAGTTGATCCCCCACCCCTCTAAACCCAAATAAAAAAGAATAAGAAAAGCAGGAAAAGATAACCAATTTAGTATTTACCACAACACGCAAATTGGCATTTAGCTACTCAAGGAACCCTTGTCAGATGATTGGTAACCTTCCGCAAAACAAGCTCTAAACTTGAACCTGTTTGATCACTATCTACAAAATAAATGTCAAGCTGTGTGAGACATGTCTTGATCTCTAGTCAGTTTCACTTTCAACCTGGCTTTACACGTCGATGAACTTCCCTCTGTCCAGTTTATACCTGCTATCCTCTGTCCCTCCCCCTTCCCCTATTTGCTTTAACACTTGGATGTCATGACCCGCAGCAAAACATTTTTTTTTTCCACTAAGAAAAGCTCATCACACCTTAACTTGTGACCTTCCACCATATCAGCATCACCATCACTATAATCTCCCCAACACTTACTTTTCTCATTTACTGTGTCCTTGTTGGTTACTTTATCCTCTTGACTACAATGAGCTATTGACAGCAGGTTTGTACTTTCCTAATTTAGGTCAACAATTTTCATCGCTGACAGTTGAACTTCTTGAGGATTTTGCTCGACTGGCTGCTTTCCACTTTTGATTTCTGTTGATGAAGATCAATTTTAACAATAGAAACTTGAGCTGAACCCTCGGAACTGGTTGGCGATGTTGCAAACCCATTGAGCCACAACAGTATCATTTAGTGGAGCAGGATATCCATTGTGTGACATTGGATTACCATTTTGAGTCACTACTGTATCATTAATGAAAATAAAAATAGAAAATACCCGAAGCAAACACTGATAAAAAGCGACTTTAAAAAAGAGTATGCTAAAAAATTTATTTCAAAGATTTTTCTAGTGATTATTCAAGTAACATACTTACAAAACAGTAGCACGTTGGGTTCGTGTTAGTTTACTTTCCAATGCAGTTAATCGTAAAAGCAATAATTGGATTGGCGTTGAAGGATCTAAGTAAAACACAACTTTACTTGTAGTCATATCCTAACAATGATTTGAGATTTGGATCGACTATTGTAATCAATTGATTTTTAAACCCCAAGCATACAAGATATTCAACCAAAATCACAATTCATCCCATATCCCAATTGAAAAGTTCAAGAATTTGGTTCGTTGGGCAGAGAAAAAATCAGAAAAATACACAAGGGAACCACGAGAAAAGCTGCAACCTTAAGCAATTCCTCACTCTGCGGTGTTATCACTCCGATCCTCGACCAGTCTCCGCTGTACCTGCAACAACGTTTGAGCATTCCCATGAACCAGAACCAACAAAACTGCCGATAAACTCAACAAGAAGGAAATCGAAGCACACTCACCCGGCATCGATGAACCCCAATCCAAACACTCCAATGGCACCGCGAGCGAGAATTGGCTTCGAAACCCTCAGTGGGATAAAGGGTCGCTGTTGGGACTTACCATTCTCTTGAAACTCCTTCCTTTTAGCCAACGTTGTCCGAAACTTCCTTCGAATTTTTCTCGCAGGAACACAATAAGCAAGGCCCAAAATGCCACAGCTCCTTCCACTGACTTCCATTTCCTCTTATCCGCTGGCCTAACAATAAACAAGTTAAGTTGGTTTGAGTCAGCTAAAAATAGAGGGGCAATCTCGTAATTTGGTTTAGAATAATTAAAACCTAGCTTAAAATACGTTTTGGTACTATTTTCTTTTTTTAGTTTTAGTTTTAGTTTTGTTTCCTAAATTTAAAAAATTTCACTGGTCTTAAAGTGTTTCTTTAAACCAAATTGGTACTTTTATTAATTTATCGTTTTAAAATTTGTCACGGGTCATTAAGTTGATTAAGTTAGTGTGATGAGCTGACAAAAATATTAACTTGATCTAATAAAAATATTTTAAGAGACCAAATTGAAACTAAAAAATTGGTTTAATTATTAATTTAGTCTCTATACTTGTCCACACTTTATTGGTTGTCTTCTAACTTCGTTAACTTTGAACTACAACAAATTTTTTTTAGTAGTGTAAAATCGTCATAATCTCTATTAGTGTTAGAGTATTTTTATTGATTGGTCATGTCATATAGGCCCGAGTTGGACACCCAGTTGGTTTGATTTGAATTATCTAGGGGATATTTTATAAATATATTTTATCAAAAAAATAGACAATTAAACGTATTTCTCGATTCAATAGAAATCCAAAGAGTTGAATTTAATAGAATCCTAAATAATGAAAGATATGTAAAAATCAGGTTTGATGACTCCTATTCCTAATCCTAAATGGAATGGAATATCGTAGTGATCTATACGTAAACATAGTATCTATTTAGATACCCTCAAATGACCCCTTCTCATAATGAGAATGTATATAATCCTATTCTAGCATGAAACAAACTTATAATCATAAAATCGACTAGTAAAAATTTTCAATTGTGCAAGAAATTTTTAATTGTTTAACAATTGCCAAAATAATTTTGTTTCAATTTTCACAACATTAATAACTATATTAACTGCAGAGAATTAAAATTGTTCATTTATTAACTAAAACTTACTCACTTCGATCTTATTTATAGGACCCAATTAACTATATCATCAAAATTAAGAAAAATAGTTAATTTAGTTGATAACATTAAATTTGTCTTAAATTTTTATTTTTTTTTCAAACTACCCCTAACATTAGACTTTCTATTTTTCAATGAATTTAAATTTAATGTATTTATTAACTATTGATTGAACTCAAATAAATGACTTTAATTAAACGTATTTTCGTAAAGAAAAAATTAATGCAAGAAACATTATAAATTGGTTCTTATAAAAAAAAAAAAACAACATTTTCAATTTAGTTACATATAAAGTCAAAATAATAAAATGCAAATAAATATAAAGATTAAAATAATAATTAAACCTAAAAAATAAGATGAGAAACAAAAAGGCTATTTTAGACCATTCAGCAAAAAAAAAGAGAGAGGCTATTTTAGCCTCAAAGCTAATGCTGAGGGGTATTTTTTATTTTGGTGTACTAATGCTGAGGGGTATTTCTATTTAGTTCATAAAAAACAGGTTGCCACCCTTTAGATTTGATTTGAACCTGGCGTTGAGTTGAGTTGTTGCAGAAAAACCCTGGCAATGGCAGCGACGGCAGTCCACAGGTTCCCCCAATACAAATACGTAGACGCAGCTCGTTGGCTTCCCCTACTCTCCGCATTCGACCGATTAGCGGTTCTCGCTCTATTCGACTTCGATTCCGATGCTTCCTCCGTCGAAATCCACTCTGTCAAACCAAACCCACTCTCCCTGGAGCCCCAATTTTCATGGGCCTTGCCTTCCCGCGTTTCCTCCCTCAAGGCCTCGCAGTTCCTTCAGAAGCCCCTCATCGTCGCCTCCACCTCCGCCGGCTCTCTCCACTTCCTCTTCTTCGATTCCTCCGACGCGTCGCTGGAATCCGAGGTTTCGGTTCCCGAGGGCGCGCTGCACTCGGTGCCCGCTTCTTCCGTCGACCTAATGGACGGCGGCGTCGAGTGCGTCACCGTCGGGGAAGATGGGAAGGTGAACTTGGTCGGCGTCGGGGATTCGAATTTGAACTACCGGCGGCTGTTTGATAGCGGCGGGTTGGTGTCGTACACGGCGGCAAGGTGGGCCTCGCCGATGGAGTTCGCCACCGGTGGGTACGGGTTCAGTCTTCAGTGGTGGGACCAACGGAAACCGGGAGGACCGGTTTCTCAGTTTAAGGGTAACTGGTAAGAAAAATGTTAGGGCAGTGACTGTGAGTAACTGTTTGGGAGTGTCAGCACGAGAGAATAGAGATATTAAATTTTATATATGTCACATTGTCATCGTCACCAATGATTTAAAATAGGTGCCATGCCTTTCTAGAAATGCATAACATAACATTTGCTAAATTCTATTGATTACTAGTTCAAAACGGCTAAATGCGTGTGTATGATGGTATACTAATATGTTTGCAGGGATAAAAAATTGACTTCTGGGATAGTGCACTCTATTGACATTCATCCGTCGCGAAAGCACACTTGCCTGGTAAGATGACAATGTTCTACTTGTTATTTTGTGGATAACAAATACATGGCACTCTGTGAATGTTCTTGTAAAGAGCTGGGAGCATAGCTGTGTTTTGATTTTAGTTTTGTTTGCCCCATTGATGGCTGATGCAGTGATGCTGAGACTTTGCCGAAGTGTTTGCTCGTGTTATTGATGCTTGCTGTTGCTTCTTTATGTTAAGCAGTAGACTTCTAGTTGAATGTATATAACTCTAACGGTCATTAACCTGCTGAAGTTGAAAATATGAATGTGGCATAATGTCACAACAACTAGTGTGTTGTGCTTTATTTGTGATTTAACAAAATTTAAGGCCAGTTTAATAACTTCATGGGAGCTATTAGCTGTTTTTCACTTCTGCATTAACAACTGCTTTGCCATCAGTACCGGATGAATGATTCTTGAATTCTTGTGTAAGATTTTAATAAATCAAATTGTGGTTTGGAGATGCTTTTTGCTAAGTGCTTTTTTTTTTTTTTTTATGTGCTGCTGACGTTTTCTGGATTATAATATACTCAGGCTGGTGGCTCCTTAGGTACTGTTTTTGCCTGGGATCTTAGGTGGCAGCAACAACCAATTATACTTTCAGGCGCAGGGGCTGGGCTGGCTGGGGCTGGAGCTAGCAACACTGTAGTCCAGTCAATATCTGAAAGTGAGGTTTGGGAGGTTCAGTATGACCGTTGCATAAAATCAAACACCTCATCTACCCGGATCTTACCTTCCATGATCTGCTCAGAGGATGGAATTCTTGGTGTGATTGAGCAAGGTATATATGTTCATTGCAATTTGCAACATGTTAAAGTGCCAATTCATAATGAATAGGATTTTATGTTGTCTATTTATAAGTTAGTGGAATCTCCATTTATGTCTATGGCGAACCAGGCAATTTAGTTTCTGTTCATTTTGGATAAATATTTTCCATTTTCATTACTTATTTTCACTTTTAATTGCAAAAGTATCACCTTATTTTCATTTTGTTTACTGTTTTCTAAGATTTGTTTAGAAAACAGTAAAAAACAAAGTGATATTTTTGACATCAAAAGTAAACACAGAAACATTTTTTCAAATCAAATGGCTCCTAATTCAACTACATGGTGGGATTGATTTGGTGGATCTGTGATGTCTTATTCTTACATTGTATAGGTGAGGAACCAATTGAGCTGCTGGCTGAACCTTGTGCCATCAATAGCTTTGATATTGATCGACATAATCCATCGGTAAGTGGAGGCAGCTAATATTGTTGGTATTACTATTACGAGGGAATGATTTGATGGTGTTTTTTTAGCTCTTTTAATTTTTTGTTTTTTAAAAACAGATTAAATGGTTTATTTATTAAAAGTAAATCAAATGGAAATGGTAGAGAGAGTAGGGGGGAAAAAAGATGAAGGTGGAAACTTCCTTTCTAATGGTTTATTAACTGACTGCTATGCAGGATGTGATATGTAGTTTAGAATGGGAAGCAGTAGCCGTGTTGACAAGACAATAACATTCAGAGTTTCTACTTTTTGGTGACTTGAATTTCAGAAAGGATACAGTTTGTAACTTATAGAAGGAGTGGGCTTTTGACGGACTATTTGTGCTTTTTATGTGTTCTGCAATGTTCTATTCCATTTGTAAAGCCATTTGCTTGCAAATGGATTTTGGATTGTACAATATGTAGCATGCGTAAAAGTGACTTAAAGAGGCACATTGGATCAATACTACTATCACCTGTTTTACCTAAAATGCATTCCCTGGCAATTAATGATGGCGGGATCTGTATCCTCCTGGATGTCATTGTGTCTGTCAACTACTTGATTCCTATGTTGTTTTAAACTGATCAAGTAAAACAAGAGTTGATGTTGCAATACCATAGTCAATGTGTTGTATAGAAGACAATGTCTTTCAATTGTGCAAAAGCGGAATTAACTTTATGCAGTCAACCTTGATATTCATTTATGGACATGCCTCACTAAGTCAATTACTATCATTGTAAATAATTGAACAGGAAGGTTACTCGGGGTTTGGATCTTTTTTTTTAATTCCATTTTTTTTGGTTTTGAAAGTGACAGGAATGAGAATAAGAGTAGGAATGACATATCTTTTCCTGGAAATGAGTTAGAGATACGAGGATTTGGTCTCTCTATAATGAGTATAGATAAAGCACTTATAGTCATTGAAAAATGATAGATATTTTAACATACGTATGATTTGTTATATATGTGTATGTAATCTTGATGGTTGATCTTCTCACTAACGATTAAGATTACTTATTTTTATCCTAAAGTGAGATAATCACTATAAAGGAGCTAGATTTGGGATAGGAAATCTACATTTGATTTTTCTGAAGTGAGCAATTCATTTTAGAGGATAAAGTGAGTGATTTCAGTCATTGACGGAAAAATTAATGGTTAATATGATGTGTATATACATAACAAATCATGAATGTATTGAAATATTATTGATTGATTTTTTTTATCAATATTAAGATTACTTACTTTATCCTTATTTACTTTAGAGAAGTTAAATTTATAAAATCTTATTGGTGTTGCACAAAGTAGAGGGTGTGCCTAAGCACATGCAAGTTTAATAAGGTTTAATAATTTTAAATTTAGAGAGTAGTTTTAGTAATTTTAATTTTTGTGAATGTTTTATATACTCTCCCTAGATTACTTTTTTTAGTTTAATTTTGATTTATTATCAGTGTAAAGATTTTTACACCATCAACCAATTAAAAATTATTCTGTATATAACTTTTAAATTAATTATTATAAAATTCAAGAATTTTATTATACACAACAATCCATGATTAAATAATAGTGTAAATTTTTTTATATCATCTAGATATTGTAATCAAATTCTAACTTTTTTCTCCTCAACATTTATTCTTAATGTTGTTGCTATTTTCAACTCCACTACGCTATTATTTTGTTTTAAAGATTATAAATATTTTTTCTATATTTAATATTTTTTTATGAAAAAGTATATTGAAAAATTTTGGTTAACCTTTTTAAAGCAATCATACCATACAGTATTACTCCTAATTGATTAATTTTTTTTCTTATTAAGATCTGCATTCTAATTTTACATTCGTTTTTAATTCCACACTTCCATGACTTTTTGTTAAAAAAGTAAGACAATATATATATTTTTTAATGTTTTAATCACTTCATTTTATTTTCTTAAAGCAACGTATCATTGATTAATTTAGTTTAAGTCGAGTGTTTGGGATTGGGAGCTAATAAAAATAGGAGGAGAGGGAAGGAAAGAATGTTGTTTATTAAGAATTGTGGTTTGATTTTAGAGCCAAAATACGTTGCTCCAAATCCAATATTCTTCTACCTCCCCGGACGGATGCGAAGAGTGTGGATTGGAAGAGGAAAGGGTGGCGAGTGGAAGATGGAAAAGGCAAGCATAGATCTGAAGCGAGATGGGATAGAGGATCTGAGCGGGCGGATTCATCAACTCCCCTGCTGCGTCAAGCACGATGGTCCTGCCTCCGTTTCCCACTATTTCAAACCCAAACCCGCCGGTAATTCATAATACAATCCATTCTCACTCTCACTATCTGACACTCACATATACTCGCTCGCATGCTTTTTCCATCAGGCGTCGGGGACGAGGGTTTACCATTACAACAAGCGCATTTTAGAGGCAGGTTACTCCAAGGAACCGCTCTCCATCTTCCTCACGGTTACTCTGGTATCTCTCTTTCACAAACTGAAAGCTCTTCTCTTCACCAATTATTGCATATGAATGAATGTTTTCTGTTCCTGTAGGTTTTGTCTTGGGTAAGAAAAGTTCGCCTACATCCTCCGACAAAAACTCTCCCTCTTGGGACACCAACGCAACGTTTCGCGACATAACGTATTGGGACCATGAATACGCTCCTTCCCACAATGATGAATTGTTCCGGGCCTTTCATTGGCTTACTGTTGCAAAAGCTGTGAGTCGTTTCTGCATTACTCATTTGGGACCTCTTCTTTGTGTTTAGAGAAATATAAATTGCATGCTTGATTACTATGGAAGTGGGATAATTTGATTTATTTATTAGGCATTTTGGTTAGAATCAAATTCTGGTGTTGCGCAACGATGAGTTTGTATTTATGGTGTGTGTATTTGCCTGCCATATATATTACATCTAATGGGAAATTGCTTCTTCGTTATATGTGATGAGCTGTGCTTCAAAAGTTTAGTTACCATTCAGAATTTTGTCTCCAATCACGCACTATTAATCTCGAAATAAGTTATTAGGGTTAGCCCAAATCTTGTTGAGTTGTAACTTGTGCAAATGTTAAGGGGAGTTTGCATCTTGGATGTCATTGTGGAGACTGGTAGCTTGGACTTGGAATGTGTCCACCTGATTACCTTAAGGCAGTGTCTAGACACATGTCTTGGCCTCTTAATTTCCGATTGTAAAACTTTGCCCTTGTCCTCTCTGTTTAGACACTTCAATTGTTTTCATGTTAGTACTTAGGAGGGACGGAACAAGGTAGCCCATGTATTACCTGCTTGGTCTCTTACGCCTGGCAGTTCTTGTTGGGTAAAGGATGCACTGCCAGAATGCATTGGCTTCTGATTTCAGCAAATTCATTCAAAATTTTAAAGTAAAAAAGAAATGTTGATAGGAACAAAGAGACTTGTATTTAAATGATTCTGATTTGTATGTGCCAATCATAGTGTTTACGACCCATTCATTGCATCTAATAGTAGCATATGACAAATAAATTGATTCAAGAGATATTAAAATATGAAATTAATGTTTAGTGCCAAAGATTTTTAGGCCTACCTAACTAGATATTTGCTTGTGAGTGCAGCTGCATAATCCTGTGACACCCGAGGAATTAGCTTCGTCATCTATTGCACGCTAGAGATGGGACTACACTGCAGATGAAATGCTGTATCTGTCACATTTTCAGTTAATTTATCGCTGTAGTATTGATGTTTTTGTTGTACGTCGTGTCCAACAGTCCCTATGTACTCCCCCTTTTGCACTGATCTCTCTGTTTTTCTCAATGTGAATACACTTCGTCATCATATATGAAAACATGTTGTCTACAAATGCCCATCATGTCTAGTCTCTCTCTCTTTCTCTCTAGAGGGTGGGAGGAGACAATCTGCTGTTCGCACCTATTTCTCACCCATTTCTTCTCTCTCTACCTTATTTCCTTGGCATTTCACCGGCAACAAATGAAGCAGTAGAGTCAGAAAAGCAAAGATGAGTTTGAAGACCTCAAAGATGATCTGGATGGAGGTTGATTATTTGGAAAATAGTCTCAGGAGCCTGCCCCATTAATATATATATATATATTTTATTTTATTGCTTCAATTATTAGTGACTGTTTTTTTTTCAGTAAGAAAGAAACATGCTAACTATGTTGTACCATCTTAACTTGTGTTTGTGCTGGGGAGAGAGGGAAGAGGTACTGATTGCATAAGAGAAGGCTGGAACTTCAATTCTTCAAAATTATAATTTGTTTACAATTCCCTAGCTTTTAGAGAAGTTTTTCGCCAGAACTGATGCTCTTAAAGATGACATAATGGAACTGGTTAAGAGGAGTTTCCGTTGTGAAAGGGATCCTAAATTCCTAATAATGATATTTGCCTAGTATAATTAGTCAGTCATTTTTTCTTGGTCTTTACGATCGCAAAACACCATTATTATACTCAATACAATATTATATCCGATGGATGGTTTTGTTGATTTTGCCTCTACTAGCATTCATGCCTCTGGAAGTCCCATGCATAAATGGAAAAGCATGTGAACCATGCATTTTGCAGCCCTAACATGTGACTGTTTCCTGTCCTGTTTTTTGTTTATAAATGAAGTTAAATTGATCATTTAGTTTCTATAAGTGACGCTCATTTAAAACAAGTTTTAGTCCCTATAGATGTGTAAGGATTAAAACTTGAGACACATAGAAACAACATTGATCAATGTGTACTAAGAAAGGCTTATAGGGGCTAAAACTCAAGTTTTTTCATACAGGGATTGATTTTTAAATGTGTTACTTATAGGGTCCGGCCGAATGATTAATTTAATCTATAATTGACAAGGTTAGACTCATTAGAAGCACCAGACGTTTTATTTTTCGGCTCATCTAGTTAAACTCGGAGCCCATTCATTACAGTTGTTAATCTCCCTCGACACATCCTCTTTGAACCTTAATTTCTCACATATTTATGCTACTTTCTAAATCTATTCCATTGTTATGGAATGGCTACCAACATGTTATGTTGAATTTTTGTATGTTTTGAATATCATTAGTTCTGTACCAATTAGATCCTGTACTTAATGATGGTCAGAGTATAAATGTATTACAGTTGAGAATGGATAAAACAAACTTTTATTCATTGAGGAAAGAAAGGGTACAGTACAGTATTTATACAGCAGTAAACTATCCTAACAAAGAGCAGTAAAAATAACAGAAACTAACAGTAAAACTAACATGTAAAAATAATAGTAACTAACATATTACTCTCCTAATACCCCGCCCCCCCACTCAAGGTGGAGAATATATGTTTATTATTCCTAGCTTGTGAATGAAAGTAGAAAAAGTCGTCGCATGAAGTATCTTGGTGAAAATATCTGCCAATTGATATTGAGTTTTGACATGTATCAGCTTGATGACACTGGATTGAACTAGTTCACGAATAAAATGATAATCAATATCAATGTGTTTGGATCGTTCATAATGAGCTGGATTAGAAGCCAAATGAATTGCAGCTTGATTATCACAGAAAATCATGATAGAATTTATAGGGATTTCAAAATGGAGAAGTAGGCGTTTCAGCCACACAACCTCACTTGCCACAGAGGATCAGAACGGTACTCAGCTTCTACAGAATATTTTGAGACCGTGGGTTGCTTTTTAGACTTCCATGAGATCAAGGCATCCCCCAAAATTACACAAAATCCAGTGGTTGACCTGCAGGTATCAATACAACTACCCCAATCTACATCTGCATATGCAGTGAGGTGAAGGGAATTAGCAGCAGGAAAGAACAATCCTTGCCCGAGTGCAAACTTAAGGTATTGCAGTAAGTGATTAACTGCATTTAGGTGAACAGTGTGTGGATTCTGCATAAATTGACTGAGCTTGTGAACAGCAAAGCTAATATCAGGCCGTGAAATGGTTAGATACATTAATCTCCCAATGATGCGCCTGTACAATGAAGGATAAGGTATTGGGTCACCTTCCAATGCCTTTAATTTCATATTAGGATCCATGGGAAGGGAAGAAGGTTTGCATCCAAGAAAACCAACGTCATCCAGCAAAGATAAAGTATACTTTCGTTGAGAGAGAGAAATCCCTTTACTGGACTGAGCAATTTCCAAACCTCAAAAGTATTTCAAGGGGCCTAGAATTTTCAACTTGAAGAGAGATTGAAGCAGTTTTTGAGTGACCTGAATATGCTCAGAAATTGGACCAGCAAGAATAATATCATCAATGTAAACAAGAAGAATAACCAATGTAGGACTAGACCCTATGGTGAAAAGGGAATAATCATTCTTTGATTATGTGAAACCGTGGTTAAGCAAGGTAGAAGAGAACTTGCAGAACCATTGTCTTGAGGCTTGGCGCAATCCATACAGTGATTTATTAAGCTTGCAAACAAGCTGTTTGTTATCTGTGTGATATCCTTTTGGCAACTCCATATAGACTTCCTCAAAAAGCTCTCCATTAAGAAAAGCGTTATTTACATCAAGCTACAACAGGGACCATTTTCGGGCTATAGCAACAGAGAGGAGAACCCGGACAATGGTGAGTTTAGCTACTGGAAAGAAAGTATTAGAAAAATCAATCCCAGCTTGTTGGGTGTAGCCTTTAGCTACCAGATGCGCTTTATATCTATCAACAGTCCTATTGGGCTAATACTAATACTTGATTTTATAAACCCATCTACAACCAATGCAATGCTTACCAGATGGTAAAGGAACAAGGGTCCAAGTCTGATTATCTTCCAAAGCACGAATTTCTACAGACATCGCTTGACGCCATTCAGGGAAGGATACAGCTTGATGAAAAAATTGAGGTTCATATGTAGAGGAGACTTGGCATATGAAGTCTCGACATGAAAGGTTGAGTTTGTCATAAGAACAGAATTGTTGAATTGGATAAGGCTGTGTATTATGACTCATAACGTAGTCATTAAGGTATGCAGGTGTTTTGGTAGGTCTTTGTGATCTTCGGGTAGGCATAGATGGTTGGACAGGATTTCGTGGAGTTGTAGTAGATGGAGCTGTAGGATGTGAATGAGAAGTATGGTTAGATGATGTAGTGGAATGTTCAGGGATGGGTAAAGGGATGACCAAATCATTTAAAGGGTCAGGTATAATAGTGGTGGTGGATAAGGTTTGAAAGGGGAACACAAATTCATGAAAAATAACATCTCTGGAAATAAAAAATTGTTTCGTTTCCAAGCTGTAAAGTCTGTATCATTTATATCCTTTTGGATAGCCCACAAAAATGGCTAGAGTAACCCGAGGAGAAAATTTATTTCTTGTGGATGGTAAAGTGGCAGCAAAAGCCAAACAACCAAACGTCCTTAACAAGTGATATTCTGGATCCTTACCATAAAGAACTTGATAAGGGGACTTGTTTTTCAGCCAAGGAGAAGGCAACCAATTGATCAAGAAAGCTGTAGTGGCAGCACATTCTCCCCAAAATAAAATCAGAACCTTGGATTGAAAGAACAAAGCTCATGCCACATTTAATAAATGTTGATGCTTGTGTTCAACAACTGGATTCTGTTGGGGCCTCTCCACACATGAAAATTGATTTAGAGTGCCTTGAGAAAGTAAGAATTCTGTAAGTGCCAACTCTTTTGCATTATCAGATCTAAGGCACTTGATAAAGGCTTCGAATTGAGTCTTAATCATAGTGAAAAAATGTGTCATAGCAGTAGTGGCTTTAGATTTATGCTTGAGCAAATATAACCAAGTGAACCTCGAACAATCATCTACTAATGTTAAGAAATATCTCTTGCCATCATATGTAGGATGGTCATATGGTCCCCAAATGTCACAATGCATCAAGTCAAACAGGAGAATTAGAAACATGATTTAAGGAAGGAAAAGATAACCTTCTAAATTTAGCAAGTGGACAAACATGACACAATTTCGAAGAAAAATTAAAAGACATATCAAAAGGAATTTTATTGCTCAATATACGAAGTACTTTGTCAAATATATGGCCAAAACATGAATGCCAAAGAGATGCATTATTACAGGTGTGTGAAACAGAAACATGATTAGCAAAAACACAATCATTGTTAGCAAAAGTAGAAGACAAATCTTATGGATATAAGACATAAAGTCCATCAATCATATTACCCCTACCAATCTTCTTGCAGCTTTGTATCTCCTGAATAACAAAGTGATTTCGAGAGAAAATAATAGAAAACATATTATGAGCAAGAAGAGCACTAACAGATAAAAGATTGAAAGAAAAATGGGGTATGTAATAGACATTATGCAGTAAAATTTCAAGGGATAAGCGAACAATGCCAATAGCAACAATGGGAACAGTGAGTTTATTTGGTAGGCTAACAAATTTGTTAGACACATAATGATAAGTATGAAAGAACTTTAACGAACACGTAATGTGGGTACTGACACCGAAATCAACCAGCCAATAATCATGTATCAAGGAAGTCTTGGGAGGAGAAATAGAGAGGACCATACCATTGGATGTATCATGGATCGAAGTGGTAGCAAGAGAAGTCTGTTGTTGTAAAAGACTCATAAGTTGACTATATTGTTGAGCTGTGAGATGAAATTGATGCTATAGAGGATCTACAGAAACTTGATTAACAGAATCAGAATATGAGGAAGCTTTCTTCTTCTTGCAATTGGGTGGGTAACCGTGGAGCTTGAAACACTTATCTTTAGTGTGAACAAGCATCCCACAATGTGCACAGATAGGGCGATCTTTCTTGGTGCCTTGATTCTTGTGGTCTGAAACACCTTTGACAGCAAAGGCATGAGGAGAATCAGTGGAGACAACAGAGGATGCACCAACCTCCTTCTGCTTTTCCTCTTGTATGACTAGAGAAATTTTTTTTGTGATAGGTGGAAAGGGGTCCATGGAAAGAATCTGTCCACGAATGGAAGAATAGGACTCATTCAGTCCCATAAGAAAATGCATGGCATATTCCATTTGCTCATAATCACACCAAGGTTGGATGCCACCACAAGTACATGAATGAGTAGGTTTGAGTTTAGATAAAGATTCCCATAAGGAACGCATTTTGGCGTAGTAGGAGGAAACGGACATGGAACCTTGATGCAAGGTGACCAAATCACGTTTCAATTGAAAGATAAGAGGTCCATTACGTTGCTCAAACCTCTCTTTTAGGTCAGTCCAGATCGCTGTCGCAATGGAACAATGGAGAACAGTCACTTGCATCTCCTTAGAAAATGAATTCAAAAGCCAAGAAGCAGCAATATTGTTGTTGCGGTGCCAAGCCAAATGATTAGAGTGACCTATAGGGGGCTCAAGGATGGAGCCATCAACAAACCCAAATTTGTTTTTGCCAATAAGTGCCATCTTCATAGCTTTCTTCCAAGAACTGTAATTATCGCCACTTAGAGGGTGCGAGACAAGAATGGAACCAAGATTGTTGGATGAAAGGATGGTGAAAGGGTTGGAGTCATCCATGGCAGCCATGGGAGAACCAGAAAAGGGAATAAACAAGCTTGTTGAAGAAGCTAGGGTTTCGGAAAAAATTAGAGAATGCGGAAGAATACCACTGATACCATATTACAGTTGAGAATGGATAAAACAAACTTTTATTCATTGAGGAAAGAAAGGGTACAATACAGTATTTATACAACAGTAAACTACCCTAACAAAGAGCAATAAAAATAACAGAAACTAACAGTAAAACTAACACGTAAAAATAACAATAACTAACATATTACTCTCCTAATAAAATGAGCATTCAAGGGAAGCTATCACTAGAGGAGTTTAAAAAGGTTTATAGATAACATTGTTGCTAAACATGAAGAGAACGATTATGGTTCCAAAAACATTGTTGTTGGAGGGGTGGGGGAAGTAGAAAAATGTATGCATTTTTGTCGAGTGAAGCACTTAGCAATCCATATATGGGATTTTGTTCCTTGTACGACTTTGCTTATCTTTGTTTCCCTCCCCAGTATCTTTTAATTGCTTCTTGTGTAGTGGGATAAGGTTCAGTGAAGTCTCTTCTAACGAGTTAAGATGTACAAGTCTTACACATTTTGGCTTTGGATTTTGGGAGAATTATCAATAAGGATCCACCAATCAAGTTTTAACACCTAAAGAACTAATAACATCATATTCTGCATGTTTGGATCTGCCCTATGTTGCTGTGATGCGCATCATCTGAAACAACTATTAGTTGTTTTTAATTTATGTTATTTTTAACATAAAGTGCTAAAAAATGTGGATCTTGGATGTTAAACCAAACATGCGCATTGTAGTTGAGCAGTTCAATTTTTGAATCGAATAACCATATTTTGATTAATCAATATGATTATTGATTCCTAAGCTGTAAAAAAGATGCTACTCACTACCTTCACCCTTTTTTTTAAGAATATTTTAAAAAAGTTTGTCATGGTTCTTTTACAAGACTTCTTTTAAACTGGATACTATATTAATTTTTTTTTTAAATATCCTTAAGTAAAAATGTATTAGTTAGATAGAAAGAAATTAACTCAATAAAATCTTAATTATAAAGGTAATTTTAAAAAAAATTATAAAAATTATTGGCAAATTTAATACCATTACTTAAATTAATTAAATTCTTTAAATTTTGTGAAACTGTTAAGAGGAGCTTATGTATATGATCAGAGGTAGTAGTTTACACCAACGGATGTTGAGTCTAGTAAAAAGGGCTAAATTATTTACAATGTGACAAATCAAAATTTGAATTCTAGTTGAAAGTGGTGTTTACATTTAGTGTTCGAGAATACATTGAACAAGATTGCTTTAGTTCTTTGTATAGAATCATGTCCTGATTGTTATTAAGGCTAGATAGGATAAAAACGATGTTCTATAAATAGTGTGTTTGGAAACACATCTTGAATGCAAGTTCCGTTAATTTTTCACGTCTAAAACACAAAAAACGTAGAAGCTACTCTTTATAGCTTCTGCCTTAATGTGGATCCAGTGTTGATAAACGTGTATCCAAACATGCAGAAAGAACCCTTTTTTTCTTACCTGTCTTGCGTTTCTAGAGCCTTTGATTACGTATGCATATTAAGTAGTTAAGGAGTATATACACACACAAATGATGAAGCTGTTAGGGATAAAAAGATTACAACCACATGACACAATCGCTTATAATATCCCCATTCGTTCATAACAAAATTTGGAGCAAAGGACCATGATGCTAATATTTAAGAACTAGATGATCAATTTACACCATCTTTAAATTTTTGGTCCAAAGTAGACGTGATTTATATTTGTTGAAATGAAATGAAATGTTTTCAATTAATATCCATAACATAATTATAGTTTTACGGAAACATTATCAGTATAAGCACACGGATTTTGGATATTGAAATGGTAGTCATCCATACGCAACACGAGACTGGAGCATGCGCTACGCTTGAAGTTAAAAAGAAATAACATACTAAAGCAAATAAAAGGCATAAAAGACAAATGTCAGAAGTGGGATTTGAACCCACGCCCTCTCACGAGGACCAGAACTTGAGTCTGGCGCCTTAGACCACTCGGCCATCCTGACTTTGTGTACGAATGAATGTAAGTTTGACTATTTAACTCAATAGCGTTAACAAAGGGGGAGGACAGTACTAACTCTCTCTGCTCTGCCTTAGCACCTCCCTCACCTTTATCCATAAACCACAATTTTTACTTCAACGGACCTTACCTGGACCTCACACTCAAGATGGCTACAGTGTCCTTTGTCTTGGGACTTTTACCTTGCTCTTCTTCTTTTTCCCGTGTCTCTTACGGTTCAGTTGGATTTCCCGTGTTGAGCAACGCCAACTCACTCAAACTCGGTTCCTCAGCCAGCATCTCTGCTCCAATTCTTCGTCAAAAGCTCTGCACAGCTCCGTCTCCCCTCTCTCTAAGGCTTCGCCCTCTCACCATTGTATCCGCTAAAGGCTACAAAATGAAAACCCACAAGGTCCCTCTCTCTCTCTCCCACTCCGTTTTGTGAATTGGGCTTCATGCAATTTGAATGTCTATTTGGCTTTGGTTAATGGTATAGGCATCGGCAAAGCGGTTTAGGGTGACGGGGCGAGGGAAAATAGTGCGTAGGAGAGCTGGGAAGCAGCACTTGCTCTACAAAAAGAATACCAAGCGCAAATTGCGACTCTCCAAAATGGTCAGATTATAATATTCAAATTATCTAATATAGATATATATATATTTTAATCTCCCTCGCAAGTTTCTCGTTGCTAAACCTAATATAATGTGCTTAGGAGATTGTTCGATACCCATTGTTAATTAATTAATTGTCATACTGGATGGATTTTGTGATGGGCAATGGCTGATTAGATTGTTCTGCGTGCAGTTGGGTAGGTAGGATTTTGCACTAGGCTTGGTCGTGTAGCGTGTTAAATTTGCTTGTTTAGACTGCATTTCATTAGAGTTTGACAAGCTTTAATATGCTTGTTAATTTCTTTGCTTTGGGTTTGATTGTGAGATTAGAGGAATGGGGGTGACTTTGGGGGCGTGAAAGCAAAAATTGGAGGATAAATGCTGTCTTCCAATCTGCTCCCTCATTGAAGGTTATGATATTAAAACATCTGCACTTGCAAATTGAAAAAGAAAATCTGCAATGTATAAATAATATGAGATTAAAAATACTCGAGCTAATCTTCCCCCTCCCTTTCCAATGAAACAGTCATTATCATATTGTTGAGTTTGATTTTGATCCTTAATCTGTTTTTTTCATCTCTTGATGATTTCTAATTTTGTGCAACAATACCGTTAATATTTCACCAAATAACAAGTTTGTCATATCAAGAATGCTCATTTCCTGTTTCGTGCAAGAAGGACACTTTGTTTGTTATGGGTTTCTTCTGTCAGGCAGTTATTGTACAGTCCTACTAATGAGCGCTCTAAGAGCATTGGTTAAGGAATTAATAAATAGAAAGTTTTTATTGAAAATTACGATGGAAGTGCATTGGAAATCATGAGGGGGTGCATTGGTAACACTTCTCCATTAAACTTTCTACTTTTTATTCCTTATCCAGCGTCATTCTATTGTTAGCATTCCCCGTTGTTGTTTGTATGAGAATCTGAAATTTACTCATTGTAGCAATCAGTAGGGGATGTTGTGAAAAACTCTGTATAAGGTGTCATTCTATTCAGAAGTAGCTATTTGGTTTTAAGTGATCTGTGTAGTGTATAATTTAAATTTAGAGATTAAAACATAGGTTTGAATTTGATATGTATTATGAGCATCCTTTTGGGTCATCTGTATTCAAACCATGTCCTTCATTCATCTATTTTTATTCTCCAAATCTGAACTTACACAGCCAAAATAATAGTCTCATATGTCACTGAAATGCCTTGCTCAGGGTATTCCAAGTTACACATTTTCTATGGTCATTTCAAAATCCTAATTTTTCAAAGCATCCACAATTGACTTGTCCAATATCAACAAATATCTTGTATTTCAATCTTATCTGATAAATTAATTTGAAGAGCTAAAATACAGCTGTCTGTGAAATGCATAGATCAAAGTGAAGTCAAGCTGATTGAAATTATCAATCGAACTAATATCACTGTAGTTCATTTGAATTGATTGCTTTGTAAGAGATAAAATGAATACTACACTCAATAGAGAAATCGAGTTATTGGGCTTCTTCTCGTCTTGAACTTGGGACTTCTTCCAAATCCACATCCATCCCAACAGCAATTGGATTTCTAGAATGATGTAGCTGGATTCAGCTGAAATGTTGCATTTGTTGACCAGAAGTTATTTATACTGGAAATTCTTCGTCTCTGAAATTTTCGTATTCTGGTCTGAAGCAGTTTGAATGAATAAAGTTTTGGCTGGGATTTGGACTATCGTATTAAATTATGGGATTGGTTTTCTCATGTCTAACTTCTTTTTTATTGTCATGCACAGCACCCGGTCAGCAGGAGTGACTATGACAACGTAATTGGAGCCTTACCATATCTGAAAGTAAACAGAAATGCAACATAGATGTCGTGTTTGCAATCCGAGTCATAAGCCTAGGCGTTTAGTCTAGTGATTTGTGACGTCTCCAATCTGCTTTCAAATGGTACACCTTCCTGTGTCATGTAACAAATGGTATTTATTGACATCACTGTATTGCAATTTGTTTACCATCTTGCATTTTACCTTTGCAATTGTTTAGCAAGCTATGATAAATCACGTGATCATCATAATCTATTTGGTGAGTTAAGTAGAATGAGGAATATTAACAAAATACTCTATAATACTTTCTTTCTTTTTTCTCAAAATACTATTTACTGTTAAGTGAAACTTAAGTGGAACCTACACATGAATTTTATCTAATAATGATGAGTATGTGAAAGGATGTTGCTAGCATATTTTTTTACGTAGTTGATAACTTGAAACTAGGTGATCCGGGTTTTCCCGGAAAGTATAAAGTTATGCAAAAACAAATATTCCCGTTATTAATATTCTGCAACACTATGTCTTCTTTATCTTGGACCTTGCTAATTAGAAATTGAAAAATTATAAATATACACTTAAATTTATTTTATTTTTACTCTATTTTCTTTCTATTTATTTATTTTTATTTTTTATTATATCATTTATTATATTTATCATTTTTTTCCTTTTTTTTTTTTCTTGAGATGTACATTTATCATAACTCGTAAAAGTTACTTTAACTAACCCAAGTCAATGTAAGCAAATTTGCTTAAGGGATAAAATTTTCTTAAAATTTATTTATTTTTATTCAAAAAGTTGGAATTCAAGATAATCATTTAAGGGGTAAAATTTTCTTAAAATTTATTAATGTTTAAGGGAAAATAAGCTTGCTGGTTGCCTAGATCTTGATTTTCTTTTTCTTTTTATCATCTAAAGTGGGATACTTTAAAGAGTAAAATGCGTAATTGATAATCATTAATTAAAAAGATCACTTTAGAATTTTATAATGCACTACTCATGTACCGTTCCTTAATTAGAAAAAGTTTTGGGAAATTTTATATTTGAATTTGAAGGTATGGAACAACTTTTGTGAAACAATACACGGTAGCATAATAATATTTCCATTTTCTGATTGTTCACAAAATATTTTTTTCCAATCACATTTATTTCTTAATTTTTTAAAAATGTTTCGTAATACTTTTCGCAAAAATTATTTGTGCCAAATAGCTTAAAAATAATCAAAAATAGTGCAAATACGAATTCGTAGCATGTGCTTGGTAAATAAGCATTTTTTTTCCTTGTCTCAGTTCTCTTTCCATTTTAAACATCCACTTGATTAGTTTATTTTCTCGTTGGTTAAAATTCGTACCAAATGTATTCTTACCAACTAACAACACTGAACTTAGATGTTAAATGCGATTTTAGTTAAATCACATGACACATTTTTATAATTAGAGCTTGTTTGTACTGGATGGTAAAATATGTGCCCTCAAATAAAGAAGGAAAACGTTGACAACGCAATTTAAAAAAGAGTAATCAACAAAAAGAAAAAGGTAAAATTAAGAAAGCAAGCATTGGGAATTTGGGATGTAAAAGTAAAAGCACCGGGCGTATGTTATCCATTAGGTCCTTAAATGGAAAGAGTCCACTTGTCAAAAGTTGAACCATTGGCGAAAAAAACTAAGCTACTACCGTGACTCAAAAGCGAAAGAAAGAAGGGACCCACATTATCCATACCCTCAATTCGTTCGTTACGTGTCTGCCAGCACAAGCGCTGACAATAACCAAGCAACAGGTTCGCACGCGGTACACGAGCACCTCAGAAGCATCGAACAATGTTGTTTTTTTATTGTTTCCGCCAAGTGCCAACCCAAAACAAAACTTCCTCTTTCTCTTTGGTCTTCTCCGCGTTGTTGTTATTTCTTTAAGGGTTTTCCGTCTTTGTGATATCCAAACATTTCGATTTGTGATCCGATTCGTCATTTTCTTACTTCACTGGAAAATTTGATGGTTCAGCTAATGGGTTCCAGGAAGCTCCGTTCAGACCTTGAAGCGGGGTCGGTGAAGTTGGAGATCGAGGAGCATGGTCCTCTCAACAAGCGCTTCAAACCTTCATCCGCTTCACAAGAGGTTTCTCATCTTTTTGATAGTATCTTCCTTTTCCTCAAATATAGATAGATACACTTGTACCAGGGGTGTAACAGTTTTAAATTAGTAGTGTCTTGAATGAAATAATATAAATCTGAGATCATAGAACATGCATTCTTTACTCTCTCTTTTTTCTCCCCCATTTTTTTACAAGATGTATGATTAATAATGCTCAGTTTGATAACTTCCTTTTCTTCTTGTGCATGGTTTTAAAAATTGTTTAGCAATGGAATGCTTCAAACAGTACATCTTTCGGTTCTCCTTCCCAGTACAATATACTTGATGAGCCTAGCCCTCTGGGTTTACGTCTGAGGAAGAGCCCTTCGCTTTTGGATTTGATACAAATGAAGCTTTCTCGGGGGAATATGTTTATTGCAAATGCACAAAATGAAAACTTCAGCTCTGGAGTGAAAAAGGAGAGTCGGGGTGCTGCTGCATCAGGTTCTGCCGAGAAGCTTAAGGCTTCAAATTTCCCAGCTTCGCTCTTAATAATTGGTTCATGGGAGGTATATTCGAGATATACTACATACCACTAGTATTTTGGGAAAATATATTTTTCCGTGAATTTTACTTAGCTCAAGGTTCTTTTTGTGGCAGTATAAATCAAAACATGAGGGTGACTTAGTGGCAAAATGTTACTTCGCCAAACATAAGCTTGTTTGGGAAGTTCTTGAAGGTGAACTAAAGAGAAAAATGGAAATCCAATGGTCAGATATCATGGCACTTAAGGCAAATTGTCCTGATACTGGACCTAGCTCGTTGACTGTAGTGGTAATTTATTCCCATACTTTCCTCTCTATATAGCTTACTTTAATAGTTGTTTTACATGCGAACACCTATGCATGGGTAAATTTTCAGTTTCATTTTCATTGATTTATTGGTGGGTTTTTATGTATTGCAGCTCGCTAGACAACCTCTTTTCTTCAGGGAGACTAATCCTCAGCCTAGAAAGCATACACTATGGCAAACAACGTCAGATTTTACTGATGGAGAGGCTAGCAAACACAGGTATATTCTTTTCACAATCCTCTGGTACATGGATGTGGGCTCAACTGTATGGCATATTATTATGGTTGTTAAATTTTAGTTTTATTTGTATTAGGTTGATACTAAATGTTTAGGTCCTACAATCCTATATTTACTAGGCCATCATGTTTGAGAACTTCATCTCGTGGTTTTGTAGGCAGCATTTTTTGGAATTTCCGCAAGGGGTGTTAGCCAAGCATTTTGAAAAGCTTATCCAGTGTGACAGGCATCTTAATTTCTTAAGCCAACAACCTGAGATAATTTTGGATTCAGCTCATTTTGATACACGACCTGCTGCTTTTGAGAACCTTGACAATCCAGAAGATCGTGATTTGCATTTAGTCAATGGTAAAGAATCTACTACATCTTGTTCGCAAGATATAGGATCACCTCATTCATCCCTGTCACCATCATTTAAGATTGAGCACAATGATCCTCTCGGCATTACCTTGGATAGTCTACCTTGTGAAGCACCTTCCCCCAGTTCAGGTACTATAACAAGAAATTAGCCCTTGTTTTGATTTCTCTGGACATTGGGCCCTGTATAATGAACACCCCCCCCCAAAAAAAAAAACACACACACACAAAAAGGGAAGAAAAAGAAGGGTATTGGACGGAATGGAATGGAATGCATTCCATCAAGTTTATTCCATTTCATTCTATTTTAAACATTTTGAACAATGGAACCTAGTACTATTTCATCCCTTGCCATCAATCCAGACATACCCTGAGAAGCAGAGTGTGTATATATGTTCATGAGAGACAAGAGAAAGAGAGGTTCATAAATATGCAGTGTTTACATATATCTTTTATAGCTTGAAATTTTAATGCATTTTTTCTTTCAAACATGTTTCCTTCGCTTGCTGGTCAATGTTTGAAAATTCATCAATAAAAGGATGAGGTGTCACTTTAAAAATTAAGCAGCAGGAGGTGGAGAACTGGTTTTAGTTATAGATCTACCACGTTAGGATCATCATGTTCTGTTGACAACCATGAAACTAATTGTGACATAAACATCTAGAAATTTGTATTATGAATTAGTTGCTTCAACGATTAGTCAAATATAAAGAACATGGCTAGTCATAGCAAGCTGCTCTGGTCTGTTGACAGATTATGAAATTCTCCTCCAACATCTGTCAAAAGTGAGTATGGTTATAAAATATCAATGATGGCTCACAAATCCATAACTGTTGTTTTAACATGTCAATTTCACCATTATTTCAATATGCTTAACTTGCTGAATAGCATCATTGTCACACACATATACTGGGATCAGCGTAGAGATTGTGCATAAATTTGATCATAAGTAAATTACATTGACACTTTTTGAGATTTTTTCAGATTGCACACAATACCTTTTCTTTTTCTATCCCTATACTAATATCCTTAATTGTTTGAAAAACATTACATTGACATTCCTTATATATTACACTAAACCCCTTTAATTGTTGGAAAAACATTACATGTGTACCTCTATATGAGAGGTTGTTGTAAATATTAAAAAAACAGGGAGATTATGTGAAATCTAAAAAAATATCAGGAAGTGTCAGTGTTTTACTCTTTAATCATTTATAATGTCAAACATTATTGGGCATCAGATTGGACATACCATATGCTGTGCTGGATGTTTTCCATTCCTATGGGGGCTTCATATTTTCTATCTTATAATTCAGTTATAAATTATATTTAGCTCTGTCCAACCCAATCTGCATTATGATTTTCCATGTCTATCTTTCCTTTATATTCTAATGGGATATGATATGGAATTATGGATTTCATCAATAAACACATTCTATCTATGCTGAATGTACATGTACATGGCTTCATAATAAACTTGGATTAACTGGTCATTTCTATGGCTTATTTAGTAATCTGTGTTGATGGCCTTAGATATCTAAAGCTGACTTTTATCTGCATGTAGTGTGTTTTGTATTAACTTATTGTTTGTTTGTCTTTTACATAAAATTCATGGACTGTTGTGCAATTGAAGGGAGTACAAGTTCTGAAACTGATTTCAAGGGCCCAAGAAATTGGGATCAGATAAAATTGCCTGGACTCCGCCCTTCTATGTCAGTGAGTGATTTTATTGGCCACATTGAACATTGCCTTTCCGACCAAATAACTTCTGGGAATCCATCCTTTTGTGCTGGAAGACCAGGGTTCCAGGAAATGCTAGAGGAAATTGCACAGCATCTTCTTAATGACAATCAGGTTATAACAACTTCTGATGAAAAATCACTCATGTCAAGGGTCAATTCTCTCTGCTCTCTTCTGCAGAAGGACCCTGCAGCAGTGCAGAATTCACATGACAAGGAAAGTTCTGTTGAAGGACCTGATGGTGGAAAAAATATTCAACTTAGCCATGATCATGAATCAATGCAGAACAAGAAAATTAAAATGGATGTCAAGTCCGCTGAAGAGGACTTGAGAGATGTTTGTGGTGGCAAGCAGGTACTAGGCATGTCGAGGAAAGACTCTTTTGGAGAGTTGCTTCTTCACCTTCCTCGAATTGCATCGCTTTCAAAGTTCTTGTTTGACATATCAGAAGAGGATAGTGACAGCTAAGCCCGATAGTTATTCTGATGTTTGAAATTTCAAAAATATCAAGATCAAGGTGCATAGAGGATGTGTTGTCTTCGTGGCATGAAGAGCTTAGTTTTTACCATAGGAACCGCTAGGATTTGGAAAATATTTTAATGAAAAATCCTGGTAGAACCCGTGTAAAAAACTGTTACAGTTGCTCTAGCACTATCTCCTAATTTTTCCTTCAGGGTCTTGTACACAGTTGTCTGCATTTACGTAAATAATGTGTTACCTAATAAAATATCAGGCGTATGAATTTAGACACTTTCAAGGATGCCACTTTTTTCTTGGATGTATTTGTTCCGCAACCAGATGTTGCCTTGTTTTGACTCTTCGGTTGAGGAACCTTGCTCTCAACAAGTTATTTTATTTTTGTGGTCGTGGGGGAAGGGTGCTGTACATGTCCCAATAGCTTCAACCACCAGGCAACCGTCAAGGGACAAGAAGTTAATTCTTCAAATATTGTTCTCGGGGTTTCCCAAGAATCCGTACTGTTCTTAAGAGTTAAGAGTGCTGTTAGGTAGCTCTGGACATTGCAGCATGGAGGCAGCCAGAGGAGTAAATAATAATAATAAAAATCGAATCCCACTTAATAGGTAGGGTCTACCAGTACGAGACCCACTATATTATATGTATCCGGTATTTGCAGTATTTGTTTTTTTACCACCCTAATCCTTGGAAGGTAGGCATGTACGAGATGAAATATGGATTTCACCCAAATCACTAGTCTTGCCTCTCTGAACACCCTCATCTTTTCAAGGTTGAGTTGTTTTACAATGTTGTACCAGATATGTTGGTTACCCTCGTACCTAACATATTAAAGATAAGTTACTTTCCTGATGGATCAGATTGAGAAGCGTGTACAGCCACGGATATTTGGTAATAAGTTGGGTGGGGGAACTGTGACCTCAGACCATCTGACTTTATGAAGCCTTACGATTTGTGTGATTCTATTACCTCTTAAATCTAGTGATTTGGAAAATATTGCTTGCCAAATCAAGCGTCAAGCGTGAGAATTTAACAAAGATGAAAATACCAAATGTCCTAATAAACAAGTTGTAAATAATATTCACAATTTATACAATATCATAAAAGGTAGAAATATGTACACGAGGGAGACTGAAACTAAATTGGTTCATCAGCTGTACAAATGGTTAACCGACCATAAAGAGCATTTCGACTTTGAATGTAGTTTATGTACATTTTGAATACTTCCATCATGTCTATTCTGCCAGGATGAAGCAGGATCAGGAAGGAGAGGATGAATGAATGGTGGTATCAGGTAACATGGCTACTGTCACTAGGAAATATTCACAGCCAACAGGAAGACCGTATGGGTTTGGAGTTGAGCCTGAATTCAAGGTCAACCAGTCAGTCCCCTTGTCAGGGGTAAATTTATCAGCCCTACCATGCTCAGGCCGAGGTGGCGGCGCCTTCGCAATTTGGCGTTCAATATGCACAATTTGTCCAACAATGTAGTTAGGTCTGGTTGGAAGATGGGCTGCAAACAGGGCTACAGATTCATCAGATAAGTAGTAGTTAGAGCAGTTCCTGGTAATCGCCTCATAATGCCCAGCTGGAGTGAGCACAAAGGCAGCTATCTCGTGAACTTCCAGGAAACCAAAGCAAATCTTCTCTTTGTTTGCCTGTACCAAAATCACAAGCAGAATATAACTCAGTCCAGAATTTGAAATGGGTAGAACATACAGTCACAACAAAAACCATTCATGCTATTAAGTGATCATCAGGCATTTGGTCTGTAGTTAAAAATAGCTCATCTCAAAGGGAGACACAATATTTTGCCACATGCTGTTGTTTAAAAACAAGAAGCCAGTAACTATCATAGACGTAAGGACAATAAATTACCTGCTTCTCAAGTTGATGCTTATTGTAATAAGTTTTGACCTGGTCTATTTTCTCCTCCAATTCTTTCCGAAGCTGTTCGTTAGCAGCTTCCATCCTTGTGTACTTCTCATGCAGCTCTTCCCGGTGCCTAGATAAGAAACCGACTTTATCCGCCAACACACGAATACATTTTCGGAACTCAGCAATATCATCATCATCTCTGTCATTAGCAGAACTGAAAAGAGAGAAAAGAATTTCAATCATCCTTCAAGTCACAATACATTAAGAACAAATATAAAATATTACTGGAAAGCACATCAGTCTAAAACAACAGCCTAGAATCTTCTCTAATTCATGACAAACAGCAAGAAGCTTTGTTGGGAATTATTTATATTAGATGGCACATACGTCTTCCCCTCCAAGCAAGAGAGAATACAAAAGGAGCAAGAACTCTTTACTCAATTGTATAAACTCTCAAGTCTCAACCTAACAAAGTGATTGCAAAATGAATTCATTCATAATAGATGACCCCATCGACATCAAACATCATGAATGAATATCCCTACTACTAAAATGTGTGCCTTATTTCAAGTATCTAATAAGTGAGGAAGTTGCTTTCATCACTACCAGTCTACCACCATAACTTCTTTCCTTTTCTCAGTGGGAATGGGTGCTGTGTTGGTGGGAAGGGTATAGAATTTTCCAAGGGCCCTCATGACATAAGTAATAAATGTAAGTAAATTACTTGGCCAAAGATTGCGCAAAGTTTCGTAGGGAATCTGCAAAACCAGCCACACCACCAGGAGAATAAACACAGGTCTTGAGTCTTTCAAAAAAGCTGCGAGTTTTAATAACAGATGCACGTAGTAAACTATACTCCGAGGCCCTCCTGTCAGCAGAACTTTTCTGTGTTTGAGCTTCCTCTCTTGCCTCATGCAAACAATTTTCCAGGTGAGCACAATTCATCTGTAGTGAAAGTTGAAAGGTACATTAGAATATAAAAGGCAAGTACAAATGCACAATAATGAAGCAACAATGAGAATGAAATTAATGAAGCTTTATCCTTGTGGCAAAAAAAAATAAAAAATCAACTATGTATAGTTCATCCTATATTCCTTCTAATCCGACACAAGTCTTAGACACCAAATTCTTAATCAACCATACCCATTTAACTTCATCTCCCAAACTCAATCCAATATATAAAAGAATCAATTAAGAATCTTATTTGGTTGGATATTTTTACAAAGATGCCTGTTGTTTAGCCCAACAGATTTTCAACATGTATCTACAGAAGACTATGCCCTTATGAGCCTAACTTATCCACTGTATACTTGTCAACTGCCAAGGGTCAACTAAAACTATGCTTGGCATGGTTTTATAGAACAAAATCAATGCACGGATGCTCAGGAAATTCACTATTAGTAATACATCTATTATCATCTGAATGGATCTATAGAAACTAAAACACAAGAAGAAGAATGTGGGTGTTGGAAGGCAGACTGGCAGAGGCTATAGGAAGATGACAGAAATGACAATTTTTTTACTCTTTTGACAGAATAATTTGAACACTTTTCAGAAGAATTACCAGTAGAATGCATGTTTGTTTAATGTAAGAAAGGGATGAAAGAAAACAGGGTCAGAGATTGGAAAATGACATTAAAATAGTAAACTGAGAGACATTAATAAACATAGAGAAAATAAGAAACAGTTTAGGAGAATTAGGCAACAGATTTTTAGAAAAATTAAATTGCAACCCTAAAATGATATGTGTCTCATTCAATTTCACACAGTTACCTGAGATTCATCAAGTAGTTTTTGACTTGCTTCCAACTCCCTTCTGAGCACAGCAACCTCCTCCATAACAGTTTTAAGCTTGGTTTCAGTTTCATTCAATTGATTTGACTTATCTGCAAGTGCACTTTGTAGTTCCAACACCTTATCATCATTTACCTTGGATTCCAAGTCTTGACAAACTACAGAGTCACAAGGTACAAGATCATGTGACACAGGCATGTTCTCACCAGTAGAACTGTGTGTTAGTGACACGCCCAATTGTCCGATTATCTTGTCTTTTTTATCTTTATCAGTACTCTGTGCTTCTTCACGATGAGGCTCCATCATAGATGAATCCAATTGCGGGTTATGAACTCCAGAGGAATCCAACATGTTCACATCCACCCCATCTAATGCTTTACCAGTATGTTCTGTGAACAAACCAAGTTTTGCATCCAAGGAACTTGAGATGCATGAAACCTCATCCATGGGCTCAGTAGTAGATATGCAAGGCATGTGGGCTTCACCACTGATATATTCTGACTTGCAATTATCTGTCTTCTCAGCCACAAGGGGAAACTCAGCCGCATCATTTACACTGGACATCTTCTGCCCCTGCACATACTGATCAGACAATTTTTGCTCCAATTCTTGAATACGTTTCTCATATGACACACATTGCATATGCTTCATCTTAAGCACGGATTGAACATGTTTAATATATTCATCTTTCAAATGCAAGGCCTCTTCTGTCTTCTCTGCGGCATTCTTCAGTATATTATTCACCCTTTCATCATCCAGTGACTCGTACTCTACCTCAGGACAAAGAGAACATATGAAAGCTATTCTACCAGCTAGCTCAGCTTTCAGTTTTGCATTCTCAACTTCCATCTTGCAGGTTCCAGCAATTTCAATCAACTCACTGCCATCAAGCAAGTCCTCAGAATCATATCTCTCAATTGAGTCAGCAGTAATATCTACAGCCTCAGCCAAGTGAGAGCCATCACTACTCAAAGCAGATGAACCTTTAAAGCTTCCTTGCTTCTCCAGGTTGGAAGTTACTCCTGTTAGATATTCAGGAGCATAACGATCCACATCTGATATGTCAATATTCAGCAAACCACCATCAAATGGAGCTATATTGACATCACATTGGTTAGGAGTGTCAAACAATCCCATAGATGCCAATACATCTTTAGGAATGCATGAACTATGAACTCTCACAAACTCCTGCCGTCTCCTGATCTCAGCATCCCGTCTTATAGCAAGCCTTTCAGCCATTTGCCCAGCCATGCCCATGTACAGCTTCATAGAAGCCTTCCGTCTCACTATTTCTGCAAGGCAAGCTCTGTATGCAGGACCAATACCGTGGAACAACTTTAAATCCACAAATAAGTCATCCTGACGAGCCATTGCCTCTTTAAAAACAGGGAACTGTAGCTTCTGATCTTTGATGAGATAAGTAACATAAGTTATGTTTTGCATGTAACTGTGCACAAAGTTATTCATTTCATTCTTCTTATCCTTGCAAACCTCAAGCAGCCTTGAAATAGCACGATCACAAGCCTGCATTTTAGGCAAGTGGTTTTTGTCATGAACATCATACATAGGACCCAAGGCTGAAACTGCATCGTGAGGACGAAGCGAGGAGGACAATTGGGAGGATAGACAATCATCTACCAGTTTCTTTACAGTGTTAACATCCTTGCTGCAGAAATCCCATAAAAATATCATTTATAAGCTGTGCTGATAACATTTGATATGATGAAAATATATCAAAAGACAAGTAATATAAATTGAGTTACAATCATCAACAAGTACAGCAAGTGATATGTGGAATCAAGTATTATTCCATGTCGATTCTCCTCTAGTGAACTGTTAAGTACTCCTAAAAACTAGAAAAGAAAAGTCTCAGATGTACAAGTTTCATAATCAAACATGGAATGGATCACAAACTTTGAAGAAATGGTGCATAATTATTTAAGATCAGGCCTGCTAACACAACATATGAGAAGTTGAGAACCAGAGTTTGAATATTAAACTCATGAAACTAAGTAACAAAGTTACAAAACAGGATACCACTGCAAAGTCAGGATAAACATGAACCTTAGAAGCTTCATCAACAATAAAGAGCACACAAAATAATAGTTGAAAAATGAAAGAAAACTAACCTCAGAGATTGCATAATACTCTTTTGCTCATTTATATATCTCTGGTGTTCTTTAATTGCTTGTTCTAAACTCTTGATGGGTGAGAAAGCCCTGCTGGAAAACAATTCCTCAGCCCGACGCTTAACTTCCCCAAAAGTCTGCTTAAATTGTGACACTTTATTCTCAAACTGCTTGTGTGAGCTGGTGCAATTCTCCACTGACTTGCTCAAGTTTTCTTCCTTGACCAAATCCAGTAAGCATTTGCGATTCGCAGTTTGTAAAGCAGGGTGAAGTTTGATGGATCTTAGTTTCTCAACATCCTTCCCAAAATTCACCAAAAGATCAGAATGCATCCTGTGTTGCTGCATAAAACGTTTCATGAAGTCCCCATAGTTTTGGTTAAGCAGTCGATAGTAGTGATCCAAATTACCCCTTGCAACCTCCACTGCTCTTTCTTGGACCATCTGTTCTCTCAAAAGCCTCTCACAATGCTCAAATTTCACCTTGGTGCTAGTATAAATTGCATGCCCCCGATGATAATGGTACCTGAATTGCCGCTCATAAGAAGGTAAAGCCTTCAAAGCAGGATCTGAAGCATCATCAAGAGGGTGTGGATCATGGGAGGAGGCCGGCGATTGAGACACCAAATGACTGGGAATATCAACTTGCTCCGGCGGCGGAGGCGGCGGGTTGTTCTGAAGCCTTGCTTTATTGAATATGAACACTTCCCGGTCATCAGATGGAAGCTTGTATGCGGACAGCGGCCGATCCGACTCGAGCTTCATATCCAAACAAAGAACAAGCTGATCACTGAAATTAATCCCAGTAACAGGTTCAATAGACCGCATAACTGCCTTAACAAGCGTGTTTTCATTGCAATCCAACTCAAAGGAGTGTCCATTCTCGGCAATATGAACACGCAACTGGCCCTGATGGACTAAACTTCCGCTCACGCAGGAACTCATCTTATCCACCAATCAACACAAAGCCTGAAACTCAATCACAACCTCTGTTCGTCCACCAAAAAATGAAACCAATCAAAACCAAACAAAGGGTTCAAATCAAACCCTCACCAATAGCTGAAACACAACACCACCAAAGCAAATCCAGCATAACCTTTTTTTGACCACACAAGTTTTCTTACTTGCACCCGAGAAAACTTACAGAAAAAGAACAAGGACAAAATTCTCGATTTGGAACCTAATAAATTCTCAGATTACTGAATCCGGAAAAGAGTCCAACCATCGGTAGAAGAAGGGGAAAAAAAAAAAACTTTTACGATAAAATTTCAAATCAATCAATTCAACGCTGAACACTGCAACAACAGCTCAACTTTGCACATACCCAGCAGAGATATTCGTGGAAAGACACGAACTTTAACCTCGGATCCCCTCGAAAACCCTAGTTAAAAGCAACCCAACCCGGAAAACAGACCCACGTGAGCAACAATGAGGACGAGACTAAAACACCCTTTATCAAAATGCCCCAAAAGAGAGGAAGCTATCAAAACCCAAAAACGACGGCGACGAAAAAACCCGAATTACACCCCACCCAGAACCCGGTTCGCCAAGGAAAGTGAGAATCCAACAAGAGACAGCGCATATGTAACAAAATTGAGAAGCACAGAACAAACAGTTTGTTCGTTTGTTTGTTGAGGGAAAAGGGTAAGGCGAAAATCTTGGAGTGATGAAGAAGAAGATGGTTACAAGTAGATTACGTGGAGATTTTGATTTTCCAGAATCTCGGCTAAGCAGAAGAACAAGGTTGTCACGAAACCCCCCCTTTTTGATGATTTCTTACAAATCAATCACTACTAGTTTAAAATAAAATAAAACCGTTTCTCTTTCTTCCTCTCTTTCTATGTATTTATTCTTCTCTTTTCCCCATCTTAGTTTTATAGATTCCACACAGAACCTTCTGCGGGAAGTAACTATCTCATAGCAGAACCTCTCTCTCTCTCTCTCTCTTGGTTGAACGTTTGGAAGGATTGAAAAAGCAGGCACCGTTGTGAATTCTTATAGATCGAATTATAAAAGTGTAATCTGCATTTAATAACTGATGACTTTTAACTTTTGCGACGATAATCATTTAAGATTGTTATGGAGAGATTAAGATATATGGCACTGACTTATATTAGTCATTAGTTTTTTTTTTTTTTTTCCTGAAACGTAAAGGTAAAAATACAATTTTGTTTGGATCTTTCTGTAACAAATAACCCTATTGTTATATATCCATAAAAAGAAATTCTGTTAATATTTTATTTTCTGTGAGGAAAACAAAACTCAGTACCAACATAAGCACGGCGGAACAACTAAATTGTCGTTCTAACTTGTGCGACTCATAAATTAGAATAATTCAACTGCATTTTTTTCAGTTAATTTTTATTTTTAGTATAAAATTTCAACATTGTAAACTAATTAAAAATTATCTTAAATTTAATGTTTTAAATAATATTGTATATCTACAAATTAGAATAGTTATATAACTTGTGAGATCTTCACTTTCTCGTGTCTTTTTCACATTCAATTTTATTTAAACTTTCTTTTCTCAAGCAAAAATGATTACACTCTCTCCTCATCTAAACATTTTTCATTCTAAAAAAATATACCCTATATATTAAATAAGAATAGTTATATTGAACGAGAACGTTTTTAGTTACTATTCTTTAATGAGAGTGTTTTTAGCTATCATTCTTTAATGAGAGCGTTTCTAGATATTTTTTAACCTCTTATCGCTTTCAATTTATCGTTTTTAATATCTTTAGTTCTAAATTGAATTTAATATTTTTTTAAAAGAAAATATCAATAATTAAATATTAACATTGTATTACAATAATTGTTTATTATAAATTTAAAAGATAATCTATATGTTCAAAAATATTTATTTATTACAAATTTTAATTATAATATAATTTATATATTTAGAAACATTCATTTATTATAAATTTAAGTTATATAAAACAAATATTTATTCTGTTCAATATACAGGTTAAAATACTAGTTCTCTCATAAAATTTCTCTTCTCTCTCTTTTTTATCTCTTAATTTAAATTCCTTCATATTTTGCCTGTTTCATTCATCTCTTCTCTTATTTTTTTCATCTCTTTCATAATTTGAACTAACTAGTATTTTAACCTGTGCATTGCACAAAATAAATATTTATTTTATATAACTTAAATTTATAATAATTAAATACTTATAAATATATAAATTATATTATAATTAAAATTCATAATAAATAAATATTTTTGAGCATATAGATTATATTTTAAATTTATAATAAAGAATTATTATAATACAATGTTAATTTTGAATTATTGATAATTTTTTAAAAAATATATTGAAATTTAATTTGGAGATAAAGACGATGAAAATGATAGATTAAAAAATATAAGAGGTTAAAAAATTCATAAACACGCTATAATAGAAGAATGATAGCTAAAAACGCTTTCATTGAATAATAACAACTAAAAAATGTTTTCGTTCAAGATAGTTATTTTAATTTTTATATATAGCAAATTTGTCTTTCTGGTATGATTTTATGGAGATCATTTGATTTACATTTAATTTAATTATATAATATGAATAACTTCTCACTTTTTATGATAAATACTTTATAATCATAAAATTTACATATTGAATTTGACCCTTGTAATGTACGGGCTATAATACCAGTTATTATAAAAGTCAAGAATTTTAATATATTCTTATATTTTAAATTAGAATATACAATTTAGATATTGGGGTTCTCACTTTTTCCTCTCTCTTAGACATTTTTAATATTTTTTCTCATTTTCTTAGGATGTACATTTTATATACTATCCTTGCAACTAGTAAAAAGAAATTCTCTACACCTTGTTAAACTGTCATTCTTTTATTTTTGTCTGTATACTTGATTTTCTTGACCATTTATTATTTTTAATCTATCCTATTTTATTTTTATCTCTAAATTAATTTTTCATAGTTTTTTTTAAATAGTCAATAATTAAAAAAATTATGTCATATTTTAAATTATTGATTATAAATCTAAAATATAATTTATATATTCAAATATATTAATTTATTATCAATTTTAATTATATAAAAATAAATATTTATCATGTATAATGTACAGACTAAAATGTGTGTATGTGTGGGAGATATTAAATTACATCATATAATTAACATTAATTATTACGTTATCAATAAGTTTATATAAAATGTGAATTTTATTGATTCAACATTTTAATTATAACCATATATTATCTTAATTGCTTATATCTAATTTTGTCAAAATTGATCAACAATAAAAAAAAAATCAAATTATTTATATTTTTATATATTTTAAAAATATATGACATCAATTTTGATGTATATAAATAAGATATCAAATAGTTTTAAATTGATATAAAATTTTGTAGAAATATGTGAAAAGGGGGCAACAGTCCAAACTAAAACTCACTTAAAAACATTACACTAACATTATCAACTAGTGAAGGAAAATGAACTATATCTAAGAATAACATCAAACAATTTAAAATTATTCCGTAGAGAAAGACCAATTTTTGTTAGAGCAACTTTGGTAGATCATAAAATTTTGTAGATGTGATTTATGTTAAAAGAATTTTCATTCTAATGGTGGATTTGCGTAAGGATTCATTAACATCAAATGTCAAATTTAGTTAAATTATACTTTCAATAATTTTTTGTAAAATGCAAATTTAACCAATCCAATCTTTAAATTATGTGATATTATCTGCATGATCACAATTTGAAATTTTCTAAATATGTTATCTAACATAATATTTACATATATTTTAATATATTATTGTACATTAAAATAAAGTGATGCAATGAATTACTAAATAATTTTTAAATTATATAAAATTTTGTATACTTAATCTAATTAATAAGAATATCTAATTCAACAATTAAATCAATTAAATTTGCATTCTACAAAAAGTTATTGAATGTATAATTTGACTAACTTAGTAACTTTAATACTTGGTGTCAACTGATTATATATATATATATATATATATATATATATATATATATATATATATATATATATCAGAATAACTATTTTGCACGAGAGCATTTTTAAGAGCTTTGCTTCAATGAGAGCTTTTTTAGCAATTTTTCTTAACCTCTTATCTTTTTTGATTTATATTTTTCAATATCTTTAATTTTAAATTAAATTTTAATATTTTTTAAAAAAATTATCAATAGTTAAAAATAATAATGTATTATAATATAAATTGTTTATAAAAAATCTAAAATATAATTTATATATTCAAAATTATTTATTTATTATGAATTTTAATTCTAATATAATTTATATATTCTATAGTATTTATTTATTACAAATTTTAGTTATATAAAATATGCTATAGTATTTAGGGTTAAATATGTTTTAGTTCCTCCAAAAATATGACAAAATTAGTTTTAGTCTCCAAATTTTTTTCCTTGAATAAAGTTCTTCAAATATTAAAAATATCTTAATTAGATCTCTATGTTAAACTCTGTTTAACTTTTTTGTTAAATAATAGTCACATCAGCATCGTAGTCACTATTAATTTGCTAATGTGGCCCTCCATGTCAATTATTATATCCAGGTTAGAAACATATTTTTTAAATAAAATTATTACATGTTTAACCCTAAATCACAAATTTTTTTAACCCTCGAACAAAAGTAATTACATGATTTTTTATTAAAAATTATCACCAGACATTTCAGGTAATAAAATATTTTACGTAGAAGCTGATGTGACCATTATTTAACAGAAAAGTTAAATAGAGTTTAGCACAGAGATCTAATTAGGTTATTTTAATATTTGAGGGACTTTATTCAAGAAAAAAAATTCTAGGGAACTAAAATTAATTATATCATATTTTTGGAAAACCAAAAACATATTTAACCCTAGTATTTATGTATTACACAGGCTACAATACTAGTGAGAAATGCCAACAACACTCTCAAATACCCCCTTTCTAACACTCTCTCTACTATTGGTTAAAATTTATTGAAAATAATAAATTTTGGTAAGTCTCACTTCTCATTTAATGAATCTCTCTCCTAATTTATAAGTGGGACTCAGCAACATTTGTGATTTTCAATAAATTCTAACCAATAATAAAAAGAGTATTAGAAAGAAAGTGTTACTAGCATTCCTCAATACTAGTATATATATAAACATCTACCACTATTACCCTGACCCAAGGAACAATGATGTTTGAGACAGTGGCATAAAAACAATTTAATAGTTAAGATTAACATGCATGTCTTGCACGAATTAATTAACAATAAATAAGTTTCAACACCGCAAAGCATATTTATTCCATATAGTCAGCATAATAATTACATATTTAGAATGACGATGCATTAAATATACCTGGATTAATTACTATACTAAGTTATTAGGTCTTACTTGTCTTATGGATACCGATTAATGAATTAATAATATTTTTATTAAATTAAAAATATAGTAAGTTATTCCAAAAGTCACGGTAAGATAGGTAACTTTTTTCATATTTCTTTTATTTTTAACTACTAACTATAACACTTTTCAGAGATATTTGAATTGAAAAAAAAAAAAAACTATGTAATTAATCCACACGTTAATTTTACATGTTAGTTTTTTTGTGAACAATGGTCGCGTTGAAGTTAGAACATCTACCATTAGGCCAACCTTAATAGGTTATTTTACATGTTAGTTGAATGTTGATGCCTTATATATTAAAATTAATGACAAATTGAAAAGAAAAATAATATATACAATGCATTGCAATCAAGTTTAAAATGACTTAGATGCTACCATGTGGCAACGTGCATTAGGATGCCACAATATTAAACTTGTTTCCTATCGTAACCAGGATAGTTATGCCTGGATAGTGATGATCGACTTAGCCAAGATAAGAATGTTAACTGGGATAACCTTGATTATTGGCCCTATTATAGGTTGCCGAGGTAACCTTTATGTTCGTCACAAGGGTGAGCTAGTTTAAGGATCTGGGGGTCAGGATAACTCCTAGAACAATTGTCTCCAAGTCAATCTTGCTTGGACCTTAGGTTCTTGTATTCGTTTGTGTTGTAAGTTTGGCAGTTAAATTTCACGTGAACTCACATTTGTTTTATCATTTTTTGTGTGTGTACTTCTATCATTGCTTTTAGTAATGCTTTATTTACTATTAGGGATGAAAATGATATGGTATAAGGTGACGATCGTTTCATATAATATTGTAATTTGAAAATTAACATTTCTAAAAATAGTATAACATCGAATATTATTTTTGAGTAAATAAACAATCACGATTGGTTAAATTTTAACATTTTAAAAATATTTTTTAAAATTTAAAATGATTAAAATAAAAAATAAGAATAGAAAGGATAGTTATAATTTATTTAGAAAACAATTTTTTACATTTTTATACTTTTACCACTCCTTTACCATAAGGCTAATCATGAAGTAAAATAATGTATTATTATCTTTTCGAACATGAATAAAACATAAGAATGTTTTTTTAAAATCATAACAAATAGGATAAATAATATATGCATTAACAGTACTATCAAGATATTTTGCATTGTTATTCAATCACAAATTGTAATGTATGATAAGTTTGTTGACTTTTATAATAATTATCTTAAAAATCATACAAAAAATTATTTCTGATTAGTTGACATTGTAAAATTTTTTACATTGATAGTATAAAAGTTTTTTACACCGACATCTAATCATCAATTGTCATGTATTCATTGACTTTTATAATAATTACCATAAAAATCATATAAAAGATGATTTCTAATTGATTAACAATATAAATTTTTTTACTCTTACAATACATTATTATTAAACTCTAACATGAGAATATTACATTCTTAACTTCATATACCGAAGAATAAATTTTTAAACAAACTAACACACAATAAAATGTGTTTGTGAATTGGGTTTAATATTTTGAAAAGAAAATTATTTAATTTAATTTAATTATATTTTTTATTTATTATACTATTAAAGCAAATTGTTTTTAAAATTAAATATGATATAATTTAATTTAAAATGATTGGGATTAAAAAAATATTTTATTAGAAAATAATAAATAAATTCTATTTTATCTCTTTAACGTATTTTTATTAAAACATTTTTAATGTAAAACAAAAATATATAATAAAAAATATGAGATACAAGAATAAATTTTAAATTAATAAAAAAACAATAATCTATTTAATATATTAAAATAATAAAATACAATTTAAAATACAAGACAATAAAAGTACTAGTTTTGTAATTTTATAAATATGTACTTCTAGAAGTACGGGTAATATGTTAATTTTATTAAAAAAAATCACACGCACACATGAATGGTGGACACCAAGCTATTTTAGGAGTAATTATTGATAAATTTAATCAGTTTAATAATTTTGTTTGTGTGTATGTGTGTGTGTGTATATATATATAGGATTAAATGACACCAAATCTCACCCGTTCAATCTAATTTAATTTAATGGCTCTATTTATTCACTAAAAAAACTCATGTGACATCCCTCCCTCCCTGTTATTTTAGTTTCCCTGTAAATACAACCTCCCCGAAAAGAAAAGCTGGCATGCTGTGGATTTACAATATATTAACTAAGAATGACAAAAATCTTTGACCCAAGTAATCAAATTGAAGATCTATTGTATTAGAATTCCAATCATTAGATAAGAAGAATTAGAAAAAGTGCACAAACCTTTAACAGGGAGAATTGGGAGCATGACATTGATTTTGTATGGGAAAATCCATGTTCGCATTTTCAAGAAGGTTGTGTTAACATGAAAACTAACATAACGTGGAGGGGGAGATGCCACGTGACTTTTTTCAGTGAAGATTAAATTAGATAAACAAATGAGATTTGGAATCAAATTCAATTTGACACCTTGGTGTTATTTGATCCTGACCTATACATATATATATACATATATATATACACACACACACACACACACACACACACACACACACACACACACACACACACACATATATATATATATATATATATACATGTGTATATATATATAATTCATTCATTCATTAAATTAAAAATTCTTATTGAATATATTAAATCTACAAATTTTATAAAATTTTTAAATTATCTGATACTTTATTAAATAAATTTAATTTAATGTATAACATATTTTTTAAAATATAAATAAATATTGATTATAAAATTATCTAATTACAAATAATTGATTTATCTAAAATTTGATATGTATAATTATTGAGATGATATTAAAATATTTAATAGTTAAATTATAGAAATATATATATATATATATATATATATATATAATTATTAAACAGAATAAATCTACTAATAATTGCTTCTAAAATAATTTGATTTCCAAAACAAATCCAAAATACTACAGGCAGGCCTCCAAGCATCAAACCCAACATATTTAGAAATATTAAATTATTATTAGAAGAAAAAACCTCCAAACCAAAAGAATCAATAATAACAGATAAATTTAACCTTAAACAAATCCTAAAAAAAGCTAGAAAAATCTCCAACAAAACTGGTGACAATCCAAGATCTCCATGCAGAAATTAATCATCTCGAAATGGAAATCGAATGATCTGTTTTAGATATCGTTTTGTAGGATATCAATCAAAATTTTGAAATCAGTCAATATATCAATAAATTTTTTATATCAATTAAGGGAAATCAAAAGAAGATTCAATTTTCTTGATAAATTTTGTTTCAGATTCAATTTTTCTTCCTGTCTTTAATGGTTTAAACAAGGAAGGAGGAATCAAATTATTTCAGGAATAACTTTTTGTGAAGTTACTTTCTTCAATGATCTCTCTCTCTCTCTCTCTCTCTCTATATATATATATATATGAGTTAGGATCCGTTGACACCAAGTGTTAAAGTTAGTCAAATTACAAATTCAACAATTTTTTATAAAATGTAAATTTAACCAATCTAATCGTTAAATAATGTGTTATTATCTTCATAAGCATGTTTATCAAATTTCACATCATTTGAACTTTTCTACATATGTTATCTAACATTGAATATTTACACATGTTTTAATATCATACTAGTATTTTAAACTGTGCATTGCATAGAATAAATATTTATTTTATTTAACATAAATTTATAATAAATAAATACTTTTAAATATATCATATAAATTATATTATAATTAAAATTTGTAATAAATAAATATTTTTGAACGTATAGATTATATTTTAAATTTATAATATATAATTTATATTGTGATACAATGTCATTCTAATTATTGATAATTTCTTTTTAAAAATATTAAAATTCAATTTAGAACTAAAAATGTTAAAAATGATAGATTAAAAGATATGAGAGGTTAAAATTTTTTCCAAAAAAACTCTCGTTGAAGAATAACAGTTAAAAACACTCTCGTATAAAATAACTATTCTAATTTACATATATAGAGGACTGTACGTTAAAATAAAGTGATGTTATGAGCTGTTAAATAATTTTGAAATTGTATGAAATTTTGTATACTTAATCTAATTAATAAAACATCAAATTCAATGGTTGGATTGATTAAATTTGTATTTTATAAAAAGTTATTAAAAGTGTAATTTGATTAACTTTGACACCTGATGTCAACTATATATATATATATATATATATATATATATATATATATATATTAAATTTTAGTAGTTCAATCTCAATGTGGATATTAACTCAATGATCATGAACGTCAAATTTTAGATAAATCATATATTTGTAGTTATGTAATCTTATAATCAACATTTACTTATGTTTTTAAAAGTATATTATATGTTGAATTGAAATTATTTAATGAAGTATTAAATGATTTTAAAATTTTATAAAAATCTATAGACTTGATCTATTCAATAAGATCAATATATTCAACGATTATATTAATAAAATTTAATATATGCAGAGAATTATTAAAAAAATTACTTTACCAAAAGTTACTTCTAAAGTAACTAGTTTCCTCCTCTAAACAATATATTCCTACTTTTCATAAAACTCTAAATCTCTCTTTATTGAAATGTTAAAATAATAAAATACAATTTAAACGATAGGAGAAAATAATATTATAATTTTATAACTATGTACTTATATAAGTATGGGTAATATGTTAGTTTCATAAAAAAAAAAATTAATTTATATTGTATTTGGCTGATTTTCAATTCAAATTGGATTGTAATAATTTTAGTTAAATTCAGAAAATATTAAAAAAATAAATCCTAATTTTAAAATATAACAATTATGTTTTACAGATATAAAATAGACTGGATATCACACACACCAGTATAAATACTCATAAATTCTCACAAATAACTATGTACATTCATTTAATAAATAAGAATTCTGTCATTTACAATTATAGGGATTCACATGAAAACTTAAGCTTGTGTCCGTACTCACAAATTTTTACAAATGAATTACTCAAACCCAATTGTAAATCTACTAAGTAAAATCATATTCTTTGCAACATCAGATCTTAATGTAATTTTCATCGTGAGATAAATATAATTAATGAATCAAGCAACGTAATTAGTCACGTGCAGAAATGTAAGTAGACATAAAATGTACAAACGCAAAAGCCGACAATGAATGGAAGCACAAATAATGTCTTCATACATTGCTTTTATAAGGAAATAAATATATTTTTATGTACTTTGACGGAAGAATTTTGTTATTCTTAGTTATCTTATTTGGCTTGAGTAGGATTATTTTTAATGAAATATATCTGTGATTTCTATTAAAAAATTACAATTCTAAATATATAAAATTACCTTTAAAAAATATAATACTTGAGCCCTTTTTCTTTATTAAATGACAATTATAATTACCACGTGTGCCACTCACCAATCGGAGCTAATTCATTCATGCCTGATTTGTGTAGAAGATATTACAGAGGGTACCGTGAGGATTGAGCAAGAAATTAATTAATTAATAGCTACTACCGTACCATTTCTACTTTTCCTCTGAATTTCTTAAATGTATATTGGACAAAAAATAAGCTTTGGCAAATGTCAGCACAGGAATAAAAAATAATTTTTTTATTAAAAAGTGTCATTAATACATATTTATTGTAATTTCTAATATATTTTTAACATGATTTCTAATAAAAAAAAATTATTTTGAATTCCTTAACCAACACCTTTAAAACATTGGTTAGCAAGACTCATAAACTTTATATTGTAGTATTGTCATCGTCATCAATCATCATTAGAGTGTTGTTCTCCTATTATGTTAATTACGACTTACGAGAGGTCATAATTATATTATATTTTATATATTTAGAGAGTAATTAGAATTAAAAATTATTTTTATATTTAAAATATATAGAGGCTAACAAACTGTCAACTGACCGGAATAAATCTTTCCAAGTAAGTTTTATTTTTTGAGCTAGGTAAATGAAAGCATATTTATTTTTAAAATTTCAATGAATTAAAGTTATGATACATATCAAATTAAATATATCATTATTTTCTTATTTTAAAAACATATTTATCTTTAAAAAGAATACTTTGTTGTGTGATTGAAATTTGCAACCATAATATTTACATATCTATATGTCTTTTATTTTATTATTTTTTCTATCTCTTTTCATATTATGTTACATTATTTATTACATCTTTTATTTTATTTTTTTACTCTTATACTATGCGTTTACACCTTCTAAGTGTATAATAATGTGTTTTGAAAGATTTTATAAATCTCTTGTTCTCACTCGGGTGTCGTTAGCTGATGATGGGGGCGAGGTGGCATACCCTCAATTTTTTTTTTTAATTAAATGTTCATGTTTTACTTTTGCATATGAAATAAAGGGGACTTTGGCCTCCTCTATAATGATTTCATTTTATTTTCTAGGGCCCCTTGAACATATTTGTCAAGCCCCTCACTTCAATCTCTGACCTTTTCTCTCCTTTTTCGGCTGATTAGTGACCATGATGTTGTGCTATTTATCCGGTAGTTGTGTTGTTCGTGGCTCATGATGAAACTTGAGGGTAAGTTCCTGGAAACTTCGCTGAGTACAAAACATGCTAATGCTAGATTCAAAGTTCTGTTCATTTGTGCAAACGAATCTGATTCCGATAGAATTGAGAAATAAGATCATCGATCACTCGAACCAGGAAAGAGGGTTGCAATTTCCATAGAGTTGCACTCGCACTTCTCTTTTTATCTTGTAAATATTCGGCACATGGTCCTATTTTTTTTTCGTCTTTGGAAACAAATAAGGAGTAACGTGTTCAATAAAACCAAATTATGATTAATGAGTTTCAATTAATTCATGCATGTTGAAAAGAGTCAGGTAGAGTTAATTGATTTGAAAAGTCAATGTTGGCAACGAGTTCGTTTTCAATCAAGCTGCGAACGAAACAGCGTAGAAGTGAAATGTTTGATAATTAATAAAGCATTCAGAAAACGAGTTTGATTTGAAGAAAAGTCAATATCATGAATAACGGATGAAGAGTGCATTCTTAATTTTGTGAAAGCATAATATCATTTTGCTAACTTGACTTTATAAAGATTTTGATTAAATATAGGAAAATAAACGGCTAACTAAAACCGATGGAACATAATTGAATTATTGAAGTCTCTTTTTTTCTTCTTTTATTTTTTGGTTTAATTATCTTTTGGTCTTTATAGTTGCGGAAACTTTACCTTTTGGTCCCTATAGTTAAAAATAATCTGTTTTAGTCCCTATACATACACTTTTGATATTGGTTTGGTCCTTACCATCAAATGTGTCTTAACTACGTGAAATAAAACCGTCATAAAATGAAAATTGGCGGAATAAAACTGTCACAAATTAATATTTTTTGGCATTTTTTTATTTAATTTATGACTGTTTAAAATGGCAAAGACTAAATTAATATCGAAAATAGGGATTAAAACAAATTATTTTTAACTATAGAGACAAAAAAATAAAATTTGCACAATTATAAAGACAAAAAGATAATTAAACCTTATTTTTTACTTTCTGGCGACAATCGAAGTCTCTTTCTCACTCGTTATTGAATGAAGTGGGCACGGCATCTTGGTGGTTTAACTATATAGTACTACCAGTAGTAAATGAATCACGTGATTATATATAACTCAATAGCAAGATTGTCCTCACTTTTCTTCGAGTGAACTTTATATAGTACTAGCAAATGTCTCGTATATTATATGAATATTTTTCATTTAAATAATATTTAAAAGTATAAATGAAAATGAAAATATTAAAAATTATAATAAAGATAATAGTATAAGCAGCTAATATTTAAAGAAAAAAGAGAAAAAGTCAAAATTAAATTTAAAAAATTAAATTAAAAGGAAAAAAAAACTTATATTTGATAAAGAAAAAGAAAGGCTTAATTGCTTTTTTAGTTTTAGGTATTATGATTGGGCAATTTTAGTCTCTTATATTCTAATTTTGTCAATTGAGTCTCTCAAATTTTCTCTTATTTATAATTTATAATTAGGTCCCTCTATTATAATTGCATCTAATATTTAAGTCATTAACTAACTCAAAATGAAAAAATATTTCTTTTGTTGTTCATTAGTGTCATAAAATACCTACAAGATTGTCAACATGACAATTAAGTCAATACAATTAGAGTACCTATTTTGTCCATTTAGTTCAAATATTCTGTTTTTTTTTTAGTTGATACACTATATATTTTTACCCACTGTTATGTCACGCCCAATTTGTCAAATGTCAACTAATTCTGTTAAATATCGGATGAAATTAGGATGGAAGAACCTAGTTGTAAATGGAATAAATTTGAAAGACCCAATTAGCGCAATTAAAACCTGGGAGACAAAAATATACAATTGTGATACTTGAGGAACTAAAAATGCAATTAACCCAAAAAGACAATTTAATATAAAAATTTAAAAATTTTAAATTTAAAGGGAAAGAAGAAATCTTGACATAAAGAAAATTTTAAAAATAATTAATAGTTTCATAATTTTAAAAATATAAAAGGTAGTAAATATTGGTAAAATTACTTATTACAACTCACAAGGAAGGGAAAAAAAAAAGCACACTGACATCCTCTCATTTAACATGAATGATGATTTGAATTTATAATATAAAAGAAGAAAATAGCTATGTATTGACAATATAAAACAATTTTATACTGTCATCCAATCACAACCCACCATGTATAGTAAGTTTGTTGACTTTGATAATAACCATCCTAAAAATCATACTAAAGCTGATTTTCGATTGATTAATAATGTAAAATTTTTTACACTGACATTATATAGCAATTAAACTCTTTTTATTTTTCAAATATATTAAAAAATATTTTTCTGCCACTAAAAAATGAAGACAAGTGTTTTGTTTTGAAGTAAAGATAAAGGATATTTATCATATATTCTACTTCTAGAGGATTTTTAAAACTTTTAATTTGTGTCAACGATTTAATTACATTTTTTTATGCCATTTTCAAATTTAAGAAGATAAAATCCAACGTTTATGAGTTTATTTGAAAAATAAAAATGACACCAATAAGCATTAATGCATGAGTTTCATCAAGAAGGATTGCGCTTTCGCCCATCCATGTGACCTAGGGTAAGGTCGATTGGCAAGACCTGCTATATGGTCATCTGAAAGTTGGTTTGCAAGATGTTCATCCGAATGATTATGGAATAATTCCAATAGATGCTGATATGGTTAGAGATTCTTTTTTCCACAATTTATTATTTTCTTTAATGAGGCTTTGAGCCTCCTATGTAACCGATTAGGGTGTATAGAAAAACAAAAAAAAACAAAGATATCATCGTACGCATATCTACATCAGCACATTCGATCAAATATTTTGTTAGACTAAAAAATACTTCAATGCACGTTTCTAAATTATATAATATGCACATTACATTTATGTAATCTCAAAAGAATCCCTCTTTGATTCAAATAGCATATGTCGTCTCTCCATATCATATTCCGTTAATTTGCATCGAAACGTATCCTAAATGCTTATCTTCAAATAAGTGGCTCCCTTGCTTTTATTTATTTTGTTAAATTGGGGCAATCATGAATTTATGTTACAGGTGACTGAACACCCGCGAGTTGTTTTGAGATTTTTTTTATACTCCTTTCAAACTTTAGAGTAAAATAGTTTTTTTTTTATTTTTTTGTGGGTGTACAGAGTAAAACAGTATATAACCAGGAATTGAGACACCCGCTTCTACGTACTGCGACATTATGTGGTTCCTGACTGCTCTACTGATTCTTGTTAGTTTTCTACCAGGAAAAAACAAGAAGAATGGTGATAATTGATTTTGTTTGAAAATTAAGATATATAAAAGAATTGAAGTTATGGATGGCATGACAAAACTAAAAAGTCAAGAGAATCATTCACGGAGGTTGCATTGGGAGTCAGTAGCATCAATATAAGGGGCTATATATATGGGCAAGCACATGGTCGTATAAGATAGTGATGTCTGACCCTAAAAGGAGTGACATGAAGATTGGGAGGGACCACTACATGAATGCATATATATCATCAACTAGGAAGCATTGTCATATGTCTGGCTGAGGCACAAGCTTGATAGATTCTGCTGCAGCCCACATGCTCTCTATGTGACATGGAATCATATGAATAAGTACAGTGACACAACACAAGCTCACATTAGATTCCTTTTCGTTGATTTCAGGTATCTAATTTCTTCTTAATTACTCATCCAGAGGATCTTCATTACGTTCGAAGCCCATATTTTTATCTCAGAGATAGCAGTAAAACGAAATAAGGGAGAGACGGGCGTAATGCTATATCGTTATTATCATTATAAGAAGTGAGAAGAGATTTTACCATTTATGTTTTAAGAATTCAATCAAACGTTATTTTGTATTGAGTTTGGAATTATTAAAATGGAAATAATTCAATATTTATAAAGTTTATGATGAGTGGAGGTTCTTTTTATTTAATTGTCAAGGGAAACTATCAACTTCAGTTGTTATAAGAATTTAATTGGAATGTACTACAAGTATTATTCAATCACAAATTTGTATATGTTAAAGTTTGTTCATTTTATAATAATTATTTAAAAATTACATTTAAGATAATTTTTTATTGGTTGAATGTATAAAAAATTTTAGACAAAAATTAAACTTTTTCACAAACAAAAAGTTCACCAAATACAAGATGTGTGTATCAATTGATATGAATTTTTTTTAACTTAATTAGTAATTTTGAGTTCGATATTTAAGTGTATAATTATGTTAAATATTCAAAAAGAAAACTTTGCCACTTATAATATTTAACTCAAGTAAGATTGCCTCTTGCAAACATACAGAATGACATTGTTTAGTTTAGATGATAGTAAAATAGAAGGGAAAGAAGAAATTTTGGTTGGGGGTCCGGGGGAACCCACTAGAGAAATTTCCTCCTCCTACACTGGGATCTTTGTACGGTGCAAAGAAAAGAAACTAGTCATATACCTTTGCCATTGACGGGGAGGATGCTACGTGTGTCGTCTCCAAATGCTGTTCCTGATATCTTCTCTTGTAAGTGGGTGATTTGTGGTCTATGTAGCAGTATAGCTGGCTTTTGTTTCTTTTCCCATTCACTAAAAATAATAACCATAAGGTGGGTGTGACCTCTCTCTCTCTTGATTTGACAGCCGTGATTAATATGAAAATGCTTGAAAAAAGAAAAAAAGGTCCGGTACACACGTATTCATCACCAGTAGTGTTTATAAAAAATAAGATAAAATGATTTTTATAAAAAGTTAAAGATTATTGTTTTTTTAATTAAATAAAACACTTTTTTTGTAAAGATTAAAAAAGTCGTTATAAATAATTTATGTATTTCATTTTACCTTTTTCTCTAATATTTAAATAAGTAAAAAAAAAATAATAGTACATTTTTTAATCTCTTTTTTCTTTTACTTCTTTCCTACGTTCAAATAAAACGTTAACGAAGATGATTATATTAACTTCAAAATAACAGAACCAATGGATTCCTTCTTATCATAAATAGGTCACTTGTTTTTTTTTTTTTTTTGGAATTGGGTCACTCGATCAAGTCCCAACGTCGGTAATTCTATTTATACCTCCTTTTATCTCACTGTATCCTTTTTTTTTTTTTTGCAAATACTTTTATCCCCTTTTAAAAAAAATAAACCCCCGTCTCATTTCTTTCTCTCTCTTCTTTCATTGCTCCACGTACCTCCTTTGGCTGCTTATCCTCTTTCGTCTCTCATTTCGTTAACCTTCTTAGTCTCGTTAGCCTTTCTCTCATTGCTAATTTCGAGTTTTTTTTTTTTTTTTTTTTTCCAGTTTCGAAGATTTATCGGAAACTAATTTTCCATAATGTTGTTATATATTCAAAAATTAGTTTTTGGAATGCACTTAATTGTTTTTTGAAAACTAATTTCTAGAACACAATCAAGTGCAATTTCAAGAATGTAAAATAACATTCTAGAAACTAGTTTCCAAAATGCATGTTGTGTTGATGATATGCTCATGCATCTTGTAAAAAATGTGCAAATTACTAGGTATGGCACATACTAAAAGTATTGGCGTTGATTGCCAATGGCGTGTTGCTTTAGTTCGGAGACATGCTGTGATGCAACAACTTCCTAGTCTAATACCAGGACCAATATAAGCTAAGGACGTCCCTCCATAGGTTCCAAAACTAGCACAACCTATTGAAGCATTTTTAGGAGGTCCTCAAAACCTGTCTATCCTTAGGTCTTTTACAGACCATGTTGTCGTGCGCTTTTGGACAGGAGAGGTAACAAAACTTCAAGTCATTATGATATTGATTACATTTAGCATTTATATTGAAAATATGCTTGTTTTTATGTAGAACTATCATGAGTTGAAGGTGGTCACTCATGGATGGAAAGTAATGGAGTTTGCCTTGGACAACGAGCAGGTTCAGGCTATTGTTCAAACATCGTGGTTGGCATTCCTTTTACAATGCAGCTACTGCATAATGAATAAGGGCCTCTTGTCTATTGTTGCTTAATGATGACACAAGGACATCGACTCCTTCCACCTCCTAGTTGGCGAGATGACAATCACTGTAGATGATGTGTCATCTCTCTTACATTTACTGATCTCTCAGGTGTTGTGTTCGTTCCCATCCTTGGTCAGAGACAATGTTTGATTGTATCTAGTGGAGCTGCTCAAGATCACCATGTCAGAGGCACTCATAAAGACTTTCACGACCTGAGGAATGCATATGTAAGTGAGTTAACTATGGGATTTGTATAGGGTACACATCCGAAACTAATGCTTTGAGTATCTAGTGAGAGTGTTTCTCCTACATTTAGTAGGCTACACCATTTTTGCTGAAAAGAGTGCCACGTATGTTGATGTGACATTCTTGGAGATATTCGGTGACCTCCAAACATGTGGTAGGTATGCATAGGGTGCATTTTCCTTAGCATACTTGTACGATCACCTTGATGATGCTAACATGCATCATTCGCTCCTACACGGGCGCTACATGACTTTTCTACAAGCACCAAAGTTTGTATATATTTTCTTGACTTTCATTGTTTACTTTTGTTAGTTTAATTAATCATGTTAATATTACATGTATGGATATTTTTAGCATTTTTTGTCCATTAGCTCTCGCCAATTGACGCTTGGATATACTGAGGACATACCCTGTGTCCATTAGTGGACATCTTCAAGGGGTGCAAGTGACATGCTCTTGCTTTGCATTACGCTAGATGTGCTATGGATGGACGACATCTTGTGGATGCCATATGTAGCTTACCGAAAGCAGAGGTCTTTCCAAGCTACATCAAATATTTCTCACTGTTGCACACCTATCTATCAAAAAGGGTGTTACAATAGTTTGGACATATGCATGACATTCCCCTCTCACCTTACATGATTACCTACCATATGTCATCCACTATAGACTATGATCAAAGGTGGCTTAACTACGACAATCACGTTCTTAATTATAACATAAGAGGACTGTGATCGCCAAACCTAAGAAAATGTGTTGATGGCTACATGCACTGGTTTCACATTATTTTCCATCCCTACCTCATACCCCACATGAGGGAGACCCTTTGAAAGGCCCAATGTAGCTTCTTACCGATATGTCAAAGTCTTTGAGTAACTTTCATCCTTGTATGGTAAGTGTGTATTTATTTACTCTTATTATGTATTTTATGACAATCACACTATTATGTTTTTTAAATATGCTACATTCTTTTTATGGACACGATTTGAGAAGATTTCCTAACTACTTCAGTCCATGCTTGATCTATGGATGGTCACGTATAGGACTAACGCTTGGAACATCACAACAGAAGTATTAAACATTTTACAGGTTGGCATTGAGTCGAGTTGTATATATCAAAGGAGAAAAAAGACTCGTAGCTGACTTGTATATTATATTAGTATTTGACTTGCATTTAATGTATATTTCAGTATTTGACTTGTATTTGAACCATTTTGTATGTGATATTATATTAGTATTTGACTCTTTTTTAATTGAATAATATTTGATTCTTATCTCATTTATCAAATAATATAATTTGTATAATTATTTATCTAAGGATATAAATTTAAATTAATCTAATTTCAAATTTTAGTTTCTGGAATTGTTGAATTTTTATTACATTTCAGAAACTAAATTTCATAATGTAATAAAATTTTAACAATTTCGAAAGCTAAATTTTGAATTTGGGTTAATTTTAGAAATTTTCGAAATTTAGTTTACGGAATGTTCTAAAATACTCTCCAGAAATTAAATTCTGAAATGTACATATTATCAAATATACATTTCAAAAATTAATTTCCAAAAATGATATTTTTGTAAAAGAAATACAAAAACACGGATAATGGAGATAATGGAGCCTAAAAGCAATCTAATGAAACTACGCCTAAGCGTTTAATCATTTTGCCCCAAGAATCAATGTTTCGTACACCATCTACCATATTAGTTGGTTCAAGATTTTTTTTTTTTTTGGTGAATAGTTAGTTGGTTCAAGATGGTGGTGCGAAGCTTGTGTTAAGTTGACAATATGGCATAGTTTGCTGCCTTTTTCTCGTTAGTTTGATAATAAATTGAGCGATCATTTGTGACACATAAACTAGTTGGACTATTTTATTTTTTAGTCACTCGATAGCTCAAGAACTTTCAATTTTTTGTCCATTTCCGTACCATGTTTTCTTTCCTTAAAGATTCTTTTGAGTTTTGACTACTTTTAAGGATAGATTAGCATTCAACTCTAACATGTGTCAAAGTTTAAAAGCAAAAAGTAATACAATTTGTTGAAGGAAGCCGTGGAAACCAATCTGATTGAAAGTTCTATCCCTTCATTTCCTCTACTTGATATTTTTATTTCCCATTCTCTTTTCAGTGGTGACACATGCCGTAATCCCTTCATTGCTACAAGACTTTCTCTCTTCCAATTCGCGTCTGTTTTCTCCCTTGTCATTGTTGGTGTGCAGGAGCACTGATATTTAAGTGAAACAGGTGGGAGGGTGGACACAAGAATATGCTGGACTCACCTTTGCGGCGGTAACTGTAAGAACATATAGTTTGTGGAAGAAACACAGCATATTGCAAGATAACAAAACAAGATGATGTGACCATAATTCTGTTTGCAGCCTATATAAATGAAATTTTATCTGGTTCATAGCATCAACTGGATATTGTCTAATTCAAAGTTGATATAACAAGGATGATCCCTGTTATCCATTTCAAAGTTTTCTCGATATAATTTAAATTTATAATTGAATTCAATGAAAATGAACAATTCTATGTACAAATTACAAAATGATTAATTCTATGCCTAACTATCTATCTCTCAATTTTAGATATAATACAACTATTCATACATTATAGTACATGTGAACAGAAAAAAAGATGGTTTACATTATCAAAATCAGCTATGGTCTTGAGCTGCTCCTGCGTTGCACATAAGACTTTCCGCAAACTGAATTTGAGTGAAGGAAATCGTCAACATTAAAAACTTCATAGAGAATTTCCAGCCCTGCAAGTTGATTATAAAATGTAAAGGATGATCAAAGCTTATCCGCTCTTAAACCAGCCAAACAAGTACTGTTTTGAGGATTCTAGTAACAGGAGACTTCCTGGCAGGCCTTTCCAAAAGCAACCTGGGGCCTTTCTTTGAATCGCAATTTCCGAGACAAGATGAAGTATTGTCTCAGAAGTTTCTGAATGATTTTGCATCGGAAGTGAAGGTAACAACGCTTCAATAGAATCTTGTTAAAGTTGCCCGTGAAGGAATACTCAATTGAAGAAGTATGGGGACTCAAGAACCTTCCACAAGTCAAAATCACCTCTCTTTGGCAGTGGAGGGAAAGCTAATCCTGGGTATGATGTCTCAAAGCCTTCCAGCAACTGTTAACACATCAAATAATGAGTTTTTTTTACCCCTCCTTCTGTTGGTCTAAAAGGTAAAAGATTTGCATTGAGTAGGGACTATGCGATCATGATGTTTAATATTTGATAATGAGAAAATAAGAAATAACTTTTCTCCTTGTATTCCTATAAAATAAGCCAAAGTTTCTCATGATACAGCAAAAACTTACATTTTCAAGTATTGGCATGCTATAAAGCTCCACAAATTTTTCTCTAAGAATCTGACTCATTTTCTCCACGTCACATGCATGGGTCCAAAATGAGTCATGAACCCCTGCATGCACATTTATTTCACAAAATTTAAGTCTCAAAACATAAAAAAGAAATTTTCTTTAATAGATTTGCCATGCCACCAAATTTTCTCAAAATTGAGCATATAAAGTGAAAGTTGAGTGCAAATATATTAACAAAACCAGATAATTAGAATCGGCTTTAACTGTAGTGGTTACTAACACAGATGTGCCTTGCGCATAACCTCCATCCTCCAACATAATATTGCAAAAATATCAAATGCAAATTGATCCAAAGAAATGGTTTAAGGATGTGTTTAGTTTGCCTTCTGAACTGCACAAAATAGGTCCTAAAATTTGTACGGTGCATATTGCAATATTCAACATATGGATTCAATGAAACTAAAAAACTCATCTAAAACAAGCAGGCCTCAAAATGAACTGCACTTTATCTTAAACTTGTGACAAGTTTCACAATTTTAAAGTGATACTAATTCGATCCCTACATCTTCCAGTTCCAGCAACAATTAAGCAAAGATGCCAAAGAGAAAATTGGGGCCTATCAAAATAGACAAATCCTATGCACTTGGAAGTCTAATTAAGTGGCCAATGAGCAAAGAGCTCAAGTGGCAATGGCATCAGACATGGGTTTGACTCATGACACAAACTCCTGACCCCTTTCCCTTCCCACACTTCCTAGGTCTACACAGCCTCCCTTGGAATCATAAAAAATCTCTAATAAACTAATATTGTATATTTTTTTGACTTTGGATGGAAGTTTTGCATATGCTTATGATTCTGTCAGTGAAAGGATGTCTTAAAACCTGCAAAACATAAGCCAGCATCCCTACAGGCAAGAGCAGTCATCATCATGTGTGAACCGTCCAGTGAATGTACAAAGTTTGGAGGAAATGCAGTTCTCTGTTTCTTGGCATGTACCTGGAATACAAGTAGTTTTAATAATGAAAATAGTTCAGAAAGGAAGGAAAGGTGCAAGAAAGAGGACTATGTACACTTAGTCACTTACTGCATCACCCTCTCGCCTCAAAGCCAAAAACTGAAGAGATGTTCTGATCTGTGGTCAATGGTGAGATTCATAAATGTGGTGCTTTGAGATAGTCAATAAGTTCTACAACTATATCCTTGACTCAAATGTATAATTATTGGCACCTGTCATGGGTTTTTACTGCTAATTCTATAATTGAAATACACAACACCTACCAATCTATGTTGCTGAAAACTAGTGTTTCTCAATATTTCTGCTGTGCTCTGAGAAGCAGACAAGCACATAATATCATAATGGTCTAGACATTATGAGGAAATATCAGGTGGTCATACCAAAATAATTCTAAACGCAATGGAGTTCTGCAGCCACCATCATTAATTTATGATTACATATTCAGTTGGCAACTGACTGGTCTATGTCCATTGCATTGCCTAATAGCAGGACTTTGTTCAGGTGTCTCACAATTGAAAGACACCAAACATCACAAAAGCTTCACACTCCAGTGATGAGCCACCAAAGAGGATGTAATACAAAACATGTCGTTCATAGAGAATAATGGTTACGAATCTTAGTATAACAACTGCACGAGAAAATGGTGAAACACCAACAATTACAGCCATATGGTAGCAACATGTTAAAGAAGGATCCACAGTTTCACACTATTCTGTTAATACATCAATCCATGGCATCATGTCACATAAGTTACCTATTTTAGTGGGATTGTTACAAAAGTCCTTCTTTTAACCATTTAGGTGGATATCTTACATCGTACATTTAGTATGTTGGTTTTAAGTTTTAACTTGTCACTGTCGAGTAAATTAATACCTATAAAATAAAAGGGGGAAAATCATTTGTATATAAAAAGCTTACCAGATGACGTTCAGTTTTACAGTATGGTTGTACAACAGGAAGACCAAGAGGAGTGGTCCAACAAACAGGCTGGTTTTCAGAAGCAATCACCTATAAGAAGTTTCAGATCTGACCATTTAGGAATAGAAAGAAAGCTTGCAAACATGCAGGCACACACATATACAAGAGTGCCAAAACCAATAGGATTTTGTATCATTTTAAGTCCAACATGCTATCAGAGTGAGACCAAACCTTTGCACAATCACCAAGCCAACCCATAATGACACGTGCAGCTCCAAAAATTTCTCCAAGGGCAGTTAATGTCACCTATAGAATGATAAGAGTATCAATATATAAGACAAGAAAGCATATCTATTGTATAAGCATGTCTTTACAGGTTGGTTCACGTGTATTTCCACTCATATATTACTGATATATTTAATCAAACCAAACCCATTAGGAACTGGACACTCCAATAGTCCTAAATATACAATACTGTGATATAACCAACTCCATCTTAAAACTATATCTAGGTTTCATAATGATCAGGTCTAAAAAAGAATATTTTCTGTACTATAAGTATTCCAGCAGGGAATAATCTCCTGATGATGCAATGATAAGACATACACATCAAGTCAGCCATTGCAGTTTCTAACAGCTGATATAGCTCCGTATAACATGGCTGAAACTTACTTTAGCAGCATAGCAAGCTGCAGTAAATAAAAGTTTTTCATCAGTAATAAGGCCTTTCTCCTCTAATCTTCTCTTTATTTGCTCTCGTGCCCCAAAAAAAGTAACACCATAAACTGAAGTCATCACTGTCTGTTTGACCAGTTTCCTGTCAATCTGAAAGCTTCGAAAAGTTGGGTGAGGGAAAAGAAGAGATTGTAGCTAACTACATGAGCATAAAGTTTAATCAATATTTACCTGATCAATTAAAACTTTTGCTAACAAAGCATTTGGATAGGCAGCTGGGTCTTTGTTACTGTCCCTTCTCATAATATCATGAACCCTGCTCAAATATACCATTCAAGTGAAAATTAAATATTGATTATGCATAGTAAAGTTGACAAAATCAATTGTACACCTAGTACTATGGGTCTTGAAAATCTACATGTCAGATAATATAGTAAATATACTCAAGCAAAGTAGGTCATGAGGTAACAGATTTTAACCAAAAAAGTAACTATTCAAGTGATATTATAATTTCAATACAGTTGTAAAAGCAATGCATTTTGCATTCAAACTTCAGTAAGGCAGTAAGATAATGATGTGAAAGGCTGAGCTTGAAATAATGTAGCATGAAACAGGGGGTTTGACTGTAAAGTGTATAAGATCCAGATAAAGGATTTAACATACCTAACAGCAATCTCTGAGTAAACATCAGCTGGTTTTTCACTAGCGACCAAGTTAACTGCAGCAGCCTCCAGCTGACAAATCACATTTATTCCAGTAAAGGAATTTTCCAGCAACAGAAAATATTATAGAATAATTAATTGGTTTAATTGCCCTTGTTTTGGAAGGCAATAGTTTTGGTCTTTCTATGAAAGTGAACACATTAATACTTAATTACTTAGACATGCAGATTCATGTGCTCTTCACTGATTGTGCTTTGGTAGCCATTTTAGAAGGACTTTGTGTTAACAAACACTTCAATTGCTGTAGAAATATAATTAGTTATTGAGTATTGAAATTATGTGAGTTTCAGAGATACTGATCACTGACTCACATGTCAGGAAAATAGAACATCAGTATAAATCATATCTAACTTTAAATAGATCCAACATACAAGAAAGGAAGAAAGACTAATCCTCCATAACACCAGAAGGCTGCTGACACACCAAGTTTCATAATCAACAATTGGGATAATGGGAAAGCAATTAAACATTATAAAAGATTATTGATAGAACACCAAATATAATAGATGAAAATAGGCTTAAATAACACCAGATTACAGAAATTACAGCAATTTCTTGCTGTCCCAGAGTTCAGAAACTCCTACAGAGGCTCTGTCTGTCAGAAACTGTCTAACATCACGTGTGTCTCCTAATACTACCACACCCATAAAAGCAAAAATACATAACTGCTCCATAAACTACCATATGGCAGTTATTAAAACTGAGTTCTAACATTACAGTTATAAAAATCATTTTTCTTCGTAGAATAAACTATCCAAATAGTGGGTCTCTGTGGGCCCGGGTGGTCTGAGTCCTTATCAATTATATTACCATAACATACATGTAAATTACTGGTCATACTATTGAATAAGTTATCAAACATGGAGATATGAAGGTAACAAAACAGCTAAAAGTACCCAAAAGAATTCAAAAGTCAAAACAAGAAAGGAGACCATTTCTGTATATTTAACAACCTGTGTTAATATGATGCCGCAGGACTCATAGAAAGAGGTTATCTTAATACACCAAAATAACACTGACATTTCAAAACGTAGTGACTTGATGAAAATAATGAACAAAGCTATAGAACAATAAATCATACTCAAATTATCACAAAATTCAGGAAGTATATAAATCTAATAAAGAAAACATGGATTATATTAAGAGTGATGAGTGATTGCAAAATCAAAATGGGATATAAGTAGACCTACAGCATCTCTTCCCAAAGCAGCATAGTGCTGTAAGCCATTACAGGAACCATCCTAAAAATTGATCAAAGCAGTGTTAGCAATTTTTAAAAAAATATTAGAAAAAGAGAAAAAAAAAAAAATTGAAAGCTGGATAAATATGATAGTGCTTTTCAATATGAAGAATCTACCATGGTATCATTGTAAGAGTTTTGGTACCAAATTTCAAGGTTTTTTTTTTTTTTTCCCATGATTGTATGCTACCATTTAGATAGCATAATTTTTACTAATGATCTAACAGAAAATTTCTATGCATCATAAGTCCATAGGGGAGCTTGGAGTCAATTTGGTCACTTACAAAAGTAGTCTGCAAAGTTATAACGGCTCTTCTTAAATCCTAATGTAGTGTTTGGATGAAGAATTTTGAAATTTTAAAGAATTTGAAATGCTTGAAATTTGAATTGCTTTGATTCAAATTTTCTTCATTTATTAAATGTTTTGTTTGGATAAATCAATTCAAATTTCTTAAATTTCAAATTCTTAGTTTGAATATGACATTTTAATTTCCACCATATGCAAAATTTAATTTTTAAATATATATTTAAAAATTAAAATTTTAATATTAAACTTTACTGAAAATAAACATTAGTCAATTTTTACATATTTAATAATTCAAAAATAATTTTAATATTAGATAATATTTAATAATTTAAAAATACAAATATTGATACTTTTTATGTCAATATTGATAGAGAGAAAAGAGAGGGGAAAAAGAAGAGAGAGAAGAAAGAGGAATAGAGAGGAGAGGGAGAAGAGAGAAAGGAGAGAAGAAAGAGAATGAAGAGAAGGATATGAGAGAGAGAAGAGAGAGGCCATAGACAAAGAGAGAGGAGAGGGAGATGAGAGAGAGAGAAGAAAGAGGTGGGAGAGAGAAAAGAGAGGAGAGAGAAAGAAAGATGACATAGAGAAGAGAAAAGAGACATAAAGGTGAGAGAAGAAAGAAAGAAAGTGAGCATGAAGAATTTTAAATTCTTACTATTTAGATAAAATTTGAAATTCTACAATTTTAGATAATCAAAATACCTTCACAAATTACTAGAATTTCAATTTCTTACTAAATTCCTTATCCAAACAACATATTTCACTACAAAGCATTTTAAATTCTCTAAAAAAATGAATTACCCTCTTAAAATTCCTCATCCAAACACAAGGTAAGGCTTCCAATGAAATATTTACCTGATGAATTGGCAGATGTGAGAAAACAGAATTTGGTGATGAGCTTCTTAAGGCTTCTGACAGATTAATACAAGCAGCAAGGCACTGGAAAGGATCCTCAGCCATTAACCACCAACGATTTCCATTAATAGGGTTATCAGCAGAGTCAAATATATCATGGAGATGATTCTCTACAAAAGCTAGGCGACCATCATAAGACAGCTTTTCAATACCACCAGCATACAAATTTGCTAAGTGGATCTTCAGCCAGTGTAGTCCAGACTTTCCTAATGGCCGCCCTTCAGCAAACTCAAGCAATCCTCGACATAGATCACAACTTAAGTGATTCAAATGAGAATGCATGGGATACGCTCTGCCGTGGAAGTCAACATTATGGGGATAATAAAATCCTTCCTCATTTTTCATTTTTTGAGCCACCTGTTTCAGATATATTTTTTTGTCATTATTTTCCATTTAGTGAAACATGGAATAGATTTGAAAATAATTATACAAAATTTAGTTGAGATTATGCAACTCATGATCACACAGAACCAATATAAATGTCTAACTATGGTTTAGATACTTAGACTGACCAACATTCTACTATGCAAGATCAAGGCAAGACCATAGGTCACTGATGTAACAAATTAAACTGGAATTTTCAAATTGTTCGAATATAACATAGAAAAGTATTTGACAATTGGAGGGGAGATCGTACAGAAAGCTTAAGTTCAGTGTCACATCTTAGAGAATGTCTCTCTAGATTAATTTTCTCTGCCTTCCTTACACTCCACTTCCATTCTTGAATTTGTTTTAAATCCTCTACGGGTGGCCTCTCTGGTATAGGAACCTACAAGTCAATTAAGAATATATGTAGGCAAGATGAATTAAATACAATAGGTAATGCTGAGAACTCATCACACTTCAATCATTTTATGAAAAAGGATTATACAGGTAAATATATTGAATTAGTTTATGTTGAACTTTCTTTTATTTATTTATTTTTTCATTTAGCTTTGCAGTCTAATTTTGAAAAGCAATAGGTGAACAGAAAAAAGATAGACCCAAGAACTTATATAAAGATATCTTCAAAAATTGTTACTGTTTATGCTTACATCTTTACGATCAATCAGACCTGCAATGTTACCTCCTCCGGCCCAGAGGGACTCAACAACACTAAGTAATCTTCTATTTACTCGCCATTTGGTGTTGCCAAGTGTATCCAAGGCCTACAAAAATGTATCATTAAAAAGCAGAATAGGTTAAGCTTATATCCCAGAAGCATCGTATCCAATTGAGACTAAATAAGCAACAGTGTCAAAAGAATTGTGCCTTTGTTTAGGGAAAATTAAAAACAATGATGCCTTAAATAAGATTTTAGATATAATTAATTTCTAAGTCCAAACTCCAAAGCACCTGTAAATTAGACGACTACAAAAATTGAAAGTTAAGAGAAATTAACAATCATGTTTAATTAAAAAAAAAATTGGAACCACTTATTTGGTATCAAGCAAACAACAATGCACCAAGTTTTTATCATATTATATCGTTTACGGAATATTGCCACATTCCTTTCCTGGTAATGAAAAAGGGAAATGAAAATTTACATATAGTACCTCAAAAACATTTTGCATTTGTTTCCTTTCAACATTCTTCATTACATCTTGCTGCTTCTTGGATCCGTGAGTGCGCATGATATAAGATGGTAGGAACAAATACCCACCTTTTTCATACCTGGAAAGAGTGTTGTAAGATATTAGACATACAGTCATAGACACATGCAAGGAGAGAGAAGCACCTAAGACATTAAGGTTGTAGACACAATGAAAAATTGCACCCCTTACTACATTTCATATTTTCACCACATTCAAGTTAGATACCATGTTCAAAAGAAATGGCTATAAGTTCATTCCTCAATTCAAATTTGTTGTAACCACTCGAGACCAGAGGAAAAGATTAAAACATTACGTATATTTCAGATGGATTAAACTGTACAAAGGGATACGTGAATATATAGATACAAGAAGCCAAAAATAGGGGGGAAATGGAGCAAAATCTAAAGATATGATCCTAATTACATAATGTACAACAAATCTCCTAAAAATTGGCTATGTACATAAATACAAATCAAATCTGTTACAAATACGAACAAGGTCAACCAAATCAAATCTGTATCATATCTCCTGGGATATCACAGTAGGGTACATAATATCTCAACACTACCCCTCAAGTTGGAGCGTGTAGATTGTATGCATCAAACCTGCCAACATATCTAAGCTATTCTTGGTCCTCTAAGAGACTTGGTGAAAATATTTTCTAGCTGCTCATTAACCAACAAACAAGTAGTATTTTCTCCAGACATAAACTTCTCAGAATAAAATGACAATCGATCTCAATAAGCTTAGTCCGTTCATGCAAGACTAGATTGGAGACAAAGTGTGGGGCTCTTGGTTATCACAAATGAGATTCATGAAGCCTACTTCACATAAAAGCAAATCCTAGAGGTGTTTCAGCCAAATCAGCTCACATATGGTGAGAGCCATAGCTCAATAGTCAACCCTTGCATTGCATCTGGACAAGAAGAAATAAGGAACTGACTAACAACACATATAGCAATTAGCAAATGAAATATATGGCCCCGTCATGGTCAAGTAATTCAACTTCCCAACTAATCTCCAATATCCTCCTAGATCTAGATAGGACTCCTCTTAATTAGGTAGAAACTAGACATTTGGATCCATAGGACTTAGGAGTATCAATTGGCTTGCAATTCAACATAACAGTTTCCTCCAAAATATCCAAAGCATATTTTGTTTGTGATATAGCAATTCCTGCCTTTGGCTAAGCTACCTCAATTCCAAGTTAGTACCACAACCTACCTAGATCTTTTGTTTGAAAATGGCAGACTAGGTATTGTTTCAGTTTTGCAACCCCATCATGATTGTTGCCTGTAATAACTAATCAACATAAACAACCAAAAAAACATATCGGTTAGAGGAGCACCTATAAAACATAGTAGTTTGCTTCACTCCAAATCATGCCAAATTGCTAGATAACTGTACTAAATCACCCAAACCATGCTCAAGGGGACTGTTTGAGACCATATAAAGCCTTATGAAGACTACATGCCCACGAGACTCCCCCTGAGCAACAAAACCATGTGATTGCTCCATATACACTTCTTCTATGTTCCCATAAAAGGCATTTTTTATGTCTAACTGGTACAATGGCCAATGTCACATGGCTATCATAGAAAGAAAGACGAAGAGAGGTCATTTTTGGCCATATGGGAGAAAGTATCATTGTAATCAAAGCCAAACAATTGGGTATAGACTTTAGCCACCAAACAAGCTTTCAATCTATCACCTCGTCTAGACCAACTTTGACAATATAGACCTAGCAACATCAAACAATTGTTTTCCAAGAGAAGGAACAAGTGTCCACATCTGGTTACAGTCTAAAGTTGTCTTCTCATCAATCATAGCCTATTGCCAACTTGGGAGAGTTAGGAATAGTGACAAAAGAAAGGGTAAAGACAATGGTATAGTGTGGAGGGGATAAACAGTGATAAATTGAGGAAATTATAAATAGGATGAGGATTGCGACTAGAACACATACCTTTACAAAATGCAATGGAAAGATTATCTGACGACTGTAGAGAATCCAGAGTAGGAGAAAAGGCTGGGATATAAGATGAGTCAATTGAAATTTTGTAGGAGGTGTGCAAACAAGGAAGTGAAGCAAATGACACTGATAAGTTATCAGGGGACAAGGACTAAGAGTGATGAAGATGATGGAGTTGACTTGTTTGGGACAAAAGTAAATGGAACTACCGAGGTGAGACAAGGAATAGGTAGTACTTGAGAAACAAGAAAGGTATATCATCAAAGTTTAAAGAATGTGACATCTACTAACATGTAGAAATGATGCGTGGAAGGACAGTAACACAGATACCTCTTCTAAACTCTCGAGTAGCTAAGCATGCTAACATGTAGAGATGATGAGTGAAAGGATAGTAACATTGATACCTCTTTTGAACTCTATAATGCCCAGGAAAACACACTTCACAACACAAGCAAATAGTTTATCAAGCCTGGGAGTAAGATCATGAACAAAGCAAGTGGAGCCAAAAAATTGAGGAGAAATACAAAACAAGGGTTCATTAGGAAACAATACAAAATGAGGTGCCTTGTCTTGAATAGTAGAAGATGACAATCTATTTATCAAAAAACATGCAATGAGGACAACATCACCCAAAATTTCAAAGGAGCATTAGCACTCATAAGTAAAGTACGTGCCATTTCCATAATATGACAGTGTTTATGTTCAACAATATCATTTTGTTGAGGGGTATGAGGACAAGAAGACAGAAGTATTACTCCATTATTAGCCATAAAAGAATTAAAAGGAGCTAAGGAATATTATTTTGCACTACCACTATATAGAATACAAATAGAACAACCAAATTGATTTTGAATTTCTTTAAAGAAATTTTGAAACACACCAAATAAAAAATCCACATACATTTGGAAAACTCATCTATGAAGGTAACAAAATACCTATGTCCCAACACAAAAGTGACACAACTTGAACCCCATACATTAGAATGAATAACATCAAAAGGAGCATGAGTTGGTGACTAGACACTGCTAGGATAAGAAGAACAGACATGCTTTTCAAGCTGACAGGATTCACACTCTGAGCACTGCAAATAAGACCAATGAGGAACCATTTTCTTTAACTTTTTAAGACTCAGATAACCCAACCAACAATGAAGAAGACTAGGAGACTTTGTAATGGTGCAAGCAAGCCCACGTGACTCATATCCTGTACCAATTGTCTACCTCATATTCCTATCCTATATAAGGAATAGAATCAAAAGTGAAGGTTATAGAACAATTTATACGAGTTAGATGACTAATAGAAATCAAATTAAAAGGGTAAATAGATAAAGATGGAAAAGGAGTGGCTTGACCAATGCCACTAGCTTTAGCTTTTGACCCATCTACAAGAGTAATGTGAAGAGGAGTCTTAGGTTGGGATAATTTTTTAGAAAAGAGAAAGATTACCAAGTACATGATTAGAAGCACTAGAGTCCAAAATTTAGGGATCAACAGACGAGGATTGAGAGATCAAGACTATAGAATTACTAGTATGAGCAACTATGGCTAAGGATGAGGCATGTGATGCCTTGTAGGGCAAGAACTCCTAATACTCATCATTGAATAACACATTATGTTTTGTGTTCTTAGGCTCAAGCTATTATCCATTATTGGCGGACTAAGTCATTGGATATCATTAGAATAGACAATCTAAGCCTTCTTTCAAATATCATAGCATGTAGTGTAGAAGTGATAATGAACCAACAAGGAAGGTTCAATGGACTACCCTAAAAGAGAGACCAATTGGTAGTCTGCCTACTCCCAATCATCACGTAACTTGGCATCAATCTCTAAGGACTTCTTAGTGAGATGATCAGTGAGCCTTTGACCAAGAAACCAGATTTTAAAAGTGGTTGACCCGTTAAATAATTTTCTGTTAAGTTGCTACGACGTTGTAGCGGGACTGCTAGATAAGCAAAAGGATACAAGGCTTTTATTGGAAACCTAGAACCATTAGAATCATCTTGAGAGGAACCTAATACAAAACTCATGATATAAAGAACAGACCAGCACCAACAGATTTGAGAAAGAACAAGAAACACAACATTTTAAAAGGGAATAAGGTGCTATAAACATGATACTGACTAACCAAACTGGGTTGCAAGTAGCAACGGAGTCAGGAGGCACATACGAGCAGGGCAACACTGGCAGAGAGGCAGTCTGACGTATCATAGTCAAAGCATAGGAAGGCGGCACATGGATCTCACACGCAGGTGACTTTCTCCCACAAGATGATACGCCTGGCGGCGCGTGAGTGACCAGCCAACACAGCTTTTGGAGAATGCCAATCTGACTGAGGTGAGCTGATGGAGGGGTTTGCCAGAGCACCTACGGCCAATGACAGCCTTGGATGGTGGCTGCACAACAGGCAGACTTTTAATCAAGTCCACTGGACGAGTGGACATGGACTCTAATACCAACTTGAGACCAAAGGAAAAGATTGAAAGAACACATATATTTTTTCTTAATTAAACTGTACAAAGGATACATGAATATATAGATACAAGGAGAAGCCAAAAATAAGGAAAGAATGGAGCAAAATCTAAGGATATGATCCTAATTACATATTGTACAACAAATCTCCTAGAATTAGGCTATCTACATAAATACAAATCAAATATGATATAAAATATAAATAGGAGCAAAGTCAACTAAATCAAATCTGTATCATGTCTCCTGGGATATCTTTGTAATCTACATAATATCTCAACATACTCCTCTCTCTGGATTTGAGAAGGGTTTAAACATAGCATAATAAATCATCTAAGTCACATAAAATCTAACCAAATGCAGGATTTTCAACATGAAATACTAGTATGAGCCATTCCATGTGATATACCCTTTCCACTTTTTTGGAGGGACTAACATTGGCATGTAAGGCATTAACATATGCTTAACCTGCACAAAACAAATGCATTGATTAATAAAAAAAGCAGATTAAGATATATCCACTTTATGAAGTGATGCTAATTATCATGAAAGAATAAGCAGTATCTAACATACTTAAAAGAAAACAGATTTAGCAATAACACAAGAACTGTCGAGCTGTAAATATTATGTATTAAATGTAAAATATTCTTAGTGTAGCAAGTTTAAATCCCATAAATTGATGGATATTAATTAGGAGAAAATTGAGGGATACTAATGAGGAGAAAGTTTGGGAGATGTTTTTTTATTAGAAATTATTTGTTTCCTTTTTTGGAGGCTTGTATTATTCTTTAAATACCTGTGTAATTCCTCTTTGGAGAATATATGCAAATCATTTTATTATCACATATTTCTAGATTTTTCTACAAGAACCAGTTAGAAGTAACGTGAATGTTCAATGATTTCATCAAAAACCTTCATGCTTTTAGCTAGCACTAGTAGGAAAAGATAGGGAAGTTCTTTAAAGCACAAAATCTTCAGCACAATGTTTACACAAAGCAATAAGAAGCAAGGTGTTAAGGTCGTTCTCTACCTCCGCCTAAATGCAAGTTCTTTAGGGGAAGGAGAGTTACAAAAAGTTCAAAAACTAACTTACAGGAAGATAATGCAATATTGTTAGAGATAATAATGAATTTGCCTCACTTTCATGCTCAGTAAGCTATAATGAAAACTTACAACTTTGCAGAACAATCAAGTGGCCATTATATTGTTAAAAAGGTGGGGGGGAGAATAGATTTCTCAACTTACAGATTTATCCATCCCAGCAAGCACTAAAGGATCACATTCTATAACACCATAATTCTTCAAAATCTTTTGCCTACAAGTATCAAACAGTTATTCAAAATATTCAAAATAACAATAAAAGCACGGGTGCAATAAAGGCACTTTCATCAAATCATTAAACACCTAATCTTTGGATATATTTTGTTGTTCACACTTTAAAAGATCTATCATACAAAACATACATATGAAATATTGAGTCCCTCTTAAATGTGGCATTTTTATCCTCTCATTTTCCTTAAGCAAAAATCCAATCATACTTCATCACAGTACCTTCTAATTTGAAGGCAAGTGGCATCTGTTTGTCTTTGAGAATGCATGTGTGTGTGTGGAAGAGAGAGAGGGCGCCGGGGGGAAGGAAGAATTATAAATAAGCGTCATATAAAGGCAGTCCCTAAAATAATAACTATTGATTCAAAGTATCATAATATTCAAATAAACAGCCAATCACCAGTTTCTCTAATCTGATAGTGCCATTTAGTTGCTAGGGATCAAGGCCATAAAGTATTGTTGAAAGGGAGAAAATGAAAAAATATATTGAGTGAATTCGTGTATTTGAATTACACTACAGAGCTAGGTTTATATAGGCTTATTACAATAAATGCATATAATTAAAGGAGATTTTGTTCCTCTAAATTAGATATGGATTTCCTATAAACTAAATATGAGTTGCCTATAAACCGTTATATAATAAATATAGAAAATATGATTCTGATTTTCAACACTCTCCCTCAAGTTAAAACTTACTAAGCTTTTAGCTTGTTACACGAAAACAATTCATTTCCACGCAAATAAAAAATAAATAGAAAACATAAAAATTGAGCTCCACCAAAAACAATAGTTTGAAACACAACTTAGGGATGCTCAAGAAGCCGGGAAGTATTGCTAGAAAGATAGCTTTAGCCAAAAAGCTAGAATGACCATCAGCTTAAGAGAAATTTCTTGGCAAGCAAAGCAAGGTCCAACCTTCTTAAAACCACATTTGGAAGTTTCAAACCAATACTATTAGAAACCTAGAATATTTATACTTGAAAGAGAGGAAACCTTCACAAGTAGCAAGAGTTGCCCGAGGTTGATCATCGAACTAAACGGAAACTAGCACAAGGTGTGTCACCAAAAAAGTTAGCAGTGGTTAACGGGAAAGTCAACAAAGCAGTGGCTAACGGGAAAGTCAACAAAAGAGTCATTGTCACTTGTCGGAAAGTCAGGATGCAAGTGGCGAGCCGCCGGTGGGCGGCGGGCAGTGGGCCTTTCAGGCTCTGATACCATGTTGAAAGGGAGAAAATGAGAGAATATATTGAGTGAATTCGTGTGTTTGAATTACACCACAGAGCTAGGTTTATATAGGTTTATTACAATAAATGCATATAATTAAAGGAGATTTTGTTCCTCTAAATTAGATATGGATTTCCTATAAACTAAATATGAGTTGCCTATAAACCGTTATATAATAAATACAGAATATATGATTCTGATTTTCAACAAGTATTAAACCAATCATTATATTGATTTAAATTAACAAAAAAAAAAAGTGAAGCCTCACTCTGGATTCATTGATACAGCTTTAAATCTATGCCTGAATGCTGGTCGAATATCAGGTGGAGTATCAGCAGACTGATTAACTGGGGAGTGTACAAATGCTGTTTCGATTAATAATTCTATTAACCGACTTCCCAGCTGCATAGTTTCATAGAGTTCACTCATTAGATTCCATTTGAAAAAATAAAAAGTCGAAGATCACACTCATACATTAAAACCAACCTTAGCCTGGGTATCACGACCCCAAGGGCCAGATTCTTCCTCTTTCAATAGCATCTGGACCTGTTTCAGTCTTCTTCTTTTAATCAAACCGTTTACATGTTTCCTTAATTTTTGTTTATCATTATCCATACTGTCTTCACCACCAGCCTCTGTTTTCTTACTCTGGTGACTTCTGGTCTTTTCCAGGAACTTATGAATCCTAACCTGAAGTACAATAAGATAATCACAACAGATATCTAAAAGAAGTGGAATCAGTAAAAAAGGGTGCATTTCTTATCTGACATTGCTATTAATGCTAGATTACAGTGAGAACAACCAAGAAAAGTGATGCAAGAACATAGAAGGAAACTGATAAGCATCTAAGCACTTGGAGAACCCACCCTTAAAAGCTAGCTATTAAGCGGGAAGAACCAAGCCATTTAAATACTCCATCGAGCATCCCACGCCACTCGATGTGGGACTTAGGCACCACATAATACCCAAGTCCCTATCAGAAACTTCAATGAAACAAAATTCCCTGCCAGTATCTTCCCTCCCCCAACGGTAAAATTGGATTTGTGAGAGTTCATTGACAAAGAGCTCTCTTATACTAGTTACAAGTTAAAAGGAGTAACCAAAGGATTGAACCTCAATTGGGATCACTGATTACTATGGTGTTGAGTTATCATGAACATTCTCTCATTTCACTTTCATTCCCAGTGACAGAACTTCAGATGATAACAGTAATAAAAGGTCACAAAATGCACTATCACAGTAAGAGTCCAGCATAAAACATTAATGAAAACTTCAATGTAAGGCACAGCACCGCAGCAAAATGCACCAGCAAAAGTACTGATTAACTATTAAGATATGGTCACAGGTTGTAAACATGCCAATAGGCCATTTGGAAATCACTCATTACTTACTATTTTACTATTCTATGTCTTAACAGGATGACAAATAATTATATAGTTTGGCACCAGTGATGAAGTAAAACTTGCCCATTTCCCCACTTCCAATTTAAAAACAACACACTCAATAGCAGCAGCAGCAGCAACAACAACAACAACAATAATAAAGTCTTATCCCACTAGGTGAGGAAAAAAAAAACCAACACACTCAAAAAACCAAAAATAAAGTAAACTTGAATAAGGTTAAAACAAAACTCATTAGAGCCCCTCAGAACTACTACACGTGGACTACAAAACCAGCAGAAACTAACAAAGTCACTTTGAAAGTTTTAAAAAACAGTCTCCAATCACGATTTTGATTTCAGCCACAAAATCAAGGTGGCCGCATTGACCATATTTGTCCACAATTTCCCACAATATCAAGGACCGTAACACAACCACAACCGTGACCACTACCACAATTTAAAAACTTGCCACTCTTTTTTTGCCATAAATAACACCTCCCTGCAATTGATAATAGGACAAAACTTAAATATAATACCTTAGGTGCCATTGGTTCTTTTCTCCAATCAGAAGTAGAGTTTCACCTCTATAATCCGCATAATGAAGATATGCACTAAAGAATTACGCAGATTAATGAAGTGAAACTCCACTTCTGATTGAAACACAGTACCTAAGGTACTGTATTTAAGTTTTGTCCTTGTCCTTGTCCTTGATAATATCAGTAAAGATGAGATTATTATATGATGTACCTCTTTTTCCACGGCCATACCAATCTGAACAGCAGCATCAACAAGGAGAACACAGCCCGCATGATGATACTCCATAGTCACCAAACCCATCATCTTATGCATGACAATAACAGCCATTTTAGCCGCAGGCAAGGAATCAATGTGGGGTGCAAATGCAAACGCATGTCTGTGCTTCTTCGACCTCAGTGACTTCTGCTCTGCCTCTATAGCCTCCTTGAGGGGGTCAAACCATCCCAAAAACAGAGCCTTCACGTGAGGCAAATTGGGAGTCAGATTCTTCTCGCGCATTTCTCTCTCTAGTTCTCTGTACTCCTCCACCATCTTCTCCAAAGCTTCTGTCTCCGCCTTAATCTGCCTCCTCCTCAGCAAACTGTGCTTCTCCTCCTCAATATCACTCAGCAACAAGTCGTTCAAAATCCAAGGTTGGTCTTCGACGAATATTCTCTGGGGTGGGTCAGGGGGCTCTGTCTGAGGAACCCCATTAACGGGCTCGTGACAATTTTCGAGGTCTTGGACGAAGTTGTCGTGGACTGAGTCACGGAGAAGATGGAATTGAGTTCTTGGGGCTTTGATGGTGAGTGGAATAGAAGAAGAAAAACAAGAAATGGAGGTTGAGAGAAAGAGAAAGTGATGGAGAGATTGAGGTTTTGTTGGATGGGTTCCCCTGTGAAGGTGAGGGGTGGGAAACGAAGTTGCAAACGTCATTGAAGGAGCTAATTGGTGGATATCGTTGGAAGAACATCAAACCTTCCTTAAACCCCTCCCCTGTTCCTGTTATTACCTCCTTCTATTTTCTGTGATTTTCTTTTGGTTTAATACATTCGTAAGTCTTTAAATTTTTTTAAAAAATAAATTATGTCTCTAAATCAAAAAATATATATTGTAATTAGATTTTTGATTTTTTAAATTTTTATAATTAGACTCCTAGAGTAAGTGTATGACGGTTTGAAACTACCAAAAAATTTACAATTTGTAACAATTTTACTAATTTTAGGAATTTAATTACAAATTTTTTTTAAATCAAAGATATAATTATATATTCCTAAAATTTTCAAGATTTACGAATGCATTAAACTTTTTCTTTTATATTAAAATAGTTGAAATTTTAATGAATAAAAACATTATTAAAAATTATAGGACTCATACGTTCATAACATTTTTCAATATAAATTTGTGATGATAGATAACAAAAACGTTTTACTAACTCTATTATTAAGGGTGGATCAATTTGTTACAAATAAAAAAAAACTGATTATGATGCAAAATAATTTAATGATTATTTTTTATAGATTTAAAAATAGAAGTTAATTTATGTTTGTTTATTATTATAAAAATCATTTTTATTTTAAAAAAGGGTAGTTAATTTCTATAAGATTTTAGTCAGATTTTAGATTTATTTTTTTTTGCTTCCAATCTTTTTTTATATAAAAATGAGAATAATTATCTTAAATGAGAGTATTTTTAGACGTTATTCTTCAACTAGAGTGTTTTTAGAAGCTTTTCATTGATAAGATTGTTTTTAAAATCATGGATAATAAATATTTTCTTTAAAAAGAGAAAGAACAAACTGAAAAACAGAACAAAAAAAATCATAAATAATAGTTAAATAATATTGTAATAGTTAAAAAATCAAAAATAATAATGAAGGTATTAAAAAACTAAATATAAATCAACTAATTTTTAATAATGTAAAATAAAAATACCAATAAAATATTTGAAAAATTAATATTAAATAAATTTATTCCTGAAAAAACAATAGCATTACTATGTTATCAAAAAATCATAAGGTTTAAATTAAAAAATCGCTCACTACAATAATAATATAATTTTTATTTTCGTAAAATAATAATAAATCAACTAGGCACATTAAGTGCATAAGTGACAATCAAATGGTGCCTTATTTGGTATGACCTAATTAAATATTTTAATTTTATTTTTTATAGATTATTAATATTTCATAGGATTTTGTATAGTAAACATGTTTAATTCTTTTTATTTATTGTTAGTTAAGACCAATCTGGCCCGCTTGCCTGACAGAGGGTCAGGCATATACGTTACTACCATGTTATGTGGACAAAGATGTCTCTTTCCTTTATATAATGATCAATAAAGGAGAAGCAATCTTAGCCATTGAATAAATGAAATCATGATGCTTCTCAACCAAATTGGTTTATGATTCTTTTTCCCTATGATGCATGATTGTGAGTGTCACCTCCATAAAGACACTAGCCTAAGCAAGGTCACATTTCTTTCACATATTGTAATCATGCATGTTTCACACAACTTAGTTTAATCATATTATTGTGGTGACATTTTCTCAATGGGTATACTAGAAGACTAATGCTTAGCTAATGGGCGAAGGAAAAACAAAGAAGTAAGAAAAAGAAAAATTAATTATTTTACTAATATTTCAGTCATTTTCGTCCCTATGATGTAGCAATCACATATGTGCCTAATTGATTGTCACTCAAATAGTTAACCAACTCAGTCTTTTTAACGACATTAAATGATACCAACTAATAACCAAAAAAAGTTTAATGGATATGCATCGTTAGTGTAAAACTATTTTACAGTGACAGCTAATTATATTTCTCTATTTTGCCACATCATATCATATTATTTTAATTAAATTAAAAATTAAAAACCTAAAAAATGGGGGGTTGGGTTTTGAGATAAAGGAGTAGCAAAGGTGGGTGATAAAAAAAAATGGGGGATGAGGGTTTTAAAATTAGAGAGTGGGGTGTAGGAAGGTGGCTGGCTAGAAGAAATAGAGAATTAAGGTTTTGAGATGGAGAAGTGGCTGTAGGAAGGTTATTGAAAAAAAGGGTGGGGGTGTTTAAGTTTTGAAACGGGGGAGTAGGGTGGAGGAAAGTAATTGGAAAAAAAATTGGGGGGGGGGGGGGTGGAGATTTTGAAATGAGGGAGTAAGGTAAAGGAAGGTGATTGAAAAAAATAAGGGTTTGGGGTTTTGAGATGTAGAGGAGGGTAACTAGGAAAAAAAATGAAGGTTGAAATTTTGAGATAGAGAAGTGGGTGAAGGAGAGTAGCTAGAAAAAGTAGGATAGGGGTGGGGTTTGAGATTAGGAAGTGGGGAAAGGGAGGGTGACTAGAAAAAATAGAGGCTTCAATTTTGAGATGAGAGAGTGAGGCACATGAGGGTGGTCAGAAAAAAAAAATGAGGGGTTAGGGTTTTGAAATGGGAGAATGGGGTAGAAGAAGGTGACTAGAAAAAATAGGACCTATGGTTTTGAGATGGGGAGTGAGGCAAATAAAGGTGACAAAAAAAAATAGAGATTGGAGTTTTGAGATGGTGGGGTAGAGGAGGTGACAAAAAAAAATGGAGGTTGATGTTTTGAGATGAAAGAGTGAAATGGAGGAAAGAAATAAAAAAAAATGAGAGCTTGGTTAACTTTTTTCAAAAGTTTTTTTTACTTTAAAACTATTTTTTAATGATTAATATGATGTGGCTAAATGCTTAAATTTTTTGGGATGTTGATGTAAAAAAAAATTACATTAACAATGCATAGCCTATTTTTTTTAACAAAAAATTAAATCCTCTCCATATATAAATTAGAATAGAATAACTATCTTGAACGATGACATTTTTAGGGGTTATTATTCAATAACAGCGTTTTTAGGAGTTTTCATTCAACGAGATCTTTTTTAACCTTTTATCTCTTTCAATTTATTCTTTTCATCTTTATTTCTACATTAAATTTTAATTTTTTTTAAAAAGAAATTATCACTAATTTAAAATAACTTTGTATCACAATATAAATTATTTAAGCTTAAATACACTTTTTGCCCTCAAAGTTTCACAATCTCGCAAATTTTGCTTTCAATATATATTTTTCTTTGGGAATTTCATTCCCCAAATTTACAAAATATTGCGAATTTTGCCCCCCACATAAAAATTTCTGGCAGTTTAAAGAGAAAACACACAAAATTATCTTAATTGTGCCTTTTTTTTACGTGAGGGGCAAAATTTGCAATATTTTACACATTGGGGGCAAAATCTGCAAAAAAAAAATTAAAAAAAATCTTTGGAGACAAAATTCACAAGATTGTGAAACTTTGAGAACAAAAAGTGTAATTAAGTCAATTATTTATTATAAATCTAAAATTCACCTTATATATTAAATGAGAATAACTATTTTGAATGAGAATGCTTTTTACTACTATTCTTCAACGAGAGTATTTTTAGTTGTCATTCTTCAATGAGAGCGTTTTTAGGATTTTTTTAACCTTTTATCTCTCTCAATCTATCATTTTCAATATCTTTAATTCTAAATTAAATTTTAATATTTTTTTAAAAAAATTATCAATAATTAAAATTTAACATTATATTACAATAATTGTTTATTATAAATTTAAAATATAATCTATATGTTCAAAAATATTTATTTATTACAAATTTTAATTATAATATAATTTATATATTCAAAAATATTTATTTATTATAAATTTAAGTTATATAAAAAAATATTTATTCTGTGCAAAGCATGAATTAAAATACTAGTATAATTTATATGTTCAAAAATGTTTATTTATTACAAATTATAATTGTAACTTAATTATACATTCAAAAGTATTTATTTATTATAAATTTTAGTTATATAAAATAAACATTTATCCTGTACATTGTACATACTATAATACTAGTTGATTGGTTATTTACAATATCAAAAACCATTTCATTATTTTGTTAATTTAATAAACTAACTATTGAATATTCATTCAAACAGAGCCCCCTCTCTGGGGTTGTCACCGGCCTGCGTTTGAACTGGGTTCATAAGGGTATCAAAGTCTGAGATCAAAATGAAGGAAGAGAGTATGAAACTACAACAACTCCACCTTCTGTCTGTCACTTGAAGGAGTTGAGGAATCCTATTTTGAGTTTGAAGAAGGTTGTCTTTATGTGCCAATAGGATTAACTCTCGTTTTTTTTTTTTTTTTAAATGTTATTTAATTAATTTAATTATTCAAGAATTATTTTATTATTAAAAACACAATTTAATTGTCATACATGAGCGGCAAATTTACATGACAAATACCTCACCTTATTAATCTGTGTGTCAAGCGTTGATATATTAAAGTTGTTGCCACATCAACAATTAATGGTTAGACTTAATGGCAGGAACTAATTGTAATGGCAGAAAAAAAAATAAGGGACAAAAATATTTAAAATATTTATAAGAAACTAAAAACAAAACTCATTATATTTTGGGTGAAAAAACTGTATTTAAGCATATATATTATATACGATTCTTAAATCAATGAATTATAAACAAAAGAGTTTCTAACGTAATAAACTATTTTTGTAGTTCTGATGTAATGAATTTTTTTTTTAAATAATTTTTTTCTATTTTAATCTATTAACATGTGGACCTGGTGCATAAGATACAAATAATATTAATAATATATTTATAACATCATAAAGTTTCGGCTTAATTGTATTTTTTATTCTTAAAATTTAACAATCTCACAAATTTTATTTCTAAATATTTTTTTCGTGAATTTTGTCTCATAATTTATAAAATATCGCAAATTTTGTCCTTACATAAAAAAATGTGCAGTCTAAAGAAAAAACCATCACAAAATTATCTTAATTGTGATAATTAAAAAGAAAAATTGCTATAAAACTGTTTTAATTGTGTATTTGATTCTTAAACCATTTTGTTTTTTATTTGTTAACAACATAAAAATTTAATACAGTATAAACAAATTAATCTAAATAAATAAAGTCCAAAAATATATTAAAAATGAGAAAAAAAATGGATAAGGAACTTGGGCCAACTTATTATGGTTTTGACTCACACTATGGTCAATCAATATGTTTTTCTTATTTTGTTACGCATACTACATAGATGTCTATATTAATTTAAATTAATGTTTTTTAACTTTAATTTGTCATTCAATTAAATGAGATTTTTAGTTTTTTTGATTATTTTAATCAATACATAGGTAATATTTGGCCAGTGAATAAAATGAAGTGAAACATCCTGTTTTATTGTTTCTATTGCATTGTCCTTGATTTCAACCTTTCCCAAATAGTTAAAATGTAACTTTGTTTATTCTTCGTTGTACTTCGTTTTGCTTCTAAAACGTATCAAACATACAATAAATTCCATATATTATGTCTTGCTGCGTTCTAACATATTTATCAAATGATGCCTTAATTTTCTTCAATTGATATTAAATATAATATGATATTTTGCAAAACATCATTAAAATAATATTTTATTAATTAAAATATTATTAAAATTAAAAAATTTCACAACCACTTATAATTTAATTTACCTTTTAATTACACACACACACACACACACACTATATATTTAAATGTATTTGTGTAATACATGAGATACCTAGCTTGCTAGTGAATTTATTTTTTCATTCTTAAAAATAACATAACTTTTATATTCTCTTTCTCATATAGTTCATAGTCAATAAACCTTTATTTGTTTTGAGTGATTTGACTTTGAGAAGTAAAGATTTAAGAGGAAGGAATTTAAAAACGATGTTGACTATCTCCTTTATTTGATAGGAAATTAAGATGGATAAATAATGAAAAATCGGTGGACCTCATCATATTCTATTTTCTTTGTTTGGTAAGAAATTAAAATGGATAAGTAATGAAAATCTATGGATCTCGTCATATTCTATTTCCTTGCACTATACCCCTCACTTTCAATGAAAATGAAGACTTGAGAAGTTGTATGTTATTTTTGCTTTCATATACCCCAACTTAATTGTTTCTATAACGTTGACAGAGTGCTAGGCTGTCCGCAACCATAGTTTTATACTAATAAATATTGTGCTTAAATCTAAGTTAAATAAAATAAACTAGAACATCTATAAAAATATTTTTATTTGAAATATAAAATAAAATAATTAAGTATGTAATAATCATCATATATATTTTCATATTATTAAATTAAAATTAAGTTTTAAATTTTAATTTTTTATTTAAAATTGAAATTAATTATATGGATAAAATTATCTTTTCACTATATTTCTTATTTCTTTTCCTTCACTTTCCTATGTAACAAAATAAATGAAAATAAATCACCTTATATTATTTCTTCCTAATTCTATCAATTCAAACAATATAAAATTTCACTCAAAAATCACTTCAATTAATATTATTTTTATTTCTTTCCTCTTAATTTTACTTCCTATCCAAAGGAAGTGTAAGTCACATCTCTTTTTTGATATGTATTTTATGAGTTTCTATATTAAATCAAATAAATATTTTTCTTTTATTTATTAGTTGTAAGTTATTAAATTAAAATATTTTTTATATTTTTTGATACAAGGAATTTATAGTTTCTCTAATTATTTGGGTCTTGCTAACGAATTGTCAAAGGGCACTAATTAAGGAAATATAAAAAAGCTTTTTGTTAGAAATCAAGGTAAGGATGTGTTAGTAACATTTTTTCATAAATTTTTTTGACTTTTACTTTCTTAACTAGTGTTGTAAAGGCAGTTGTTAGCACTTTTCTAATTATTGTAATTAATATTTAAATTTATTCATTAAGCATTAAATATAATGAAATATTTAAAATCGCTATCAAAATAATATTCTAACATTTAAGGTATTTTAAAACTAAAAAGTTACAAAAACTTATATTTTTATATTTTAATTCATATACTTATGAATAGTAACATAATATTTTTTAAATATCTTTTAGATTTATATTTTTATATTTACTGTGTATTTACAAATATTTATGTAATATATGGGATAGTTATTAAATTAATAAATTCAACGATAAAACGTATTAAAATAAACTTATTGAACCAAGCATTTATAATATGATTTTAATTATGACATTAATAATGTAAATATTTTTATACCATTATTTAATCATAAATTGTTATGTGTAATAAAATTGTTGATTTAATAATTATTTTAGAAGTCTTATTTAAAATAATTTCTAACTATTTGATAATATAAATTTTTTTATAGTAATAATATATAAAAATCAAACTCTTTTAATACTACTCATATGTATCTATGTGATAAGGAGTTTTCTCATAAGTTTAAAATAAAAAAGTACTTAATTAAGGAAGTAATTTTTTTTCCTAAGGCATTTGAAAAGAAACCTAATTAGTTCATACATGATACATTTCTCAAGCAATGTGTTAAAAAAACAATGAATTAAAAGCACCACTCCCAATACTCTTTGCAAATGTTAACAGTCCAAACAATCTTTATATATTTTATTTATTTGAAAATAAATTATTGTCAAGTTGAAAAAACATATGCTCCTAAAATATGTATATTAGTTTGGTACAGTTCCTCTTCTAATTATATATTTAAGTGTTTGTAAAACATGTATAAAAACCAACACGTGGTATAGCTTTGGTATTTTACCAATATCAAATATAAATATGAGCCGTCTCAATGGATCATTGCTATTTTGGCCCTTACTTTTTATGCTCCTTTTGACGATAGTAGTGGCGATTTTTCTCTTTTCGTTCTTTATGAAACATTTCTATCAGCGTAAGCTAAGTATTTAAGTAAAATTGATTCTTTTAAATTTATTTTAAAATACAATTCTTAATATATATCAATTTTTAATATAAATTCTTATAAAAATCATTCTTCTAACACCATTTTTCCAAAATTATTTTTATTAAAATATAAAACAAAGAGTGCGCGTTTGTGAATAGATTCACAGCACACCGCAAACATGCAACCCTAAGATAGAACTCTAAAAATGTAAGTGCTGCGAAACCAAAAAGGTACGCATGCATTATTTCTTTCTTATCTCATTTGTTTTACCTGAAACAAAAATCTACATAAATTTAGATTATCTTTCGGAGGCAATCCATCACATTATTTGAATCTCGAAACAATATTTTCTCATAATTCATACTTCTCTAATTTTTCATACTCTCGAGAATTCAATGAAGGTCCTTGATTTTATTTGAAAAACAATTCCGAAATAAAAGCCAACACACAAAAAAACGAATATTTATAATATGACTACTCGGTCTCTTTGCAATTTAAAAATGCAATTTGATGAATTTTTGTGAACTAGCATAATGGGTTTGCTCAACCCAATTGATAGCTTTTGGATTAATTAATTCGCTTAATCTTTATCAACCATGTGCATGCTAAATTTAGTTAGTATTTTTCACCTACAACCACCCCACCAAAAATATTCTTCTAATATTTTTCTGCTCTTCTTATGAACCATCCTTCACACAGCCTTCAAAAGAATAGTACTCAAGCAAGCCAATCGATTCATTCTCTTCCAATATCTGCTCAGTCCTTCATCTTTTCGCCGTGTAGACTAACTTGCACGACAACAAACATTCACGGTAACTTTCAGCCATATGAGACTCAAAGATGTCGTCCTTTCACATATATGGGCTAAAATTTTATTCTCGTACTTTCATTTTTTATAACTATTAAAAATATAAATAAATTATTATAATAGTTAAATAGTTTAAATTATAGTAAGAATAATAATTAAATAATAAAGTTGAAATTACACAATTTTATAAAAATATAATTTAATTCCTAAGTTTCTTATATTTAGGATTCTTGTTGTTTATTATTTATTATATATTACGTAAATTACAATATAATCAGTATATGATTTATTTAAATATATACAAATAAATTAAACAAAAAAGGTGGGGCGAGTTTGCACAAATTTCTCCAATCCGAAAAGGAAAAAGTTTGGTAAACACCAAACTTCATTCAACACCTAAAGAGGAAAAGAGAGTGAAGTGTAAGTGTGATAGGTGATATAATATAATAACAAAAGAGAGGCACATAGAAATAATAGGTGTTGATGGAATGCATGTGTTAATGGTGAATATTTGTTTCAATCTTTGTGGGATTTCAATTTGAGTAAAATTGTCAAAAAGATAACTTTCCACTTTTGATTCCAACAAATATATTTTTATATAGAACTTTTAGAATCAAAGAATCAGTTGTACGTTCTTTTTGATCAAACCAATAATGTTTAATTTTCAACTGAATGACATGAAGTTAAGTCAAAATCTTAATTCATTAAACTCAATGTTTTTAAAACTAGATTGGTCATTGAACCAATCAATGTACTGGTTCAAGGTTCAATGGTTGAATCTTAGTCGAATCGATATTAATAAAATAATAATAATTAAACAATACATAAAATAATATTAAAGAAACATAATATCATAACTTTATAATTACTAATTTTTTTTTATAGAATCTTAACATTTATAATACCTATAAAAGTTCAAATTAAATATGTCATAATACTTAAGTTTAAGTTTTAACAACACACATCAATATTTATTAATAAAAACAAGTTTATATTTAGAATAAAAAAGAAAATGACAAATACTTTACATTGGTTTTCATTCTTTTTAAGAAAAAAATCAAAATAATGTTTATTAAGCATTTTTATTAACCTGCTGTAAATTCATTTTCTGCCAGTTTTTGACTGATTTTTCGGTTTTTTGACTAGTTTTTCTTCAGATCAATTTTATGATTTATTTGAACTGATCAAGTGATCGGTTTACTGGTTTTCTAGTCCAAATGACCAGTTTAGTCTGGTTTTCAAAAAACACAAGTGCTAAGTTTAAATCTGATAATAATCTTAACTTTGAACAAATATGTAAACTTGTACACAGAGCCTTTTATTTCTCTTTACATTAAATGTAAATCGAATTATAACAAATTTGACATTAAGGATTACAAAAGTTACGAAGTGTATAACTTGAATAAATTCCTGAAGAAACTCTATTTGATTGAACTAAATGTAAAATAATTTCAAGTATAAAGCAATTAACTTTTGATGAAATTGAAAGAACTGCAAATTAATGAAAAAACATAAATGGACAGAAAATACTTGAATTAAAAGCTGTAAATGTGCAAAAAGAATGTAAAGACAATTTCAAAACTTAAAAGTACTGGAATCGTAAAAATGCAAGAAATAAAAGCACTTTGAGATATATATATTTTTTTGTGAATACTTTGAGATATAAATATGCAGTGAATTGTAAAATTGCAAGAAATTTAAATAGAAATAAGAACAAAATACAATTTAATGGAAATGACCGAAAGTAAATCAAAACAAGTAAATTGCAGTGAATCTTAAATGAAAAGCGACTGTAAAAGATTGTTGGAATGTAAATCGACAAGTTAAAAGAAAGAGAGGAGTAGAAGAAAAGAATCAAGAAATTAAATATATGAAAATGTAAAGAACTCGAACGTAAATCGAAAGAGAAGAAAATTTGGAAGAAATGAAAATATTTGTATTTAAATTTGGTTGAAAACATACACTTAACTATTTGAATCATTAGTCATTTCGATGTGTGAGACATTTTAAGTGTTACAGAGTATTTTCATATTTTGTATAGTACTTTCTGACTTTGAATTCTCGAACTTTTGTCTTCATTGGACTTGGCCACTTGGCCTCAAAATCGAACTCGAATTAATCTCTTCTCAAAATTTTTATTATTCAAAAAGAATAACTTAAATTAATTTCAAAATTTAAATAATATGACTTTTCGAGAAATTGAAATTTGACCAATCTGAAAGTGATGTTTCCAATAGTTTGAAAAATTTTAAGTTAATACCAAAACAGTATGATATATAAAGATATCTATATATAATCATTCATCCAAAAAAAGGATGAGTTGAAATTTTTCATCCCAACTTCATTAAACTCGAGCTTAAATTCGCCAGATCTTTTGACAGGAGAGCAGAGAACCAATTCCAAATCGCCGCGTCCTGTCACATTTGCTAGTTGCCATGAGTACTCTTCAATTGACATTAATAAACAAATAATAAGTAAATAATGCTCAAATCGAACCACGTATCAATATCACTGCGTCTGCAGCCGACAAACACCAAAATCAACTTTGTCAGCACAGTCCCCACAAGGCGGGCGTGCCTATTAATTAACCAAGCTTATCCTTGTTAACAGCACATCATCCACTACTTGAACTCAATCTAATAAGAAGCAAATGTGCACAACACAAAATTTGACATATGATATGATATTCGTTAATAAAAAAATGAATGTTAGGCCTGTTATGCTGACATGTACATCACTATTGCTAAACACCCCCTAACGTTGCTCGCGTGTCATTTGTTTATACGTCAATTTCAAAGTCAAACATCGTAGGCACCAAACGTTCGTTTGCTTCTTCAACGGCAGTTAGGCACATGGTTTCACAATTTTTCCATCACTAATGTCTGATGCTTCCTTTAAATCCTAAGTGCTCCCCTTTTATTGAGACACATTGAGCCCAATTTGACACCACAGTTCCTGTACATCTTTCGTTGGTTTTCGACGTTTTCTTCATTATTTTTCCTTCTTTTAGATAGAAGACAAAATATATTGATTCATGATGTGCTTGTTTAGATTAACAGTGTTTCTATTTTTCTTTCTGGACACTGTTCATTCTAGAGTTCAGGAGAAAGAAAATGCTGGCATTGTGAACGGAAAAAGTTCACTTATTTCATTCATGTCAGGCATTGTTTCAGACCCGCAAAACTCTCTAGTGAGTTGGAAGTCACCGGGTGTTCATGTTTGTGATTGGTCAGGTGTGAGATGCAACAATGCAAGTGACATGATCATAGAGCTTGATCTCAGTGGAAGGTCACTAGGAGGCACCATTTCCCCTGCCCTTGCTAACATCTCTTCCTTGCAAATTCTTGATCTTTCTGGGAACTTTTTGGTGGATCACATTCCAAAAGAACTAGGCTATTTGGCTCAGCTTGGACAACTCAGTTTGTCCGGGAATATTCTTGAAGGGCACATTCCCTCCGAGTTTGGTTCACTTCACAACTTGTACTACCTTGACATGGGAAGCAATCATCTCGAGGGAGAGATTCCCCCATCACTTTTCTGTAATGGGACTTCACTGAGTTATGTGGACCTCTCTAACAATTCCTTAAGGGGACAAATCCCCTTGAACAATGAGTGTATCCTTAAAGAGCTCAGGTTCCTATTACTTTGGTCTAACAATCTTGTAGGCCAAGTTCCTTTAGCTCTTTCTAACTATACCAAGCTTAAATGGCTTGATTTGGAGTTGAATATGTTGAGTGGAGAGCTTCCTTCTAGGATTGTACGTAATTGGCCACAACTACAGTTCCTCTACTTGTCATATAACTATTTTGCTAGCCACGACGGTAATACCAACCTCGAACCTTTCTTTGCCTCCTTGAGGAATTTATCATACTTACAAGAACTCGAGTTGGCGGGAAACAATCTTAGTGGGAAGCTGCCTCATAATATTGGTGATCTTCCCTCCAGCCTGCAACAACTTCACCTAGGAAAAAATCTCATATATGGCTTTATACCTCCACACATTGCCAACCTTGTCAACTGACTTTCTTGAAGTTGTCCAGCAACCTATTAAATGGATCAATTCCTCCAAGCTTCTCCCATATGAGTAGACTAGAAAGAATTTATTTGTCAAATAATTCACTATCTGGTGAGATTCCTTATACCCTTGGTGACATCCAGCATCTGGGACTTGTAGACTTGTCAAGAAACAAGCTTTCTGGTTCAATACCAGATAGTTTTGCAAATCTCCCCCAGTTAAGAAGGCTTTTACTTTATGATAACCTGCTTTCTGGACCAATCCCACCAGGTCTGGGAAAATGTGTCAATCTGGAGATTTTAGACTTATCTCACAACGATATTACAGGACTGATTCATGCAGAAGTAGCAGCCTTGAGTAGCTTGAAACTATACTTGAATTTATCAAACAATAACTTACATGGGCCTTTACCATTAGAACTCAGCAAAATGGACATGGTGCTAGCAATTGACGTATCCATGAATAATCTCTCTGGCAGCATCCCACCACAACTGGAAAGTTGCACAGCACTGGAGTACCTCAACCTCTCCGGTAATTCCTTTGAGGGCCCTCTCCCTTATTCATTAGGCCAATTGCTGTATATTAGAGCACTCGATGTGTCTTCAAATCAATTGAGAGGAGCAATACCAGAGTCCCTGCAGTTGTCTTCCTCTCTCAAGGATCTTAATTTCTCTTTCAACAAATTCTCAGGGAATGTCTCAAACGAGGGAGCATTTTCAAATCTTACCATAGACTCTTTCCTGGGAAACAGTGGTCTCTGTGGCCCGTTTCAAGGCATGCAACAATGTCACAAGAAACATAGTTATCATTTGGTGTTCTTATTGATTCCTGTGTTACTATTTGGCACCCCTCTCCTGTGCATGTGTTTTAGGTACTCCATGGTAATCAAGTCAAAAGTGAGAAAGCGATTTGCAATTGTTAGCAGAGGTGATTTGGAAGATGTAGAAGAGGGAACAAAAGAGCTCAAGTACCCAAGAATTTCATATAGACAACTTAGAGAAGCCACTGGACGTTTTAGTGCTTCAAGTTTAATTGGTTCAGGCCGGTTTGGACAGGTCTACAAAGGAATGCTGCAAGATAACACAAGAATAGCTGTGAAGGTGTTGGATACAACAGCTGGTGAGATTTCAAGGAGCTTTAGAAGAGAATGTCAAATCCTGAAAAAGATAAGGCACAGAAATTTAATAAGGATCATCACAATTTGTTGTAGGCCAGAATTTAATGCCCTTGTTTTTCCCTTGATGCCAAATGGTAGCCTTGAGAGGCACCTATATCCAAGCCAAAGATTGGATGTGGTTCAATTAGTAAGAATCTGCAGTGATGTAGCTGAGGGAATGTCCTATCTGCACCATTACTCTCCAGTGAAAGTAGTGCATTGTGATCTTAAGCCAAGCAATATACTCCTTGATGAAGATATGACAGCTTTGGTTACTGATTTTGGAATTGCAAGGCTTCTACAAAGTGATGAGAGTACATCCACCAGTAACTCAGCATCTTTCAGTTCAACACATGGTTTGTTATGTGGCTCAGTTGGTTATATAGCTCCTGGTATGTACTTTGTGAATTGTGATCCAACATTTTTCTATAATATGGTCGTGATTGTTTTATAATGGTATTTTTCAGAAATTTTGGCCTATGGACTAGTTTCTACCATCAGTTTTAACTGGTAAACTCATAGCTGAAAATTGGTCTAAAAAAAAAAGGATGATAAGAAAAATTTTAGAATTATTTAGTTTGAAAAAATGTTTTCTATTTCTATTTTTAGTTTAATTGTAAAAATGTCATTTTGCTTATTTGCTTCTATTTTTAAAGTTTTGTATAGAAATGCGTGAAAACAATTAAAAAGTTTTTTTTTTCAATTTTGTATACTATAATATTTAAAAACAGAAAATAAAATAAAGATAAGATGACATTTTTGTAAGAATTTAATTTAAATACACTCACAGTGTAAAACATTTCTACACTGTTATTTAATCATAGACCATTATGTGTGGTAAGATTAACTTTTTCTAATAACTACTTTAAAAGTTATAGTTAAGGTAATTTTTACTTAGTTGATAGTATAAAAATTTTAATCTGACAGTGTATGAAAATTAATATTTTTTCATGATTAAAAGTAAAAATAAGAAAAAAAAACCAAAATTATTTTCTCAAATAAGAAATTGTCTAACTTATTTCAAGTAAAAATGGAATTAAACAATCTCATTAAAGATAATTGGTATAATTTTCTACGTACTAAAAAATGGTTGATATAATATAGAAAATTGTACTAATCATCTTTGATGGGATTGTAAGGGTAAGTTAGAAAACTCCCTCAAATAAACATGCCTTAATTCATTATTACATGATTGAATTATTTTATTTTATTTTTTGCGTTATAACTGCTATTTATCAAACAGTTTTGTGCTGTAGAACTCACTACTTTCTCACAGTATCGCTTCATTTTCTTGGACACAGAGTACGGAATGGGAAAACATGCTTCAACTGAGGGTGATGTTTACAGTTTTGGAGTACTTGTGTTGGAGATGGTCTCAGGTAGACTCCCCACGGATGTCCTCAGCCACGAAGGCTCAAGCTTGTGTGACTGGGTTAAGAGACAATACACACAAACACACCAGCTTCAAAACTTTGTTGAACAAGCACTGCAAAGGTGCTTTCCTTGTGGCGTGCCAAGTCATCATCACAAAATTTGGAAAGATGTTATACTGGAACTAATTGAGCTGGGGCTACTCTGCACACAGCACAATCCTTCAACAAGACCAAGCATGCTGGATATAGCCCAAGAGATGGGGATGTTGAAGGACTACCTCACTAAGTCAACTTTGACCCGTCATTCAAGTCAATCCCAACATTAATTCTTTCTGCAATGAAGATAATTTAGTCCAGGACGTTCATAAATTAGAAACATTGTTTAATACTCACTTTTTCTTTAACTAGTTAAGTTGGTGTTCAATGGAGAACGATTAGTCATCGAGATTGTTCAATTTTTGATCCATATTGTAAATGTAAAACTTCTTTTTTGACACGTTCTACTGTCAATTTATGTTAGTTTAGTTAGAATCTCAAGTATCATAGTCAACTTTGTTTTTTTAAAATTCGATTGAGTTGCGTTGAAATGTTTTGTGTTGTAATGTTGAGTGAAACATGCGGGTCAATATTTCTATTGGTCAACCACTTCTCTTATTTAGACGATCAAGTTGATTATATTTATATTTCTCTTTCATGGTCACCTTTTATGTAGTTAACTAGTTATGGAGTGGACATTGATGAAAAGAGAAAAGAAAAGAACCACTTGGATCCTATTCAGATTGCACAAATCACTTTAGCACTAGAAAACCTCTGTGCCATGATTGTTTGCGTCGGTAGGTCAAGTTATCCATGACAGAGATCTGAAGCAAGATTACATAATGAATGCCATCACTTTGACGTTTGTATCAACCTTAAATTAACAAAAATGATTTGTAGATACCAAATCACCTATTTGACACGTGAGAGATAGAGATAGAAGAAAGAAAATGTAAGTGCGATAATAAATGATATGAAGTGATAAGAAAAGAAATAAAAAAAATTGAAATTAGTGTTAATGGAGCGTTTAAAATAAATGAGTTTTTTAAAATAGTGTCTACCTATTATACTCATGAAGCGAGAAAATATCACTGTAAAACATTTTTAAACAGATATGCGATTCTCACATCATCTTATATTATCATGTATGTTTATTCATTAATATAGCGATAAGGGCATCTCACGTGTAACGCTATTTCTCACACTGGACGCCCGTCTATGGCTATGTAACGCTAAACCAAACACACGTATAGTCTTTCTTCAATGCTCAGAAAAGCAAGAAAAAGAGTAGTTATAACTGACAAGTTTTTCATTCTATTCCTAGCCTTGAGTTCAAAGCAATTAATTAAAGGTACAAGATTAAGTTGAAACAGTTCCATGGATATTAATTCACCTTAATTTGATTCCTCAAGAGCCTGGATGTACCTGGAAGAGCCTTACTTAAGGGTACGAGATTCTCACATTGTTAATCAACAACCCAACATCCAACCGATATGTATTATGTATATGGAAGGAGGGAAAAAGTTACAGGCGAGGCCAGTGACCAAGTTGCAATTTACACTAAATGTCCAAGGATTTATTTAGTAAAAGCATATTTGAAAGGGCTTATTTATATAATTATTTCAACTTATTTTATAATATAAATAAATACTTAATTATAGGTGATACATCCCAACTTTTAATTAAAATATTAATATATTTAATGGTATAAATTTATTTGTGGAAAATATACAAAAATGAATTTTTGTATACGATATACGCAGCCCTTATTTTTAACTTCTGACTTTAAAATAAGTCTTAATTAATATAAAAAAAGTCAAGTTAAATGTTATCTCAATCTAGCTAGTATCTCGTAAACAGGGTGAAAATGGTGTGGAAATAGATTTTAGTCACAAAAACACAAAAAACTATTAACAATGTGTTTGGATTGATATTAAAAACATACAAATGCTCATTTTTTTGCGTCAAAAATCAAATAAAAACGTAGAAGTTATTAAGAGTAATTTTCAGTTTGACGTGAATCCAATACATCTAAAAGTCGAACTAAACACGCATTAAGTTGATTACCTTAGTTTTTACGTAGAGATTATAAGGGAAAAATCTTGGGTTGCTGAATTCTCAAGATTTGTCTTGGGTGAAAACTAGGGCATGTACAAAAAGTTTCCAATGTTGTTTGGTCACTCCTCCACTAGTAGAGCCAGAATGTACGTGGGGTCTTCAAAAAGGTTGTGCTATTTTTCCAACGTTCAATTAAGTCATACCCATGACAATCTTTTACGAGTAGCCGATGAAGGTGTTTAAGAGACAGTGGTTCTTTTGATCTATAAGCATACATACACTATTCACTAAAACCTTAATATTGAGCAAAAGCTACAGGAAAGAATAACTTCGAACCATGCCCAAAGGGGCACCCAACTCAATTCCTTTGAGAAGAATAAATTGCTAATCCAAGGGTTATTTATTTATTTATTTTTATAAGCTAAAAATATATTGTTTTACTTTTTGTGATAGAGTGCATATTGGAAAATTAACTAAGAGGACGTTTTGTTAGACATCTCAATTTCCAATTTCCAACCTTAATTTCAGTGAGTAGTTGTAAGATTTAATAAGTTGATAAGTTGAAGGTTGAGATTATTGGTATGTGTGTGATGTCTAAGAGGTGATTCTTGAAATTGTTAGAAGCAATGTATTGGTGCTTATTTAAGAAGTCTTCAAAAGTTATTCACTACCATAAATAGATGTTTTTGAAATGAGAAGAATCACCAAACTTGAAGAGGGGGTCATGTGCCCAAACAAAAGAAATGTGAGTGCAAGAGAAGTGAGAGAGTGTTTATCATTCCTTGTAACTTTTGAGTAAGAGACTTGGATTTATAGGGTGATACACCATTTGGAGAGAGTTTTTAAAGCTTGTCTAGCAAACTTGTACTGGAGAGAATTTTTCAAGTAGATGTCAAAATAGGCTAACCCAACTCAACCCTAGTGGGTTGCAAGTTGGGTTAGGTTGGCCCACCAAAATAAAAAATTATAATAAAAATAAATGACTCATAAGTTGACCTAACAAATAAAAAAAATATATAAATCATCCAAACATAAATAAAATGTCACAATCATAACAATGTTATCTTACTAAATTGTCTTGACACAAATGCTTTCTAGAAGCTATCATCATAAGTTAAATAAATGTAGTGCAAAACAACAAAACAATATAAAATCCATAATAACTCACAAAAAATTATGTCTAACAAAATAATCTTTAACCAAACAATATTAATGCATGAAAACATTTAACAAAAAAATCTCAATTCGACAGGTTAACCCAACCCAATCTGCCCTTGATCTATTGGATTGACAAGTTATGTGGGTTGAATGGTTGTATTATATGTAACCTAACCTAATCTATTTTGTTGGGTTAAGTGGGTTGACCTATTGGATTCAACCCATTTTGACATTTTTATTTGACTTAATTGCACTTTGTGCCACTCAAATTTCATCATTTTGCACATTTTGCCACTACGTTTTTTTTCTTGCATTTTGCCACCCTATTTTTGTAATCTTGTGAATTTTGCCTAATTGTCAACTATCTGTTAAATGACAAACAAATGAGGATGTGTAAGTGATGAGTTGACATTAAACATCCACAACAACTTTAAAAAAAATGTTTTTCTAAAAAAATAAAAATTATTTGGAATTTTTTTTCCTAAAAGCTATGTGGAGCACAGACTCAATATTTTTCTTTCAAACATTTTTTATTTTTTCAAAAAATATTTTTTTTTAAAAATAAAGTTGGCATAAATGTTTAATGTCAACCTATCACTAACACGTAATTATTCTATTTGTTATTTAACAGACAGTTGACAGTTTGACAAAATTCGCAAGATTATAAAAATAGGGTAGCAAAATGCGAAAAAAAAAATGTGGTGACAAAATTCGCAAAATGATGAAAGTTAGATGACACAAAGTGCAATTAAGCCTTTTTATTTTTATGTTTGTTTAGAAAACTTGTAATGAAATGAGTTTGCTCAAATTTGTTAAAAAAACTTGTAATCTTATTTAAAATAGTAAATATTTATTGAGATATTTTCATAAACAAAAATTGACAAATCATATTATTTCATGTCTTTCCCTATTTTTATATGCAGTGTCTTTGTGTGTGTTTTTATGCTTTGATTCTTATTGTGAGTGCAGAGAGGTTTTTCTCAACAGTTTTAACATTACATCATTATTATTATTATTATAGAGACCTCAAATATCTATTGTAAGGGACAATTTTACTCCATCAGGCATAACATCACATCATCTAACACATTTCTTGTAGTATACTCTCTCATAAACCAATAAAATGAAAAGTAGAAAATTGTATTAAGAAGAGAAATATTTTAAGAGAAGCGTATTCTGCAATACGTACGGTGCTATGCTATTGCACTACTAACAGAAAAGCAAACTAACTCTCGACACTCTAGTACCCAATACCCTATAAAAAAGATATATGTCGGTTTCTAATTCTTACTTCTATTTTCCCCTTCCTCCTCTTTTTATTATTATTATTATTATTATTATTATTATTATTTCTTCTGCTAAATGTTTTCCGAACCCAAGGACCATGAGTGAGTTGGGTTGGAGCAACTAACTCGAGACTTTAAATAGTTTTATTTATTGGTTAAAATTTATTAGAAATTATAAAATTATAAATAGAGATTTGTTAAATAAAAATTAGAATCCATATAATTTTATAATTTTTAATAAATTTTAATCAACAATAAAAAAAATGTGTTACTAACATTTTTCATAAATTAATCTCATATTTCTATCAGCTCGAAAGTCGGATTGCTTATTAATGTCCAAGGTTGCTAAGATAAACGACAGGGCAGATCCGTATTACACAAGTACTCCGAATGTAGATAAGATACTTGAGATGTTCCCACATAATTCTATCGGGCAAAATACCAATAATCCTCCAAGTCATATTAGCTTTAGAGAAAGACCAGTATTACACTTTATTATAGATTGTTTAGCAACTTTATTTAATCCTTACCATTGTAGCCCAATCCATGTGTATTACGCATCTTCTGCGGTCATTTCAGTGGTTTGAAATAGTCATTGGTGACCCCCAAAAAAGAAAATTGTCATTGGGATTTTCCAAGAGAGCATCGTTTATTTAATTCATGAAGCTTTGTTCACAATACACTACAAAATTTTAAATCTTCGCGTTCACCTTAATGGAAGGTTGATTCGTTATTGACAAAGGTATGTTATGCAACAATTTCCTTCATTGTGTACTTTAAAGCAGTAGTTTATAAAATAGTCATTGGTGACCCCAAAAAAAACAAATTATCATTGGGATTTTCCAAGAGGGCATCATTTATTTAATTCATGAAGCTTTGTTCACAATAACACTACCATTTTAAATCCTCGAGTTCACCTTAATGGCAGGTTGATTCATGATTGGCAACGGTATGTGATGCAACAATTTCCTTCATTGGATGCTTTAAACCAGTACTTTATAAAATAGTGCAGAGTCCTTTCAATCTCAAGTTGAATTAAATAAATAAACAGGGGTAGGTGCATGCACCAGTACCTAGCAGCTCCGGTTGTTTACGCTACTGGAAAATCTTATCGATAGAGACCCAGTTAGGTATCTATGCACATGATATAATTTATGTACAACTATTATCTCCTATCATAACAAGACCGCAGTTGCCAAGGGAGGAAATAAGTAAGGTTAATTGTCACACTATCTTCCATCATGTAACAAGTTGAACAGTTGACTGATATGCTAAATATTTTCATCAGCTATTTAATTTAATTTTCTCCGAAAGAGACAAATTTACAAATAAATGACATAAACTGGACTCACTTTGTACAGGAGTAGGAATGACGATGAGTAGAATTTGGGTAAGGTACTATAGTATTCGTCTCCATACTCGCATGGGTAACAACTTTAATTCCTGTATCCATTGGGTATCTGTTAGAGTCATTTTGAAAATTATCGAATTTAATTGTCGAAAAGATATACATGAAAGCAAGGTATCAAACATGTAATTTCTTCAATAAAACTTAGATTCTATCGAAATACTCTTTTCGACAAAAAGAAGAGTTAGTATATAAAGAAAAGTTGCTCGAAAATGTCTTAATTAGAATCTAAAAGAATTCGAGCAAAAAATCCCTCATTTGATAAGATAGCCACATCATATTCGAGGAAAGATACAAGTAATGTTCGATAAAGGATTTTGAACAGACCTAAGAAGCGTATAAAGAGGAGTATGATGACGTTGGAAGCAGTTACCGCTCAGACGGTTGTGTACAGGTGTTAACGTATTATTTAAAAGTTACCTGTAGACTGTATATGTGTCTTATTGTAGTGATTTTACCGTTGTGTAGAATATCTATAAATAAATGACTGCGTAGCCATTGTTTCTTGGTTCTGACATTTCACACAAATCCTGTATACCACACACACCACACAAAATGGCTACCGGTTCTAAAGAAAACATGTATGTTCTGACCCATCTTTCATTTTAATGTATTACTTTTATTGCACCTCTTTTGCGATAATTTCTTTTTCTTTCAATGACTTTCTCTTTTAGTCACTTTCATGATCTAGTTTTTTACATTTGTAACTTCTATTCAAGTAATTTAAAACATCTCGAAATCATATGTTTACATGTATTATGAATGAATTCAACGCTAATTCAATTTGTAATACAAAACTGTAATGAATTCGAGGATTACTAAGAAATATGGATGAATTATAAAACATTGACAAAATCATTCTCAAATTGAAAGTTTAACTGTTAGTTCTAATAAAAGAATCCACATTATAAGTTTAGATTCTAAGTCCCATTTAAAAATCTTTATTTGTTGGTTAGAATCTTAGTGAGAAATTATCTATTGAGAATCGAAACAACTTCGATTTCTCAAACAAATTTCCACCATCAACAGTATTTATATACTTATACCCGCACCCGCTATCCGTACTTTACTTGTGTGAAAAATCAATAAATCAATAAAAATGTGTTAATTAAAAAAATGCTACAACTAAATTGAAAATTCACTCTTATATCATTCAAACATAACCTTAAATCATCCAAATATAACATCAAAAGCATTCAAACATAATATTAAATCATCCAAACATAACATTAAAATTATCCAAACATAACCTTAAATCATTCAAACATAAGTTATAACTCAACAACATTAGAAACATAATCATCTAACATAATCATTCTTAAATGTAATGTTCTAATTATTTAACATAATTATTAGAAACTTGGACATCATATATTGGTACTCTCTAAGACTGGCCAAAAAATATGACACTGACTCTAATTATCTAATAATTATATTGCGTATAATAAATAGTTATGTATTATGAACAACTAGTATATGGACACCCAAAGTTGTGTACAAGCACACCCAAAGTTAAAATTTGTATATATCACAAATATAGCAAATAATATAATGGTTTCAAATAATTTATTAAGCGCAAATAATTAAATTATTAGCACATAATTAATTCATGTCTTCAATAATCAATACTATGCTTTAGTAATTAAATTAATAATTAATAAAGTGTGTTGTGTGTATATATATGAGATATTTTAATTAAATTATTATATATATAATAAATGCAGGTATGGGACGGGTGGGTACTATAGTATGTGTACCTGCACCCATCTCCATTAAAATTTGCAAGTACCTACCCGCCCCGGACCCATCTCCAATAAGCAAATATTTACCCTATCCATTTGTGGATATTTTTACAGGTGCCTATAGAGTCCGAGTACACTTTGCCATCCTTATACAAGAGCATGCCGAAGTAAGGAGCTTTCCAATAGCAGCATACAACTTTAAATAATAGACTGGAAAAAAAAAAAAAACACCGAAAGAGAAAGAACTGGAAAGATTTAGGATGTTATGGAACATGGACTTGGATTCCATAGCAAACACAACTGGATTGGACATTCCGAGGCCCTTATGGAAACACACCCATATAACCCAGCCTTTACTCCAAAAAAAAGAAAAAAAATATTAATATACAGCGTTTTTCTCTCTCTCTCTATCACTCTTTCCAGTGTTATCAGGCTCGGATTGATCATCGACTTGGTCAAGGCACTGAGTCATTGGGTTATTGGTTGAACTGATAGGTCACTGGTTGAACCGCTTGGACTGGTATATATTAAAAATTCCAAAAAAATTTATAACCTATAAACTTTATACTTAAAAAATTATAAAAAAATATACTATATCTTTAAAAATTCTAAAAAATGTAGAACACAAATTAATCTAATTTCAATAGTTCATTATTTAAATTAAAGACCATTATCATAATATGAGTACCTAACAAAATAAATAATAAATAGTTTTTTTTTACATTAAGCTTAAATTATGAATAATGGTATCATATATTTAATTTTCTCGATTAATGTTCAAATGATAAATCAAGATATTTCAAATCATATTATTTTCTAATCTAAATGTATTTAATACTTTTGCATGAATACTTCATAAACGGTGCACCTAGAATGCTAGTGTTAATTATACTAATGTAATATTATTATACCACAAAAACTGACTTCATAATTGGACTAATGCAGCTAGGAACCTAGGATGCATTACACAATATTATATTAGTATATCTGTAAGTTGTAAAGCACACTTGCTGTGATACTGGATCATTGGTTTAATCACCAAACAGCTTGAGTCAAATTGGGTTTCATTGGATCTGTGACATATCTAATCTAATGACCAGCTTAAACTAGTTATATTACCGTTTCCAATTGAACCGATTTGATCGGCCGGTCCAAGCTGCTTTTTACAACATTGACTCTTTCCCTTCATTGTTGTACATATCACTCATATTATCCCATTAACTTATACATCACTTATCCCACATTTCTCTCCTCTTTGTTCTTCCTATTTCTTATTTATATAAATTGTTGTATATATTTATTATATTAATATAATTTCTCAAAAAAAAAAAACCAACTTTTACCTGGACATTTACGAAAGAATCCAAACAAAAATTTGAACCTTGACCCAAAACATAAAATAAAATAAAATAAAATAATTGGATCCATTACAATATTTTCTATTAAACGCATTCAGTTGATTTCTTGACATTATTCAGTCATCATTCTTGTTTTCTGAGAACGGAGAAGTTAATTTTATGAATCTCCCTTAAAAAAAAAAAACCCAAAAAAGCAGTATAACACATCACATCAAGCGACGGCAAAATAGGCCATTTCAATCTAACCAAAAAATAGCTTGGATTGAACTCTTTTTAAAAATGTGTTAAAACTGTTGACCCAATTTAAGGGGTTGACCTACCCAAATTATTATAAAAAAAAAGTTATAAAAAATAGGTGACTAAGTTAGCCCATCAAATAAATACAAAAATAAAAATATAGATCATTCAAATATAAACATAATATCACAATCATAAGAATGTTATTCTATTAAGGGTCCGTTTGAAAAAATAGCTTAATTAAGATCTTTTTCAATAAATTCTTATTATATAAGAGCTTATGTTACAAGTGTTTAAAATTCAATAAGCTATTTGCATTTGGATATACATGTTGATAGGCGCTTACACAATTTTAAAGTGTTTAGATGCATTGTTATATAAGCATTTATAAGATGTTGTCTCATTTTTAAAATTAAAAAAAAAAATCATGATTAAAATCAATTAAAATTTAAAAACTAACTAAATAATTGATATACTAACATTATATATATCACAAATATATTAAAAATAAAAATTAATACTCACCATTTACCTATTTTTAATTTTACAAAATATAATTTAAGTGTCATAAATTTAAAAAAAAATATGTGACACACACAAAAAAAAATTCATCATACATCTATGAATAATTTTAAAAATTAAAACATTGAACAATCAAAACATGATTAAAATAAATTAAGGTGTAAAATTAAAATCATATATATATAATATATATATATATATATATCATAAATCATGAAATCATGAAATAAGCTTAAAAATTCACCATTCACATGTATAAATAAATATAAGTATATAAAAATAGTAAATCATTATGCCACTACCCACCATTGTAGAAGGAAAAAAAAATACTATCAACATATAAAATTAACATATAAAAATATAAATTTATTTAATTAAATTATATTTTTTAGTGAAAAAAGGAAACATATAAAAAATATAAAAAAATTACTAACAACGAATAATTATGATTGTTTTTGTAGAATTTAAAATTTATATTAATTGGATGAAGAGAAAAAATAAAATGTTTAATTTGGAGAAAGAAACAAAAAAATAATAAAAAAATGTAATTTCTACATTTTGGTCCTAGCAAAATTCGAAGGTATGTCTTTTATAAGTTCCACATAAACTATTTTTTTTTGGGTACATTATGGTATGACAACCAAAATATGAGAAAAAAAAACCAAAAAAAAAGCATAAACTATTCTTATAGGCTATATTGGAGACCTTATGAAAATAAACTAAAAACATCTTATGGACCGGTCATAAGATATTTTTATAAGTACTCCCATACACTCTCCCAAACACTTATAACATAAGATAAGTTTAAATAAATTGTTTATAAGTTCTTCCAAACGGAGCCTAAATTGCCTTGACACATGCAAATGTTCTCTAGAACCTATCATCTCAAGTGAAATCTAACTTAAACATATTCAAGAGCCACGCCTACAATTCAAAATATGAATTGGTAATGATACGTTGAAAACTCAAATACAAGGTCATGAAAATTAATATAATAGTACTTTTTCTCTAAAGCTACAATTCTATCATTAAAAAAAGAAACTAATCAATCCATTGAAATCGAATAATGTAAGAATTACAATAAAATAAAAAAAGCAAACAATCCATCAAAACATCCATATATTTAATTTATGAAAAGTTCTTTTAATGGTCTACAAAATATTATGTCAAAAAAAAAAATCTAACCTAACGAGTTAACCCAACTCACCTTTAACCCATTGGGTTCATAAATTGAGTTATACAAATTGATGGATTGAATCATGTAACCTAACCCATTTTAGCATGTTGAACGGGGTTGACTTGCCCATTTAAACCTATTTTACCATCTATCATACACGCATACCTCAATCTTAGAGAAGATTGATGTTATAGCCATTTCCGTGAAATTAAATTTTCTGCATCAACTCAAGGCTCAATCAACTTCAAAAGTCAGTGTTATGGCTATTCTCATGCAAAAAATTAGCAAAAGGAGCGGCAAATCTATAGTGAGAGATCTCATGAATTTTCTCTTATTAGTAACATAATCATCATTATCAAGTTAAGAACAGATAATAAGTATTAAGGTCCCATTTTGAAAATAAAAGCAAGAACTAGCTCAGGACACTATATATTTCCTTTCACTTTGATTATAAGCGCCAAAAGAAACAAAGCTAGCTAGACATTTTTAGTGTGTGTTTGGAAACGTGGTGGACAGGTTGAAAAAATAATTGTAACCTTAAAACTAATCTCTTGTGTGGTGGAAAATCATGGTGGGACTCCGTAGTTTTTGGGTCCTCATTGCCGATCCAAACACACAGTTAATCCACTAAGTCATGTATATTCTTTGGGAAAAAAACACAAGAGATCATTAACCACACGAGAATTTCAAATCACTGTCACACTAGTGCCAATTGTAAAATTTGGAATCATGAAAAGGTATACATTCTTCAGTAACTAAAATTGGGCTTAGAAGATCTATTCTACCTGCCTATACCCCATGTAATCCTCTTTGTGTACAAACCATACCTACACCAAATGATGCACCGAGTTAATTGGTTGTCTGAGATGGCCATCCTGTATTTACTAGATCAAATCCAGAAGTACACCATTGCCTGTTCGTAGAAATTTGAAACCAATTATTTCAAAGGTGAAGAGAAGAACACAAATAATTCCATCATCAAATGTAATATTATCAAGCAAAAAACTACTAGCCTCAGTATGGGAGAATCAAATAAAGGAGATATTTTCATGCAACAGAAAATTCTTCTCAAAAAAAAAAAGAAAAAAAAAAAGGCAAAAGTACTTGAGTATCCATTACCTCTTGAAGAGGATCCAAAGGAATATCCCTCTTAGGTGGGTTTTTTTGGGTTTTCCAGCTTCTCATCTCTGACTGCATTAATTTGAGTTGACTGAATATGTCCTTCAACAACCTCAAATGCTCTTCCCCATTCACTTCATGCAAAATCTCTTTCTTTACACTAATTGTTTCCCTTTCAAGCTGATCAATTCTCTGATGCAACTTTTGAAACTCAGCTTGAGCATTGCAATCCACATCCACCCCTTCTTTTCTCTGCCAAACAATGGTCTTCATATCTTTGGGACTGGGTATTTTGATTTCATGATTCCCATTAAGCATGCTCTTTAGCTTGTCCATATCATGTTTAACATGCGATTCAATGATTTCCTCAGACACCGAGTCTGGTTTTGTTAATCTGTTATCTGCATCTGAAATCCATCTCTCAAGTCTTCTTTTCCCATGTTCACTTGCTTTATGTTTTTCACTTGTTTGTGGGACTTCAAATACATCATGAACATTAACCGAGCAAGAGGGAGTAGCAACTGCTTCTCTATCCCGTTCCTGTGTACCTTCGTTGTCATTTACTTCATCTGAACTACTAGGGGCTACTCTATCTGTTGTTTGGTCACAGGTTATCTTAGTGCTTCTTGCTTGTGGAAATATTGAACATGATCTCCCTCTTCTACTCCTCAGTGTGGCACAATTTTCTCCTCCTGATTCTTTACAATCTGAAATCACTTTAACTTTTTCATCTAGACTCTTGATCTGGTTCCAGTATGCATCAAGAGTTCCATGTGCATAGTCTACCGATTTTCTTGGCAAATCCAAGCTTGGAGAAGTAACTTCATGGTCACTGCTCTCCACAATTTTAGGAGCCACATCTGTAACTGGAACTGGAACAGGACTAGGTGATCTTTCTCTCTTCCTAGCAGATCTCAAGTTATTCTTAATCGGAATAGGGGGCAGTGAATTTAGCCTTCTTACCGTGCTGCCTTGACCACTCTCTCCATTGTGTTGATCATTTCTACTCAACAACAGGTCTTCAGTGAATTCAAAATCACTGGCATTGAAATCAAACCCCAAGGTGAGAAGCTTGTTCTTATAAGCCAGGACCTGAAACTCGAGAGAAGCAATTTCCATTTCCTTCTGATACATAAGCTCTTCAAAAACTTCGAGAGTGGCCTCAGCATGACCTATCTTCTCCTCTGCCATTCTCTTGTAGTGACTCGCCTCCATCTTCACCGCGGCCTTCTCTCCTTGCAAACGCAGTATCATGTCCATGGCTTCACTGGCTGCGGTTGCTGAGGCTTCCCTTTCCTGATCCAACTCCGCGTACAGCTTCTGCAGAAGTTGCTGTTGGGCACGGAGTGTCTCCTTCATGGCTGTTATATCACTTTCAGCCATCCTGCTTTCCACCATCTGACGATTAAATGTTGAAGCAATCACTTATTCCTGATCACACAAGGTGGCAATTACAATTTTATGACAACCATAGTATCAGAGAAGCAATGGTTGGATAGAATTCTTTTTTTTCCATCATTGTTAAATGAACATGATGGCTCTAAGGTATGTGAGCAAAGCAAATAGCTAAATACATATAAGTAACCCACGAAGATGACCATGTGGTATTTGGGGGAGAGGAAAATCAAGTTTTCAGAGTCTACTCCACGTGTTGTTTGTGGCTCAGAAACAAGTCATTGATATTTACCTTCATGCACAACATTTATCAGAAAGCAGAACGAGGTTATATATATCTGGTGAACGCAAACAAATTGAGGCAAAGTAATTCTATTAAAAAATTAAAAAAGGCGAAATAGATATTCTCAACAATCGTAGTTTTTTCTATATTTTCTTTCAAGAAAAACTCGTAAGAAAAGCGCGGTTTACACAGGGACAAATTGCATAACCGAAAAAAACACCATAACGCTTTTCTAACAAGGTAATATATTGAAAACCGAATCTACCTAACAAATTTTTTTATTTTATTTTTTTTCCATAGCAGAATCCTGTGTTTCTCTGTATCCAGATTGGAAAAGAAAGGTTTACGGTTCACAAGCACAGGCAGAAAAAGAAATCAATCAAACCTTTGGGTGTGTGTTGGGGTTTCAGTTTTGCACAGGAAGAGAAGCCAGTAACAACAGGAACCCTGAGGTGACCCGGATTACGATGAAAAAAACAGAGAGTGACTTTCGTTATGTTGTACAGTTATAGACAAAATCATGGTTCATTAACGTTTCTGTCTTGGCATTATTATGTGCTATTGCATTGAATTCTCTGGCTCAGGCGCTGATTATTCGTTTCCCTGCTGTAGGACCCTTTTCTTTTCCCGCAATTACTTGTCATTCGTAGTCGGAGGTAGCCCCTTCTTTTCGATTCTTTATTTATTTATTTATTTTCTTTTAGGGGTTTCGAGGAGAAAGCATACTTTCCAACGGCTACAATGAGGCACAGCCACGACCACCTGATGATGATGATGATTTATAATAGCGTAGTGCATCATCCAATACGTCTAGTCAACTCCAACAAGCGCATGGTCTGGCCTCCTCACGAGGTAAACAAAATCATGTGGATAAATAAATGAAAAAACTTGGATAAATTTCTTCATTTTTTTGTGCGTTATACGTCTATTAGAACTTAGAAATAACATCGTAAATACGTAAACAACTTTATTTCATCTATATCCTAAATAAATGTCTATAGCTATTTATATATAGATTAAGATAAAGTTCACATTCTTGGTGATGATGACGCGTAAAATTCTAATTAATCAATTTGTTTTGTCAAAATATATCCCTCTGCTCTCAATATTATAGGCAGCTTGATACTGAACTTCTAATTAAATACTATTTCACATCTTAAACGCCATGTTACGGATATTTTCAATTACCGTTGGTCCATTATTGTAAAGAAACTAGTTGTAAGTTGTAACTCACGACATAAAAAGTTGAAAATAATTATATTTGCATTAGCAATATGATTAATTAAATGATATTGTCATTTAGATAAATTATTAGTATATAATAAGTATGTGTCTAATACAATAAGAATAGGGAAAACTTTACAAATCATTAACTTTGTATGATTAATTAAATCTAGTACTAGTAGTATAATGTAACTATAATACATTAAAGAAGACAAAAAAAAAAAAACAAAAAAAGAAGACGACAAAGAACGATAATATAAATAATTAGTTCAGAAGTAAATTTGATTTCTATTTTTAAAATTATTTTTAATTTTCAAAATAAATTAAAAAGGTTATTCAGAAACAGTTGGTGAGGGTGGTACAAGGCACAAAGAAGATTGTGAAATTGATAGAGAAGCTAACCAAGATGAAAACAAATGAAGAAAATGAGAAAACATATTCAAGTTGTTTCTGTTTTTGGGTTTTTTAAAAATTTGTTTTGGAAATAATTTCAAAACTTAACAATTTTTTATGAGAAATTGATTGCTTAGTAATGTGAAATTGTTTTAGAAAATATTTTATAAAACTAAAAAGTGGAAATAGAATCAAGAGAGAGAAAATAGGCTATCCATTGACAGTATAAAAAAAGTTTTACACTGTCATCCAATCATAAATCACTATATGTGGTAAGTTTGTTGATTTTTATAATAACTACCTTAAAAATCATATCAACGATTATTTTTGATTGGTTGACAGTGTAAAAGTTTTTACATTAACAATACATATTCAAAATTAAACAGGCCTCAAATTTAAATAAGAGAAAACAGGCCTCAAATTTAATATGACCATTAAACTCTTTAAATAACTAATTTTTAAACAATTAATAATTTATACAATAAACAATACATGACTAGGTTTAAATATTGGAGTTTTCATATTAACCCACAACCTTTTGACTTTTCTTTTTCCAACACATATCCTGCTAATAGTCTATAATCCACACATTGTGCAATTTACGTTTTTCCATTTGTAAAGTCAGATAATGCTAATATAAATAAGTTATAAATATTTAACAAACTAGTTTTTTATTTAAAAAAGTAGTTTGGCAATAATTTAAAAAAAAAGTCAACATGATAATAATTTAAACCTTTAAAGGATTAATTTAGTAAAAAAAATTCAAAGAATTAATTTGATGTTACTTATAACCTTTGTGGACCCGATTAATTTTTTATTTTATCTTTCCCTCCTATGAACATTTTTGTAATTTTATTATAAAACACAATCATTTATTTGACTATGTTTTCAGTAATCACGTTTTCATACTTTTTTCTCCAAAAACACGAACATTTCTTTGGAATATTTTCTTTTGTCTTTTTACTGTGCTTTTGCATATATTATTGTTATTAAGCAATGTTTCAAGGCTTCTTCTTTTTTTTTGAACATTTTGCATAAATGATTGTGTTTCCACCAAAAAAATTGAACAGTCAAATTATTATTTTAAGTAAATATTATTTTATTTTATTTATTGAAAAATGAAAATAAATTAAGAGGCTATTATGAAATTTAACAACAATTATTTATTTATTCTGTATGTTTTAAAATTTTATACATTATCATAATGACAAATTTACTCTCGTCTCTTTTTCTCTAAAGATGGATAAATTCTTTTAATACGTGATAAAAATATTTATATTACAAAAGTTAAATTTTATAAGAGAAAACAGGTTATGCACTGACAGTGTAAAGTAGTTTTACACTCTCATTTAATCACAAACCACCATTTATTGTAAGTTTGTTAACTTTTATAATAAATACTTTAAAAGTCATACTAACAGTGAATTTCAATTGATTGACAATGTAAAACTTTTTACACTGACAATACATGACTATTAAACTCATTTTATAAAATGTTACATTATTTATATTAATGAAATTACAATAGTAATGAAATAAATTGTAAAACAAAGATATTATTTACTATGATTAGTTTCTTTAAGTTTTATTTTATATATTAGTTATGTTATATCAACATATACTTTATAATTTTTTTTTCTAGTCAGGACATAAAATTTACCAAATTTTTTGATGCATTATATTTCACAAATTACTACCTACAGTTTACCAATTTTTATGGTCCATTATATTTAGAGAAGTATTATTTATTTTTTGGCCACATAAAGAGAGCCTTGTACCCAACGAAAATAGCTTGTGAACGGTGGTCGGAAACTTCTGTGATTGTATAATAATAGAATAGATAGATTCAAAACCTTAGCGTTCTTTATTTCCTGAGTACTTATCATCTACTTGTAACAAAGATGGGTGCTTTTCTCATTATATCATCTTAAATTCTTATCTTATCACTTTAGTATTTACTTTCGTTGCGCTTTGTTGTGTAATTTGATAACAAATTTCAACCAATAATATATATACTAGATAGGGACATGCTTGGAAAGTTTTTCCTTCTTAATTAAAAAAGAGAACAGGAGTTACATATTCGTAAATCAAAAGTTAAAAATTTAAGACATGCACCTTTTTATTTAATTTATCAATATATACCTACCTGCTAAGTACTTCGTTAAAGTTTGGAATTTATTAAACGTACAATAAACATAACTAACCTGTTAACAGCATTGAAAATTATGTAGCTCTAATAATGTCGTTCTTATTTTATAGAATGCTCCGAGTGAGCGAATTATGTAGTAACTATGACATTGCTTATCGTAAAGAATTGCATTGAAAAATTTTACCTGATAAGTGCTCTGGATATTTGTAAATGTAATCTGAGGAATAAATAAATAAACACACAAACTTACTTCAAAAACCTAAGTCGGTCACATGAAATAAAATTTTCCACATCTAGTTCAAAACAAGTAAAAATTATCAAACATTCAAAAACTTCATAGAGAAACTCATTTCTGAAAGCATTTGTTAAAAATTATATAATCCATAATATTGTTTCGCAGTAATTAAACACTCAACAAATAATCTATTACCCGTTAGGAGGAAGAACTAAATACCAGAACCAAGAATCTCCGTCATCAAACACGAAGGAAAGTTCTATTTCTACTCAAAAAAAAAGAAAAAAGAAAAAAGAAAGAACTCAAAAGGAAAGCATGGCAGCGAGTTTCTTTTTGTATATTATACTCTAAGGCAAAGTATTATCCTCACTCTAATCCACCGGAACCTCTACTTCCATCTTCAAACCCGAATTGCCAAGAATCTATCAGCAAAAGGGGATGGTCAAGCATTTTTCATATGAAAGATGGCACAGTAATAAATATCAAGCTGACAGCAGTGTATAGTATGCATGGTGTAAAACCAGCATGGGTATGAAAATGTATGACCCTCAACAATCATGAGCTAGAATTCTGTTGTATGACCCTCAGACAGTCACGAGTGTGAAAATGCATGCCCATTGACCAAGACAAGCATAAGTTTTGTGCTAATTATGACCTATGTTCCAAATGAAGATATTACTGTTGTTTTAACACATCGGAAGTGAAGGTAAGAGACCTTGCAACTACAAGCTAATATATATGCAGTCATATAGACAACTCTGCCTACTAATTAACAGGATAAATCAATAAAATAGAGCTCCTATTTGACATTATCAAATCATTATTGTATTGTTACTTAATTTCCTTCCTCAAATCTCTGTTCAAGCCCTAACTTGCCTTAAAATCATGTTCTGGTAAAGGCTTTCCATATCTTTGAAGTAAATGATAAGATCATAATAGACATGAAGGAGAAACAACAAAAATAATGAAAAACTCAATGCACTATCCCTTAGTTGTCACTTGCCTATTAAAACGCTTATCTAAATTAAACTTAAGATTTCTAGTGAAGCTAGTCATGCTGGTTTCAGTACCTTCATGAAGTCAGACAAGACTAATAAAGAATCCTTTGTATAGCCAGCTTCCGCAAGGACCCGTGTCAGAACTTCCTGTGTGTACAAAGGAAACAGATTACATCAGATGCTTTTATAAGCATATCACAGCATCCTACATTATCTTTGGCAACTGAAATGTCAAATATTAACAAAACTGATATCCTCCAATATTTACATGTTTTCAATTATAAATACAAACACACTGATAATACACTTCATGTAAATACTTTTCTTGGTTAATAAAGGACACAATTCTGTGCTTCTATATTTTTCATAAAAAATGATAAAGATGTCTTTATCCTGGTAATATATATAGACATACAACTTGGAAGATAGGAAACACTCTTTGCCTTACATTTTAAAAGGATGAAAAGTGAAATTAGACCTAGGAGTTGAGAGTCTTATAAAGGTGATCAAGCTTTCAAAGAAAGGTTTATTTCATCTCTTGAGGTTACAATTGTCTTTTGCTTAGTTTTCCAGCTTATGTGGCCCATAGCCCCATACTCCTTTTAATATGGAGTCTTGTTATTGGGTACTGCTGATCCCTTGAAACATCCAATTCCAAAACTTGGTTTCAAAGGAACAAAAGTGAGCAGTAGCAGGTCAAGTGTTTCCCCTGATATTAAGTGGGGCACAATAATAAGTGAACACAAGTATTGTGCTTGGTATATGATAGTGAAAGTGATCATATAAGGACAAAATTTAGGTACAGTTTCTTGGGTGTTTTTAGTACTGTTCTTTATCAAAATTAGAGCTTCACCTCAATAATCTGCACGCATTAAAGATCAATGCATATTACCGAGATAAACTTCCAATTTTGATTGGAAAATAGTACTAAAAGCACCCAAGGAATTGCACCTAAGTTTTTTCCATCATATGATTACAGAAATATGTGTTTCAAAGGAAGGTTACAGTGAAAGGCTAAAAGCCTCTTTGATTTGAGAAATGTTTTCACGCCACCTTAGTACAAATGATTACAAAAATGTCACGTTGTTTGGTTTTCATTTCCTATAACATGTTTGCAATTATTTGTAAAATCAACTTTTGTCAAACCAAAGAAGCTTTAAATTCCAATATAAAATGCAGAGAAGAAAAGCAAAATCACATAGGAGGAGCAGAAGAAAGAAGTAATTATATCATTATCATGTGACCTCTCTCTGTTGTTCAGACATGAAGGGTCCAGTCAAATCCCTTAAAGCCCTCAACATGTCATGGAAGGTTACTTTTCCATTGCAGTCGGTGTCATAGACCTTGAAAATGACTGCAAAAGAAGCAGAGTGAAGTGATGATTTGGTTTGTCTGTCTTTGAGTGTAGAGAAAAAAAGCATTTGATAATATTGATATTGATATTATTACTCACATTCAATTTTTTGTTGGAGAGTGGCACGAGGACTGAAGGCAGACAAGAAGGCCACAAATTCCTTGAAGTTCAACCCATCCAGCATCCTCAACAAGCTCTGCCATTGCCATATTATTAACAACTCAATTGAATTGAATCGCGAATTCATAGCGAGAGAGAGAGAGAGAGAGACCTGAGAGAGAGGGTTGACGGCGAATTCGGGAATGGAGAGGAATTCATCGGAAGGGATGAAACCGCAGTTGTTGCGATCGAGCTGACAGAAGCGATGGTAGAGAGAAACAATCTCCTGCTGCGTAACTACACACGCGCACGCACACGAAGAAATCAAAGACCGACGAAGGAAGAAAATAAAATTAAATGAAATGAAATGAAATTGAAGGATGATGAGTATGTATGAATAGTTACAAGCGTGTTTGCAGTGTTGCTGGACCTCTTCGATGTCGTATTGGGTGAGCATGGAGGATGTGTTGCCCATGGCTTCCTACTGTGAGAAAGAGGAAACGAGTATTTTGCATTGCATTGTCATTCGACATTCGCCAACTGCCCAACTACTTTCTACCACCCATCAATGAAATTTGAAAAGGTCCATTTTGGCCATGGGGATGGAGAAATTATTCTATGCCTATGGAAGCGGAAACACCTGCCCTGCACAATTTCTTTTTTTTTTTTAAGATTTAATTGTCTTTTTTGTCTTTATAATTGTATAGATTTTTTCTTTTGGTCTCTATAACTAGAAATAATCTGTTTTAATTCTTATATATGTATTTTTGATATTGGTTTAGGTCCCTACCGTTTTAAACCGGTACAAATTGAATAAAAAAAATTAAAAAAAGTAAATTTGTGGTAATTTTACACTACTAATTTTTATTTTGTGAAGATTTTATTTTACAAAATTAAGACATACTTGACGTTAGGGACCAAACTAATATCGCAAGTACATGTATAAGGACAAAAATAAATTATTTCTAACTATAAAGATTAAAAGAAAAAATTTACGCTATAGAAACCAAAAAGTAATTAAACCTTTTTTTTTAATAAAATTCTTTCTTTCTTCTTTTCGACTTTATAAAACTCCATTTAATAATATATTCCATGTTTAGGAGTATGTCTGACAGCTGTCAATTCGGTTCATTTGGGCAGGTCTATTACAATTCAACATGTTTTCGAATTGGATTAGGCTGGCCTTATTTAATGGTGGGCAAAAATTTTGCTAGCTCAAGCTAATTTTTGGCAAACCGTGGATTAAATGGACTGATTCACGGGTCACTCACATTTTTAAGTAAAAAAATTAAAAATTATTAAAATAAATTGATTTTTTTTATAATAAGTTAATAAAATATTTTTTAATCACTATAAACTAAAGTAATATATATATATATATATATATATATATATATAGGGTTATCATTTGTATTATAAAATGATAAAATATAATACACAATAATAAAAATAAAATAGAGTGCATCAATTATAACAATAAACAAGTATTAGAAATTAAAAACAAAACTTAATGTATATAAAATATTAACCTTAAAATAGACATTAACAATACATCTAGTGTTAAATTTATCATTTGTAAAAAATAAATAATAAACAAATAAATCGGGCTAATGAGATGGCCCAACCCAATTTGGGCTAGCAAAAATTCAGTCTAGACCAAAATAAGTTCAAACTTAAATTTTCACAACACAACACAACCCAATCCATTCATCCGACTAATCAAACTAACTCATCAAACTTTGCCCATTTTTACACTCCTAATATTTATTCAATTAAGTTTTAACCATATATCTATTAAAATTGTGGGTGTGTTATTGTGGGTTCATGTATGAGACCCAGGTTCAAATTTTGAATCTCGACCAAGACAATATTCATACTCCTATTGTTCTTATACACATGGTTAAAAAAGGAGGTATAAACCCATTAGGGTCTACCTAGTGGTGGAGAGTTGGGGTAGTATGCATGAGTTATAGGTTCTAATCTTAGTGCGGCTACTGTACACCCAAAAAAAGGAGGTATAGTTAGAAAAAATATATAAAAAAACAAATTTCACTCCTACACAGTAGAAAAAAATCACTTCTAAGAAAATACTAAATAGTATGTCCTTGCCCTAATCAGTAAGCCAACAAAGAAATACAAACTTCTGAGGAACATCCAAAATGCAACAAACAAGACCGAGATTACCCTCCAGCTTAGCCAATTATGCTACTTAAGTGTGTAGATTATAACTAGGTTGGCTCTCATTATTCTCTTTAAAATTAGAGTAAGTGTGTGGTTAGAAGTTTGATTTATTTCCCTTGCATAATTGCATTGTTCTGTCCGAAATAGATGAGGTGGTAGGTTTGGAATGAACTTCTCGTGAGGCTATTAACTTGTCCACAATAAGGTGTTGATCCATCACTTCTTCGATATCAGCCAAGGTTTTGGCATAGTTGAGACATTACGAGTGAATGGTGAGCTACTTGCAAAAGGTACTTTATGTTCAAGTCAACAATCATTTTACCAAAATGATATATATATATATATATATATATATATATGGGTCAAAGATCATTAATTGAAAATGTCCAGCAGTACTTACAATAGCAATAATTTTACTAAATGATGAGATATATTAAGGATCTATTTGGGTAAACCTCTCTGTAAGCACTTATAGGAAAAGAAAATAAGAAGAAAAAAATGAAATAAGACTCTCCAAAAGCTAAAATTAGCTTATGCATAAGCTAATTTCTAGAAATTCTTTCATATTTGCTTCTCCAAAAGCTTACTTTTTCCTTATGTAAAAGCTAATTTTAGCTTATGAAAAGCTTATTTTATTTTTTCTTCTTGTTTTCTTTTTCTATAAAGTGTTTATGGAAAAGCTTATCCAAACAAAATTCGTAGTTGTGACAATGATGATGGTGACATATATGTTACTGTGAGAGCTGGGCTGACTTTATTAGCATAGGCCCCAATACTTCGAGTAATTATATGTTGTTTTGATATTGAGGTCATATTGTTATTTTCAAGTATAAGTTATCTGTCTTACTTGCAATTAGTATATATTGACTTTGGTCAGCGCTGATAACTTGGGTCTCCGTGGTATTTGGGCTTCTAAGAGTTTCATGAGAATTGAGTCATAACGCAAGTCCTTCACAGCATTTGACCAATAAAAGTTGTTGATTTGGATAATCTAATTCAGAAGTTAATTTTATGTTACAATGACTTCAATCAAGACCGTCAAATGAAATTTACATCTAAAACTTGAAACGTACTCTGCAAAAACTTATCACAAATAAATAAGATTTTTTGGTCGAACAAATAAATAAGATTAATTTATCATTTAAAGATAAAATTATCTTATTACTCTTCATCTAGTTAATATGACACTTATTTCTTCTAAAACTTTTCAAAGACTCACAAAATATTTACCGAAATTTGGTGATATAAATGATTCAATGAATATCATAATTTATATCCCATCTTGCAAATAAAATAAATTTAGTAATAGCACTACTTGTATACATAAAAGGTGCCAGAGTTAATAGTTGATAGGCATAAATAGTACTTTAATTTCGTAGCAGGCCTCCATCAATATCAATGCATTTCTCTTTGTTAATTGGAACCGACAGGGTATCCAATGCAAATGTAATCATCCTCCTACGTAGAGAATTTAGAATCATGCAATTTTCTACTGTGGCAAGGACAAAGGCCATCATTGTGAATTATTATACAGTTTATAATTAATCAATCAAAAGTCGCATGGATTTGACACGTGGCACATAATGATAATGTCTCAAAGCAAATACACAAAGGTTTGTCAAGTTTAACTAAACACCAGCAAATCTAAATTTGGAAAGCAAGAAAAAGAAAACAGGGACCTAAAGAAACTGACATGTTGGAGTAACAATAGGACATCGAATGAGCATATGGCATATGCATGAGCTTTGAGCATCGTGATTGTGTTTCCTGTTCCTTCACGTGAGCACCAACAACTGGGCTGCAGCATTTGAAATTACTCTGATCAATCGACTTCAATTTATAACTAAAATGAGCTTTCTTGTTAAGTTCAACTAATAAAGTTCAAGGACTAAATTCATCCTCTCCAACAAGACATTAATTCAAGACTTCTTTTTTTTGGGGGTGGGGGGGGGTCATAAGAATATGCGAGATATAGTTGGTATTATCTAAAAAGTTGAAGTTTACTAAGGAACAAAGTCCCATATTATTTAGGAGAGAATCCTTTAGAGTTTATAAGTTAATATTCAGTTTGACTTTGGTAAAGAAAGGATTCACATGCTTTAAAATGTATAGTCTAAGATTTTGATGACTTTTTTGTTCTGTAATTTTATTAATAATTTTAAATATTAACTTATCTAAAAGTTTCTAATTTTACACAATTTTTTAACTGTATCTCCTACAAATTTTGCCTTGGTCTTGACTTCTCTACTTCCTTCTTCTTCATAAAGAGTAGATAATTGTTATAAGCATGTAATGTGGAAATTGGGGATGTGATCAATAGCTTGTGAATTGTTAATGCTATATCACATGTAAACCATTTCCAGTGAATCTACTTAATTTCCCACCATTGGATTTTGGAATTAGACTGGAAAGATAACCACCAATTATCAATGATGAACAACGTAGGTTCAAATATGCGATAACATCTGTCCAAGAGATATGTAATTGTAAATAATAATAAAAATTTTGAGGCAGTGAGGCCCATGTTATGGAGCAGATAAGAATAAACACAAAAACATGAGCTGAAATGAGAGATACGTGTCACGACTTGTCGGCGTCACTGCATGTGGTGACCATCGCAGAGAAGAGAAAACCCCACAAGTCGCATGTGCCTTTAACGTTCTAATACAAATACTATTTTTTCGTAGCTAAAATTTGGAAAACAAGTACTGTGAAGCATTACATCGGATTAAACAAGTGTCCTCTTTGCAGGCTTCGCCCATATAATAAAATATTCATTATGTTATATGACCTTAGCATGAGACAAACATTCGCTTTCCAGTGTTTTTTGGGTTTTTATTTTTTTTTGGGGGGGGGGGGGGAGGAGAGGGATAGGGTGAGGAGAATTTTAAGAAAAAATAATTGAACAAATATTTATTATGTGTAATTACTTGAACTAATATTTATTATGTGTAATTAATGCATTAGTGAATAGTAAATTCATTATTGAATTGTACTAAGTAGAAGTTTTTTTGGTGTAGAAAAGTTTAGATTAGGAGAAGGCACACCCCATTGCAAAGCTAAAGAAGACCACTAACCTCAGAGAAGATTTATAGTGAAATTTATATATTACCTATCAACAAAAATCTGAGAATTGAATCCAAGTCACAACTGATGTGAACTGTTTATACTACAACTGATTATATTAAAACTTATTTGGTTAATTTGTTTATAATTATTTTTTAATTTTTTAATATAAAACGTTTAACAGTTTTAGAATGATACGTTTATGCGAGAAATTCTCTCTATATAAATTAGAATAGTTATCTTGAACGAGAGCATTTTTAAGGACTATTCTTCAACGAAAGTATTTTTAAGATTTTTTGACAAAAAAAATTATAGGGATTTTCTTAACCCTTTATCTTTTTCCATCTATCATTTTTATATTTATTTTTAGATCAAATTTTGAACATTTTTTTAAAAGAAATTATCAGTAGTTAAAAATAACCATGTATATTGATATAAATTGTTTATTATAAATCTAAAATATAATTTATATATTTAAAAATATTAAATTATTACAATTTTAATTATATTATAATTTATAAATTCAAATATATTTATTTATTATACATTTTGGTTATATAAAATACATATGTATCCTGTGTATTACACAGGCTAAACTACTAATATTTACTTAAGAGTAACTTATAAATAATTAAAAAAGACTAGCACATTAAAATTTTCGGGCCTAGAGGATTTACCCAACAACGAGACAACCTAGCCTTAAGGTTCGGCCCAGAGCATGGTTTACTCGATTGTAATATAATTATGCATGGAACTGGTTGGACCAAAAAAAAAATAGGTGAAACAGTTTTTGCCTTTATTCTAAAAGTAGAGTCGTTATTACTTGACTTAATTTATTTTTACTATAAAATAATAAAATTATTAAATAGTCTTTATTATTTTTTGTGAAATACGTTTATGTCTTTATTAATATACTTCTATTCAACTTAATAAAAGTATGTGCATTATACATCAATCAGCTGAAAGCCTGAAATAATATTCTATAATTTTTACCACATAAAATAATTTTTAAAAACTTTTTTTTCCTTACAAGAAATAATCTAATTTGATCCTGAAAAATTTTATTAGAACTAATTATAATTTGGTGCTTAAATTTTTATGTAATTTCTATATGTTTTATTGATAACAAAATTATACTAATTTTTTAATAAAATAACTAAATATATTATTTTGCTACGTAAAATTATATTAAAATATATTTAATACTATTTATTATTAATTATCAAATCAATCATGTAAGAAGTGCATTTACATACTTTTTAAGAAAGTTAAGTTATATATGTCCAAAAAAAAATTGTTATATAGAGAGTGCTATCCAGTTTGAATAAGATTATCTCTTATGGATAATATATATGTGACCTCATACAAAAAAAAATAAAATCTATTCCATCAACTTCTAAAACATGTCCTAAACCATTTAGTGTAACACCCCTACTTTTATATATTAAATTATTTTGTATGTTTAAAATTGTTTTTAAGTCATCAATGTATTTAGAACAATTAATAATAATTTTATAAATTTTCTAGAATTTATTGAGATAATTTTTGTAAAATGACAAAAATACCCCTGGTTAACTGTAAGAACCAACCAAAGACTTTTTGACTTCAAAATATTTTGAAAATTTTATATTAAGTATCTCTCATTATAAAAACTTTATTTTGAAATAAAAGTAGTGAAAAATATAACAATCCTATTTCAATTATTCCACAGTTTTTTTTTAATATTTGATAATGCAATTCTGAAAAATCAGAAAGGAATTTCAAAATTCTGACTCCCACCATTTTGCTCAAAATTTCAAAAGCTATTTAATCTTGATTTTTAATAATTTTTCGAGCTGGAGCCCGGAGAAATTAGAAAACGACAATTTTGTCCCTATTTCTCTACATTAAGGACTGACATGAGAAAAGATTCAATTGACATTAAAATATCAATTTAAGCTTGGAATTATGTCATATGTATTAAAATATAATTTTTCAAATTTTTTGGGAATTTTCTAGAATTTCTGTGTAAAATGACCAAAATGCCCCTAGGTGTCTAATAAGTCAGTCAGTACTGGTTTGACATCCAAAAATGGGTGAAAATGGTAATTTTAGTTTATTTATGGGTAAAATATTTAATTTTAGAATTTTTATAAAATTTTGGTATTTATTGAATTAAAATGGATTTTCTATGAATTTTCCAGCTTAAAAATAGAAAATAAATACATATAATTTGAAATAAATTAATAAAAATAAAATTAATTATTAGAATTTTATTTTTGATGAAAAATAATGTATTTGTACATTTTTACATTTAATTTCATTTTTTTGATATTAAAAGCTATTTTTTCAAGTTTATGCGTTTTTATCGGTACCGGTTAATTCACCTACAGATCAAAATTGGCACATGGGAGCTTAGGACAGCTGGTGGAGCACATCCCCAAGCCTAGGAGAGGTGATTCAACACCCTAAATGGTGTATGTGTCCCTAAGTGTGCATATTTGTCCCTAAATTTAAATTAAAAACAAATTTAAAACTTGATTTATTGCATAATTGCTTATGTCATTGGTGGACACCTAAAACCCCTTCTCCTTCTATAAATAGCCCCTTCCTCCTTCAAATTTTCAGCATCTCCTCTTCCTCTCCCAAGCTAGAGAGCTTGTCTTTCTAAAGTTTTCTCTCTCTAAAATATGTTTATCTAGTTTTTATAGTTAAAATTTAGCTAGTTTTCAACTAGTAGAATTTCCCCTCCTAGAAGCTTTGCACCAAAAATTCCATCCTCTTCATCAACTATCTTAGAGGTAATGGAGGGAGTGGGGTTGATTCTAAATTACTGTCACTTTGCATGTTGGTAGAAAGGGTTTTCCCCTAAACCCATTTAGGCTTAAGCTTTATTATTGTTATTATTGTTTAATGTTAAACTTTAATTTTTTTCTAAGTTATTACTCTGCCCAAATTTAGATTATTAAATTGTTACTCTGCTTAAATTTAAATTATTAAATTTTACTTGCTAAGCTGTTACTCTGTTTAATTTTAGAAAATAAAAATGCATTTTACTAAGCTGTTACTCTCCTCAAATTTAGAAAATCAAAATGCATTTATTTAGTTGTTATTCTGCCAAAATTTTAGTAATTAAATCATAATTACCATATTGTTATTATGCTAAAATTTTATATGATTACCAAATTATTATTCCGTTAAAATTTTGGTATTATACAATTTCTACAAGGCAGAAATGTTGATTGTACTGAGTACTCAAATTAAATGAGACCAAGGAAACCTCTGCCTGAGAAGTTAGGAATTAATAGTTTAGTGAGTAATGTAAAGCAATTGACATGCAGTGGCATGACACCCTGCTAGGGAAGCCACAGTTTGGTACGTTGAAGAATGAAAGGCAGGGACCCACTTGCGGAGGTCTTAGGGGTAGGCATCGAGTGGTGAAAGTCCCAATGGCCAGGGTAGCGCCCTTGAGCCAGGATATTCACCTGACCAAACTCGATAACCCTGACAACTGCTCAGCATTCCAGATTGGTTTGAGAGTATATCTCTATAAATAGGATATCCTAAATTGTTATTTGTTCCTCAATGATGACGAGGACTGTACCAGTGTGATGGTGTTGAGAGAGTATATGTACTTCCTAGTCACTTCCCAGGTTCTGTTCAGAACTATTACCCACTAATGGGAAGTATGGATCTATACCTAGTCAAGAATAGTCTGATACAACTTAGAATGAACCTTAGGATCCCTTTTATTGTCAGTTGTGTTTTAACTTTGTTTTATGGTAGATTTCTTACCATACATGTAAAAGTGATTTTAAAACAAAACACCTCACTTCATTATTTTCTTTTGTGTATGATTGATTGTGATTATTAAAAACGACATTAACGTCCCGTGATGCGAAGTATGAGCTAGAGGACATCTCAACGGGGGAGGACCTAAAGACTTATAGTATTTTTTTTTTCTTTTTATGAAGGATAGGGTAGATGAACACTGCTTTGTGTAAGATCTTTTCAATGTACATATTAGGTTAGGTAGTATATGTCTTTCGATGTACTTTTGTTTTCTAATTGTTATGTATTATCCTCAAACCATGATGTACTATTTGATATATATACATATTTACATAAGCGGTTTTTATCATTTCACTTCTATTTTCAAATTCAGTCAAATTTAGAATTTTCTATTCTAACAAAAAAATTACAATATAATAAATTAAATTATATGATTATATGTAAAATTAAAGGAGTGTTACATTTAGGATCACCCTAATTAATAAATTTAGGTAATTACAAGATGACACTAAAAGAAAAATCAATTTCAACTAGAATTTCTTAACAAGGATTACTCTAATTATGGGGAACACACGAAGTTAACAAGAGTTTTTTTTTTTTTTTTTGATATACAATGGTTGTACATGAGGTTAGAACATATAACTTTCAGTGATACTATCCAACTCTTCCTACTAGGCCGACCCTAGTGGGTTAAAGTTAACAAGAGTTTATGTAATCCTTATTAATTACCCAAAATTATTGTTAAAATTGAAAATAATTTTCAACAATTCAAGAAAATTTGTTAATTTTATTTATTTTAATTTTTAGTATTATTGTAGCTTTGAACATTTTAATTGTTCAATTTATTTTTTGCATTTCCCTCGCCTTCAAAGACCCCTCAAAACCTTAAAGGAACTCAAACCTTTTGTACTTCACGCTTTGTTTGTTAGGTTTCTCCTCGTCTACTTCAAAACCTTTAGATATCAAAACTTCACAACCAAGGTGAGGGTTCTCTGTGTCTGGTCCCTTCATAGATTTCACATTCAAAATCTCATCCATACTTGTTTTAGCCATGGTACTCTTCTTCTGAATCTGTAGATAAGGCCAAAAATAACTTTTGCTAATTTTATTTTATTTTTTTTGTAGTATGAGAAATACTAGTGACATATTCTTTCTAACAAACACTCTCTTATTGAGTGAAACTTATGTGAGTCTCACTTTATATATGGGTCTTCTTTTCCCTTTGGGGATCCCATTCCCAAATTAGTATGACATACATAAATTTTAACTAATTAAAAAAAGTATATGTTAGAAAAAAAGAATGTTAAAAAGCGTGTTATTAATTAACACTTCTCATTACAAGATTTTCATGTTTTGTATATTTGAAACTTGCGAACTAGTGTGTGAATACCACAAGTAATTAAATAAAGTAAATCAATATAATCTCAAAAATCATAATTACACTTGTCATTCATTCGATCATGGTTACACCCTCAATGCAAATGACTAATCATGTAATTACTAACTTTTATTTTTAAATAATTGTATAATTGAAATTTATTGTTCTCATGTATTTAAAATGAGAGTTATTCTCATTATTATATATATAAATTTAATTTTAATTATTATTAATATATAAAAGTAAACTTCAATCATATAATTAAAATGGAAAGTTAAGATTAAATTCAAATAAAATAATTTTGAGTATTAAATATATGATTATACAATAATGATTGAAAGACAGGTGTGGTGCTGCTTCTGAAAGCGACCCAAAAACTCTCAAAAGGGTCAAAAAAAGATGATCTACTGTCCAACTGATCTGACTAGCTTCATGGAACATTCTCTTCCAAGCGTACCATTATCTAGACTCCACTACGTTAGCCATTGAAAGTTTGACACTTCAACAAGCAAAGAATGCTGTATGATGCGCGCGACATTGGGTAATTGGTTGATGTCAAATGGTTAAAATAATCGTTTCTGCACTTAAGTATATTGCAACTGTATACGGAGAATGATGATTTAATGGACGTAAAGAAAGATGTGAATGAAATTATGAACACAACATAAAGTGGTTGAGGCCCTGTGAGAGGTGGACGCGGTAGATGCAATTAAGTAAACGACCTAGCAACCATTCGCTTCCATCCAGAGTAGTTAAACAGAGAAAGCAGACAACAAACTACCAAGGCTATTCCGGAAACTTTCATTGATGTTTTTGGACACAGAGGGAAAGACAAAAAGTAGATAACTTAGCTGAGAGGAAGAGAACTTTCACTATTATTGCTGATAGTGACCCATTTTCATGTAAGCAATCATCTTCTTTTTTATAAAAAACAAACAACAACTACTTTGATATGTAACATATACTAATCAATAATGAAACGTAATTGTGTTACTATAGAAGATCCAAAGAAACAAACATTTCTTTTTACCTTATTAAGTGCTATATATATATATTTTACCGTTATTAAGTGCTATTTAGATTTGTGCTAATTAAAAGGAATTTTTCGACATAATTCACGTTGCCTTTCATCATAATAGGAGACATGGATTGATATATATATGTTTTATAATCTTAACTTCTATGCCAAAAGATATTTAAATTTGTTTAGTGAAGCGAACTTGGGTGATACTCAACACAACGGAGACGATTTTCGCTGGGTGGAGTTAGAATGATCACAGCAGTAGCACGATAGAAGAATGAAAATTTGGTGATAGGCACCTACAGAGACTCCAACGCTCAAGTCAATATCTGAAAGAGTTGATGAGAATGAAGGATCAGATGCATACCTGAAGACGAATACGCCTTATATACATATTGTTTAGGCAAGAAAAGTCATCGACGATTGCCACAATTAACAGGCCAACTTGGCAAGACAAATATGGTCATGTGGAACGCATGATGAGGTTAAAGTCAATCAACTGACCAATAAGGTCGGTATACAAACGTTGATCCTTATACATGTCAGACACAATCTAGGGTTAGTTTGTCTTCCAATATTCAGTAGAACACACTGCAAATATGGAATGCAAAGTAGTGGAAGTCAACAGAAAGAGGCCAGTCCAAAACAAATTTTTTTAAATATATAATATATGTAATAAGCTTTTCGCTTTTTACGAGTCAACTAGAGTTATAACTGACTCGAGACCAAACCTGTTTAAGATAGACAACAAAATCAAGAAGAAAACCTTATATTGTTTTAATAGTGCACAGTGCATGTGGTGCAACTTAATCAAGGATAACAGTCCTTCATTTGGAGGTTGGATTGCCACTAAAGGAGACAATTCAATCTATACAGCATTGTTAGATAAGTCATGTTCTCTTATGCTAGGGTGTGTTGTATAGATTGTGTTAGGGTGAATGTTTGAAAAATTAATTTTAAATTGATTTTGAATTAAAGTGGTTTATCTTTGGATTTTTTTGTTCTAAAAGTAAGTTAGTAATAAAACATAATATAATTTTTTTTATCCAATGCAAAAGCTAGCTAAAGTTATTTCAACCAAAATCAATTATGAACTAAGAATCAATTCCTCAACGTGGAACCAAATATGTAAATATTTACCTAAAATCATGTTAACTAGTTTTTTAATGTAAGTTTACATGATCTAATGTGAATTCAAATATGAACATAGGTTATTCTAACTTGTATGTAACGTTACTTTGAAATATCTTTTTGTTTTGGGTAAAATTTTAGGGAATTCTAAAAGACATTAACCTTTTTTTTTTGGACAAATTAAGAAACACTAATTTGTTAAGCAACAATAACAGTAAAGATGGACATGAAATCAGAGGCCCAAACATCACAAATACAGAGAGGAATTTCCTCTATCCAAATGAAATCAAATATTCTAAGGTATGTTTGGCTAGGATGTTTATTTGCATGTGTTATTCTTAAGCATATCAATTTTGGCTAGAGTTGTTTAATTTACCCCAAGTAAAAATGAGATTAAACAACCTCATTAAAGATGATTGGTGTAATTTTCTATATACTTAAAGATGGTTGGTATAGCATATACATAGAAAATTGTAGTAATCATCTTTGATAGGGTTGTTTAACCTCATTTTTATTTGGGGTAGGTTAGACAACCCCATTTTGGCTAGTTTGATCCGTTTGAGTTGGTGTAGGACTAAGTTAAATTTGGACTAACTCAAAATAGGTTAAATATAATGAGTTGATAAATTATTAGTTTTATCTAAATTTATGCAAGTTATTCAAGTTGATTAATTGATTTGACTCAGTTGGATATCAGCCAGATTATAGTAAGAGTGATGATATATAGATATATTATACATTCCATCAACACTTACTAATTCTCTTTGTTTTTCTCTTTCTATCATATTATATCATTTATCGTACATACATTTTTCTCTTTCCTTCTCTAACTGTTGAATAGAGTTCAATGTCCACCAAACTTTTTCTTATATTGATTCATTGCTTGGTTTAGTAGAAAGAAAATAAGGAGAAAATTAAAATTTTGAAATTTGAATTGAAAAAAATAAAAAATCCTCTAGTCCTTTTTATAAGAACCAAATTAGAGGTTTTGTTTAATTTTTTTTTATAAATACCCTTAATTGTTTTCTTGCTAAACTACCCAATCATTTCTCCAAGTTCAATAAATATATGAAATACATTAATGTCTTAAGCTTTTCTGTATTTCTCACTTTGAGAACCTTACTTTGCCTCTTCACATGCATAGCCAATAAAAATTAAAAATAATAAAATATTACTAATTAGAGAGATTTTTTTTGGAAGATCACAGGCTTTCTCTACAGGAGGCAATCCTACTCAAGTTGGGTAAGATCACTGTGAGCAGCAAAACTTTTCTTGCAAGTACTTAACATAGTTGCATACTCAAAACTTAAACTTAAGACCACTAATTAAGCTAGAATAATCTCACATTAGTTAATCCACACTACTCAATGGTAATTATTAGAGAGATTAAAAGAATTAAAGTCAATAACAATATTGGAAAAAAAAATAAGAGTATGTTCATTAATGTCAGGGGTAATTTTGAAAAAAATATATATAAATTTAAGACAAATTTAATGTTACTAACTAAATTAACTAATTTCCTTAATCCTTATGAATTTAGTTAATTGTATCTTAAAAAAACTGGAGGGAGTAGAAAGAATGAAAAAATTGAATTTTTTGTTCTTAAAAATTAACTTTTTTTTATCTTTTTATTTTTTCAACCAAACAAAAAAAGTTATTCATATTTTCTTTATTCTTATTCAAATAGATCATAAACTATATTAAATTAGATTATGCTAGATATGTCAAGCCATTTTTTTTAATTTTATTACCATATATACACATGTCCAGTTATTTATATTAGAATTTAATTTTGAAATATTATTAATATAAATATTTTTATATTATTAATTAATTAAAAATTACCTTAAATACTACCTCCGTTCTTTTTTAAGTGTCGTTTAAGATTTTTCTACACAAACCAAGAAATGCAATAAATTTTCTTATTTTTCATAAAATAGTTTTGAAGTTTCCTATCGTACTCTTTTTCATTTGTACTCTACAATAAATGCATACTTAGTTGTAAATGTGTAAATTAATTAAAAATTAGGTGAGAAATAAGGGTATAATTGACAAAGAAGCAATTAATATTATCTTGAACTTTGAAAATAATATATAAATAGACATCAAAAATTTTCTAAAAAACCAACAAGTAAAAAGGAACAAAGGGAGTTTAATTTTAAATAATTATTGTAAAAGTTAATAATTTTAAATTAATTAATAATCTAAAATTGGATGTCACTTTAAAAAAATTATATTGCTACTATGTTTCAATTTGAATTTTTATACTATCCCATTAATTTCGAGCCATCTTGGAACCTGAAGTTATTCCAGATTCTCACGAGGTATTGTCATTCTTTTTGGCTCTAAAGTAAATGATTTCTCTATGCAATAATTTTAAATTCTCTTACAACATTTTTTATTAATCTTTTTATTTTTAAAATAAAAATATTAAATTCATTTTGTATTTTCAAAATATTAAATATATTTATTTTTTATTTAATATTTTCTTTATAAAATAATAAGAACTTTATAAATGAAATTATGAAAAAATATAACAATAATCTTTCTATGATACGATAGAAGTATGTTTGTCAGACCAGCATGATGTGACATGGTTGGCAAATAACTTTGTCTCTTAAGTATGTGATTAAGGATTGATCATTGAGTTCATGTGTATGAAAAAACATCTGTTAGGGGAGGTCAATCTCTTAAATAAATCTTAGTACCATGAAAAAGTAGTCCTTAACTTTCAACTGGGGAATACCTTGGGTTCACCAAAAAAAAAAATATGTTTGCCAAAGAGTTTTTTTTTCTTTGGTAATTACTAATTAGGGTCTTTGGCTTCAAGCTTAAAGTTTTTCGCTCCTCCCCAATGACTATCCTAAAAAGATAGAACTCATATCTGCTTCACAAGCTCAACGTGTGTTGTCAACTCAGTCATTCTCATTAAGCGTTCATTAGAGAGTTATTGAGTTATTGCCATGATCATATGTTACGGTAGGTATGAATGATTTTGTTTATATCTATGTATATTTTGTAATTTAAACAGAATCTACTGATGTTATACTATCATATAATTATGGTATTATTAATCTATACCTTATAATAATTATTTTAAAGTTATATTTTATTTTAATTAATTAATAAATAATTTATAACTATATGTATCAAATAAATTTAATTTATAATTATTTTAAATATAATTAAACTACGTTAAGAAACTATTATTTATTTCACTTTCACTATATACTAATTACTTATTACTTTTCATTTTAACAATCACATATTCCAACAAAACATTTTAATTTTTTTGCTACATACAAGATTAAGAAAAATATAGGAGGAGTTATAGACTCACAAAAACTTAGCCCCCCCCCCCCCCCCCCCCCCCCCAAAAATGAAATAAGAAAAATGATTTTTTTTTAATTTTTAATAAAATAATAAATAATTTATATTAAAAAATTACATTTTAAATTACCATAAAATATTTTTCTATAATCATTTATTTCTTTTTACTCTCTTTTTTATTCATCCAAACTAACAAAGAGAGATCTCTCCATTTTTTTTTATTTCTATTCATCTAAACAATATATCTTTTTTTTATTTTATTTTCTCTTTATTTCTATCATTTTTTCTTTCTTTTCATATTATTTCACTCCTAATCCAACCATGAGTGATGGAGACTAGAGAAAGGAAAAGTAAATAAATGATCCCATCCAAACTAACAGAGGAATACCTTTTGGGGGGAAGATATGCTATTAAAGAGCATGATAATGATGATACAGTCACTACTAATATTGGAAATCTAAGTATTATTTAAATCTGAAAATTTCTATTTCACTTTATAAATATAAATTGTTTGAAATAATTATTTTATTTTATATTTATAAAAAAATCAAATCAATAATTTTATTTAAATGATTTTGATGATAGATTTTTAAAAGCGAAGCAAATTAATTGACTCATCAAATTATAATTCTCAGCTTTTTCTTAGTCTCACTGCAACCCCTTATGAGAGTATAAGTTTATTTAAATTAATTTATTTTATATCTAAAATTTCTTTTCATTAAAATAACGTATAAATTAAATTAATAAAAAAATAAATCAAAATAATTTAAATTTTTTTTATTAAACTAAACCCATAATTTAAGAGATTTTCTATAGTTTATTCAGAAGTATATAATAAGAAGATAAAAATAAAGAAGTTATTTTATAAACATATTTATTATATCAAAATTATAATTTAAGACTTATTTTTTAAATAATGTAAAATAAAATTTAATTTATTTATGTTGTCATTATAATATATTTTTATAAACACATATTATATAAGATTTGAATATTTTATCATGTTATCTTATTCGCTAAAATAAGAATACTATAAATTTTTATTAAATATCCATATAAAAATATTTTATACTAATAATATATATAAATTAAAATTTTTAATATTTTAATATTTTTAAACAATGCACCCATGACTAAGGGTGAGCAAAAATACACAACCCGCCCGTAAATCGAAGAAACCGATTCGAGAATGAGTTGTTCAAGCCGGTAAATATGGGTTTCAGGTCAATTTTAATAAAAAAAAATGGTTACAAATGGATAATTTGGGTGGGTGCAAGTTGGAGAAAAAAAATCCATTAGAACCCGCTCCCGACTGAACGTATTTTTTGAAAAAGAATAATAAAATATGATTTTGGCTCTGTCATGCTAGCTTTTCTTTTGCCTGTTTCCTAACAGAGCAACAAATATTTATGACTACAAGAGTGGTACAACGTGCATACTATAGACTCATAGTGGGGCAAAGTCACAAATCACAATGGTTTTTTTTGTCCTAAAGACTAAATGAGGGTGCAAGTGTGAAGCAACGAAGGGAAGGGTTGGTTTTACAATTAAGCTTTCGTTTCCTCCAAGTCTTTTAGCTATTGGCTTCGCATTTCAAATTTATCCACGAAAGCAAAGTGCTTTTAGCTTTACCATTTCTCTCTCAAGAGCAAGGTAACTGGCAGTGACCACCGCTTTTCTTTTTTTCTACAAATATTGTTGAAGCTCCATTTATCTCTCGGTCTCTCGTTCATCTAAGCTCCACCCACTCTTTATCTTTGCCCTCCTTCTGCCATCGCACCTCGCCTCTTCATCTCTAGCTCTGCCGACGATGATGACATGGTAAGGTGCATGCTTCTTGGAACTCAAGTTTTCCCAAGAAGAGGGCTCAGATCGATGAAGATTTGTGGAATGGTAAACCCGCGACAACCTAGCCATTTCAACCCAACCTGTTTTAACCCAAACCTGACTCAATCTGAAGGCTAAATGGATGGAAATAGGCCTTATTTTTCAATGTTCGGTTATCAACAAATTGGACTTTTTTAGCCCAAACCCGTTCGAACCCGACCAATGCTCACCCCTACCCATGACTTATAATAGATTTTGATATTAGACCATAAATATTTTTTATTAAAAGTAATTTTTTTTGAGATAGATAAAATTATTATGACCAACAATCTTTTTCTTCCGAATATTTAACAAGGTAGCATTTGAGTTTTTATTTTGGGGCAATAATTAACTACATGGTGTTTATTTGGTTCAATAATGACAGAGATAAAGTCACAAGTCTTGTTAGTGGTGATTTAAATGCAATTGAATTCTTATCTAGATCTCATTTTGTTTTTTGAAGATATTATGGCATTAATTACCTCTGAAACAGATACACTTTTATTTAGAAGCATTACTTTTTTCAAAAAATAATACATAAAAATAAGAAGGTAGTAGTATCAAGGTGATCGATCCAAACCGCAAACGTATTATATGAAAATGACTTCTTTATGTGTGAGTGAAAATGATTAATTTCAATTCTTAAATTAAAATAAAAAGTTAACATTAAAAGACTCAATTAAAATCATAATTACCACTATCATTATCGTTACCACCATTAATATCGTCACTGCCACCATTGCTACCATGTTGCAGTGGCAGGTAGTGGTGACAACGATAGTGATGACAGGTGGTAGTGGTAATAGTGACGGCAACGGTGGTGGAAGCAACAATGATAGTAGTGAAAGTGGCAACAAAGGTGGTGGAAGAGACAACAGTGGTGATGGTGACAATGGTGGCAATGAAGACGACAATAGTGGTGGTGGCGATAGGACATTTTTAAGTGAGTTTTTAATCCAAGCCTTCTATTTTAATTTTTATTCTGTTTGATTTTCAATTTTTTTATATATATTTTAGTCGGTTGAATTCTGGTTAACTTTGCAAATCCTTATTAACTATCAAATAAACAATTTCAAATTTACTAATATAATGGAGTATAGGTTGACAAGTAACTATGTCCCTTACACATGTAGTCACAAGTTCGATCATCAAGTTTGTGTGTATGGTACGGCATATATTAAGAGAGTTCAAGTCCATAAACAAATTTTAGTATCTTGATAGATTAGTTTTTGACTTTCACCTGAGATACCCTAGGTTAAAAAAAAAAACAACGTGAAATTTTGCATGAATTGACACAATGTTGTCATGTGGTGCCAAAATGTTAATTAACTATATTTTCTCACTCATTGAAAGGAAAGTAAAGAGGGAGCCAGCTTCTTTCTCTCGCATTCAAGTATATTGGCACATAAATGAAACTGAAATGATTAATGGTTCATCACTTGCCGTTTTTTGTAAGGACTGACTGATTTTGTTTGAAACATAAGTCTACTATAAGCAAACAGGTCGTAATCAATAAGTTTGGATTTATTTCCCCCCAGTTGTATTGATGGATAAAATGTAAGAAAAGTGAAACACTGAGTAATGCATTATATATTATATATTACAAATTTAATCCTGATTGTTATTAAGCAATAAAATATGGTTATATTAAAAAGAGAATGGCATAATTTTTATAACTAATTATGAAAGGTCTTTATTTAATAAAAACCATGTTTTTCTCTTTTAACACTATAAAAAAAATGATCACTTTCTATATAACCTTTTTTAATGTATATAAATAAATAGGTAAACATAATTTGTATGTTTATTTTCATTTGTATGGTTTCGTTAAAAGAAACTTTAAAGTGAAAGTGGAATTTTTATAATAACAATTAATAATACTTCTGTTGCATTTACTCACATAGGTGACCGTTTTATTTGGTAATAAGCTACAATTATATTTCATAAAAAAGAAACAAAAGAAAATGTTATACTAAATGATAATAGCATTAATACATCGATAAATGTATAGATTAAATTAATACAATATGACAAATTATATATTACATCCGTTTTAGACAAATCCAAAGAGATGAGGTATACATGAAAATACCTAGACGGCATAATGCGCCGAAACATATTGTACACATCATATCATGAGACAAAGTTATTGTCACGGAGTAATATTTAAGATCATTGTATATATCCGATGAAAGCTAAGTGACCAACTAATTTATTTATTTTTTAAAAAGGGTCGTAGGTGAATCAAGAAATTGATTAAATCATATAAATAAAGAACAAGTACTTGATGTGAAGCCTTAAAAAAAAATATGACATTTAAATATTCGAGGAGGGAAAAAAAAAGAAAGAAAAGTTTTCGGTTCTAATTTTAATGGAGTCAATATAAAAAATATAGTCAATTTTTAGATAGAAATATAGATGAACGAATAATTGACCAGGTTCTTAGGATGGTTAACATTGTAAGTAAGTGGATAGAACGTGCAAGTACTTTTAATAATAAAATAACAAAAGGTTTGTTATATAAAAATATTAAATAATAAAATTTTAACAATAATTACAGCTCAAGGACCAGGAACAATTAAAAGTAGATGGCGCGAAAACAACTGTTCCTACTTCTCCCTCCTTTTTCCCAACTGAAACCGTTTTCTCATATTCTCCTTAATTTTAGGACTAAATTTAGGTGTAGTTCTTTGAATGTTTTTAGTGTTATTTTTCAATTAAAATTAGAATTTTACTATAATAATTTGTATTAATATTTAATGTATATAGATTATCGAAATAAAATCTTAATTTTGATTAGAAAATAATATTAAAAGTATTCAAAGAACTGTACTTAAATGTTTCGTAATTTTTATTATTTATTTTTTTTAATTGGAAACTTTTCCGGTAACACGAAACCGTCATTTTTTTTTTAATATTTTTACTCTTTTAACTCTCTTCTTCGCTTTCCCTCTCTGCTTCAAAATCACGAAACTGACATCGCCGGCGAAACTCAACTCCGGCGACTGGGCGCGTCTCCGGAATCTGAATCCTCTTTTCTTCGTTTAGGGTTCTCTAGCGTCGATTCGTCGTTCTATTGATGCGTGGAGTTTTAAATTTTAACTCACCCAATCGGAATTTATTTACCAGTAGAAGGAGTGAAACTCGTCATAACTTGTAGTAATTGAGTCAATTAGGTTATGACCAATTCGCATTACGCGGTTAGAATTTTGTTCGGATCAGTAAATTTATGTTTGAATATTTTATTGCGGTTGGATTTTCTTGTAAAATATTGAAGGCTTGGAACTCGTTTGTTGATTGAAGGAAGAATTTGGGAATAAGATTCATTCAATGCACTCTAGTACTAGTATTGTTTCTGTGCGGTTACACGAACAGTGAAGCACTTAAACGTGTCTTCAGTGAGAGAGACATGAACCTGTCAATCCATACATCTGTCATGGATCTCTGTTCGAAACCCTTTGTTTCTTTCAGGTAAAAAGGGTTTTCTTTCTTTTCTTGGATTTCAGCAATATTCCTTCACACCACTCCAAAATAATTCAGTCTGGTCAAAATCCAAATTACTACTCCATTAAATATCATTTATTATTATTATTTTTTTAAATTGCAGGAAACAATGTCTCTGAATCATGTTAGGTTTGCACAATAGTTTTATGGGGATGGACAATGATCGTCCCTGCACGTGGACCTCCTTGTCTTTACCCATCTTCCAAACAACAATAGCACCATCGACTTCAAACTTCAATTAAACTAAGGAAATATATATAATAATATTCTGCGTGGCATACAGAACAAAAGACGTAATTTACAGGAGGCTCAACTGAAAACTCTGTCTGCAAATTTTAAGAGAGGAAAGGAAACTCGTGAAACAGTTATTACTATATGGTATGGTATGGTAATTAAGCCTAAACGTTGATTTAAGTTTAACTAGTTGTATGTGTGTGTTTGGGAAGAAGGGGAGAGTATTGTAAGAGAGATCAGATACTTTTTTTTTTTTTGGCCATGCAAGTTATGGCATCACTTTCACTGAATTCCCTTTCATGAAAAGGAGTTGTGTTATAGGACAGAGTGGGTTTATGTGGAGCGAACCCATTGCCAGCCCACCCGACCATGGCATTCCCGTGAGAGAGACAAAAGGGGAAAAATTAAAGCCTCTCTTCTCTTACCCGACGCACTTCCGTTCTCTTATCCTGCGCACTCTATTACTCCATTGATTCCACTTCCCAGTATCCACAATTTCCGAGGGGACCCCCTTTCCCGGCAATTCAACCTTTTTTCTTCAGTTAACCGTAACCAACAACGTTTCATGATAAAACGTTAAATGTACGTTGAGACAGTTTCCGCGAGTTTCTCTCACCCGTTACCCCAAATGTGGTTTCCCCTCTCCATATTCTTCTTGCCGTGTCCTGATCTTGTTGGATTCGGGCCTTTTTGTATGAATAAAACATACCCACTTGCGTTAATTGCCTGTGATTCTCAAATTCCTTCCCCAACAGATCTGATTCTGAGTCTCTGTAAAGATGTGCGCTTTTCTTATTTTTCCTTTTCCTTTTATGATGGGGGGTTTATTCTTTGCTTTTATTTTGTTTCCCAGTCTGTAGTATCGTACTTTATGCTCACTTGTGGCAGATTTATTGCAGAGGAAAGGATCTTCTTTCTGGATAATCTCTGCTGTTCATTTATTCCATTGAGTGCACACAACACATGATAGCCACGGCTGCTCAGTTTGATTTAGCTTTATGAAAACTTCCATCAATGTGGTCTAATTGGGATAGATTATAGAGTGGATGGATGTATGTGAATCAGGACAAGCATCAAGGAAACACAGAAGAAGACAACCCTTGGTTCCTGCTGAAAAAAACAATGCAATCACCACCAGACGCGCGGCAACAAGTGAAACTAGTTCACGGTATAGGTCACCTTCGCCTACTCCGGCAACCCCATCCGGTCCTCGTCGATGCCCCTCTCCAAGCCTCACAAGGACAACAACACCTGCATCATCCAAATTGTTACCCAAAAGAGCTCAATCAGCAGAGAGGAAGAGGCCAGCGACTCCACCTTCCCCACCAAGTCCTTCTACTCCAGTCCAAGACTCATCAATAGATGTGCATTTATCATCCAGAAGGGTGGCTGGTAGCAGAATGCCAGAGACCCTTTGGCCCTCCACAATGCGAAGTTTGAGCGTTTCTTTTCAGTCAGACACTATCTCCATTCCTGTTAGCAAGAAAGAGAAGCCAGTGACTAGTGCTTCTGATCGTACGCTGCGGCCCACTTCAAACGTGGCTCACAAGCAGGTTGAAACGCCAAATGTAAGAAAGCCTATGCCAGAGAGAAAGAGGAGTCCTCTCAAAGGGAAGAATGCCTCTGATCAGACTGAGAATTCGAAACCGGCTGACGGTTTGCATTCTCGATTGATAGATCAGCATCGGTGGCCAAGCAGAATAGGTGGGAAGGTATGTTCCAGTGCGTTAAATAGAGGTATTGATCATGCTGATAAGACAAGCAGAACGTTGAACTCTTCTGCTCCGGGAACTGGTGTTTCTTCGCTGAGAAGATTGTCTTTACCAGGTGAAGCGAGTAAGCCCTTGCAGAAAACTTCTAGTGATGCTGCAAGGCTAATGTTGCTTGCTGAAAGTGGTAGAATAGGAAGCGAGGTGAAACTGGTTGATGACATTATTCAAGTATCAAGACCTCACAAATTCGTTTCTGCAACTCCATTGGATAAAAAGGGATTAGCAGTTGCTGGAGTCAGATCTCAGTCCTTGTCAAGCCCGGGATCACGGCTCCCATCACCTAGTAAGACCTCAGTGCCATCTTCTTGTATTTCAAGAGGTGTTAGTCCATCACGGTCAAGGCCATCTACTCCTCCTAGAGGGGTTAGTCCTTCTCGAATAAGGCCAACCAATTCATCCAACCAATCCAACAATGCAATTTCAGTGCTCAGCTTTATTGCTGATTTTAAAAAAGGGCAAAAGGGTGCAGCCCTCATAGAAGATGCTCGCCAATTACGACTTCTCTACAACAGGTACTTGCAATGGAGATTTGTCAATGCGCAAGCGGAGGATGTATTTTACATTCAAAAGGCAACTGCGGAGGTATGACTTACTGTCTTTGACAAGCTGGCAAACTCCTTCTAGTGTAGTTCTTCTGTTATACAGAAGATTGTGTATAGCAAATCATTTGCGTACACCATTTTACAAGAACTCGTTCAATGGTGCAGAAAACTCTGTATAACGTATGGAACACTACTTTGTCTATATGGGAATCAATTATTAGGAAGAGGATCAATCTCCAGCAGCTGCAGCTAGAGCTGAAGCTGAATTCTATTTTGAATGATCAAGTAATACTTCTCTCTTGCCTGAAATATTTAACATTCTATGTGCCATCTATTATTGTTGATGATACATTACAGTTGCTTTTTTTTTTTTTTTCCAATTTTCATTTTTGGTGATTTAACTTGAGATAGTTATTGTGGAGTTTATAAATGAGGCAAATATGCTCAGCAAGATGTTGGCCCTACACTACATTGAAAAGTTATGTTTAATTGTTTATGCTAGTCTGTCATAACAGGTTATTCATAATTCATATTAATGGTTGATATAAATGATTATAATTGAGTAAAAGAAAAATAAAAAGCTTAGGACTTTGCTTGTTCAAGTTGGAATGGGTATGTTGGTATGCATAGAACATCTGATCTAGTTTTTGGAGGTTGTTTCCATTTTGATCTAGATTACACCTTAAAAAAAAAAAAAAAAACACTATGGTGATATTGTGTGAATTCTTATATGAAGGTAATGTTGTAATTTCAATTCCTATATATGTGATGATATTTTCTTATTTAAATGTTTCAAGTTTCTTTTGATACTTGTTGATACATTTTTTAATTGTGGTCCTTTTACAATTAATGACGCAGATGGCCTACCTTGATGAATGGGCTGTACTTGAAAGTGATCATATTGATGCGTATCCGGGGCTGTAGAAGACTTAGGGGCAAGTACTCTTCGTCTTCCTCTAACTGGAGGGGCAAAGGTATGTACGGTTTTTGTGTCTTTTGGTTTGATGCCTGCAAAGAGACACTAGCATCATTACTTTGTTTACACTTTTACAGGCAGATATTGAACATTTGAAGCTTGCTATCTGTTCAGCTGTGGATACCATGCAAGCAATGGGATCTGCTATCTGCCCTTTGCTCTCACGGGTGAGTTAATTGTTTAGGAGTTCTACTGGTTTGACTCACATTATCACCTGGCATTTGTCTATTCTGCTATTTTCTAGGCCAACACATTTAGTATCAAACTTTTTTTCTTCTACTGATTATCTGTTTTTCTTCCTTATGATTTTCCTTTTGGATTCAATGATAAAGCCGTAATGCATTAAGGTTGACACCATGTTATTTTTTGTGTCTGAATAGGTGGAAGACATGAATAATTTAATTTCTGAAGTTGCTGTTGTATCAGCACAGGAGAAAGCTATGCTTGATGAATGTGAAGCGCTACTGAGTTTTGCAACAGCTATGCAGGTAAGAGCTTGAGTTATGCACAACAAATCTCTTGATTTTTTTATGTTGAGAACGAGCATAAATTAATAGGAAATAAATTCCACTTGCATTTATCAGATTTTACATTTTGATTTTATTTTATCACTTATGGGGATTCAACGCTAAGAGCCATAAGTCATTAGAGAACCATACTGGTACTCTAGATCTACAAGAACCTGGGTTAATCGTAAATTAGTGCAATTTTCCTACTTAGTCACTGCCTTCAATATGCTGAGGCCTTTCTCTTTGGAACCATAAATTATTTCCTGGTCTTGTGGATGATGGTGTCAGCAGCATAAGGACAGTCGAAATTGCAGCCATAGAGTTTTCCTGTTTTTGAGCTATAGTCCCTTTTTTCTTTTCTCTTTTTTTGGTGATATGAGCTATAGTCCCTTATTATTCACTGAAGTAATGAATAGTCGTTGAGTAAAGTTGAGCATGTCATTATGTCAAAATGCTTCTGAGGGTCAAAAGTTTATTTCTTTTCTGTTTTCGTGGAATTTCGGAGGAACTTTTTTCTTCTGACGTGTAATGTTTAGTTTTATAGCTCTTTGCTATACTGCCGTTTAATATCTGAAAATTATTAAAGTTAATTAAACTATCTCATAAAATTTATTGGTAATGAATGTGTGGAGGTGTAAGCACAAATTTTGCGACTTGTTGATGAATGTCTTATCAACGAAAATATGTGGCTTATGTTTACTACTACTAATCAACCAAGATATATGTGGTTTAAACAATTATCAAACATAAATCCTAGTTTGCCAGTAGTATAAGTGCTGCGGTTACATTATCTGTAGATGTTTGTATTAGAGAACTACGGTCATGACCTTCAGTTGAATATTGCCACAAGTATAACGTGTTCTGCATGTTTTTATATCAGACTGTAGAAGAGAAAAAGGCCAATGTAGGCAAATATCTGTGACAAATTTAGGTTGTGTAAGTTGAAGTAGTTGTATTCCATCGGGCTATATCCCATTTGCTTGTCTGATAAATTTAGGTCCAGGGACTATTTCATTTTAGGATTGGCTAATGTGAATAAGTTGTTAATATGGTTTCAATTTGACATGCGATTTTGCGATATGTTCCGAGGCCAGATTTTTTTAATTCCATTTGTTTCAAGAACTTGCGTTGTATAAAAGGGAGCGGTATCCTTTCTATTAACACTAGGACTTGACCAGAGTCCCTTACCGTAAGACAGTCTGAAAGAAATTAAACGTGCGTGAAATTTCATCTTCAATCGATGGATGAGTCGAATGGAATGTTCTTCATCACGATCCTTGTGCCAGTCTCTAATCTTCATTATTATTTTGGTGTAAACAGGTTGAGGAATATAGCCTTCGGACGCATCTCATGCAGATCAAGCAAGCTTTTGGGGTAAATAAGTAACCTATCTCGGAAATTCAAACACGCATGACCCTGACCTGCTTCTAAGCTAACAAGAAATCTTCCGCGGCTGCAGCCAAATTCTTGGAAATTATAATTTCTGAGACATCACAAATGTATTTAATATGTTTAAAAGATCTTGGGAATGTGTGGCTGAAACCCCAAAGAATTAACACCCAAGATTCTTTACCATTGTAAATTTTTGTAATAGGATTCTTTAGTCACCCCCCCACCCCGCCCTCAAATATGTTGTTGCTATTTATATTGTTCCATTATCTTCTTTTTTTCTTTCTAGTCAACACTGGTGGCCCAAGCCTTCCACTAGTAATTTTGTATCAGGCAAATGAAAAGAAAATGCAAAGAGAAGCAACAAACTATTCCATCCAGATTCCAGATTTACAATATGCATTCATTTCACAACATAAGTACGACAAAGAAGAGGTTGTAAGCAGAAAGTGGTTTTTTAATTATGGTAGCGCACAGAATGATTATAGAAATTACTTTTGTAATTACCATTATAAAGTAACTTTTAATGAAGTAAAAATCATCATGCATAAGAAGATAATCCCTATCTATCATACACTACAAAGTATCTGAATTCAACACCTAACTAAGGTGGTGTGGAGCATGCAGATGATTCGCGGGGACATTATCCGCAACACGCTCCTTGCCCTCATCAACAAAGCGTGCACCCTCCCTCACCTTGCCGAAACCCACGCGCAGCTCATCCGCAACGGTTACCAGCACGACCTTGCCACCGTGACCAAGCTCACGCAGAAGCTCTTCGACGTGGGCGCCACGCGCCACGCACGTGCCCTCTTCTTCTCGTTCCCAAACCCGACATCTTCCTCTTCAACGTCCTCATCAAAGGCCTCTCCCCCAACGCCTCCTCCATTTCCCTCTACGCCCTATCTCCGCAGAAACACGACCCTCTCCCCTGACAACTTCACCTACGCCTTCGCCATCGCCGCTTCCCCCGACGACAACCTTGGCATGTGTTTGCACGCGCACGCCGTCGTCGACGGCTTCTCCTCCAACCTCTTCGTGGCCTCCGCGCTCGTTGACTTGTACTACAAGTTTTCGCGCGTGGCGTATGCCAGGAAGGTGTTTGATAAAATGCCCCAGAGGGACACCGTGTTGTGGAACACCATGATTACGGGGCTAGTGAGGAATTGTTGTTATGATGATACTGTTCAAGTGTTTCGGGACATGGTTGCGCAAGGGGTGCGGTTGGATTCCACCACGGTGGCCACGGTGCTTCCTGCGGTGGCGGAGATGCAAGAGGCGAAAGTTGGGATGGGGATTCAGTGTTTGGCTTTGAAACTCGGGTTTCATTTTGATGACTATGTGTTGACGGGTTTGATTTCGGTGTTTTCGAAATGTGGGGATGTGGACACGGCAAGGTTGTTGTTTGGGATGATTGGGAAGCCGGATTTGATTTCTTACAATGCCATGATTTCTGGGTTTAGTTGTAATGGTGAGACTGAGTGTTCGGTGAGGCTTTTTAGAGAATTGCTTGTTTCTGGGGAGAGAGTGAGTTCTAGCACAATGGTTGGGTTGATGCCGGTGTCTTCTCCCTTTGGGCATTTGCATTTGGCTTGCTGTATTCAGGGGTTTTGTGTGAAGTCTGGTACTATTTTGCATCCGTCTGTTTCGACTGCACTCACGACTATCTACAGCAGGCTCAATGAAATAGATTTGGCACGCTGGTTATTTGATGAATCGCCGGAGAAAACTGTGGCTGCTTGGAATGCTATGATTTCGGGTTATACACAGAATGGTTTAACAGAGACAGCTATCTCTCTTTTTCAGGAAATGATGGCAACTGAGTTTACGCCGAATCCAGTTACAATCACGAGTATTCTTTCAGCTTGCGCTCAACTAGGAGCATTGAGCTTTGGTAAATGGGTTCATCAGTTAATTAGAAGCAAGAATCTTGAGCAGAACATTTTTGTCTCGACTGCTCTGATTGACATGTATGCCAAGTGTGGGAATATTTCGGAGGCTTGGAAATTATTTGACTCGATGAGTGAAAAGAATACTGTCACTTGGAATACTATGATTTTTGGTTATGGGCTCCATGGATATGGGCATGAAGCACTTAAGCTTTTCAATGAGATGTTGCATTTGGGGTTTCAACCATCTAGTGTTACTTTTCTTTCAGTCTTATATGCTTGCAGTCATGCTGGCCTGGTAAGAGAAGGAGATGAAATTTTCCATGCTATGGTCAATGAATACAGGATTGAGCCCTTGGCTGAGCACTATGCATGCATGGTGGACATTCTGGGGCGAGCTGGACAGTTAGAAAAATCCTTAGAATTTATAAGGAGAATGCCTGTTGAGCCAGGTCCTGCAGTGTGGGGTACATTGCTTGGTGCTTGCATGATTCACAAAGACACGAACATCGCCCGTGTGGCTTCAGAAAGGCTATTTGAACTGGATCCAGGAAGCGTAGGATACTATGTCTTACTTTCTAATATATACTCTGTGGGGAGAAACTTCCCAAAGGCTGCTTCAGTACGGGAAGTAGTTAAGAAAAGAAAACTGTCAAAGACTCCAGGGTGCACTCTAATTGAGGTTAATGGGTCTCCACACGTTTTTGTATCTGGTGATAGTTCTCATTCTCAAACAGTAGCTATCTATGCAAAGCTGGAGAAGTTAACAGGCAAGATGAGGGAAATGGGGTATCAGTCAGAGACAGTAACTGCTTTGCATGATGTGGAAGAAGAAGAAAAGGAGCTCATGTTTAATGTTCATAGTGAGAAGTTAGCCATTGCTTTTGGCCTTATTACAACTGAACCTGGTACTGAGATCAGGATCATCAAGAATCTTCGGGTTTGTTTAGATTGTCACACTGCAACTAAGTTTATTTCAAAGATCACAGAAAGAGTAATTGTAGTTAGGGATGCTAATAGATTCCACCATTTCAAAGATGGGATCTGTTCTTGTGGCGATTATTGGTGAAACTGAGCTGAACAAATAATTGTTCACCAGTTAAGTTATACAGGACAGATGCATCATCCAACCTTTTGGTTTCATATTCTTTACCTTACAACAATATGATCTGGAGTCTGGACCCCCTTGTGGCCCTTCACTTGAGAAGCGAAACATTTCATAGCAAAGGTTAAATAGAACTTAAAAAGTAAGTTAAACCGAATGGTATCTGAATTCTAACATTCTTTAAATAAGACGTATGTTTGTCTATTGTCCTTCACTTCAACGTCATACAAACCAGTTAATTTAAATCAAGTAGCCTCCTTGATTACATTCTTTTGTCCATGCAGATTGCAGAAGGTGACATTCTCCTTTGCCAAATTTTGTAGTAGATCTTTTAATTAATCTTTTTCAAATTTAAGTTCGAACCTTAAGTGAGGAAGTTACCATGTCCCTCCTTCTATCTAGTCATCAAGTTCTATCAGTATTTTTCTATTCTTTTCCTTTTTGTGGTGCTTTACCAAGTATCTTCTCTAGACTGCAGTCAATCTAATTACTGTATGTGGTATTTAAAGCGTTGGTTGAATAAATGTGAAGTAATATTGAACTAATTTAGAACTAATGTGTGTTTGGTTCAAGGGAAAATGGAGGGAAGGAAACGGGAGGTGGGGGATTTTTTTAACTTTACCTTGTTTGATTTAGAAGGGGGAATGAGGGGCTAAAATCCCTCTCTTCCCACTTTTGTCTCCCGTTCAAGATTTCTTTTTTTTGTGGGGGGGGGGGGGAGTTGGAGGGGAAAATGATTTATAAATTTTGGAGTGTGTTGACAAAATTATCTTTGAGATTTTATTATCCTGTCCTTCCCCATTGATACGTATAAGGTTATAACAATATATTTCTATTATTTTCCCTCTCCTCCCTTTGCCAACCAAATAAAGAGACTCTCCCCTCTCTTCAACCAAACCAAGCAAGGGGACCCACTTCTTCCTTCCCCTCCCCTCCTTTGAACCAAACATCAAAGTATCACATGTTACACTTTCGTTCCCAAATTGCTGTTAGGATCCCAGGTTATTTTGCATTGGGTTCCTTGGTGCCAATTCCTGTGCTTGTAATTATAAGTAACATCAAATGAAAATTAACTGCTCTTGGGTCACTGTTGGTAGAGAAATGCGGGAGACCTGAATGAAAGACAATCAGGGTATGCATCAAGATCAGTGGGAAACCATTTGGGAAGCTGATCAATTGTCCACTGATAATGTAAGCCAGATTTCACATATTACTGATGTTAGCCTGAGTGCCGTAGCATCAGGCACTGGATGCAAGATTCTGTACTGAAGGAATAAAGTAAGAATGAAAAGCCGGACCACAAGAATCATTTTTTGAGGACTGAATCTGCCTGAGAGTATTTGTGTTTTCCTGAAGAGTGGCTGTTTAGTTTCATCACTCCTGCATCAGTTTATAATACACGAAGCATTAATTAGTTTATGATTAGACTTGAGTTCAAGGCACATTGTTATTAGAATAGCATCACATGGTTCCTCCATTAGGAACATGGCCTAATCAGGATCAACTGACGCATTAGTTTCGGCAGCACAGTGCCTAGGTGCAATTCCAGTCCTTTTCATCCAATTTTGCACTGCCTGTTTCATGGAAAATATGCTACACATAATAAGCAAGTGCTGTTACATTTTCTCTCTCTTTTTCTTGTTATTTACTTCTTAAAGCAAGAAGAGAATGGTGCTGCTTCCTGATTCAAAGATTCATTACTTCAAATTCCAAACTCGAAAAAACAACTAAGCAAAAGAAGGTAACGTTTAAAAGCCCAAATTCTTTTAACCTGAGTCCTGAAAGACTATCTGTGATTTATATTAGCTTGCATATCATCGTTCAGCAGGTCAAATTATGCAGTTTTTATGCATGCTTTTGGATTAGACGAAATGAGCTAGATGCCTGTGATAGAACATTAACAATATATACTAACTTGCAACAATGTATAGGTAAACCTATAACTTTGATTACTTTCCAACCCTTGGGCAGTTTGAGCCAAAACAATTGCTAACCAATACGTCAACCAGTACATTTACAAAGATGAGAAAACTGCATTTGCACCTCCCAATTTCACTCTTCTTTTTTTTTTTTATCCTTGTACATCTAAACTCTGTAGGTTCACGCATCATACAGCACAATCAAGAATTTACATACATCTTCAAAAGATGTTCACAAAAGGATACTTTAGGAAAACCAGTCTTTCAACAGTTGATTCCACATAGCTTGGTATCAGGCCCCTTAGTTTTTAATACAAATGGGTCAATTCTTACCCAAAGCAAGGAGAAAATGGAAGCCAATAGTACTGACCATATGACAACTATGGTGGGTGTGCGGTTTTGCCGACCCATCAAACCTTTAAGGAATGGATACAGATGGACAATCACCCAAAATGAAAAGAATAGTTTCCCAAATAGAGGTCCCCAGGATTGGTACCCATTGTTTATGGCATCTGAGATTCCAGCAACAACCCCAACAATGTTGATTATTAAGATAGTGGTTGGAGGAATTAGGAGAGTAGTCCACTTAAAGGTGTATAATTCTCCAAAATCCTCATCATCTGCTGCCTTGGATGTAACAGTAAAGTTGGTGTCAATTCCAGCCAGAACCTTCAGAAGACCTTGTATGACAGCAAAGAGGTGTGCTGACACACCACCAATGACCCAGAATTGCTCATTTCTCCACCATTCTTCAATGCTCACTCCACTCCATTTCAACTCAAGAATGCCCGTTGCAATGATTGAAGAGAAGAGAGCAACGAAGTACAGACCAGCGAAAGTGCTTATCTGGATCATCAGCAATCAAAAATTATTTTTATAGCAAAAAAACTTGACATCCATTCTACAAATAATTATGGATTTAAGTCCTACTACATAAGAAAATCATGAGCATTCATATCTTGTGCTTTTGAAGGTAACATCATGGAAATTTGGCATGTTATAATTTCAAAAGCATGTCGTGTCTAACTCATTTAGTAACATGAAGGGAATAGAATAATGTTGTTACCGGTGGCATGATGAATTTATCAGTGAGTAAACAGACAGCAGGAAGAATACAGTAGGCAACTAGAGGTATGGAGGTGAAGGGGTAGACAGTTGTGTTTGCATAGGCAAATCGCTCAAGCCACTTCAGCTTCCCTTCCTTATAGCCATACCATAAAGGGCAATGGCGACTGAAGAAGATCTCAATGGAACCAAGGGCCCAACGAAGCACCTGGTTAAGCCTATCTGACAAGTTGATAGGAGCAGTACCCTTGAATGCAGCTCTCTTTGGCATGCAATAAATGGACCTCCAACCACGGCAATGCATCTTAAAACCTGTTAGAATATCCTCTGTAATAGACCCATAAATCCAACCTAGCTGCACATTTGGAAAGCAAAATAGCATGGATGAGCTGTTTTTCATAGTGTGAACAACATATGGTAAGATATCAGAGAGTCTCTAGGCTGTCATTGTTGGTGTTACCTCAATTCCCCATTCAGTTTTATCTTCATATCCACAGCTGATTACATGAATGGCTTCTTTAAGCTGGCTTGCTGGACTGGAGGAAGGAGGCACACCACCCTCTTCCATCAAGGTTGAAGTCACAAAAATAGATGACTGCCCAAATTTCTTCTCAAAATTCATCTGGGACATCAGCATCTCTTTGTCATCATCCATTCCTATTTAGACGAGTAACATGGGTTAGAAAAGGTTAAAGTGAAATATATTTGGATTGAAGTTACTGTCAACATTAGTGATTAGGAATATGTGAACCTCTTAGACTTGTTGCTTCTCCATTTGCATCATTCCCTTCATACTTAACCTTCTTGCGCTTTCCAAAACAGGGGCAGCAATCACAGCTTATCATTTTTGGACGCTTGGGATCCTTGGAAGGATTATAGCCATATAAAGCTTGCCTCCTAAATACACACCCTGTGCCAACATATACAGGACCCTGAATACCATCTAGACCCTTCATGTTAATCTGCAGAGACAGAAAGAAGTGGAAATGGTTAAATATTAGATTACACTACTAAAAATAAGTAAAAAATAAAAAATCAAATGCTTCAAAAAAAGACCATGCCGTGCTGATGCTATGTTTCTTGCAGTAACTTACATCAAAGAAAACTGTGTTCCTATTGGCATAACGATCATGCCTATCAATGCCATCAAATCTTTGAGGAAACTGGACATAGCAGACCTTCTTCCCAGTTTGGGGGTCCATTAAGAAGCACATGGCCTCTCGAGCTGCCTTGCTGTTATTGACATAATGATCACAATCCAAGTTCAGCATGAAAGGAGCATTTGTGAGCACAGCAGAGACCCGAATCTGTAAATTACAGCAATAATTGGCAGAGTCAAATATTTGTGGCTCATAAAGGTGAATGGACTTCATAAGAACAGCAAAAACTGCTCAAAAAACTCTACCAAAGCATTCATAGCTCCAGCTTTCTTGTGGTGTTGGAATCCAGGCCTTTTCTCTCGGGAAACATAAACAAGACGAGGAAGCTCGTTTCCTTCAGTATCATGACCTCCACTGTGACCAAGAAATACTTGAATCATACCAGGATGATCCTTGGTATTGTTTCCTGGCCATGGTGTGCCATCCTGCATAATCCACCCTCCTGGAGGAACCTTCTGAGCTTTTGCCACAAGTGCATTGATCCTAACCTTAAACTCTTCATATTCTCTCTGTCAAACACCCAAATAACAGTAAATAAGCTTTAAACCAACTTCTAAACCCCAATGTTTTCAAGTACTAGTCTGATGGATATGGTACAAACCTTCATAGCTCGACGCTCCTTAACAAAGGTGGGCTGCACCTTGTTCTTTAGGTAGTCAATTTTCTCACAGAAGTACATCTCTGGCGCTCGAGGTTCTATAGAAAATTTCTTGCAGAATGGTACCCACTTCCTAGCAAACTCCGCAGTTTCTGACAGGGCTTCAAATGTACACATTGAAGCTCCATCATCAGAGATGTAACACGATATCTTATCAACTGGGTAATCCATGGCCAAGATTGAAAGAACAGTGTTTGCTGTAACCAAAGGAGGTTCCTTCATGGGATCCACAGTACTAACAAAGACGTCCACGGGAGCAAGCATGTTGGGTTCACCTTCACGTTCATACCTAATAAACAATTTTTTGGTCAGCAATGTAAGTGCAAACTTTGGGATCTCAAGTTAATAGCACAATGACACTATAGCAAGAGTAAAGGTGCTTTTACCTTATCGAAAGACGATCAAGGTAGGTTTCTCGATCAATGGGAAACCATTTGGGAAACTGATCAAGGATCCATGAAAAAGCAAACCAGATTTCACATATAATAGAAGTTAGCCACAGCCCCAGAGCATCATGTACAGGATTCAAAAGTCTATATCGGAGGAAGAAGGCAAGGATAACAAGCCGTGCCACGATCACCATCCTATAGGGATTCACTTTGCTTGATGCTATTGGTACCTTCCTTGACAGTGGTTGCCTTGCTTCATCCAACCTGCACCAATTTACATCATATATAACAGTTAACTTCTTCCCTTCATTGCTATCGAAGTTAATTCTCAGAAACTGCATCACAGTTCCCTAATTGTATTACTGTAAGCATACATGGCTGCATCTGGATCTTCATCCGGTTCAGGCCCCAAATTGCCTTGTCGCAACTTCCAGTCATCCATTCTATCCTCTTTGGTTTCATCCCATTTTCCATTTCCTGCTTTGATCACAGCATGCAACATATTGTAAATAATTTCACCATGTTGAAGTTGACTAAGAAAAACATTTCAGAGTTGTACCAAGTGCCAAAAGTGAAAGTCTCTATAGCTAGCAGCCTGAAACTAACATCAGCATAATTCGTTTTGGAAGTGCACATCAATGTCTAAGAGCTAAGGCTATAAACTACATCTTACGAGGATCAGACGCCGGATATGGGTGCACTCGATTATGCAGTGAAGAAGCTAACATCTGCTCCCCATAATGAGACGTTATTGGGAACTCCCCACTAACCTGCATGCATGCAAACTTATAATATTATAAGTCTATTGAATATAGGAAGTTTTATAGGGTAAATAATAAGGTAATGTTTTACAAATCTTACAGGGCGAGAGCGACCACCAGCAATAACAGCTGGGAATTGAGCATTCTCATCATCTTCAGGACCTCTACCGTAGCTCATCTTCCCATGCAGCATGGCCTCAGCAGAATGGTTATGCTTGTTCATTTGGTCCTCGATGTTGAATTCATGTTCAATATCATCCACGTCTTCCTCATCATCATCTCCCTCAACCCGCGGGCTCCCTTAGCAAAATCAGAACACAATGAGTTAACAGTTTCCTCATTTTTTCCATTTCAATCTAACAACTTGTAGTAACAACTAAATCCATTGAAATTAATGCATGACAAAGGCTGCATTTGAATAAACAACTTATTGAATAAGTGTTTATTTTGTAAGTAGTGACGTATAAGTTGTTTCTATAATCGAAAGAGGAAATATGGTTAAATTGCTTTCATGTAACTTATAAATTGTGTTTTTAAGTTATCCTAAAAAAGTTGTTGAAATATGCTGAAAACAGTTTATGAATATGTCGTAAGCTATTTTCATAAATTCTCCCAAATAGTTACACAAATATTATATGTTATAAATAAGTCTAAATAAGATATAAATAAATTCTTCCAAACACAGCAAGACTTTGAAACTTGCTTAAAAGATTTCTACCTTTGAGGCGCTTGTATCTGGTCTTGCACTGTGGACAAACTTGTCTCCCTTCTCTTCTTTCATACTCATAGCATGGTCGGCATGCCGGAAAACCACACTCATTGCACGCCACAAACAAGTCTCCATCCACCGTGAGTCCCACATCATCGCCACATATCTCACACACCTGCCCATCCAAGTTCTTCAAAGGCTTGTGCTGCACCAAAACGACACAATATATATATATTAATCAACCATTCATGAAAACGAGCACAATTAAATACCTTTTTTTTTTTTTTCTGAATTTTCTGTAGTAGCTTTCATGCATGGTTATTACCTCTTCATGGCCATGAATGACAACCAGCTCGTTGCGATTGTGAGAACCAGCGACCAGTCCAGCGCTGGCTTCCATCTTGGTGGTGAGTGGTGAATGGGACTATGTGACACAACACAACAATGGTGGGGTGGTGAGGTTGAGAGCGAGTTTATGTTTTATGAAGTAACACTGAGGCTTGCAGGTTTTGGTGTCTTCACCTAATTAATGTGTCCACGTAACGGCTGCTGCTGTTGGTTGCAGGGTCGCCATTGCCTTGAAGTTAAGCTTCTTCCTTTTTCTTTTTCTTTTTATAATCAACCACCGTCTCCTTCATGCAATCATCAACAATGACTACACGTTGGTGAGGTGTATATCTTGCGCTTCCCAGCTTGCTTCTTTTTTATTTCCCTCATTATTTTTCAAGAACCTTGATATCATTGCATACGTTGTTTTACACTATATTTCATTGAGCAGTGGTTTTTTTTATGAGAAATTGTATTTGTACAATAAACTTATATACTATTTTGTATAATAAAGAGAGATAAAAAGAAAGAGAAATATGATAGTAGATGTTGCGGAGAGATAGAAAAAAAAATTATAAAAAGTATCATAAAAAAGTATTTATGAATAATATAATTTTTTGTATTTTTTATGCACTCACTTTGTTTTTGTGTTTATTTTTATCCTTCTTTTCTAGGAGTTATCTTATTATGACTTTACAATTTAATTCTAATGTAAATCTAAAGAATATCAATTGTGGCATTTTATTTTAAAAAAAAAAAGTGTTACAAATACGATGAAAAAGATTCTTTTTATTTTTCAATCATCCAAAAGTTTATTAAGTTTGAAAAAGAGTTATAATTGGATTTAAATAGAAATATTATACTATAAAATTATATAATAATTTATTAGGCTTAAATATTTTTTTAGTCTCTTAAATTTGGGTCAAGTTTATTTTTGATCTCTTAAATTTAAAAGTAATTTTTTTAATCCCTCTAATTTAAAATTTGCTCACTTTTAGTCCCTCATTTGTGATCTATTTAGTCCTTGATAAAGATCAAAAGTGGGCAATTTCTAAATTAGGAGGAGTAAAAAATCATTTAAAATTTAGGAACCAAAATTAAATTTGGCACAAATTTGAGAGACCGAATAGATAATTAAGCCTAATTTATTATTTTTTTTTCATTCTTTATTATATCACTTTTTTTATATTATATTTCCTTCTTTTCTCTTTTTATATCTTTATGAACTATTTGACATGTTTGTTACGTGAATATAATTTCTCCAGTATATTATTTCTGTTCTTTATTTTAAATTGACTTTTGGACAAAACCATTAGAGTCAGTTTAGTAGTGGAGGTTGAGATAGTATATATAAGATCTTAGATTTGAACTTTGTTGTTTTTTTTGACCAAAAAAAAATGATTTTTAGACAGTTATTTTTTGTTATTGTTCACAAATAATTCAATGCAAGCGTAACAAGTGGGCAAGAAGTGTCATAGAGCCCATTCGCCCCCAAATTTCGATCGCATGACTGATGTGAAAGGACGGTGTTTTATTTGTAACTACTAAAACCACGAATTAAATTTATGCGTTAGCTTCTGGTTTATTATTTGAAGGATTTAAGCAGCTAACCTAAAGAAATTAAATAAGGACCGAAGTCAACTAAGTAACACTGAAATTAAAGGTAGCAATCAAATTCTTAAATTAAAACCTTATCTTCCAAAGAATATTAACCATCGATATATTTTCAGAATCAAACACATTTTCGTGACGCATCTAACGAGGATGTTTAATGAGATTTCAGGTTGTAAATTTTAAGGGGAAGAGACGACACTTGAATTCAAGGTAGGAAAATCCTATATAATAGTGCACGTGTAACTCTTTACGTCAATTAGATCCACGTGTAACTCATCAGCTTTTGCTTGTTTGATAATAATGCCTGAGAATTATCTGCTTATCTGTTGACATTATAAGAAAATATACGAATATCTCCTGAAGATTAGGCATGTATTAGACCAGAAAAAGGAGCACTCAACATCAGAAAAGGTTTCACGTCACAGCAGAAAGCAAGGGATATTGCTCTGGCTTAATTGCATCTTCTATAGGAAAATGCAATTATCTACTTATCAGAGGATACTTATCTACTTATTTACTGACATTTTCTATAGAAAATTATATCAATATCCCGTGAAGATTAGGCATGTATTAGACCAGAAAAAGGTGCACGCAACACCCCAGCTAGAAAAGATTTCACGTCACAGCACAAAAAGCAGAAGATATTACTAAGATTTAATTACATTTTTAGTCACTTTAATTTGAACTGTGTAGGATTTTAGTCTTTCATTGGGTGGTCAGTTAAGTTTATTTAAAATTAAGTAAATTTGGTCTCCTGATAAGTTTCTTCTACGTAAAACTTTCAATTTCTTAATTTTTTTTACTCAAAATCTTTATAAATTTAATCAATTAAATTATTTTTTACTTGAGATTTACCAACCAAAACATCAAATTGCACAAAAAGAAAATCTCAAAATTCCCCTAAATCATAATTTCACATTTTATAAAATCCTTCAAATTTTATCAAATTTTCACTAAATTTCTTAATCTAAACTTTTAAAATTATTTCATATCTCAAATCTATCATAAACCCCCTTAAATATTTAGACTAAAAAATAATAATTTAAAAGTTTAAAATAGAAGAAAAACGAGAGACTAAATTTGATTAATTTTAAAAAGAAAGAAATGCAAATAGCTCAAGAAAAAATTGAGGATTTAAAATTGCACATAATACAAACTAAGAGGACCAAAAGTTCAAAGCATTAAAGGTAAATTACGGTAAATATGTTCACCAAAAAAATAAAATAAAGATAAAATATGTTTTCAGTTCTTGTAAATATAATTAAATTTCAATTTAGTTCTTTAAAAAAATTGTATTAGCTTTAGTTTTCATAACATTCAAAATTTTTAAAAATAATCTGTCATTGCTTGACAGCATAGCAACGTGACATATATCTAATTTAATCATGTTACTCACATGCTACCTCTATTGCTGACATGATATTACTAAAGACATTATATCACCATTAATCTATGACAAAACTATTTTAAAAAAATTTAAAATTTATTAAGATTAAAATTAAAAAAAAAATCGAAACACAAACTAAATTTAGTTACATAAACTAAAAACATATTTAAAATTATAAAATAAAACCAGGTACACATAACGTGTTGCTTTCAGGACTACGTTCTGCTTACTTATGCGAGTTAAAAAGAACAAGTTAGTTTTCTTCAAATGTAAGCACTTCAAAACTAAGCTACCTTCAAATCGTTAGGTTCGTAAGTTGCAGCCTCTACATCTATTAAGTTTAAATAACTAGCGTTTGAGCTCAAGCTACACATAAGCAGCACCCAGAGAAAGGTACAGCGTGATCCCCTAACCATATCAGGCAGGCATACTCCCGAGAGTAGACGGGTTTCCTTCCAAAACGTTTGTTAGGACCATATGCTTCTTGCCTTGATCAAGGTATGGACCCTTCGACCAGTCACCAACTTGACATGCATTGGATGGGAACAGAAGTATATAGATATTACTGTCAACATATCGGTTATGCTTGGACATTGGCGGAGACTTCATCTGCAGCTGACTTATCTCTTTTCTTTGGTGGTTCTTGAGTTTTCTGCACAGCAGCTTTATTTGGAACCAAAATTATGTAGATGTTCCTGTCACGGAAGTTTTTAGCCTCCTCTATTCCAAGCTGCACATCACCCAAGTATGGTTTGGATATAAAATTCAAACAGGTAATAAGAAATGTCTCCAATGACCATAAAATCAGATATTGGCACAAGATGGCTATGAAATGAATTCGCTAAAAGTAAATCCAATGCACAAATGAAACCAAAATGGAAATAACAGATGAAGTGGTGACTGAGAATTATTTAAGTGTGAGAAGCAAGGGAGTATAACACACAAGAAATTACCAGTATAACATCCCAGGACCTACTTTTGTTTTAGTCAATTTCTTTTTTGGTTGGAAAATAGTCAGGTTTTTAATGCCTAAGAAATATGATAATCATAATACAGCAAAGTGACATGACATACCTCCCCAACATCATTCTGAAAACGTATAATAAGCTTTATAGCGATATTCCTGAATTCATTTTCACGACCTTTAAGGTTTACTATGACCTTAACCTGCACGAATTGATCCCAATGATCTCAATACATTAGTGCATGTGTAGGTGCACATGTGTGTGCTTAATATGACATAACAATATAATTCATGCAACCTTGTCACCATCTTTCAAAAATTTCTGTGCAGCTTTCAAACGCACTGAATAATCATGTTCATCTATGTTGTATCTGTTAAAATAAAGTATAAGAATTAGTAAAAAAAGGCACAATCACATGTTCTAGTAAAAATAACTGAGCATAACGAAAACTCAAACTAAACCACAGCTCATGAAAAAACAATTGCTGCAACTGCTCTAATTGACTTTATGTTATCAATGGAAGAAAATAGTAAATTACAGCATAAGTTTTATGCATCAAAATGATACTGTAACGGTAGTTGCATATATCTTTATAGTGTGATGCATCACATAAAACTTCCTCTGTTTATCTTTGAGCAAGCATGACTAAACAAACTCCTCTTAATGCATCCAGGCCTACTTGATCCCAAGTTCACAACCAAGAAACAAGATATTGATAAAATGCCCAACATGTGCAATTTCGTTTTTATATTACTTTCATCTAGTTTCCTAAATAGTGGACAGCATGATTAGGAGGAGAATCAATTTTGGGTCTACAAGAAAAAAAAGTGGGTAGGAGAAAACATGAATTAAAGTTAGACACCTAAGTTTTAAGTTGGGTACACTGCCAAAATTAAGTCAAGAAATGGGCAAGATATAATTATAGATAAGTATCGAGAGATTAATGTTATGGACGTACAAAGGTTAGGAAATAGGATCATAGCTCTAAAGTTTGTAATGGAAAGGGAGACTTTTAATGTGATCAGTGCTTTATGCACCACAGAAAGGTTAGAAGGGTGCCATAAGATAAAATTTTGGGAGGATTTAGAAGCTTTAGTCCAGGTAATACCATTAGGAGAAAAGATTTTTCTAGGAGGGGATCTAAATGGTCATGTAGGGTAGGGAGCACATCTAGAAGATACAAGGATTTAAACGGGGGTTATGGTCTAGTAGAAACAAATGCAGAAGGTTATGTCCTCAAATTAATTTCTTTTTCATACGGAAATCAGAAAGAGAATTTTGCATGGACTGCAAAGTCATTCCTAGAGATAGCTTGACCACCCAACATAGAATCTTGGCCATGGATGTAAGAATTGGGAAGAGAGTAAGAAGAAAAGGCCAAAGATAGGATCAAGCGGTGGCAATTGAAAGAAGAAAAAACTTCCATCAAAGAGTTATAGAAGGGAGTTAGGAAGCACATGGAAGTGTAAATGATATGTAGGACAAGATGGCTGAGGGGATTAGGAAAATAGCAAAAAATATTCTTGGAGAATCAAGAGGTTGGGGATCTAACAGCAAAGAATCTTGGTGGTGTAATGAAAGTGTGCAAAATAAAGCAAAGGTAAATATGGTATGTAACAAACCATGGTCCTAGTGTAAGAATGTTATAAATTGGGGAAAATAAGTGTTAGCTAGGAAAGAAACCAAAAAGGCAGTAAGTGAGGTGAGAGCTAGACCTTTTGATGGGTTATACCAATCCTTAGACACCAAAGATGGTGAGAGGTATTTACAATCTTGTTAAAAGAAGGGAAAGAAAGTCAAGACAAGAGACTTTGGTCAAGTGAAATGCTTCAAGGATCAAGACGGTAAAGTCTTGGTTACCAAACAAGATGTTCAAGAAAGAAGAAAAAAATTACTTTCACAAGCTATTTAAAGAAAACTACATTTTTGGTTCCAGATAAGCTAAACACGAGGAGAACTAAAATTATACCTTCTATCATAAAATTTGAAAGCCTGAGGTTAAAGAAGCATTGAAAAAGATGGCAAACTGCAAAGCAGTTGGACTGGAAGAGTCTAGGTGAGAACGGTATTAGTTGGCTCACAAAGTTGTTCAACAAGATTATGAGGAATAAGAAAATTTCAGAAGAGTGGAGGAGTACTCTAATCCCTATTTATAAGAACAAGATATACAAAATTGCCCAAATTATAAGGGGATAAAGCTCATGAGTCATATTATGAAGTTATGGAAAAGGGGAATTAAGTGGACTAGTGGAGAATGGAGACTAAGACAAGAGACTCACATTACTAAAAATCAATTTGGTTTTATGCCTAGGTGATCAACTGTGAAAGCAATAAACTTGCTAGTTGCTAAAATATTTAATGGAGAGAGATCGAAGAAATAAAAAAGATCTAGATATGGCCTTCATTGATTTGGCAAAGAGTGCTAAGAGCCTAAGAGAGGTATTGTGGAAGGCCCTAGAGAAGAAGGAGTTCGTATTACATATATTCGAGCAATCAAGGATCACAACTAGTGTAAGAACATATAACAGGGTCACATCAGATTTTACTATAATCATTGGACTGCACCAAAGGTCAACTTTGAACCCTTATCTCTTTACCTTTCTCTTGGACGTGTTTACTTCAATGCCATGATGCATGCTTTTTACCAATGATATAGTTCTAGTTGGAGAATCAAGCGAGGAAATAAATAAAGTTAGAGGTGCAAAGACGAGCTTTGAAAGCCTGTGGCTTTTGCTTCAGTAGAAGACGGAGTATATGGAATGTAAGTTTAGCAAGAGATGCAACAACCCTAGCATAGAAGTAAAACTTGGAGAGTATACTTCAACACAAGTTATGTGGATTAGGTATCTAGGGTCCATCATATAAAACAACAGAGAAATAGAGGGAGATGTAAACCATAGGATTCAAGTGGGATGGAGAAAATAGAGTACTTTGGGTATCATTTGTGACAAAAAGGTACCAATCAAGCTTAAAGGAACATTTTATTGCACAACTATAAGACTTGCAATGTCGTATAGAGCTTAATGTTGAGTGGTAAAAAGCAAGAGAAAAAACTCAATATTGCAAATATGAAAATATTGAGTTAGATGAGCAGACACCTTAGACAAGATAAAATTAGGAACGAATCTGTTAAGAGAAAAAGTTAGAATAGCTTCCATTGTAGAAGATATGGTAGAAACTCACCTAAGGTGGTTTGGACATGTGTAGAAAAGACATGTAGAACCCCCAATAAGGAGAGTAGATTGGATGAAAGGTAGCTTGATTAATATAGATAGAGGAAAGTGAGAAAAATTATATGTAAAACCATTAAAAAGGATTTAGAAGTCAACAGTTTGTCCATAAACATAAGACAGAACATTATGACATCATTTGATCCATGTAGACAACTTCACCTAGTAGGAAAAGGCTAGGTTGTTGTTGTTGTTGTTCCACTAGTTTCTTGAAAGTAATGGGAATAATTAACTTGGACAAATGCGTATGATGCCTTTCAGGAGAACCCATAGTTAACCAAAGCCAAACTAGATTGCATGACAATAACAAAATATACTTCTTCAGATTTGTAACCCTTTACTTATTAAAAATATTAATAAAAGTAATATTTTGATCCATAATTAAGAAATCCAAAGAACAAGAGTCCAGAACTAGCTTAGGACATTACCCCATTTTGAGCTCCTTCAAATCCATCCGACTAGCTACATTTAAAAGACCACTTGGTCAATAATTTATTGTTTGTTCTGAATTCTGTAAATGATTTAGAAGAAAATATCAATGCTAACCAGCACTTTTCTTCTGCTGTCCTCTTTTCTTCTTTTGCTGTTCATATCTATATTTGCTGTAAAGAAGAAAATATAAGGATCACTTATTTACAAGGTCAAACAATTCGCAAAGCATAAGTATACAAGATTGCAAGTGCTCAATCATGTCAAATGGAAGTAGAACTAGGTATAGCCTTTCACACAGATTTATTTGATTTTGTCAAGCAAAAGTCAAAATGCGAATGTCTTTCATGAAAATACTACATGTATGTGAATTAATCTCCCCGTTGATTCCCCATTACTTATTGCTCAATCATGTCTTCACAACACCCCCATCCCAAAAAAATATAGAAGCACAGCATCTATTTATAGACCCCTGAATGCAATCGATACTCCCACCTTCGCCACCACTATCCCCTAAGTCATAAAAATTGGAACATAAAGTAGTTGCACAAGGCCAGAAGCAAGAAAAAGTGGAAACCAAATTTTATTATTCGTCTATCAACCCAATTCAAATTACTTAATGTTCAATTATAGTTCAACATGTATACAGGCAGGTCATTAAGTGCTAAATTTATCAATGGACACCCAAAATTGCAATTTGACACAGATAAACTTTATAGTTGATACAGCCATCAATCAATCAGTATTGTAATACTAGATTTGTTGAGCATTAAAAAAAAATGTATGAAACAACTAAAAATGCAGAGTTTTTTTTCCTCAGGATATACAAAGTTCATACCTGTAATTCATTATTCTAACAACAGGAGGATCTGCATCTGGGGATAATATTACCTGACCCAAAAAGAGAAAGAAAATAAGTTTATACATTCCTGTCACAAGTAGCCCACACTCCGATGCAGGTGCAAATGAAACTGTCCACTGAATTACTGTGAACTGACTCGAAGCAATTAGGCTTTCAACACCATAGTAAAATGGGTTTCAATCACTTTTTGTTGTGATATCTGTCTAAGTGAAATTATATTAACCACTTCCTCTTTCTATTTATTGTCCCTTTTATCATGTACAGACTACGAAATATAGTGTAACTAAACAAGTGTAACCATAAGAAAATAAACAATAGCTACCCCAAGAAGTCAAAATGACACATCCTTTGTAGATAAGTTATATTAATTGAGCTGAAATTCAATGGCAGAACATAGACAACTAAAGATTGTACTTCAGAACTCAGACACGCACACACAAAAGGAGGGGAAAATGAGAAAAACATGACATTGTCGCCAACAAATAGATAGAAAGTTTAAATATAGATGCAGCAATCTCAGGGAAAAGACACCATACCAAGTCAAGTTCGACATCTTCAGCCATTTGAATGGCGTCATCAATTGACACTACTCCAACCTACAAAACCATAACAACTTCAGTACCCTCCGCTAGCTTCAGACCGAATTAGAAAGTTTCAGAACTCGAAGAATACAATCCTCGCATTAATCAAAACTTATAAACGTAGCTTTTTCCACACGTGCGTGCTTCTTTAGCGAATAAAATTAAAAGCGTTGAAATAAGGAAAGAAAGAACAAACCATATTCTGGTTCTGATCAATAAGCCTCACGGAATCTGACCTATTTCAAATTCAAAGCATTATTAATCACGAAACTCCAACAGAAACCGAAAAGAGAGGAATTGGCGAGGAATGAGTAGAGTACCTGAGAGTGGAGAGGTCGAGAGCTTGTTCGTCGTCGGAGTCGGACTGGCGCCTCCGGGAGTAGCCGGAGTTGGAAGAGCGGGGGCCGCCGCCGCCGTAGCGGGCGGCTACGTAGGAGAGAGAGGTGGAGAGAGAAGAGTCGAATTTGAGGGAATAGAGTTTGGAGAGGGGAAGGCCGAAGAGTTTAGAATCAGAAGAAGAGAAGAGAGGAGAGGGTCTGGCATGACAGTGAAAGAGTTTGAAGGGTAAGGTGGTGATGCCAGCCATGGCGCGCGGACCCTTCACGCTTCAACTCTGTTGCATATCTCTTATCCTAAACTGTGAGACACGTACTAGTTCTAGTGAGAACTTTAAAATTGAAAACAAAATGTTAAACAAAAGAGTTTAATAATCATGTACCGTCACTGTAAAAAAATGTATACTTCAACCAATTAAAATTTACCATTAATATAACTTTTAAGACTATTATTGTAAAAATTAACAAATTTACAATATATAATGATTTGTGATTGAATGACAGTATAAAATTGTTTTACACTGTCAGTGTATGACTTTTTTTCTCTAAACAAAATATAAGTCAAACATATAAGTCTAATATGTAATAAAAAAAATAGGTTATGCATGGAAAGTGTAAAGTAATTTTACACTATCATCTAATCACAAACTATCATGTATGATAAGTTTGTTGACTTTTACAATAACTACTTTAAAAGTTATACTAACGATGATTTGTGATTAATTGATAATGTAAAAAAAATTACACTGACAATACATAACCATTAAACTCATATAATAAACCTCTATTTTTTTTATTTCATTTATTTCTTCATACAAGTATTTCTTTAGATATATAAGTCTAATATAGTATAATAAAATAAATAAATAAGGTGGGTACCAATAACATAAAACAATTTTATTCTATCATTTAATTACAAACTATTATATATAATAAGTTTGTTGACTTTTATAATAATTATTTTAAAAGTCATATTAACAATAATTTTTTATTAATTGACAATATAGAACTTTTTATACTAACCATGCATATTTACTAAACTAAAAAAAATGTGTTTAATCTTACAGAATAATTTTCCTTACTAAAAGTAAATAAGCTTTACATAAACTAAGACCTCATTTTATTACATGGTAAAGAATTTTTCATTTTTTTCTAAAATATTTTCTTGCTAATTATCTTATTAATGGGGAAAGTATTAAATATTTTTTTACATGTTTAACATATTAAATATGTTTATTTTCATTAAAAGATTATTTATTGTATATCTACGATTACGTATAATGTAAAAAGCATTAAATATACCTTCTTAAATACTTTAAATTACTTTAAAAAAAAACAAACATGATTATTATGTCAGATACTTTTTAATTAAAAATTTCAATTTTTAATTTTTTATTATGTTTCTATAAATATGTAATAGAAAAAAAATTACCATGATGATTGATAAATATCTTCTTTATAAAATATTATGGGATAATAAAAAAATTTAGTTATTTATTTGGTCCCTATAGTTGTAAAAACTTTATCTTTTAGTCCCTACACTTAGAAATAATTTGTTTTAGTCCATATACAAGCACTTTTGGTTCCATTTTGGCCCTTGTTGTTAGTGACTTAATAACGTTGTTAAGTCCAAGTTTTTTAAAACTACTACAAAATTGAAATTGACAGTGTAAAATTGCCAAAAAAAATTGGCGGTTGTTAACCACCACAAATTAAAAAACAAAAAATTCTTTTATATTGTTTTCTTTTTCCTTCTTTTATATGATAATTGTTGCCATTATTGCTCTAAGAAAGATGAGTGAGGAGTGGCATCCTCTTTCTTTTGCTAGAGCACCACCTCCTTCATGATCTTGGAGCTGAGGTTGGGAGCAATGAACTTCTCTTCATGCTAGTGTCTTTTTGGAGCTTTCGAAAGCTTCTTAATTTGTCTTTACAGGGTCGACACCGTATAGATTGAACGATTTCGCATTCTGAATCCACTCCTTCCTCTCTGCCATTCTTCACTATAATCACGAAAAGAAGGACAATAATGGATAAGGTAAGGTCATTGAGTAATGACGAACTTTACTTCTAGTTACAATGGCTTTATCGTTTACGATAAGAAAAGAATGAGATTTTTTATATATAAAAATTTATATAAGAAAAAAAAAGGAAAAAAATCTCTGTTTTTTAATTATGGCGATTTGTTAATCGTAGAACTGGCAAAATGGATCGCCTGGACCTGTTGGACCAAGGCGTGAAAAACAGGTCGGGTTGGGCCAGCCCTGAATTCATTATAGGCTTTGTTTTTTCTAGCCTGGCCTGGTCCATTGGACCCATTAGACCAAGCCAAATTGGCCTATAGTAGTCTTTTTCTTGAATTTATATATATTTTACAAAGAAAAAGTATATTATACATACATACATACATATATATGTGTGTGTGTGTGTGTGTGTGTGTGTGTGTATTATCGTGCCAAATAGGGCCGATGCTTTTTGGACCTATTTTTTTATAAGCCCAGCCCGACTAATCAAGCCTATCAAGTCGAGCCAATTTGGTCCAAATTTTTTAGGCCAACATTTTAATGACTGAACCCTACTTGACCCGTCAGTCTAGGCTAATTTTGCCAGCTTTAGTTGACCACCAAAATGTGAAGTTTGTGTAATTATAAAAACCAAATGAATAATTAGATCTAATGAAAAATATTATAAAAGAATATAACATTTCTCATCAATATAGAATTAATATGAGAATCATAATATGAATTGCTAGATATATACACAATAAAAATACAAATAAGTGTTGAATCTTGGAACAGAAAAAAAAAAAAAAAAGTTTTTTTTTATTAACAATGAGTATTTAAGAGACAACTAACATTATAGATGAAAATAAGTTAAATATTTTAGAGTAAACTCCCAAATTAGTCCTTGAATGTGGTAAGCGTTGTCAGTTTAGTTTATAAATTTAATGAACAAAAAAAGTTTTTGAATTTATAATCGTCATTAAAGTTAGTCCTTCCATTAAAACTTCTTTATTAACTTTAATGGAACATCCTATATAACATGTCTAGTTTACGAATGCATGGACTATTTTGAAGATTTTAAGATTAGATATAAAAAGTTGCAAACCCTTTAATTTTGTCCCTAAATTTAACACTCATTCATATTAGTCCATTAATTTAATATCTATTGTCATATTAATTTCTTATGAAGTGTCATTGTTAGAGCAACTTTAGTGGTGTAAAAATAAAAACCCATTTTGGGTTTCTTAAATGGGTCCCACAGCTCCACATCATTTTTAAGCAACTCTTAAGCAATTTATACATATTTTGCTCCAATGCATATAATTTTAAGGACCTCTTAAGCAACCCACACTTTTATATTTTTTTATTTGCACTTCATTTTGTGTTAAATAAAAATATTAATACACTTTATTTTAATTAATATGCCTAATTAAATTTAAATAATTATAACAAAAATACAAGTTAATTAATTATTACCATAATAAATAAATAAATGACTTCTTCTTCAGTGTTGTCCTCAAGTTGTTCATCTACGATTTGGTTCCAAAGTGCATCAAAATCGATGTTTGGATTCATTGTATGGATGATTCAAGCATAACAAAATGAGAAAACAAGATTGCAAAGTTTGATGAGAGGATGAGAGAATGAGGGAACAATGGACAATTATATAAGATGACCCATAACGGCTAGTTTCATAACGGCTAATTTTTCATAACGGTTAGTTTTATAACGGCTAGTTTTTCATAACGGCTACTTTCATAACAGCTAATTTTTCATAACGGCTAATTTTATAACGGCTAGTTTTTCATAACGGCTAGTTTTTTTCATAACGTTAGTCTCATATCAGTCAGTTTTTCATAAAGGATAATTTTTTCATAATGATTAGAACATAACAAGGAATATAAATAAAAGTACAACATTAATTTAGTTTCGTAACTTTTACCTAATATAACTACAGTACAACTCATGATCTTTGCGCTAACTTTCAGACATCATAGATGTATCCTTCATAAGGATATCATACAACATACAAATGTTTTCTGTCTCCTTTGCCTCAGCTATTTTTTCCATGACTGCATTTTTTTCCTTTATAGCATTTTCCATGCCAGTCAAATCAACTTTGTTAGAAGACGTTTCAACTCCTTTTCCTTTGCTCTTCCTCTTTGCTGCCTTTTGTCCCATTGGGCGAGCCGTTGCTGCTACTGGGTCATATTTTGAACGATCGATTAGCACCTCTATGTTAGAAGATGATGAATGCCCCCCAAAAGCATATGTTTTTGTTCTTTTTGAAGAGTTTTCCAATGATTCTCCCTTCCATTTTGGTTCATCCTTCAACAAACGCCATGCATGCTCAAAATTAATTTTTTCGCGTACATCTTGCGAATAAATCTTGTATGCATCAGCCATGACGTCCTTCTCTGAGCTTCCACTTTTCTTTTGATTAACAGCTTCCTTGTAGCAACCAACAAACTTCTGGACTGCAGTATTTATTTGAAACCATTGTGATTTTAGTTGAGTCGGTTCCCTTCCTTGAAACTGCTCGTGGTAGCTATTATAATTATTGTTGATTCTCAACCAAAAACCAATTCTCGTTTAATCAACTCCTATAATTGCATCCTTCAAAATGTTCAGCCAAGATTGAATTAGTAGTGTGTCTTCGTCCACTGAGAATCTGGCACGAGTTTTTTTTTTTGAGTACTATGTCTTCCTCCTTCATCAAGCGTGATATTTTCTATACCAACTGGAGACTTGGACATCGACCCAAATGGGGATTCGGGTTTGTTGTTAAGAGACTCCACACTACCGTTGGTACCCAATGGAGGCCTATACCACATTGCGGGGTTGGTTGGTGGTGGTGGATACATAAAATACTGAGGATTTTGAGGATTGTCACTGGTAGGAGGTGGTTGGTTTTGCAAAAAATTTATGTAACACTGATAGTTAAACTGATTGGGATCCATTTGAGTGAAAAGAAATAAGATTAGGAATTGATAGCAACAAAATAATAAACTGAGTGTTGAAAAGTTGTGTGCAAAAATGAAATCAATTGAACCCTTATTTATAGCAATTTTCCAATGGTAACATTTTGTAAATAGTAATATACTAACGGTCAATTCTATTTGCTGAGTGTTTTTTTTTTTCTGGTTTCAAATGGTCATATGATCACATAATTTTAATTCAATCCTAGAAGCTTCCAACGACTCCATTTTCTCAACTTCTCCCAAATCTCGAGACCCCCCTACCCCCACACCTATAGTCATTTCATCTGCCTCCCCCCCCCAAACCTCGTCTCCTTCCCCACCCTTCTCCTCCTCTCCCCCAAGCTTCTGGTCTGTTCCTCCCCCCCCCCCCTCGATCTCCTTCCCCACATGTCTCCTCCTCTTCCCCCAACCTCAACCCCCATGCGAATCATCTTCCCCACCCCCAACCCTATACGAATCAGCTCCCCCCACCCCAACCCCCACGCATCTCCTCCGCCCCCACCCCCAACCCCGTCACGCTGATCTACCCCCACCCTTAACCATATCGTGCTTTTCTCCCCCCACCCCCAAAGTCGTCACACCTCCTCTCCACCCACCCTCAATCGCGCTTCTCCCCTCCCCTCACTCTTCTCCTTCCCCATGACCCCTAACCCGTCGTGGTCCTCTCCCCCCCTCCCAAGCCCGGCGCACTCATCTTCCTCTACCCCCATCCACGGTGTCGATCTAGCTCCCCGCGACCACCAACGCGCCGATCTAGCTCCCCTCGACCACCGATGCGTCGATCTAGCTCCCCGCAACCACCGACGTGCCGATCTACCTCCCCACCTCCACTGACGCATGGATCTTGCTCCCTAGCTCCACGGACGCACCGATCTCACTCCCCACTAACCTGCTTGTAAATAATTTTTTGTTGTAATTTTTTTAATAGTCATTATTATAATATTTTGTAATTTAGTTCTGGACTGGTTTTGTGGTTTAAAGTTATGATTTTTTTCCAATTTTGAATCTGGTTCTTCTTCACCTCTGTTCTCTTTTTTTCATTTCTTCATCACCAGTATTGCAATGGTGGTTGGTTGGATAAAATGATTTTTTTAATGATAAGAAATGGATGCTTGTAGAAGATGCATTTCTTAATTTTAGGGAACCGGTTGTGCCACGTTGCTTCCTCCAACGCTGAATTAAATTTAAGATACGGTTGCTTAAAAATAAGCAACCCCTACGATACCATGTTAAAGATGCTCTTAGCACTTAACACTTTAAGTACCTTCGTGGCACACATGTAAAATGACATTCGTGTCCTAATTAGCAAAAACTATAGTTCCACATCTTTGTATCAATTGTACGTGTTATTTATAACTATGAGTTTCTTCCTCTAAAATGATGAACTAATTTTAAGACTTACCCGAGTTTTCAATATCAAGTTCCCTTCCTATATCTACTATTTAATAGTAGTATGTGGCTACAACCAACATTTTCTCTACAAGAGAAATGCTAATAATATACTCTCTGACACACTATTTTAAACACACTCTTTACTATTAGTTAAAATTTATTAAAAATCACAAGATTTTATAAGTTTCAAATCCTATTTAATAAATTTTTCTTGTAATTTTTAATAAATTTTAACCAATAAAAATAAATATGTTAAAAAATATGTTACTAATACTCATTTTTCTACAATAGAAATTAAGACCATATATTATATTCTCTCTCCCCCTTAATTTTTGTGTAATGATAAATTAAGAACTGAAATGTTGCAGGACAGGAAAAGTTGGCTGGAGAATCCACATTAGGCTACGACATAGTGACACACGATTTATTTTCTTTCCCTCGATATTTTGTTTTTCATAGTGTCGTTATGAGAAATGCGGCAATACCGAACCTAATTTATGTTTTGAATGACAAATACTGGTAACTGCTCTAAATTATTATGATATTTGCTAATTCAAATGTTATTGAAAAATATAGGCAAATATAAAATATTTTCCTTCAAATAAAAAACTTCAAGTGCAATTCTTAATAAAAATATCAGGCAAGATAAGCATAGTTGTTGGATGGAATGAAAAGAAAGCAACATAATTTTCCATTGGCGAATTGATCAACAAGACAAGAACAGTAAGTTTTTTCGAATCAGAACATATATTAATAAACCCGAACTGCATATAATTACATTAATCTCAGCTCCATCTCTGAAATTACAGTGATCCCATGAAGCTAAAAAAACTTTTATTCACGATTCATTAAACCTTGCATCCCTAAACTTATATTATTAGCCCAAACAAGAGAACTGGCAGAGTACCTATTAACAAGAACCCCTGCCTCGATTCACACTACAACCAAAGTTTTAAGTCAGTCACGTCCAGAAGCTCAGTCAACTTCTTCAATCTTAGGTCCCGCGCCCGAACCAGAGCCAGAGCCAGAGCCACCGCCAGGCATGTCATCACCCATAGGCACGTCTCCACCAGCACCACCCTGGTACATCTTCGCAATGATGGGGTTGCAGATCCCTTCCAACTCCTTTTGCTTGTCCTCAAATTCATCCACTTCAGCCAACTGGTTCCCCTCCAACCACTGTATGGTATCCTCCACAGCCTTCTCAATCTTCTCCTTCTCATCCGGGCTCAATTTCCCCCCAATCTTCTCATCCCTTATCGTGTTCCTCATGTTGTACGCATAATTCTCTAGCGAGTTCTTAGCCTCCACCTTCTTCTTCACCTCCTCGTCCTCCGCCTTGTACCTCTCCGCGTCCGTCACCATCTTCTCAATCTCCTCCTTGCTCAACCTCCCCTTGTCGTTGGTAATCGTGATCTTGTTCTTCACCCCAGCAGTTTTATCCTCAGCAGACACGTTCAAAATACTATTAGCGTCCATATCGAAGCAAACATTAATCTGAGGCACTCCTCTTGGTGCAGGAGGGATCCCAGTGAGCTCGAACTTCCCAAGAAGGTTGTTGTCCTTCGTTCTCGCGCGTTCTCCTTCGAACACTTGAATCAAAACCCCGGGTTGGTTATCAGAATAGGTGGAGAAAATCTGCTCCTTCTTGGTGGGAATCGTGGTGTTTCTCGGAATCAACACAGTCATAACACCACCAGCGGTTTCGAGCCCGACACTAAGCGGTGTCACATCCAACAGCAACAAATCCTGAACCTTCTCATCTCCTTCACCGCTCAATATCGCAGCCTGCACAGCCGCACCGTAAGCAACAGCTTCATCGGGGTTAATGCTCTTGCAAAGCTCTTTCCCGTTGAAGAAATCCTGCAAGAGTTGCTGAACCTTCGGGATCCTCGTGGACCCTCCAACTAGCACAACCTCGTGAACCAGACTCTTGTCTATCTTCGCGTCACGCAAACACTTCTCCACCGGCTCCATGCACTTCCTGAACAAATCCATGTTCAGTTCCTCAAACCTCGCCCTCGTAATCGTCGCGTAGAAATCAACCCCTTCGTATAAAGAATCGATTTCGATCGTTGTCTGCGCGGTGGAGGACAATGTCCTCTTTGCCCTCTCGCACGCCGTCCTCAACCTCCTCAACGCTCGCGCGTTCCCACTAATGTCCTTCTTGTGCTTCCTTCTGAACTCAGACACAAAGTGATTCACCATCCTGTTATCAAAATCTTCACCCCCGAGGTGAGTATCACCGGCGGTGGCCTTCACCTCGAAAATCCCCTCCTCGATGGTTAATATCGAAACATCGAACGTGCCACCGCCTAAGTCAAAGATAAGCACGTTCTGTTCACCTTTTCTCGAAGCCTTCTTGTCCAATCCATACGCAATAGCAGCGGCAGTGGGTTCGTTAATTATCCTCAGCACGTTCAAACCCGAAATTGCCCCTGCGTCCTTCGTCGCTTGCCTCTGCGAGTCGTTGAAATACGCAGGGACGGTGATCACGGCGTTCTTCACCGCGTGACCGAGAAACGCCTCTGCTACTTCCCTCATTTTGATCAACACCATCGAGGATATCTCTTCCGCCGCGAATTTTTTCTCCTCGCCCTTGTATGTGACCACGATCATGGGCTTGTCGCCCGGGCCCGGTACGACCTTAAACGGCCACAGCTTCATGTCGTTTTGGACCGACGCGTCGGAGAATCTGCGACCGATTAAACGCTTCGCGTCGAAGACGGTGTTCTGCGGGTTCATGGCGACTTGGTTCTTGGCCGCGTCGCCGATGAGCCTCTCCGTGTCGGTGAAGGCCACATAAGAGGGGGTGGTTCGGTTGCCTTGGTCGTTGGGGATGATCTCGACGCGGTCGTTTTGCCACACGCCCACGCAGCTGTAGGTGGTTCCGAGGTCTATGCCTATGGCTTTGCCTTCCTTTGTCGCCATTGATTACAGTGTTTCTCAGAAAAGAAAATTTTCAGAATTGGAGAGTTTATTGTTTGTAGAGTAGTTTCGTATGTGCGAATGTTGTAAGCGAGGAGAGAGAGAGAACCGAAAGCGCAATTTATAGTCACCGCAACGAGTTCGAGAATTTACTCGGTTAGCGAAGAAAGTATCAGAGTGGGCTAGACACTTCTCGAGTGTTTGGTTATGTTCCAGAAAGGGAAAGATGGTAAGAAAGATGAATCGAGAAGTATTCACTTTTGGCGGTTAATTCACATTATTTTATTAATACAAATTTATTATTTGGTAAAGTTTGAGTGAATTTTATTAATATAAAAATTGCGCACTGGAGTCTTTTAATAAAATTTAAATGAAAAATATCAGATAATAAATAATATATTTTAAAAGTATATTAAAATTAAAAATGGATTTCTATGTTAAAATTTGACATAATAAAATTGTATACAAATTATGTATCTATTTTTAATAGACATTAAATAAGAGGAATTTTATAAAAATTAATAAAAAATACATATAGTATCTCTTTAGTATATACATAATTGACACTATTTATTTCTCTTTTTATCACATGGAATTAGTTATCATATTTACACTTCTCACATTTTTATTTTTATCCCTCCCTAAATCAAATATCTACCAAGTTCTCAAAACAAATTAAATATCTAAAGCACATAGTAATCAGATACATCATTTTCCTATATACTATGTTTTCACCTGTTTGATTTTTGAGGTAAATCGATAGTGGACCTAACGGTAACTAGAGCATCTATGATCCTACAGCATCTAGAACTAGACTAAAATTGAAGAGTTTTGGATGGAAGCTGAATTGAGTGGCCCACGTGGAGAAAATAAAGAGGGAAGAGGTGCGGTGCGTGGCAGTGTCGATGATGGTTTTAATACACGTGTTGAAAGGAGGAGGATTGCAAAATGGAAAACAATGACAAGAGTTGAACAAGGATCTAAGGATGAGCTATGCGAAATTCATCATATCAATAAAATCATCTTAACACTTTAATCTATATCTCTTGATAAATAATTATAGGTATTTACTTTAATGTTAGCATATATTCTAATGTTTTTGAACAAATTATCTATTCTGGAGATTGAAGAGGGAAATAGACGTTTAAATATTTACGAGAAAAAAAATCAATATATCATAAAAAAATGGGGTTTATGAAATATTTATAAAAAGAGAGATACGATCATTCCTATCACGAATGGATTTAAATGGGGGCATATTCATCACATTTAAAATTAGAGTTTAATTTTTTAAATAAATACACCATTAATTAATTAAAATATATTCAAAATATAATTAGTAAAATAATTATTACAAAAGTTAATAATCTTACCATGCATAATAATTGAGTAAACTACCATTTTCGTTCCTGAAATTGCGAAACGTTATAGTAGTCCCTAAAATTAGAAAAATATTAATTAAATTCCTAAATTATAAATTTGTTAATCACATTAATCTTTGTTGGTAGTCAGACCTTAACTCTGTTAGTGAAATTGTGATGTGGTACGTTATTTACCACATTGGTAGCCACATGTCATGCCATTTAAATGCACATTAAAGGACACATCATCAGGAATTTTAATGACATACTTTTGGCCTAAAATGAGTGTGAATGAAGGGAAAAGTGAAAGGTGAAGAATTAATTATTCTCCCTTTTTTTACTTAAGCCCTAATATGTTAACTTATGACCCTTTATTTCTCTCTTCTTGCCAACCATTATTGTCTCATTTTTCTTGCCACTGAAGCATTCATCTTCTTCCTTCAAGCCATAATCTTGCGCATGAGTTGTTGAAGGTTGTTTTCGACGAAAGGCAATTTTTCAACAAAGTGGAAGGTGATTAAGTTAAATCCCCTATTCGTTTTGTTGTGGATTTGTGTGTATGTGTGTGTGTATTTGCTATTAACGTGGGTGCTTTCACATGTCGTTGTTTTTCATTTTCTAACAAAAGGGAGTTATGGCTTTGTTTAATGAGGGGTGTTTGTAGGGTTTGGCGAAGTAGATGAAATGTTCTTCTTCTTCTTTTTTTGCAAAGTAGATGAATTATAGATGTTATTGTCTGACCCTTATTGGGTCTATGTGGGTGTGTTGTTACACTACCCTTATGTTGACCCTATCTTTATGTCCTTGTTGTGCCCTTGTGTTTGCATTTTGTTTTAATATATCTGTTACTATTTTGGCCATGCCCAAGATGGTATACACTTGTATTGAACCATGGAGGCAAGTTTGTCAAAAATGACAATAATAAGTTGGAGTATTATATAGTGAAATTGATGTTTGGGAGAACATGGATTCATACATCATAAACTTATTTTTCCTAATCAATCTGGTCAAGCATCAAAGACATTATAACAAGGTTAAGCACTTTTATTGGTTGGTAGATAAGGGAATGGATTAGACATATGTTTGCATAAGTTTACCTGTGATGTTGATATATTGGACATGATCATCTATGCATGCACAATCAATGTGAGGTAGAGTTGTATTATGAACACCCAGTTAATGATGACCTTATGGACTTGGGTTGCCCTTGGGAAGAAATTATAAATGGTGATAACGATAAAAGTGCTAGTCTTAATATAGTTGTTTTGGGGGGGGTGTAATGCAAAAGAAGTAAGTGGTGATGATGAGCACTTGTCAATAAGTGGTGATGAGGAGTTGTCAAATCAAAGGAGTTCAAAATCCTCAACCTATGGAAGTGGAGCACAATGCACAAAAAGATGAAGAGTTCTCAAATGAACTTTTTTACTTACTTAATGTAGTAGATGGTGAAGATTATTTGGTTGTTGATCATGTCAGTTCATGGGAGAGTGAATATGAATTAAAAGATAACCATTTTAAGAAGTTTGGTCAAAGGAAGGTGTATGCAAGTATAGTTGAAAACCCCTTATGTGAGAGGTAAAAACCACGAGACTTGATTCAAAAAAATCTCTATTATGAAAATAATGAGCATAACAAAGTTTGCAATCAACAAGGACATCACAAATTACCCCTACTCACTACCAAGAAAAAAGTGGAAATCACTAAGAGCAACATTCAATAATAAATACTCATAAATGATATAATAGCAGTAACCATAAAAGGACGAAGAAATAAAATTTCGACCATTAAGATAGAAATTCCATAAACGAGGGATAAAAGCTCTAAAATTCTAGCAAAAATAAAGCACAAACGAGTACTCTATAACTCATAGGGAACATGATTCTCTAACCAAAATAGCACATTGCACAAAGGAAGTGTTGTATTTTTCAGAGAAGAAAAGAAGTGTTGCTTTTTTCAAAAACAAAATAAGAATGTCACGCCTCCTAAAAAGTTGCACCATGTTTATATATTCACAAACGCCTACACTTTCTTTTTTATAAATGACACTCTTTCCAATTTTCCTTTTTTTTTTTTAATCTTTGAAAGTAAAATGCTATTGGTCCACTTGAGAAGGATGACACCAACAAACTCCCCTTGACTCAAGTTAAGGCACAAACCATATCGATAGTTAAATAATGAGTTTCAAAATCCTCTTATAGTGGAATTTTGATAGAATACAACTTCACGATAGGCGAGAAAATTTTGTCAAAGTCAAATCGCTCATTTTGACAATAGCCCCTAATAACTAAATTAACATTGCATCTTGGAATGAAAGAAGTATCAACAATATTCATCTTGTGAACTAATCGATTTTGCAAAGCAATCTTGTATTTAAGTAACTTGACTGGCTCAATAGCTTTTCAATAGCACCCAAGCTCCCACCCCCACCCCCCCAGTTAGTGAGAAAATATATTTGTCATAAACAGAGATAACACATTATCTAGTAGACCGTCTAAGTGATGAAATTGATTTATCAACAATCCCACGAGAATTTTTTTTACCTCATCAACAACATCATCTTAGTTGCTCAAATAAGCTATATCAAGCATATGAGAGTCAAAAACTAGCTTAAGATCAACTAAGTCACCTGTACTAGGGGACTCTGATCTTCAATGCTTTAATTTTTCACGAAAACAATATAATGACTTTTAACAAGTTTCTTCTTAATAGGACCATAAAATTTGTAAGTGAACTCATCACCACCATAACCAACAAAGATACATTATCTCATATTTGCATCTAACACAAACATCTCATCTATAGGCACATCCACAAAAGCTTTACAATCAAAGACATTTAAGTGGTTATAAGAAACATCCTTGTCATGTCACACCCTATCAAGAATATCATCTAGCAAAGTAACAATTAAAGATAAGTTAATAATATAAGAAGACATATATAAAGCCTCACCCTGAAAAGGTTTAGACAACTTTGCTTTAGAAAGCAAACATTTAACTACTTACATTAACATCTTAATCATCTTTTCTACTACATCGCCATCAAAATGAGGAACCTAGGAGATAACTTTTGGAGTCTAATACCTTATTGTTTGCAATACTCATCAAACGATAAAGTATACTTACCATCATTATTACTAAGAATGCATTCAAACTTCTTCCCATTTCTTTCACAACAAAAGGTAGAAACTGCTTAAATACATCGAGCACTTGATTTTTTCTCTTCAAGGCATAAACTCAAAGTTTCCTTAAGCAGTCATCAATAAAAGAGACAAAGTAAAGTATACCACCAAAAATCCTAAGTCTCTATTGGACCACAAAGATCATAATACACCAACTTAAGCACCTTTAATTTTTAAGAAGGATGACCTTCAGAAGAAATTCTATAATTCTTATTAGCCAAGCAATGAGAAGAATTCTCTAGATTTGCACCATTTAAAGTTGAAAAAGATTTTTCTTGACCAAACAATTAAGTTCCTTTTTCATTTATGTGGTTAAGCCTCCTATGCCACAACCCTGATAAATTACTAGACTCAACTGCATTGATAGAGTTGAGAGAAACTAAAGCTTTAATCCAATATAAATCAGAACACTTCAATCCATATGCCACAACCAAAGAACTTTTGATGAGTTTTCGGTGTCTACCCAAAAGTATTAACATAACCATCACCATCAAGTACACTAATAGAAATCATATGCAAACGAATGTCTAGTGCATGCCAATATTTGACTTGGACATGTAGCACACATTTAAGCTAGCAAATTTTCCTGAAACATCTCTACTATCCACTTAGTCATGTAGGTTTAGATTATGTCTTAAGCTAAATAGTATTTTTGTTTCATTTTTCATTCTATTCAAAAATTCTACTTAAGTCATCTATTTTTCAAACTTAAACATGATGCACAATAATTTGCCTAAAATATTTTTCCTTTCCTCGTTGGACCAAAGTTGTCCCCAGTAATGGCCAAACAAGATAGTTTTCAAATTATATACTCAAATAAATACTTAACGTCAACACTTAATCAATTAAATCACAGCCTAATTAACTTTATTTCAATTAATGTGCCTTTAATGTTAAATTAATCTACATTAGTTCAAAAGCATGTGCCCCCTTAGTAATCAATCATAGATAAAAATAAATAAATAACTTGGACTTTCCTAACACTAAAGCAAAGTACAAAGTTGATAGTCAGTGACAATGAAATTTATTGTTTAATATTTTATAAAACATTTACGCATGGATAAATTATCATAGATGGGATAATATACATATTTATAAATTACAAATTATTAATATTAAAATATTCATTCAAATTTTCATCAACCATGAGTTACTCACGACTTACCTTTATCCTTTATTTTTCTACTAAGTACACTTCAAATATGTATATTGTGTTTGTTTCGATAGGAAACTAAAGGAAGGAAGAAGGACAGAAGGAAAGTCATCAAAAAAGTATTCGTTTCACTGTTTGGTTTGTTCGACAAAGGAAAGGAACAACATATTTACCTAGGTCCCACACGAAAGATGGTTCCTCACAATATTGGACAAAAAATGGAAGGAAAGAAACGTGTTGTAGTTAAAAAGACAAAATTGTTCATACCTTTTTCTTTTTCCTTTAGTTGTTGATGTACAATGCTCCATTTTAACAACTAATGCTAGGGTGGGAGAGGCAGGCAAATCCTCCATAGTGGGTAAGTTTTTGTCAACCATTAGATTTGGGCCATTTAACATCTATGGTTGAGAACTCTTAACTTGTGAACTGGAGGTAACATGTTTTTAAAATAAATATAAATAGAATATTATCTAACTGGATAATCCATGTTGAATAATTTAAATTAAGATTTCCAGCTGGGTTTGCAAATAATTTTATATTATTTGTAAAAGTAAATTTCGTTAATGGTTGTGAAAGTAAGTCATAGAAGACAATTTTGACCTTTTCGCTAGAACGAATAAGATGCACACCCCAGTAGGTGAATCATCCGTTAATTGTACTTTTCCTTGGATGCGGTAGCAGAAAATGTAGTTTATAATTGAGGTTATTTGGACATAATGAAGTAAGTGTGGTGTAGGTTGAAATCAAACCTGAATGATTTCACCATGCTAAAGATGTCATAGCTCAGGGAAAAGAGCTTACTAGAGATGAGATTGATTTTTGAATGCGTGATCATGGTGGAATTGAATTGGTTACAAAAGATGTAATGGCCACTTGTTTTAAGGAGTTTACCGTTGAAGAAAACAAGGCCGACGTTCAGCAGCGGTGGTCGACGATGTCGAACAACTCACATACGTAGAAGAAAAGCAGTCTGGCAATGCCGAAATGGCCGTAGAGTTCTTCGATGGCTTTGGGGAACACTAGTTTTCCTAACTTGCGCTCTTGCACGAGTCTCTTTGTCTCGATGAAGCGGCATGTGTAGCTGACAATGCTATCATTGAGTTTAACAACAAGGACCATTCTATCATCGTCAAAGAAGTGGTTTCCCATTGTGGGTTGGAACATTGGGTTGGCGCCATTATGGAGGTAGACATCGTTTATGGTCTCAGGGATTTATTCAAAGTGGATTATCTAGTTAGATAATACTCTATTTATATTTGTTTTAAAAACATGTTACCTTCGATTCACAAGTTAAGATTTCTCAATTGTAGATGTTAAACGGCCCAAATTCGACGGTTGACAAAACTTACCTGCTATGGGAGATTTGCATGTCTCTACCACCCTAAAATTAGCCCTATTTTAACCCATACACCTAGAAATCCCATCTCTTTCTTCCTTTTTGCTCCTTCTTATCTCTCTATTTTTTTCTTTCATTGGATTAATAGACAGAAAAGTGTTGATTTTGGGAACATAAAGATAAATCACAAAATCTACAACCCAAATTACAAAAATCACATGAGATTGGGAAGAAAATGGAGGGAGAAGAGGGATTTGAGAGGAAGGCTTAGTGATTGTGAATGTGATGGGACCACGTGACTTTGGTGGCGAGGGATTGAGAAAGAATATATGCGTTAGCAAATCCTTTAGTTTAAAAAAAAAAACAAACACCATAACTTTTTTAATTAAACAGCTGACGATTTAGAAAAACAATAAAGAATAAAGAAATAATATAATTATTTTTGTAGAAAAAATTATAAAATTGTCATTTTTAAATTTAATATAAAATATAAAAATATTCTCTTGTATAAAAAATATTTTTCCAAAAATATTTTTTTAGAAAAATATTAGTTAAGAGTATTTATGCCATTTTATATACATGACTTTTTATTTCTTTTCACTTTTTAATGATTAAACAAAAGGAAGGAAAAGTCATAACTTTTTTTTTCTTTTCATTTTCTTTTCTACCAAATAGTCTAAATAATTATTTCAATTTTTTACTTTTTTTTCTTTCTTTCATCTTTCTTTCCTTTTAGGATCTGTTTGTTAGTCAAAATATGATAAGATAAGATAGTATATGAGAGCAATATAATATAAAAGTAAGATAAACTTTGTTTTTATCCAATGTTTGATAAGATAGCATATGAGAGCAACATAATGTTATTGTGTTATACTATATTTAACATGAACTAAATAATGATAGGATATGATATAAATTAGGTTCACATGACAAAATGTCAAAATCAATCTTTTATCATTAAAATTATATATAATTTTTTAAAAAGTAACTTTTTATTTATTTTTAAAAATTTACAAGTTATAATTAAATTATGCAAATTTTTTACTTATGTACTTACTTTTCCTAAAATTATAAAAAATACATAATATTTATAAAATTATAATTATTATTCAAATATTTTCTTAAAAATATTTGAATAATAATTGTTTAATTTTTAATATTTTAATTAATAATATATCATAAAAATATATACGATAATATGTTAAATACAAATTTTTATATATACCAATGTACACCTACTTGATTTTTACTTAGAGTAGATTAGCAAGTTATAACTAAAAATTATCTTAAAATATACCAATGGTGTAGCTTGCTAATGTGCTTCAACTAAAAAACAAGTGATTGTAAGTTAGCAAATGTTTGTGGGATTTGCTAACGTATACCCACTTATTTTTTAGTTGGAGTACGTTAGCGCAAGCCATACCACTGATGTATTTTAAAATAATCATAGTTATAATTTGCTAGCATACTCCAACTAAAAAATAAGTAGATGTACATTGGCAAATATGTATATATATGTGTGTGTGTGTGTAGTGGAGAACAAAATATGGTATTCTCTTTATTATAGTTATATATAGAATTATAGATTATATACCCACTAGGGTTAGCCTAATGGTGGGATGTTTGGGTAATATGCATGATGTCATAAGTTCTAATATCAGTGTGATCATTGTACACAAAAAAAATTATAAATTATATATATTAAAGGTTTAAATATGTTTTAAGTCTTTGCAAATATAGCTTTGTCTAGTTCTAGTCCTTGCAAAAAAATTTGTTATTTTTAGATCCTTGACATTTTCTTGGTATTCTTTTTTAGTCATTATCATTAACTATAATAAATTTAGTGCTGATATGGCTAACAAAATAAAAATATTAATTAAGATAATGAAGGCAATGAAAAATATGTTAAATTAAGATAATTAGATTATTTTTAGGTTGTAATTCAATTAAGTAATGTATTTATTGTTTATATAAATAAAGTAATTACATATAATTTAATTTTATAATTTAATTTTAATTTTTAATATATTATAAATAGTGATTTTTATTGCTTTTAATTTCTTACTTTTTATTTCACTAATGTAATTTTAACATTGTAATTTTTTTTAAAAAAATTATAATTTGCTTAGACATTTATAATTTACTTTTAATATATTACTTTGATGTTATTTTTACATTATAATTCATTAATTTTAACTGATTGTAATATAATTTATTTTTTTAATATATCACAAGCAATGATTTTGTCTCTGAAGATAAAAGTAATATATTGAAAATAAATTATAAACGTCTACATAAATTATAATTTTCTTTTAAAAAATACAATGTTAAAAGTAAATTAGTGAATTGAAAAGTAAGAGCAATATTAAAAGCAATAAAAAATATTATTTATAATATATTAAAAATTATAAATAAATTATAAAAGTAAATTATATATAATTACCTTATTTATATAAAATAATAAATACTTTACTTAATTGAATTGAACACCTAAAAATAATATAATTATCTTAATTTAAAATATTATTTATTATCTTAATTAATATTCTTTACTATGTTAGCTATATCAACACTAAATTAACTAGAGTTAATGGTAAGGATTAGAAAAGAATACTAATAAAATGTTAGGGATTTAAAACTAACAAAAAAAATTGCAAAGATTAAAACAAAATAGAGTCATATTCGCAGGGATTTAAAACATATTTAAGCCTATACTAAACTATAGAGTAAATTACATTGTCACCTCCTGCGGTTTTATCAATTTTTTTCCAATACCCTTCTTTTTTTTTACTCCAACACTAACATCCCTTAATTGTATGAAAAATATTACATTGACACCCTTTAATTATTTGAAAAATATTACATCGTGTACCCTTACAAGGAAGACACTAAACATTAAAAAAGTAGGGGGTTATGTGCAATCTCAAGAAATTTCAAAAAAGTGTCAGTGTAATTTACTCTAAATTATATAATTATATATACTCTCTATATAAACCAGGGAAAATAAAGGCACTTTGTGCTTCTCTTCATTTTCTAAAAAATAAAACTAAAACATAAGAGAGTGTGTGTAGTGGATAGTTAAAAAAGTAATTAAAAGGTAAAGTGCTGGATAATTTAGGGAATAATTAAAGGATATAATAATATAATAAAAAGTGGAGACTAGAAAAGAGTATCTTTTTTATTAGAGTTATAAATATAGATTATAGATATATATTATAGATTATATATATAAACTAGGGGAAAGAGAGGCACTTTGTGTCTTTCTTCATTTTTTAAAAATAAAAATAAAATAAAAGAGAGAGTGTAGTGAGTGATTTAAAAAGCAATTAAAAGATAAAGTAATAGATAATTTAAAGAATAATTAAAAGATTGTAGTCCAATAAAAGAGTGGAGACCAAAAGAGCATATCATCTTTATTATAGTTATAGATATAGATTAGAATAATTATTTTGAACGTGAGTATTTTTTGGAGCTATTTTTAATTTAATGAGAGCACTTTTAAGAGTTTTTCTTCAACGATAATGTTTTTAAGAATTTTCTTAACCTCTTATCTTTTTTTTGAATTCATCTTTTTCATCTTTATTTCTAAATTAAATTTCAATATTTTAAAAAAATTAGCAATATTTTAAATTAACCTTTTATCGCAATATAAATTGTTAATCATAAGTCTAAAATATTCAAAAATATTTATTTGTTATGAATTTTAATTATAATATAATTTAAATATTTAAAATTATTTATTTATTATAAAATTTAGGTATATATAGAGAGAGAAAGAGAGAGATAAATACATAGACTATCCTATCTTGTTATTTTCTAATCCATCTATCTTTTTAAGATTAAAAAAAAACATTACTCTAAACAAAAGATAAGAAATACATTATATTGATAAGATAGGATATACAGTACGATAAAAAAAATCATATTCTATTAATATATCATACAACTGATTATAACAAATAAGATAATTATCCTATCTTATATCATATTTTGGCTACTAAACAAACCTTTTATTTTCTTTCACTTTTTTTCCCTAAATCAAACATACCCCGTAAGTAATGATTTGTTGAGTTATGTTTTTGAGAAAATAGGATATGCATTGTTAGTGTAAAGTAATTGTACATTGTCATCCAATTACAAATTACCATATATGGTAAGTTTGTTAACTTTTACAATAACTACCTTAAAAGTTATATTAACCGTGATTTCTGATTGGTCAGTGCATAGCCATTAAACTTTATATTTTTTAAATTATAAAAATACAAAATAAACCTCCTGTTAAGCTAAATTACAAAAGAGCAATCTTCTTCTCATTATATCACTACCGTGGGCCGTGGCCTGGCCGCCCGGCCCACACATAGTTACGATTGGATGCGTGTATAACTTGTACATATTTTCGACAAAAAAACACTATATATTATATGGTATATACTATTCTGTAGAAAGAGGCAAACATAGGCAAGAATATAAATTGATATTATATGATTCGGTGATTTGATTTCATCATAGTAGAATGAAATTATGCCCTCAATAATCCAAAGTACTGTCGAAGATAATAATAAGGTAATAACAACCGAGCACTTCTCCCTCACTGACCGACCATGGGCGAACGTCAATTTCCTGTTTTTGTTGGGGGTGTAATTTCCTATACCTAATTTTTGAAAAAATAATTTGAATATAATCTTGGATGGGATTGGAAATTCGTATAGCTACGGTATGCTACGCACAACCCAAGTCTAAGGGTTTTTTGTCACCCCTCCGTTCTCAGTCACGCACGCAGTTCTCTCTTCTCTTCTCACACCGCAGAAGAGAGAGAAATATCCAATACCTAGCGTACTCCCAATCCAATCCTTTCTATCTATCTATTCATCCCTTCTTCTCTCTTCCCTCTCCTCTCCTTCCCTTCTCCTATCTGTTTATTCGCTGTGGTTCAGCGTCACTGAATCCGTTATCGTTTTGTTGAATCGGACGGCGAAGATTGCATCGCGAGGTATGCAGCAAAGTGATCAAACGGTGTTGAGCTTGAGGCCCGGTGGTGGAAGAGGCAGCAGGCTTCTCGGTCCTCGATTCGACTCGTCTTCATCGTCGTCTTCTGCTTCCCCTGCTTTTGGCTCCTTTTCCGCTGATCTTCCTCTTTTGCGCCCCCATGGCGCCGCTTCCTCCCCGTTCTCTATCAAGGTATCAATCCCTTTTCTCTGGATCTGCCTTTTTACCTCTTTAATTTGCTCTTTTTTTTTTTAAGGTATATTGTTTGCTTTATATTGATAATTTGATATTGATGCTGTGAGTCATTCCTTGTGTTGTATTGGAGTTGGAAGGATTCTGTTCATGACTACGCGATTTTTTTTAATCTTGATTTTTAATAGCTTATTATGTGTTTCTTAAATCTTTCCTTGCACCTATTTTTGGATCTCGTATCAACTTGATGAATAATGCCAAGGCTCAATATGACGGTTTTTTTTTCTTTTTAAATTTAAAATTTGAGGTGTGAGGTATTGTGCTGAAGTTTGAATTCGGAAATAATCCATTGTTGATGTTATTGGCACCCAGGGGTATATATATATATATTTTTTTTGTGTTGTGTTTGTTTTTTGTCCAATGTTCCAATATTTAGATTTGTGTGTGTCTGGATTTGACGATGGTCTATTTTGGAATTTAAGTACTTAACTAATTTGTCTGGCACCATCTCGGGGTGCTAAAACGTAAAGAGAACCCTTCAGAAGAACCAACTAACTGAAACTTAAACAAAGAAAGATATATCTTTCGTTGTTACCCTTTTTTCTTTTTTCCAACTGTTTATAAGGATTTAAGTTAAGGCCCATAAGATAAAGGGCAACCTGAATTTGAATGTCCTAATTCTTGGTGGGGCACTAAGTATGTGTACCTGCTGTAAATATGGATAAAAAGCAATATGTGGGCTTTAGGTGGGATTGACTAAATTTCAAGTTACCCATAAAGGTCCCACATACATGGAACTTAATTTCAGAATTCTGGTGGGTTTATATGTGTTTTTCTTAATGGGTCATTCTTCCACATTTCACAATGGTCACAATGACTATTATTGCTTGGCACTGTTTTCCCCCTCCTGGAGCCAGGGCTTGAGAGGTTGTGATAAATCTTATACTTTTTCTGTTTTGAAGGCAACGCTTGCAACGGCAACAAATTAATCTGTTGAGTTGTTGTTTATTTTTTGGTTGTGTTGTAAATTTGTTGACATAACCATAACCGATATATTTACAAATGAATTTGTTGGAGATGAGCATTTTTTTTATCCGCACTATATGACTACTGGGTGATTTATTATCTGGTTGCCTATAGAGCAGAGTACATGTGTAATGTTTTATTATCATCGTAATTCACGAAGGACATGGCTGAAAAAATAGCAATTTTAACTGTGATGTTTGTGCATAGAACATAGTTTCATTGAATTTACCTTTTTTGTAGCACTGCATTGTGATCTTATCCATCTACCTCATCTTGTACTTTTTGAAGTTATCTGCTTGAATGGTGATGGCTTAACTGTGTACTATGTCAAGGGATTTGTGTCTAAAAACTTTGGCTTTATAGGCTGGAGATTCTCGGTTTGAGGGCCGGGAGCGTGTGCGTTATACCAGGGAGCAGCTTTTACAGCTTAGAGAGGTAATTTATATGTTATTGCTGCTTAAATGTTATTGTTAATTAATTATACTTTTTCGGAAGGAGATTTTTTTAATTCCATCTGCTGCCTACATGTGATTCTTTTTCTTTTAATTTGGAAATTGTGACTAGTCAACATTCTGTGATGTCTAGTGATTTAATTTATCTTTCTAATTGCCTGTGTGTATAGATTGCATTGGTGTGTGTACTGGTTTATGTCATAAATTTACTTATATTACTTAAACTTAAATAGAGGCTGCCAAATTTTCTATGGAATCTCTTGTTCATTAAAAGACAACCTACGTTATTCCCTATGCCTCTGGATAAATGTTTTACATATTTTTTGTTTGTTTGTTTTTTAAAATATCTGTTGTCTCTTCTCTCTAGGCAACTTCTTTTGGAACCATGTGTTCCAGTGATTTTGTGGCCAATACTTTCTTTGACATCTAAGCTGATATTTATACTTCATCATTTGTCTGATTGTTGAACCTTTTTATTGTTAGGGTGTTGAGATCCTTGATGATGTTTTAAAGATCAAACAAGATATTGAAGCTGAACTTTTTGGCGAAGATCAAAGTTGGGGCCGCTCAGAAAACAATGTGAGTGTGTTTTCTGTCTCCCATTTATGCTGTTAATTAAGACCCTATTCCTCCTCCATCCTGTTGGTAAATTGATTGATGAAGTTGATTAGAGTTTATTTATTTTTGGTGGTGAACATACTACTAGTATCTTACAGGGACTCATCAGCGATCAGTGATTGGAAAAAAGTCTAATGTTTGTATGAGACGATTCTATTATTATTATTTTGATTAGTTCAATTAAATTGTATTAGTTTTATGAATTTATTTGTGATCATTGTCAAAATAATAAGTTAAAATATTCAAATTTTGTGTAATGATGTATGTACTATCTTTTGCAGCCCTCACATCAATTTCAAAACCGATATTCTGAGCCAGATAACCGTGACTGGCGTGGACGATCTGGGCAACTTTCTGGTAATGCTGATGAGAGGTCTTGGGATAATCTCAAGGAGAATAGGGAGTTTGGCAATACTAGTCAGATTAATCGTCAAGACCAATTGAATTCTCAGTTTGCAAGGGCACAAATCTCTTCTAACCAAGGGGTACTAAACATTGGGCTGAAATGCATGATATCCATTTTGTAGTTGATGTTTTACATGTTTAAATTTGATCCAGTGTCAGTGTAAAACACAAAAACTCTTTATATTATCATTAAACAAGAAAGTACACCATTATCGTAACTAAGGGTTTTTTTGAAGTAAAAGCTTTACGAGCTTTTAAGTAGGTAGCATTGAATGATTCTCTCATAGTGTACAATGGATAAATTGTTTTATCTTATTTGTAATTCTTCTATCTCTATTAATTTAGGGAGGACCTACTTCGACACTAATCAAGGCTGAGGTGCCATGGTCAGCTAGAAGGGAAAGTCTCTCTGAAAAGGATCGTGTCTTGAAGACAGTTAAAGGGTAATATATTTTTAGTTTTTAGTACTTGTTAATAGTTTAATGGGGATATCCTCTTGACATTGATCTGTTGTAGATTTCTAGATGGTCATGTATTCCTAGGTCTTAACATTCATTCCTGTATTCTTAATGGCTAAGTGAGAAATGCTAGCAACATACTTTTTCCAACATGCCCTTTAATATTGGATGAATTTCATGAGTCCCACTAAATAGGGAGTGATGCCCCATTTGATTTAGGTAGGTCTCATGAATGTCACCCAATAATAAAGAGTGCATTAAAAAGAGTATGTTGACAAGTAAATATAACAAAGTTGCAATCAAGAACATTTTGTGGGATCATACCATATTATATGTGAAAAATGGATTTGGCTACTCTAAATTGATAAAGTATATAAGATGAAGAAGTAAGGGTGTGTCTACTGGATTTGAATTAAAGCACTTCATAAACTTAACCCTCGTAAATCAAGAGGGGATACATCCTTACTTTATCACTTTACATATTTACTCACTTTAGAGGAGTTAAATTTGTGAAAAATGACCATAAGTCTATATTTGTGAGTTGTAACAATATTCATATATTTATTTATTTTTCCTGTATAAACTATTGAAATTGAGCTATTTTTTTAAACATTTTGTATTTCCTTCTTTACTCATGTAACTCTGTTAAGATTCTTCAAAATTACATGGTTCCTGATACTGATACGCTAAGTACTGTTAACCATTTCAATGCAGAATACTAAATAAGTTGACTCCTGAGAAATTTGATCTCCTGAAGGGTCAGTTGATTGATGCTGGCATTACATCAGCTGACATATTGAAGGTTCATTTTATTTTCTGTTAAAACTATTTTTCTGTTCACATCCTTATTCTTAATCGACTTGGTTGGAAATGCAGGGAGTTATTTCACTGATATTTGATAAGGCAGTGCTAGAGCCAACGTTTTGCCCCATGTATGCTCAGCTGTGTTCTGATCTTAATGAAAAGCTGCCTCCATTCCCATCTGATGAGCCTGATGGGAAAGAAATCACTTTTAAGCGAGTACTCTTGAATAACTGCCAGGAGGCTTTTGAAGGTGCAGATAAACTGAGGGAAGAAGTGAGACAGATGACTGCCCCTGAGCAGGAGATGGAGCGACGGGACAAGGATAGACTTGTGAAGATTCGAACCCTTGGAAACATCCGTTTAATTGGTGAGCTGTTGAAGCAAAGAATGGTTCCCGAAAAGATTGTTCATCACATTGTTCAGGTTCTATCAGGACTTGAGACTTGACTGTTATATAATTTCTTCTTGGTTTGGGAGTATGTATTTATCTTCATGGTTGACTGATACTTGGAACAGGAGCTTTTAGGACCTCCTGACAGCAAGGTCTGTCCAGCTGAGGAAAATGTTGAAGCCATATGTCAATTTTTCAACACTATTGGTAAGCAGCTTGATGAAAGCCCAAAATCACGGCGTATAAATGATATGTACTTTAGCCGGTTGAAAGAATTGAGCACCAACCCCCAACTTGCACCACGGATGCGGTTCATGGTTCGTGATGTTCTAGATTTGCGTGCTAATAACTGGATTCCAAGACGTGAAGAGGTAACTTTACACAATTTATTGTTTTGTAAATATGCTATGCCTCAAATGTTGAAGGTACTTCCATACTCGTTTTTTTAAATCAAGTATTAATGTTTACTCATGTAGGTGAAAGCGAAAACCATCACTGAAATTCATTCAGAGGCAGAAAAAAATCTTGGATTGCGTCCAGGTGCCACTGCGAGCATCAGAAATGCCCGTGGTGTAATTTCTGGTGTTCAAGGAAATACCAGTCCAGGGGGCTTCCCAATTGCCCGACCTGGTACAGGTGGTTTGATGCCTGGGATGCCGGGGACCAGGAGGATGCCTGGGATGCCTGGAATTGATAATGACAACTGGGAGATGCCTAAGACAAGATCAATGCCAAGAGGAGACATGTCAGGCATGCAAACTGGAGGACGTGGCCAGTCTCCTTTCCTTTCCAAGACATCAACTGTTAACACGAAGTTACTACCTCAAGGTAGTGGTGGCCTTATAAGCGGGAGAAGCAGTGCCCTGGTGCATGGGGGTGGTGCTCCATCTGCTCGTCCGTCAAACTTTGGTTTTGGTCCTGAGCCAACACCTCAAATCCCTTCACCTGTTAAACCTGTTTCTGCTGTATCCCCTGAGAAGCCACAAGCTCCAGCTGCAAAATTGAATACTGATGAACTTCACCGTAAAACTGTTTCTCTTCTGGAAGAATATTTCAGCGTTCGGCTTTTGGATGAGGCATTACAGTGTGTGGAGGAACTAAAAGCTCCAGCTTATTACCCTGAGGTTGTCAAGGAAGCCATTTCCCTTGCACTAGATAAAAGTCCACCATGTGTTGAACCTGTTGCTAAACTTCTTGAGTATCTGTTCATTAAGAAGATTATTTCAGCCAGAGACATAGGGACCGGGTGCATACTATTTGCTTCCCTGCTGGATGATATCGGCATAGATTTACCTAAAGCACCAAATAATTTTGGTGACATTATAGGGAAACTAGTTTTGGCTGGGGGTTTGGATTTTAAGGTGGTGAGAGAAATCCTTAAGAAGGTGGACGATGACCGGTTCCAGAAAGCAATATTTTTCTCTGCGATGCAGGTAGTTAGCTCCGCATCTGTGCAAGCTGTGTTGGATTCACAAGCATCTGATATTGAGGCCTGCCAAAATCTGTTCAAGTGAATCAGATGACTTTGCATGAGAATACTGATCACTGTAACTGAACGAACATCTCTGCCTTGTTTCACTACTTTCAAATTCCCTTCCCTTTACGCTCGCACTTTTTAGAGCATTTTGTATTACAGTATGTTATAAAAGTGGAGCTTCCAGTATCAGGTATTTTTCTCGAGTTGTATAATTTTTGTTTTGTTTTGATGTCGTAGAGGTGTTTATTGAGGGAAAAGTCAAACCATAAAGCTACGGATTTTGTTCTCCAGTTGGCTAATCATGTGCCAAGAGAGTGGCCCATTCACCCGGGGGTCCAAATGTTTTTGTACTTCATTAGTTTCATTTTTTCCCTTTATTTTCTTGACAGAGTAATTGTTAAACTGGTCAGTTCATAAATATCATTGTCGTTACTTCCACGTGTATATTTTTTGTTAAGGTTTACATTTCTGCTTTGTGTGGGTGCATGTCTAATATCACTTATTTCATTCCTCTATATAGGAGGAACGCAGTCCCAACAATGTCACGGGGATTATTAAATTTAATTTTGAAATGTCAAATCCCTTGTTATCATATAGATATTGTGTTTGGTAGTTTGTAAATTTAATTTTGAAATATCTTATTATTGTAAAATTAATTTTAATTAAAATTGAATTTGGAATGAAGTGATTATTTGTGTATAAAAATTTTTGTTTGAAAGACAAGTTTATATTAAAATTTAGTATAAAACTTGTGGTTTAATGCAGAAGTTATATTTTCTTCTATCTGTTTAGGTTTGTTAAAATTAAATTTGAAAGAATTGATATTAAAAGAATTGAGATAAATTTTTTTTGATTGTTTTAGAATTGTTGAAATTGGATTTGAAATAATTAGTTTTAAAAACAATGGTTTTAAAAGAATTAAGATAAAAAAGTTTCATGTTTAAAAATAATATTTTAAAGTGAGTTAAAATGAATTGATTTTGTTTGAATAGTAAAGTAGAATTATTTTTGAAATGTAAATGTATATATATTTTGTGAATCTCACATTCAATCAATTTTTTTTAACAGAAAAGTTGAAGATTTGTTTATTTTATCTTTGAGCTAACATGGCACACTTCTGAGACTCGTATGAGTGGCGATGTATAGTGTGGTAGTGACTTTTTCTTTCGATTTGCAAATAACATTTCCAATGCAAAATAATAAACAAATTTTTACTTCTCTCAAAATCAATTATATTCACTTTAAAATTAACTTTGAAAAATTTAAAATTTATCCAAACAACAAATGTAATGTAGAAAGGCAATTTACATGAAAAGTTATTCGAAGGGGCACTTGTTTTTAAGACCAAAACTCCAAGCATAACATGTTCAAAAGTTTGGTGAACTTGTGTTGCTTGCATGTGCTTTTAAAAAAGCTAGTCTCTTGAAGCATATGAAATAGTTCATAAAGTGACCCAATTCAATGCAACTATAAAAATCGGTGAGAAAAGAGTTGATTTTTTTTTGAGTTGAAAAGAGTTGAAAATTGAATAAGCCAAAAATTGAAATAACTAATTTTTTATTGGATTAGCTTGGATTTTGGATGTAATTTTGAAAACCAATTCAATTTAATTCAAATCAAATTTATTCATACATGTAATTTTATTTATGAAATTACCATATTATTCATATTTATATAAGCAGATAATTATAATATTATTATGCTAATTTATATTTTTTTTCATATATTATTCTCTAAATTTCATCTTATTATTCTAATATTTTTATATGTTTATTAATTTAGTTCAATTTTTTTATTTCTTATTCTTTATTACAATATAACTTTTATGTTTTATATTAAAGAATAAATTTTAATAAAGATTATATAAAATAAACAAAATATAAAATAAAAAGTAACGAGTCAGTCTATAAAAATGTAATAATTTGTAAGACTCATTATTAAACTTATGTATGAACATGTATTTATATTTTTTAAAAAATTAAAATTATTTTACCTAATAATTTATAATTTAAACCATATTGTCTATGAAAAAAAAAATTGATTTGGACCATAACTAGTAATTTATATAAATTATGTACTTGATATTTTGTCTAACACATTACCCATAAAAAATGTAAAAGCTATAGATGTATGATAGGAGATACATGTGATAGAAAAAAAGAGATAAAGATAAATAATAAATATTGTTTGAGCATATAAAATGTCTATATAATATATGTCATTACTCTTTGGTTTTGTTGGAGTCAGTTGGTAAATCAATTTCTTTTTCTTTTATTTTTTGACGATTTATTTTAATATAAAAATAACTCCTCATAGGTTTCGCGCCTTTTTCATTTGGACCGGTGACTGAAGAAAATGGCAGAGAACGAAGGTGCGAGAGGGAGTGATGAATCGCTGAAACTAGCGGTAGCGATATCGCTTTTGAGATCAAAGGTTCTGAAAAACGTTAAGGAGTCCAGTGCGCTATCTCCTTCGCAATCTGACGCTCTTCTCCGTTCGAAGCGAAAGGTTCGAAACGCTTCCTTCGTTTTCTTCTGAATCTAATGCCTTCGTATCTTCGTTATTTCACGTTCGGATTCTCAGGCTAAGGAAAGAAAGCAAGAGATCCTGAGGCTCAGAGAAGATCTCAAGGACGCCCAAGGTTTGACCTCCATCCTCTCTCTCTCTCCTATAAACTCACGTTCACGCACAACGGCGAGTTGATTCCGAGTTTCTGGATGTAGATGCTTCTCACTGCGATCTCTTCCCAGAGAGTGCTGCTTGCAGGTGTTATTTCTTCGACAATTTCGGAGAATTAAACCCTAAGCACCATGGGACTGACTCTGACAGTAGATTCAGCGATGTCCTTCGACGCAGATTTCTAAGACAAGGTTTAATCATCGTCGTTATTATCTTCTTCTTTGTTACGGCACCGCGATCTTGAATTGACGTTGAAAATTTGCTTTCTGTAGTGCGATTTAAGGAAAGGAGGAGAAGAGTAGGTTCTTCTTCTTCTTCAAGTCAGCAGCGGCTTTCTTTAGGTACATATTTTTATTATTAATAGCATTTTTAGTTATAGCGAGTGAGTATTAGACTGTGTGGTTATACTCAGTTTATCTGTGTATTTCATAATTTGTAATTAAAATTCAAAACAGTGGTTTTCTCAATTAGATTAAGATAATGCTTTAGCATGCCATGCTTGACTACTTTTTGGGAATTTTGATGTGAAAGGAATTGTACTAAATCTGTTTTATAATTTGAAACTAAAACCGCAGGTTTAATTGAGGAGGATGAAACAGAGCAGCTTAGGGCCTCTGTTGATTTTCTTGTGGAGCTGTGCGGCTCTGTGTCACCTGTCAGGATGCTTCACTACTTTTCAACATTTTAGAGTTCATAGAAATACTGGTGTCGTTAAATAAATAGGATGTAAACAATTAATTCGTTTTGACATGCTGTGTTGATGTAGTTTTTTCGTCGTGTGGAATATTCAATGTATTTTGCAGGTGGATGATTCCAAGTTTGCAAATCTGGCACATCAAGCTGTAGATTTTATATTGGGTATTTTGCTTTTTTGACTAATTGAAGAGCTCTTCCTACCATTTTTTTTCTAATTAAATAATTGAACATATTATATCTACTTATTTGAAAACCTGGCGCATCAAGCTGTAGAGTTTATATTCGGTATACTGCTTTTGTCATTAATTGAAGAACTTTTCCAGCTTCTTTTAGTTTCAATTTGTTGGCACCTAAAAATTAGTTGAAATTAATAACGGCTCAGGCCAAAGAATTTTAGCTGAAAAGGTAATGGAATCTGGAAACTCGGGAGCATCAGCTGAAGGCAAAGACTCATTTTATTAAGATTCGGTTGAAGTGGCTCATTCGTTTGGGTAGCATGAATTTGGTAAATTCTTTGTTGGCTAAATGGAAGAGATTTATTAGGGGTGTTAATAATTACAAACGAAGTCCTTGAAATTTATAAGGTTCCTTTATAAAGTTTGAATCAAATTCAGCAATAGTCAAAATGGTGTTGATACTTATATGACGGACCACAAGGAATTTAAAAGCTGAATTGAATGAATTAATCCTTAAGGAATTTGGCTACCTTAGGTATTGGTTAAAAGAAGGCTATTCGGCTAGTAAAGCCTCAATAGAAATGGTTTTGGATCATGCTAATTTGACTATTTTGCATAATTCGGCTATTGAGGATTTAGCTGAATTGGTGTCGGCTAGTGTGAAACTCAGCTTAGCACCCAAAAAATTAGGACTTTGGCTAGTTGAAGAAGAGACTCTACATACAAAAGGTATTTAGGGAAGAAGAGAATGGGCTGAATCTGGTTTAGCTAAACCTTAGTCGGATGAGGTTGTGTGTGTGAGGGTGGTTCAGCTAACTGGGGCGCTGGAATGTATTTAGCTAAGTATGCTTCGGCGAGTACTTTAAGATTCGGCTAACCTTATTGAAGGAAGGATTAGCGTAAGAAATAATCTGAGGATTGAGCCGAATATGGACGAATTACACCTTAGGCGAATTCGGTGGCTATGTAAAGGTAGTTTGGCTAGAGGGAAAATTCATTTAGTTAAGTAAACCTTGACAAGTACTTTGAAATTTGGCTAACCTTGCTGAATGGGTGTCTGGCGTGAAGGCAATATGAGATTTTGTGGGAACGATGAGATTCTGCACTACTTTAGGAAATAAAAGGCCATGAATAGATTTGAAACTGGTCAAACCCACACTTCCTAAAAAATAGGCGTTGGTTAGTAATAGACTTCAATAGCTAAAGGTGGTGGTTAGTGGCAGATTTCTAGAAGATCTTAGTAGTGGAGTGAGATGCCTAAAAAATAAGGACAGTTTTGAGCCAATACCAGACATGCAGACCCACCATGATCAGCCGAACCAAGCTAGAATCAGCAGATTTAATGGCTAGGATTTTCCAAATGGGCAGTAGACTAGCAGAATAGGACCCTAACCACAATCTAGGTAGTTGTTAAGTAGACAAATGTGGCTGTAGTGCTATTATTTAGTTACACAATATAAATAGGTCATGTACTTCGTGTTTTACAAAACATCCGATCAATTAAACAACCTATTTATCAATATATCTTGCCTTTATTTACTTTTATTTACAGCTTTATCTTTACTGCATTTCAACATTTATTTTTCAGCAAACCTGCTCTTTACTCTCACCTAGACTAAGTGCTCTTTGGAGTGACTTAAAAATCCATTCACCAAGAGGCAGATTTCCCTTCTCGGTATCAAATCAATTGATCTCTATTTTAGAATCGTGTTGGAGCAATTCTAGCTAAGCCATTCGGTTAGTTTTTAATTCACATGACAACACAATTAAATAATTGAAATCGTATATCTATTATGTCCTGCTACTTTTCATCCTCAAAATTCTGTGAAACTAGAACTTTGGACGTTCGCAATCAATTCTTCTTAATTAAGAAAGACTACATTCAATCCATGCATCTATTCAACCTGCTTGTGATATGATTAACACCTAGTACTTTGAGAGCTGCAAACTAATGCGGTCATTCGGGATTTCATTGATCTGCTAAAGAAAATTCCTAATATCTCGAGTTCCAGAACTGGATGAGTTTCTCAATGATTTTTTTTTTTTTTTTTCCGAGCAAGGCCTAGGATCCACCCGGTAGGCCTGTTGAGAGGATCTCCAAATGTTGGGGGATGGGAAAAGGGTAATTGGGATGGAGAGCATTTATGGGGATTAAACGTCGCTCTCTTTGCATGTCCATTGTCCGCAGCTCCTATAATTGAGCTGCTTAACATAGGTAGCTGCTAAATGAATTTTGGTTATGGGCTTATAAGCCAGATAAGATCATTCAAACTTCCTAGTAATTTATGTTATAAACATGCAAGCCCATTGTCAGTCTCCCACTCTCCCCTTAAAGCTTCTGATGGGCTGTAAGGTAACTTATTACAGGTCCCTACTTCCCATTCCTCACATCAAGTGGTAATTTGAGCTATGAGTGATTTACCTCAAATTTTACTTCTTGAGCTATACTATGTTTAACTTTTATTTTTATGGTTTAATTATGGATCACCATTATATGAATTACACATGTAACCCATAATCATATTTCTTTGTTATCTACACTGAAGATTATTTTGTGTCTTTTCTGAAGTTACATTGAGGAATCTTTTATCTATTGGAACGAACATGGAACTCGTTGAAGGAATTATCAACAGCCTAGTTGCACGTTTGATTAGGCAGATGTGCTCGCCCTTGTCAGAAAATGGTATGCCTAGTTTGAGATTGATAATGACAATATATGTAGTTTACTTTGAAGTTTAATGTATAAGACCGTAAACTAGGGTAAAATTGTCGCATTTGTGACCTTTATTCTGTAGCTTCACGCCTTCACCATTTTATAATCGTATATTTCTTAATAGAATGATTCTAATAATTGACTTACTGTGTTTTTTTCTGCCGTTCCCTTTTCGAATTCGTATCTTCTAGGGTCTCAACACACTGGCACCAATGCTCAATTTTGTATTCAGCATTTGATCCGTAAACTTGGAAGTGAGCCTTATATTGGTCAGCGGGCAATACTTTCAGTTTGTCAAAGAATTTTGGTACTAGCTGAACGTTTGCTTTTCTCTGATCCTTTTGATGATGGCTTTCCTGACATGCATGAATGTATGTTCATAATGTAAGTTCTTTGCCAAAGCACATTAGTATAATCTCCAGATTCATAAATCATAACGAATAGCTCAGTACAGGTTTTGTGGAAAGGAATAATGTTTTTGAAGACATACATGTATTTAATTTTTATTTGTGGTTGTCAGGATCCAGCTTATCGAGTTCTTGGTGGCGGATTACTTGTTAGAGTGGTCAAAAGCTGAAGATTTTGACAACGGTATGCTTCATACTTTCTACCAATGTCTACTAGTCTACAATATTCTTCCTGAACATGAGTAATTTGTTGACATCTTGAGTCTTGGTTTCTATGACCCAAAACAAATATAAGTGTGCCACATCTAGCATTTCAATTTCACAACTATTGTATTACGTTTTTACTTCATATTCTCGTTCAATTTTTGTCTTACCAATCAAATATTCTTGCTAACTGACTGCAATCAAGCAATCAAGATGAACCAAGTTCAAAAATTTAAACTGAGTGGTAACAATGACATTACAGTGCTCCTTGAAGATTGGGTGACATCAATTATCCAGGCAAGAAAAGCATTAGAACTTCTGGAAAGCAGAAATGGACTATATGTGCTCTATATGGACCGAGTCACAGGTGAATTGGCAAAACAACTTGGTGGTGTCTCATCGTTTCTGAAGCTTAAACCGGATGTTATTAATGGCCTCTTTCGCTAAACATGATTGGCCCATAGAGGAAAAATTGTTACTGATGGAAATGAAAAAACGAATGTGATGCTGGTAATGGGACTGTAAGCTAGAACCTGCTCACGGGCATTATTGGGTGGTCATGCACGTGTACATGGTGAGTAGCATTAGCTCCAGCATCCTTAGCTCGTTAGTGCATGGTTGGATTATAATTTGCACATCTCAAACAATGGTTTTGAGTGTAAATTTAATTTTTTCTATAAAAAATATCAGGACGGAAGAAGATCATTTTAACTGGAGTAACGAAAAAAGAAAAGCATTGTCGTTAAATAGGAAGTTAAAAAATACATTGTCCTAAAAAGAACAAGTTACATGTAAAATGAAGAAAATCAGCAAATTTGAGAGGTCAAATCATTTTAATTGGAGTGACTAAGGAGAAAAATGCTATCAATAAAATAATGAAGTTAAAATTTTCTTTCTTAAAAAAATTACATATAGAATAAGAGAATTAAAAATTTAAAGGGCTATAACCCCTTCACCCTACACAACATCGTGTCTGAATAATATATTTCACAAAATTATGTGAACGTAATTTTTTTAGTTCCAATTACTGGTTTGAGTAAAAGGAAAAAAAAAAATTGCTTAGTCTAAATTATAATTTGGTAATTATAATCTAAATATATCCTTAATCTTATTTGTTTGGGTTGATTTTTTTTTTTGAAAGCATTGAGTATTTCAAACACTAACACAAGCTTTACCTTGCTAATTACTTGTGTGATTGGGAATAAAAATGTCTTTGGATTGAGTGCGACTCAACCTTGGCGGTGCTACTTGTTGTGCATGAATGTCATAATCACCACCTTCTGGGGAAAATTGTTCAGTCCATTCATCAATGAAAGTCTCAGCAGTGGCGAGTTGAAATCACACATGCTTGTAGAGAAACAAATACAGTCGCAGATTATTGGGCGAATTCGGCCCACTCTTTCATTTCGGTCTCCATATCTTAACTGCAGCCCCACCAGAATTCATTTTTTGTTCGTGAAGCAATGGGGATTTCTATGCCCCGCCCACGTCTCTCCTTAGTTCCTGTTGCTGGGCCTTTGGCCCTCCTTTGAATAAAAAAAGGTTGCTAATTTAGGAGAGAAAAAATTAATTGAGGGGAGAAAAAAAAATTTACTCGCTTATTTGGTGACGAAATTTTTAGGAAGCAAAAGAGATTTTTTTGGTGTACAATGACGACAATAAAGTTAGAATCTAAGATTCTGGAACAATAAATCTCAAGCCTTTTTTTTTTCTCGTTCAGAAGTAATAAATGTTGTGTCAAACTGAAGAAAAAAAAATTGCAAGTCAGAATTATCCTCAATTTACTTTTACTTTCAATTTTTTTAAAGAATAAAATTAGTGTCATTAAACATTTTATATATATTTTTAAAAAATATTTTCAAATTTTTTATTCTTCCAGACAATATTCAATAAGTAATATGATGTAATAAAAAAAAGAGATAAAAAAATAAAATGTGTCAATAAGATATTTGCATTATTGTAGTATCAAAATATTATTGTTCTTCACTCAATATATAATTTATACACAATCGTACAAGAATGTGAAGTTGCCGTGAAAGGTCTATTCACTCCACGATATTAAAGTCTGCCTTCCAGTTATTGATCAGTATTGTTATTATTCAGGGTGAATTTTAGCATGAAGACTGTCAAAATGTCTCCATCTATGAGGAAATAACTTCAGGATCGTTGATTTATTATTTTAAAAATCTAATGGCTAAGAAGAAGTATGGACAACTTGTAGTTGGTTATGTTGACTCAAGTTTTGATATTTATTCAAGAGGGTCTACTTTTGACACAATTTATCATTTTAGCCAAAGTATTTAATATAATATGTTGATAACTGATATGATGTTTGGAACTTAAAATTCAAATGGTTTCTGCTTAGTGTAGAGAAATTAGTAAGAATTTTAAATATTTTTCAAAATTCTAACAGTATAATTTCTTAATTTTACAAAGAAGTATAATTTCTTAAGTTAAATTCTAACAAACATTATTTCTTGTCTTCTCATAAATAGTATGTACTTTATTTTTTTTATAGTAAATAGTTATTATTTCATGACTTAAGAAAATAATAAGCTATTTAAAGTTTTGAATTTTGAATTTCTGAATCTCCATATAGAAATACAGGTTCCATGCTTCTTATGATGAGTTGTAGTAATTACTTAACTTCCAAGCTACAGGGGCTCTCTTGTGATCTGTTTAATTAAATAATTTAGATTCTATGCTAATGTTCATTACTTAAAAACAAAGCCTTTCTCTCATTTAGGTATAATATGTTCGGGGCATGTTGCCCTTGGTTGATAAAATTTGTAGAATCCATTCGAGTAATTGGAATTGTAAGTAATAACCCAAAAACAAAGGGAGAAAGAAAGCATAGGGATTAAAAGCAGAGCTAAAATTTTCTGTTTTCAATTCAATTTCAAATATCAAAGGGGAATTTTGCAGGGAAGAAAGTAAGTTGGTAGGAGCTGGGAAACATACTGGTGGAATTGAGGAATGAAAAACCTTACAACTACCTCCCAACACAACAACGTGATGAGATTTGAAAATTTCCAGTCTTCTTTTCAGACCCACAACCCTAAAAACGTGAAGTAGTCTTCTTTTTGATCTGACCAAAGCAAAGCTAAATGGTGGAGTATTATATTATCTATTGGGTAAATATAATATTTTAAATTCTTTTGTAATAAAAGTATAAATATGTAAAAACTAGTTGTAACTTGTTATAGCGGGTATTTCGCTGTCCCCATGGATGGGGAAATTTAACTCGTGTCCATGATAAAAACTCACCATTATTTAGTTATCAATTTTCTCCTACTTTTGGTGTTATGCCTTTACCATCCATTCATCCAAAAGCTGCTTGTACCTACAAACAAAAATAAGAGTGTTCGCAGATTACACTCCATCGATTCTAGGGGGAAAAAATTATTCAATCCAATTATTTTGATTTATTCTTTGATCATTCAATTAATTTGATTTTAAAATTAAATCTAATTTATTTTGGTTTAGATTGAATTAGTTTTCAGTTTATAAAAAAGAGTCTATAAATATTAAAATAAATGATAAAATACACAAATTAATTTAAAGAAAAAATAGGCTATGCATTGATAGTGTAAAACAGTTTTACATTGTCATCTAATCACAAACTATCATATATGGTAAATTTGTTGACTTTTACAATAATTACTTTAAAAGTAATACCAACAGTGATTTTTGATTAGTTGACAGTGTAAATTTTTTTACACTGACAGTACATGATTATTAAACTCTAATTTAAATCAAATATCAAATCTCATATATAACTCATAACCTAGTACAAAGTATGCATTCAAATTGTAAGTTAAAGATAATCCTACAATTTCTCGAAGAACAAATACACACAAAATAACAAATTTTTAGTTCATACAAGTTTTTGAATACATGCACATGTAACTAATTATTGAATAGCCTTGAATACACAGTAAATTTTAGTTTGGTTTGAATTGAATAAATTTTTAACATAGAATTTGAAATCCAACCTAATCTAATAAAAAAAACACTTTTTTTAGTTTTCGATTTTTTGTTTACTCCATTGTTGATTTTTTGTTGTCGCATTTTATATTAAATTGGATTGCTGATTAACTACCTAAAGATTGTATTGCTTTTCATGTGTTTAAAGGTGGCAAAATGGATTGTCTGACCTACCCCAACAGGCCTAGGCGTGAAAAGCAAGTCGGGCCAACCCAATTTTCTTAGGGCTACACTTTGGTTGGCTTGGCCTGTCTGGCCTATTGGGTTGGGCCAAATTGGCCCACCTTTTTTTGCTTACATTTATATAATTTTTATAAGAAAAAATAAAAATACCAGTCCAAATAGGCCTAGTAACATTCAGGCCAAATTTTCATGGGCCCACCCTAGCCTAGTTATTTTCAGGCTTGCAATTAGAAGCTTGGCCCAGCCTAATTTGCAAGTTATTTGGGTTAGCCTATTGGGCCAGACCCATTTTGTCACCTCTATGTGTGTTGCACAATTCCACATGTTAATTGAGATATGGTAAATTCATATTTTTTTAATTATAATTTTTCTCATATCTAAAATTATTTATAATTTATTTTATTAATTTTAATTACTTATATTTATTTTTTTATATTTTTAGTTATTAAAATTAAATTTCTTACCTCAAATTTGCTTAATAATAATCAGGATTGTAATAAAGTGTAATTAGGCATTAATTTATATAAACTAGTAAAGAAAATATATGAAATATTTAAATAAATTTAATTACTCATTTAGTTCCTATAGTTACAAAAACTTTTTCTTTTAGCCCCTATACTTAAAAACATCCATTTTTAGTTCCTATACATACCATTTTTAATCTCGTTTAGTTCTTATCGTAGGGACTAAAAGGGATTAAAATGATATGTGTAAGGACTAAAAAGAATTAAAAATGATATGTATAGAGACTAAAAGGAGATGTTTTTAAGTATATGAATTAAAATGAAAAGTTTTGTAACTATAGGAACCAAATGAGTAATTAAACCTTTAAATAAAAATGAACAATTAATATCAAGAAACAACACTTTGAACTCATTTTTTATTTAAATATTTTATATATATTTTCATTTATTAATCTATATAAATTAATGTCACATTTGTGAAGACAAGCTTGATTGAAGAAGATTTATGGTATTGGTTTTCAGGCTTTCTTATCCTCACTTGATGAAAGTGATCACAAGTTGTAACTTGTTTGAGTTTGTGTATGTCTTTGTTAGTCTTTGATAAGTTTAGCTTTTAGGCTCACTTTGATGCTTGAAAGACTTCTCAAGAGCTCTCAATTAAAACTTAAGGAATTAAAAAGTGATAAGATGTTTTTGAAAAACTAAAATGAACCAAGAACGGGTGAGAAAATGTTAAGTTTTGTTTATGGAATAACAGATTAAAACTTAGGATAACAAATTAAATTGATCATGCTTTTGAAATTTGTCATTAGGAACGAAATAATCGATTATTCACCTAAGATAATCGATTATTTTTCTCTGTTCTGGTTTAAGAAAATCTACTCTCTGTAATAATTGATTAAATGTTAATATAATCGATTATTTGAAATTTCAAAAATACATGCTTTCTGTAACATCCCTGGTGCTGATAAGGGCGAGGAGTGATTGCCGGTGCAAAAGAGATAAGGCATGGACAAGGAGCGGCTCTTGGCAGGCTTCCAGCGGGAGGGACACATGAATGGATCGAATACACATCGGAATGAGAGGGATCTAGAGGTTGTACAAGTATGAGACTGTACAGTTGAGGATAACTTAAATAAATTAATAAGTGCTATCTATACCAACAAGATGCATCTATTGTTTGGTAGCCTATCACTTAAGAACTTCACAGTTAAGCGTGTTTGACTTGGAGCAATTTTGGGATGGGTGACCTCCTGGGAAGTTTCTCAAAAAGCGTGTGAGTTGAGGACAAAGTACATTGAAAAGTCTTGTGTTAGTTTGTGGGAACAGCCATCGACCTTGAAAGAAGTCAGACGTTACACTTTCGATAATAATCAATTATATGATGAAATAATCGATTATATTGTTCTTTGTTTGAACCTAAGAGTTTGACTAAACAAAATAATTGATTATGTGAAGCAAGTAATCGATTATTTTAGTTAACATCTTTAAATAACTATTTTTCGCTTCTTTTTCAAGTGTGACTCCAAAACTAATTTCTTAAGAGATGAAAAAGTGAGAGAGAGTTGTGAAAAGTGTGACAAAGCATTGTTATCAAATTTTTTACAAGTTTTCAGCAAAATCAAGAGCTCATTATGAAGAATTCAATCAAGATGTCATAGGAGTCATCAACTAAAATCTTCATTTTGTGTCAATTTCACAAAGATCAGATGATAACTTTTATTTGCTTCGATTGTTTTTTGTTCTTGAGAAGTGAGTATTTCTCAAGATTGTGTGTAGAGGGTTTCTATATGTGATTAAGGTGTTCTTGAGGGTTTTTCAAGGAGCCTTGTGTGTTGTAGGTTAATTGTGTGATTGTAGAGAACAAATAATTTTTTAGTGAAGAATCTCAATCAGATTGGTTGGAGACTAGATGTAGATCACAGTGTGCGATCGAACTAGGATAAATTGACTCGTGTTCTTTTCTATCTCTTTAAACTCTTTCTATTTTACGTTTTTGATCTTTCACTAAAATTTGAACAAGAAACTTGAATGTTTGCGTACATGATAACTTGATCTCATATAGATTGTAATTAGGACTGTATTGATCGTTTCTAGTCCATCTGTACATTTTAAGTCAACTGGTTACAAAAGTTTTTGAAGAAATTTTGAAAAGTTTTTGAAAACCTATTTAGGACCTATGTATTTTTAAAGATCTAATCCACCCCTCTTGGATGCCACCATTTGTTTAATAACATTATGTTTATTTTATATTTTCATTAATAATTAAACGAGATTTGGAATGAGGGATTTAGTTTTAATAATATGTGAATAATTAAAATTAAGACAATCAAGATTGCTTACAAACTAGAATTAAAATTTAACTTTCATGCATTATTAGTATAAAGATTTTTACTTTTTCAATCAATTAAAAATTATGTTAGATATGGCTTTTAAAATAGTTATTATAAAATTTAACAAATTTGTCATACATAATAATCTATAGTTGAATGATAGTGTAATTTTTTTTTATACCATCAATGCATTTTAAATACATTCTTAGAATAAAAAGCGTATTTAGGTTTTTTTCTTTTTATCTTCACAAAATGTATAACAACCACATGATCAAGCACGAAATGTAGGTGTTTTTTTTTTCCCAATAGATTCGAGAAAATAATTTCTATTTTTAATTTAGTTTTTACAAATAATTATGAAAATATTATTTTACTTTTTTAAAAATATTTTCTAGAAAATATTAAGTTTTAAAATAGAAAGTAAAATAAAAAAGATGCAATATTTTGTAATTACTTATAAAAAAATGGAATGAGATAAAAATTTTTATCATTATTTTATTTTAAACTATCTAAATATGAAACTTAATATTATTTTATTTCATTTCACTTTCTTTTTAAATATCATCTCAACCAACTAAAAGAATTTCGAATATGTGAAAAAAAATAAATTTGAACTCTAATGCCACCAAATCATAGATGAAACTATTTCTATAAGAGAGATGTCAAAGTGAGTCAATTTGACTCACCCAAGTTAGTTCACCATGAGTTCCTCAAAAAGTGAATCAACCTAACTTGCCTCTCTTTTTGGTAAGCCAAAAAAATAAACAATTCGGTTCAATTAAGTTCAAATTTGTGGGTTAGATGGGTTGACTCACAAACTGGCTCACCTAATTTAAAAAATTAAAAAATGTAACTTTTTTTATAAAAACAAAAAAATATAAATACAAAAAATTCAATAACAAAGTAATTCATAATAGCTCATAAAATAAGAAAATAAAATAAAACTATCAAGAAATTTTATAACAAAAAAGGGGAAAATTAATTTTAAAAAAAATGAATTAACCCAACTCACTAGATTAGCCTACCTTAAAAGGGAAAAATTAATTTAAAAAAAACAAATTAACCCAACTTAGTGGGTTAGCCCACCTCAACTAGCAGGTCAGGTGAGTCAGGCAAAATCAATCCATAAAAAAATGAACTAACATTTTAATAACTCGTTTATCCCATGAATTGGATGGGGCCGAGTTGACTCATGGACTAAACTTACTTTTGACCCCTTTAATAGGATATCATTTTCTCGACAAACAGAATAAAATCTTGATTTCCACCAGCCCAATGGAATGAATCTTTGCTGAGCCGAAAGGGTTTCCATATATATTTTTTCTTTTGTACTAGCTTTTGATTCGATAAGGCCTAGGAATGACCACACCAATAGAGCAGTGAGCAAAGAATCCCCACTGTGTCTCATGGAAGGCGGAGGAAAAAAAAAAAGGAATGTTTCATAAGATGTGTTGAAGCCTTAAAATAAGCCTGTCTACAAAATGAACAAATAAAGATATATTTATGGCTTAGCTATACTTTTAGCCCTTTATCTTTTTAAGAAAATTCGTTTTGGTTCTTTATATTTTAAAAGTGTTGATTTGGTTATTTATCTTTTTAAAATGCTTTATTTTGGTCATTCTGTCAAGTTAAAACTAACACCATTAGTGTCTTTTGTTTAAAATAATTAATTTTAAACATAGTGGTGGTTTTTAACCACCACTATTTTAGCAGAATCTTTAAGAATCCTAAACTTCTACGAATTCAATTACTCACAATTGGAGCAACTTTTTGAAAAATTGATTGAGGGCTTTTTTGTGTCTCTTAGAGGCAATCAAAAGCCCTCAAAGTTTGTAGAAAATCATTTTTTGTATTAAGAAAATTTTACAAGTATTGGTTATGTGTTTTAAAATTTAATAAATAAAATTATTATAGTGGCAATTAAAAACCGCCACTATGTTTTAAAACTGATGCTCTTCTTCTTCATCTTCTCCCTTGTGGAGCAGCATCTAATCAAAGTACCAAACACCTGAAAGTCCATCAAGGAGAACACATAAGTTGTGATTGACGACGTTTTCGAGCATCATGGTGAGGTTGAGGTCGAAACGGGCGAGGAGCGAGGAGTACCAGACGTTCCAGAGTTGGTGGGCTTGGCAATGCTGGTGTAGAGGAGCTCGGTGCCGCCGAGCCAGATGGCGATGATGCAGTTGTATTGCTCACCCTTACATTGAGAGTGGAGGCGGAGAACGACGCAAGACCACAGGGCGGGGTAGTGGGAGGGAGGGAAAGAGGGAAGACGAACAGAGAGAAAGGAGGAAGAGGGAAGACAAAGAGAGAGAAAAGAGGAAGAGGAAAGAAAAAAAAACATTTAATAGTGGTTTTTAACCGCTACTTTTTTAAAAATCTGATTTTTCGTTATCAAAATTAACGTTGTTGACAAAAAGGACCAAAATAAAGAACCAAATTTTAAAAAGATAAAAGATCAAATTGACGTTTTTAAAAGATAAAGGACCAAATTTTTTTTTCTTAAAAAGATAAATGGTCAAAAGTATATTTAAGCATATATTTATTATTAATTTGATTTCAACTATATTATAATTTTAATCGACATAAAGAATAGATCGTGGGTTTCACAAAACAATCCAAAGGATCTCTTTATTCCTTTACTTTTGCGTCACCGCTGTTCTGCTATCTATAAGAATAAATTCTCAACCAGTTTTCAAAATTCGCAGTAATCAGTTTTTTTTGTGTGATAATATAAAAAAGAAAAGAAGAAATACGCAGTACTTGGCGATTCCATTAACCGAAAGAATGCTACAAACTAGATAAGATAAGTTTGCAAAATTATTAGATAAATTAAATAAAGCGTCTGCACTGCACGTGCCTCTTTTTCCAGAAAGGAATCATTCTAAGAGTGATGTGATAATGAACCGTCTCTTTGATCCTTGCCCACGGCAATGAAATTAATCGTGTTCAAATTTTAAAGCTGCCTCCCTTAGCAGTATACCTCTGTGTGTTTCTGAAGACTCAGAACCTCATTATAAATAATGAACTTGATTAGTAATCTAAGTTCATCTCCACAAACAACATTACTTTTTCCCATTGCCTTGACACCATCAATCACTTGACAGTTTAAATTCAATCAAGTTCAAGACATGAGCAAAACACTAGTTACGTGGTTCTTTCTGTTGTTCAGTATCCTCACGTATTCAGCTTACGGAAGCACATCATGCACTGCAGATACTGGAAATTTTAGGACCTCCAAGCCACAAAAGGAGCCTAAACGTAACGAATTTTGAACCTCTCAGTTTTCTAATTTTTTTCTTTTTCTTACAATTTTCATCTTAATTCTTGTATCAAAAACAAATTCTCTCTTGCCTGCAGCAATGTACGGTGTGGTCATGGAATCAAGCAAACCGTGCATTCAAAGAACATTTCCAGAACTGCATGCTGCCCAACAAACAAGGATTTCCCGGTTTGCAAGGGCAATTTACAGAGGACCAACCAACGTAAGGCCAAGCAAGGTCCGGAATGCATCAAACTCCTATTCAATTAAACCGCCATCCTTATTCATGGCGGCACTAGGGCATCTTGCTTTTGGATTGCTTTTAGTTCATTGCTTCTATCGAATTCCTTAGCTCTGAATGTTCATCTTGTTTCCATCACCATGGCACCTTCAAGCTACCACCACTTATTATTAGCACGCCTAAAACATAAGAGGGTACACAATCGTATATATGATTAGCTAGACATGTCCGAAATCTATCCTACTCTTAGCGAGTCAAATCAAGAGCTTTGCATTGTGTTAGCAGTGTACTTTTGAATTCTGATTTGTATTATTATACACACGAGCATTCCTGCTCTTGGCTTTAATATATTATATATTTATCATAGAGCTGCGTTTGTAAACTTTGGATCATCTCGGTATGTTTTCCATGGTGTATATATAAAAAAAAAAACCTTAAGGTTAGACTTCTTAGTTGACTCTCGGCAATTATCCACTCATTGATTACCAATTTAAATACTAGCTGTAGATAGAAGAAGTCCTATAAGCATATAATAGAGACAATTTACGGTAGATTGCTAAGAGAAACATATAATAGTGCAGCATCCAAAAGGAAACAGAAATAATTAGAATATTATTTAGGTGAATCCATTATGAGAACTTGAGACAATAATCTTCCACACAAATAAAAGGTACTGATGGAAGGCAAACAACATAAAATTACACATACAGAGATTATAATTTCTACAATATATATTTGACTGTTACAATAACCAGAGAGACCCTATTAAGATCTCCACAAAGCAGCAGAAAGAAGACGGAGTGAAGAACTCACTGCTCAGATTTGGAAAATATCTGTTTGAAATCTCTCATCATACAATCTCCAATGTCCATATCTCTCAGTGTGGAAGACAGACCTGGGGATATAGAAATTTGGCTTTTAATCTCTTTTAAGTGCACCAAACTAGAAGATGCATTTGCAATGTCTCGACTAGTTAAGTTAGCACACCCAGACAAATCCAAGAACTCTAGGTTGGGGCATCCCTGACATATGGAATTGAGGCCCTTAGCTGATAACTTGCAGAACCTAATCTCAAGCCACTCTAGACCAGGCATGTAATTAGCAATGGCAGCTGCCTCAGATTCTTCATCTTGCGGACACGCATTCAGATACTCATCAGGAACAATCCCTCGGTGTTGGGAAGGATCAAGCCAATTCATGAAATTTCTCTTGAGAATCTTAAGGTTGGGACAATTTCTTCCAATCAGCACCAATGACTCATGGGTTATCTCATAACAATAGCTGATATCCAATTCCCTAAGCTTCGGACAACTCAAAGCTATCCTAGAGATAGAATCATCAGTAACACGAGGACAGCTTTGATAGACAACACCTCAAGATTCGGGCATCTGAAATGCAGACATATTATATTAAACAACAAAACAAAATAATAGCTAAATGCTCCAATGCTATGTTATGTTCATGTCTCGAATTTGAACCTTAAAATATGTAACTACGTTAAATACTCTCAGAAAGAAAATTTTATCGCACGTAACGATCCTACCTGACTCGTGACGGATTGCCTCCGAGAATACACGTGGTTTCTTACCAAAAAATATTCACAATAGAAGGCACAAACTCCCCACAAAAAATAGAAAAATTAAAATATTGGAATTTCAGAATCAAAACCCTAATGAAAAATCATAGCACGCTTTCAAACTCAAATCCGATCAAAACGAATTAAAGCACTAAAATTTTCGAGACCCAATTGGGGCCACCATCGATTGGCGAAGGGAAAAACAAAAGGGTATTGAAACTTGCGAGAAAGTTGGAACCTTTGGGCGACGAGGGCGAGAGAGCGATTGGAACAGTGGCGAATGCGTATCTGGGTGAGAGAGGATTGGGCCCATTCGACGACAGATCGAAGCATGGAATCGATCTCGGTCTCGAACTCGGGGGTCCACCAGCGAGTTGGCTCGGGGAGCGAGTCGAAGTGGGGATCGAGGTTGAAGATGGAGTGAAGAGAGGGTTCCTTGAAGGCGCAGAACCATGACTTGCAAACAAGCATGGTGCCGCGCCATCGATCCTCGACGCTGAGTCGAGAGAGGATGTTGATGAGGCACTCGCGAGTCAACTCGCCCCAATCTGACTCGCTTTTCTTTGGCTCTGCTTCCGTTTTCATTCTCCCACAGACCCTTCTGTTATGTTCGGATTCGGATTAGATTAGACTCAGAACTCAGTCCTCTGTTTTTTACACCCGCATTTCCAATTCACGCCCTATTTTTTAGGTGTATAAGTGGAAGACAGAGATAAATAATAAAAAAAAAGATATAATAAATGGTAAAAAAAAAAAGAAAAAGAAATATAGGAAAAAAAAATGAGATGAAAAATAAATAAATAAATAAAGAGAAAATGAATATTAATAATAACTCCTAAATATAATGCTCGTATTTGCTTACCCCCATCCCATCTAGAAATCAATATTGAAAGAAAAAATGTTAGGCAGTAAACAAACTTAATAGCCATCGTTAGTATGAACATGCTTAGTTCAATATCTATAAGGTTTCTCTCAATTGATGTATATACAATAAATGCAAAGAAGAATTATAATTTGTGAAGACAATAATTAAATTTAGGGATGACAAAACGACTAGTTCAACTTATTTTGGCCCGTCTCATCATTCGTCCTAAAAAATGAGCTGAAATGGGTTGACCAACTTTTGAAATATGAGTTGAGAAGTGTAGCTTGTTCTGTTTAAAGGTGGACTAACAGATCGGTCTGCCAAAAATTAAAAATAAAAGATAAAAATTATAAAAAGAAAAATTGTTAAATTATAAAAATTAAAAAAACAATTAAAGAAAAACATCTTCTAACTTAAAATATTAGAGGCTAAAGACAACACTCCTTTTATATTAAAATGAAACAAAATTTCAAATCCTACATTAGTTTTTTTTTAATTCAAAAAATAAAAAAATATATTGGCTGACGAGTCGGCCTTCCCCACTATATTGCAAACCCATTTTTTGACAGGCCAAAACGAGATGGGCTAAAATGGGTTGGTCGGTCGAAGATTTTGTCTCGTCTCGCCTAAAATAGTGTGTTTAACGGGCTGGTTCGATGGGCCAAGCCTATCTTGCCACCCATAATTAAACTTTAAATGCGTGACTATCTTTTTTTCTTTAAGACAAACTCCAATATTTATAACACCCATTCTTTAAAGTTGTTGGAGAGAAAACTGGATTTCAGCACTTTGGATTTAATTTCAACGTTGATATACATTATATGTACATTTAATAATTTTCCCGTTGTGCTTGATGTTCAAACTACAAAAATGCTATTGACGCTTTTATGCAATGACCATGCACAAAAAGGTAGAATTTTTGTTAGAGTTGGGGCTCGAATTCTTGGTCTAGCCCGAAAAGCTCGCCGTGCAACCAATTTGCTGAAGAAATATTTGAGTTTTTTTTTTTTTTTTCCTATAGTATGAACCTTTATGCTTTTGGGCCACGGTTTTTCATGTACTAATGTAGTAGCAATCACTCTCTTTGTATCTCTCTTGTACTAATATTTGATATAGTGGATTGTTTCTCCCCTATTCGTTGTTGTTGTTGTTGTTTTTTTTGCAGCAAGTCTTTTCCAGGTTAAATATGCGTATTCATTCTTTTTTCTTTTTTTGATATTGTATTCATTCTTTTTCTGTATCTTCTATTGTGTATTATTTCTTATAATTTTCTGTTCTGATGATTGATGATTTGATATTCTTAAACGTCTAATTCGTCTCATCTTTGTTTGTGTCAGGTACAATGTTCGAGATTGTTTCTGTTTGCAGAACTTAATATTCTAAACCAACCAATGACACTCCTATATAATAAAATCTTTTGAACGTCCTAGCATAAGAAAAAGTCGAAGCTCGTGATAGGATGAATTGATGAAATACTTGTACTAGCATATGACAATGTTTTGATAGGACAGAACTTATAGACTTATGTGTTGATGCATCAACCTGATTGTGCACTTAAATCAAAACGTTAGCGTATAAAATATCATTTATTCACTAATTACTTGTTTGTTGTCTAAAACCAAAAGATTTAGTGTATGTTTGAATTTTAGTTGAGAGGGCTCAAAAATACTTTTGCTCCCAAACATTAATTTTTCCTTCTTTATTTTATGTATTAGAATTTCGTTTCGTACATTAGAGTTCACGAAAATATTTTTCCAATAATAATCCAAACATATCCTTAATTGTCTTAAGCTTAACAATGGCAAAGTGTGGTTTGCCCTCATGCACAAACTGTCCCAACTCCAAGCCTGAATAACCATGAACACCGGCTAACCTCCATGTCTAACTTTTCCCTGTCTTGCCAAGGCCTTTGCCCCGCCCCATTTTTACCTGATGGACGTCTCTTTTATTTTTCATACTTGATTATATTTCTTCTTGCTAATAAATAAACCATCAATTTGGTCCTTCAAGTATTAGTCTGTATCTTAAATAGTCTTTAAAGTAATGAAATTATATAAGTAGTATCTAAAATATTAAAAATCTATTAATTTAGTTCTTATGTTGATATATTTTACTAATATTGAGGAACTAATTTGAAAGACTTTTCAATATTTTAAAAACTATATAACATAATTTTTAATATTTTAAGGACTACTTATATAATTTTATTATTTTAAGGACTATTTAAGAGAGAGCATGATAGTTCTGAGACCAAAATGATAGTTTATTCTCCTGCTAATTGAGTTTGCTAGTCCAGTACGTATATCATCTTCTTTTTGCTGAGAAGTACGTATATCTTCTACAAGATCGGCATCTTCGTTATCAAATTTCAAATTTTAGATCCCATTAACAGTTTCCTATATTCCTATACGAAGCTTTTGTTTTGTTAGCCTATTTAAACATCTACGTTGTATGTCTCCTTCACAAACCAAATTAACAAAAACATCACCGTATCATTGGTTTTCCTTTCAGTTCCCTATGCCACATCGACCAAGATGGCAACACAACCACCATTCATTGTAGCATCTTCAATTTGTTAGAGAACAAGTAGTATGAGTCGAACAACATGTTAAAGGGCCTTCCTGGTTCTTGGTGTGTTTTACTCTTCTCATTGTTGGCTTGTACTTTTAGAAAAAAAATGCGTTACCTGTTCTTCTGGAAATGGATTCAGTGCAGTCATATTTCCATCCTTTCACATATTCCATGCATTTATAACCATTTAATGAAGATTGGACGGTTGAGATCTTGAATGTGTGTTTTAAGTTGATTGACCAAGATAAAATATGAACCGACCAATCTTGATATGACGGTTTTAAATTACTGAATGCGTGAATGTGTAGAATGGCGAATGCAGGGATTCTTCAAAATCCCTCCTCTGCTCCCCTTGTCACACAAGCCTATTTGTCCAATTCTTACGCAAAAAGCTTCATAGTCAAAGCTGCATTGATGTGTTCTTCTGCCTCTTATTCGTAGTACATATGGTTATCAAGGTAAGCTTGCCTTTTGTAAGTCTGCAACGTGGATGGAACTTTCTGATGCTAGACGCTCTTATTGTGACATCGTGTTCTACAACAATTATCTTATACTTTGGCACAAGATAGCTCTGTTGAAGGATGGGATGTAACATATTCTTAGACAGATCTTGGGTGTTAAGCCACCATGGAGATAGATGAGGAAATAGACAGAATTTTCAAGAGATACGTTTTCAAGACAGTTATACTTACGGCATGTTTGTTTCCGCATCACGTCAAGTCGGATCTGCTTCCCATAGAAGCTAATACAAGTAGATTTTGTGTATTGGACGTAATTTTACTGAATGACACAAGTATATAACGTGTTTCAAAACATGCATTTAGTTATACCAGAGGGAGAGATTTTGATGGTGATAAGATATATTGGAAATTTGTATGTGCATCTGCCCATAATATAATCAACTCGATATTTCCAACTCCTGATAGTTCCCATGACTTGCAAATATCGAGTTGATTATGTTGTATTAGATTATCACCTTATTGGGATTATTCCACACTCATTGTAGGGATTAACATGGTAAATTGGTAACAACACATTCAATTGACAAAGGAAGCGGAAGAGAAGCAAATATGTCAAGTATTTTTTATTTCCCGCTTCTATGTTCTCAGGAACATAGATGATCACAAAGGAGTAAAAACAGGGGAAGCAAGAAAGCTGCCATGTCAAGATCGAACCGTATAGACAGCTTTATTCTCAAAACAAACTCGCCCTAATTTGCTTAAATAATGACAGGGAAGAAATCAAAATTGGAAGTGATGAACTCGTGATCATGAGTAGTGCAACGCTAAATTCAAAAGATCAGGAAAGAACTTTCGAATCGAACTAGTTCCTTCACAATTTCAAAAGTCATTAAATACTTCACCACATATTTAAACATTTCTGAGTCTTAGGTACTTAAAAGGTTCACTAAACCCATAACCACCTCATCCCCGACGGAAAGAGAAAAGGAGCAAGATAAAATTCAATTATCAAGATTCATCAGTTATCATTGATCTCCTCATGAAACTCCCTTGGAGAAGCTACCCTACCATCAATTCTCCCTAATTAAATAAACATGATTTGCTAGTAAGTGTCTCAATTTAGGATGATGTGATACAAAATAGATAAACTGCAAGCTAGGGGAAGTAAAGTAGAAAGGGTCATATGTAGAGCTTTGCTATCAGAGGATAAGTTATACCTAAACAAGGAACAACACGTCCTATAAAGTCTCTTAGTTTGTGCGAAAATTGAACTGAGAAGTTGAAACCTTCGGAGAATGAGATCTTGTTGTAGAACTTACTTTCTGGGAGGATCACAAAACATCAATGGTAGAAGAGAGGGTTTTCTCTCGTTACTTCTGAAATACCGAGTTATAAGCTATTTATATACAAGCATCTAACAGCACATAGAAAGAGTAACTAACTAACTGAATTGACAGCTGGATAGAGACATAATAGAAATTAACTAACTGACTATTAGTTATCACTTTGACACCTTCCCGCAAGCTGGAATGCAGATAGCCAACATGCCAAGCTCAGAAGTAAGAAGTTGAATGAGGCCAGGTGCAAAGGGCATAGTAAGAATGTCAGCAACCTGTGAGTGTGTTGGAATAAGAAGCAGATGCAGGACCCTAGATTGAACCTTTTCTCGCACAATGCAGTAATCAATGTCAACATGTTTTGTGCACTCATGAAACACAGGATTGAAAGCTATATGCAAAGCGGATTGATTGTCAGAGTAAATCACAACTGAACTCACAGAAGAAACTCTGAGATAGTGCAGTAAGTACAGAATCCATTGTGCTTCACAAGTGGCTTGTGCAAGCACTCTGTACTAACTTAAGCTTCAAAGGAGGACTGAGACAAAGTGCTTTGCTTTTCTCTTTTCCATGAGATAAGAGATGATCCCAAGAAAAAGCAAAAACCATTAATAGACCTGCAAGTGTCTAGACATGTGCCCCAGTCATAGTCACTAAATCCTTTAAGTTGAGGAGAGCTTGCAAGGAAAAATAACCCTTTTTCGAGTGCACCCTTCACATATCTGAGAACCCACTATTCTGCTTGATGATGAAGGATAGTTGGAGACTGTAAAAATTGGCTCAAATGACTCACTGCATGACATATTTGGCCTTGTATGAGTGAAGATATAAGTGTCTGTGTCTCCCAACTGGTCTTGGATATACACTTGGATCATATAGCTATTCTACTTTCTACAGAAGTACTGTGTAACTTTCCTTTGCAATCCATTGGTGTGGAAATTGGCTTGGCAGCAAAGCAACCTTGTAGAAACTTTCCTTTGCAATCCATTGGTGTGGAAATTGGCTTGGCAGCAAAGCAACCTTGTAGAAAATCAAGAGCATATTTTCATTGAAAAAGATTGATTCCTTGTTGAGACCGGGCAATTTCAAAGCTAAGGAAAGACTTGAGCTGGCCAAGATCAGTGATCCTAAATTTTACATCCAGCAACTCCTTCATATGACTGATTTCAAGAGGTTATTTCCTACTAGCACTAGATCACCCACATAGTCAAGAATTGCAGTAAAGCTCGAACCTTTAGAGTTTCGAACTTAGTGAACAGCAATAATCTGTCTTGGACTAGGAATAACTAAAATCAATGAAAGACTAAGATAGCCTGGCATTCCATTGACAACTAGCCTGCTTTAACCCATATAGGGATTTCTGCAATTTGCAAACTAGCCTCAGATCAGATGTCTCTAAAGCCTAGAGGAGGTTGCATATATACTTCTTCGTGAAGATCACCATGAAGGAAAGTTGTGTTGACATCTAATTGGTGCAAATGTCAATTGAATGTGGAAGATAGAGAGAGTAGGATTCCAATTGTGGTCATCTTGACCATGGGACTAAAAGTCTCTAGATAATCAATCCCATGAGTCTAAGTATATCCCCTTAGCAACTAATCGGGCTTTATACCTTTCTATTAGCCATCTGCGTTGTGCTTCAGCTTGAAAGCCTACTTAAATCCTATAGCCTTCTTCTCAAGTGGGAGAGGAGTGAGTGTCTAGGTTTGGTTCTTTTCCAAAGCCAACAGTTCTGCCTTTTCATTTTCCATAGCTTCTGCATAAGAGGTAGGCTCAGGAGGAGAAGAAATGGCTAAAGAAAAGAATCTATGTGAGTTAGACCATGGATACCTGACCTGTGACTCTAAACATGAAGTGTCAGAGTGTTTCGATGAGGATATCCATGAAGGTGGTGTTAAATCTAGAGGATCAATTATTGAAGGGTTGGCATCATTTGTAGTTGACCGATCACATTTCATTTTTCATTGCATCTGTGGTAGGGGTCTGAATAGAATATAGTTTAAAGAGATAATCAGTAGGCTGATCTTTGGGAGAATTTCGTGTTTGGGAAATAAAATTAGTATCATTAGTTGAGATGTATGGAAACTTATTCTCATAGAACTTCACAACCCTTTAAATTAATTTTTCTCTAATTTGAGGTCAAACAAAACATACCCTTTGTTCCTGACTTGAAGTTCATTAACCAAAGGCAGCTTGCTCTTCAACTTCCAAGCTATAGTCATGGCTGTTGATCAAGAATGATAGTTATCTCCAATGCGTGGAGCAGAAACCAATAATGCTCCAAGATTTTCGTTTGGATGCATGTAGAAGGGCTTGAAGGATCCAGAATTGGATTAGGATTATTTGATTATGAAGAATTCAATAATTGAACAGCAAAGAAAAAACCTCACGAATCAGAGGCAAACGATCTTGGGCAGCAGTAGCAGAGCTCCCTAGGAAAGGAACTCTGATACCATGTGAAAATTGAATCGAGAAGGTAAAACATACAGAGAATGAGAGCTTGCAGAACTTGCTTTCTGTAAGGTGTACAAAGCATCAATGGAAGAAGAGAGGGTTTTCTCTCATTACTAACTAGAAATACAAATTGTAACTAACTGAATTAACAGCTGTACAGAGACATAACAGAAATCAACTAACTATTAGTTATCACTTTTGACAGTTTGCCAACAACTAATAAAACAGTACATTTCTTTTACCCGTTTGATTCACTTCCAGCGGCCCCTAAAATACATGGTTTTGACTTTAGAAGTTCAAACTCCTCAAAACTGAAGAGTCTCGATATTACTCTGTTACTTGAAAATTGAAATATAGATCTACGCAAACCAAGAGACACAAACAGGGAGCACCACAGAAGAATCATGATTGCATAAAAGTTGTTGAAGCTTCGAGAGCCAAAACAATAAATCCATCAATTTCAAGTTTCAACAAAAATACAAACTTAAATGTTCAGTAGTTATGCACACGAGCAAGACATCAACATCAATTATAGGCATACAAACTAAAATTATCAGTATTGTGCATAGAGAGGACGCCTGTAGTCATCAAAGAACTGATCACGATCAACGAAGATAATGGCATAGAGGGCGTAAATTATGCCAGGAATATAACCTAGAATAGTGAGAAGCACGCAGATTACGAATTCAACCTGCATAAATGAAATCACAGTCTGAGATCTGGCAGAGAAGAGATATAGAGAAAGAGAGAAGGAAACGTACACTGCAACAACCGTGGCGAAAGCAAACTCCCAGTGGAGGGAGCAAGATCGCGATCAGTATCTCGCAGCATATTTCACAACGCGTCGGCATCTTCCACTCTGATTGTGCTTCTGCGCTTCCACTGCGTTTCTTCCGGTTGTTCAATAATCAGTATCGGAAAAAATCAAACAACCAACGTGGTCCGCTTGGAGTTCCTTGTTTCGTTCGCTTAATAAAATACTAATATATTAACTTGTACATCAGAATAAATATTTATTTTATATAATTTAAATTTATAATAAATAAATATTTTAAATATATAAAATATATTATAATTAAATTTTATAATAAATAAATATTTTTAAATATATAAATTATATTTTAAATTTATAATAAATAATTATTATAATACAATGTTAATTTTTAATTATTGATATTTTTTATAAAAATATTAAAATTCAATTTAGAATTAAATATATTGAAAATGATAGATTAAAAAATATAAGAAGTTAATTTTTTTTTTAAAACGTTCTCATTAAAGAATAATAGTTAAAAATGCTTTTGTTAAAAAATAATAGTTAAAAACACTCTTATTTAAAATAGTTGTTCTCATTTAGTATACAGAGAGGATTGTGGTCAATCATTTTTGTTAGAATTTAGTTTTGATATTCAGATAAATGTTACTATGGGCTTTAAGCCCTCCTCATAACCAAAAAAAGAAGAAGATAAATGTTACTATTTTGTTGTGGTTTCCTAAAACAATATATTTAAAGTTTTTGCTAAAGCCTATATGAAATTTATGTAGGAATAAAAGACGTATTTGAAGTGTTGATAACATTATTCAAAAATTAATTTAGTCTTTGAATTTATATTTTTTTTTTCAATTTAGTGTGTTTGAATGAACGTTGGTAAAATTAATTTTGAATAAAATTGATTTTGCAAAATTAATTTTCATTAAAATTGATTTTGAAGTGATGTGATTTATGTTTAGATATTTTTATTATAAAAGCAAGTTAATAACAAAACTCAATATAAAATTTTTGATCAAATGCAAAAGTTATCTAAAATTGTTTTAACTCAGAATCAATTTCTTAACGTGACATCAAATATATGAAAATTTACCTAAAATTATGTTAATTAATATTTCAATATGATTATGAAGAATCTAATGTGAAACCAAACACGTGCTTAATCCTTGTCTTTTGTTGTTGCTGTAATACTGTTTAGGGAATGGATTATTTTTTAGTGTTTCTCATGGAGGATCAAAGGATATTATCACGATTCTTTGCTTTGGATCATGAGGTGGAAAGGTGCCTGAGAGTGATCTTCATGTTGAGAGGGAAAGGTGAGTATGAGAATGATGAATGAGTGAGTGAATTGAGACTTGAGAGTGTATATATTTTTGAAGAAAAGAGAATGTGATGTGCTTGATACTGCAACCGAAAAGATGAATGAAGTCAGTTTTCATGTTGGTGCCCCCGTCCCCTTTATTGCTAGAGCTCATATGATAATTGATAGAGACAATGTCTGAGAACTTGTTAGCAAATTGGTACAGAACTGAGGTGCTGCATCATGTTTGCTGAGAAGGCTGGTTGGAGGCATGCTAAAGTGGCTCAGAGCGTGCTGCAAAGCTACCTGCTATCACCGAAAATGGTAAATGCCAGGTACCAAGCGGAAGGCATCCTGTCACAATATACCAAGATAGGATGGAGCGGGCTTCGCCTTGTCCTTCATTTCCTTTTTATTATTATTATTATTATTATTATTATTTTTTTTCGTATTTTCATATTTTGTTCGTGTTCTTTTTCATGTATTTTTTTTTTATTTTCATCGTTTTTATTTATTATCTTAACTTTTCTTTATATATATATATATATATTTTATAGTTTTAACATTTTTACTTTTTTTAGAAAAAGATAGATTAAACAAGTAAAATGAATAAAAGAAGGACTTTTTAAATTTTAACTCTTTTTTAATCGATACAGAAATGGGAAATAATTCAAGCAAATACAATAAAAAGGAAATTCTTAATATTTTTGAATTCAAAGCAAGAAAAAGAAAAAGTCCAAGTAAATGTTTACGGTTGCTCTTCTTTACTTGTTTCTTATTAAATAATATGAATAATTGTGTTATTCATATTATCGTAATAAGAATAAATAAAGATGTGAATGCCAATTTTGCCTTTATCACAGACAAAAGCTTATTGGGAAAAAGACAGGTGATGATTTTTGTGATATTAAAACGAGCAAGCAAAAAAAGAATGATGCACCCGATCTGATGATGGTAAGAATGATGTAATGAAGCCAAAATGGGTTGATATATATATATATATAGTATGGGAAAGACGGATGATCTGCTATTGCAAAACAGCAGAATGGCCTTGTATGCTAAGAAGGTAAATGACCTACCATGTTGAAAGATGAATGATTTGATATGCTAAGAACCGAATGATAAAATATACTGAGAAGTAAATGATCTAATATTATTGTAAAGATGCATGATCTTATATGCAGAGAGTGCAAAATCAAATATTGATGAAATGATGATTGATTTGGTAAGCTAATGATATGATATTTGGAAAAAGATGAATGATGTATTATGTTGAAAATGAAATGATTTGGTATCGGTGAGAAGATATGAATGATATGATTTGCTACTGATCTGATATGCTAAAAAGATGATTGATCTGATATGCTAATGATCTGAAAAGTGAATGATTTGATATTGCTAAGAAGATAAATGATCTGATATGTTGAAGAGAATATTAATTTGATATGCTAATGATTTGAAATGAGATTCAGTTTGTTTTTGTTCGCTGTTGTTATTTATCATTTTTTTTCGACAAAATTATAGTCGTGCACTCGTCTCACAGTATAGTGTTAGGAATTTTATAATTCTTAATTAATTAATGTGGGCTACATATTATAACATTTATACAATAGCCATTTTTGGCTTAATATAAGTGATCTATTTTAGTGAACCGATTAAACTATCGACAGAAAATGATATGAGCTTAATGAGTGGAAACTCAGTTTGGCCCATTAGGAGATAATGAGAACCCTAATAGGTTAAAACCTAAGGCATGATTATGGTCCCCAACACACTAAACTAAAATATGTCGCTCATTCTCCCCATCAGAAGAGGAACATTGAGTCCCATCTAAGGAACCCGGTGATTTGGTTGAGAAAGATCTATATACTGATTGCTCGTGGTCATCATTTAGATTCCGCTGTGATTGTTCAATCAACCCTATGGATCTAGGTATTCCTAAAAACTCAGAAACCCTAATAATCTAACATAATGTGCATTTGGAGAATCTTTGTATTATAAAGTTTGATTCCAACATATAGTGGTTGGAGATAGTCACTTGTATACATCAAAAGGTGATGACTAACAAGTGTCTAAAGAGAAAGACATGAGTCTCTCTGCAACAATTCAAATTACTTGCTATCTTTTTTTCTAAATTCTTCAAATAAGTATTCTATAAGTCTATCGTTTTTGTCAATGACTAGTCAAATTTTTCAAACAATTATTCAATAATTCTTTACTACTTTATATGTGTAATTTTGAATATTGGAATGAAGGATACAAGAAAGGTGTAGTAGAAGTAAAACAAAAGATTGTCATAAACTAGTTTAAAAAGATTACAAGTAACTTCTTGAAATACTGACAAGGTTGTACGGTGTGTGTGTGCTATTGCAGGAATCGAGGATGGACTTAGTGATTAAAAAAATTATAGTGTTCATAGATAGAGAAGGTGTAGGAAAACATATTCAAGCATAAGCTAAAAAGGTGCTCATCATAGTCCCTAACAAAGGAGACGTCCTCACCTACATGGCTGGTGTCAATGTTGATACTTAGAACCCATATGAACCATCATTAGCAATTATTTGAAGAATTTAGAAGAAGACAATGAGTATTTTCAACTATTGTTAAGATGTTTCCTACATTCATGACTTTCCCTTCAAATACTTGTCATCAATCACCTTTTAATGTACATGTGCAACTATTTTGAACCATTGCTAAGAGGTGAGTGCATTATTCTAATTCTGAATATAGTAATGATGATAGAAGTCTTAGATTGATGAATTGAGGAAGAATGTAACGACAAAGACCATTATGTGTTAATAAAGGTAATATATGGACTAAAACTTCCATTTTTTTCATACAAGGACTAATTCTTAAAGTAATATTACCTATAAGGACTAATTTCTAAATTTTTATATATAATTTCTAAACTAGTATCACTTATAGAAATTAAATGATTAATTTTCAGTTACATGATTGTCACGTGCAGTCATATTATTATCACATTAGCCACATTAATCATGTCATTAATGGAATTATAAGTTATAATGATAGATACCAATCTTAAACAAAAATATAGGTATAGGGACTAAAATTTATGTTTTTTTGTTCGAAGACTGATACTTTAAGTAACATCAACTATAGGGACTACATAAATAGTTTAACCTAAAAAATATATATTATAAATGAAAGTGTTGTTTTTAAATTTTTTGTGTATGACATATAGCAAGATATGTTTAGAATTATTTTTTCAGAAAATTCTATTTTTTTTAAAATACAATAACTTAAATGTAGATATTAGAAAATATTTGAATGTGCATTTATTTCATATGAAAGAAAGAAATGATGTCTTAAAAAAATTATTCAAATCATATGTTATGTATTTGTGTATAAGAAAAAAAAAGTTTCAGCAAAAAAAAGTTAAAAAAAAAAGCGTTTAAAATCATTTATGATTTATAGTTTAAATTTAATTAATATTGTATAGAACTACTTTCAGTTTCTGTTAAGGATACATGTGGTTTTGTTTATATAAAAAAAATACATCACATGAACACTAGTTAACAAATGTCCTTCATAAAATTGTAAAAAGCATAAATAAAAAACGATTACGTTATAAAAAAATTTAATTAAAAGTACTTGTTCAGTACCAACCCAAAAAGGGAGAATATTCAAACAAAATATCTTACAATCTGCATGACCCAAACTCCAATGGTATATTTGAGTTGTTTGTCTTATGACATTTAATGGTAGGGCATTCCCAGTTCTATCTAAGTGCTTGGACCTTCATTCATACTTATGAGTTGTTTGGTGAGGGTCAGGAGTTGCAGTGCTCGCCTTTTGTCTTCTTTAACTTGTTTAAGGTTGTTCGAAGTAAAGACTCCAACATGGTTACATATTCTTAAAAAAGTAAACAAGTTTCTCTTTGAAGCCTACACTGTCTCATATTGGCTATGTAAACAAGATCATCATTATTGTCTATGAATCCTTATTTATATATATAAAAAACTTCAATTATTTATGTCAAATTCTTACTGTATAAATAAGAATACGCATATTTCCCAAAACAAGGATACACATAGTCTTATATATGAGTTTGTTTCTGAGGAATGAGAAAAGAAGAAAGCACAAAGGACAAAAAATGTGTGGTTTCTTGATTATTCCGTCATTTGGTTACTGATAAAAAAGAACGATGCCCCCCCTCACATACACAAAAAAAAAAAAAAAAAAAACATTCCATCCAAGATTGAATTAACTTTTTTGTATATAAAGATGAAATTGTCAATATTCTCTCATACTTTCCTTTTTTATTAGGAATATTTGTGTTATTTTGTGTGTGTGTGTATGTATATATATTTACTTTCTACACAACCAAAGAAGAAAAAAGTTTTAACTATCTTTCCTTTCATTTTCTTTTTAATTAAACAACTTGAAAAAATATCTCACTTTTTATTCCTTTCACTTTCTTCTCTAATCCTTCATTTGTTTACATGAAAATGGAGTCAAAAGGAATGAAACGGAGGAAAATGAAATAAAAATGTCGATTTTTCATCATTTATTTGAAAAAAAATAAAAGATGAAAGTTTTTTTTTTTGTGAGACCTACCAAAAAAAGTTTCCCCTAAATTGACATAAAAGAGGGAGGAGAATGATTTCTCTTTTTTTATTTTTTGTTTCAATTTCTTAAAAATTAAATAGAACATTTATTTCACAAATAATTAAAAATAATAATAAATAATTTTATGTTAAGAAAAATAATAAGGTTAAAATTAATTTTTTAATTTGTATAAAAATATTGTTTATACAATTCATTCATTTTTTATACTTTTTTTTACTAATTCAAATAAGCAGAGAAAATATCTCCATTTTTTTTTCTTATTTTTATCTATTCAAACAATATATTTTATTTCTCTTTATTTATATATTTTTTATTTCACATTTAATCCAAATATAACATCAACCAAACAAATCAAACATATGATATTTTAGGACAAGTTCGACAAAAGTGGGGCAATTATATCCTAAATCTATCTCATTTATGTTTTGTTTGAATTAAGAATGAAATAAAGAGGAAAGAAATAAGGATATAAATAGGTATTGATGTACAAGTGTGAATAATGTAACTAAGAAGTCTCACATTGGATAAAGATAAGTATGTTAAGTAACATATAAGTGACAAAGACCCATAGACTTGATGTGTTAAGGTTTTGGGTTGAATGTGGTGTTAAGTTCACTTGTGTGGTTGACTCATGGCCCATGGATGAAGATCTTCCTAGTGTTTACCCCATTGTATTTCCTTACAAGTGGTATCAGGGTTTGGTTCAACCAGGTGATTGACTCAAATGAGTAGTGGCGTTGGTGGTGGATCCATGTATGGATTTATGCATGCGAATTTCTTATATTGAAAGTCTTCCGTGTCCCGTTGATGTGAGCTAGTGGTAGTGCAAGTCTTTAAAGCATATTGACGGCAATGGGATAGCTTTAAGGGCCATAACGACTATGCAAGGGCCATCATTGAACTTGTGGATGGACAAAAGCTTTTGCTTGGGGGGGGTGATGATATTCGCGACAATGGATAAGCTGAACACTCATAGATAAAAAAGGCTTCTACTTGAGGGAGAGTCATACTATGTGGAGGAGAGTCACACTTGAGAGGGAGATTGTTGGTGTACAAGTGTGAATAATGTAAATAAGAAGTCCCACATTGGATAGAGATGAGTATATTGAGTAACATATAAGTGACAAAGACCTATAGACCTAATACCTTAAGGTTTTGGATTAAATGTAGTGTCAAGTTTACTTGTATTGGCTCATGACCTAATAATGAAGTTCTCTTTGATGCTTTACCCTTCTTGTATTTCCTAATAATAGGAGAGAAATATAGTAAAAAAGATGTGTTGTTTAGATGGATAAAAATAAGATATGACCCAAGTGACTAGTAGCTTGGGTCCTTTAAGCATATGACATGGATTTGATTCTTGGCTATGCGAATAGAGCTATACTTGTACGGAGAGAAGTTTTCCCTTAACTATTACCTACTTCCTTGAAGGATTAGTCCCATGGCTTTCGGCTACATGAATACCTTGCTTTCTATAAAAAAAGAGAGAGGAAGGGGGGGGGGGGGGGTGGGTTGTGGTGGAGAAGAAATAGAAAATTGCTTATTTGGATAAGTGAAAAAAAGTGAAAAGAAATATATAAATATTATAAAAACATTTTATACTAATTAAAAAATAAATTTAACTTCAAAAATATAAACCTTTTATTTTATTAGTTTTTCTTAATATAATTTTTTTTGTTATTAAAAAATAATTTGATTTTTAAATATTTAAAACTCAAAAAAAATAATGAGACACCACTTTTCCCTCCCATTTCACAATTCACAAGGGAAAAATTATTTTTACAGTGAGTCCCACAAATTTAATTCTCATTACCCTTAATTTTCACTCATCCAAGCTATGAAAAATTATTACATTCTCTCCATTTCACTCTCTCATATTTTCTTCTTTTCTAAATCAATTTAACTAAACAATATGTTCATGAAAATAATTTTTAAACACCTCATTAACATTATTCATTTTTTTTATCTCTTTTTTCTTTCCACATCTTATCATTCATCTTTTTTTTTTTTGCTAGGAACATCATATCATTCATCACATATATTATTTTGGATTAAATATATGTTTAGTCCATCAAATTTGGGGTAAATTTATTTTTAGTCCCCAAATTTAAAATTAATCTTTTTAGTCTTTATAATTTGAAAAAAAAAAAACATGTTTTAGTTCCTTTGTCCAAATACTGTTGGTAAATCTGCCACACAAAATCTACCTACTACTAAATTTGTCACACAAAATCCACCTACTAATGTCCCAATTAGTAAAAATATTACACTAAATTTAGTTGATGTTGCACAACCGATGCAATCTGATTTTGTTAATGATGTTGCAGGTGATTCTAAGGAATTAAAACAAGCTTTTTTTTTTTTTTTTCAAATTATAGGACTAAAAAATTTAATTTAAAATTTAAAAGATTAAAATAAATTTATCCTAAATTTAAAAGGCTAAAAACCTATTTAATCCTATTATTTTGGTATTTTTTTATCTTTTATACGGAACATTTTCCCAACTTAATAAAACAAAATTCAAAGAACTGATCAAAGGAGAACAAGCACTCATGGGTTTGAATTCAATCGTTATCCCTAATTCCTGAATTCAAAGGATCTTGGGCTTATTGACCAAAGTAAGACATTTTTACAAACTTTTTACCACTATAAGGTTGTTTTGAAACATATTACCAAACTGGAAAGGTTAACGATAGCAAACGCTAGTCAAATTAGTGTTTTCTATTTCACGTTAGTATTTTTAATTTTTTTTAATTTAATTGTGGAAAGGCCTAGGTCGGTTGCCACGCGAAATACCCTAGTGGCAATAGTGTTTTCTGAAAACACTACTGATGGTGTTGGTGGACACGTGTGCAAAACGTTATTACTACTAGCATTTTCCCTTTTAATTTTATTTTTTAAAACGGAGAAAAATGCAAATATTTTAATTTTTAATTATTAAAATTTAGAAAATGTTAATAGTACTAGCGTTTTCCAATGTATTTTAATTTTTAATTATTAAAATTTGGAAAACAGTAGTACTACAATTTGAATTTTTTTTAAAAAATAGAGAACCCAAATAAAAAACAACCTTATGGAAAATGCTAATAAGAATAATGTTTTCTAGTTACACTATAACAACTTCTGCAATCTCATAAAAGTCCTTGCATAAATTGTCCTACCTTTGCATTTGTGGCTTCAAATGTGTCACATCATAACCACTCCTAGTATATGAATGTCTCCGTTTTATATTTTTGCTCCATCTCCGCAAAATATATTTTGACGACACTTGTTTCTAGGTTTCATAAATTGACTCCTATGTATCTTTCGTAATATATAATAATAATTTGATATTGAGAACCAGCTCTTAGAGTTAAAGAATCGATTAAGGAAAAAATATAGAATATTTTTATCAAATTGGAAAATGCTAGTAGTATTAGTGTTTTTCATATTTTAATAATTAAAAAATAAAATACATTAGAAAGCGCTAGTACTACTAGCGTTTTCCAAATTTTAATAATTAAAAATTAAAATACTTGCATTTTTCTTCATTTTAAAAAATAAAATTAAAAGAGAAAACGCTAGTAATAATAGCGTTTTGCACACGTGTCCACAAACACTATCAACTGTGTGCCAGGTTGGGTGCTACGTGAAATACCCCAGTAGCAATAGTGTTTTCTGAAAATGCTGCTGTCATTGGGATATCCCATGTGACCCACGTGGCAGCCGACCTGGCCTTTTTTGTAATTAAATTAAAATTAAAATTAAAATTAAAATATTAATATGGAATAAAAAATGCTAATTTGACTAATATTTTTCATCATTGACTATCTTATTTTGATGATATGTTTCAAAACAATCTTATATTGATAAAAAATTTGTAAAAGTGTCCTACTTTAATCAATGAGCCAAGGATCTTGATCTATCCAAAACGGTCATCGCACGCCAAACAGTACTTTCTGGAGTGGATATCACGCGCCTATTAACCCCCATGCTGCCCATGCACATCACGTCACGCACCCTGTCACGTCAATACTCCTTGCGCATGTGTCACGTCAGCATTATCTTGACACATCGTTTGCCACATGTCATGCCAGCCCTGTCCTGCCACGTTATTACCAATTATTACATGATTGTTAACTATCGTTGATTGACGTCTACTTTAACAGTTTAACTAATATCTCTTCCATGTTTTTAGACCTTTTGGTCACAATTTTTGTTATTGACCAACATTGATTTTGACTATTCTATCATATTTTATTAGGAATATTTGTGTTATTTTGTGTGTGTGTATGTATATATATTTACTTTCTACACAACTAGAGAAGAAAAAAAGTTTTAACTATCTTTCCTTTCATTTTCTTTTTAATTAAACAACTTGAAAAAATATCTCATTTTTTATTCCTTTCACTTTCTTCTCTAATCCTTCATTTGTTTATATGAAAATGGAGTCAAAAGAAATGAAACGGAGGAAAATGAAATAAAAATGTCGATTTTTCATCATTTATTTGAAAAAAAATAAAAGATGAAAGTTTTTTTTGTGAGACCTACCAAAAAAAGTTTCCCCTAAATTGACATAAAAGAGGGAGGAGAATGATTTCTCTTTTTTTATTTTTTTGTTTCAATTTCTTAAAAATTAAATAGAACATTTATTTCACAAATAATTAAAAAAAATAATAAATAATTTTATGTTAAGAAAAAATAATAAGGTTAAAATTAATTTTTAATTTGTATAAAAATATTGTTTATACAATTCATTCATTTTTTATACTTTTTTTTACTAATTCAAATAAGCAGAGAAAATATCTCCATTTTTTTTCTTATTTTTATCTATTCAAACAATATATTTTATTTTATTTTATTTCTCTTTTATTTTTATATTTTTTTATTTCACATTTAATCCAAATATAACATCAACCAAACAAATCAAACATATGATATTTTAGGACAAGTTCGACAAAAGTGGGGCAATTATATCCTAAATCTATCTCATTTATGTTTTGTTTAAATTAAGAATGAAATAAAGAAGAAAGAAATAAGGATATAAATAGGTGTTGATGTACAAGTGTGAATAATGTAACTAAGAAGTCCCACATTGGATAGAGATAAGTATGTTAAGTAACATATAAGTGACAAAGACTCATAGACCTGATGTGTTAAGGTTTTAGGTTGAATGTGGTGTTAAGTTCACTTGTGTGGTTGACTCATGGCCCATGGATGAAGATCTTCCCAGTGTTTACCCCATTATATTTCCTTACAAGTGGTATCAGGGTTTGGTTCAACCAGGTGATTGACTCAAATGAGTAGTGGCGTTGGTGGTGGATCCATGTATGGATTTATGCATAGGAATTTCTTATATCGAAAGTCTTCCGTGTCTCGTTGATGTGAGCTAGTGGTAGTGCAAGTCTTTAAAGCATATTGACGGCAATGGGATAGCTTTAAGGGCCATAACAACTATGCAAGGGCCATCATTGAACTTGTGGATGGACAAAAGCTTTCGCTTGGGGGGGGGGGGGTGATGATATTGGTGACAATGGATAAGCTGAACACTCATAGATAAAAAAGGCTTCTACTTGAGGGAGAGTCATACTATGTGGAGGAGAGTCACACTTGAGAGGGAGATTGTTGGTGTACAAGTGTGAATAATGTAAATAAGAAGTCCCACATTGGATAGAGATGAGTATATTGAGTAACATATAAGTGACAAAGACCCATAGACCTAATACCTTAAGGTTTTGGATTAAATGTGGTGTCAAGTTTACTTGTATTGGCTCATGACCTAATAATGAAATTCTCTTCGGTGCTTTACCCTTCTTGTATTTCCTAATAATAGGAGAGAAATATAGTAAAAAAGATGTGTTGTTTAGATGGATAAAAATAAGATATGACCCAAGTGACTAGTAGCTTGGGTCCTTTAAGCATATGACATGGATTTGATTCTTGGCTATGTGAATAGAGCTATACTTGTGGGGAGAGAAGTTTTCCCTTAACTATTATCTACTTCCTTGAAGGATTAGTCCCATGGCTTTCGGCTACAAGAATACCTTGCTTTCTATAAAAAAGAGAGAGGAAGGGGGGGGGGGGGGGGGGGGGTGGAGAAGAAATAGAAAATTGCTGATTTGGATAAGTGAAAAAAAGTGAAAAGAAATATATAAATATTATAAAAACATTTATACTAATTAAAAAATAAATTTAACTTCAAAATATAAACCTTTTATTTTATTAGTTTTTCTTAATATAATTTTTTTTGTTATTAAAAAATAATTTGATTTTTAAATATTTAAAACTCAAAAAATAATGAGACACCACTTTCCCCTCCCATTTCACAGCTCACAAGGGAAAAATTATTTTTACAGTGAGTCCCACAAATTTAATTCTCATTACCCTTAATTTTCACTCATCCAAACTATGAAAAATTATTACATTCTCTCCATTTCACTCTCTCATATTTTCTTCTTTTCTAAATCAATTTAACTAAACAATATGTTCGTGAAAATAAATTTTAAACACCTCATTAACATTATTCATTTTTTTATCTCTTTTCTCTTTCCACATCCTATCATTCATCTTTTTTTTTTTGCTGGGAGCATCATATCATTCATCACATATATTATTTTGGATTAAATATATGTTTAGTCCATCAAATGTGGGGTAAATTTATTTTTAGTCCCCAAATTTAAAATTAATCTTTTTAGTCTTTATAATTTGAAAAAAAAAACATGTTTTAGTTCCTTTGTCCAAATACCATTGGTAAATTTGCCACACAAAATCTACCTACTACTAAATTTGTCACACAAAATCCACCTACTAATGTCCCAATTAGTGAAAATATTACACTAAATTTAGTTGATGCTACACAACTGATGCAATCTGATTTTGTTAATGATGTTGCAGGTGATTTTAAGGAATTAAAACAAGCTCTTTTTTTTTTTTTCAAATTATAGGACTAAAAAAACTAATTTAAAATTTAAAAGATTAAAATAAATTTATCCTAAATTTAAAAGACTAAAAACCTATTTAATCCTATTATTTTGGTATTTTCTATCTTTTATACGGAACATTTTCCCAACTTAATAAAACAAAATTCAAAGAACTGATCAAAGGAGAACAAGCACTCATGGGTTCGAATTCAATTGTTATCCCTAATTCCTGAATTCAAAGGATCTTGGGCTTATTGACCAAAGTAAGACATTTTTACAAACTTTTTACCACTATAAGGTTGTTTTGAAACATATTACCAAACTATAGAGGTTAACGATAGCAAACGCTAGTCAAATTAGCGTTTTCTATTTCACGTCAGTATTTTAATTTTTTTAATTTAATTGTGGAAAGGGTCAGGTTGGTTGCCACGCGAGATACCCTAGTGGCAATAGTGTTTTTTGAAAACACTACTGATGGTGTTGGTGGACACGTGTGCAAAACGCTATTACTACTAGCGTTTTCCCTTTAATTTTATTTTTTAAAACGGAGAAAAATGCAAATATTTTAATTTTTAATTATTAAAATTTGGAAAACACTAGTACTACAATTTGAATTTTTTTTTTAAAACAGAGAACCCAAATAAAAAACAACCTTATGGAAAACGCTAATAAAAATAGCGTTTTCTAGTTACACTATAGCAACTTTTGCAATCTCATAAAAGTCCTTGCATAAATTGTCATACCTTTGCATTTGTGGCTTCAAATGTGTCACATCATAACTACTCCTAGTATATGAATGTCTCCGTTTTATATTTTTGCTCCATCTCGACAAAATATACTTTGACGACACTTGTTTCTAGGTTTCATAAATTGACTCCTATGTATCTTTCGTAATATATAATAATAATTTGATATTGATAACCAGCTCTTAGAGTTAAAGAATTGATTAAGGAAAAAATATAGAATATTTTATCAAATTGGAAAACGCTAGTAGTATTAGCGTTTTTCATATTTTAATAATTAAAAAATAAAATACATTAGAAAGCGCTAGTACTACTAGTGTTTTCCAAATTTTAATAATTAAAAATTAAAATACTTGCGTTTTTCTTCATTTTAAAAAATAAAATTAAAAGAGAAAACGCTTGTAATAATAGCGTTTTGCACACGTGTCCACCAACACTATCAGTTGTGTGCCAGGTTGGGTGCCACGCGAAATACCCCAGTAGCAATAATGTTTTCTGAAAATGCTACTGCCATTGGGATATTCCACGTGACAGCTGACCTGGTCTTTTTTGTAATTAAATTAAAATAAAAATAAAAATACTAATATAGAATGAAAAATGTTAGTTTGACTAATATTTTTCATCGTTGACCATCTTATTTTGATAATATGTTTCGAAACAATCTTATACTGATAAAAATTTGTAAAAGTCTCCTACTTTGATCAATGAGCCAAGGATCTTGATCTATCCAAAACGGTCATCGCACGTCAAACAGTACTTTCTGGAGTGGATATCACGCGCCTATTAACCCCCATGCTGCCCATGCACATCACGTCACGCACCCTGTCACGTCAATACTCCTTGCGCATGTGTCACGTCAGCATTATCTTGACACATCGTTTGCCACATGTCATGCCAGCCCTGTCCTGCCACGTTATTACCAATTATTACATGATTGTTAACTATCGTTGATTGACGTCTACTTTAACAGTTTAACTAATATCTCTTCCATGTTTTTAGACCTTTTGGTCACAATTTTTGTTATTGACCAACATTGATTTTGACTATTCTATCATATTTCTTAATCAGTTACTTTTAACGAACGAGTTGAAAAAAGTATTAAAAAAGAACAACAATTTTTCATTCTTTTATATATTTTATGACCTGATACAAGGAACAATATGATAAACAAAACGAAAAATAAAAATAGTCAAGAACTAATAATTGAAATAATGTTATAGAATATAAGAGATGTCATACTTCAATATCACATGAGAATATATCATGCATGAACTTTCTCAGTCAAAAAAAAAAAACAAACAGAAAAATGATGCTTCTTTACGCCGTGCAGATAAATGCCCATGTTAATGCAAAACAAAAGCTAGGAAAAAAACAAAATAAGAGTCCAAATAAAGAATCTAATGAAGGAAACTGCTACACTCTTCGACAGTATATTCTACTATGTCGACACCATTTAAATAGGGTATGCAGCAGAACGAATTTGACTGTCAACACTGTATTGGATAGAGTCAATTGCTGAAGAAAAACGGAGAGCGGTGTGACCCTTTTCTTGTCTTATTTGGTACCATAAAAAGGTTTTGTATAAGTTTTTCTATGATCACTTTAAGAATTGCATTAGATGTAAAACCGATAATTTGGATGAATTGGGAATTGAATTAAAATGGAGGATTAAAAAATAAATATTTTTTATAATTTGTTAAAATGTATTATAAAATTTAATTTATTTAATAAAAAAAATTCAATTTCTTTACTAATTATTTTTTAATGGATATCTAATTCATCAACTTGAAAATATAATATGTTTTCTAAATAATTTTAATTTTTTTTATCTATTATAGAAAATTTCTTTCTCTACATTTTTATGTCTTTATAATTTTTTCTTTCTAAAATTTCTCCAAATGAAGAAAAATATTACAAATTAAATTGGTAAAAATCCATTTCTTTCTTGAGTAATTCCACCAATCTGAGTTTCATTTCAATTTTATGTATAATTAAAGACATCATTTGGTTTTACGTATGTGGAGAAATAGTTATCATACTTATCGTACCGAGTTCATTTAAGGGGAATACCTCAAATTGCCTATTTTTTAATATAGATCTTGAACTTCGAAACCTTGCTAACATGGTGTTTATTTTGATAAAATTGGGAGAGAATGATTTTGGAAGGAGTGAGTGTAAAGAAATTTGTGCAATTTCAATCGTTTGTTTGTTTAAGAATTGGAAAGAAGATGTGTGAAATACTGATGAAATTCCGTAGATGTTACCAAAATACAATTCAATGTACAAGAGAGGCATGATTTAGAAAAGAAATGTTTATTGCAAGTATAGGTGGATGTTAATGCCCTTTATTTTTTTTGGTGAATAATGGCGGCAACATGGTTCCAACCTAAAATTTTGCACAAACTACTCAAATCCCTCTCCCTCCAACCACTAAGCCGACCCTAGTGGGTTCTATTAATGCCCTTTATTCTACTCGTTGTACAGTGCAACTAACACAACAATTTACATCTTTTCTTGGCACACACACTACTAGCTCCAAAACCAAAAGTGCTTCTTCCCTCAATTCCTCCCAATTTCAACTCTCAGTTCAAACAAATTGTAAAAGAAAATTTAGCCATCTGTCACTAGAATCAATTACTATTAGTGGTATTAAGTCTTTTAAATAAGATAATAATTCCATTTTTGAGCAAGGTAGTGTCTAGAAATTTTAAAATCTTTGGCAAAATTTACATTTAAAATTTAGTTAAATATAACTTGTCAATTCTCATTTTATTTTTTATTAACTACAAAATTATTAATCAAAGTTTATAATTAAGTATTTCTAAAATTTCACTATCAATATATATAATTCAATTTATCCTGTAACATAGTTAATATCAAATAAGATTTGAGTAATTTTAAAAAACTACTTCTAGCAATAGCACTAATACAAGTATTATGAATAATATTTAGGAAGTAGTGCATGTATTTGAAAAATAATATATAATTTTTATATAATTAATATTTTTAATGGAGTAAGAATTTCTTCTATTTGTATTTCTTACAATATCTTTATTTTAAAAAATAAATCAAGATCTTCAATATTATGAGAGTTTAATTTCTATACACTATTAATACAAAAAAATTTACACTGACAACCAATCAAAAATCATCATTAGTATATAACTTTTAAGGTAATTATTATAAAAGTTAACAAACTTACCATGCATGTCAATTTGTAATTGAATGACAATATAAAAACTCTTTATATCAATGTATACACTATTTACTCATTTTATAATGCTTTAACTTAATTTTTTTAAAGATTTATACGATTTTTGTTTTCAATTCATGCTCATCCAAAACTTTCAAATATTCAATCAATATAATTTTAAAATCACATAGTTTTACTAATGAAAATAGTAATAAATAATATATCATATCATAATAAAATTTATCACCTAATGAATAATTCAAATTAATAATAAACAATGTTTTAAAAAAAGTATGAAATTTTTTGAGACTTTAGATAATTTGAGGCCTAAGACAACTACCTAAATGGCCTGTAGTTTCTATGACTTGTTATGAAAATCAACATAAACGTATAAACTATAATTTAGAAGCAAGGGAAATAGAAAATAGAGAGAATAATAGAAGGCAGAGAATGAAGACTTCCCTGTATTATTTTTAGAAATAAGGTAGCTCATTTTTAGCTACAAACTGTAACTAAACAGTTACAAATAGGTTGTAACAATATCCATTAGATGTAAATTGAGTCCTTCATGTGCAACTAAACTGGTTAAGTATCGAAAAGTTCTTACACACACTACAGGTGAATATATATCTTCAAAATAAATATTAGGTCTTTGTGAAAATCCTTGAGCAACAAATCTTGCTTTGTATCTTATAATTTCACCATTCTCATTTCAATTTTGCAAAAAAAAAAAAAAAAACCATTTGAATCCAAATGGTTTTACATCCTCAAGTGTATAAACTACAAGTCCAAAAATCTAACCAATTTTACGTTTTAGGGGTATGGACTACAGGTCCAAAAAATCTAATTGGTTTTATATCTTCAGGTGTACAAACTATGGGTCCAAAAACATTTCATTTGACAAATGAGTTTAATTCCACCCCAATAAAGTCTTTCTATTTTGGTCAATCATTTCTTTGTCTACAATCCTTAATATATTTTGGTTCTTGATCATCATTATCATTTATTACATTTAGTGCTACATTATATGTACATACATCGTCAATGTTGACTTCGTTTCAGTTTCATTGTATTCCATTCATGACATAATTTATTGAGATCTTTTTATTTTCAATAATTTCAGGTATCTAGGTTTTTCTAGAACTAAAATATTAAATTATATCAGAGGAATCTTTTGGAGTTTCCATATTTTCAGTTTCACCATCTTGTCTTTTAGCTTATTTTCTTATTCGAGAATTTTTATCTTTGGAATCAACTGGTCTATCACACTTCATGCATGTTTGAGACTCGTTTTGTAATATTAGATTGTTTAATAGGAACATTAATTTTTATTGGAGCATTAGCAGTTGGTAAATGAATTATCTTTTGAACTTCCAATTCACATTGTTATGTATAAGGATCAAGATAAGATAATGATAATTCATTCCAACTAATATCATTTTCCAATTACTAACTCTGTCCCTCTAATGTTGGAAAAAACTAACAATTGGCAAACCAAGCTGTAAATACATCTCCTATTAATGGTTCAAGATATTTTGTAATAGATGGAGATTCATACCCAACATATATTCCCAACCTTCTTTGATGACTCATCTTAATGTATTGTGGTGGAACAATTAGAACATATACAATACATTCAAAAATTCTTAAATGGGAAATATTTTACTAAAAATCAATTGCAAAGGGAAAGAGTTGTGATAACTTGTTGGCTTGATGCAAGTTAATACCATAATATGTAAGATTACATGTCCCCAAATATGAATTAGAAGTTTTTATCTCTTGAATAATAGTCTCACAATCAATTTTAAACACTTAATAAATGATTTTACAAGTCTAATTTGCATGTAAACATGTATTACAAGATGTTCAATATCAATTCCATATAATATTTATTAAAATTCTAAGATATAAATTCACCATTAAGTAAGCAATCTCATAAACATCTAGTTGCGAGTTGACAACAAAAAAACATATGACTATTTAATTGATGCATTAATTAAAACCATAAAATATCTAAATGGTCCACGTCATGGGTGTATTGGTTTGCAAATATCACCCTATACATTCTAAAAATGTGAGAAATTCATCTCTATTATGTTGATGATTGTCAAATTATCAACTTCCTTGGAAATAAACAATATGTAAAAAAAATTATTGAATTGAAGAATCTCCAAGCTCTTTAATGGGTGTTCACTTAAATTTTCACTTATTCTTCGCATCATAATAGACTTAGGATGACCAACCGGTTGTGCCAATTAATAAACTTATTTAGATATGTAAACTTCTGGTTTACAATAAAATGTGCTTTAATTTTACTAATATGTGTGTAGTACAAACCAAAACAAAAGCAAATAATGTTTCCAACAAACATTTTTATCTAAATTAAGTCTCATGATATAAAGCTATTTAATATTTTTCTCTTTTGATGTTTCAATATGATATCAATTTAGATGAATATCTTGAAACTTAATAAGTTTCCATCATATTTAGAAGTATATAAAGCAAAATTGATGTGTAACTCTGTTATTCCAAATAACAATACATTAACTCTTTCGGAGCCTTCAATTATCTTTGTAGTAATACTAACATTGACTTATTGCATTACTAAATATATATATATATATTAATTCTTTAAAGTCATTGCACTATCAACAAAACACATATATTCATTATTGATTTCAATGTCAACATTCATTCTTCATAAAAACAAGGAGTAAAAATAATAAATGTAAGAAAATTTGATTAAATTGTAATCAATTTGAAATTGAAACCATTTACCATTTAATAGCTATTGAATTATAATTTTAAATCAATTTGAGATATTCAAATTATACGTACTAAGTGTCAATTATATATAATAAAAACTGTAATGTTGGCTATAATGATAAAACTCATATAATAAAATAAATTATTCAAACAATTATTTTATAAAAATATATATGTTGCTACATTTACTTCAAGGAATGGAGCAATGTCAGTCAAACGAGCCTCATGATTTTTTTTTATCTAAAACTCATTATTTTATTTAGTATCAAGGAAACAAGTAATTAACTTATAATATTTTAATTTTTTTCTTGATATTGCCACTACAAGAGCACATTAGATACATGAAAATTTAATAATATTTTTTAATTTATTATTATTGATGATTTTCTTCCACACAATTTTAATTGGAAAATAATTTTGAATATCACAACATTATATTCACTTATAATTGTAATGTGGAAAGACAAAAAAGAAAAAGAAAAAAGAAGGACAAATAACAAACATGATGAAAATACATTATGTTTGATCCTTCCTTCAATATTGTTAGGAGCACTAGGTGTTTACTCAATTATTATATTTATTATTATTATTTTAGATAGTATGTTTATTAATATTATTTTATTATATTAGATAATAATATGTTATATTTTTATTTGTTTGCATTAAATATTGATTTACGTTAAAAAAATTGTTTACTTACAATTTGGCATTATTAACATGCAATTACAACGATTATTTTTTATTTCTAATCTTATTGAATTTCTCTATCTCTGTCATAGGTATGATATATTTTTTATTATATTTTACGTTATGTTAATATGAAATGTTAATATCAATTAATTGAAAATTATTAATTATTTCTATTTGCAATTAATTGTTATAAATCAAATTAATACTAACCGTTACAATAGATTATATTAATTGCTTTATTAATTTTTAATTTTAATTTCAATTGAATGATATTGTAATGACAAGTGAAAAATCAAATGCCTTTGTTGAATGATCATTAAATTTGTTAATATCCATGGTTTGTCAAACTATATTAATTGAATACTGTATTACTAAGGCTATAATAAACCATATTATAATATTTAAGTGAATGTATAAATGATTATTATTATAATATATTTGATAACTAGAAATACGTTATTATATAAATTCTTACTTAATATGTTATAACGTGCTTTTTTATTGACAAGGTTTTTATTTTATGCTAATCATTATATGATTAAAATGAGTTATAATATATTTTTAAATGTGATTATTATACAATGTATTGTTCTTGATAATATTTATACATTGAATGTTTACAATTATTATATGTTATTATTTAGGTATTATCACTTATATTGTTATCAAAAGACTGTAATTCTCCCAAAATCTCATTATAATTGAATGCATTTACCTTTACAGGTTTATGTTGATTTTCATAGTATGACCCTGTTGTTGAGTAGACTAACAAACCAAAAATTTTATATAAGTTGAAAATCTAATTAAGTTTTTAAACAATCTACATTTAATATCTAACTAATGACAATATCCGTGCATGTGCAAGAAAGCTTGTTTAATAGTGTACTCGTTTAAGTAAAATTTGGAGTCTTACTGTGGTACATCATATTTAAGTAACTCACTCATATTTTATTTTAATAGTGTAACTGTTAAACACTCCACATTTTTATATTTTCATTTACATTTAATCTTATTTTACTATTAAAATATTAATTTTTTTATTCTTAAACAACAATTCGTTATTTAAGGAATACTGCTTAAATTTAAATAACCTATTCTGATAGTTAGATTAGGTCCAATGGAACAAAAAAAAATAAAAAATCTTTAGTTTAAAAAAATTCATCGAATTATTCTAATAAATTATTTAAGCGTGTTAACAACAAAATTAAAAAAAAATAAATAGTATTCAAACCTAATGGATAACCCCACACCCAAAAAAAACAACCCCTAATTGATAACTAATTAAATAAAATCCTTTACATAAAAAATTTGATCCATTTGTTATATTTGCTTTAATATAATCAGATTGACTATCAAAAGATCCGTTAGAGTTGTATCAATGCATAAATTAGACCTGACAAATTATTGGACATAAAAAACTTTTAATTAAACTCAAAAAGTGAACATATAGGAAAATTACTTGTAGAAAATGCTTTGGGCCTCAAACAACAATGCAACAACATATGTTAATTAGCAACGAAAAAACTATCAATGAAAGTAAGAATCCAATTCTTATCCTTATAGAAAACAGAATTGCTATGAAAGTACAGAAAGAAAAAAATATATAAATTGACGTTGGATTAACATGAAGTGATTATCTTTGACGCATAACATTAATGTATTAATGTGGATTATTTATCTTTAATTAATAGTGAAATAGATTTCCAAGAATTTTAAGTGATAAATTTATTTTCGAATTTAACTTATTTAAAGTGAAAAAATACGTAAAGCGAAAAATGAAAAAAAATATATCACAAGTCAATTTAAGCAAGTTATAATTAAAAAATACTTTAATTCAATCTAATGACGAATAAGGCCTCACCATTTTCTGATTTTACACATTTCTTCACTTTATATAAATATTTAAATTTCATTAACAATTTTTTTAATGTTATCTTTAAAAACAATAGCCAAAGAACCAACATTATGTTGGTCTAAGGAGAACTAAGCTTCGATTCCTTTAGCAAGGTAGTGGGTTTAAATCTTGTTGATGGAAAAAACGTAATTGAGAGAAAGGACTCCACTAAAGGTGGCCAAAAAGGTTTCCTAACAAAGATTAGTCATTAACAAAATAGTGAATACTCATACCAATGACATGGTAACAAAAAAAGAAAACAATAGCCAAAGAAAAAGTAGATTTTTTTCAATTAAAAACATTATATTTAATATTTTACCAATACATCCATATCAATATTTTCTATAAATGTTTTAACAAAATAGATTTATCAAATATAATTACCTATTAATAGTATTCTTGAAATAAAATATAAGGAAAAAACATTAAAGTAATACCTTCATTCAAAACTCAATATGTTAAATTCTTTTTATGGAGTCATATATTTGTCAAGATTTATATTCAAATAAAATGCCTCTAATCAATTAAAAATAAAATACCTTTAATTAATTAAAAATAAAAAAGAAATTACTAATAAATTGATTGGGTAAAAGTAGGAAAAATTAAATGTCAAATGCAAAAAATAGTTATTAAAATTTATTAATTAATATATGTCTTTCTAATAAAATATTTTATTATCAATTCTTTAATCAATGTTCAAAGACTCAAGTGAAATAGTATTATCACTTTCCTTGTTCTATTAATTAGTTATTTCTAATATTTTATATCTTTTCTCTTTCAGAGGTACATTTCATTCAAAATATCATTCTTTTTTTTCTTTATATCTTTTTATCTATATCTCTAAATTAAAATTTAATATACTTTTTAAAATAGTATTAAATGATTATCTTTGACCCATAACATTAATGTATTAATGTGGATTATTTGTCTTTAAATAACAGTAAAATAGATTTTCAAGATTTTTTAAATGATAAATTTATTTTTGAATTTACCTTATTTATAATGAAGAAATATGTAAAACGAAAAATTATAGACATATCCAAAGTTAATTTCAGAAAATTAACTAAATCTAATTAATGACGAAAAAAGCCTTATCTTTTTCTTATTTTATATATTTCTTCACTTTATATAAATATTTAAATTTTATTAATGATTTTGTATACTGTTATCTATAAAAATAATAACCAATGAATAAGTAGATTTTTTTTTCATTAAAAACAGTAAATTTAATATTTACCAATACATCCTTATCAATATTTCCAATAAATGTTTTAACAAATTTGATTTATCAAATATAATCAACTATTCATAGTATGGTTGAAATGAAACAAAAGGAAAAAGCATTAAGGTAATACCCTCATTTAAAACTCAATATTTTAAATTCCTTTTTTGGTGTCATATATGTGTCAAGATTTATATTCAAAATCATTAAATACCTTTAATTAATTAAAAATAAGATACCTTTAAGTAATTGAAAATAATAAAGAAATTACTAATAAATTGATTGGGTAAAAGTTGGAAAAATTAAACGGCAAATGCTAAAATTAGTTATTAAATTTTGTTAATTAATTTGTGTCTTTCTAATAAAATATTTTACCATCAATTCTTTAATAAATGTTCAAAGTCCCAAATTAAATATTATTATCACTTTCCTTATTCTATTAATTAGTTATTTTTATTATTCTATGCCTTTCTCTTTTGGAAACACATTTTGTTCAAACTATTATTCGTTTATTTTCATATCTTTTAACTTTATATATAAATTAATTAAAATTTATTTTTTTTCGAAAAATAATGTTAAGTGATTAACTTTGACCCATAAAATTAATCTAGTAATGTGGATTATTTGTCTTTCATTAATAGTAAAATAGATTTTCAATATTTTTTAAATGATAAATTTGTTTACGAATTTAACATATTTAAAGTGAAGAAGTATTTAAAATGAAAGATTAAAGACATATCCAAAGTCAATTTAAGCAATTTATGTTTAAAAATACTTTAATTCAATCTATTGATGAATAAAACCTCATCGTTTTCTTATTTTATATATTTATTCACTTTATTTAAATTTTTAAATTTTACTAATGATTTTGTTTGCTATTATCCATAAAAATAATAGCCAAAGAATAAAAAGTAGATTTTTTTCATTAAAAAAATTATATTTAATATTTTATCAATGCATCCTTATCAACATTTCCAACAAATGTTTTAACAAATTAGATTTATGAAAAATAATAATCTATTAATGGTATTCTTGATAGAAAACTGAAGGAAAAAGAATTAAAGTAATACCCTCATTTAATATTCAATATTTTAAATTCCTTTTTTGATTTCATATATTTGTCAATATTTATATTCAATATCATGCATTAAATATCTTTAATCAATTAACAGTAAAATATCTTTAATTAATTAAAAATAATAAAGAAATTGCTAATAAATTGTTTGGTTAAAAATAGGAAAAATTAAATGGCAAATGCAAAAATTAGTTATTAAATTTTGTTAATTAATTTATGTCTTTCTTATAAAATATTTTATTATCAAATCTTTAATTAATGTTCAAAGACCGAAATGAAATATTATTATTACTTTCCTTATTCTATTAATTAGTATATTTGAATATTCTCTATCTTTTCTCTTTTGGATGTACACTTCATTCAAATTATCTTTTTTTTTAATCTTTATTTCTAAATTAAACTTTAATATTAAATGATTATCTTTGACCCATAGCATTAATGTATTAATGTGGATTATTTGTCTTTAATTAATAGTTAAATAGATTTTCAAGATTTTTTAAATGATAAATTTGTTTTCAAATTTAACTTATTTAAAGTGAAGAAATATGTAAAATGAAAAATCAAAGACATATCCAAAGTCAATTTAAGCAAGTTATATTTAAAAATACTTGAATTCAATCTAATGAATAAAGCCTCACCATTTTTTTATTTTATATATTTATTCTCTTTATACAAATATTTAAATTTTGTTAATGATTTGGTCTACTATTATCTATAAAAATAATAGACAAAGAATAAAAAGTGGATTTTTTCATTAAAAACATTTTATTTAATATTTTACCAATACATCCTTATCAATATTTCCAATAAATGTTTTAAAAAAATTTATTTATCAAAATGTAATCAACTATTAATGGTATTCTTGAAATGAAACATAAGGAAAAAGCATTAAAGTAATACATTCATTTAAAATTCAATATTTTAAATTCCTTTTTTGGTTTCATATATTTGTCAAGATTTATATTCAAAATCTTTAAATACATTTAATTAATTAAAAGTAATAAAAAATTGCTAATAAATTGATTGGGTAAAGGTAGGAAAAATTTAATGGCAAATGCTAAAATTAGTTATTAAAATTTTTAATTAATTTATGTCTTTTTAATAAAATATTTTATTATCAACTCTTTAATTATTGTTAAATGTCCCAAATGAAATATTATTATCACTTTGCTCATTCTATTAATTAGTTATTTTTAATATTCTATATCTTTTCTATTTTAGAGATACATTTGATTCAAATTTTCATTCTTTTATCTTTATATCTTTTATTTATATTTCTAAATTAAATTTTAACATTTTTTAAAACAAGTATTAAGTGATTATCTTTGACCCATAAAATTAATGTATTAATGTGGATTATTTGTCTTTAATTAATAGTAAAATTGATTTTTAAAATTTTTTAAATGATAAATTTATTAATGGTATTCTTGATAAGAAACATAAGGAAAAAGCATTATAGTAATACCCTCATTCAATAATCAATATTTTAAATTTCTTTTTTGGTATCATATATTTGTTAAGATTTATGTTCAATATATCATGTAATAAGTATTTTTGATCAATTAAAAATAAAATACTTTTAATTAATTAAAAATGATAAAGAAATTGCTAATAAATTGATTGGGTAAAAATAGAAAAAATTAAATGACAAATGCTAAAATTAATTATTGAAAATTGTTAATTAATTTATGTCTTTCTAATTAAATATTTTATTAGCAAGTATCTGATTAATGTTTAATGACCCAAATGAAATATTATTTGGTTTTCCACAAATATTTTACTTTAGAAACAATGTTGTTTGACGCATATATCATGAACACCTCTCTCAATGGCAATTAGAATTTTGGTTCACCACGTTATATGAGTCAAATGAAGTTATCACTTTGTATAATGCAGTTATCACTTTAAATATTCTATTATTTAGTTATTTGTAATATTCTCTATCTTTTTTTTTAAGGTACATTTCACATTTTCCATCTATAAATAACCAAAAACTGTTTTCCTTAACCATCTCAAACTATTATTCTTATAGCTTTATCTCTGAATTAAATTTTAATATAGTTTTAAAAATATCAATAATTAAAAATAATATTATATCATAATTTAAGTTATTTAGTATAAATATAAAATATAATTTATATATTCAAGATACTAATATATTAATTTCGTAAAAATTATTTGTAGTTATGAATTATTCACTTTGTTAATTCAATAATAATATAAAATGTGTGTAATCGATTAATATTTAGTGCTTAAAACTTAAAACAATAAATATTTCAAATCTTTAACAAATCAAATATTTATTCATGTTTACCGCTTCTTCTCTTTTTTTTTTCCTAGTCAAACTATTTGATGAAGTTTGTTGAAAAGGTAAGAGAAAATTCCCCGTCAAATTCCCGCAGTTCAGAGAGACATGCAGAACACAGCTGCGGCACTGTGGTCCCATTAAAAATTGGAACAAACTCCTTTTTCTTTTTCCTTTCCTTTTCTAGTATGGAAAGATAAATTTGGGAAATTCTCAAAATTTCATCATTGTACATGTCACCACACAAAAAAAAAAATTACACAAAAAAAATTAATCAATGACACCCCCAAAACACAGTGTCACACACCTTGTCCAAACGCGCCTTAGATGCGCGTGCGTCTAAGCACCCTCACACTTATTTAATCACACTCAAATTCAACACTGCACACACTGTCTCGACTCTGATTTCCTCTGCACTGTTTTTCTTTCTCAGCGCCTTTCCCAGCTTTTTCGTTCCAACTTTTGCAATGGAGTTCAACCATCAGGCTGTTCAAAACCCATCAACACCAACATCGTACCCTCTTCCCACCGTCACCTACCTCCCCGGAAGCTCATTACAAGGTAACGTAAAGCTTTTCTTCACGTTCCTTTCAAGAGACCCGTTTGTTTTGCTGTTTAAAAACACAAAACTTTTGTCACATGAGTTCATTTTATACACCATCCACTTTCTGGGGTCTGTGTTTTTGGCAGGTGGTTTTCCCAGCAATATTTCGGCCCCCGGAGTTTTCCAAACGCCGGAGCCGGTCAATGCCGAAGAAGCGATGCGACGAGAGTTGGAGAAACAGCAGATACGGCGGGAGCTGGAAAAGGAGGAAATTAGGAGAGAGATAATCGCCGGCGAGATGGCACTGGCACGGCGGCAAGAGCTGGAGGAGGAAGTGAGGAGAGAAATGGCGTCGGAGAGAGCTTTGGGAATCCCGATGCCAAGACCAGAGGGGTTCTCGTTCCCAGGACGAGTTTCGACGTCGACTTTCAATCCAAGAATGAACAATCAAAGAATGAACAACCCGGTTAATAACATCAACATATTTGGTGGGCCACAACCCCAGTTACCCTCCCAAATTGATATCAGACAACCTTATACGCGGACGCAAACGCTAACGCAGAATAACAAGGATAAAGTGATCATACTGGTTAGTGCATAGTCTTTATCTTTGTCTTCTATTTTATTATTTTTGTTTTTTGCTGCTTCTTTTTTGGTGCCATTTGGATTGTGAAAAGGTTTTCTCTCTTCGTTTTTGATTAAAAAAATGTCACCTTGTTTGAGAATGTTCCCTGAATAATTTGTCTTGTTTGGTGCCGTCTACAGCATTCATTCTGGCTCCGTTTTGATTTTTCACACCTTCACGTATAGTAAGCAAATTGGGACCGTTTGATAATGATCTTAGGGCTCATATTTTATCAGTTAATTATTTTTTTAGTCCCTATAGTTGCACAATTTTTTTTTAGTCGTTATAGTTAGAAATAATCCGTTTTAGTCTTTATATGTTCACTTTTGATATCAGTTTGGTCCTTGTCATCAAGTGTGTCTTAATTCCGTGAAATAAAATCATCACAAAATAAAAATTAGCGGTATAAAACTGCCACAAATTGACATTTTCTGGTATTTTTTATTTAATTTGTGGTGGTTTAAAATGACAGGGACCAAATCGATATTGAAAGTGTATGTATAAAGACTAAAACAAATTATTTCTAACTATGGAGACCAAAAGAGAGAATTTGTGCCAAAAAAGTAATTAAACATATTTTATCTTAATAATTCAGACTTAAAATATGTATTTGAGATTTGAGTCATCAGATCCTCATCTAATGAAATGTGTGAAATATTTATCAAGGATCTCGGTTCCTCCATTCTAGTTGTATAATGGGGAATTGAAGTCAGCTAGTCATTTTTGCACCACATTCACGCACATCTATAATTGTTGGATGAAGATTGAATAACTAAAATTTTGAATATGTACTTTAAGTTGATTGACCAAGATAAAATATAAATCGTCTAATCTTTATAGGGTGACAAAAAATTTCATATGTCTTTTCAATTTATCCAATCGTCCATGTAAAATTCAATCTATCCAGTTGTTTAAAAAAAAAAATACTTAAATCATATTAGTTGGAACATATAATTAAATGGATAGATAACGATTCGTTTTATCTTATTTTTCAATCTAATGAATCGTCTAATTAATACTTTATAGATTAAAATCAGTCCAACATATTTTATTTCATATTTGATTTTTTAAAATTTATTAAAAAGTTTTTGAAAAATTTCTTATATATTAATTTTATGAACTCTTCAAAATAGTTTAAATTTTAAAAAATAACTATTTATTTTTAAAAATTATCTTAAAAAATGAAAAACACAAATAATTATTTCTTTAAAGTAAATCAAACAAAAAATTTATAAAATTTATTTAATTTTAAATATTTTTGTGGATAAATGAGAGTATTTTGAAATGACCATAAAAAATATTAGAGCCCATCCATAAACACCTTATCCAACACTTTGTTTTACTGTCATTCAACGACTCTTGCATTTTCTAACGCACAAGAATCACACACATACTTATTCATATACCATTTTATCCTCCTGTTCAAGATTGCATTTGTTTCAATTTGTAAGATTTTACATGGCTACTTTAAAATGGAGACTTTACTAAGTAAGTCTTGTGTAAGGCTCTAGATTTTGAAGAATAAGATGGTTAGTAGGACATCAGAGCCCAATTCTTTTAATAATAAAATAAGCTTATGTTTGGATAAAATTTTCAATAAATACTTATAAGAGAAAAAATAAGAAGGTAAAATGAATTATTCTTCTTCATGTTGAAGCTCTTAATTGGTCGGTGAGCTTATATTATTTTGTTTGAGTATCCTATTGCAGGCTAAGCCAAACGCTGATTTTAATTGTGCAAAACGCCAAGCAGTGACACCTCCTGTAGTTGACAGTGAGCATTCTTCAATTACTTTGCATAAGAAACCCAAACAGGAGTGGAGTTGCTCACTTTGTCAGATTACTACCACAAGTGAGAAAGGCTTGAAGGATCATCTTCAGGGTAAAAAGCACAAGGCCAAAGAAAAATCACTAAGAACTAAGAAAATAGGTAAGAGCACCAAAACACCATTATCATTAAAGAAAAGGAAAAAGTGTGTGAAATTTACTGAAGTTATTGTTACCATGAATTCAGGGTTGGAAGCAAGACCAGAAGATAGATAGCTAGACAACTCAACCTTGAATAACCTCCACAAACATAGACATATTGGAATGTGGAAAAGAGGATTAGGTTGTGCAAAAAAGTTGAGGTTTAGGCGGTGTAGAGAATGAGAATGAAGCACCTATCGGGAAAGAAGCAGGGGAAACAAATGCATCGACACCAAGGAAGAAGTTTAAATTTTGATGTGCATTTTGTGAAGTTGAAACTCACTCAAAAGCTAGCTATGATGCAAAACCACAAAAATGGGAAAAAGCACTTGGCTAATGTGAAGAAATTTAGGCAAAAAATGGTGTAGGACTAGATGATCACATGCAAGGTGTTGCAAGTTCTAGATGGCAAAGCAACACGTTATATTATCGTGTAGTTAAAGCAAAACAAAAATAAATAAATTATCATGTAGTATTTGATTCATGACAATTATATCTTTTGTTTACTAATGTGAATTTTTTATATGCTGAGAGTTATGATTATAAAGTGTTACATGAGGAACTTGTTTGAAGATTAATTCATTTCATGTTAATTTTTGTCTATACTATATATATATATATATATATATATATATATATATATATCCTACTCCTTTATTGCAACGCAAACACCGATTAGGACTCTAAATGACTACTTATATCCCTAAGTTTTGTGTGTCATGATCATGACAAGTTGTAACGCCCTTTCATTTAGGGAGAGCAGGAGTCTTGCAAAAAGTTGCACACTGTTTCGTGGACTAACGTGTGTTCTTAAGAGTAGCAGAATAGCAGTTCATATTAATAACGCTTTTATGGTCAAAGTGACTTGGGAATTGTGTACAAGGTCTAATATGTTATGGGTTAAAGTAGTTAGATCAAATATAAATGTGAGGATGATGTGCTTCCTATTATGAGAAAAAATCATTCTATCTCTAATTGCTGGAGAGGTGTAAATGCTTTTTGGAGCACCTTTACTAATTCCACTGGGTGGAGACTGAGTAATGTGAAGCATGTTCGTTTTTGGTTAGATTGGTGGGTACCCTAAGCTATGAGAGCTATTTTAGATTATGAATTGAACATAAAAGTTGTGTCAGCTCAGGTGGTTAACCAAAATGACGATTGGGATGTGCTCTTCTTAAAGGAAGATCTTCCTTTGGAAATATGTAACAGTTTATAGAGAAGCAAATTTTGTTGTAGACGCTCCAGCTAAAGCTGGTCTTTACATAGATCAGCACCTTAGGATTTCTTTCTTGTCCCTGCACTTACAGGTTGATTCTTCAGCTGCAGTGCATTGCCGTTAAGTATGTTTCTTTTGTTTGGATGTTAGGAATGGAACGTGAGAAGTTGAAGGGATTTGGATCCTCTCCCACAATTCTCTCTATAATGTCTCTCCAGCTGCTTTCTGGACCATTAGATTCATTTCATGGTTGAGATTAAAAGCTAATGGATGAGAATTAATAGCCTTGGATCAATCTAATGGATGAGAAATTAAAAGTAAAAAAAAAAAGAAAAATTGTAAATTTGGCGGCACTCACATTTAGAGCATCTATGCTCTATTTCATGAACACAAACGTCACCAACAACACTAAGGCTTCGCTTGACCTTTCACCACCTTCTCTGCCGTTGCACCTCAATCTTCAACCACCGCTACCGACAGCTCTGGCAACAGCTCCAACAACATCTCCGTCGAGCCAAATAGATAACTTAAATCAGTACTATAATTTGACACTGGTTTCCTACACTAGTCAAAACAAATAATTAGTCAAAACATTGCTGCAACAATGTCTTCAGCCCTGAGTGTTAGCAGATGATTTTCTTACAATTCTTTAAACCTTTTATTCATTATACTGATATTCCAAGTGCAAAATTGTTAACGTGGAAGGAAATCCGTATTAGGAACATACAGATGACCTGACCTTTGTATAATAACATATAATAAAAAAACACAAAAATATGTGATAAGTTGATAATATGCGTGTACGTTTATATAAGAAACTATATAAAAACCACATTTTGCAATAATATGTTTGGTTGTGCAATAATTGAAACTATCTAAGAGAATATATACAATGTGACAGAGACCACTTTGACATTTAAGATTTCATTTCCAGCTCATTCAAGCTACCAATTCAGCCAATCTAATTAGCTACATGGTTCACTCAATCAAGTGGCTCTAGGATATATATGTGCTGTAATATAATGTCAAAAGTCGTTTAGTTTTTCTTTCTCTTTTTCTTCTCTACTAGTCTAGGATATTAGGCATGTTTGTAATTGCTTATAGCTTAGAAAGTTTAAGTGCAGCGGTAGACACCAGTGGAGGAACTCGAGATGACTTCAGTGGTAGGAAAATTTGTAAATAGTTAACCCTGCTTTGACTTTATTTTTTGGGTGTTTTTGTTGACTCTCTCGGCAACCTTTTTGAATTTGAGTTTTCTTTTTATTTGACAAGAAAACTTATGATCATTGTCAATATATGCATAAAGAAATCTCTGAATAATCCTTTTTTCTTTTCAATTCTTCCTTGCTTTCTATTTTCTTCGGAAGTGAAGCGCGTTTTCTCCAAATCCAGATAAGCAACTCAAATCTTTACGTTCTCGTTTCAAGCATTTGATCTAGTGAGCATGCAACCAATTGCATCAAGTGCCTGAATGAAAAGGAGGGGAACGGAATTGAAACGCAAAACAAGTGAGTGCAACGTCCACCCCAGCCTCCAGTCCTTGCCCTTTGACTTACACAATGTCACCTTAACCAGAAGCTTTCATATATAGCTGCAATTGCAAGGCTTATTTAGATGGTTCTTCAATCCTTATGGGCTCATTGTTGCCCCGCAATTCCTGCTCTTCTCTATGCATGACACCAAAATAGAACGAAATTATGAGTCTACTTGAATCGAACATAAATAAGGACTTATGATGTAAACACAGCATTTGCAGTTAATTACTGAAATCTGGTTCAAGTCAAAAAATGGTGTTACATTCCTAGCATTCTGGTTTAAATCCAATAGATGGCCAGTTTTTTGTGATGGGACTTAAACCACATTGGAAATCCTTCCATTACGAGCTTGTTTAATAGTATACTAACAAAATATTAAGAGCATCTCTCGTTTAAGTAACCTACTTCGAATTTTTAAATAAATTTAAAGTGAATCTTAGTGTGCTAACTCACTCATATTTTATTCTAATAGTGTAACTGTTAAACAATCTACATTTTTATATTTTTATTTATATTTAATTTTATTTTACTATTAAAATATTAATTTTTGAATAACAATTATTTTTATATTCTTAAACAACAATTCCTTATATAAGGAATGCTGCTTAAATTTAAATAACCTATTCTGATAGTTAGATTAGGTCCAATGGAACAGAAAAAACTTTAGTTTAAACAATTTACTTAAACAAATTCATCGAATTGTTCTAATAAATTATTTAAGCGTGGTAACGACAAAATTTGGAAAAAAAATAGTACTAATATTCAAACCTAATGGATAACTCCACTCCAAAAGACACACACACTATGACAGTACTAATGGATTACTAATTAAATAAAACCCTTCACATAAAATATTTGATCCATTTGTTATATTTGCTTAAAGTGAAAAATTAAAGACATATCCAAAGTCAATTTAACTGAGTTATATTTAAAAATACTTTAATTCAACCTAACGACGAATAAAGCCTCATCATTTTCTCATTTTGGATATTTCTTCACTTTATATAAATATTTAAATTTTATTAATGATTTTATTATGGAATTTAGCTCGGATTCTTTAAGTAAGGTTTTGAATTTGAGTCTTGTGAATGGAAAAAAAACGTAGTTGGGATGGGAGACCCCATTAAAGATGGCCAATAAGGTTTTCCAGTAAAGATTAATCACTAACAAAACCGGTGAATACTTGTACCAATGATATGATAACAAAAATAAAAAAATAGCCAAAAAATAAAAAGTAGATTTTTTTTTCAATTAAAACATTATATTTAATATTTTACCACTACATCTATAAGTGGGTATATGGGCTAGCTCGATCCATTTAGCCTAATCTGTTTTGGTTTGCATTTAAATGGATTGGACAGGGCTAACTCACTTATTAAATGGACCATAATTTTGCCTGGTCTGCGTCCAACTCGCTTAACCTGCAAGCTAAATGGACCGGTCCATGGACCCAATAATTAAAAAAATAAAAAATAAAAAATAAAAAATTGTAAAAAAAGTAAAATTGAGACATGAAAAATTATAAAAAATTTGATAAATACTAAAAAATGACTAACATAAGATTAGCAAAAAATATAACAAAATATGCATGGATTAATACTCTAGTAAAAGTTAAAAGAAAACTTCATCTATATCACTCAAATATCAAATAAAATTAATAAACATAAAAAACTCAATCTCTAACTTTTACACCAAAAAAGTATAAATATTCAAATATTAAAAAAGATGTCAATATATACTAATCAAACACCAAGTAATAATTATCCAAATAGCTCAACAAGTTATAAAATAATAAATAATATTTAAAAAATGTATTTGATTCGTGGAAAGATTCGTTAACCCACAGACTCAACCTATTTAACATGCGAGTTAAATAGACCGGGTCAAAATAAATCTATATTTAAATGGACCAAAATTTTGGCTGGTCGTAACCTGCTTGGTCCATAGGTTAAACAAAATGTCCACAGACACACAAGTCCATATACCTACCTCTAAACACATCCATATCAATATTTTTTATCAATGTTTTAACATTAAAATTGATTATCAAATATAAATCAACTATTAATGGTATTTTTGAAATGAAACTTAAGGAAAAAGCATTAAAGTAATACCCTCACTTAACCTCTATTTTAAATTCCTTTCTTGGTGTCATATATTTGTCAAGATTTATATTCAAAATAATTAAATACCTCTAATTAATTAAAAATAATACAAAAATTGCTAATAAATTGATTGGGTGAAAGTAGGAAAATTAAATGGTAAATGTTAAAATGAGTTATTAAAAATTGTTAATTAATTTATGTCTTTCTAATAAAATATTTTATTATCAATTCTTTAATTGATGTTCAAAGACCTAAATGAAATATTATTATCACTTTCCTCATTCTATTAATTATTTATTTTTAATAATATATCTTTTCTCTTTTGGAGGCACATTTTATTAAAATTATCCTTCTTTTATCTCTATTTTTAAATTAAATTTGAATAGTTTTTAAAAATAATATTAAGTGATTATCTTTGACCCATAAAAATTAATGTATTAATGTGGATTATTTGTCTTTAATTATTAGTAAAATAGATTTTCAAGATTTTTTAAATGATAAATTTGTTTTCAAATTTAAATTAGAGAAAATAGGTCATGCACTAACAATGTAAAGTAGTTTTACACTGTCATCTAATTACAAACCACCATTTATTGTAAGTGTGTTGAATTTTATAATAAATACTTTAAAAATCATATCAATGGTGATTTCTGATTAGTTGATAGTGTAAAACTTTTTACACTGACAATGCATGACCATTAAACTTTTTAAATTATTTAAAGTGAAAAAGTATGTAAAATGAAAAATTAAAGACATATCCAAAGTCAATCTAAGCAAGTTATATTTAAAAAAATACTTTATTCAATCTAATGATGAATAAAGCCTCATCATTTTCTTATTTTATTTCTTCACTTTGTATAAATATTTAAATTTTTATTAATGATTTTGTTTACTATTATTTATAAAAATAATAGCCAAAGAATAAAAAGTAGATTTTTTTTTCTTTGAAAACATTATATTTAATATTTTACCAATACATCCTAATCAATATTTCCAGTAAATGTTTTAAGAAAATAGATTTATGATCAAATATAATAATCTATCAATGGTATTCATGATAGGAAAATAAGGAAAAAGAATTAAAGTAATACCCTCATTTAATATACAATATTTTAAATTCATTTTTTGGTGTCATATATTTGTCAAGATTTATATTCAATATCATGCATTAAATACTTTTAATCAATTAAAAATAAAATACCTTCGATGAATTAAAAATACTAAAGAAATTTCCAATAAATTGATTGGGTTAAAGTAGGAAAAATTAAATGCAAAATGATAAAATTAGTTATTAAAATATATTAGTTAATTTATGTCTTTATAATAAATATTATACTATCAATTCTTTAATAAATGTTCAAAGACCCAAATGAAATATTATTATCCCTTTCCTTATTCTATTAATAAGTTATTTTTAATAGTCTCTATCTTTTGTCTTTGGAGGTACATTTCATTCAAATTATTATTCTTTTATCTTTATCTTTAAATTACATTTAATATTTTTTTAAATTAATATTAAGTGATTATCTTTGATCCATAACATTAATGTATTAATGTGAGTCATTTGTCTTTAATTAATAGTAAAATAGATTTTCAAGATATTTTAAATGATAATTGTTTTCAAATTTAACTTATTTGAAGTGAAAAAATGTAAAATGAAAAATTAAAGACATATCCAAGTCAATTTAAGCAAGTTGTATTCAAAAATACTTTAATTCAATCTAATGAATAAAGCCTCATCTCCCCCCCCCCCCCCCCCCCAAAAAAAAGAATAAAGCCTCATCATTTTCTTATTTTATATATTCTTCACTTTATATAAATATTTAAATTTTATTAATGATTTGGTGGACTATTATCTATAAAATAATAACAAAAAAATAAAAAGTAGATTTTTTCACTAATGTTTTACCAACACATCCTAATCAATATTTCCTATAAAATGTTTTAACAAAATTGTTTTATACAAATATAAGCACTTATTAATGGTATTCTTGAAATGAAACATAAGGAAAAAAGCATTAAAGTAATACCCTCATTTAAAATTCAATATTTTAAATTCTTTTCTTGGTGTCATATATTTGTCAAGATTTTATTCAAAATCATTAAAGGTCTTTAATTAATTAAAAATAAAATACCTTTCATTAATTAAAAATAATAAAGAAATTGCTAATAAAATGATTAGGTAAAAGTAGGAAAAATTAAATGGCAAATGCTAAAATTAGTTTTTAAATGTTTTTAATTAATTTATGTCTTTCTAAAAAAATTTTATTATCAATTCTTTAATTAATGTTCAAAGATACAAATGAAATATTATTATCACTTTCCTTATTCTGTTAATTAGTTATTTTTAATATTCTATATTTTTCCCTTTTGAACATACATTTCATTCAAACTATTATTCTTTTATCTTTATCTTTAAATTAAATTTTAATATTTTTTAAAATTTATATTAAGTGATTATCTTTGACCCATAAATTTAATATTTAATTTGGATTATTTGTCTTTAATTAACAGTAAAATTGATTTTCAAGATTTTTTAAATAATATTTTTTTTTTGAATTTAAGTTATTTAGAGTAAGGATAAATTTGGGAAATTCTCAAAATTTGGAACAAAATCCCTTTTTCTTTTCCTTTCCTTTTGGAAAACTCTCAAAATTTCATCATTGCAGACGTCACCCCAAAAAATATTATCACACAAAAAATAATCAATGACCCCCCAAACACTCACTGTCCGTCACACCTATTTAATCACACTCTCAAGTTCAACACTGCACACACTGTCTCTACTCTCTCATTTCCTCTGCACTGTTTTTCTTTGTCTGCGTCTTTCCCAGCTTTCTCGTTCCAAATTTTGCAATGGAGTTCAAATATGGTGCTGTCCAAAACCGATCAACACCAACATCGTGTCATCTTCCCACCGTCACCTACCTCCCCGGAAGCTCATTACAAGGTAACGTAAAGCTTAATTTTCTTCACGTTTCTTTAAAGAGACCTGTTTGTTTTGCTGTTTAAGAAAACAAAACTTTTGTCACATGAGTTCATTTTATTCACCATCCACTTGCTGGGGTCTGTGTTTTTGGCAGGTGGTCTTCCCGGCAATGTTTCAGACCCCGGAATTTTCCAAACGCCGGTGCCGGTCAATGTGCCTGTCAATGCCGAAGAAGCGATGCAGCGAGAGTTGGAGAAACAACAGATACGGCGGGAGTTGGAGAAGGAGGAAATCAGGAGAGAGATAATCGCCAGCGAGCTGGCACTGGCACGACGGCGAGAGCTGGAGGAGGAAGTGAGGAGAGAAATGGCGTCGGAGAGAGCGTTGGGAATCCCGATGCATAGACCAGAGGGGTTCTCGTATCAACCACGGGTTTCGACGTCTTTCAATCCAAGAGTGAACAACCCTGTTAATCTTAATCACATCAACATATTTGGTGGGCCACAACCCCAGTTACCCTCCCAAATTGATATCAGACAACCTTCTACGCAGACCAACAATAATAAACTGAATAAAGTGAACACACTGGTTAGTGTATGGTCTTATATTTAATTTACCCTGTCTTTCTGTCTTTATCTTTCTCTTAAATTTTATTATTTTTTTCCTGCTTCTTCTTTGGTGCCATTTGGATTGAGAAAAGGTTTTTTTCCTTTTCGATTTTGCTTAAAATATGTCACTTTGTTTGAGAATGTCCCCTAAATATTTTGTCGTGTTTCGTGCCGTTTACAGCATCCATTCTGGGGTCCGGATTTTCTGTTGTCCGATTTTTCACACCTTCACGTAATAAGCAAATTGGAACCGTTTGATTAAGATCGTAGGGCTCATATTTTATCTTAATAATTCAGACTTAAAATGAGTATTTTAGATTTGAGTCATCCTTCATCCAACACTTATTATTTATTGACTGTATAAATGCGTGAAAAATTTAACAAGAATTTCAGTTCCTCCATTTTGGTTGTATAATGGGAATTGGAGTCGGTCATTTTTGTACCGCACGCGCAATTATAATCGTTGGATGACGATTGTATAACTGAAATTTTGAATATGTACTTTAAGTTGATTGATCAAGATAAAATATAAATTGTCCGATCTTCATAGGGTGGTAAAACAATTTATTTATTCATGATTCATCCAATTTGTTTATGTAAAATTCAATCCATCCAATTGTTTCCAAAAAAAATACTTAGATTAGATTGAATGGATCATGTAATTAAATGAATGGATAACCATTTATCTTATCTTATTTTCAAATCTAATAGATTGTCTAATTAATACTTTATAAATAGAGAAAATGGGCTATGCACTGACAGTGTAAAATAGTTTTACACTGTCATCCAATTACAACTCACCATGTATGGTAAGTTTGTTGACTTTTATAATAATTATCTTAAAAGTCATGCCAACGATGATTTCTGATTGGTTGACAGTGTAAAACTGTTTTATACTGACAGTGCATAGCCATTAAACTCTTATAAATACATCAAAATCAGTCCAACATATTTTATTTTCATGCTTGATTTTTTAAAATTTATTAACAAGTTTTATAATAGTTTCTTATATATTAATTTTATGACTTATTTAGAATAATTTAAAATTAAAAAATAACTATTTATTTTTAAAAATTATCTTAAAAATGAATAAAACAAATTATTATTTCTTTAAAGTTATTAAATTAAACAAAAAAAGTTACAAAAATAATTTAATTTTCAAATATTTTTTGTGGATAAATTAGAGAGTATTTTGAAATAACCATAAAAATATTAGAGCCCATCCATAAATACCTTATTCAACACTTCATTTTACTGTCATTCAATGACTCTTGCATTTTATAAGATATAAGAAGTATACACATACTTATTCATCCATACCATTTTATCCTTATGTTTAAGATTGCATTTGTTTCAATCTGTAAGATTTTACATGGGCTACTTTAAAAGGGGACTTCACTATGTAAGTAATCCATCTTGTGTAAGGCTATAGATTTTGAAGAATAGGATGGTTATTTAGAATAATGTTAGATTTTGAAGAATATGATGAAGAACAATTCTGTTAATAATAGAATAATGGTTTGTTTAGATAAACCTTTGAATAATTACTTATAAAAAAAAAAGAAAAAAAATGAATTGTTCTTCATCTTATTTGTTTGGCTTACCACTACTCAGCAATATATTTTCTTCATAGTATACTTGCAATACTATAACTTTACAATCAATAGAACCTTGTTATGCGATCACAATATGTATATTTTATTCATACATCCTAAATAGGAGGTGGAGTGAATATATAGCGAATGTTGAAGCTCTTAATTGGTAGGTGAGCTTATATTATTTTGTTTAAGTATCCCATTACAGGCTAAGCCAGATGCTGATCTGCATGGTACAAAGCGCAAAGTAATGACACCTTCTACAGTTGATGACACTACTTTGCAGAAGAAACCCAAGCAGGATTGGGGTTGTGCACTATGTCAGGTTATTGCCACAAGTGAGAAAGGCTTGAATGATCATCTACAGGGTAAAAAGCACAAAGCCAAAGAAGCATCCTTGAGAACTCAAAAAATAGGTAAGAGCACCAAAACATCATTATCATTAAAGAAAAGTAAAAAGTGTGTGAAATCTACTGAAGCCATGGTTACCATGAATTTAGGATTGGATGCAAGACCAGAAAGCCAGACATTGCAACCTTGCATAACCCCTACAGACACAGGCATATTGGAATCTAGAGAAGAGGATCAAGCTATGCAAAAAAGCCAAGGTTTAGGTGGTTTGGAGAATGAAAATGAAACAAGTACTAGGAAAGAAGCAGGAGAAACAAATGCATTGGCAACACAAAAGAAGTTTAAATTTTGGTGTGCAATTTGTCATGTTGGAACTCGCTCAGAAATAGTGATGCAAAGCCATAAAAATGGAAAAAAGCACCTGGCTAATATGAAGAAATTTAGCCAAAACAATGGTGTAGGACTATGATCACTTGAAAGGTGTTACCAATTCTAGATGACAAAAAAACACGTTATATTTCATGTATTATGTTGATTCATGACAATTTATGTTGATTCATGGCAATTTATATCTTTCGTTTACCAATGTGATATTTTTAATATTCTTTGAGAGTTATGGTTATAGAGCATTACATGAGGAATTTTGACTTGGTGTGACCAAACTTAATGGGTTGCATCTTCATTCCATGTCAATTTTTGCCTATATTTCATGCATATATATCCATTCTTGTTCGATTTAGTCTTTACAGACTTTTCTATTGCAACACAAACACAATTTAGGACTCTAAATGACTGATATCCCTAATTCTATATGTCATGATCTTGACAAGTTGCACTAGGCTTTCATTTGGGGAGAGTAGGAGTCTAGCAAAATGTCACACACTGTTTCAAGCAATAACATAACATTTGCGTTCCTAAGAATAAGGTGGTCTTGGAGTTAGAATAACAGCTTATATATTTTCTTTTAGATCCAAGATTGAACCCAAAGGTATCGCCACAATCAGAAGTCAAGAGATTAATCTCTTAATAAAATAGAGTATCAGTTAAAGAACAATTCCTCTACTCACAAGTGTTGCTCTATGCATATAACTAAGGATTCAACCCTTGTGATATGCTTAAAAAGCTTAAGCAATTAACCACTTGAGTCATACCTTATGGATAATCGCTCATATTAATAATGCTTTTATGCTCAAAGTGGCTTGAGAATTGTGTACAAGACCTGAAATGTTGTGGGTTAAGGTAGTTAGATCTAAATATAAATGTAGGGATGATGTGCTTCTTGTTATGAGAAAAAATCATTCTATCTCTAATTGCTAGAGAGGTGTGAATGCTATTTGGAGCACCTTTACTAATTCCATTGGCTAGAGACTAGTAATGGGAAGCATGTTCCTTTTTGGTTAGATTAGTGGGTACCCATAGTGGGATTGGTTGTGCATAAAGATACGAGAGCTATTTTGATTATGAATTGAACATAAAAGTGTGTCAGATGGTTACCAAAATGGTAATTGGGATATGCTCTTCTTAAGGGGAGAGCTCTTCCTTTAAAAATTCGTAACAATTTTTAGAGAAACAAATTTTGTTGTAGACACTCAAGCTAAAGTTGGTCTTGCAATAGATTAGCACCTTAGGATTTTAGACATCTTTCATCTTTCTTGTCCATGCACTTAGGCCTTATTTGGATAAATTTTTTCATAAGCATACATGGGAGAAGAAAATAGGAAAGAAAAATAAAATAAATTTATCTCATACATTTTTTTTTGGATAAGACAAATATATTGATAAGATGGAGTACAAGGGGTACCCCTACCACAAGTACATCAAGTAGTATTCAAGAAGTACAATAAGAGGACACACAAGAAATAGGATTTGTCCACCACTCATATAATGACATAGTAGTGATTTCTAACCTAGCCTTAAGCCACAACCAACTCCTCACCTTAATCATGTTAATTACCTCTTCAAAATTCAAATGTGCTAAATTGAAACATATTTGGTTTCTATGTAACCAAATAGACCATATGATGCAAGGCCACAAAATCTTCTACACTCTGTGTATTTCTTTCCATTTGCCAATCCTAGATTTGACAAAAGTGATGTATGCCATTGTGGGGTAGAACTGTATTGACACCTAACCACTGAAAGCAACTTTTCCAAATTCAATCTATATCATACATTACAAGAAAACGATATATGCTTTGTAGATTTTGTATCTATCATACAAAAATCACATGTGAGATCATGATAATGGGGAAGAACATTCTTCTAGATAAATTTGACTTTGATGCATTTTATCAATGATTACCTTCCAAGCAAATGCTTTGACTTTTTGCAGTGCTAGACTTGACCAAAGGCTACTAAACATCTCCCTATTTGCTTGTTTGTCATGTTTTTGAATGAGTATACTTCCTTGACATGTGATTACTAAAGCAAATGCCTTGATAGTATACTTCCCTAAAGGTTAGCCTTCCATTGCCAATTATTTGGTTGGTTTTCCATAATATCTACACTAAAGATGCAAGAAGAGAATCATCCTTGCCCTCAAGGAGTATCATTAGAGTTTTGATGATTTAGCCTCTTGATAAGTGCAAAGTGTATTATGTGTTTATATGTGTGTATGGTTGTGTGTCATGCATGCATGATTGATCCTTATCTTTGATGATTTGATGATAATGAGCTCTAAATCTAATTAAGACTTAATGAATTAACAAGTGATAACATGTTTTCATAAATCTAAAATTGAATTCAAGATTCAATCTATGGTTAAATTTGGTTTTAGTTTGATAAAAGATGAAGTTTTGTGTAAAAGTTTTCAAATGATTCAATTTTGTTGTTGGAACGATTTAATCTGTTATTTTGGTTATATAATTGACTAATCTTGTTAATTTGATGTTAGAAAATTGTTAGATTTTGCAAATAATCTATTATTTGGATATATAATTAGTTATTTTAAAAGATTGGAAGAAGGCTATGCACAAATAATTGTATGTAGCAAAATAACTAGTTTTTTTGCTTTTAATTCTCTAGAACTGCGAAGAACAAATAATTGTTTACGAAAATAGAATAATTGGTTATTTTAGGTTTTCTTCTATAAATTGCAAACTCCATTGCTTTCTTTCTAATGACTTTGAATTCCTAAACTTTTGTGAAAGTTTTTCAAGAGAGAAAACACATTTTTTATAATCTTTACAACAATTTCTTTCATCAAATCAAGAGCTCACACATGGATCATCATTATGGATAAAGAGAAGTCATCATATGGGTAAATTTGTTTTGTGCTTTGTTTTTTTTTACACATATCACGAATTGAGATGATATTTAACCCTAACCTTGTGTAATTTTTGTTTCTTGATAAGAGTTTTCTCAAGGTTTTTCTTGTGGTAACGTTTCACAAGGGATTGGTTCAAGGTTTCTTGATAGGTTTTCAAGAGCCTTGGTTTTTGGGTTATGGTTGTGTGTGATTCTTTTGTTTGTGCAGTGTGCTTGTAAACAATTAAATTATATAGTGATATTCCCAATCAGTTTGATTGGAAACTGGATGTAGATCATAGTGATGGTGATTGAACCAGTATAAATCTATGTGTTTTCTTATTCTCTCCACACTTCCTCATGTATATTGTTCCTTAATCACTCTTTTCATATGCATATCAATTTCACGAGTATCTTGTTCATATTGGCATATTAAAAACAAGTTAGATACTTTAATTCTACAACATCCATATCACCAAATCAAATTAATTCAAGGTTTTTCGAAAATCAAAGTGTTTTATCTTTGAAAAAGGTTTGGGTTTCTTGAAAAATTTTGTTGATCCAATTCACCCCCTCTTGGATCTAGCCTTTTTATTCAACATGCATAACTGAGAACAATGAGTAATTCACTCTCTAATATTTTATCCCATTCAAACAGCTCTCTATGCCATTTGAATTTCCACTCCCACACTCCCTCTGTCAAATGTCCATTAGTGACCATCTTTCCCTTTTTTTCCACCAAGATAAGGAATAATATGTGAAAATTTGTTTTCAGATTATTTTCTCCAACCCATTTATCTAGCCAGAAAAATTTCTCATTCTTATTCCCATTCCATATTTATTTTCGAAGATTTATTAGTAAAATGGATTTTCAAGATTTTTTAAATGATAAATTTATTTTTGAAATTAACTTATTTAAAGTGAAAAAAATATGTAAAATGAAAAATTAAAGACATATCCAAAGTTAATTTAAGCAAGTCATATTTAAAAATACTTTAATTCAATCTAATGACAAATAAAGCCTCATCATTTTCTGATTTTAGATATTTCTTCGCTTTATATAAATATTTAAATTTTATTAATGATTTTATTTACTATTATCTTTAAAAACAATAACCATAGAACCAACATTATGTTGGTCTAAGTAAAACTGGGCTCGTATTTCATAAGCAAGGTGTTGAGTTTGAGTCTTGTAGATAAAAAAAATATAGTTGGGATGAGAGATCCTACTAAAAGTGGCCATCAAAGTTTTCTGGCAAAGATTAATTATCAATGAAACTAGTGGATATTTCATATTAATGACATAGTAGCCAAAAAAAGAAGCCAAAGAATAAAAATTAGATTTTTTTATTAAAAACATTATATTTGATATTTTACCAATACATCCATATCAATATTTCCAATAAATGTTTTAACAAAATTGATTTATCAAATATAATCAATTATTAATTGTATTCTTGAAATGAAACATAAGGAAAAGCATTAAAGTAATACCCTCATTTAAAACTCAATATTTTAAATTCATTTTTTTGGTGTCATATAGATATTTGTCAAGATTTATATTCAAAATCATTAAATACCTATAATTAATTAAAAATAAAAACCTTTAATTAATTAAAAATAATAAAGAAAATGATAATAAATTGATTGGGTAAAACCATAAAATTAGGAAAAATTAATAGCAAATGCTAAAAATTAGTTATTAAAAATTGTTAATTAATTTATGTGTTTCTGTTAAAATATTTTATTATCAATTCTTTTATTAAAGTTCAAAGACTCAAATGAAATATTATTATCACTTTTCTTATTCTATTAATTAGTTATTTTTAATATTCTATATCTCTTCTTTTTTGGAGCTACATTAAATTCAAATTATCATTCTTTTATCTTTATTTCTAAATTATACTTAATATTTTTTTTAAAATAATATTAAATGATTATCTTTGACCCATAACATTAATGTATATGGATTATTTCTCTTTAATTAATAGTAAAGTAGATTTTCAAGATTTTTTAAATGATAAATTTGTTATCAAATTTAACTTATTAAAAATGAAGAAATATGTAAAATGAAAAATTAAAGAAATTTCCAAAGTCAATTATTTAAGCAAGTTATATTTTAAAATACTTTAATTCAATCTAATGACGAAATAAGCCTCCTCATTTTCTTATTTTATATATTTCTTATAAATATTTAAGTTTTATGAATGATTTTGTTCACTATTAACTATAAAAAATAATAGCCAAAGAATAAAAGCTAGATTTTTTTCATTAAAAAATATATATTTAATATTTTATCAATACATCCTTATCAATATTTCCAATAAATGTTTTAACAAAATGGATTTTATCAAATATAATAATATATTAATGGTATTCTCAATAGGAAACATAAGGAAAAGGCATTAATGTAATACCACCATTTAATATTCAATATTTTAAATTCTTTTTTTAGTGCCATATATTTGTCAAGATTTATATTCAATATCAAGCATTAAATACCTTTAATCAATCAAAACTTAAATACCTTTAATTAATTAAAAAATAATAAATAAATTTCTAATAAATTGATTGGGTATGGAAAATGATAAAATTAGTTATTAATTTTTTTTAATTAATTTATGTCTTTCTAACAAAATATTTTATGATCAATTCTTTAATTAATGCTTAAAGACCCAAATGAAATATTATTATCAATTTTCTTATTCTATTAATTAGTTATTTTTAATATTCCATATCTCTTCTCTTTTGGAGGTACATTTCATTCAAACTATCATTCTTTTATCTTTATTTATAAATTAAAATTTAATATTTTTTAAATTAATATTAAGTAATTATCTTCGACCCATAACATTAATGTGTTAATGTGGATTATTTCTCTTTAATTAATGGTAACTTAGATTTTCAAGATTTTTTAAATGATAAATTTGTTTTCAAATTTAACTTATTTAAAGTGAAGAAATATATAAAATAAAAATTAAAGACATATCCAAAGTCAATTTAATCAAATTATATTTAAAATTACTTTAATTCAATCTAATGAATAAAGCCTCATCAGTTTCTTATTTTATATTTTCTTCACTTTATATAAATATTTAAATTTTATGAATGATTTTGTTTACTATTATGTGTGAAAATTATAGCCAAAGAATAAAAAGTAAATTTTTCATTAAAAACATCATATTAATATTTTATCAATTCATCCTTATTAATATTTCGAATAAATGTTTTAACCAAATAGATTTTTCAAAAGTAATAATCTATTAATGAAATTCTTGATAGGAAACATAAGAAAAAAGCATTAAAGTAATGCCCTCATTTTTTTCTTGGTGTATAAGTAAATCCCTCATCTAAAAGTAGGAAAAAATGCTAAAATTAGTTATTAAAAATTGTTAATTAATTTATGTCTTTCTAATGAAATATTTATTATCAATTCTTTAATTAATGTTGAAAGACCCAATGAAATATTATTATCACTCCTTATTCTTTTAATTAGATATTTTAATATTCTCTATCTTTTCTCTTTTGGAAGTATATTTCATTCAAACTATCATTATGTTATCTTTATCTCAGAATTAAATTTTAATAATTTTTAAAAATTAATATTAAGTGATTATCTTTGACCCATTACATTAGTGTATTAATGTGGATTATTTGTCTTAATTAATAGTAAAATATATTTTCAAGATTTTTAAATTATATTTTTTTTCAAATTTAACTTATTCTTTTAATTAGATATTTTTAATATTCTCTATCTTTTCTCTTTTGGAAGTATATTTCATTCAAACTATCATTATGTTATCTTATCTCAGAATTAAATTTTAATAATTTTTAAAAATTAATATTAAGTGATTATCTTTGACCCATTACATTAGTGTATTAATGTGGATTATTGTCTTTAATTAATAGTAAAATATATTTTCAAGATTTTAAATTATATTTTTTTCAAATTTAACTTATTCTTTTAATTAGATATTTTTAATATTCTCTATCTTTTCTCTTTTGGAAGTATATTTCATTCAAACTATCATTCTATTATCTTTATCTCAAAATTAAATTTTAATATTTTTTTAAAATTAACATTAAGTGATTATCTTTGACCCATTACATTAATGTATTAAGTGATTATTTTTAAATTATATTTTTTTTTTCAAATTTAACTTATTAAAGTGAAGAAATATATAAAATAAAAAAATTAAACACATATTCAAATTCAATTTAAGCAAATTATATTTAAAATTACTTTAATTCAATCTAATGAATTAACCCTCATTATTTTATTATTTTATTTATTTCTTCACTTGATATAAATATTTAAATTTTATGAATGATTTTGTTTATTATTATATATGAAAATTTTAGCCAAAGAATAAAAAGTGGATTTTTCATTAAAAACATTATATTTAATATTTTACCATAACATCCTTATCCATATTTCCATTAAATGTTTTAATAAAATTGATTTATCAAATTTTTTCAACTATTAATAGTATGCTTGAAATGAAACATAAGGAAAAAAATTTTTAAACTCAATATTTAAATTCCTTTTTTGGTATCATATATAGATTTGTCAAGATTTATATTATCATTAAATACCTCTAATTAATTAAAAATAAGACACCTTTAATTAATTAAAAATAATAAAGAAATTGCTAATAAATTGATTGGGTAAAACCGTAAAAGTAGGAAAAATTAAATAGCAAATGCTAAAATTTATGTCCTTCTACTAAAATATTTTATTATCAATTCTTGAATTAATGGTCAAAGACCCAAATGAAATATTATTATCACTTTCCTGATTCTATTAATTAGTTATTTTAAATATTCTATATCTTTTCTTTATTGGAGATACATTTTATTCAAACTATCATTTTTTATCTTTATCTTAAATTAAATTTTAATATTTTTAAAATTAATATTAAGTGATTATCTTTGACCCATAATATTGATGTATTAATGTGGGTTATTTGTCTTTCATTAATAGTAAAATGATTTTCAAGATTTTTGAAATGATAATTTTTTTTTTGAATTTAACTTATTTAAAGTGAAGAAATATGTAAAATGAAAAATTAAAGACATATCCAAAGTCAATTAAGAAAGTTATATTTAAAAATACTTTAATTCAATTTAATGAAGAATAAAGCCTCACATTTTCTTATTTTATATATTTCTTTATTTTATATAAATATCTAAAATTTATAAATAATTTTGTTTACTATGATCTATAAAAATAATAGCAAAAGAATAAAAATTAGATTTTTTTTTTCATTAAAAACGTTATATTTAATATTTTTTACATCCTTATCAACATTTCCAATAAATATTTTGACAAAATAGATTTATCAAATTTAATAGTCTATTAATGGTATTCTTGATAGGAAACATAAGGAAAAAGCATTTTAGTAATATTCAATATTTTAAATTCCTTTTCTGGTGTCATATATTTGTCAAGATTTATATTCAATATCATGCATTAAATACCTTTAATCACTTAAAAATAAAATACTTTTAATTAGTTACAAATAATAAATAATTTTCTAATAAATTGATTGGGTAAAAGTAGAAAAACTTAAATGGAAAATGTTAAAATTAGCTATTAAAAAATGTTAATTAATTTATGTCTTTCTAATAAAATATTTTATTATTATTTTTTTAATTAATGTTCAAAGACCAAAATGACATATTATTTGGTTTTGCACAAGTATTTTACTTTAGAAACAATATTGTTTCACACACTATTGTGATCACCTATCATGGGAATTTAATCCTTGCTCACCAGATTATATGACTCAAATAACGTTATCTTTTTTCTTATTCTATTAATTATTTATTTTTAATATTCTCTATCTTTTCTCATTTGAAGGTTCATTTCACAAATTACTTTTACAAATAAGCAAAATACTTTTGCCTTAATCATCTTAAATTATTATTCTTTTATTTTTATCTTTAAATTAAATTTTAATATTGTTTTAAAAAATATCAACAATTAAAAATAATATTTTATCATAATTTACATTAATTATTTTAAATATAAAATATAGTATATATATATTCAAGATACTAGTTATATTGATTTCATGACAATTATTTTTAGTTATGAGTTATCCACTTGGTTAATGTAACAGTAAAAACATTAAATGTGTGTAATCGATTAATATTTAAAGATTAAAACTTAAAACAATAAATATTTCAAATCTTTAACATATCAAAAATCTATTCATATTTAACCCCTTCTTTTTCCAAGTCAAACTATTTGATGAAATTTGTTGAAAAAGTGAGAGAAAATTCCCCATCAAAATCCCGCAGCTCAGAAAGATGCGCAGAATGCAGGTACGGCACTGTGGTCCCATTCAAAATTGAAACAAAATCCTTTTTTTTCCTTTCCTTTTCAAGGATCGAAAGATAGGTTTGATAAATTCTCAGGATTTGATCATTGCGCACGTCACCAAAAAAAAATATCACAACAAAAAAAGAGAATCAGTGACACCCCAAATACACACGTAAGATGCGCGTGCGCCCAAACCACCTCACACCTATTTAATCACACTTTCAAATTCAACACTGCACACGCACTGTTCTCTTACTTCCTTTGCACTGTTTTTCTTTCATTACGCTTTTCCAGCTTCCTCGTTCCAACTTTTTCAATGGAGTTCAAATATCGCGCTGTACAAAACCGAACAACACCAACATCGTACCCTCTTCCCACCGTCACCTACCTCCCCGGAAGCTCATTACAAGGTAACGTAAAGCTTTTCTTCACGTTCCTTTCAAGAGACCCGTTTGTTTTGCTGTTTTAAAAACAAAACTTTTGTCACATGAGTTCATTTTATTCACCATCCACTTTCTGGGGTCTGTGTTTTTGGCAGGTGGTCTTCCCGGCAATGTTTCGGACCCCAGAGTTATCCAAACGCCGGAGCCGGTCAATGCCGAAGAAGCGATGCGGCGAGAGTCGGAGAAAGAGCAGATACGACGGGAGCTGGAGAAGGAGGAAATCAGGAGAGAGATAATCGCCAGCGAGATGGCACTGGCACGGCAGCAAGAGCTGGAGGAGGAAGTGAGGAGAGAAATGGCGTCGGAGAGAGCGCTGAGAATCCCAATGCTAAGACCAGAGGGGTTGTCGGTTCGACAACGAGTTTCGATGCCTTTGAATCAAAGAATGAACAATCAAAGAATGAACAACCGGCCGGTTAATAACATCAACATATTTGGGGGGCCACAACCCCAGTTACCCCCCCAAATTGATATCAGACAACCTTATACGCCGACGCAAACGCAAACGCAAACGCAGACTAACAAGGATAAAGTGATCATACTGGTTAGTGTATAGTCTTATGCTTAATTTACCCTTCTTTTCTGTCTTTATCTTTGTCTTCAATTTTATTTTTTCCTGCTTCTTCTTTGGTGCCATTTGAATCGTGAAAAGCTTTTCTCTTTTCTCATTTAAAAAATAACTATTTGTTTTTAAAAATTATCTTAAAAAATGAATAAAACAAATAATTATTTCTTTAAAAAATTAAACAAAAAAGTTATAAAAATTATTTAATTTTAAAAATATTTTTGTAGATAAATGAGAGAGTATTTTGAAATAACCATACAAAATATTAGAGTCCAACCATAAACACCTTATTTAGCACTTTGTTTTTATTGTTTGCATTTGTTTCAATTTGTAAGATTTTACATTGGGGACTTTACTATATAAGTCCTGTGTAAGGTTCAAGATTTTGAAGAATGAGACGGTTAGGAGGGCATTAGAGCCCAATTCTTTTAATAATAGAATAAGGGTTTGTTTGAAGAAAGTTTTCAATAAGTATTTATAAGTGAAAAAATAAGAAAGTAAAATAAATTATTCTTCTTCATGTTGAATTGAAGCTCTTAATTGGCTAGTGAGCTTATATTATTTTGTTTGAGTATCCCATTACAGGCTAAGCCAGATGTTGATTTTAGTGGTGCAAAGCGAAAAGCTGTGACACCTCTTGTAGTTGACGGTGAGCATTCTCTAATTACTTTGCACAAGAAACCTAAACAGGATTGGAGTTGCTCACTCTGTCAGATTACTACCACAAGTGAGAAAGGCTTGAAGGATCATCTTCAAGGTAAAAAGCACAAGGCAAAAGAAGAATCACTGAGAACTAAGAAAATAGGTAAGAGCAGCAAAACACCATCATCATCAAAGAAAGTAAAAAGTGTGTGAAATTTATTGAAGCTATTGTTATCATGAATTTAGGGTTGGATGCAAGACCAGAAGATAGATAGTCAAACAATTCCACCTTGAATAACCCTTGTAGCGGTGTGGAGAATGAGAATAAAGCACCTATTGGGAAAGAAGCAGGGGAGACAAATGCATCGACAACAAGGAAGAAGTTTAAATTTTGGTGTGCATTTTGTGAAGTTGAAATTCACTCAGAAGCTGTGATGCAAAACCACAAAAATGGGAAAAAGCAATTGGCTAATATGAAGAAATTTAGGCAAAACAATGGTGCAGGACTATATGATCACATGCAAGGTGCTGCAAGTTCTAGATGACAAAACAACGCATGTTATATTATCGTGTAGTTAAAGGAAAAAAATATTATAGTGTAGTATTTGATTCATGACAATTTATATCTTTTGTTTACTAATGTGACATTTTTTATATGCTTTGAGAGTTATGATTATAGATCATTACATGAGGAACTTGTTTGAAGATTAATTCATTTCATGTTAATTTTCTCCTATACATACACACACACACACATACATATATATATATATATATATATATATATATATATATATATATGTATGTATGTGTGTATGTATGTATCCATCCTTGTTTGATTTAGTCCTTACGGACTCCTTTATTGATACGCAAACACATATTAGGACTCTAAATGACTGCTTATATCCCTAGGTCTGTGTGTAATGATCTTGACAAGTTATGCCGTGCTTTCATCTAGGGAGAGCAAGTGTCTTGCAAATAGTTACACATTGTTTCATGGAATAGCATGTGTTCCTAAGAGTAGTAGAATAGTAGCTCATATTAATAACAAAAATAATTGTTGGACACTTAATAACCTATTAGACACCTACGAGAGAGAGAAAAAAAAGGAAAAAATATAGGTATGATGGGTGATATAATGTGATAGGAGGGGAGAGATGGAGAGAAATGATGATAGGTATTAGTGAAGTATATAAAACATTGGGGTGTCCAAATATCATTCCTCTATTAATAATGCTTTTATGGTCAAAGTGACTTGGGAATTGTGTACAAGGCCTGATATCTTTAGGTTAAAGTAGTTAGATCTAAATATAAATGTGGGGATGATGTGCTTCCTGTTATGAGAAAAAATCATTCTATCTATAATTACTGGAGGGGTGTAAAAGCTGTTTGGAGCACCTTTACTAATTCCATTGGTTGAAGACTAGTAATGGAAAGCATGTTCCTTTTTGGTTAGATTGGTGGGTACCCTTAGTGGAATTGCTTGTGCATAAAGCTATGAGAGCTATTTTAGATTATAAATTGAACATAAAAGGTGTGTCAGGTGGTTAACCAAAATGGCGATTGGGATGTGCTTTTCTTAAGGGGAGCTCTTCCTCTGGAAATCTGTAACAGAATTTTAGAGAAGCAAATTTTGTTACAGACGCTCTAGCTAAAGCTGGTCTTTCCATAGATCAACACCTTAAGATTTCTTTCTTGTCCCTACAGTTACTGACTGATTCTTTAACTGTAGTGCATTGCCGTTAAGTCTGTTTCTTCGTTTGGCCATTAGGAATGGAATGTGAGAATTGAAGGAATTTGGATCCTTTCTCGCAATATCTGCAGCCTTTCTCTAGCTGCTTTCTGGACCATTAGATTCATCTCATGGTTGAGATTAAAAGCTAATGAATGAGATATAATAGCCCTTGGATCAATCTAATGGACGAGAAATTAAGATTAAAAAAAAATGAAAAAGTGTAAATTTGGCAGCACTCACATTTAGAGCATCTATGCTCTATTTCATGAACACAAACATCGCCAACAGCACCAAGCAGGCTTCGCCTGACCTTTCAACACCTTCTTTGCCGCTGCACCTCAGTCCTCAAACACAGCTACCGACAGCTCCAGCAACATCTCCGACAAGCCAAATACATAACTTAGATCAATACTATAATTTAACACTAGTTTCCAACACTGGTCAAAACAAATAATTAGTCCAAACATTGTTGCAACAACGTCTTCAGCCCTGAGTGCTGGCAGATGATTTTCTTACAATTCTTTAAACCTTTTATTCATTATACCGATATTCCAAGTACAAAATTGTTAACATGGAAGGACATCCATATTAGGAACATACAGATGACCTGACCTTTGTATAATAATATATAATAAAAAACATAAAAATATGTGATAAAATAATATGCGTGTAAGTATAAATAAGTAACTGTATAAAACTACATTTTACAATAATATGTTTGGTTGTGCAATAATCAAAACTATCTAAGAGAATATATAGAATGTGATCGAGACCACTATGACATCTCAGATTTCATTTCCAACTCATATATTCAAGCTACCAATTCAGCCAATTTAGCTACATGGTTCACTAAATCAAGTGGCTCTAGGATTCACATATATGTGCTATAATATAATGTCAAAAGTTGCTTAGTTTTTCTTAATTTCTTTTTCTTCTTTACTAGTCCAGGATATTAGACATGTTTGTAATTGCTTATAGCTTAGAAAGTTGAAGTGTAGCTGTAGACACCGGGGGGCGGGGGGGGGGGGGGGGGGGGGGGGGCGGAACCCGAGATGACTTCAGTGGTAGAAAAATATGTAAATTGTTATCCCTGCTTTGATTTTATTTTTTAGGTGTGTTTTTATTGACTCTTCGCAACCTTTTTGAAATTGAGTTTTCTTTTTATTTGACAAGAAAACTTATGATCATTGTCAATATATGCGTAAAGAAATCTCTGCATAATCCTTCTTTCTTGCTTTCCATTTTCTTCCGAAGTGAGGCACGTTTTCTCCAACTCCAGATAAGCAACTCAAGTCATTTCGTTCCCGTTTCAAGCGTTTTGATCTAGTAAGCATGCAACCAATTGCATCAAGTGCCTGAATGAAAAGGAAGGAAACAGAATTGAAACACAAAACAAATGAGTGCAACGTAAACACTCCTCCCCAGCCTCCAGTCCTTGCCTTCTGACTTATACAATGTCACTTTAACCAGGAGCAGTCATATATAACTGCAATTGCAAGGCTTATTTAGATGGTTCTTCAGTCCTCATTGGCTCATGGTTCTTCAATTCCTGCTCTTCTCTATGCATGACACCAAAATAGAACAAAATTATGAGTCTACTTGAATCGAACTTGAATAAGGAATTATGATCTCACAATTTGAGTTTAGATCTAATTTAACCATACAAAACTAGCTTCTAAAGTGAGGTTGTCTCCTCGAGACCCAACAACAATTGCTAAGGTAGATTCTGACATCATTTTATAATTCAAGTTGTAGGCCTAACTCAAACTCAAAAAACCACCTTGTAAGGTGAGAATTCCTCCCTATTTATATACATTAATTTGACTTAATCACTAGTCGATGTGAGATCTTCAATATATGATGTAAACACAGCATTTACAGTTAATTACCGAAATCTGGTTCAAGTAAAAAATGGAGTTACACTCTTCTTTGTGGCTTCTTTGCTGCTGTGAATCCTATCTTTGGATTCAAGTCAAGCACCAGTGGAGTAGAACTGTGATTAGAATGCTTTGGTTGAGGATTTGGAATACGGTGTTTTAGTAAGTATTTGTATCGTTGCCCCAAAAATCTGCAGTTACAAGAGAGACAGTGGTGAGGATAACAATAAACTGCAAACTATAAAAAACCAACTACTACTCTGAGGAATGAAACATTACCTAACTTCGTCTTCCAGCATCAACCTTTTCTGCTTGATAGTCTGCAATTTCCTTCTTATGGCTTCTGTTTCTTGAGCATATAAGAAAATTGAAATTTGATGAGAACAGTTTTTCCAAAAATATGTTGGAAAAAACCTTTGAAACAAGACTTGTATGAGGAAAATAGACAAACGTACGCACTGACGAAATTATATATTTTGACAAAACTTAGGGAAAGCGAGCCGCCATGAAAAAGAAGACTAGCTAATAACTAAGTATTGTTTAATTATTGAGTTTAGGATTAGATAAATTCAAAAACCCTATGGAAAATATGATATGAAACAAAAAATATAAAGCTAATTTGAAATTTTTTTAAAACATTAATAATTAAAAATAATATTATATCATAATTTAAATTATTTATTATAAATAAAAATATAATTTATATGAATTTTTTGTGATAATAATCATAAAAGAAAAATTATTTACCTAATACTCATGTCTCCAAAATATTTACTCAAATACTCTTCTTTTAAAATTAATTGAGAAATCGGCAATTCAAATAATGGATTCTCAATATCAATTTATTACTTTTGTTTTTTAATAAAAGAATGAAATGGGCAATTCAAATGAAAATTTCCCAATGTGATTTGTATTTTTTAATTGAATTAGTTATTTAAGTTATAATTAAAATTTTATTTAAATAATTATTTAGTTTAGGATTTAAAATGTGTTAGAATTAGGAATTTATGTTAAAATGATATATTTTTGGTGTAAAAAAAATTATCAAATTGCATTATATAAATGTAAATATTTTACCCAAAAAATATAAGTGTAAAATATTATACAAATGTACAAATTGTCAATATAATAAGGGCAAATTTTTCTATTTTGATCCTTATATATTACAACACAGTCCACATTTTTTGGAATGACCTTTTTTCTTACTAGTACAAAGTATGTACTCATTTGAAGTTCCATCTTTTTTCTTACCATTTTATTGTTAGTTCATCAACTGCATATATGATGCAAATAGGATGATAATGTGCAACAAGATAAGTCATCCATCGATGATCCAAAATAACAATGGCAACGTGGACGACACCGTCAACCCACATGTAACAGGCATTCTTCATTATGTGAGATTGGTCACTATTTAGGAGATTAATTTTGATGTAGTATTTGTAATTTTGTTTTGGGACCCGGTCAATATTAATTTTGTTGTATTATTTATAAATATAAAATTTTAACCAAGATATTAATTTTTTAGGCTTTTTTTATAATAAAATTTGATCATCTTTTTACACTTAAAATGTATCATTTTCACCTAAATTTCTATTTCTAACATATTTTAAACCGGTAAACTAATTAATTATTTAATACAAAATTAATTATAGTACATTTAATTATTAAATTAATTATCTAAATTAATCATTTAAATTAATTAATTAAACAACTAATTAATGTAATAATTAATTGATTAATTATTTAATTTAAATAATTAAATGTGTTATAATTAAGTTTAATTTATATAATTAATTAGTTTATGGTTTAAAATGTATTAGAACTAGGACTTTAGATTAACATGTCTTAAGATGGTCAAATTGTATTATAAAAATACTAAAAAATTAATAGCATGGTAGGAAAATGATGAAACTTCAACAAGTATTGAATTGGCCCTCGTAATGAGATAAACCTTAGAAAAAAAGGATATCTCATAAGATGTGAACTGTGTCAAAATGAGGGTCATAACAGAAAAAAACTACCCTTATCATACTGACACTTGGTGCATTTGCATAATATTTTACACTAATATAATCCAATTTGATAATTTTTAATACTAAAAATGCATCATTTTAATACAAATTCCTAATTTTAACACATTTTAAACCCTAAACTAATTAATTATTTAAATAAAATTTTAATTATAACACAATTAATTAATTAAATTAAAAAAAATACAAATCACGATAGGAAATCATCATTTGAATTGCCTATTTCCTTCTTTTATTAAAAAACAAAAATAATAAATTGATGTTGAGAATTCATCATTTGAATTACTTATTTCTCACTTAATTTTAAAAGATGAGTATTTAGGAAATATTTTAGAGAAATGAGTATTTAGGTAAATAATTTTTCTTTTATAATTATTATAATTAAAAAGTCTAATTTATATATTCAAAATATTTATTTATTAAAAATTTAGTTATATAAAAATAAATATTTATCCATTCTCACAAACCAAAATACTAGTTATATTAAATTCATAACAATTAGTGGTAGTTATGAGTTATCCACTTCATTCATTTATTAATAATATTAAATGTATGTAATTGATAAATATTTAATGCTTAAAACTTAAAAAATAAATATTTCAAATCTTTAACATATCAAATATTTATTCCTATTTAACGTTTTCTTTCCTTTTTTTTTTTTTCAAGTCGGACTATTTGATAAAGTATTTTACCTTTGTTTGGTTAAATAGAATTGAAAAAAGAAAGTGGAGAAGAGAAAAGTGGGTGAGAAAAGTTGTTTGATGTTATTTGTTTAAGAAGAGATGTAGAGAAGAGAGAAAATATTTGTGTAGGACTCACTCAAAAAGAAATCTCTCCTATGTTGGAAAAAAAAGAGAAAATGAGAGATAAAAAATTGTGAGACATACTCAAAATAAGATCTATATATATTAAGGGTAAATGTGTCTTTACAAGAAAATTCAATTTTCTTTCTATCCACCTTTCTATCCAACCAAATAAGTGGAGAGAAAACTCAACTTTTTTTCTCTTATACTTTTCTCATATTTTTTTCAATCAAAACACCTTAAATATCTACCTATTCTCTACTCATTCTTTCTTCTCTCCTACTTTTCTCTTCTCTACTTTTCTCTACATTTTTTAGTTTCAGTTATTCATATTATGCACTCTACTATTAATCTTATATTATATCCAAAAGTATTTCTAACAAAGTTTAAAAGAAAATAAAAATAACATACACTTAAGTAAACATCATACTTTTATTATGTTACTTAGCATGCTAATACGATTGCGACATGCTATTACACATTAGTATTGTCATAATAATCAATTTTAATTACCTTAGAGTATAATGTCAAAATAATAAAAACAATAAAGTAATAATTAAAATAAATAGTGTAATATAAAAATATCCAAAAATAATAAAAATAATAAAATCCTACCTCCTATAAAAGGGTAAAAAGCAAGTTTAAAATAAAATGTAAGAAGTTGGAAGTTAAAACATTATTTGAAGTAGCGTCTCAAAAAATTTTACACACTACTAAAAAAACTTATTTACTAAATACTACTAATATTATCAAACGAGTTTTTTAATTAGTAAAAAAAAAAGGTAGAAACTAATTAAAAAATGTTTCATATCCTAAACTAATATGGTACTCATGTGTAATATGGTTGAATTGAATTCAAAATAATTAAAAATATAAGTATGTTAAATTATATTGTTTCTAAACTTAATAGAAATGTTATTATAAATTTAAATTTAATGTAATTTTTAGCATAAAAAATTTTTTTATGAGAAAAATGGTTTATTTATAAATATATATACATAGAGATAGATAGATAACTTAAAATTAAAATGAAATAATATTTTTAATTACAGCATACAATTAAGTAAAAAGAATTGATAATTTTTAACTACTTTAGAAAATTTTATATTATATTTGAACAAGCAGTTTTATTTATTAAATTATTCATCTTATTAAATCATGAGTTCCTTATTTAAAAATAAATCATTTTTGTACCTCTTATATTAATATTTTCCTTGAATTATCAATTAACTTTCATATATTTAATTCATTTGTCATGATATAACTAAAACAATTGAAAATAAAACTTAATAGGATTGTTTAAAGAATTTAATTACAATGCATTCACAATATAATTTTTTTACACTGTTATCATATTATAAATTTCTATGTGTGTTAAAGTTATTTATTTTTTAGTAATTACTTTAAAAGTAATATCTAAAATGGTTTCTAATTGATTGATTGTGTTAAAGCTTTTCCACTGGTAATAATAGTGCATCAAAACTGATTTCTTATTTAAAATTAAAATCAAACACAACAAAAGGATATCGAGCTTAAACAAATTTTTGATGGTTGAAAATTTAGGAGGAGGGGATGGTATCTCAACCCAAGACAGGAAAAGCCTTTGGGTTCAAAGAGCATTTATGGAAAAATATATATTTATTTTAAAAAAAAAAAACACGAGTGAGTATTAAGATATAAAAAGTATTTTTGAAAAAATTTTCTTAAAATGTTTCATGACTGTAGATTACACGATTAAAAACAATATATATGTGGTGGAGGGGGGAGAGATATGGTCTCTTAAGAAATAAATTACATAAAAATTAGAAGCAAAAAAAAATAAAGCAAAATTATATTATTTAAATAAAGTTTTTTTTATAAATAATTGTAGTTTTTAATATAATAATAGAATGATATATTTATACGTTAACTTTATGTAATATAAAATGTGATTCGTATCATAATTATATATAAACTTGTATTTTAGCCTATGTAGTGCATAGGATAAGTTTTTATTTTATAAAACTAAAATTACAATAAATAAACAATTTTGAATATATAAATTATATTATAATTAAAATTTGTAACAAATAAATATTTTAGTTCATATAAATTATATTTTAAATATAGGATAAATAATTTATATTGTTATACAATGTTATTTTTAACTATTGATAATTTTTTTAAAAAAATATTGAAATTTAATTTAGAAATAAAAGTGAAAATGATAGATTGAAACAGATAAAAAGTTAAGAAAAACCCCTAAAAACACTCGTTGAAGAAAAACAACTAAAACACTTTCGTTGAGAATGGTTCTTAAAAACGCTCTTATTCAAAATGGTTACTCTAATTTATATATAGAGAGTAAGAGGATGTAGAGGATGTTATGTAATTATGATACAAATGGGAGTTGAGTTTAGCTAAAGGAGCTAGTCCTTCACAGCATGATGAATTAAGGTTTGAATTTTTGAGAGAGATATTTATTTTACATTTAGAGTTTGATAATATTTCAATCAGAATTACTTTTGAAGAACGATACCTATAGGGAAACAAAAAATGTTATTATGATATATAATATTTGAATATTGGGATTTATATTTGGAAAAGTAAAGTTTATATTCAAATTAATATTAAAAATATTAAATGTAATATATTACCATTCTTTTATACTTTTATACTTTTTTCAATCTTCATTGTGATGTAGAAATTAAAAAATATAATTAATATATTCATTTTTATTAAATTTGTTATTTAATTTCTTATTATACCATTTATCTATTAGATTAATTAGTTTTTATTTTATTTATTATTTTTATTTCTTTCAATATACATTTTATGAAAAATGTGTAAACTAATTAAAAATTTGGTGATGATAAGGGTATAATTGATTTTTTTTTAACTTTAAAATAGTAGATAAAAATTGAAAAAAAATGACACATTAAAATGAATGAAAATAGTGACATCATGTTAAAAAAAAAAGTAAATAAGCTCTGAGTCCAATTAATCTTGATATAAGCTCGTCTCCAAACAAGAATCAAGGGCATTGGGAAGAGTTTCACCGAGCCCCACGATGGACACCAAAATGTTCTTGTTACATGTAGGTACTACACATTGCACATGGTCAGTTATGTTGACTATGGATGTGGGATATATATTCTAATTTAGGCAGAATGGTAGTTGGAATTAGGAGTGACAGTAGAAGGATACCTATTTGGTATACAGGTTATGTAAGTGGGTTGGGTACCCCTTGTACCCTTTCGTAGTAATATATTGTCTTTGTTGATAAAAAAAAACATGTAGGGGTGTAAATGGTCCGGGTTGGGTTGGCTTTATCCCTATTTAAGACTCAATCCAATTAAATTTAATTAGGTTGGGTTAGGTCGAGTTGAAGCTTTTTTTCCAGTGACCGAACCCAACCCAACCCGATTAGTAATCGGGTTGGGTTGGGTTGGGTAATTGAGTCACGCACAAAAATCTGAAAATTTTAGAAAATTCAAAAAGAATCACAAAAATAGAAAAAAAAGGAAAAATACATCCAATGCATGTTCAAATGAAAATACAAGTTCAATCACACAAATTCAACACTGACAAGAAAAATATTCTTCATGTATCAAATGAAATGTGAATAACTTAATTAGTTAATTAAGTGAAATAATTTTTTTTATTAAATAAGAAGAGGTCGGGTTGGGTCGGGTTAATCGAGTTTGAAATGTCTTAACTCGTGACCCAGCCCAAACTTAATTGGGTTTGTTGAAAAAAAACCCAACCCAACCTGATGACCTAATCCAACCCGCCCAAATGTAATTGGGTTGGGTCGGGTCGGGTTGGTCAAGTCGGCGAGTTGAGTTAGACCAACTTACACCCTTAGTTACATGAAACCTCTAGAAAATGGCCTGAAGGTTGCCTACGACTAAAACATTCAAAAGTGAGTTCTTTCATTTTTTTAGGTTTAAGGAGATTTTAAACTAGAGTAAGTGTCCAATTATTCGAATTATGGGAAATCTCTTGTTATCGTGGATCTTATTTTCGTAACCATCTGTTCTGGGAGTTACCTAGAACTCAGCCTTAAGTCGATTTACTCACTGCTTATCCTGGCTATCATAACCACATATATCCCGAACGATATGGCCTTGCTCATCCTGGTCTAAGTTTTATGCCTACCTCGACACGACATGAAAAGCGTCTAACGGCAAGGAAAACATGTAATGAGGCACCTAAATGCACATTGTCACGTGACACCCAACTTTAACGGTATTTCCCTCCAAAACACTCTATATAAAAGGTTCCACACTCATCAGGTACACACGCTCTCTCTCATTCTCACTCACGCTTGTGCCCTTACTGACTTAAGTATTGGAGTCCTTGCAGGTGCCACTACCAGAGATGTTTGCGACCACCATAGGAGCTCACCAAAGATCTTTCCTTATGTTCACCACAAAACACCATCAAATCTTTAGATAACAGCTAGCATGCTTGCACATGGGTCGAGGTCCCAAGAGGCGTTAAAAAATTAGCTTGATACCTAGTGATAAGTTAGTTTGGGATTGCGAATCTAAGGCACATTTAGTTTGGCCTAAAACTGGAAGGGTACACAATCCTCCAACCTCAAGCTAAAGAGGTGAATAAGGCTTCAAGGACTAAAAAAGAAAAACATAATTGACATATAACTAGGCCTAAAGCCAAGGGTGTACACATCTAAGACACATATAGCTTGGCGCCAAACCAGAAGGGTACAAACAGTAAATAGATTTTCAAGATTTTTTAAATGATCAATTTGTTTTCGAATTTAATTTATTTAAAGTGAAGTATGTAAAGACATATCCAAAGTCAATTTAAGCAAGTTATATTAACAAATACTTTAATTCAATCTAATGACGAATAAAGCCTCATCATTTTAATATTTTATATATTTCTTCACTTTATAAAAATATTTAAGTTTTATTAATGATTTGTTTACTATTCTCTATAAAAATAATAGCCAAGGAATAAAAAGTAGACTTTTTTCCATTAAAAACATTATATTTAATATTTTATCAATACTACCTTATCAATATTTCCAATAAATGTTTTAACAAAATAGATTTATCAAATATAATAAAATATTAAGAGAAAATAGGTCATGAACTGACAGTGTAAAGTAGTTTTACACCGTCATCCAATTACAAACCACCATTTATTGTAAGTTTGTTGACTTTTATAATAAATATTTTAAAATTTATATCAATAGTGATTTCTGATTGATTGATAGCGTAAAACTTTTTTACATTGATAGTGCATGATCATTAAACTCATATATTAATGGTATTCTTGATAGGAAACATAAAAAAAAGCATTAAAGTAATACCCTCATTTAATGTTCAATATTTTATATTCCTTTTTTGGTGTCATATATTTGTCAAGATTTATATTCAATATCATGCATTAAATACCTTTAATCAATTAAAAATAAAAAACCTTTAATTAATTAAAAATAATAAATAAATTTCTCATAAATTGATTGGGTAAAAGTAGGAAAAATTGAATGGAAAATGCTAAAATTATTTATTAAATTTTTTTAATTAATTTATGTCTTTCTAATAAAATATTTTATTATCAATTCTTTAATTAATGTTCAAAGACCCAAATGAGATATTATTGTCACTTTCCTTATTCTATTAATATGTTATTTTTAATATTCTCTATCTTTTCTCTTTTGGAGGTACATTTCATTCAACTTACCATTTTTTTATCTTTAAATCTTTTATCTTTATCTCTACATTGAATTTATTTTTTTAAAATTAATATTAAGTGATTATCTTGGACCCATAATATTAATGTAGTAATGTGGATTATTTGTCTTTAATTAATAATAAAATAGATTTTCAAGATTTTTTAAATAATAAATTTGATTTTGAATTTAACTTATTTGAAGTGAAGAAATATGTAAAATGAAAAATTAAAGACATATCCAAAGTCAATTTAAGCAAGTTATATTTAAAAAAAACTTTAATTCAATCTACTGAATAAAGCCTCATCATTTTCTTATTTTATATATTTCTTCACATTATATAAATATTTAAATATTATTAATGATTTGCTGTACTATTATCTATAAAAATAACAGCCAAATAATAAAAAGCAAATTTTTTAATTAAAAACATTATATTTAATATTTTACCGGTACATCCTTATCAATATTTCCAATAAATGTTTTAACAAGATTGATTTATCTAATATAATCAACTATTAATGGTATTCTAGAAAAGAAACATAAGGAAAAAGCATTAAAGCAATACCCTCATTTAAAACTCAATATTTTAAATTCCTTTTTCGGTGTCATATATTTGTCAAGATTTATATTCAAAATCATTAAATACCTTTAATTAATTAAAAAACCTTTAATTAAATAAATTGCTAATAAATTGATTGGATAAAAGTAGGAAAAATTAAATGACAAATGCTAAAATTAGTTATTAAAAATTGTTAATTAATTTATGTCTTACTAATAAAATATTTTATTATCAATTCTTTAATTAATGTTCAAAGACCCAAATGAAATATTATTATTATTATTATTATTATTTTCCTTATTCTATTAATTAGTTATTTTTCTATTCTATATCTTTTCTCTTTTGGAGATACATTTCATTCAAACTATCATTATTTTGCCTTTATCTCTAAATTAAATTTTAATATTTTTTAAAATTAATATTAAGTGATTATCTTTGACCCATAATTTTAATATGTTATTGTGGATTTTAAAGATTATTTAAATAATAAATTGTTTTTGAATTTAACATATTTAAAGTTAAGGAATATGTAAAATGAAAAATTAAAGACATGTCTGAAGTCAATTTAAGCAATGTAAAAACACTTTAATTCAATCTAATGATGAATAAAGCCTCATTATTTTCTTATTTTATATATTTCTTCACTTTATATAAATATTTAAAATTTATTAATGATTTTATTTATTATTATCTATAAAAACAATAGCCAAAGAATAAAAAGTAGATTTTTTCATTTGAAACATTATATTTAATATTTTACCAATACGTCCTTATCAAAAAATAGATTTATCTAATATAATCAGCTATTAATGATTCAATGGTATTCTTGATAGGAAACATAACGAAAAAGCATTAAACTAATACCCTCATTTAATATTCAATATTTAAATTTCTTTTTTGGTATCATATATTTGTCAATATTTATATTGAATATATCATGCATTAAATACCTTTAATCAATTAAAAGTAAAATACCTTTAATTAATTAAAAATAATAAATAAATTGTTAATAAATTGATTGGGTAAAAGTAGAAAAAATTAAATGGTAAATGCTAAAATTATTTTTAATTAATTTATGGCTTTCTAATAACATATTTCATTATTAATTCTTTAATTCATTTTCAAAGACCCAAATGAAATATTATTTGATTTTCCATATGTATTTTACTTTAGAGACAATATTGTTTGATGTACTATTGTGATCCAAATGAAATTTTAATTCTGATTAAAAAATAGTACGAACAATATTATAAAACTGTATATAAATTTTGTCCTAATATAAAATATGTGTAATTGATTAATATTTAATGCTTAAAACTTAAAACAATAAATATTTCAAATCTTTAACATATTAGATATTTATTCATATTTAACACTCTTTTTGTCCAAGTCAACCTATTTGATGAAATTTGTTGAATAAGTGAGAAAATTCCCCATCAAAATGCCGCTGACCAGAAAGACATGCTGAACGCAGCTACGGCACTGTGGTCCCATTCAAAGTTGGAACAAAATCCTTTTTCCTTTTCTTTCCCTTTTCAGGCATGGAAGGATAGATTTGAGAAATTCTCAAAATTTGATCATTGCATACGTCATCACCAAAAAAATTCACACAAAAAACAGCATGAATGATACCCAAACACCCACCGTCAGGGACAACACACCTTGTCCACTGAACGCGCAGCACCCCTCAGACCTATTTAGTCACACTTTCAAATTCAACACTGCACACACATTGTCTGTACTCTCTAATTTCCTCTATATTGTTTTTTATTTCTCCACGCCTTTCCCAGCTTTCTCGTTCCAACTTTTACCATGGAGTTCAAATATGGAGCTGTTCAAAACCAAACAACACCAACATCGTACCCTCTTCCTACCGTCACCTACCTCCCCGGAAGCTCATTACAAGGTAGCGTAAAGCTTTTCTTCCCGTTCCTTTCAAGAGACCCGTTTGTTTTGCTGTTTAAAAAAACAAAACTCTTGTCACATGAGTTCATTTTATTCACCATCCACTTTCTTGGGTCTGTGTTTTTGCCAGGTGGTCTTCCCGGCAATGTTTCGGACCCCAGAGTTTTCCAAACGCCAATGCCGGTCAATGCCGAAGAAGCGATGCGGCGAGAGTCGGAGAAAGAGCAGATACGGCGGGAGCTGGAGAAGGAGGAAATCAGGAGAGAGATAATCGCCAGCGAGATGGCACTGGTACGGCGGCGAGAGCTGGAAGAGGAAGTGAGGAGGGAAATGGTGTCGGAGAGAGCGTTGGGAATACCAATGCAAAACCAGAGAGGTTCTCGGTTCAACAACGAATTTCGATGCCTTTCAATCCAAGTATGAACAATCAAAGAGTGAACAATCAAAGAATTAACAACCCGGTTAATCACATCAACATATTTGGGGCGCCACAACCCCAGTTACCCTCCCAAATTGATATCAGACAACCTAATAAGCAGACGCAGACGCAAATGCAGCAGACGCAGACTAGCAAATATAAAGTGATCATACTGGTTAGTGTATAGTCTCATTCTCATGTTTAATTTACCCTTTTTTTCTGTCTTTATCTTTTTCTTCAATTTTATTTTATTTTCCCCTGCTTCTTTGAATTTAGTGCCATTTGGATTGTGAAAAGTTTTTTTTTTCTTTTCGTTTTTTATTAAAAAAATGTCACATAGTAAGCTATTTTTTTTTCTTTTCGCTCTTGAAAAGTTTTTTTTTTTCTTTACAGCATTCATTCTGGGTTCAGATTTGCTGTTGTCCGATTTTTCACACCTTCACGTAATAAGCTAGTTGGAATCGTTTGATAAAGATCCCGTGGCTCATATTTTATCTTAATAATTCAGATTTAAAATAAGTATTTGAGATTTGAGTCATCAGATCTTCATTTAACAGTTATTATTTATTGACCGTATAAATGCGTGAAAAATTTAACATCCTCCATTCTAGTTGTATAATGGGAAATTGGAGTCAACCAGTCGTTTTTGTACACCACATTTACACACATTTATCATTGTTGGATGAAGATTAGATGGTTGACATTTTGAATATATATTTTAAGTTGATTGACCAAGATAAAATATAAATTGTCCAATCTTCATGGCGGCAAAAAAATTTATTTGTCCATCATTCATCCAATCCGTTCATGTAAAATATAATCCATCCAGTTGTTTAAAAAAAAATATGTATATCGGATTGGATGGATTATATAATTAAATAGATAGATATCCATCCATCTTATCTTATTTTTAAATCTAATGCATCGTTTAATTAATACTTTATAGATCAAATCAATCAAACATATTTTTTTCATATTTATTTTTTAAAATTTATTAAAAAGTTTTAGAATAGCTTCTTATATATTAGTTTTATGACTTATTCAGAATAGTTTAAATTTTAAAAGATAACTATTATTTTTAAAAATTATCTTAAAAAATGAATAAAACAAATAATTACCACTACTCATCAATTCATTTTCTTCATAGTATGCTTGCATGAGAAAATAGGTTATGCATTGATAGTGTAAAATAATTTTACATTGTTATTTAATCACAACCTACCATGTATAGTAAGTTTGTTGACTTTGATAATAATCACCCTAAAAATCATACCAAAATTCATTTTTAATTGATTGATAGTGTAAAAAATTTTACACTGACAGTACATATAGTAATTAAACTCTACTTGCATTACTATAACTTCATTGCCAATGGAACTATGTTGTGTGATCACAATATGCATATCTTATTCATCCAACCTAAATAAAAGATGGAGTGAATATATAGGGAATGTTGAAGCTCTTAATTGGCTAGTGAGCTTATATTATTTTGTTTGAGTATTCCATTATAGGCTAAGCCAGATGTTGATCTTCGTGGTGCAAAGCGTAAAGCAGTGACAACTCCGATGGATGACAGTGAGCATTCTCCACTTACTTTGCAGAAGAAACCCAAGTAGGATTGGAGTTGCTCACTATGTCAAATTACTACGACAAGTGAGCAAGGCTTGAAGGATCATCTTTAGGGTAAAAAGCACAAGGCCAAAGAAAAATCCCTGAGAACTAAAAAAATAGGTAAGAGCACCAAAACACCATTATCATTAAAGTAAAGTAAAAATTGCGTGAAATTTACTGAAGCTATTGTTACCATGAATTCAGGGTTGGATGCAAGACCAAATAGCCAGATAATTCAACCTTGCATAACCCCCGTAGACACAGGCATACTAGAATCTGGAAAAGAGGATTAGGTTGTGGAAAAAAGCCAAGGTTTAGGCAGTGTGGAGAATGAAAATGAAGCACCTACTAGAAAAGAAGCAGTGAAAACAAATGCATCAACACCAAAGACTAAGCTTAACTTTTGGTGTGCATTTTGTGAAGTTGAAACTCGCTCATAAATTGTGGTGCAAAACCACAAAAATGGGAGAAGCACTGGCTAATGTGAAGAAATTTAGGCAACAAAATGGTGTAGGACTATATGATCACATCTAAGGCACTGGAAGTTTGGGATGACAAAAAAACACATGTTATATTATCGTGTAGTATTTGATTCATGACAATTTATATCTTTTGTTACTAATGTGACATTTTTTATACACTTTGAGAGTTATGATATAGAGCGTTACATAAGGAACTTGCTTGATAATTAATTCATTTCATGTCAATTTTCTCTCTCTCTCTCTCTCTCTCTTTATATATATATATATATATATATACCCAGCTTGGTTTGATTTAGTCCTTAAGGACTCCTTTGTCCCCCCTCATGCTAAAAATTCTGATGATGTTTTATCCTACATCGTCTCAGGATGCTTCTTTTTCTGTTTCTTCAGCGTATAATATTAGTATGGGCCTTATCAATCTCCCTAAATCAAATCTTTTCTCAATGATTTGGAGATGGCCTGGTTGGAAAAAAATCAGAATCATCCTATGGAAAGCGGGAAGAAAAGTGCTCGGCACAAACCATGTAATTTGTATATTTAAAATATTTATTTATTTATGATAAATTCTAATTGTATAAAAATACAAATTAATCTTTTCATACACTTAAATAAACCTCATACTTTTATTATGTTAATTAGGATGGTAATACTATTGCATACTTTTATGTGCTATTACATATTAGTATTGTCATACTAATCGATTTTAATTATCTTAAAGTACAATGTCAAAACAATAAAATAAATAATGTAGAATAAAAAATATTCAAAAAAATAATAAGTAATAATAAATCCCTACCTCATGTAAAAGGGTAAAAGATAAATTTAATAAATATTGTAAAGATAAAAAAGAATAAAATATAAGAAATTAGAAGTTAAAACATTATTTGAAGTGCCGTCTCAAAAAATATTACAAGCTATTAAAAAACTTATTTACTAAGCACTATTAATATAATCAAACGAGTTTTTAACAAGTAAAAAAAAGATAAAACTAATTGAAAAATGTTTGTCAAACATATCCTAAACTAATATGGTACTCATGTGTAGTATGGTTGAATGTAATTAAAAATAGTCAACAGTATAAATATGTTAAATTATATTGTTTCCAAAATTAATAGAAATGGTTTTAGAAATTTAAATTTAATTTAATTTATAATATAAAGGAATTTTTTATGAAAAATGATTTAATTATAAATATATATAGATATAAATATAAAAGTAATATCGTCATCTTCCATTTATATAAATTTGAATAACTATCTTGAACGAGAGTATTTTTTGAAATTATTCTCTAACAAGAACATTTTTAAGGGTTTTTTTTTTTTCAACGAGAATATTTTTAAGAATTTTTCTTAACTTTTTATCTTTTTCAATATATTTTTTTAATTTTTATTTCAAACCGAATTTCAATATATTTTTTTAAAAAAATCAATAGTTAAAAATAATCTTGCATCATAATATGAATTGTTTATCAAAATTTAAAATATAATTTACAAATTTAAAAATATTTATTTATTAAAAATTTAATTATAATAAAATTTGAAGTATTTTTCAGATCAGATTCACCTGATAAATCCAACAACCTAAACCAAACCAATTAAATTGGTTTGATTATAAGATTTATTTTTTCAACTTGAACCAATTCCAAACCAATCAAATCAATTATATTTTAACTTTTAGATTAATATATTTTAAACTCAGAGCTTAAATTTTGCTTCAACTTTTGTATTTTCTTTTTCTTCTTTAATTTTAATTTTTTTATGATCTTATCAAATGTTTTAATTTGGTCATGTTTATTATGTCAATTTTTTGTTATATTTTAGGTAAAGAAATAAATGATATATGTAATTTAATAAATATATAAAAATTAAATATTTTAATAAAATAAATAATTAATTATTAAAAAACAAGAAATGTTTTTTTACTTGTAATTAAACAAATATATACTGGACATAAAAAACTTTGTAATTAAACAAAAGTGAAAGTATAGGAAAATTACTTCTAAAAATACTTTGGACCTCAAACAACAATGCAACAACATATGTTAGCTATAAAAAAAACTATATCCACGAAGATAATTAAGAATCGTATTCTTATCCTTACAGGAAACAGAAATGCTATGAAAATATAGAAAAAAAATTATAAAATTGTTGTTGCATTAATATAAAGTGAATTATTTGTCTTTAATTAATAGTAAAATAGATTTCAAGAAAATTTTTACATGATAAAATTTATTTTCGAATTAAACTTGTTTAAAGTGAAAAAAATGTGTAAAGTGAAAAATTAAAAGCATATATGTGAACATCCAATTTATCCAGGTAACTGTAGCTTAAAATAATATAAATAAATAAATAAAATGATGATAATGATGATAATAATAATAATAATAATAATAATTGAGTTAAATATATTTATCTTTTATCTTGTTGGACTAAAATTGTCCTGGTAATTAACTAAAAAATATTAAACTTCTTGTTGAATTAAAGTTTTAAGCTCATGGTCATACATATTTATTCATAATAGTACTTCAAGAGTTTATCATCATTGCAGAAAATAAATACAAAATAAAGAATAATAATAACAGAAAGAGAAGAGTCAG